>CP136056.1:411257544-413657544 GCA_032464435.1 Aegilops umbellulata | reverse complement strand
AGTTAAACCTTGACTTCAAGCCACATAGATTGCCTTTCTTTTTGATCTTCTTCTTAACCTTCTTACTCCCCTCATTCTCACCAGAGGTCCCTGCAACTATATGCGAAAAGGAAAAAAACAAGTCAATAAAACCCTAAAACTGCATCATCAGTAGCTAGCAAAAAAACATACATGAACACCTAAAAAAATCACAAGTGAGGAAGCAACAAAGCTGACTCTGCATTTCGTGGGTGTGTCTATCTGGACAACTGGACGCCGCTGTTGATCTGGACCCACTGTTCTCCCCCAGCCACAAAGTTCATCCTAGTTATCACTAGAGGCAAGATATTTTCCCCAGAAACATATGCACGCAAGTGCACAAGCTCAAACTGGAATCAAACAGTTCAACGAAGCGACAACGGTTACGATACATGCACTGGGGAACAGAGTACTCTAGCTGATGGCTACTGAATGATTTAGATTTGTCCTTGCACTAGCAACTGACATAGCAAAGTGAATCGTCAGGCAGGCTGCACAGGTTAACGGGAACAGACATTCACTGGCTGTGCTAGTGTGGATGATGATGTTTCTGACATGAGATCACTCAGCAAATTAAATGTGTGAAATTGTTTCTAACAAGCTTTCTGATCTACTCTTATTTGACACAGTGAGCACTTTGAATCCAACAATAGCTACTATATTAAAAAACTACTAAGAATTTGTGAATGAGATCTCAAGATTTATCCGCCGCATACACAGTTGGCCCCAAAAACGGACAATTAGCTCCCACCGCTTGACAAAAGGGGATTAATGATCTGGTAATAGAAATAGACCGTTTGAAATATTATAGGGAAACAAAAACTAGTTGACAAATGCTTTGGCATCACAAACACTAAAATCGTGGAAGAACAGATCCCTCACAAACCCTAGGTCCTAGATCCTCTGCTTCAACCTGACAAAATCGTGGAAGACCAGATCCCTCACAAACCCTAGGCCCTAAAATCCTCTGATTCAACCCACGACCACAACCTGACGAACGCATGCCGCAAAATCTACACCCTGCTGAGACGGCGGAAACCACGACCACGCACCACATCACCAAATCGCTAGGGGGTGGAGCAAGGACAGATGCAGAGAGAGAAGCACGGGCGCAGGTGGAAAAATTACCCGCCGAAGGATCCATTAGACACAGGGGAAGGGAGATCCGTCCTGGGGGCCGGTGCTCCAGATCTCAGGCGCCACCGACGCCGTCGCCCCTCCGGTCGCCGAAAGCCGCTGCCCCTTTGTTCCCCTCTCTCAGTGACGCGAAATGACCCCCTTGTGACCCCTTCGTGAATGGTTGCAACAAAAACTGAGGGAGCAACTAATTGGATTGAGGCCGGACACGTGGCACGACATCTATCCTTGGATCTGAAGAGATCCAACGAGCAGAGCGAGTCCGACGGAATGGTTCGGCCGGTGCCCCGGCCAGGAACGTTTCCCTTGGAATCCTGATCTATTAGCACCCGAATCCCGATCGCACGCACATGTTCTTAGGCCAACTCTAACTTGTCTGGATTTGTCCATTTAGGGTTAAACGAACATATGAGACATCCCAACACACGATCCCATCCGTAAAAAGCGTCCGTTTATTGTCCGTCTCGCCCTATCCTGGGTGCAAGTTTGAGCTGGGTTTGCGTCCAAAGCGGGCACAAGCGGACACTTTCTGAGTCGTCCTCGTCTAGCCATGTCCTTTTTGCATGTGACCTTGGCCCGCCTGTCATCATCTCTCCTCTTCTCTCTCACATGGCCCACCATGCCCACCTACCATCCTCTCTCTCTCTCTCTCCACCTTTTCCTCTCCCATGCCGGTGCACACCACTGTGATGCAGCCGTGGGCGAGTGCGGCGGAGCGCAGGCGCGGGAGAGCGGCGAGCCCTGGGCATGGGCGGGCGCGGCAAGCGCGGCGCACGGGAGAGCGGCGAGCGCGTTGGAGCAGCCATGGGCGCGCAGTGGAGCGCCGGGCGGGGCGCGGCGCGGCAGGGCTGGGAGCAGCACGGCGCGTAGGCAGGACGAGGCGGGCCGTGCGCGCGGCGGGCGGGAACGCTCGCGCGCGGGCAGATGCGCAGGCGGCAGTGACTGACCTAGGGCACGGGCGGCAGTGCAGGGGCGCGGTGGTCGAGCGCGCGGTGCGGCTAAGCGCGCGGCGATGCACAGTAGGGCGCGTGGCGGGTGCAGGCGGCGGCGGCAGGCATGGCCGGGCGGGCGCAGGAGGGTGCGAGGCACGGGGAGCGAGGCGGCCGCGGGACGGGCGAGCGTGCAGGGGCGTGCGGGCGAGCATGCGCGGCGGTTGACGGGGGCGCGCTGGCGACGATGCTTGCTGCAGCGGCGGGCGCGACAGGGTGTGGCGGTGGGCGGCGAGGTGCTGGCGCGCGGAGCGAGCGGCGACGGCTACGGCTGCAGCTGCGGTAGTCGGGGCGGCGAGCGAGTGCGAGCAGGCACGGCGGGCCGCTCCAGGGCGCGGGCGCGACGAGCGCGAGGGGGCGAGCGAGCGACCGAAGTGCAGGCGGACATTTTAGGTTTGGTTGGCCGCGTTGGGCGACTCCAACAACAAGCGAACGGGCATGTCCATTTTGATACTCATTGCCACCCCAAACGGACGAAATCCGGATAAAACGGACGTCCGTTTGCGGTCGTGCGGTGGAGTTGGCCTTAGAGCTAGAGAGGGCAGGAGGGCCACGGCGGCAAAGGGAAGACACCAGTTCAGCCGTGCGTAGGTGGCCCGGCCACATCCCATGGTGTACCAAACCATATACATTTCAAGTCGGGATTTAATTAATCAGACGAAATTTTATGTAAACATGATGAATTTTATAAAAGTTTGGGTAGAAAATAACGCAAATCATTCGTACATAACATGGAAATAAGTCTAGTACAATAATAGTTTAAATTCAACGAGATTAACCAAATGTTCAACATATTTTTCATAATGAATCATATCGTAGCACATACTGCCCCTTCAGTTTTATCCAACAGTGTATGTACCTAAATGATCGTTTCTCTATCCCTTGGTACATCACGGCACTGGTACCGTAAGGTGCTATATAAACGGTTTTTAACCCCTTTTCGCGACGACATTTGGAACTGTCGCCAAGTGAGTGTGGGCAATAGGGAGGTCTTTCCCACATGACACAGAAACTGTTGGGCATGGGCGAGCAGCTATTGACGATCGCCATAGAATAAACGTATGAGAAGCCGCCCCAGTCCCACACGTTACATCTCGACGTTACGTTTCTGATCAGAGAGACATCCCAAACGATTACGCCGCTATAGTCGTGTGAAAAAGGTTGACATCAATATTTAATCTGCCAATATGTTTGTGATAGATACGTTATCGCACACGGTTCAAGAATGTAAAATGTATACGGTGCCTCTACTAACGCCAACGTGTCCATTTTCATAACTATGTGTGATTGGTATTCCTATCACACACGCACACTGGTTTGAAACGTTTGCCGTATTACCATGGATCGCACAGGCATATGAGACGAAACCGTGTGTGCGTCCGCCGGGCATCGCAAATGTTTCACGTCAAAGAATCGTCTGTTCTTTTTTTTATGGCACACCTTGTTTTCTTTCTAACCGTGTGCACATTATTTTATTCACTCTTGTATATTTTTATTTTTTCCTGTAATTTATTATTTGAATTGGAAATTTTGAAATATGAAATGTGCAATTCAAATTCTCAGCACAATGGTTCAACAACGAATTCATAAATAAAATTGTCAGTACAATATGTTCAGTAATTACAGGATTAGACAACAATTACCTATGATGAACCATAATATTTATAAACTGTAAAGGTGAAGAGACAAGTGTAAATCATTTTGACTGCCGATGGTGTTGAAGAAGCGAAATGCCCATAATGTGCCTTTCAACATGCCATAGGCACGGACAACTTTTGTCCAACCCCTTGCCCGCCCATCCTTGACCGCCTCCAGGAAGACTTCTAGAGCATTATCATAGTAGCATGAATTATATACTTTAACCTTAGTTGCCTCCACTCCGGTCATGTAGTTTGCAAGGTAATCAAAAGTAAATAGCTTCGGGAACCACTAAAAAGAGAAAAATGTCAGATGCTGAGGTCTAATAGAGTAACTACTTGTTGTGGGCAAGGGGGAAAGACAACACATTACTACCATTCTAAAGTTCACTGTTGTCTTGGAAAAAGTGTAAATAAAGAGCTTAATTCCCATCACCCATTTTTTCGCCTAACAATCTTTCTTAGTTTCCTCACTTGACGCTTGTTCATGAATATCTCATTGCCCCATACGCAAAAGGAATCAAAGCATGGATCAGTACCGCTCATATATGTACCTACAAGCAACCAGTAAATATTAGAGGCTAAACTGAGATTGCACAAATGATGTAAAATACAACTACCTACGTTCCTAAGTACAAGTATTTTTTTAGAGATTTCAATATGAACTACATACGGATGTATATAGAATTATAGATATAGTCTATATTAGAATCTAGATTCACTCATTTTGCTCTTTATGTAGTCTATATTGGAATCTCTAAAAATACTTATATTTAGGAATAGATGGTGTATAAGACATGGGAGGCAGCTAACCTTGACGGAAAACAACAACATCGCCCATTGTAGCCCTGTGTAAGTAAATGGAAAGTCAATGTTAACTACAACAGGGTTAACATCCACCAAAAATAGCAAATGATAATAAAACGACAACATATGTAGTGATATCTTCATTGCGAAAGAGCAACACAGTAGCAAATGGACGGATTAAAAAAATGGATGCTGTTAATTGCAACATGCATAACAACATCCTAATTCATGTTTTGTAAGTTTGTAGCCATTGAAATACAACTGTTTAAAAATGGATACAACTGTTAATTGCAACAGGCTTAATGGCCATTGAAACTGGTACTGATTAAAATGCAATTGGCAGAGTTAAACATCACAAGGCAGGTGCTGCCAGAGCATATAATAGCTCAGTTGTCTATAAAAAGGTAGGGAAAATAGCTAAAATGTGTTCGGCATGTTTACTACAACATGCTTAATACATCAACCGTACAAAACATAGCCATTAATTGCAACTGGTATTGGTAGGATTGAACTGGTGAGTACATACTTGGTAAGTCCCGAGAGGTAGTTGCTGGGGCACTTCATCTTGGCCAGAGCCTGCCCAAAGTCACTGGCGGCGGAGGCGAGCTGTTCCTCCGGGTCGAAGCATGGATCAGTGCCACTGACATGCGTATCTACAGGCAACCAGTAAATGGTAAAAGTTAAACTGCAATTGCACAAATGATGTGAAATACTGTAAGATATGGGATGCAGCTAACATCAACGACAAACAACAACATCGGCCGTTATGGCCCTGCGTAAGTACATGGACAGGCATGTTAAGTACAACAGGGTTAGCATCCATGAAAAATAGCAAATGGGCAGCATCTCTAGTATATCTTCATTGCGAAGAGTAGCATGGTAGCAAAGGGACAGATTAAAAAATGGATACAACTGTTAATTGCAATAGGCTTAACAACATCCTAAGTCATGTTTTGTAAGTTTGTAGCCATTGAAATATAACTGTTTAAAAATGGATTCAACTGTTAATTGCAACAGGCTAATAGCCATTGAAACTGGTACTGATAAAAATGCAATTGGCAGAGTTAAACATCATAAGGCAGGTGCTGCCAGAGCAGAGAATGGCCTAGTTGTCTATAAAAAGGTAGGGAAAGTAGCTAAAACATGTTAGGCATGTTTACTAGAACATGCTTAATACATCGACCGTACAGAACATAGCCATTAGTTGCAATTGGTATTGGTAAGATTGAACTGGTGAGGACATACCTGGTAAGTCTTGAGAGGTAGTTGCTGGGGCATTTCATCTTGGCCAGAGCCCGCCTAAAGTCAGCGGCGGCGGAGGCGATCTGTTTCTCCGGGTCGAAGCGTGGATCAGTGCCACTGACATGTGTACCTACAGACAAGCAGTAAATGGTAGAAGTTAAACTGCAATTGCACAAATGATGTGAAATACTGTAAGATATGGGATGCAGCTAACCTCGAAGACAAACAACAACATCGGCCGTTATGACCCTGCGCAAGTACATGGATAGGCATGTTAAGTACAACAGGGTTAGCATCCACCAAAAATAGCAAATGGGCAACATCTCTAGTGATATCCTGAGTCATGTATTGCAAGTTTGTTACTGGTATTGGTGAAATTGAGCTTGACAGTTAATACTTGAACATCACACAATGTGCAGTACTGAAATAAAGAAGGCACGAACATGCTTAATACATCAACCGTACAAAACATAGCCATTGCAAGTGGTATTGGTAAGGTTTAGCTGGTTAGATCATACCTGTTAAGTCCTGGGGGGTAGTCGCTGGGGCACTTCAGCTGGGCCAGAGCCTACACCATGTCGGAGGCAACGGAGGCGAGGTGTTCCTCCGGGTCAACACGCACAATGGCCATCGCGCCATGGACCGCCATCAGCTCCTCGACCTCAATGTGATATGTGGTTGGGCTTGCGCGGCGATGCTCTGGAGGTAGGGCGGTGGGGATTTGGAGGCATGAGGATGTTTCGCAGGCGCCATTTAAGCAATCAGGCTGGGGCCGTGATAGAGATCGGTGGGTTACCTGACTGGATCCGAGCAGAACGTAGATGTGGTGGATACTGAGGAAATTTGATGGGTGGGGATGTGGTTGGAAGAATAAATTCTGAAATCGCGCGCCTAATGAAAAATTTCTGCGAAACTTGAAACTTGGACGGGGCAAACACACAACACAGACGAAGCGCGTAAAATAATCGTGTGCGAGAAAACAGAAAATTGGCAGACCCCGTCTCAAAAAAATGTACACGTGTAGTTTATTTTTTTTATCAATGGTACGCCTGGTTTATTAGGAAACATCGCACATGTAACTGACTTATGGATCATTAACGCAAAAAACGCACATGGGTACGACATAGAAAGCATGTGTTTTGTGATCTTCTAATGATTAACGCGAAAAGACGCACATGGGCACACATGCTAATCAATGCTCAAAGCCCTCAAAGGATGCTCTTACCGACATTGTACGTTAATACTACAAACTTAAAGTACTACTGGTAATTTGCTCTAATACTACAAACTTAAAGGACTTCTCACATGCTGCCATCGGGGCATGCTAGCCAGACGTCGACGTTCTCCTTCCCGGCCTTGTAGGCGGCAACCCACCGTGCTTCAATCTCCATCAAGCTCTCCTCACCATGGCGTGCGGCCTCTTATTTCTTGCAGCGACGGGACTCTCTTTTCTTGGCTGCTTTCTGCCTTTTCCGCTCCTTCTGTGCGGCTTTGGCTGCCTCTAGATCCACCGCCCATTCAGTCATGACAGCCTCAAAGTCCGCCCATGTTACTGTGTGGCCGCCGGCGGCGATGAACTCGGCGCGATGAGATGCCATCGCTTCCTTACCATGTGTGCGGTCGCGGGCGGCGAGGAACACGGCGCGACGAGATGCCATCGCTTCCTTACCAGTTACTGTGCGCCGTGGTGCCATGAACGGCGCTTGGAGAGAGCTCTGGGACAGATTGGCCGGGTAGTCGTACAGTGCGGTGGTTTTTAAGAGCTCAACGACAAACGACAAAGGAAATTTGGCTTCCCTTACAATTTTGCTCGTTCATTATCGCACACGGTTCATCTCCGTCACTTTCAGAAATACTGTGCGCTGAGCCTATTGTGTGTTGTGTTGTGATTGGCCGGAACCCCAGCCATGCGGATCGCACATGTGCACCATAGGATGCGCCGCGATCGAACGACAATCCACGTCCCTCACATCACATTCGTGCAGCTATAGCTGGATTGGATTTATATGCGCTAAATGCCTAGGAAATGCACATAATCACCTAAATATAGTAAATGAGCCCAAAAATATGCCAAATTTGAACACGGTGATTTGCAGGATGTATGTTCGTCGTAGAAAAAAAACTCCAGGGCAAGAACGAAGAAAATTTGGATTCCCCTTCAATCTTGGTGATTTCCCTCTTGAAAGCATGGAACTCCCTCGGTGATGGTTCGATTTATGAAGGGCGTGCATGACAACATAAGCCAAATCTTCTCAATTGTTTACCGGTGCATGGTTGATGTCTACTACAAAACCTTCTTCTTGTAGACGTTGTTGGGCCTCCAAGTGCAGAGGTTTGTAGGATAGTAGCAAATTTCCCTCAAGTGGATGACCTAAGGTTTATCAATCCGTGGGAGGCGTAGGATGAAGATGCTATCTCTCGAGCAACCCTGCAACCAAATAACAAAGAGTCTCTTGTGTCCCCAACACACTCAATACAATGGTAAATTGTATAGGTGCACTAGTTCGGCGAAGAGATGGTGATACAAGTGCAATATGGATGGTAGATATAGGTATTTGTAATCTGAAAATATAAAAACAGCAAGGTAGCTATTGATAAAAGTGAGCACAAATGGTATTGCAATGCGTTGAAACAAGGCCTAGGGTTCATACTTTCACTAGTGCAAGTTCTCTCAACAATAATAACATAATTGGATCATATAAATATCCCTCAACATGCAACAAAGAGTCACTCCAAAGTCACTAATAACGGAGAACAAACGAAGAGATTATTGTAGGGTACGAAACCACCTCAAAGTTATCCTTTTCTGATCGATCTATTCAAGAGTCCGTAGTAAAATAACACGAAGCTATTCTTTCCGTTCAATCTATCCTAGAGTTCGTACTAGAATAACACCTTAAGACACAAATCAATCAAAACCCTAATGTCACCTAGATACTCCAATGTCACCTCAAGTATGCGTGGGTATGATTATACGATATGCATCACACAATCTCAGATTCATCTATTCAAACCAAGACAAAGTACTTCAAAGAGTGCCCCAAAGTTTCTACCGGAGAGTCAAGACGAAAACGTCTGCCAACCCCTATGCATAAGTTCACAGTGTTACGGAACTCGCAAGTTGATCACCAAAACATACATCAAGTGGATCACGTGAATATCCCATTGTCACCACAGATAAGCACATGCAAGACATACATCAAGTGTTCTCAAATCCTTAAAGACTTAATCCGATAAGATAACTTCAAAGGGAAAACTCAATTCATCCCAAGAGAGTAGAGGGGGAGAAACATCATAAGATCCAACTATAATAGCAAAGCTCGCGGTGCATCAAGATCGTGCCGAGTCAAGAACACAAGAGAGAGATCAAACACATAGCTACTAGTACATACCCTCAGCCCCAAGGGTGAACTACTCCCTCCTCATCATGGAGAACGCCGGGATGATGAAGATGGCCACCGGTGAGGGTTCCCCCCCCCTCCGGCAGGGTGCCGGAACGGGTCTAGATTGGTTTTTGATGGCTACAGAGGCTTGCGGCGGCGGAACTCCCGATCTATTCTGTTCCCCGATGTTTTTAGGGTATATGGACATATATAGGCGAAAGAAGTCGGTCAGGGAAGCCACGAGGGGCCCACGAGGGTGGGGGGCGCGCCCAGGGGGTAGGGCGCGCCTCCCTGCCTCGTGGCTTTCTTGAAGCTTCCCCGACGTCTACTCCAAGTCTCCTGGATTGCTTCCATTCCAAAAATAACTCTCCCGAAGGTTTCATTCTGTTTGGACTCCGTTTGATATTCCTTTTCTTCGAAACACTGAAATAGGCAAGAAAACAACAATTTGGGCTGGGCCTCCGATTAATAGGTTAGTCCCAAAAATAATTTAAAAGTGTATAATAAATCCCATTAAACATCCAAAACAGAATATATGATAGCATGAATACTTCATAAATTATAGATACATTGGAGACGTATTAGCATCCCCAAGCTTAATTCCTGCTCGTCCTCGAGTAGGTAAATGATAAAAGAAATAATTTATGAAGTGTGAATGCTAGCAGGTGCACAAGTTTGATCAATGATAATTTCAATCACCTTTTCTACCATCATTATATGTCATAACAGTAGCTCATATCATAAAGCTTCTCATGATCAAGTAACAAGCTATTCACATGTTAAAGTATAGATCATGAACTTTTTTGAAAACTAACAAACTGTGTTATTAGTGATCAAACAATTACAATTCATCTTATTTTCAGGAAGGGTCTATGTCAGAGCTTTGATTCAGCAAACTTCACATACTCAACTATCATTTAATCTTTCACAATTGCTAACACTCACATGATATTTATGGGTTCAAAGTTTTAATCAGACACACAGAAAGATAGAGGCTTATAGATTCGCCTGCCAACCTTTTACCTCAAGGGTAATGTCAACAATAATAGTTCATGATGCCTTACATCCAATTGGATATATATATATATATATATATATATATATATATATATATATATATATATTAGGATCTTTCCAACACAATGTGCTTGCCAAAGGATAAAATGTAAAAAGGAAAGGTGAAGATCACCATGAATCTTGCATAAGGTATAAGACAAGAATAAAAGATAGGCCCTTCGCAGAGGGAAGCAGAGGTTGTCATGCACTTTTATAGTTGGATGCACAAAATCTTGGTGCGAAAGAACGTCACTTTATATTGCCACTTGTGATAGGGACCTTATTATGCAGTCCGTCGCTTTTATTGATTCCACATCACAAGATCGTATAAATCCTACCTTTTCCACACTAATAGATCATACATATTTAGAGAGCAATTTTTATTGCATGCACCGATGACAACTTACTTGAAGGATCTTACTCAATCCATAGGTAGGTATGGTGGACTCTCATGGCAATACTGGTTTAAGGGATGTTTGGAAGCACAAGTAGTATCTCTACTTAGTGCAAAGAATTTGGCTAGCATGAGGGGGAAAGGCAAGCTCAGCATGTCGGATGATCCATGACAATATACTTTATTTCGGATATAATAAAACATAACCCATTACGTTGTCTTCCTTGTCCAACATCAACCTTTTAGCATGTCATATTTTAATGAGTGCTCACAATCATTAAAGATGTCCAAGATAGTATATTTATATGTGAAATCTCTCTTCCCTCAATATTCTTTCATGAACTGTTCAAGTGACCAATACAATGTTTGCTAACCTTCAATAAATTTACCACATCTACTTCTTATATGTGAAGTCATTACTCCCCATGGGATAAGCATATAAAACATATATAATTTCAGATTTATGACATTCAAATCATTCAACCATTTACTCATAGGATATAAGTGAAGCACACGAGTGAATGACAAACTACTCCAAAAAGATATAAGTGAAGATCAATGAGTAGTTAAATAATTATGTAGCTATGTGAAGACTCTCTCTCATTTAAGAATTTCAGATCTTGGTATTTTATTCAAATCGCGAGCAAAACAAAACGACATTTCAAGGATAGCAAACATCACGTGAAGAAGCAAAAACTTAGGATCAACCAAAACTAACCGATAGTTGTTGAAGAAGAAAGGTGGGATGCCAACCAGGGCATCCCCAAGCTTAGATGCTTGAGACTTCTTGAAATATTATCTTGGGATGCCTTGGGCATCCCCAAGGTTGATCTTTTGTGTCTCCTTAATTCCTCTCATATCACGGTCTCCCTAAATCTCAAGAGCTTCATCCACACAAAACTCAACAAGGACTCGTGAGATAAGTTAGTATAAACCAATGCGAAAACCTTATCATACTCTACTGTAGAAAATCACTAAAATTATTATTCAACATTGCATACTAAATGCCTCTGCATATTTAATAGTCCTATCCTCAAATAGAATCATTAAACAAGCAAACATATGCAAACATAACAGCAATCTGCCTAAATAGGACAGTCTGTAAAGAATGCAAGATCCATCATACTTACCTAACTCCAAACATTATGAAATTTTACCACACTGTAGAAAATTTATCAGAGCTTATTATGCAAAAAGTTTCAACATTTTATCATATTATGACTTTTCTAGGGAATTTTTGCAACAGCGGTAAACTTTCTGTTTTGAAACAGCAACATGTATACTTGCAAAATAAGCATGGTAAAGGCTATCCTTCACATTTTTATTGAAAATAGAGATGCAAAACATTATTCTAAATAACAGAAAGCAAATAATAACAAAATAAAATGACGCTCCAAGCAAAACACATATCATGTGGCGAATAAAAATATAGCTCCAAATAAAGTTACCGATGAACGAAGACGAAAGAGGGGATGCCATCCGGGGCATCCCCAAGCTTAGGCTCTTGGTTATCCTTGAATATTACCTTGGGGTGCCTTGGGCATCCCCAAGCTTAGGATCTTGACATTCCTTATTCCATAGTCCATCGAATCTTTACCCAAAACTTGAAAACTTCACAACACAAAACTTAACAGAAAACTCGTAAGCTCCGTTAGTATAAGAAAATAAATCACCATTTAGTTACTGTTGTGAACTCATTATACATTCATATTGGTGTAATGTCTACTGTATTCCAACTTCTCTATGGTTCATACCCTCCGATACTACTCATAGATTCATCAAAATAAGCAAACAACACAATGAAAACAGAATCTGTCTAAAACAGAACTGTCTGTAGTAATCTGTATAAACGTATACTTATGGAACTCCAAAAATTCTGAAATAAATTGGTGGACCTGATGAATTTGTATATTAATCATCTGCAAAAAGAATCAACTAAATAGCACTCTCCAGTAAAATATGGTAGCTAATTTCGTGAGCGCTTAAGTTTCTGTTTTTTACAACAAGATCATAAAGACTTCACCCAAGTCTTTCCAAAGGTTCTACTTGGCACACACACACTAATTTAAAACGTGAAAACACATCTTAACAGAAGCTATATGAATTATTTATTACTAAACAGAACAAAAAATCAAGAAACAAAAATAAAATCCGGTTGCCTCCCAACAAGCGCTATCATTTAACGCCCCTAGCTAGGCATGATGATTTCAATGATGCTCTCATAAAAGATAAGAATTGAAACATAAAGAGAGCATCATGAATAATATGACTAGCACATTTAAGTCTAACCCACTTCCTATGCATAGGGATTTTGTGAGCAAACAACTTACGAGAACAATAATCAACTAGCATAGGAAGGCAAAACAAGCATAACTTCAAAACTTTAAGCACATAGAGAGGAAACTTGATATTATTGCAATTCCTACAAGCATATGTTCCTCCCTCATAATAATTTTCAGTAGCATCATGAATGAATTCAGCAATATAATTATCACATAAGCATTCTTTTCATGAGCCACAAGCATAGAAAATTTACTACTCTCTACATAAGCAAAATTCTTCTCAATCGGAATAGTGGGAGTATCATAAGAAACTCGAATACTATAAATTGTTTCCATATTAAAAGAGTAATGTTAAGAAAAAGGGTAATCATAATCATGACAAGTTTTACAAATATAATCATCACTACTTTTTATAGCATAAGTTTCATCACAATAATCATCATAAGTAGCAACTTTTTTCTCATCATAATCAATTGAAACCTCTTCCGAAATAGTGGATTAATCACTAAATAAAGTCATGACCTCTCCAAATCCACTTTCATAAATATTATAAGATTCAACACCCTCCAAAATAGTGGGATCATTACTTCCTAAAGTTGACACTCTTCCAAACCCACTTTCATCAATATAACCATCATAAATAGGAGGCATGCTATCATCATAATAAATTTGCTCATCAAAACTTGGGAGGCTAAAAATATCATCTTCATAAAACATAGCATCCCCAAGCTTGGGACAAACATTAATTGCAGCAAATATATTCTCAGACTTTTCATTCTCATCAAACACAGCATTCCCAAGCTTGGGCCTTTTCATATCATAAGCATAATCACTCTCATCATTAATAGTATGGATAGAACCAATAGTATAGCAATTATCATCATCGCAACGAGTAGTAGGAGCAACATCATTTGGGAGGGATACCTTTCTACCTTTGCTTCTCCGTCTTTTCTTTTTCTTCTTCACATCATGTGTGGGTTTAACCCTCTTTTTTGAGCTCCTTATTGATGAGATTGGTTGAATAGAAGGCTCCTCCTCGTTACCTGATTCATCATAAGAAATAATAGGGGGATATTGGGAAGTCTCTTCCCTTTCGTTAGTATTCTCTTCATCTTCTATTTGTTTTCTTGTCTTTATGTAATTGGCAATATAAGGATTTTCAATGCAATTCACCGCATAATACATAAAAATTTCTTCTAGATCAAAATCAAGAACTTTATCAAGGACAAATTCTGGAAGATCCTTAGTTATACGTTTCATTTCTTCATAACCCAAAAGGAAACTAAGTTCATTATGATGTGCAAGGGAAATCAAGTCATCACAATTTTTGGACACGATACGATCATGAAACAATTTGAATTGGGTATTGAAATGATCACATTCATTGCAAAGTTCATAAGGACGGCAAAGAAAGTTTAAATTCTCAGCACAAACATCTAGCCTTTCTTGCAACCATTTAGTTTCCAAATACTTATGCCTCTTGCAAAATCTATTTTCCCTATTTGGTGTGTACTTGCAAGCTCTATGCACTCCATAGAAATTGCCATGCTTATAAGAGACATTTTCATCATGACTAGTGCAATCATCATTAGTACTATGGATATTCAAAGAGTTCATACTAATAACATTGCAATCATGCTCATCATTCAAATATTTAGTGCCAAACATTCTAATGCATTCTTCCTCTAGCAATTGAGCACAATTATCGGAATCCTTATTTTCACGGAAGACATTAAAAAGATGAAGCATATGAGGCACCTGAGGGAGTCCTGGACTAAGGGGTCCTCGGGCGTCCGGCCTATTATCAATGGGCCAGACTGGTGGGCTGTGAAGACATGAAGGCCGAAGACTGTACCCGTGTTCGGATTGGACTCTCCTTGGCGTGGAAGGCAAGCTTGGTGACCAACTATGAAGATTCCTTCCTATGTAACCGACTCTATGTAACCCTAGATCCCCCCGGTGTCTATATAAACCGGAGGGTGTAGTCCGGAAAGGATATACTCATTACCATAGTCATACAGGCTAGGATTCTAGGGTTTACCCATTACGATCACGTGGTAGATCAACTCTTGTAATACTCATATTCATCAAGATCAATCAAGCAGGAAGTAAGGTCTTAACTCCATAGAGAGGGCCCGAACCTGGGTAAACATCGTGTCCCTTGTCTCCTGTAACCATCGACCTTAGACGCACAGTTCGGGACCCCCTACCCAAGATCCGCCGGTTTTGACACCGACATTGGTGCTTTCATTAAGAGTTCCACTGTGCCGTCGATGAAAGGTTCGATGGCCCCTTCAATCGTCGATAATGATGCTGTCCAAGGAGAAACCTTCCTCCTCGGACAGATTTTCGTATTCGGCGGCTTCATACTGTGGGCCAACTCGCTTGGCCATCTGGAGCAGATCGATAGCTACGCCCCTAGCCACTAGGTCAGATTCGGAAGCTTGAACTATGTCGCGGATATCCGTGGAGACTTGATCTTCAACGGACTTGAGACCACATCGATCGCTCCCCCTCGCTCCGATGAACATGACTTAAATCTATCATCGGATCATATTCAGGAGATGCTTCCTGTAACTGCCACGGCCTTAGATCCGGAGTAGATCACGCCATCCGAGGGCACGGAGTCCGCAGCGTTGGAGCCGCACACAGACTCAACACCGGGGAATATCTGCGTCAACGGAATTCGGGACTCGTTTCCGGCTATATGTTTCGAACCGTGCACGCCTGCGGACACCGAGCTGGATCGGTCATTGATCTTCGAGTTCAGCGCCGCAGATGTCTTCCAACACTTGCCCTTGGGCGATGTTCTAAATTCATTAAAAAACTATCCTTGGCGGGGGACTCACAGCCGAACTATGTCTGGTTCGAACTAGAGGCTGACGATGGAGAATTTCTCTTCCCACCCGCCGCCCACTTCATAGCCACCGTAGAGGACTTAACCGACGTGCTTGATTATGGCTCCGAAGACATCGACGGCATGGACGACGATGCCGCCAAGGAGCAAGGCCAACACCCGCCATTAACTGGACGTTGGACGGCCACCTCTTCGTACGATGTGTACATGGTTGACACACCTAAAAAGGCTAGCGACGATGACAAAGAAGACCCAGTTGCGAATAAACCTTCTGAGACACAGTCCAAGCGCCGGCGCCCTAAACGCCGTTCTAAGTCATGTCGCTCAAAAGACAGCAACACTGGCACTAGAGAAAATAGTGCTCCGGACGACGCCATAAACAATGAAGACGCTGTTGGAGCAACATCCGAACAGGAGGAACAAGACAACGCGTATGTTAACCTTGATAAACAGGCCATGTCCAACGACCCGGATGACGATAGTTACCGTCCACCCTCTGAGGATGACGAGAGCCTCGACAGCGAGGATTTCATCGTGCCTGAGGCACCCCTCGAGCAGGAGCGCTTCAAGCGCCAGCTAATTGCTACTGCAAGAAGCCTGAAGAAAAAGCAGTAGCTTCAAGCTGATCAAGACCTACTCATTGACAGATGGACTGATGTCCTGGCAGCCAAAGAATACGGCCTCAAGCGTCCAGCCAAGAGTTACCCGAAACGCAGACTGCTACCTCAGTTCGATGAGGAAGCGCCGGAGCCCATACCTCCCTCGCGCAATGCGGAACGACCACCAAGTGGTCGGGATAGTGCGGCGGACCGACCACCCCACGGTCGGCATAAAACAACAACTCATGCCAAACAGCAGCCCGCCCCACCGCCTCATAAAAACAGAGACAAAACAGCTCAGGACTATACATACGACCTTCGGCAGGACCTGGATAGTAGAGCAGGACACACCAGGTCAATCTACAGATCGCGAGGACACCTTTCGACTCGCGACGACGGCTACCTATTCGGACATGACAAACCTAGTCACGTCGGGCCGATAACCGTAGGCGGACTTCACCAGAGGTGCGCCGCGACGTGGCCCGATATAGAGGCGCCGCACACCCTCTCTGCTTCACAGATGAAGTACTGGATCATGAATTCCCCGAGGGGTTCAAGCCCGTCAATATTGAATCATACGACGGAACAACCGATCCCACAGTATGGATTGAGGATTTTATTCTCCACATCCATATGGCCCGAGGAGACGATCTCCATGCCATCAAATACCTCCCATTAAAACTAAAAGGGCCAGCTAGACACTGGTTAAATAGCCTACCTGAAAATTCCATCAGCAGCTGGGAGGACTTGGAAGAAGCTTTTCTTGACAACTTCCAATGCACTTATGTCCGGCCACCAGACGCCGATGACTTAAGTCATATAGTTCAACAACCTGGAGAATCAGCCAGAAAATTCTAGACTAGGTTCCTAACAAAAATAACCAGATCATTGAGTGTCCGGATGCCGAAGCCTTAGCAGCCTTCAAACACAACATCCGTGACGAATGGCTCGCCCGCCACCTCGGCCAAGAAAAGCCGACATCCATGGCAGCCCTCACGACACTCATGACCCGCTTTTGCGCAAGTGAGGATAGCTGGCTAGCTTGTAGCAAAACCACATCCAGCGAGGCAGGCCCCTCCGAGGCCAAAAATAGCACTGGCAAGCTCTGGCGCAATAGACACAAACGCCGAAGCAATGGCGATAACACCAATGACACTATGGTTCACGCCGGATTCAGTGGCTCCAAGTCCGGCGAGCGGAAGAAGCCCTACAAAAGGAATAGCGAGGGACCATCTAGCTTGGACCGCATACTCTACCGTCCGTGCCAGATACATGGCACCCCAGACAAACAAGCCAATCATACCAACGGAGATTGTTGGGTTTTTAAATAGGCCGACCTGTTAAATGCCGAAAACAAGGAAAAGGGATCATAAAGTGAGGACGATGATGAAGAGCCTCGGCAGACGAACACTGGGGGGCAGAAGAAATTTCCCCCTTAAGTCAAAATGGTGAACATGATATACGCTACACACATCCCCAAAAGGGAACGTAAGCGAGCACTTAGGGACGTCTACGCGGTAGAGCTAGTCGCCCCGAAATTCAATCCGCGGTCGTCATTCCCGATCACCTTCGATCGCCAAGATCATCCAACTAGTATCCACCATGGCGGCTCGGCCGCACTGGTTCTCGACCCAATCATTGACAGATTTCACCTGACACGAGTCCTAATGGGCAGTGGTAGCAGCCTCAACCTGCTCTATCAGGATACGGTGCACAAAATAGGCATTAATCCCGCACGAATCAAGCCCATAAAGACTACCTTTAAAGGAGACATACGAGGTGTAGAGGCCCGTTGTATGGGCTCAATCATGCTGGAGGTGGTCTTCGGTTCCCCGGACAATTTCCGAAGCGAAGAGCTAATCTTCGATATCGTCCCCTTCCGCAGCGGCTACCACACACTGCTCGGACGAACCGCGTTTGCTAGATTCAACGCGGTCCCATACTATGCTTACCTCAAGCTCAAGATGCCCGGTCCACGCAACGTCATAACAGTCAATGGAAACACCGAGCGCTCCCTCCGTACAGAGGAGCACACAACCGCCCTAGCAGCAGAGGTACAGAGTGGCCTTCTCAAGCAGAACTATAATCCGGCTGCCGAGCCGCTGGACATCACCAAGAGGGTCCGGACCACACTGCAACAGGATAGCTCGGCTCGTCAAGAGCTCGATTAGCAATGCGGCCTCCGTCCCAGTCCCGATGAGGTAGCGACATTCGCACCACGAGTACATAATTACGCACTCAAAAATCCCATGGGCATCGACGGAGGCACAACTAGATTGCAGTGCACAGTTCGGCTACACCGATCCCGGACTCACTTGTATCTTTACTATTTCCTTTTTTTCCTTTTTAGGTCTATTTTATACAGGCCTCCTTCGATGGCCTGATTACTGGTCCTGTCAAAGGACAAGTACACCAGATTGGCACAGAGCACAGGCATACAGGGGAAGCCCTAGAGGACAATCCAACGATCACTCTACCTATTTTTTAGTATCCAAATGCAGCTCTCCTTTGGTTATGGCATGTTAAATAGCCGGTTGCTTCTCGCACTATTGGTATAAATGCAATGGAAACATTTCATGACCCAAGTCAAGGGGCCCCAGATACTACCTCTGCTCTCTTTCTGTTTTCCTTTGCCATTAATTACTTATATTCTCGCACCCGTGCACTTTGGTACGTTTCATATTCGCCAGGGGCTCCTCATCTCCCCACAATACGGCAACAAAGTCCGAACACTTCTTATAGACAAGTTCGGCACCCCGAATTTAGCATTATATGCATTGGCTCTGAATCATGTCTTTGGTCAATAGTTGGGTTGCCCGACTCCTGTGCTTGCTACCCTACGTTCCGCTACATCGGCTAGGGTAGTAAAGGGAGAACTACTGTGATTGTGCCCTGGTCTAAACCGGATGAGCACCTCAGTAGAGAAAGCCGAAAACTGACTGTCATGATGCAGCGAGAGTCAGTCAGCTATTCAGAGGTCACAAATCGTTGGAGATTTTTTCCGCATTCCGCGAAGGATCGGTACTTCCCGATCAGACGCTGACAGCACTCTGGTTCGTATACCAGGGGTTGCGCCCATGTTTTATTATAAAACTCCTATGGCTAAGTGAGGGCGTTTAAGCCGCATAGTATGGTTGCCTGGTTCGTTGCGCTAAACAACTCCTTCAAGGACCATATAATTGGATAAAGATTATTTAGATTCCATCCCAAACACCTCCGTACTACGTATGTGAGGGCAGAAGCCGACGACTGGCCAACCCTCAGATTCCATACAACACGGCCTCACAGGAGGAAACAATTAAAACATAACAAACATTATATTACAAACCGACTTTGTTTTTATCATACAAGGCAAGGACAAAACACGAGTGTATTCATTCAAAAACAATGTCCCGCCCGCACTACGCTGCTGCAAGTCGAGACCCTTCTAGGACATCCGCAAAATATCGCTCGGGTGTGCGGTGCTCCTTGCCCTTTGGCGGCCCCCTGGCCACCTCGACGGCGTCCATATTTGCCCACCACATCTTGCAACGGGCGAAGGCCATGCATGCACCTTCGATGCAGACCGATTGCTTGACGATGTCTAGCCGCGGACAGGCTTCCACCACCCGCTTCATGAGGCCAAAATAGCTGCTAGGTATATCTTCGGCTGGCCACAGCCGGATTATTAAATCCTTCATGGCCAGTTCGTCCACCCTGTGCAGCTCGACCAACTGTTTCAATTGATCGGCAAAGGGCATCGGATGTTCTGGCATAGCATACTGCGACCAGAACAGCTTCTCCGTGGAATTCCCTTCTCTGGCTCGGAAGAACTCCGCAGCATCGGACACGCTGCATGGTAGATCTGCAAAAGCCCCTGGGCAACTCCGAATCCGGGTTAGTAAAAGGTACTTCCTCTCCGCATACTTGCTTTGCATGTTAAAAGCCTTACCCGCTGCGACCTTCTTGGCCTCCTGCATCTCCTGGAGAGCATCCCGGGCCTCATTCCGTGCAGTCTTCGCGCTCTGGCGAGCCTTGGTAAGTTCGGTCTCTTGGACCGACGCCTCGTGCTCCAAGGCTTCCCACTTCTTCACCGCGTCCTGGAGCTCCTGCTGGACCTCGCTGACCCGGGCCTTGAGCTTCTTACGGGCGGCTTGCTGCTGGACAACCTTCCCCTCGGCTTCGGCCAGGGCATTTTTCAGGGCCTCGACCTCGGTCGCCGCCCCTACACATATTATGACACTCCGGTCAATACTCACCGCTTATTCTTTCTGAATACACAGCAAGTGGTCACTCACCTTGCTTCTCATGGAGCTGAATCTTCACCTCGCCGAGCTCGTTCTCGGCCCGCTCCGACCTCTGCTTCAGTTCAGAGACTTTGGCAGCATGCGAGGTCGCGGCCAACAGCGACGCCTGCTAATTCATACATATCAAGTTAGTCTCCTACAAAGGGTTGATCCTCTGTCCGACCTTTCTTTTCGAACAACGGACAGTGTCTCACGGGCTACTGTCAGCACAGGGTGTTCTCTTTCCACGTGACTTACCTCAAAACCTGTCAACAGATTGTTGCAGGCCTCCTTTAGTACGCTCTTGACAGACTAAACCTTCTCGATCACCGTACCCATAAGGACACGATGCTCGTCCATAATGGAGGCGCCCCATAGCGCCTCCATCAGGTTATCTGGTGCCCCTGGTTGGACAGGGCCATCGGTGGAATTGGCGCACCCCCTCCTTCGAAGGAAGGCGCACATCTCCATGGGGATCTTCTCCCCCATGTGTCCGGCAGCGGAGGTCTCGCCTTGCGGCGCCTCCTGGACAGCGTCCTGGCCCCCTCCCCGGCTCGGAGCGGTCCTCTAGGCAACACTTCGGTGTCATCCTTGGCCTCAGGGGAATAAGCGGGCGGCGGCGACATGCTGGCCATTTCCGCCGGATCCAACGAACCTCCAGATGAGGATCACTGGATGCTGTCACGGGCTGGACTGCAATAGCACAATTAACCACGTCAAAACAAAAAAAGGGGAGGCCGGGTACACTTGTATACGTGAGTCATAGTACTTACAATGAGGCCCGAGGCTTAGTGCAGAGGCGTCGCTCCGGACTGCTGTCAACGTCCCATGCAGTGTTGACCGCAAGAGCGCCCTTCCCCTTCTTGGGCATTCTCGCCTCCAGATTCATGGAGGCCCCCCTTTTCTTCTTTCCCTCCTCAGGGGAGGGTTCTTCTCCTCCTCCTCCTCTTCCTCATCATCGTCCTCAGGGATGGAGGAATGGGCTTCTTCGTCTTCAGACATCACGTCCGAAGCGCCCTTGCAACGGGGGCCACTTTTGGCCCCCTTGGCCTTCTTCTTGGCCTTCTTCTCTGGCGCCTTATATGGTGCCGACACCAGCATCTTCGCTAGACGCGGGATGACCGGTTCTTCAGGCAGCGGAGCCGGACACTGGATCCGCTTCGCTCTCTCCATCCAATCCTGAAAAAGCAACGATAAAAGCTCAAACATCATCCTCGAAACAAACAAGTAGGGGATACGTTAAAAATAACATACCTCGCTGGCGAGGTGTTTAATGTTGTGCCCTCGGTCTGAATATGTGGCCGGCGGTTTCTCGTTGACCTTAAAGAGCAACTTCCAGGCACCTTCGTGAGTGGTTTCGAAGAGCCTCACGAGGGTTTGATGCTTCTTCGGATTAAACTCCCATAGAGGGCGACTGCTGCGCTGGCACGGGAGGGTCCGGCGAACCAGCATCACCTGAATTACATCGACAAGCTTGATGCTCTTGGCTATCATGCTTTGAATGCGCGTTTGCAGCGCAATTAGCTCATCGGGCGAACACTAGTTCAGACACTTCTCGACCCAGGGGGTGAGTCGCATGGGAGCGTCAGAGTGGAATTCGGTAGCTGCGGCCCAGGTGGTACCGCGGGGTTCCGTGATGTAGAACCACTGTTTCTGCCACTCCTTTACTGTATCCGCAAAAGTGCCTTTCGACCAGGAGACGTTGGACAGCTTACTCACCATGGCTCCTCCGCACTCCACGCGCTGTCCATCCACCACCTTCGGCTTCACGTTGAAGACTTCGAGCCACAACCCGAAGTGGGGTTGGATGCGGAGGAAGGCCTCACACACGACGATAAATGCCGAGATGTTGAGGAAGGATTTCGGTGACAGATCGTGGAAATCTATCCCGTAATAATACATCAGCCCGCGGACGAAAGGGTGGAGTGGGAACCCTAGTCCGTGGAAGAAATGAGGGATGAATACCACCCTCTCGTTGGGCTTCGGCGTGGGGATGACTTGTCCCTCAGCCAGCAAACGGTGGGCGATTTCCTTCGCCAAGTATCCGGACGCCCGAAGCTCAGCAATGTCCTCCTCCTTGACGGAGGAGACCATCCACTTGCCCTGACCTCCGGATCCGGACATGGTTGAGTGCTAGCTCGAGTGGAAAGGAGATGAGAACTTGGGCACTGGAGCTCGAGATTGGAAGGGCGGAGATAGAGAGAAGGCGTGGGAGAGGAAGAGGGAATCCTTATCCCCTTATAAAGGCAGTAAACATTGAACGCCTTCCCACTCGCCTTAGAATTCGCCTATTCCCAAGGGCTGTATAAACAACACGGTTGGGTTACCCATGCCCGCATTGATGAAAATCCCATGATAAGGGGACACGATCTCTGCTTTGATAAGGCGTGCCAATGGCAACCGCGTCTCGGGATGTGGAGCGGCGGACACAAAAACGGGTTCGGCATTATGACCGGTCGGACGTGATGTCATGCTACAAAAATTTGTCAGCGGATTGGATTCATGTAAAATTATATTTTCTCTGTGGTTGTGTATGGTGTGTGCGACAGGTCCGGATACTATCATCGCGTCCGAAGACTATCTTGGAGTTTGGAAAGAAGGGAACCCGCCTTGCAATGCTGAAGAAAATCTGCGCGCCGGACTCCTCGTCATTGAAGCCAGGTTCAGGGGCTACTGAGGGAGTCCTGGACTAAGGGGTCCTCGGGCGTGTTGGGGAACGTAGTAATTTCAAAAAATTTCCTACGCACACGCAAGATCATGGTGATGCATAGCAACGAGAGGGGAGAGTGTTGTCTACGTACCCTCGTAGACCGAAGCGGAAGCGTTGACACAACGTAGAGGAAGTAGTCGTACGTTCTCCTCGCAATCCAACCGATCACAGCACCGTTACTCCGGCACCTCCGAGTTCTTGGCACACGTTCAGCTCGATGACGATCCCCGGGCTCCGATCCAGCAAAGCGTCGGGGAAGAGTTCCGTCAGGACGACGGCGTGGTGACGATCTTGATGTGTTACCGGCGCAGGGCTTCGCCTAAGCACTGCAACGATATGACCGAGGTGGAATTTGGTGGAAGGGGGCACCGCACACGGCTAAGGAACGATCCGTAGATCAACTTGTGTGTCATGGGGTGCCCCCTGCCCCCGTATATAAAGGAGCAAGAGAGGGGGTGGCCGGCCTAGGGTTTGGCGCGCCAGGGTGTGGAGTCCTACTAGGTCTCCAAGTCCTAGTAGGAGTCCACCAAGAGGGGAGGAAGGGAGAAGGAATAGGAGGAGTAGGAAAGGTGGCCGGCCCCCTTTTCCCTAGTCCAATTCGGACTAGAGGGAAGGGGGGGCGCAGCAGCCTTTTTTCCTCTTCCCACTAAAGCCCATCAAGGCCCATTACTTCTCCCGTAATCCCGTAACTCCCCGGTACCTCCGAAAATACCCGAACCACTCAGAACCCTTCCGATGTCCGAATATAGTCGTCCAATATATCGATCTTTACGTCTCGACCATTTCGAGACTCCTCGTCATGTCCCCGATCTCATCCGGGACTCCGAACTCCTTCGGTACATCAAAACTCATAAACTCATAATATAACTGTCATCGAAACCTTAAGCGTGCGGACCCTACGGTTCGAGAACAATGTAGACATGACCGAGACACATCTCCGGTCAATAACCAATAGCGGGACCTGGATGCCCATATTGGCTCCTACATATTCTGCGAAGATCTTTATCGGTCAGACCGCATAACAACATACGTTGTTCCCTTTGTCATCGGTATGTTACTTGCCCGAGATTCGATCGTCGGTATCCAATACCTAGTTCAATATCGTTACCGGAAAGTCTCTTTACTCGTTCCGTAATACATCATCTCACAACTAACACATTAGTTGCAATGCTTGCAAGGCTTATGTGATGTGCATTACCGAGAGGGCCCAGAGATACCTCTCCGACAATCGGAGTGACAAATCCTAATCTCGAAATACGCCAACCCAACATGTACCTTCGGAGACACCTGTAGAGCACCTTTATAATCACCCAGTTACGTTGTGACGTTTGGTAGCACACAAAGTGTTCCTACGGTAAACGGGAGTTGCATAATCTCATAGTTAAAGGAACATGTATAAGTCATGGATAAAAGCAATAGCAACATACTAAACGATCGGGTGCTATGCTAATGGAATGGGTCATGTCAATCAGATCATTCAACTAATGATGTGATCTCGTTAATCAAATAACAACTCTTTGTTCATGGTTAGGAAACATAACCATCTTTGATTAATGAGCTAGTCAAGTAGAGGCATACTAGTGACACTCTGTTTGTCTATGTAGTCACACATGTATTATGTTTCCAGTTAATACAATTCTAGCATGAATAATAAACATTTATCATGATATAAGGAAATAAATAATAACTTTATTATTGCCTCTAGGGCATATTTCCTTCAGGGCGTCCAGCCTATTATCAATGGGCCGGACTAGTGGGCTGTGAAGACATGAAGGCCGAAGACTGTACCCGTGTCCGGATTGGACTCTCCTTGGCGTGGAAGGCAAGCTTGGCGACCAACTATGAAGATTCCTTCCTATGTAACCGACTCTATGTAACCCTAGATCCCCCGGTGTCTATATAAACCGGAGGGTGTAGTCCGGAAAGGATATACTCATTACCATAGTCATACAGGCTAGGCTTCTAGGGTTTAGCCATTACGATCTCGAGGTAGATCAACTCTTGTAATACTCATATTCACCAAGATCAATCAAGCAGGAAGTAGGGTATTACCTCCATAGAGAGGGCCCGAACCTGGGTAAACATCGTGTCCCTTGTCTCCTGTAACCATCGACCTTAGACACACAGTTCGGGCCCCCCTACCCGAGATCCGCCGGTTTTGACACCGACAACACCCTTAATTCCATTTTTTGTAGTTTTCTTTTATAAAATAAAGTAGTGATAAAACAAGAAACTAAAAGATTCGATTGCAAGATCTAAAGATATACCTTCAAGCACTAACCTCCCCGGCAACGACACCAGTAAAGAGCTTGATGTCTACTATGCAACCTTCTTCTTGTAGACGTTGTTGGGCCTCAGGTGGAAATTTGTACGACACTAGCAAATTTCCCTCAGGTGGATGACCTAAGGTTTATCAATTCGTGGGAGGCGTAGGATGAAGATGGTCTCTCTTGAGCAACCCTGCAACCAAATAACAAAGAGTCTCTTGTGTCCCCAACACACCCAATACAATGGTAAATTTTATAGGTGCACTAGTTCGACGAAGAGATGGTGATACAAGTGCAATATGGATGGTAGATATAGGTATTTGTAATCTGAAAATATAAAAACATCAAGGTAGCTATTGATAAAAGTGAGCACAAACAGTATTGCAATGCGTTGAAACAAGGCCTAGGGTTCATACTTTCACTAGTGCAAGTTCTCTCAACAATAATAACAAAATTGGATCATATAAATATCCCTCAACATGCAACAAAGAGTCACTCCAAAGTCACTAATAGCGGAGAACAAACGAAGAGATTATTGTAGGGTATGAAACCACCTCAAAGTTATCCTTTCTGATCAATCTATTAAGAGTCCGTAGTAAAATAACACGATGCTATTCTTTCCATTCGATCTATCCTAGAGTTCGTACTAGAATGACACCTTAAGACAAAAATCAACCAAAACCCTAATGCCACCTAGATACTCCAATGTCACCTCAAGTATTCGTGGGTATGATTATACGATATGCATCACACAATCTCAGATTCATCTATTCAAACCAACACAAAGTACTTCAAAGAGTGCCCCAAAGTTTCTACCGGAGAGTCAAGACGAAAACATGTGCCAACCCCTATGCATAAGTTCACAATGTTACGGAACTCGCAAGTTGATCACCAAAACATACATCAAGTGGATCATGTGAATATCCCATTGTCACCACAGATAAGCACATGCAAGACATACATCAAGTGTTCTCAAATCATTAAAGACTCAATCCGATAAGATAACTTCAAAGGGAAAACTCAATTCATCACAAGAGAGTAGAGGGGGAGAAACATCATAAGATCCAACTATAATAACAAAGCTCGCGATACATCAAGATCGTGCCGAGTCAAGAACACGAGAGAGAGAGAGAGAGAGAGAGATCAAAGACATAGCTACTGGAACATACCCCCAGCCACGATTGTGAACTACTCCCTCCTCGTCATGGAGAGTGCCGGGATGATGAAGATGGCCATCGGTGAGGGTTCCCCCCCTCCGGCAGGGTGCCGGAACGGGTCTAGATTGGTTTTCGATGGCTACAGAGGCTTGCGGCGGCGGAACTCCCGATCTATTCTGTTCCCTGATGTTTTTAGGGTATATGGACATATATAGGCGAAAGAAGTCGGCCAGGGGAGCCACGAGGGGCCCACGAGGGTGGGGGGCGCGCCTCCCTTCCTCGTGGCTTCCTCTAAGCTTCCCTGATGTCTACTCCAAGTCTCCTGGATTGCTTCCGTTCAAAAAATAACTCTCCTGAAGGTTTCATTCCGTTTGGACTCCGTTTGATATTCCTTTTCTTCGAAACACTGAAATAGGCAAGAAAACAACAATTTGGGTTGGGCCTCTGGTTAATAGGTTAGTGCCCAAAATAATACAATAGTGTATAATAAATCCCATTAAACATTCAAAACAGAATATATAATAGCATGAATACTTCATAAATTATAGATACGTTGGAGACGTATCAATGGTGAGTTCATACCATGGCACCATGCCAGGCGTCATGTTTTTCAAGCATATATTTCATTTTTCTATAGTTGAAAACCCAATAAACAAATGTTTGTGGTTTACTATTGCCACACATTTCATCGAAATATCTGTCCATTCCTTGTAAAAGGCATGAGAATCCACTAACATAAGAAGTTGATCCCCACTATCCTATTTATCTCAACATGCACACATGCCACCTCATCAAAGGCCCACCACTACATGCATAAGGCAAAGTTTTCCATTATTAATTGATCTCATGCACACTTTTCACGTCACCACACATGCCAACTCATCAAAGGTCCACTCAACATGAATGGAAAAAGGTTTTCCATTATGTTATGCAACTTATATTCAAAATATGTTCTAACTACACAATAATCAGTTGCAATATATAATATTTATTTTTAGCTTTAATTCATATATTATTAATTCAACAATGGAAGCTTCATACAATCAAATTACTGAAATATATTGCAATCGATTCCCGTAGCAATGCGCGGGGTATTATCTAGTTTACTAAATGGCACGAGCATGGTTTTCCAGGCCGTTCTTGTGCACCCTTTCATGCACCGATTGTTTGAACTTGAATTATGTGCATTAATGCCTAGAAAATGCACATAATCCCCTAAATATCGTAATGAACCCGGAAAAGTGTCAAATTTGAACATGGTGATTTGCAGGGTGTGTGTTCATCGTAGAAAAAAACTCATGGACAAAGGACAAAGGAAATTTGGACCCCCCTTCAATCTTGGTGATTTCCCCGTTGAAACCATGAAACTTCCTCGGTGATGGTTCGATTTATGAAAGGCATGCATGACGACATAAGGAAAACATCCTCAAATTTTTACCAGGGCACAGTGAGGCCATACCATGGCACCACGCCAGGCGTCATGTTTTCCAAGCATGTATTTCATTTTTGTATAGTTGTTAACCCAGTAAACGACGCGTTTATGATTGACTATTGCCACACATTTCTTGAAATATCTGCCCATTCCTTGTAAAAGGCATGAGAATGTACTAAATAACACGAGCATGGTTTTCCAGACCGTTCTTGTGCACCTTTTCATGCACCGGTTGTTCGAATTTGAATTATGTGCATTAATGCCTAGAAAATGCAAATAATCCCCTAAATATGGTAAACGAGACCGAAAAAATGTCAAATTTGAACACGTTGCATTTGAGGCGTTATGTTGATCGTTGAAAAAAAACTGAATGACAAACTAGGACGGAAATTTGGATTCCCCTTCAATCTTGGTGATTTCCCTCTCGAAAGCATGTAACTTCCTCAGTGATGGTTCGATTTATGATGGGCGTGCATGACACCATAAATCAAACCTTCTCAACTTTTAACCAGCGCATGGTGAGGCCTGATAACCCACAAGTATAGGGGATAAATTGTAGCCTCTTTTGATAAGTAAGAGTGTCTAACCGAACGAGGAGCTAAAGGTAGAACAAATATTCCCTCAAGTTCTATCGACCACCGATACAACTCTATGCACGCTTAACGTTCGCTTTACCTAGAACAAGTATGAAACTAGAAGTACTTTGTAGGTGTTGTTGGATAGGTTTGCAAGATAATAAAGAGCACGCAAATAAAAACTAGGGGCTGTATTAAGTAAAGAAGCAATAAAGTTAGTATAGTGAGTGTGGAAAAGTGGTGCTAGGAGTTGCGAAATTGTCCCTAAGCAATTGACTGCTTTACTAGATCGATAGCAAGTTTATGTGGGAGAGGCCACTACTAGCATGTCATCCCTGACTTGGAATTCTATGCACTTATGATTGGAACTATTAGCAAGCATCCGCAACTACTAACGTTCATTAAGGTCAACCCAACCATAGCATTAAGATATATTGGCCCCCCTTCAATCCCGTATGCATCAATTTCTATGCTAGGTTGAAGCTTCTGTCACTCTTGCCCTCCAATACATAGTCCTATCAACATACAACTAACCCTATGGTGTGATCCACGCGCGCGCTCATATGATGGGCACCAAAGGACAACAACATAACCAATAGCAAATTAAATCAATCATAGCAATTCACCAATTACCGATAGGGCAACGAAAATCTACTCAGACATCATAGGATGGCAACACATCATTGGATAATAATATGAAGCATAAAGCACCATGTTCAAGTAGAGGGTACAGCGGGTTGTGGGAGAGTGGACCGCTGTAAATAGATGCGGGAAGGTGATGAAGATGTTGGTGAAGATGAAAGAGGTGTTGGTGTAGATTGCGGTGATGATGATGGCCCCGACGGCGTTCCGGCGCCACCGGAAGAGAGGGGAAGAGGGCCCCCTTCTTCTTCTTCTTCTTCTTCTTCTTCTTCTTCCTTGACCTTCTCCCTAGATGGGAGAAGGGTTTCCCCTCTGGTCCTTCGCTTCCATGGCATGGGAGGGGCGAGAGCCCCTCCGAGATTGGATCTGTCCCTCTGTCTCTCTCTGTTTCTGCATTCCAGATTCTGGCCTTTCACCGTTTCTTATATTCCCGAATATTCCTAACACCGATTGGGCTGAAATTTGGACACGATTTTTTTTCCGGATATCGGCTTTCTTGCGGCGAAAGAAGGGCACCAACCTCCTTACAGGGTGACCACGAGGGTCAGGGGCGCGCCCCCTGCCTCGTGGCCCCCTCTGGCATCGTCTCGCGTTGATTCTTCTTCCCAAAAATCACATATATTCCAAAAAAATCTCCATCAGTTTTTATCTCGTTTGGACTCCGTTTGATATGGATTTTACGCGAAACAAAAAAACATGCAACAATCAGGAACTGGCACTGGGCACTGGATCAATATGTTAGTCCCAAAAATAGTATAAAAAGTTGCCAAAGGTATATGAAAGTTGTATAATATTGGCATGGAACAATCAAAAATTATAGATAGGACAAAGACATATCAACATCCCTAAGCTTAATTCCTGCTTGTCCTCGAGTAGGTAAATGATAAAAAAGATAATTTTTGACGTGGAATTCTACCTAGCATAATCTTGATCATGTAATCTAATCACGGCATGAATATTAAGATATGAGTGATTCAAAGCAATAGTCTATCATTTGACATTAAGACAATAATACTTCAAGCATACTAATAAAGTAATCATGTCTTCTCAAAATAACATGGCCAAAGAAAGTTCATCCTACAAAATCATATAGTTTGGCTATGCTCCATCTTCTTCACACAAAATGTTCAAATCATGCACAACCCCGATGACAAGCCAAGCAATTGTTTCATACTTTAGTATTCTCAAACTTTTTCAACCTTCACGCAATACATGAGTGTGAGCCATGGACATAGCACTATAGGTGGAATAGACTATGATGGTGGAGGTTGTGTGGAGAAGACAAAAAGGAAGAAAGTCTCATATCGACGCGGCTAATCAATGGGCTATGGAGATGCCCATCAATTGATGTCAATGCGAGGAGTAGGGCTTGCCATGCAACAGATGCACTAAGAGCTATAAGTGTATGAAAGCTCAAACTGAAAACTAAGTGGGTGTGCAACTTGCTTTCTCATGAAGACCTAGGGCATTTGAGGAAGCCCATCATTGGAATATACAAGCCAAGTTCTATAATGAAAATTCCCACTAGAATATGAAAGTGATAACTCAAGAGACTCTCTATATGAAGAACATGGTGCTACTCTGAAGCACAAGTGTGGCAAAAGGATAGTAACATTGTCCCTTCTCTCTTTTATCTCATTTTTTTGTAGGCTTCTTTGGCCTCTCTCCTTTTTTGGGGGGGCTTCTTTGCCCATTTTTATTTTGATAACCTCACATGGGACAATGTTCTAATAATGATGATCATCACACTTTTATTTACTTACAACTCAATATTACAACTTGATACTAGAACAAGGATATGACTCTGTATGAATGCCTTCGGTGGTGTACCGGGATGTGCAATGATTTAGCATAGCAATGACATCAAAAAACGGACAAGCCATGAAAACATCATGCTAGCTATCTTACGATCATGCAAAGCAATGTGACAGTAAATGCTCAAGTCATGTATATGATGATGGAAGTTGCATGGCAATATATCTCGGAATGGCTATGGAAATGCCATGATAGGTAGGTGTCGGTGTCAAAACCGGCGGATCTCGGGTAGGGGGTCCCGAACTGTGCGTCAAGGTCGGATGGTAACAGGAGACAAGGGACACTTTATTTTACCCAGGTTCGGGCCCTCTCGATAGAGGTAAAACCCTACTCCTGCTAGATTAATATTGATGATATGGGTAGTACAAGAGTAGATCTACCACGACATCAAGGAGGCTAAACCCTAGAAGCTAGCCTACGGTATGATTGTGTATGAAGATGGTTCTTATGTTGTCCTACGGACTACAACCCTCCGGTTTATATAGACACCGGATAGGGTTAGGGTTACACAGAGTCGGTTACATTGGTAGGAGATCTTGAATATCCGCACGTCTAGCTTGCCTTCTACGCCAAGGAAAGAACCTTCCGGACACGGGACGAAGTCTTCAATCTTGTATCTTCATAGTCCTGGAGTCCGGCGGGTGGTATAGTCCGGCTATCCGAACACCCCCTAATCTAGGACTCCCTCAGTAGCCCCCGAACTAGGCTTCAATGACGACGAGTCCGGCGCGTGAATTGTCTTCGGCATTGCAAGGCGGGTTCTCCTCCAAATTTTGTGTACCTATAGGAATAATGTCCGATTTTTATAATGTAGCGCTCCTTGGCTTCCACGCCCAATAATTGCTGTCCTCCACGTGTCAAACGAATGTGAAAGGCCGGGGCGTTTTTACATCCACACCCCTGGCCGCATAAACGAGCCGCCTATTTAACGGGATGAGGATTCAGATCCAAATCACACCTCTCCCTTCCCATGAGAAATCATCAGAGTGCCTTCAGCAAAGGTCCATTCCAACATGGCCAGCCGCCGCAACTCCTCTTCTCGCCCTTCCAATCCTATCCCTGGAGACTGGGAGAGTTGTTCCATCCCGCACAGCGAGTTAGTGTCGCTTCAGGCCAAGGGATTTCTCCCTCAGGCCTGCATGGTCTCGGTGCGAGCCGGACTCGCCACCTATCAGGGCGGAAAGCAGGCGGAGAGCGCACCCAGTCCCTCTAAAGGAGAGCGGGTATGCCTTGTCCCTTATCTAATAAGGGGGCTGGGATTCCCAATTCACCCATTTCTCCGCGGGCTGCTGGAGTTCTACGGTCTCCAGCTGCATCATCTCACGCCCGGCTCTGTGTTACACATTGCGGGTTTCGTCGCTCTTTGCGAGCTATTTTTAGGCATCGAGGCTCATTTTGCGTTGTGGAAGAAGATATTCTGCCTGGTGCCCCGTTCTCAAGAGGGGTCCATATATCAAGTGGGCGGAGCCGAAGTATGGCGCATCGCCGGGACCGGATACCTTTCCGGAACCCCGAAGAAGGCGTCCGAGGACTGGCCTTCAGAATGGTTTTATATAGATGACGTCCCCCTGCCGGACCCTATCCGGGCCGGTCTCCCTGAGTTCAACAATGCTCCCCTGAAGAAACGCCTGAGCTGCCGCCCTCGGAGCTCTCAGAGAGAGAATGACAGAGACGTCCTTTACTTAATGGGCCGGATTAGACTGCTGGCTCATTCCGGACTAACCATGATTAGAGTCATGGCAATATGCATTATGCGAGGGGTGCATCCGCTCCAATATAGAAGCCACCCCATGTGGGATTTCAACGGAGAAGACGACGCCACCCGCCACGGCCGCAAGGGGCCGGACTCGGCCGCCGCTCTAGTGAAGATCTTGTCCTCTTTGTACAAGGGAGAAGAGGAGGAATTCCTCTGCGTCGACCCGCAAGGTGGATTTTCCATGCACAATCCCCCGAATTGGGTAAGCAGACAATCGTGCCTTTCCGTTTATTTTATATCCCTTTGATTAAATACATAGTCTAACGACTTCAACGCAGGGACTGCGTCAGGAGGTAAAGGATATAACCAGCCGTCCTCCACAGCCCGAGGACCCCGAACGGTCCCTCGATCCGGACTCCAAAGAGGATCCGGACCTATCGGTGGAGCTTATAGACGGGGTGTTTTATCAGCTAAGCAAGGACAATGCCCTGGTAGCTATCATAGCTGACTACCCAGGGCTAATTCCGGCCTCCCAGGTGACAAATGCTGGAGTTTTATTCTCTTAGAAGGGATTTCACTCTCATGGATTCCGGTTGTTCTGACAGCAACCGTGTTTTGTAGGGGAGATTCCTGAGGCGGGAGGCCGGTCCTGCAGCAGCTAGCCAACGAGGGGCACAGGGCCCCGTGGGGCAAAAAGGAATGTAGTCCGGACTGAGATGCCGGAGCAAAGGTATAGCACACCCTCCTTTTCCCTGGTGTTTTACTCCTTCAGGGTATATTAACATTCGTGCTATCTTCAGGACGAAGAGACCCCGCCGGACTATATCCGGAGAGGTTGCCAATCGCGCTTCCACCAGCCAGGCTCCAACGCCCGGCCCGGAAACGGAGGCGAGCACAAGGCACGCACCAGACGCCCCTCCGTCAGAGGATGCGGACAGACTGTCTGTCACTAATTCCGAGGTGGAGAGTGCCATGAACCACAGGCGTCGCCGGACAGTCCTTCGCGACGCTCGTTTCTCCCAGGAGGCTTTAGATGCCTTTAATTTGGGAGATGCGTACCTCCGTGCTGCTCAAGATGGTTTAACCAGAGCCACGGAACAGTATGTGAAAGACATACGGGTAAGAATTTTTTTTGGTAAATATAGACATACCAGTAGCCCCCCGAGACTTGAAACAGTTAAAATAACTGATTTAAGGATCATATAACATGCAGTTTCTTACCGAGAAGAACACCGCTCTGTCCCAGGAGCTGGAAAGGTGCAAGGCCCAACTAGAGGCCGCACTAATGGCAGCAGGGGAGTCTAAAGAGACCCCCTCAGGTAAACAATACATCAAAAGATTAGTATTGTGCGGCTGTAAGTACCAATCTGACAAATGGTATTGCAGATGGCGCCGGACTCGATACGGACAGGCAACAACTTCTACGATAGTTGAAGGCTGGTGAGAGCGTGCTAACAAGGGTGAGGCAGGAGAAGAACAATCTTCAAGATGCCAACACCAAATTGGACGTCGAACTAAAAGACGTTCGGGCCCAATTGTCGGACTCCACGAAGGAGAATCGACGACTTCGACGCGACATCTATAGTAAGTGCTTGAACGAACTCTCAAAAAAAAATTCGGCGAGGAAGTCGATTAACAACATTATGTCTGTAGGTATGCTGACGGGTCGTCCTGAAGAGGAGATGCCCGGTTCTACGGGTGACCTTCTTCCCGAACTTTCGCAACTGCATGATAGAGTTCGGCGGGCCATGCAAGGCATTGTTCGAGCATTATGGCCTTCCCACTCCATGCCCGAAGGTCTTGGAGATCTTGCAGAGAAGCTGAAGGGAGCTCGGCGGCGCTTCCAATTGTGGAAGAAATCGGCCTGCCGGCAAGGCGCTAGGGAGGCCTGGGCCATGGTGAAGACGCGTTATACCAAGTCTGACCCGAACCGCATGGCCGAGGTCGGACCTGTAGGGCCCGATGGGAAGGAGATCCCTGTAAGCTTAGTGTACGGCCAAGTAGAGTTGGCCGCAAAGTATTCCCTGCAGGACTGTAAATTAGACAGCCTGTTAGATGGTATAGAGGAGGAATACAGTTAGTCACAATGACTGTGTAATTTAAAATTGACATATATAATGCCTTCTAGCTGGATTGTAGATCGTTTGTCGTTGCCGACCTTTTCGCTTCGACCTCAGGACCTGACGGTCCGGAGTGTGTCCGAATACCATAATGGTTATAGAAGAACCAAGGTATGCATGGAGACCAGGCGTAGGGGTCATTAGTGCTTTATCAGACAAGTGCCCAACTAGTTATGTTATATTACATGGTTAGTAAGAAACATCTTCCAGAGAGAATAGTTCCATTAAGGGTTCCTTTCGCTGGGGTGGCGTGCCCTAAAGTGCACGTCCGGACTACAAATGCATGAAATCATCTGGGGGCATGTAAAAAAAGTAAAAAAGGATCATCATTAGTTCACCGACCGAATATTCCCTTAAGAACGCTAGCTTTCGGCTTCACCCAGTCTGAGGTACACATCCGGCTTATCCGGCAGTAACAATCACAGAGGTGCTCCCTTTACCGCCTAGCCGAACAATCGGGAACGTAGGGGTAAGCACAGGAGCCAGGCAACCCAGCTTGGCCAAAACTTAAGTCATATCGATGCATATAATGGTGAAGAAAAGGTGCATGCAGAAGTCTGATGCATGCGTTGGGTGTGAAACCCATATAAGCAAGCTTCTGTTAAAGAAGCCCCCAGGTTTAAGGAGCGCGGATAGCGCGTCACTTAGTGAGCCCGTGATGGGCTAGGAAAAAAGAGTAGGAAACAAAGTAAATTAAAAATGAATAAATGCAAATAATGGACAGAGGAAGGAGACAAACACAGAGTCCGGTGCTAAGGGTAGAATCTTCGGAGACGTATTGCGTTCCATGGGTTCGGCTCGAGTCGGTTATCCGACGCATCTCGCTGGCGGTACGCTCCACCGGTTAGGACTTGGTCGATTATGAATGGACCTTCCCATTTGGGCTTGAGTTTATTCTTTTGCTTGTCCGGCAGGCGTAGAACTAGTTCACCAACATTATAACTTTTGGCCCGTACTTCTCTGCTTTGATATCTTCGAGCTTGCTGTTGATAAAACACGGAACGGGCTTTAGCCACATCTCGCTCCTCTTCGAGAGCGTCCAGGTTGTCCTGCCGATCAAGCTCGGCTTCTCTTTCTTCGTACATGCACACTCGAGGTGAGTCATGAATGATGTCGCAGGGCAGAACTGCCTCAGCGCCGTATACCATAAAGAATGGTGTGAATCCGGTGGTACGGTTGGGCGTGGTTCGCAGCCCCCAGAGTACGGAGTCGAGCTCCTCTACCCAGTGCATATTAGATTCCTTAAGGGACCGCACTAATCTGGGTTTGATGCCGCTCATGATGAGACCATTTGCACGTTCCACCTGACCGTTAGTTTGTGGGTGATAGACAGAAGCATAGTCGAGCTTAATGCCCATGTTTTTGCACCACAGCTTTACTTCATCCGAAGTGAAGTTTGTGCCATTATCGGTGATAATACTGTGGGGGACACCATAACGGTGTACGACCCCGGATATGAAGTCTATCATAGGTCCGGATTCGGCCGTCTTGACAGGCTTGGCTTCTATCCATTTGGTGAATTTATCCACCATGACCAATAAGTATTTTTTCTTGTGGGTTCCCCCTTTAAGGGGTCCCACCATGTCAAGCCCCCAGACCGCAAAAGGCCAAGTGATGGGGATAGTTCGGAGGGCATTGGGTGGCATATGGCTTTGGTTGGCAAAGAGCTGACAACCGACGCATTGTTTGACTAGGTCCTGAGCGTCTGCTCGGGCCGTCGGCCAATAGAAGCCTGTACGGAAAGCCTTACTTACAAGGGACCGAGCTGCAGCGTGGTGGCCACCGAGTCCGGCATGAATTTCAGCCAATAGACTCCGCCCTTCTTCTTCGGAGATACACCTTTGAAGGACTCCTGTAGTGCTTTTCTTGTATAGCTCTCCCTCGTGGACTTTATAGGCTTTAGACCGCCGTACTATGCAGCGCACCTCGTTTTGGTACTCAGGGAGTTCCTGCCTGGTAAGGTAGGCTAGGAATGGTTCTGTCCACGGGGCGATGACCGCCATTATTACGTGGGCTGACGGTGTAATTTCGGTGGCAGGGCCGCCGATTATGTCTGATTGTTCGGCGTCGGGTTGTGCGGTTAGGTCCGGGCTGTTGTCCGAAGGTTCCCCCTCCCATGTCACGGATGGTTTGAATAATATTTCTAAGAAGATGTTGGGGGGGGGACCGCATCTTGTTTTGCTAGATGCATGCCAGGACATCCGCTGCCTGATTATTTTCTCGGGCGATGTGGTGGAACTCCAGTCCCTCGAACCGAGCTGACATTTTTAGCACAGCGTTGCGATAAGCTGCCATCTTTGGATCTTTGGCGTCGAAGTCGCCATTTATTTGGGATATCGCGAGGTTTGAGTCCCCGCGCACTTCTAGGCGTTGAATGCCCATGGATACTACCATTCGGAGACCATGTAGAAGGGCCTCGTATTCGGCTGCGTTATTGGAGTCCGTGTACATAATCTGTAGTACGTATTGGACTGTGTATCCCGTAGGGGACGTCAGAACGACGCCAGCCCCCAGTCCGGCCAACATTTTGGAGCCGTCGAAATGCATGATCCAGTTTGAGTAAGCGCCGTACTCTTTAGGGAATTCAGCCTCTGTCCATTCGGCGACGAAGTCGGCTAGGACTTGTGACTTAATGGCTCGCCGTGGCTTGTAGATTATGTCTAATGGGAGGAGCTCTATGGCCCACTTCGCTATCCGGCCCGTTGCATCGCAGTTGTTAAGAATATCGTTGAGCGGTACTTCCGAGGCTACTGTTATAGAACACTCTTGAAAGTAGTGTCGTAGCTTTCGGGATGCCATAAACACCGCGTATGCGATCTTTTGGTAATGCGGGTATCGTGACTTGCACGGTGTGAGGACAGTGGACACGTAGTAAACTGGCCTTTGAAGGGGTAGTTTGTGTCCGTCCGATGCTCGTTCGACGACGAGCACTGCGCTGACAACTTGATGGGTTGCGGCAATGTATAATAGCATGGGTTCGCCGGTATTCGGCGCGGCCAGGACGGGGTTTGTTGCCAAGATGGCCTTTATTTCCTCGAGTCCGGCCGTGGCAGCGTCCGTCCACTCGAAGTGTTCAGTGCGCCTTAGGAGGCGGTAAAAGGGCAGTGCCTTTTCTCTCAAACGGGAGATGAAGCGGCTTAAGGCCGCCACGCATCCGGTAAGTTTCTGTATTTGTTTTAGATCTTTTGGAACATCAGGTTGTGAGAGGGCTCGGATTTTAGCTGGATTTGCTTCAATTCCTCTACCGGATACTATGAAGCCCAGGAGCTTTCCGGCCGGGACGCCTAAAACACATTTTTTCGGATTGAGCTTGATGTCGTATTTTCGTAGATTGTCGAATGTGAGTCTCAGGTCGTCTACTAGATATTCGACGTGTCTTGATTTGACGACCACATCGTCTACGTATGCCTCCACTGTTTTGCCGATCTGGTTTGCCAGACATGTTTGAATCATGCGTTGATATGTCGCGCCGGCATTTTTGAGCCCAAAGGGCATTGTGTTGAAGCTTAAAGGGCCGTATGGCGTGATGAAAGCTGTTGCAGCTTGGTCGGACTCTGCCATCTTTATTTGATGGTAGCCGGAGTATGCGTCGAGGAAACACAGGGAATCGTGTCCGGCGGTGGCGTCGATGATTTGATCAATTCGAGGGAGGGGAAAAGGATCCTTTGGGCAGGCCTTATTAAGGTCTTTGAAGTCGACACACAGGCGCCAGGATTTGTCCTTCTTTGGTACCATTACCAGGTTTGCTAGCCAGTCCGGGTGTTTTATATCTCTAATAAATCCGGCTTCAAATAGTTTGGCTAGCTCTTCTCCCATAGCCTGTCTCTTTGGCTCGGAAAAACGCCGAAGAGCTTGTTTGACAGGTTTGAATCCTTTCTGGATATTTAAGCTGTGCTCGGCCAGCCTGCGTGGGATTCCTGGCATGTCTGAAGGGTGCCAAGCAAAAATGTCCCAGTTCTCTTGTAGGAACTCGCGCAGTGCGGCGTCTACATTAGGTTTTAGTTTTGCCCCGATGGAGGCTGTTTTATTAGGGTCCGTTGGGTGGACTTGGAATTTGACTATTTCGTCCGCTGGTTTGAAGGATGTGGATTTAGATATTTTGTCGAGTATCACATCATCCCTATTCACCGTGGATCGCAGCGTCGTCAGTTCTTCGGCTGCTAGGGCTTCAGATAGTGCCTCGAGGGCCAATGCGGCTGTCTTGTTTTCGGCGCGGAGCGCAATGTCCGGATCACTAGCGAGAGTGATGATTCCATTCGGCCCAGGCATCTTAAGCTTCATGTACCCATAATGGGGTATAGCTTGGAAGACCATGAATGCCTCTCGTCCTAATATGGCGTGATAGCCGCTTTTGAACGGGGCCACCTGGAACGTGACTTGTTCGGACCTGTAATTATCCGGAGTGCCGAATACCACATCCAGTGTGATTCTTCCTGTGCAGCGTGCTTCCTGACTGGGGATTATACCTCTAAAAGTTGTGCTGCTTCGCTCAATGCGGTTCCAGTCTATTTCCATCTTTTGAAGGGTTTCCTCGTAGATGAGGTTCAATCCGCTGCCTCCGTCCATAAGTACCTTTGCGAGGCGACAACCGTCCACTATGGGACTAAGGACCAGTGCGGCCGGTACTCTGGCTGTTCGGAATTTAGGTTCGTCGCTCGCATTGAAGGTGATGGCGGTGTTGCTCCAAGGATTTATGGTCGCCACTTGGTAAACTTCGGTGAGGCTGCGTAGTGCTCTTTTTCGCATATTAGTCGATGCGAAAGTCTCAGAGATTGTAAGGACGGTACTAAAATTCTCGGGCTGGTTCTCTTCGACCTCTGGAATTAGGAGATCTTCGCCAATCTTGGCCACCTGCCGGAGTATCCAACATGCCCTGAGGCTGTGTGTTGGTGCGGCGTCCACTGCACTATGAATTTTGCAGGGTCCATCTAGCCACCTTTCTAGTACGGTTCCATGTCCCCTAGAGGGTTTTGATTTTTTGTTTAATCCGGACGTCTTATTGTAGTGCGCCCTTTTGATTCGGACGGGATTGCTATTCAGGGCCGGATAATCCCAAAATTTAACTTCGGTTTTCCAAGCGCTTTCCATCGCACAGTACTTTTGCACTATGGACGCCAAGTCGGCAAAACGTGTGATATTGCGGCGACTTACGGTGTTGAGTATCCCTTTGTCCGTGCAGTTATTGCAGAAGATTGAAATTGCGTCTCCTTCGTGGCAGTCCTTTATCCTGTGCATGAGCAGGAGGAACCTGGCCCAGTAATGATGTACTGTTTCTTCTGGCCTCTGCCTGACCTGAGAGAGATCGCTTAGGATTGGGCGAGCGGAACTCGTTAAATCTGATACTTCGCCCGGTTTGCTGTTCGGAAGCCGAACAACCTTCGGATTCGGAGACCCGGAGCTTCGGATGTTATCCGGTTTGCCCGATTCTAAGTTCGGGCCTTGAATTGCATCCTCCCCTCCGCGGATATCCGACGTGGAGGGTTCCGGAATTCGGACATAGCTAGTCCTTAAGATTGATGAGGGGTCGCCGCATTGTGTCTCCACCACAGCAACGTGGTGGGTGGCTCAGGGGGAGTTGATTTCCCTTAGATCGGGTTTAAGCCCAACCTGGTCGTAATTCGTGGTGACCCCCAAGGCAGCGATACGATCCAGGAGCTCGTTTACGGAGGAGAGCTCCACCGGATCCAGCTGTCCGGCAGATGCCGGACTCACGTGGAGATTGTTTTCGATGATCCGAGAGGTCACCGTCGGTGCAACGGCCGTAGGGGCGGTCATAAGAAAACCACCCAGCCGGAGGGTCTGGCCGATAGCCAAAGCTCCCTCAGTGACGGTGTCGTCTTTAAAGACGGGAAAAGTATTCCTTCCTGATTACGACGGCACAGAGGAACTCTCAATGAAAGCACCAATGTCGGTGTCAAAACCGGCGGATCTCGGGTAGGGGGTCCTGAACTGTGCATCAAGGTCGGATGGTAACAGGAGACAAGGGACACTTTATTTTACCCAGGTTCGGGCCCTCTCGATGGAGGTAAAACCCTACTCCTGCTAGATTAATATTGATGATATGGGTAGTACAAGAGTAGATCTACCATGAGATCAAGGAGGCTAAACCCTAGAAGCTAGCCTACGGTATGATTGTGTATGAAGATGGTTCTTATGTTGTCCTACGGACTACAACCCTCCGGTTTATATAGACACCGGATAGGTTTAGGGTTACACAGAGTCGGTTACATTGGTAGGAGATCTTGAATATCCACACGTCTAGCTTGCCTTCTACGCCAAGGAAAGAACCTTCCGGACACGGGACGAAGTCTTCAATCTTGTATCTTCATAGTCCTGGAGTCTGGCGGGTGGTATACTCCGGCTATCCGAACACCCCCTAATCCGGGACTCCCTCAGTAGGTATGGTGGCTGTTTTGAGGAAGATATGAGGAAGCTTATGTGTGATAGAGCTTATCATATCACGGGGTTTGGATGCACCAGCAAAGTTTGCACCAACTCTCGAGGTGAGAAAGGGCAATGCACGGTACCGAAGAGGCTAGCAATGATGGAAGGGTGAGAGTGCGTATAATCCATGGACTCAACATTAGTCATAAAGAACTCACATACTTATTGCAAAAATCTACATGTCATCAAAACCAAGCACTACACACATGATCCTAGGGGGATAGATTGGTAGGAAAAGACCATCGCTCGTCCCCGACCGCCACTCATAAGGAAGACAATCAAAGAAACACCTCATGCTTCAAATTTGTTACACAACGGTTACCATACGTGCATGCTACGAGACTTGCAAACATCAACACAAGTATTTATTAAATTCACAATTACACACTCGCATGACTCTAATATCACCATATTTATATCACAAAACTATTGCATTCAAACATATCATATTCAGTGATCTACAAGTTTTATGTAGGATTTTATGACTAACCATGTGAATGACCAATTCCTGTCATCTCTCTAAATAGATATAACGCTCCGTTTGGATGTAGACATTCAAGAGCTTGGTATTGAATTGGCTCCAATGCCAAATATCCATGACATTGACATTGAGGTTCAATATCAATTTTAGTGTTTGGATGTGCATGCATTCAGCACTTGGAATCCACGAGGAGCAACAATTCCAAATCACGTTTGGATGGTGGAAGTGTTGAATTGCACATAGTACACACATAGAGCAGTGTAGAGCACACACATAGCAACTAGCGCGTGGCATATAGGAACTAGCAAGTTACGCAGCAACGCCCACGGAGAAGCGTGGAGCACGGCCGGAAATTAGACACACACACACACACGCAAAGCAGCAACCTGTGCAGTGCGGTAAATCAGATGCACACAGAGCAGGTGCGCAATGCCGGAAGACGCAGCCAAGCACGCATGGCAGTAACGATCGTGCTGCCGATAAATTGGAGCTTCAACGTCAGATTCGCCGCTGCCGCCCATGTCCAGTCATACTCGCCGCTGCCGCCCATGTCCAGTCATACTCGCTGCCGCCGCCGCCAGTTGCATCCATGAACGCCAGCCCTTGCTTGCTGTCGCCCCCATCGGAGGCAGCAACTCCCAGGCTAGGGAGACAATGCACTGGCGAATCGGGGCTTAGTTACAGAGGGCGCAAGGGGAAGGGATGCGGACAAGGTTGGGATGGCCATGGGAGTGCCTCCGTCGAGCTTCGCCTGGGTCATCTCGGCCCGGGCAGTGATGGAGGCAGCCTAGATGTGCAGAGAAGCTGGCGTCCTGGACGGTGGCAGCAGCCACTAGGGTCTCGCGGAGAAGCCAACGCTGACCGGCGGCTGGCTGTCCGGCCTCGATCTCCTAGCAGGTAGGCGGATGTGCTGGTGAAGCAGATGAGGAGTCCAGCAAGGGTTAGCGAGGCGATTCCATCGAATACGGAGCCCAAGCGCTCTGTATTCGCGGAGGGTCGTGCGTGTGTTAAAGAAAACGGTTCGATATCGCGACCGAATTCCACGCCCGAATACCTAAGCCATCCAAACGGTGGCATTCGAGCCAGCCCAATGCCAATTATGAAATCCAGCCTCCAATGTCTACATCCAAACGAGGCGTAATTGAAGCAAGAGAGTTTAATTCTTCTACAAAAGAAATGCCCACTGTCGGTGTCAAAACCGGCGGATCTTGGGTAGGGGGTCCCGAACTGTGCTTCTAGGCGGATGGTAACATGAGACAAGGGACACAATGTTTTTACCCAGCTTCGGGCACTCTCGATGGAGGTAAAACCCTACTCCTGCTGGATGAATATTGATGATATGGGTAGTACAAGAGTGGATCTACCACGAGATCAGAGAGGCTAAACCCTAGAAGCTAGCCTATGGTATGATTGTTGTTGTTGTGTCCTACGGACTAAACCCTCCGGTTTACATAGACACCGGAGGGGGCTAGGGTTACATAGAGTCGGTTACAATGGGAGGAGATCTACATATCCGTATTGCCAAGCTTGCCTTCCACGCCAAGGAAAGTCCCATCCGGACACGGGACGAAGTCTTCAATCTTGTATCTTCATAGCCCGACAGTCCGGCCAAATGTTATAGTCCGGCTATCCGGACACCCTCTAATCCAGGACTCCCTCAGTAGCCCCTGAACCAGGCTTCAATGATGATAAGTCCGGCACGTAGATTGTCTTCGGCATTACAAGGCGGGTTCCTCCTCCGAATACTTCATAGAAGATTTTGAACACGAGGACCGTGTCCGGCTCTGCAAAACAAGTTCCACATACCTCCGTAGAGAGAGAGAGAGAGTAATACTTTCACAAATCTAATCTGCTGACGTATTCTGTAGCATGACGTCGCACCACAGCCAAGCCTTTATTCGTTTTTTCTTACTTCCCACCTTAGCGCGTTTCGCGAGGCGGTTTCCTTGGCACGTCTTGTCGAAGCAAAGATCGTGTCCGCTTTATTTATGGGACCCTCATCATTACGGATGTGGGTAACCCAGTCGTGTTTGTTGGTATATCCCCTCGATTAAACACTACTAGAAAAAGGGCTATAGACGGGATTGACACTAATGGCGCACCAGACAAGTGGTGCGCCATTAGTATATACTAATGGCGCACCACCTTCAGATACGCCATTAGTGTTGGAACTACTAATGGCGCACCAGGCCTGGGGTGCGCCATTAGTGTCCTAATTTTTTTTTTGAACTAGCGCGTCTGGCCAAACATACTAATGGCGCATCCTTGTAAGGTGCGCCATTACTAGTTGTAACTAGTAATGGCGCACCAGTGAAAGGGTGCGCCACTAATGATTTTTTTTAATTATATTTTTTATTCCTTTTGTTGGAAAACTACTAATGGCGCACTGCCGCGAAGTGCGCCATTAGTAGTTCAAACTACTAATGGCGCACTGAGGCAGAGTGCGCCATTAGTATGATTTACTTTTTTCGCAAAACTACTAATGGCGCATCAGGCTGTGGTGCGCCATTAGTAACCTGGATTACTAATGGCGCATTTATGTCAGGTGCGCCATTAGTAAGTGGGCAGCAACAAGATATTTTGGGCAGCCTCTCCTACCCACACTCACTTTCTCCCCCACTTCATTCTCCACCTCCTCCTTGTCTCGGGTGCCTCCTCTCTTTCTTCTCATTTCCACCATAGATTCATTCAAATTAAGTGGTTAAATTACCTTGTTTTGATAGGTAAGTAAGGGGGAAACTATATTTACGTTGTTCTTCCTACAACAATGTGCACATGCACTTTTTATGGCCTAGCTAGATCTATGTATGTTCGTGGTGTTGCATATGTTAGTGGTGTTGCATATGTGTTTGTGGTTGGAGGTGTACCGGTATTTGAAATGCAATAGTTGCCAATATTTTGCCGGAATGTTGATTCATTTCCGTTTCGGCGATAATTTTGGCATTAAGCATTCTTTTTGGTCCTATTTTTAGGGAAAGTCATGCCAAATTTTTTCTTGGTTCTAAAATATTGTTTTGCTCTACCCCGCAGGCAACCATGGTCCGCACGATGACCGAAGGCATCGTGAATAGGTTTTTGAGGTCCGCGAAGGCCGAGATGCTTGAAAAGAACGAGACGGAGATAAGATGTCCGTGTCGAAGATGCAAGCTGCAGAGCCTTATTGCGGACCCGGATTCCGGGCAGGTGCGGGACCACCTGCTCTTGCGTGGTTTCATGGATGGCTATCGGTGGCAAGGTGATGAAGATGACTACGAAGTCGTCCATGGGGGCCGGGCAAGAAATGAGGAAGGGCAGCAAGACAACCACCGCGGCTCGGGCGGGCGAGAAGACGAAGAATCCCCAGGAGATGATCATGACGGTGATGCTGTACACAGTCATGATGATGAGGAAGATGCCGGAGCAGACGACGGGCATGATCATGAAGATGATGATGCCGGCGGAGCAGACGACGGTGGACCATCGATGGGCTGGGTGCAGGACCCTTATATTCAAAAGCTGCTTCTCAAGCAGACGGATAACGTAAGAGCTGCCGCCCGAGAGAAAGCCAAGGTGGATCAACTTGAGTTAGACGCGGTTACTCCATTGTATGAAGGATGCAGGCCCGAGGATACCCGCCTGAAAGTAACGCTCATGGCTCTGGAGATGAAGGTAAAACACAAAATGACGGACGCATGCTTCGACGAGAACATGTCATTCTGGCACGAACGTCTTCCAAAGGGGAACAAGTGCCCGACCAGTTTGGAGGAGGCGAAGAAAATCGTGTGTCCTCTGGATTTACCGCACGTGAAATACCATGTCTGCATGAACAATTGCATCATTTATCGGGGCGAGCACGCGGAGTCTACCATATGTCCGGTGTGCGGCGTCACTCGATACAAGAAGAGGAAGAAAGCTCCTCGAAAAGTGGTGTGGTACTTTCCGATCACTCCTCGTCTGCAGCGGTATTTCGCGGATCCTAAGGTAGCAAAGCTCCTGCGTTGGCACGCGGATAGGGAGGAGAAGAAGCGAGAAGATGACGCAAATGATCCGGAGATAGATAAAAAAGACAAGATGCTGAGTCACCCTAAGGATGCGAGCCAGTGGCAAGCGTTGAATTTTGAATACCCAGAATTTGGGATGGATCCAAGGAACATCATGCTGGGCGCGAGCACCGATGGAGTCAATCCGTTTGGCAGCCAGAGAAGCACACATAGCACATGGCCTGTGTTTGTGTGGATGTACAACCTTCCCCCCTGGTTGTGCATGAAGAGGAAGTACATTCACATGAGTATGCTAATTGAAGGGCCGAAACAACCAGGGAACGACATCAATCTGTATCTGGGGCTGCTGAAGGAGGAGCTAGACACGCTGTGGAAAACGCCAGCCAATACGTGGGACGCCGCAGAGAAAGAATATTTCCCTATGAGAGCCGCACTGCTCACGACGGTGCACGACTATCTCGGTTATGGATATCTCGCGGGGCAGGTAGTCCACGGATTTTCTGGATGCGTACGGTGCATGGACGACACAACGTATCGCCAGCTAGATAGAGATCCCGGGTCTTCGAAAACCGTGTTCATGGGACATCGAAGGTGGCTTCGCGACGATGACCCGTGGAGGAAACGCAAGGATCTGTTCGATGGTGAAACCGAACCCCGAAAACGCCCGTGTACGAGGAGCGGCGAGGAAATAGACAAGCTGTTGAAAAATTGGAAAGACTGCCCACTGCCGGGAAAGAAGCAAAATGCGCCAGAGCCGGGAAAGAAGCGAAAGGCGCCAGAGCCGCTACTGAAGGTATGGAAAACGAGGTCTGTTTTCTGGGACTTGCCGTACTGGAAGATCCACCGTGTGCCTCACAGCCTTGATGTCATGCATATCACGAAGAACGTGTGCGAGAGTCTGCTTAGTACCCTGCTCAACATGCCAGAGAGGACCAAAGATGGGCCGAAAGCAAGGGCAGACTTGAAATCAATGGGCATCAGGCAGGAGCTTCACGCTATATATGATGATGATGATGATGATGAGGCGAAGCAGGACACAGAATGTCGTCGCAAAGGGAAAAAGGCCAAGAAGACCGGAAATGACTACCCTCCCGCGTGCTTCACTCTAAGTCAGGAGGAGATCGAGCAGTTTTTCACCTGCCTCCTAGGAGTAAAACTTCCTTACGGTTACGCGGGGAAGATAAGCAGATACCTAGACCCAGCGAAGCAGAAGTTCAGCGGGATGAAGTCTCACGACTGTCATGTGCTGATGACGCAGATACTTCCAGTTGCAATCCGTGGGATCATGGACGCTCACGTCCGTGAAACGCTATTTGGCCTATGCAACTTCTTCGACGTCATCTCTCGGAAGTCGATTGGCGTGAGGCAACTCAGAAGGCTACAGGAAGAGATCGTGGTGATACTATGCGAGCTTGAGATGTACTTCCCGCCCGCATTCTTCGACGTTATGGTGCATCTGCTGGTCCATATAGTGGAGGATATCATCCAACTCGGGCCGACGTTCCTGCACAGCATGATGCCGTTCGAAAGGATGAATGGTGTCATCAAAGGATACGTTCGTAACATGTCACGTCCAGAGGGAAGCATAGCCAGGGGCTTTCTAACCGAAGAGTGCATCTCGTACTGCACGAATTATCTAGGCATCGAGAACCCCGTTGGTCTGCCCGTCAACAGGCACCTCGGCAGGCTCGCTGGATGGGGTCACCGTGAGGGTCGCCGCGAAATGCATGTCGACTTCGAGGGTCGACTCGCCGACTTTGAAAGAGCAAACCTAGTCGCGCTACAACACATAGACGTGGTCGATCCTTGGGTGGTAGAGCACAAAACCTTTATTAAGAAGACGTACAATGACCGAGGCCAACAGAGGACGGACGGAGATATACTCAAAGAGCACAACTCATGTTTCACGCGTTGGTTCAAGCAGAAGCTTCTGTCGTACCCTTTACATGAGGATTCTTCCGCGGAAGAACAACTCATATTCGCCTTGTCACAGGGCGCCGAGCACAACCTGATGACCTATGAGGCGTACGATATCAACGGCTACACATTCTACACTGAGGCCAAGGACATGAAGAGCGATGGTTATCAGAACTCCGGGGTAACGATGGAATCCTACACCGGTAACGACAAGGACAGATACTACGGAAGGATCGAGGAGATCTGGGAGCTGAGCTACGCTGGAGAGAAGGTCCCGATGTTCCGTGTCAGATGGGCCAAGAGCGTCCTAAAAGAAGACCGGTATTTCACCACCATGGTTATACCCGAAGCCAAATCCAAGACCGCGGGCGCAAACGTCACCGCGAAAAATGAGCCATGGGTACTGGCTTCCCAAGTGGACCAATGCTTCTTCATTACCGACCCATCAAAGACCAGCCGTGTTGTCGTGAGGAGAGGCAAAAGGAAGATCATCGGAATGGATGGCGTAGCCAATGAGCAAGACTTCGACAAGTACGGCGACCCGAGGATCGAACATGACGACGATGATGAAGTAGCAGCATACACCACAAGAAGAAGCAGGACCACCCTACCTAAAGGACGTCCGTTCCACAGAAGAACTCCATTTGCGAAAAAGAAGGGCAAGAAGATTGTATTTAATTAAATCGTAGCCTTCATTTCTCGATTGTATTTCATGGGCACTTTTTGAACTATCATGAATATTTTTAAATTTCCTGGACACTCGATCTCGATTCCCCTCCATCTCGATCGCTATCCCACCTCGCCAGATCCGGTCCCACTCACCGCCGAGCACCCCCCCGGTCCACCGGCCGCCGTCGCCCCCCGCACCCTCGATTCCCCTACTCAACCGCCGCCGCCAACCCCCCGCACCCCTCCCCTACTCAACCGCCACCACCGACCCCCCTTTTAAAATTATTATTGTCTTATAAAAAAAATTAATGTTATGATTTAAACAAGTTTGAACATATTTAAACACAAATAATTATCAAACAGCATTTTAAATGCATAAAAAAAATTTGTGGAGCCTGGGAATCGAACACAGGACCTCTTGGTGTGAGAACAGGCACCTGACCAGTCGAGCTAGTAGAGGGGAGTTGATGTGGAAAAGGTCAGGTGTGAGATAACCTGTTGGCTCGAGCGAAAATAAAAAAAATACTAATGGCGCACCAGGGTGAGGTGCGCCATTAGCATGTATATACTTATGGCGCACCGAGGGGTGGTGCGCCATTAGTATTGTGCCGCCCCTCCTTTGTCCCGCGCCCCCCCTCGATCCCCTTCCCCTCTCTCTCCCTCGCCCTCGCACGCCCTCGATCCCCTTCCCCTCTCCTCTCCCAACGCCGCCGCCCCGCCCGCCCCCTGTCTCTTCCCCCTCACCGCCCCTTCCTCGCGCCGCCGCCTCGCCGTCACCCTCCGGCACCGGCCCCTCCTCGCCGCCGCCTCACCTCGCCCTCTCACCACGGCCACAGAGGCTCCTGGATCTGAACCAGCCGCCGCCGGACAGCAGCAGGTCAGTAAGCCTCTCTCTCTCTCTCTCTCTCTCTCTCTCTCTCTCTCCATTCATGTACCTTCACCTGGCCTGCTGTGACTCACTCAACCCCCATTTGCATCTAGGCAGGCGGCATCCGTCACCGGCAGGCAGGCGACATCCATCACCGGCAAACCTCCCACGCACCGTGCCTCGGACGCACAGCAGCAGGTCAGACCCCCCCCTCTCTCTCTGGCACGATGAGTTATAGGATCAATGCCTAAGTTTTGTTGAGCACACAGATTTCTTTTCTGTAAGCATTGGTATTATGTGCTTCCCATAGTTGGTATAAAAATAAAGAAAACAATTTAGTTCTGTTTCTGTTCTCTCTGTCTTGTGAATGGAAATGGTATTTCGCTTGTGAGTTGTGATTCGAAATTCTCTGGCCTCCTGGTGCCTTAATTATGTTTCTCTTGTGATTGCAAAATTCCTATCAGGAACAGGTACACACTTCCCTGGCTGTGTTGCAGCTCAACCCCCCATTTATAGCAGCAGCAAGGTAATTGGCAGGCAGACGGCAGCGGCATCGATCCGTTGCCGGCAGAAGGCAGGCAGGCAGCATCCATCACCAGCGCGCTTGCGCCAACGTACGTTGCTATACACGCACTCATATCCATTCATTTGCAGCTTACAGCAGCCTACTCTGAAATGATCTATCTTTTTTATCAAATTCGGATAGCACTATATTTCAGTCAACTATATATTTGTTCAGTGTCACCTTGAGTTTGAGTTAATTAGTTGAATTATCTGTTATCCTCACTGAAAGCTATTCACATACAAGTCACACAGGTCTAGAGGAAGACTAATATAAGTATCACATTAATGCAAGAGATATATCTCGCAAAAAGAAATTTAATGCAAGAGATATACATGTATCGCATGTATATGAGAATGATTATTAGAAAAGAAAAAGGTGCCTGTGAGCAGAGTTGTCAAAACATAAAGCATGTGTATCATGATAGTGATTATAATTAGCTAGTCTAGAATCATTATATCTGAAATTCTGAATAGCATATATCCCTTTGAAACATAGACTATAAGTATGTATGACAAGCCAACTGGTTGGTACAAAGTATTCTCTGGATGTATGGCCACATTACAATTAATTAATATATTGTCAAACTAAACAGAAAATTTAAACTAGCAGTATGCATGTACACTGGTGTGTTCAAATAGTACACCTAGAAAGTAAGTGAGGTTTGGTCGAGCAAATTGGCTGGTTACCATTGCCTCTGTTTGTCAGGGCATATGAGTCGTTGTGCTGCTCGAAAATCCATCACTCTCTTGTTTGCCGGCCACTTACCCTGGGGTTGGTGAGCGAGGCCGGGCGAACATATTTTTCCTTGGTTTAATTAGTCAGTTGGCCCTCCTTGCTGCTGTAGTATTCTTACCGTTGAGTAATTGAGGTCTGTTTTTGTTGGCTATGGCTGAATGTGTTTTACGCTCTAGAGAAGATAGATGATACTAATCTGCTGATTCTTTTGAATTTGTTGGTTGATATGTTCAGATTGTGGTTTGCTATCTATTACTGGAACCGCTCTTCCTAACCAGCATTTTCGTAATGGTTTGTTCACTTGGTTAGTTTGTTGGTTTCTTATCAGGCTAAGACCAAATTAGTGAAAGTTTATGCAAGCAAAATGGTAGGTTACTAGTTACCTCAGTTTCTCATTGCATCGGAGTCGTTTTGTTGCTTGGGGATCCATCAGTCCCTGGTTCTCGCGCTGTTTGCTGGCCACTTTCCCTGTGGCTGGTGCGCGAGGCCATGTGAACTATGCTATTTTGTTGAATTAGTCAGCTGGCTTCCTTGCCCTGCAGTTTCCTTACTGTCCAGTGACCGAGTTCTGCTTTTGTTGGCATAGTCATCTCTGTATCGTTGTTGGTTAGTCATGCATAGTTATAATCTGTTTGTCTATTAAAAACAGTAGCTCATTGCATCACTCTTTTAGGTTGATCAAGCAAAGAATGTACACATATTGGAAACCTTATTTGTGAGACCTCTTGTACATAACTTTCCCTCCTTGCTTATAAGGCAGAGCAACTGCATTTGTTGGCCAGAATAACTGCATTTGTTGGCCACAATATCCGAATTTGTTAAATCTTACAGTTTGTTAATTCGATCGTGTTGGTGTCAGTATGCTATTGATTCGAACCATACCTGCATTTCTACGTCAGCTGTGAAATGCCCAACCATGAGCTAATTCAAAACTTAGATGGAACTTTTCCCAATTCCATGGCTGTTATCACTTCATCTTGTGCTCAGCCAATTGAACCAAGTTTGAAATATGAGGATGTGGTGCCCTTCTGAGAAAATAGTTGTCTGACCTGAACTTTTGAATGTTCAGTGCTAGGATAACAAAATGGTACCATGTAGGCTCCTGATTGCTGGTATCTGAAAACTGAATTTGTAGCAGTCAGAACTCAGTTTCCAATGTGTTGAAGCAGAGCACATTTGTGTTGAAGCAGAGCACATTTGTGTTGAAGCAGAGCACATTTGTTAGCAGAGCTCCTGGGATAATGATTTTGCAGGTACCCCGAGAGGCCCTTGAGTTTGCCGGAATGTCGATTAACTTCCGTTCCGGCAAATTCGGGTACTCCATATGTCCTATTTTCAGCAAAGGTCATGCTGAAATTTTCCGTGAATTTTAGCATGACTTTGCTAAAAATAGGACATATGGGGTACTTGTGACTAATGCATGGGCCAGGGTATCTTAGTAGTTAATTAAGTAGGATCAAGTGCCCCGGGGTATCTTAGTAGTTAATTAAGTAGGATCAAGTACCCTCAATGATAAAAGCTTAGATTTTAGGATGCCTCGGTGTCGACAAACCCTAAATGATGAGACCATGATCTTGTTCCTTGACAATAACCAACTTTTTGACCAAACTTTGTTTCTATTTAGAGAGAAACATGGCCCACAACGATGAGGCCGGGGGTTCGGGCGGCAAGGCATTCTGGGAGCTGTCCCAGGAGATGGAGGAACAACCTCACTTGTATGAGGACACCGCCTTCCCCACCGATCCTGAGACCACTGATGGTGCCGCCGAGGATGACCCCACTGATGCCACCACTGATGGTGCCGCCGAGGATGACCCCACTGATGCCACCACTGATGGTGCCGCCGAGGATGCCACCACTGATGATGGCGGCGCACGCACAGATGGCAGCGAGAAGAGGCAACGGAAGGACCGGCGCCCGACCGTGCTCCGCACCCTCAAGGAGGAAGTTACTGAAGTGGACTCCGACGGGAATCCAACGGCGCCCGAACGAATAGTCAAGGGGTACTCGCTTCAGCTCGGGTGCATTCTCCGGAGCACCGTCTCGATCAACACCGAGAACCTGAGGCATCCTGACCGAGGGAATTTGCGCAACCTCCTCTTCACGAAGCTGCACGAACGATACAAGTTCCCCGCTGAATTTGAAAACACAAGCCTCAAAGGGAATAAAGTGAACAATGCTGCCCTCACGAAGATGAGCAAGGCCCTGTCTACTTGGAAAAGCAATGTGAAGAGAATGATCGAGAAAGGTGAGAGTTATGAGAAGATCAAGGAGAAAAATCCTTCGATCACCGAAGATGACTACAATGACTTCAAGATCAATTGCTCGAGCACCGCACACTCCCAATCAAGTCAGTGGGGGAAAGAAATGCGGGAGCTGAACTTAGGGGAACACACACTCGGTCCCGGCGGTTATAGAGTGGCGGAGCCTATATGGGACAAGGAGGAGGCGGACCGTGCCGAGCAAGGCCTACCGCCCCTCTTCGATAAATACGGTGACAAGCAGACCAGGAACTATGTCAGGGCCCGGTACAAGAAGGACCCGAAAACAAAGGAGCTTACCACGGATCCGAAGACCAGGGCGCTTGAGCTTGTTCTGGTAAGGAATACACCCCCGCGTAATTAGCTCCATATGGTTGCATTCTAATTAATGAAGCCAAATTTCTAAATGGTTCACATTCCTTCCGCAGGCGAGTGAAAGCAGTAGCGCGGGTTCGACTAAGAGCAACCCTTGGGACACCACTCTAAATAGGGCGTTGAATGTAATGAAGAACAAGGATAAGCTCAGTAAGCCGACGTCAGCTGGTCGTGTGGCCGGCAAAGGCTTGTCGACAAAATGGGGGTCATACTATAACACTGGTGGACGAAAGGAGAAAAAGACCAGCTCGGAAAGCCAGGCGCGCGAGGTTCAAGAACTCAGGGCACAGGTGGCGCGGATTCCGGAGATTGTCCAAGAGCAAGTGCAACAACAACTCGGAGCGACGATCACCGCCATTGTGCCTACCTTGATGCAGGGGTTGAGTGCGTGGATTGCGGGCGGCCAACAGGGGCCGCCCCCGATTCCTAGCTTCACGGCCAGCAACTCGCAGAACGCGATGGCGGGGCCATTGGGGTCTCCGGCGGAGGCGGCATTGGTGTCTCCGACGCCGGCACGGGAGCTTAATGCACCCGGGTGTACGCCGGCCGGCACCTCTGCAGCAAGCGGCCCCTCCGTCAACTGCACGCCCGCCGTTGGCGGTGCCTCGACATTAGCCGAGCTCGACGCCATCATCACGGTAACTAATTAAGCCTCTCTCGGCCGAGGACTTCATCTCCTTGCCTTTGACTGGGCATCCCTGACGCCCTACATGTTTTCGCAGGGCGCCGCCGACGTTCCGTGCACTTTCCTGCACTTCGTGAACAATGAGTTGGTCGATGTCGCCAAGGGCAAAATCGTTCAACCGGGCAACCCCTTGTTCCACGGTACGCAGATGCCACCCAACTTGTTTAGGGTTCAACTGGTTCGGGTGCTGCCAGGCTGCGATGAGTTGCTACCTCCGATTCGACCTGTCGGGGCCGACGATGATGACGTGATGACCCTCAGCGCCTGCCTGATCGGCTGGCCCCTGCTTTGGCCGAAGAGCCAGATTCGTTTGGGGGCGGGGGACACCACCCCAAAGACAACACCGCCAGTCGTGCCGGCGCCAAGTCGGCCCCATGGCAAGACCGCCGCAACGGTGCCGGACATCCCTATGCCACTGGATCCAAACATGCATATGGCACAGGATCAGAACGACGACGACGACGATACATTTGTCAACGTCGATCGGTACTTTGCCGATCATGGGTACGATGGCGACTTCATGGGGCCTGCTTCTCAAGAACCCAACCCAACAAAAGACGTGCGCGATGTAGCTGGTACCGCGGGGAAGCCAAGTTGCAATAGGCGTCGTCTGCCGTTCAGCTCTCAGGAGACGCCTCCAGCTGCCGACTTCACCGAGCCTCAGATAGGCGAGGTGCGAAATATTCTCAGCCCCAACACACTCAAGAAGGCGGTCTGTGAGCAGAACTCGGTCCCATTACAGGAGAAGAAGAAGGCACGCAAAAGAAAGACAAACAAGGGTGCGGGCCAGCCGGCAACGAGTACGATCCGTGCTCAGGACGGGCCACCTTCACCTGAGGATTTAATGAGGAGGGTGCATGTGGCCGGTAGGCCGATGCTACCGAGAAATATGCTCGATGTTGCAACCGGTTCTATGCGGAGTCTGCATGACAGTGTTCTTGCTTTGGAGAAGCGGCGTCTCAGAGAGAAGGATGTGGCATACCCGGTTTTCGTGGCCAAGGTGCCAGAGGGCAAGGGCTTTGTGGATAACTCCATCGGGGGTACGATCGTCCTGCGGTTTGATGACATCCACGCTATGTTGAACCTTCATCCGCTGCACTACACCTTCGTTCGGCTATTTTCGCTGAGTATGGAGATGCGGATCATTCGCGACAAGACCCCGGACATCGTGATAGTCGACCCCTTCTACATGCGTGCCAAGATCTTGGGCAGCGCTGGGGACCGGCAAGTCGCGAGTTCTTACCTCGAAGGCGTCATTCTGGCAAACCCAGATAAGGATAACTTCCTCGTGCCTTACTTTCCCGAGTAAGTCCTCCCCTCAACCGCCCCTAACATACGAATTCTTAGATTTCGATCGTTTTTTTTAACATTCCGTGTTTTCTGCAGTGACACACATTGCACGCTCATCCTCCTAAGCCCCAAATATTCCATGGCCACGTATTTCGACCCGGACCGTCAGTCGAACGTAGACTACACAAATGTCAAGAAGGTTCTTGATGATATGATGTTCTCCCCGGCTACGCCCAATCTGGAGGCACCTTCAACAGGCCTATTCGTAAGTACGGCAAGCACGTGTTCTCCCACAATACGACGTTCTGCTGCGTCAAGCAGCCGACTGGCGGTCAGAAGGGTGCCTACTACGCCATCCATCACATGCGGGCGATCGTACGGGACCATCATCAACTTCTGCTACCGAGTAAACTCAAAGATTGGGCCGCGAGCGTGTCGGCAATCCAGGACGCGGACATCAGACAAGAATTCTTTCGCATCCAGTCGGAGTTTGCGGAAATCATCCATCAAGATGTCCTTCATACCTCGGGGCAGTTCTACCTCAGAAATCAACCGTCCAACAGTGAGATAGACGGAATGCTACAAATGCAGGCTGACAACGCCCGTAATTTCATGACTCCCACGATAGACGGCGGCTTCATCCACGCTCCGGTCCCTTGAGTCGAGAGTCGCTCCTTGTAATTAAACTTTAATGAACTTGTAGTATGTCTCTTTGGTTTCGATAGTCGTTAAACTTAGATGTAATCGATGCTATTAATGTCTTGCTTTTCTCTTCCGATCGTTCTGTTGCATACTTATATATTGCTTATGTATTGTTTGTGAATTGGTACTAACGTTTGGCTAGTGCATAGCGATGCCATCGTATGTCGTCTACAAGGGTAAGGTTCCCGGAGTCTACGACGACTGGGAGGAGTGTCGGAGACAGGTTCACCGATTCAGCGGAAACAGTTACAAAGGGTACACCACTAGGGCCGAGGCCGAATCTAGATACGCCCGCTATCTAGCGGGAGAGGGGAGGGAGCGTTGGAGGAACCGGATGAAGACGAGTTCCATCGTGATGATGCTCATCGTGATGACCGCAGCTCTCTTCTATGTGATGGTAGTTTAGATGATCGATATCGACTTGTAATGTGAAGACAAACTCGCTACTCGCGGTCTCGAGACTTGTAATATAATGTTCTATCTTTGTTCGGTCTTTTCAATTCGGAGACTAATATGATGAATTGTATTCGGAGACTAATATGATGAATTGTATTCGGAGACTAATATGATGAATTGTATTCAGAGACTAATCTTTTATTGTATTCGATGAATCTGTTGTTGATGTGTGCTGTTTATATTTTGTCCAATTATACATTTTGTAACCTGTGCAAAAAAACAGAAAACTAAAAAATAAAAAAAAACCTAATATTCATACTAATGGCGCATCACACAAAAGTGCGCCATTAGTATTCCAGAGGATACTAATGGCGCATCCCCAAAAAGTGCGCCATTAGTATGCCTAGGTTACTAATGGCGCATCACCCAGAGGTGCGCCATTAGTATACCAAAGCACCTGGCTATACATGGTGCTGGTAGGCATACTAATGGCGCACCGTGCCCCATACTAATGGCGCGCTGCTGGTGCGCCATTAGTATACCAGATACTAATGGCGCACCGGTGGTGCGCCATTAGTAAATATTACTAATGGCGTGCTACTAATGGCGCACCACTAATGCGCCATTAATGGCCAAATTAGGTGCTTCATTAGTAGCCCTTTTTCTAGTAGTGAAAGGTAAGTCCCAAACGTTCACAAGGAGGGCTCTTGGTATTCAACCTCTTATAAAGAGACCAAAGCTTTACTCCTTTCTTTCGATCTCAATCGAATCCACCCCCGCCTCGAGTTCCAGCACCCAAGGCTCCATATTTAGGTGCTTTGGACCTTCGATGATGTCCGGCTCCGACCTTCGGGGCCGATGGATGAGGAAGACGTACAAAAGCTGAGGGAGGCCAGGTACTTGACCGGCGAAATCCCGCATAGGCTGCCTGCTCAAGGGCAGGTTATTCCCACTCCCAAGCCTGGTGAGAGCGTTGTGTTCGTGTCTCACTTCCTCCGAGGGCTAGGCTTCGCGCTGGATCCCTTCGTGAGGGGGCTCATGTTCTATTATGGGCTGGAATTCCACGACTTAGCTCCGGAGTCTATCCTCCACATCTCATCGTTCATCGTCGTGTGTGAAGCTTTCCTCCGTATTACTCCTCACTTCGGACTGTGGCTTAAGACCTTCAAAGTAGAGCCGAAGATGATCGAGGGAGAGCACGCAGAGTGCGGAGGTGCTGTAATAAGCAAGGATGCTAACGCTCCGTGGCCCGAGGGTTTTTTTCAAGAGGAGTCCAGCTTATGGTGACAAGAGTGGTTTTATATCACAGCTCCCAGGGGTACCAAGTGGGTGGCGCCGCCTGCTTTTCGCTCGGGTCCCCCATCCCGACTGACATCATGGGTCAATAAGGGGCTGGACTAGGGGACAGCAAAGGATGTGCCCCTACTGCAGAGCCGTATTCGAGATCTCCTGGAGAGAGATGTCAGTCTGGTCGTGGTGACGCAGTCATGTTAATTCGTTGAGTCCTGCCCTGCAAACGTCGCCCCCTCCGCCTGTGGGAGTTCAATCCGGAGGGACCGCGAGCTCTCCAACATTTTCTTGGCATGACGCCCGTGGAGATGTACAAGTTGTTCTTCGGACCACAAGTAGTGTGTCCGGATTCTACTGAGGATGCAGGTCTGAGCTGCAATCGTTCGGATACCCAAGTAAGTAGCCATGTGCCCGGACAAACCATCTTTTCATTTATCGCAACATCGCCCTTAGAAAAGGAGTTGTTCTTGAATGAGGAGTGGATAGCGAAGGCGAAGTTGATCAGGTGTCCGGCCCCCCTTCCTGAGACCTCGCCAGATCCCGTGTTAACCAGGATGCTGGAGATCGCGCCTTCGGAAGAAAATGAAGGGGGGAATAAGGGAGCTTCTGCCTCCGTGGAGGGGGTTGTCCGGAAGGGAGGAATCGAAAATTCCTCTCCTCAGGGGAAGAAGAGGACTGCCTCTGAAGACCCGGAGACAGTGATCTCAAAGCGGGGGAAGAAGTCTTCGCCAGAGGGTCCTGTGCCGGGGAATACCCCGGCCGTACTGTGCCCTCAAGGGGATCAGCCCTCCACCGAGCCGTAAGTAAAAAGGGTGTTTAATAATGAAAGAAATACTTGCTTCACTTCTGAGGAAAATAACCGAAAATTTACCTTGTAGTTCGGACCTTAGCCCTTCTCAGCAGAGCTCGTCTTCGGGGGATCTTCTTCCAGAGATGATGGAGAGTGGAACGCCTCCCCCTGCCATACCGCTTCATGAGGCGGGCGACCTTGAGGTGTCATCGCGGAGGGTTTCTCCTGATCCGGTAAGGCCGGAAGGTAGTAATATGGCCACCCGAAGCCCTCCATGTCCGGCTTATAGGAGAGGCAACCGAATGAGTCCGACACCGCCTGGTGCGCGGTCGGAGGTACTGACGGATCTGCTAGGGCGGGCATCTGACTTAGAAGAGCACCGTTCGTTGATGGGTGCGGTAGTTGAAAGGATCTCATCCGCGGAAAGCGGGTTGCATGAAGCTTTCATGAGTCTACTGCCGGGCTTTGAGGTACGTGAAATGATGCACCTTTTTGAAAGTACCGCATACTTTGCGATGCGCCCTGTATAGATAGTAGCCCCTGAGACTCTAAGTGCTGTCGAAGGCGACGACACATGGAGGATCATAGTCCCAGGTATAAATTTGCCGCCCTCATATGCAGGTGGTGAAGTGTCCGGTGGCCAGCCGGACTGATGAATTTTCCGAGCTAAAGCGGCAACTTGACGTGGCAGATGCCGACATCGCGCTTGTCAACAAGTGGCTTGACGAGGCACAAGGTACGTAATTTCTCCGGAGACACCTGGTAAGAGGAGCTTGATGCCAGTATCTTATAACGTGTTTGCTTGACGCAGATGGGGTTGCCGCCGTGGAGAACCTTCGGGCAGAGCTTGCCGAGCTAAAGAACAAGCCAGGAAAAGCGACACGGCTGCCTTAAAGGCGATTGAAGAGCTAAAAGCCGAACATGCTGCTCACTGCCGAAGCAAGGAGGAAATGGCCGACATGGCTGTGAAGTTGAGGAACGCTACTGACCGCTTCTTGAAAAAGAAGACCGGGCGGAGCGGACAAACCTGGAGAAGGCCACTACGGCGGCCAAGGATGCTCGTTCTGTGATGAGAGCGATGAAGGAGGAGCTGCGTCAGGCCGGCGATATCGCGGCTGGGAAGCCCTTTATGCTGCGGATGAAGTTCGTAGATCCTAAATATGCTCCGTTGGACCGGATGTGGAGTTCGGCGGACGCGTATTTGGATTTAGCGACGAGTGCTGCTGATGCGGCCGAACACTTCCAGGATCAGAAAGATCGCGAAGTGGAAAAGCTGTTCTGGTCACAGTTCAACAATCCAGAGCGTCCACTTCCATTGACCGATCGTTTGGCCGAATGGGCCGAGCTCAATAGGTTGTCCGGACTTGCCATGAGGTATGTCGTGGATCATCTGTGGCCGAAAAGGCCAAAGCCGAACGGTTATTTTAGCTTGGTGCAGCAGTTCCTCGGTGTGGTGCCGTATATCAACGCGATGAAGAGGTCAGCATGCGTGGAGGGTGCGCGGATGGCCCTTGCCCGTGTCAAGACATACTGGGCGGAGATGGAGGCCACCGTCGTTGCAGCCCAAGATTCGGACGAAACCCGAGTACCTGCCGAGCACTACTTTGAAGAAGTCCTGGAGGGCGCTCGTTTAATAGAGACGCAGTGCTCGAAGGATATTATGTTTGAATAACATGTATTCTTATTGAAAACAATATTTTGCTAAAATGCAGAAGCTTTTTATACTTGTGCCTGCAAGAATTATAATACCTCCTGTGCGGCCGTTTACGTATATAACCTGAAAGATGGCTGTCGTCGGCTTCAGCCCCCACACATATAATGCGGGGGTGTTCGCAGAAGGCGCATCATCACACTTGATCCAACGTCTTGGTCCATTACCGAGTTGGAGCGCAGCGAACTAGGCAACCAGACTATAATGCTTTATCACTTTCACTTAGCCATAGGAGTTTGACAGTGGGGTTACTATATAGCCCCTGGTGGCACCGCGCTCGCCCGAATTCGGGGTGCGTGTATGCCTGGCCGGGGAACGACCCTTCATCAATGCGGAGGAATCCCGAAGATTCCGATAGGTCATCGAGTGGTTGACCAGTCTCGCGCTACATCATGACAGTCAGTTTTCGGCTTTCTCTACTGAGGTGCTCCCCTTGCTGAACCGGGGCACAATCGCAATAGTTCTCCTGGTGCCGCCTTAGCCGACAGAGCGGAACGTAAGGCAGCAAAACACAGGAGCCGAGCAAACCCAACATTTGACCAAAGACATAATTCGGAGCTGATGCATATAAGGCCAAACTCGCGACGCCGAACACTCCCTAAGGTATTCGATTTTTATGATTGTAAACGGGCTGAACAGTGCCCTTTGTAATAAGCCCATAATGTGCAGGTACGTGCAATATTCTGACGTGGCCACATGCCAAGACGTCAGCCCCCTTCTCCGTTATATGGAGAATCCGGGGGATATGTATCAACAAGAGACAGTAAAAAAGGTTTATGCAGGGTCTTAATCTAAGGAGAATCCTTGGAGCGGGTCCCTACTGCACGTCTGCGCCTGTGTCTCCATTGTGCCGTGTCCTGGACTGGTGTAGCATGATGTTCATCTGTAAAACAGAGGAACTTAGTTGAAAAAGTAGTCGTGCAAAAATGTACGTTATAATAAATAAACGAAGTATAATTGAAGAATTGAGTTTTGTTGCTGCTTGTTTACGTGCGTGGAGCCCCTTGTATAGGGATGTATAACCATCAAACCATTAGTAATTATATAGTTACGCCGGACTCGCCCAGCCGTGTCCGTGGTCTTAACGACCTATTAGGCGCTCTGGTTGGTGGGGCAGTTTAGTGTGTGGCTGTCCAGGTAGCCGCACAGTCTTCCGCGCGCAAGGAGCGCTCAATGTTTCCCTTTACTAAAATGATGCCTTGTGGACCGGGCATCTTAAGCATGAGAGACGCATAGTGCGGTATTGCATCAAAGCGAGCGAAAGCGTCGCGTCCCAGTAGTGCTTGATAACCACTTTTAAATGGAGCGATGTGGAAGGTCAGCTTTTCGCTATGGAAGTTATCGGGTGAACTGAACGTAACTTCTAGTAGGAGGGAGCCCGTGCAATGATCCCCTGAGCGTGGCGTTATTCCTTTAAAGGAACTATTGCTATGGCTAATGTTTGTTGGGTCTATCCCCATTTTGCGGACTGTGTCCTGATATATCAGGTTTAAACTGCTGCCGCCGTCCATCAGGACTCGCGTTAAGTGGTATCCGTCGATTATCGGGTCTATTACCAAGGCAGCCCAGCCTGCGTGCCTGATACTTCCGGAGTAGTCTTGACGGTCGAAGGTGACCGGTTTTGACAACCATTGGCGAAGCTCCTTTGTGATAGGCCGCATGGCACGTAACTATGTGAGTGCCACTTCGTTTTTCCCTTTTGTCACGTGTAGTACGTTTACTGTTTTGACTTCTTGTGGGAATTTCTTTTGTTCCCTAGTGCTTTGTTTGTGGGGTTCATCGTCGTATTCACTTGGTATATCCAGCCCCTTGTGTTCGGCGTTGAGTTTGCCGGATTGCTTGAAGACCCAACATTCTCTGTGGGTATGATTTGTAGGCTTCCCAGGGGTGCTGTGGATTTGACATATCTTGTCCAGGATTTTGTTTAGGTTAGACAGTTCATCCCTGTTATCTTTGAGGGGCGGCTTTTGCTGACCCTGCCGAGAGCTTTTAAATCCGACGTTAACTGTCGTGCTCTTCGGGCTATTTCCCTTATTCCGGCGTTGGTCTTTGCTGCGTCGTGGCTTCCTGTTTCTATCCCTAACTTCGGATGTACTTGGGTCGCTGGTGCTGCATCTTACCAACCAGCTGTCCTTGCCCGTGCAAAAGCGGGTCATGAGGCTTGTTAATGCGGCCATTGTTCTTGGCTTTGCTTGGCCGAGGTGTCTGGCTAGCCATTCGTCTCGAACACTATGTTTGAAAGCTGCTAAGGCTTCGGCGTCCGGACAGTCGACTATTTGGTTCTTTTTAGTAAGAAATTTGTTCCAGAGCTTCCGGGCTGACTCTCCGGGTTGTTGATTTATATGAATTAAATCGTCAGCATCCGGTGGTCGGACATAGGTCCCTTGAAAATTTGCCCGAAAAGCATCCTCGAGCTCTTCCCAACTTCCAATGGTGCTTTCGGGAAGGCCTTTAAGCCAATGCTGGGCTGGCCCTTTGAGCTTGAGGGGTAAGTATTTGATGGCGTGGAGGTCATCTCCTCGAGCCATGTGGATGTGGAGGATATAATCCTCGATCCAGACCCCTGGGTCTGTAGTTCCGTCATATGCCTCTATGTTTACAGGTTTGAATCTCGCTGGGAATTCATGGTCCAGCACCTCATCGGTGAAACATAGAGGGTGTGCGGCACCCCTGTATTTGTGTGTGCCGTGGTGTTCGGATATTTGTTGTCTTTCATTACTTGCTATAGCTTGCTTTCTTGGCCCATAGATAGATCTGGTTGGGCCATTTTTTGATGCGAATCATCATGTGGATCGCATGCTAGCTTGTGTGCGGCATCGTTTGCCGCTCCGTGTTGGCCATGGGGTCATCTATCCGACCGGATGGTTGCTTTGTTTTTTGATTGCGGGGGCTCTAGGGCATCCTCATCAAATTCGGGCAATAGTTTTCGCTTCGGGTAGCTCTTTGTGTGGCGACTGCCGCCATATTTGTCTGTGGTGTTGAGTACTTTGCTCCATCTGATTCTGAGTGCATCTTCCGCAGTCTTGAGCTTCCGCTTCTGCTTTTTTAGGCTGCGTGCAGTGGTGACGAGCCTTTTGTGGAGGTTCTTCTGCTCCAGGAACGTGTCCGGCATGAGGTCATCCAGACTGTTATCTTCACCGGGGACGGGTTGTTCGGTTTGGTTATCCAAGTTGCCTTGTTCGGACGGTTTCTTGATGCCATGTTCATCGTCCGCCGGCTCGTCCTGCTCTGTGGCTGGGTCTGTATGACCGCTGTCTTTGTCGAGGCGGGGTTTGGAGTGGCGCTTACGCCGCCGCTTTGACTGCTTTTCAAAGGAACGATCCTTTGTTGCGTCCTCCCGTTCCTCGTTGTTGTTTCCTTTGGGTGTGTCCACCATGTATACATCGTGGGATGGGGTGGCTGTCCAGTGCCCTATAAGGGCTGGTCCCTGCTCGTCTCCTGCATCGTCGTCCATACCGTCGATGTCTTTCGAGTCGAAGTCGAGCATGTCAGTTAAATCATCGACAGTGGCTATGAAGTGGGTGGTGGGTGGGCGTCGAATTTCTTCTTCGTCTGCATTGTTGGAAATATTCCCTAGAGGCAATAATAAAAGCATTATTATTATATTTCCTTGTTCATGATAATTGTGTTTTATTCATGCTATAATTGTGTTATCCGGAAATCGTAATACATGTGTGAATACTTAGACACCAACATGTCCCTAGTAAGCCTCTAGTTGACTAGCTCGTTGATCAATAGATAGTCATGGTTTCTTGGCTATGGACATTGGATGTCATTGATAACGAGATCACATCATTAGGAGAATGATGTGATGGACAAGACCCAATCCTAAGCATAGCACAAGATCGTGTAGTTCGTTTTGCTAGAGCTTTTAAATGTCAAGTATCTTTTCCTTAGACCATGAGGTCGTGTAACTCCCGGATACCGTAGGAGTGCTTTGGGTGTACCAAACGTCACAACGTAACTGGGTGACTATAAAGGTGCACTACAGGTATCTCCGAAAGTGTCTGTTGGGTTGACACGGATCGAGACTGGGATTTGTCACTCCGTATGACGGAGAGGTATCTCTGGGCCCACTCGGTAATGCATCATCATAATGAGCTCAATGTGACCAAGTGTCTGGTCACGGGATCATGCATTACGGTACGAGTAAAGTGACTTGCCGGTAACGAGACTAAACGAGGTATTGGGATACCGACGATCGAGTCTCGGGCAAGTAACGTACCGATTGACAAAGGGAATTGTATACGGGGTTGCTTGAATCCTCGACATCGTGGTTCATCTGATGAGATCATCGAGGAGCATGTGGGAGCCAACATGGGTATCCAGATCCCGCTGTTGGTTATTGCCCGAGAGCCGTCTCGGTCATGTCTGCATGTCTCCCGAACCCGTAGGGTCTACACACTTAAGGTTCGGTGACGCTAGGGTTGTATGAATATGAGTATGCAGCAAACCGAATGTTGTTAGGAGTCCCGGATGAGATCCCGGACGTCACGAGGAGTTTAGGAATGGTCCGGAGGTAACGAATTATATATAGGAAGTGCTGTTTCGGCCATCGGGAGAGTTTCGGGGGTCACCGGTATTGTACCGGGACCACCGGAAGGGTCCCGGGGGTCCATCGGGTGGGGCCACCTATCCCGGAGGGCCCCATGGGCTGAAGTGGCGTGGGAACCAGCCCCTGGTGGGCTGGTGCGCCCCACCCAAGGGCCCAAGGCGCCTAGGGTTGGAAACCCTAGGGGGCCGTTGCCCTCGAGGGGGCATGCGCCCCCCCCTTGGTGGAAACCCTAAGGGGCCGTTGCCCCGGGGCCGCCGCCCCCCCTAGGTGGAAACCCTAAGGGGGCCGTTGCCCCGGGGCCGCCGCCCCCCTTAGATGGGATCTCCAAGGGGGCATGAGCCCCCCTAGCCCCTATATATAGTGGAGGGGAGGAAGGGCAGCCATACCCTGCATCTTGGCGCCTCCCTCTCCCCTGCTACACCTCTCCCTCTCGCAGAAGCTCGGCGAAGCCCTGCTGCGGTGACTGCTGCATCCACCACCACGCCGTCGTGCTGCTGGATCCTCATCAACCTCTCCTTCCCCCTTGCTAGATCAAGAAGGAGGAGACGTCACGCTGACCGTACGTGTGTTGAACGCGGAGGTGCCGTCCGTTCAGCGTTAGGATCTCCGGTGATTTGGATCATGACGAGTACGACTCCCTCTACCCCATTCTCTTGAACGCTTCCGCTCGCGATCTACAAAGGTATGTAGATGCACTCCGATCACTCGTTGCTAGATGAACTCATAGATGGATCTTGGTGAAACCGTAGGAAATTTTTTATTTTCTACAACGTTCCCCAACAGTGGCATCATGAGCTAGGTCTATGCGTAGTTCTCTATTGCACAAGTAGAACACAATTTGTTGTGGGCGTAGATGTTGTCAACTTTCTTGCCGCTACTAGTCTTATCTTGCTTCAGCGGTATTGTGGGATGAAGCGGCCCGGACCAACCTTACACGTACGCTTACGTGAGACCGGTTCCACCGACTGACATGCACTAGTTGCATAAGGTGGCTGGCGGGTGTCTGTCTCTCCCACTTTAGTTGGAGCGGATTCGACGAAAAGGGTCCTTATGAAGGGTAAATAGAAGTTAACAAATCACGTTGTGGCTTTCACGTAGGTAAGAAAACGTTCTTGCTAGAACCCTAATGCAGCCACGTAAAACTTGCAACAACAATTAGAGGACGTCTAACTTATTTTTGCAGCAAGTGTTTCGTGATTTGATATGGCCAATGTTGTGATAAATGATGAATGATATATGTGATGTATGAGATCATGTTCTTGTAATAGGAATCATGACTTGCATGTCGATGAGTATGACAACCGGCAGGAGCCATAGGAGTTGTCTTTATTTTTTGTATGACCTGCGTGTCATTGAAGAACGCCATGTAAATTACTTTACTTTATTGCTAAACGCGTTAGCCATAGAAGTAGAAGTAGTCGTTGGCGTGACAACTTCATGAAGACAAGATGATGGAGATCATGATGATGGAGATCATGGTGTCATGCCGGTGACAAGAAGATCATGGAGCCCCAAGATGGAGATCAAAGGAGCTATATGATATTGGCCATATCATGTCACTACTATATAATTGCATGTGATGTTTATTATGTTTAATGCATCTTGTTTACTTAGAACGACGATAGTAAATAAGAGGATCCCTTATAACAATTTCAAGAAAGTGTTCTCCCCTAACTGTGCGTCGTTGCTAAAGTTCGTCGTTTCGAAGCACCACGTGATGATCGGGTGTGATAGATTCTTACGTTCACATACAACGGGTGTAAGACAGTTTTACACATGCAAAACACTTAGAGTTAACTTGACGAGCCTAGCATGTACAGACATGGCCTCGGAACACAGAGACCGAAAGGTCGAACATGAGTCGTATGGAAGATACGATGAACATGGAGATGTTCACCGATGATGACTAGTCCGTCTCACGTGATGATCGGACACGGCCTAGTCGACTCGGATCATGTAACACTTAGATGACTAGAGGGATGTCTAATCTGAGTGGGAGTTCATTGAAATAATTTGATTAGATGAACTTAATTATCATGAACTTAGTCTAAAACCTTTGCAAATATGTCTTGTAGATCAAATGGCCGCCGCTAATGTCAACATGAACTTCAACGCATTCCTAGAGAAAACCAAGCTGAAAGATGATGGCAGCAACTATACGGACTGGGTCCAGAACCTGAGGATCATCCTCATAGCTGCCAGGAAACAATATGTCCGAGAAGCACCGCTAGGTGAAGCACCCATCCCAGAGAACCAACATGTTATGAACGCTTGGCAGGCTCGTGCTGATGATTACTCCCTCGTTCAGTGCGACATGCTTTATAGCTTAGAACTGGGGCTCCAAAAGCGTTTTGAGCAACACGGAGCATATGAGATGTTTGAAGAGCTGAAAATGGTTTTCCAAGCTCATGCCCGGGTCGAGAGATATGAAGTCTCTGACAAGTTCTACAGTTGTAAGATGGAGGAAAATAGTTCTGTCAGTGAGCACATACTCAAAATGTCTGGGTTGCACAACCGCCTGTCCCAGCTGGACATTAACCTCCCGGACGAGGCGGTCATTGACAGAATCCTTCAGTCGCTCCCACCAAGCTACAAGAGCTTTGTGATGAACTACAATATGCAGGGGATGGAAAAGACCATTCCTGAATTATTTGCAATGCTGAAAACAACAGAGGTTGAAATCAAGAAAGAACATCAAGTGTTGATGGTCAATAAGACCACTAAGTTCAAGAAGGGCAAGGTTAAGAAGAACTTCAAGAAGGACGGCAAGGATCTTGCCGCGCCCGGTAAGCCAGTTGCCGGGAAGAAGTCAAAGAATGGACCCAAGCCTGAGACTGAGTGCTTTTATTGCAAGGGGAAGGGTCACTGGAAGCGAAACTGCCCCAAATACTTAGCAGACAAGAAGGCCGGCAACACTAAAGGTATATATGATATACATGTAATTGATGTGTACATTACCAGTACTCATAGTAACTCCTGGGTATTTGATACCGGTGCCATTGCTCATATTTGTAACTCACAGCAGGAGCTGCGGAATAAGAGGAGAGTGGCGAAGGACGAGGTGACGATGCGCGTAGGGAATGGTTCCAAGGTCGATGTGATCGCCGTCGGCACACTACCTCTACATTTACCTACGGGATTAGTTTTAAACCTTAATAATTGTTACTTAGTGCCAAGTTTGAGCATGAACTTTGTATCAGGATCTCGTTTGATATGAGATGGCTACTCATTTAAATCTGAGAATAATGGTTGTTCTATTTATATGAGAGATATGTTTTATGGTCATGCTCCGATGGTCAATGGTTTATTCTTAATGAATCTCGAACGTAATGTTACACATATTCATAGTGTGAATACCAAAAGAATTAAGGTTGATAACGATAGTCCCACATACTTGTGGCACTGCCGCCTTGGTCACATTGGCGTCAAGCGCATGAAGAAGCTCCATGCTGATGGACTTTTAGAGTCTCTCGATTATGAATCGTTTGACACATGCGAACCATGCCTCATGGGCAAAATGACCAAGACTCCGTTCTCCGGAACAATGGAGCGAGCAACCAACTTATTGGAAATCATACATACTGATGTGTGCGGTCCAATGAGCGTTGAGGCTTGCGGAGGATATCGTTATGTTCTCACTCTCACTGATGACTTGAGTAGGTATGGGTATGTCTACTTGATGAAACACAAGTTTGAGACCTTTGAAAAGTTCAAGGAATTTCAGAATGAGGTAGAGAATCAACGTGACCGAAAGATAAAGTTTCTATGATCAGATCATGGAGGAGAATATTTAAGTCACGAATTTGGTACGCACTTAAAGAAATGTGGAATCGTTTCACAACTCACGCCGCCTGGAACACCTCAACGAAACGGTGTGTCCGAACGTCGTAATCGCACTCTATTGGATATGGTGCGATCTATGATGTCTCTTACCGATTTACCGCTATCATTTTGGGGATACACTCTAGAGACAGCTACATTCACTTTAAATAGGGCACCGTCTAAATCCATTGAGACGACACCGTATGAATTATGGTTTGGGAAGAAACCTAAGCTGTCGTTTCTAAAAGTTTGGGGATGCGAGGCTTATGTCAAGAAACTTCAACCTGAGAAGCTCGAACCCAAGTCGGAAAAATGCGTCTTCATAGGATACCCTAAGGAAACCATTGGGTATACCTTCTACTTAAGACCCGAGGGCAAGATCTTTGTTGCCAAGAACGGATCCTTTCTGGAAAAATAGTTTCTCTCGAAAGAAGTAAGTGGGAGGAAAGTAGAACCCGATGAAGTACTACCTCTTGAACCGGAAAGTGGTGCAGCTCAGGAAAATGTTCCTGTGGTGCCTACATCCACTGAAGAGGAAATTAATGATGATGATCAAGGTACTTCGAATCAAGTTGCTACTGAACTTCGTAGGTCCACAAGGACATGTTCCACACCAGAGTGGTACGGCAACCCTGTCTTGGAAATTATGTTGTTAGACAACGGTGAACCTTCGAACTATGAAGAAGCGATGGCGGGCCCGGATTCCAACAAATGGCTTGAGGCCATGAAATCCGAGATAGGATCCATGTATGAAAACAAAGTATGGACTTTGACAGACTTGCTCGATGATCGGCGGGCGATAGAAAACAAATGGATCTTTAAGAAGAAGACGGACGCGGATGGTAATGTCACCATCTATAAAGCTCGACTTGTCGCTAAGGGTTATCGGCAAGTTCCAGGGGTTGACTACGATGAGACTTTCTCTCCCGTAGCAAAGTTGAAGTCCGTCCGAATCATGTTAGCAATTGCCGCATACTATGATTATGAGATATGGCAAATGGACGTCAAAACAGCATTCCTTAACGGTTATCTTAAGGAAGAACTGTATATGATGCAGCCGGAAGGTTTTGTCGACCCTAAGAATGCTAACAAGGTATGCAAGCTCCAACGATCCATTTATGGACTGGTGCAAGCATCTCGGAGTTGGAACATTCGCTTTGATGAGATGATCAAAGCGTTTGGGTTTATGCAGACTTATGGAGAAGCCTGCGTTTACAAGAAAGTGAGTGGGAGCTCTGTAGCATTTCTCATATTATATGTAGATGACATACTCTTGATGGGAAATGATATAGAACTTTTGGACAGCATTAAGGCCTACTTGAATAAGAGTTTTTCAATGAAGGACCTTGGAGAAGCTGCTTATATATTAGGCATCAAGATCTATAGAGATAGATCAAGACGCCTCATAGGTTTTTCACAAAGCACATACCTTGATAAGATTTTGAAGAAGTTCAAAATGGATCAGTCCAAGAAAGGGTTCTTGCCTGTATTGCAAGGTGTGAAATTGAGCTCGGCTCAATGCCCGACCACGGCAAAGGATAAAGAGGAGATGAGTGTCATCCCCTATGCTTCAGCCATAGGATCCATTATGTATGCCATGCTGTGTACCAGACCTGATGTAAACCTTGCCATATGTTTGGTAGGAAGGTACCAAAGTAATCCCGGCAAGGAACACTGGACAGCGGTCAAGAATGTCCTGAAGTACTTGAAAACGACTAAGGACATGTTTCTCGTTTATGGAGCTGACGAAGAGCTCGTCGTAAAGGGTTACGTCGACGCTAGCTTCGACACAGATCTGGATGACTCTAAGTCACAAACCGGATACATGTATATGTTGAATGGTGGAGCAGTAAGCTGGTGCAGCTGCAAGCAGAGCGTCGTGGCGGGATCTACATGTGAAGCGGAGTACATGGCAGCCTCGGAGGCAACGCATGAAGCAATTTGGGTGAAGGAGTTCATCACCGACCTAGGAGTCATACCCAATGCGTCGGGGCCGATCAAGCTCTTCTGTGACAACACTGGAGCTATTGCACTTGCCAAGGAGCCCAGGTTTCACAAGAAGACCAGGCACATCAAGCGTCGCTTCAACTCCATTCGTGAAAATGTTCAAGATGGAGACATAGAAATTTGCAAAGTGCATACGGATCTGAATGTCGCAGATCCATTGACTAAACCTCTTCCGCGAGCAAAACATGATCAACACCAGAACTCTATGGGTGTTCGATTCATCACAATGTAACTAGATTATTGACTCTAGTGCAAGTGGGAGACTGTTGGAAATATGCCGAAAAGAGTCTGGCAACATGGAGTCACGGGCCTCGCGAAGGATGAGGTTGGTGTTCTGCTCGATCGCTGTTGAGGCTGCGGCCTCCGCGGCGGGGTCTGGCCACCCACCCTCGGTCGGCGCAGTTGGCTCCGAATTAAAGGTCAGAGCGGATGCGGGTGCGGCCTCGAGGACACTGTTCGGTGGCAGAGCTAAATCTTGCCCATCATAATAGTGCGACGCACTCAGCAGGGGCTCGAACCCCTCGAAGATCAAGTCTCCGCGGATACCGGCCGTGTAGTTTAGGCTTCCAAACCTGACCTGATGGCTAGGGGCGTAACTTTCAATCTACTCCAGATGGCCAAGCGAATTGGCCCGCAGTGCAAAGCCGCCGAATACAGAGATCTGTCCGGGGAGAAAAGTCTCACCCTGGAATGCATTGCTAACGATGATCGAAGGAGCCATCAAGCCTGATGATGACGACACAGAGGAACTCTCAATGAAAGCACCAATGTCGGCGTCAAAACCGGCGGATCTCGGGTAGGGAGTCCTGAACTGTGCGTCTAGGCAGATGGTAACAAGAGACAAGGGACACGATGTTTTTACCCAGGTTCGGGCCCTCTCGATGGAGGTAAAACCCTACTCCTGCTTGATTAATATTGATGATATGGGTAGTACAAGAGTGGATCTACCACGAGATCAGAGAGGCTAAACCCTAGAGGCTAGCCTATGGTATGATTGTTGTTGTTGTGTCCTACGGACTAAACCCTCCGGTTTATATAGACATCGGAGGGGGCTAGGGTTACACAGAGTCGGTTATAATGGGAGGAGATCTACATAGCCGTATTGCCAAGCTTGCCTTCCACGTCCAAGGAAAGTCCCATCCGGACACGGGACGAAGTCTTCAATCTTGTATCTTCATAGTCCGACAGTCCGGCCAAAGGTTATAGTCCGGCTATCTGGACACCCCCTAATCCAGGACTCCCTCACCCACACTCTAACAAATATAAGTGAAGCAAAAGAGCATTCTACAAATGGCGGTTTTCTATGTGAAGAGAAACAGGCAATCCAAACTTCAAATGATATAAGTGAAGCACATGAAGCATTCTATAAAGCCATACTCAAAAGATATAAGTGAAGTGAAAAGAGCATTCTATAAATCAACCATGGACTATCTCATACCAGAATGGTGCATAAAAGAAAAGTGAAAACTAAATGCAAAAGATGCTCCAAGATTTGCACATATCGCATGAACGAAACGAATCCAAAAACATACCGATACTTGTTGAAGAAAGATGCGATGCCTTCCGGGGCATCCCCAAGCTTAGACGCTTGAGTCTCCTTGATTATTTACTTGGGGTGCCTTGGGCATCCCCAAGCTTGAGCTCTTGCCTCTCCTTCTCCCCATATCGAGACCTCCTCGATCTTTGATCACTTCATCCACACAAAACTCAACAGAAAGCTCGGTAATACCCGTTAGTATAATAAAGCAAATCACTACTCTAAGTACTATTGCAAACCAATTCGTATTTTGTTTTTGCATTGTATATAATGTAATATAACTTTTCCATGGCTTAATCCACTGATAGAAATCGATTGTTTCATCCAAACAAGCAAACTATGCATCAAAAATAGAATCTGTCTTAAACATGATAGTCTGTAGTAATCTGAACATTCACCATACCTCTGGTACTCCAAAAATTCTAAAAAATTAGTAAAAATAAAAAAATTGTATAGAAAGATAGTGCAAAAAGTTTCAGAACCGTTTGACGTTCCAGTAAAAATGTAAAATCGCGCAGTACAACCAAAGTTTCTGTTTTGCACCGCACAAACCAACAAGCAATGTAAACATCCTAAAGGCAAATCTTGGCACATTATTTTTATAATACAATGGAATTGTACAAGGGGATAATTATTTTTGTTGAAAAGTTTCTGTAATCAAGGATCACAAAGTTTCCATGGGCATGAACAAAGTTCAAGGCTACCTCCCATTTTAACAACGCTCATCTTTCTCACTTTCGCTTTTCTTTTTGAAAAAGTTTTAGGTTTCGCTCTTTATTTTTTTGTTTTTAAACTTTATAAAAGCACACAAAAGAAATAAATGACTCTCTAAAACTTCCGGGTTGTCTCCCTAGCAGCGCTTTATTTAAAGCCATTAAGCTAGGCATATAGTGCTCAAGTAATGGATCCACCCGGATCCCAAGGTATATCAAAGCCAATTTTAATTAACAATGATTTGTGATTTAGTAGTGATCACAAGTAACATATATCATGCAACAACGAAGTATAACTCTCTTCCTATGCATTGGCATGTCGTAAAAGAACAATTCATGCACACATAGTAAAGGCCAATGCATAGTAGAAACAGTTTCTTGCAATTTTATCATATTGGAAACATGGAGAGGCGGAGATGTAGTTCCTCTCTCATAATAATTGCAAGTAGGAGTAGAAAGCACATGCATATTATATTCATCAAAATTATCATGTGCAATGGTAAAATGCAACCCATCAATATAATCCTTAATAAGGGCAAACTTCTTCGATATAGTGTAGTCGGGAGAATTCAAAAACATAATAGGACTATCATGCGTGGGTGCAATAGCAACAATTTCATGTTTAACATAAGGAACTATAGCAAGTTCATATCCATAAGCATAATTCATATTGGCCTCTTGGCCACAAGCATAGAAAGCATCATCAAAAAGGGATATTTCAAAAGAATCAACGGGATCATAACAATCATCCTTCGGTAAGCACGAAGGGAAATTAAACAATGTATGAGTTGAAGAGTTACCCTCATTAGAAGGTGGGCACGGGTAGCTAATCCGCTCTTCCTCCTGTTGTTCTTCGCTCTCCTCATCATCTTTTTCATCCAATGAGCCCACAGTTTCATCAATTCCTTCTTCCATAGACTCCTGCAAAATATTAGTCTCTTCTTGGACAGTGAAGGAGTCCTCAATATATGGTTTAATATAAGTATTAGAAGCATAATTATCATAGCAATATTTAAGTATGTCAAAATTTTCAGATTTGTAAAGAGTAGCATCATACTTTCCAATCAAAGAAGCAATTTCATAAGCACCCTTAAAAGCAACAAATTCTTCAGTTTGTTGAACATCATAGTAATTGTAAACACCCTTGGCATACGAAGATACGATTCCATTATCACTATACTCACATTAGTAGGGAAGGTGTTTCTTAGGGTCTTCGGAACAATAAGTAAAATCATATATTTCACATAAATTCCAAGCATAGCATTGCAAACGATAAATTTGATCTAGTAAAAGTTTCCCTTTTTGAGATAAGCAGTGTCGCACATAACAAGCATGCTCATCTAAAGATTTTCCCTCAACTAAGCTAGTTGGGGTTTCAGCACGAGCACATAGGGATCGAAGATGATCCAAGTAAAAAGCTTTAGGAGCGTGATAGATTTTGAGTGGTTCTTCAAACATTGGTGTAGTAGGTACAACTAATTTTTTTGGTATTTTGTGTTTCCTACCCATAACTAATGGTAGAAAACAAGACCAAAAAATAAAAACTACTTAGTGATATAGCAAACAAGCACACACAAGAATATTCACCCCATGCTATAACTCCCCGGCAACGGCGCTAGAAAAAGGTCTTGATAACCCACAAGTATAGGGGATCAATTTTAGCCTCTTTCGATAAGTAAGAGTGTCTAACCCAATGAGGAGCTAAAGGTAGAACAAATATTCCCTCAAGTTCTATCGACCACCGATACAACTCTACACACGCTTAACATTCACTTTACCTAGAACAAGTATGAAACTAGAAGTACTTTGTAGGTGTTGTTGGATAGGTTTGCAAGATAATAAAGAGCACGTAAATAAAAACTAGGGGCTGTTTTATGTAAAGATGCAATAAAGTTAGTATAGCGAGTGTGGAAAAGTGGTGGTAGGAGTTGGGAAATTGTCCCTAAGCAATTGACTACTTTACTAGATCGATATCAAGTTTTATTTGGGAGAGGCCAGTGCTAGCATGTCATCCCTGACTTGGAATTCTGTGCACTTATGATTGGAACTATTATCAAGCATCCACAACTACTAACGTTCATTAAGGTAAAACCCAACCATAGCATTAAGATATATTGGTCCCCCTTCAATCTCGTATGCATCAATTTATATGCTAGGTTGAAGCTTCTGTCACTCTTTCCCTCCAATACGTAGTCCTATCAACATACAACTAACCCTATGGTGTGATCCACACGGGAGCTCACATGATGGGCACCAAAGGACGGCAACATAACCACAACCAAATTATACCAATCATAGCAATTCACCAATTACCGATAGGACAACGAAAATCTACTCAGACATCATAGGATGGCAACACATCATTGGATAATAATATGAAGCATAAAGCACCATGTTCAAGTAGAGGGTACAGTGGGTTGCGGGAGAGTGAACCACTGTAGATAAATGGGGGAAGGTGAGGAAGATGTTGGTGAAGATGACGGAGGTGTTGGTGTAGATTGCGGTGATGATGATGGCCCCGACGGTGTTCCGGCGCCACCGGAAGAGAGGGGGAGAAGCCCCCCCCCCCTTCTTCTTCTTCTTCCTTGACATTCTCCCTTGATGGGAGAAGGGTTTCCCCTCTTATCCTTGGCTTCCATGGCATGGGAGGGGCGAGAGCCCCTCCGAGATTGGATCGGTCTCTCTGTCTCTCTCTGTTTCTGCGTTCCAGATTCTGGCCTTTCATTATTTCTTATATTCCCGGAGATCCGTAACTCCGATTGGGCTGAAATTTGGACACAATTTTCATCTAGATATTGGCTTTCTTGTGGCAAAAGAAGAACACCAACCGCCATACGGGGTGGCCACGAGGGTCAGGGGAGCGCCCCCTGCCTCGTGGCCCCCTCGGGCATCGTCTCGTGTTGATTCTTCTTCCCAAAAATCACATATATTCCAAAAAATCTCCATCAGTTTTTATCCCATTTGGACTCCGTTTGATATGGATTTTCTGCGAAACAAAAAACATGCAACAAACAAGAGCTGGCACTGGGCACTGGATCAATATGTTAGTCCCAAAAATAGTATAAAAAGTTGCCAAAAGTATATGAAAGTTGTATAATATTTGCATGGAACAATCAAAAATTATAGATATGACGAAGATGTATCAAGGCCATACCATGGCACCATGCCAGGAGTCATGTTTTTCAAGCACGTATTTCATTTATCTATAGTTGATAACCTAGTAAATGACGCGTTTGTGGTTGACTATTGCCACACATTCACTTGAAATCTCTGCCCATTCCTTGTAAAAGGCTTTAGAATTTATTAAATACCACGAGTATGGTTTTTCCAGATAGTTCTTGTGCATCTTTTCATGCATCGATTGTTCGAATCTGAATTATGTGCATTAATGCCTAGAAAATGCACATAATCCCCTAATATGGTAAATGAGCCCGGAAAAATGCCAAATTTGAACACGTTGCATTTGAGGGGGTATGTTGATTGTAGAAAAAACTGAATGGCAAGCTAGGAAGGAAATTTGGATTCCCGGACCCTTCAATCTTGCTGATTTCCCCCTCGAAACCATGAAATTTCCTTGGTGATGGTTCGATTTATGAATGGCGTGCATGACGACATAAGACAAACATTCTCAAATTTTTACCAGGGCATGGTGAGACCATACCATGGCACCACGCCAAGAGTCATGTTTTCCAAGCATGTATTTCATTTTTGTATAGTACCCATTAAACACATTTCCTTGAATTATCTGACCATTCCTTGTAAAAGGCATGTGAATTTACTAAATATCTTCCTAGGACCATATGGTTGTCAAAACCGTGTTACGAAGATCCTCCTTTGGTTTAATAGTGTAACCACTATATATGTTACTCAAATGTTGTTACCCAAGCTCTTAAATCTTCATGGAAAGTATTAGTATCGTACATAGTTCATTCAGTTTAAGCGTGTGCCTGATGTCCAGAAGGCATTTGCATATAAAGTGTCCATATTGCAAATTCACACACATGTTAACATAAGGAAACAGATGTGTAACTTACTAACCATCACACATGAGTACTCGCAAATGCATTGTGTGCGATACTCCTAGCCACCGCAAGCAACTAGTTTGCATTTTCAAAGTTTTTAGTACACACAGAATCACACACGAATTAACTGTATTAACTGTCGGTGTTGTAATTTCTCATCGCAAACAGTTCATCCGAGTCGGCTGTTTGCCATGTATCACACACATCTTGTTAAGTTGAACCGTTTCTGTTGTGTTCCCTAATCGAAAACAGTTCGTCCGAGTGAACCATATGCCGTATATCACACACACCTTGATCTGGCTAACTATTTCTGTTGCACTCCCTAATAGCAAACAGTTCATCAGAGCAAACTGTATGCTGTATATCACACACACATTGATATGGCTACCTGTTTCTATTGTTCTGCCTCATCGCAAATAGTTCGAATGGATTAACCTTGTGCCCTACATCGCACACGCAACTAAAATCAGAACCGTGTTTGATGGTGATACGTCTCCAACGTATCTATAATTTATGGAGTATTCATGTTGTTATTCTATCATTCTTAGATGTTTTACAATCATTTCATAGCAACTTTATATCATTTTTTGGGACTAACCTATTGACCCAGTGCCCAGTGCCAGTTACTGTTTTTTTGCTTGTTTTTCTACATCACAGGAAATCAATATCAAACGGAGTCCAAACACCGCGAAACTTTTTGTGGATTTTTTATGGACTAGAAGACCACCAATGTGCTAGAGCAGCACCTTGGGGGTGCCCTAAGGGGGTCACAACCCACCAGGGCACGCCTGGGGGCCCAGGCGCGCCCAGGTGGGTTGTGCCCACCTCGATGGCCTCCCGCACCCCCTCTTTACCTTATAAATTCCCAAATATTCCAAAAACCCTCGGGGTTAACCTAGATCAAAAGTTCTGCCACCGCAAGCCTCTGTAGCCACCAAAAGCCAATCTAGACTCCATTCCGGCACCCTACTGGAGGGGGGAATCATCTCCGGTGGCCACCACGATGAGGAGGGAGTAGTCCACCCTCGGGGCTGAGGGTTTGTACCAGTAGCTATGTGTTCAGTCTCTCTCCCCCATGTTCTTGAGATGTCATAATCTTGATGTATCACGTGCTTTGTTAATATAGTCGGATCATATGGTGTTTTCCCCTCTATCTTGTTGTGATGAATTGAGTTTTTCCCTTTGAGTTTTCGTTGTTATTGGATTGAATACTTTTATGGATTTGAGAACACTTGATATATTCTTGCAATTGAATACTCATGGTGACAATGGGGTATCATATTGATTCACTTGATATATGTTTTGGCACTCAACTCGCGGATTCCCGAGGTGACATTGGGGTAATCTATGCATAGGGGTTGATGCACGTTCTTGTCTTTATTTCTCTGGTAGAAATTTTGGGGCACTCTTTGAAGTTCTCTGTGTTGGATTGAATATTATGAATATGAATTTGCTTTGGTGTTATTTTAGTACGAACTCTAGGATAGATCGAACGGAAAGAATAGCTTTGTGTTATTTTAGCACGAACTCTTGAATAGATCGAACGAAAAGAATAGCTTTGAGGTGGTTTCATACCCTACAAACAATTTATTCTTATGTTCTCTGCTAGATAGGAACTCTGGAGTGATTATTCATCGCACTTTGAGGGATGGTTATATGATCCAATTATATTAGCATTGTTGAGAGGTTGCACTAGCGAAAGTACGGACCCTAGGCCTCATTTTCAAGCATTGCAATACCGTTTTTGTGCATGTTTACTAGTTGCTACCTTGCTGTTTTTATTTATTCGTATTATAAAAATATATTTCTACCATCCATATTACACTATTATCACCATCTCTTCGCCGAACTAGTGCACTTATACAATTTGCCATTTGTATTGGGTGTGTTGGGGACACAAGAGATTTCTTGTATTTGGTTGCAGGGTCATTTGAGAGAGACCGTCTTCATCCTACACCTCGCAAGGATTGATAAACCTTAGGTCATGCACTTGAGGGAAAATTGCTACTGTCCTACAAAACTCTGCGCTTGGAGGCCCAACACGTGTCTACAAGAATAAAGTTGCATAGTAGACATCAAGCTCTTTTCTGGCGCCGTTGCCGTGGAGATGAGTGCTTGAAGGTATATCTTTAGATCTTGCAATTGAATCTTTTAGTTTCTTGTTTCATCACTAGTTTGGTTTATAGAAGAAAACTACAAAAAAAATTGGAATTGAGGTTGCATCATATTATTCGTCTTTATAATGTCTTTCGTGAAAATGATGGAAAGGAAAATTGTGCTCAATTGATAGAAGAAGAATTCAATAGAATGTTCGGTATAAATGATGAGCATGATTGCAATGTTGTTAGTATGAATTCTTTGAATATCCATGATGAAGGAAATATGCCCTAGAGGCAATAATAAAGTTGTTATTTATATTTCCTTATATCATGATAAATGCTTATTATTCATGCTAGAATTGTATTAACCGGAAACTTAGTACATGTGTGGATACATAGACAAACAGAGTGTCCCTAGTATGCCTCTACTTGACTAGCTCGTTAATCAAACATGGTTAAGTTTCCTAGCCATAGGCATGTGCTGTCATTTGATGAACGGGATCACATATTTATAGAATGATGTGATGGACAAGATCCATCCGTTAGCTTAGCATAATTATCGTTTAGTTTTTCTGCTATTGCTTTCTTCATGACTTGTACATGTTCCTCTAACAATGAGATTATGCAACTCCTGAATACCGTAGGAACACCTTGTGTGCTATGAAACATCACAACGTAGCTGGGTGATTATAAAGATGCTCTACAGGTGTCTCCGATGGTGTTTGTTGAGTTGGCATAGATCGAGATTAGGATTTGTCACTCCATGTATCAAAGAGGTATCTCTGGGCCCTTTCGGTAATGATCATCACTATAAGCCTTGCAAGCAATGTGACTAATGAGTTAGTTGCGGGATGATGCATTACAGAACGAGTAAAGAGACTTGCCGGTAACGAGATTGAACTAGGTATGATGATACCGACGATCGAATCTCCGGCAAGTAACATACCGATGACAAAGGGAACAATGTATGTTGTTATACGGTTTGATCGACATAGATCTTCGTAGAATATGTAGGAACCAATATGAGCATCCAGGTTCTACTATTGGTTATTGACCGGAGATGAGTCTCGGTCATGTCTACATAGTCCTCGAACCCGTTGGGTCCGCACGCTTAACGTTTGATGACGATTTGTATTATGAGTTATGTGATTTGATGACCAAAGATTCTTCGGGGTCCCGGATGAGATGACGGACATGGCGAGGAGTCTCAAAATGGTCGAGACATAAAGATTGATATATTGGACGATATTATTCGGACACCGGATGAGTTCCGAGAGGTACCGAATAATTATTGGAGTGCCGGAGGGTTATCGGAACCCCCCGAGGGAACTAATGAGCCTTGATGGGCCTTAGTGGGAAGATAGGAAGGGCCATAAGGGGCTGGCTGCGCCCCCCCCCTTGGGTCCAAATTGGACTAGGGGAAGGGGGCAGCGCCCCCTTTCCTTCCCTTCCCTCTCTCCCTTCCTTCTCCCCCCTCTTCCTTAGGTGGAAACCTACTAGGACTTGGAGTCCTAGTAGGATTCCCCTCTCCTGGCACGCCCTAGGCGGGCCGGCCAGCCTCCCTCCCCTCCATTATATACAGGGGCAAGGGGGCACCCTAGAACACACAAGTTTCTCTTAACCGTGTGCGGTGCCCCCCTCCACAGTTACACACCTCGGTCATATCATCGTAGTGCTTAGGCAAAGCCCTGCGCCGGTAACTTCATCATCACCATTGCCACGCCGTCGTGCTGACAGAACTCTCCCTGGGCCTCAACTGGATCAAGCGTTCGAGGGACGTCATCGAGCTGAACGTGTGCTGATCGCGGAGGTGTCGTACTTTCGGTATTTGGATCGGTTGGATCGCGAAGACGTTCGACTACATCAACCGCGTTACTAAACGCTTCCGCTTTCGGTCTACGAGGGTACGTGGACACACTCTTCCTGCTCGTTGCCATGCATCTCCTAGATAGATCTTGCATGACCGTAGGTAATTTTTTTTGAAATACTGCGTTCCCCAACAGTGGCATCTGAGCCAGGTCTATGCGTAGATGTTATATGCATGAGTAGAACACAATGTGTTGTGGGCGATAATAGTCATACTGCTTACCAGCAACGTCTTACTTTGATTCGGTGGTATTGTTGGATGAAGCGGCACAGACCGACATTACATGACCGCGTTCATGAGACTGGTTCTACCGACGTGCTTCGCACATAGGTGGCTAGCGGGTGTCTGTTTCTCCAACTTTAGTTGAATCGAGTTTGACTACGCCCGGTCCTTGTTGAAGGTTAAAACATTACACTTGACAAAAAATCATTGTGGTTTTGATGCGTAGGTAAGAACGGTTCTTGCTAGAAGCCTATAGCAGCCACGTAAAACTTGCAACAACAAAGTAGAGGACGTCTAACTTGTTTTTGCAGAGCTTGTTGTGATGTGATATGGTCAAGACGTGATGATATATAAATTGTTGTATGAGATGATCATGTTTTGTAACAGTTATCGGCAACTGGCAGGAGCTATATGATTGTCCCTTTATTGTATGAAATGCAATCGCCATGTAATTGCTTTACTTTATCACTAAGCGGTAGCGATAGTCGTAGAAGCAATAGTTGGCGAGATGACAACGATGCTACGATGGAGATCAAGGTGTCAAGCCGGTGACGATGGTGATCATGACGGTGCTTTGGAGATGGAGATCAAAGGCACAAGATGATGATGGCCATATCATATCACTTATTTATTGCATGTGATGTTTATCTTTTATGCATCTTATTTTTCTTAGTTCGGCGGTAGCATTATAAGATGATCTCTCACTAAATTTCAAGGTATAAGTGTTCTCCCTGAGTATGCACTGTTGCTACAGTTCGTCGTGTCGAGACACCACATGATGATCGGGTGTGATAAGCTCTACGTTCACATACAATGGGTGCAAGCCAGTTTTGCACACGCAGAATACTCGGGTTAAACTTGACAAGCCTAGCATATCCAGATATGGCCTCGGAACACTGAGACCGAAAGGTCGAGTGTGAATCATATAGTAGATATGATCAACATAGTGATGTTCACCATTGAAATCTACTCCATCTCACGTGATGACCAGACATGGTTTAGTTGATATGGATTACGTGATCATTTAGATGACTAGCGGGATGTCTATCTAAGTGGTAGTTCTTAAGTAATATGATTAATTGAACTTTAATTTATCATGAACTTAGTACCTGATACTATTTTGCATGTCTATGTTGTTGTAGATAAATGGCCCATGCTACTGTTCCTTCGAATTTTAATGCGTTCCTAGAGAAAGTTAAGTCGAAAGATGATGATAGCAACTACACAGACTGGGTCCGTAACTTGATGATTATCCTCATTGCTGCACAGAAGAATTACGTCCTGGAAGCACCGCTAGGTGCAAGACCCGATGCAGGAGCAACTCCAGATGTTATGAACGTCTGGCAGAGCAAAGCTGATGACTACTTGATAGTTCAGTGTGCCATGCTTTACAGCTTAGAATCGGGACTTCAACGGCGTTTTGTACGTCATGGAGCATATGAGATGTTCTAGCAGTTGAAGTTAATATTTCAAGCAAATGCCCGGATTGAGATATATGAAGTCTCCAATAAGTTCTATAGCTGCAAGATGGAGGAGTATAGTTCTGTCAGTGAACATGTACTCAGAATGTCCGGGTACCACAACCACTTGACTCAACTGGGAGTTAATCTTCTTGATGATAGCGTCATTGACAAAGTTCTTCAATCACTGCCACCAAGCTACAAAAGCTTTGTGATGAAATATAATATGCAAGGGATGGATAAGACAATTCCCGAGCTTTTCGCGATGCTAAAGGCTACGGAGGTAGAAATCAAGAAGGAGCATCAAGTGTTGATGGTTAACAAGACCACTAGTTTCAATAAGAAGGGCAAAGGGAAGAACGGGAACTTCAAGAAGAACGGCAAGCAAGTTGCTGTTCAAGTGAAGAAGCCCAAGTCTGGACCTAGGCCTGAGACTGAGTGCTTCTACTGCAAAGGGACTGGTCACTGGAAGCGGAACTGCCCCAAGTATTTGGCGGATAAGAAGGATGGCAAAGTGAAAGGTATATTTGATATACATGTTATTGATGTGTACCTTACTAATGCTCCTAGTAGCGCCTAGGTATTTGATACTGGTTCTGTTGCTCATATTTGCAACTCGAAACGGGGGCGACGGATTAAGCAAAGATTCGCTAAGGACGAGGTGACGATGTGCGTGGGAAATGGTTCCAAAGTTGATGTGATCGCTGTCGGCACGCTACCTCTACATCTACCTTCGGGATTAGTTTTAGACCTGAATAATTGTTATTTGGTGCCAGTGTTAAGCATGAACATTATATCTGGATCTTGTTTGATGCGCCACGGTTATTCATTTAAATCAGAGAATAATGGTTGCTCTATTTATATGAGTAATATCTTTTATGGTCATGCACCATTGATGAGTGGTCTATTTTTGTTGAATCTCGATAGCGTGATACACATGTTCATAGTAATGAAGCCAAAAGATACAAGTTTAATAATGATAGTGCAATTTATTTGTGGCACTGACGTTTAGGTCATATTGGTGTAAAGTGCATGAAGAAACTCCATGATGATGGGCTTTTGGAATCACTTGATGCTTGCGAACCATGCCTCATGGGCAAGATGACTAAGACTTCGTTCTCCGAAATAATGGAGCAAGCAACAAACATATTGGAAATAATACATACTGATGTATGCGGTCCGATGAGTGTTGATGCTCGCGGCGGGTATCGTTATTTTTTGACCTTCATAGATGATTTGAGCAGATATGGGTATATCTACTTGGTGAAACAGAGTGTGAAACATTTGAAAAGTTCAAAGAATTTCAGAGTGAAGTGGAAAATCATCGTAACAAGAAAATAAAGTTTCTACGATTTGATCGTGGAGGTGAATATTTGAGTTATGAGTTTGGTCTTCATTTGAAACAATGCGAAATAGTTTCGCAACTCATGCCACCAGGAACACCACAGTGTAATGGTGTGTCTGAATGTCGTAACCGCACTTTATTAGATATGGTGCGATCTATGATGTCTCTTACTGATTTACCGCTATCGTTTTGGGGTTATGCTTTAGAGACGGCTGCATTCATGTTAAATAGGGCACCATCTAAATCCGTTGAGACGACACCATATGAACTGTGGTTTGGCAAGAAACCCAACTTGTCATTTCTTAAAGTTTGGGGCTGTGATGCTTATGTGAAAAAAAGCTTCAACCTAATAAGCTCGAACCCAAATCGGAGAAATGTGTCTTCATAGGATACCCGAAGGAAACTGTTGGGTACACCTTCTATCACAGATCCGAGGGCAAGATATTCGTTGCTAAGAATGGATCCTTTCTAGAGAAGGAGTTTTCTCGAAAGAAGTGAGTGGGAGGAAAGTAGAACTTGATGAGGTAATTGTACCTTCTCCCGAACTGGAAAGTGTTCATCATAGAAATCAGTTCCAGTGATTCCTACACCAATTAGTGAGGAAGCTAATGATGATTATCATGAAACTTTTGAACAAGTTACTACCGGCCCTCGTAGGTCAACTAGAGTAAGATCCGCACCAGAGTGGTACGGTAATCCTGTTTTGGAGGTCATGTTACTTGATCATGACGGACCTACGAACTATGAGGAAGCAATGATGAGCCCAGGTACCACCAAATGGCTTGAAGCCATGAAATCTAAGATGGGATCCATGTATGAGAACAAAGTATGGACTTTGGTTTACTTGCCCGATGATTGGAAAGCCATAGAGAATAAATGGATCTTCAAGAAGAAGACTGACACTGATGGTAATGTTACTGTATACAAAGCTCGACTTTTTGCAAAAGGTTTTTGACAAGTTCAAGGATTTGACTACGATGAGACCTTCTCACCCGTAGCGATGCTTAAGTCTGTCCGAATCATGTTAGCAATTGCCGCATTTTATGATTATGAAATTTGGCAAATGGATGTCAAAACTGCATTCCTTAATGGATATCTTAAAGAAGAGTTGTATATGATGCAACCAGAAGGTTTTGTCGATCCAAATGGTGCTAATAAAGTGTGCAAGCTCCAACAATCCATTTATGGACCGGTGCAAGCCTCTCGGAGTTGGAATATACGCTTTGATAGTGTGATCAAAGCATATGGTTTTATATAGACATTTGGAGAAGCCTGTATTTACAAGAAAGTGAGTGGGAGCTCTGTAGCATTTCTGATTTTATATGTAGATGACATATTTTTGATCGGAAATGATACTGAATTTCTGGATAGCATAAAAGGATACTTGAATAAGAATTTTTCAGTGAAAGACCTCAGTGAAGCTGCTTATATATTGGGCATCAAGATCTATAGAGATAGATCCAGACGCTTGATTAGACTTTCAGAAAGCACATACCTTGATAAAGTTTTGAAGAAGTTCAAAATGGATCAGTCAAAGAAAGAGTTCTTGCCTGTGTTACAAGGTGTGAAGTTGAGTCAGACTCAATGCTCGACCACTACAGAAGATAGAGAAAAATATTCCCTATGCCTCAGCCATAGGTTCTATCATGTATGCAATGCTATGTACCACACCTGATGTGTGCCTTGCTATTAGTTTAGTAGGGAGGTACCAAAGTAATCCAGGAGTGGATCACTTGACAGTGGTCAAGAACATCCTGAAATACCTGAAACGGACTAAGGATATGTTTCTCGTTTATGGAGGTGACAAAGAGCTCGTCGTAAACGATTACATTGATGCAAGCTTTGGCACTGATCCGGTGACTCTAAGTCACAAACCGGATACGTATTTATATTGAATGGTGGAGCTGTCAGTTGCTGTAGTTCCAAGCAGAGCATCGTGGCGGGATCTACGTGTGAAGCGGAGTACATAGCTGCTTCAGAAGCAGCAAATGAAGGAGTCTGGATGAAGGAGTTCATATCCGATCTAGGTGTAATACCTAGTGCATCGGGTCCAATTAAAATCTTTTGTGACAATACTGGTGCAATTGCCTTGGCAAAGGAATCCAGATTTCACAAGAGAACCAAGAACATCAAGAGACGCTTCAATTCCATCCGCGATCAAGTCAAGGAGGGAGACATAGAGATTTGCAAGATACATACGGATCTGAATGTTGCAGACCCGTTGACTAAGCCTCTCTCACGAGCAAAACATGATCAGCACCAAGACTCCATGGGTGTTAGAATCATTACTATGTAATCTAGATTATTGACTCTAGTGCAACTGGGAGACTGAAGGAAATATGCCCTAGAGGCAATAATAAAGTTTTTATTTATATTTCCTTATATCATGATAAATGTTTATTATTCATGCTAGAATTGTATTAACCGGAAACTTAGTACATGTGTGGATACATAGACAAACAGAGTGTCCCTAGTATGCCTCTACTTGACTAGCTCGTTAATCAAAGATGGTTAAGTTTCCTAGCCATAGACATGTGTTGTCATTTGATGAACGGGATCACATCATTAGAGAATGATGTGATGGACAAGACCCATCCGTTAGATTAGCATAATGATCATTTAGTTTTTCTGCTATTGCTTTCTTTATGATTTATACATGTTCCTCTGACTATGAGATTATGCAACTCCCAAATACCGGAGGAACACCTTGTGTTCTATCAAACGTCACAACGTAACTGGGTGATTATAAAGATGCTCTACAGGTGTCTCTGTTGGTGTTTGTTGAGTTGGCACAGATCAAGATTAGGATTAGTCACTCCATGTATCAGAGAGGTATCTCTAGGCCCTCTCGTTAATGATCATCACTATAAGCCTTGCAAGAAATGTGACTAATGAGTTAGTTGCAAGATGATGCATTACGGAACGAGTAAAGAGAATTGCCAGTAACGAGATTGAACTAGGTATGATGATACCGACGATCGAATCCCGGGCAAGTAACATACCGATGACAAAGGGAACAACGTATGTTGTTATGAGGTTTGACCGATAAAGATCTTCGTAGAATATGTATGAACCAATATGAGCATCCAGGTTCCGCTATTGGTTATTGACCGGAGATGAGTCTCGGTCATGTCTACATAGTTCTCGAACCCGTAGGGTCCACACGCTTAACGTTCGATCATGATTTGTATTATGAGTTATGTGATTTGATGACTGAAGATTGTTCGGAGTCCCGGATGAGATCACAGACATGCCGAGGAGTCTCGAAATGGTCAAGACATAAAGATTGATATATTGGACGATATTATTCGGACACCGGATGAGTTCCGAGAGGTACCGGATATTTATCGGAGTGCCGGAGGGTTATAGGAACCCACGGGGGAACTAATGGGCCTTGATGGGCCTTAGTGGGAAGATAGGAAGGGCCACAAGGGGCTGGCCACGCGCCCCCCTTAGGTCCGAATTGGACTAGGGGAAGGGGGCAGCACCCCCCTTTCCTTCCCTTCCCTCTCTCCCTTCCTTCTTCCCCCTCTTCCTTAGGTGGAAACCTACTAGGACTTAGAGTCCTAGTAGGATTCCCCTCTCCTGGAGCGCCCTAGGAGGGCCGGCCGGCTTCCCCTCCCCTCCTTTATATACGGGGGTAGGGGCACACTAGAACACACAAGTTTCTCTTAACCGTGTGCTTAGGCGAGTGCTTAGGCGAGGTCATATTGTCGTAGTGCTTAGGCGAGGACCTGCGCCGGTAACTTCATCATCACCATCGCCACGCCGTCGTGCTGATGGAACTCTCCCTCGGCCTCCACTGGATCAAGAGTTCGAGGGACGTCATCGAGCTGAATGTGTGCTGATCGCGGAGGTGCCATACGTTCGATACTTGGATCGACTGGATTGCGAAGACGATCGACTACATCAGCCGCGTTACTAAACGCTTCCGCTTTCGGTCTACGAGGATAGGTGGACACAGTCTCCCCGCTCGTTGCCATGCATCTCCTAGATAGATCTTGTGTGATCGTAGGTAATTTTTTTGAAATACTGCATTCCCCAACACATGATGCTAATGATATGCAAAGCCATAAGCTTGGGGATGCAATGTTTGATGAATATGATGTGATTAGTCCCCCAAGATTTGATGTGCACATTTTTTATAATGATTTCATGCCTCCTATTTATGGTGATTATAATGATGAAAGTGGATTTGGAGAGGTCATGACTTTATTTAGTGATGAATCGACCATTTTGGATGAGGCTTCAATTGATTATGAAAACAAAGTTGCTATCTATGATGATTATGGTGATGACATGTATGCTATATTGAATAATGATAACCATGAAACTTGTCATCATGATTTCAATTTTCAATCACATGATAGTTATTTTGTTGAGTTTGCTCCCACTACTATTCATGAGAATAAATTTGCTTATGTGGAGAGTAATAAAATTTCTATGCTTGTGGATCATGAAAAGAATGATTTATGTGATAGCTATATTGTTGAATTCATTCATGATGCCATTGAAAATTATTATGAGAGAGGAACATACGCTTCTACATATTGCAATAATATCAAGTTTCCTCTCTATGTGTTGAAAATCTTGAAGTTTTGCTTGTTTTGCCCTCCTATGCTAGTTGATTCTTGTTCCCATAAATTATTTGCTCACAAAATCTCTATGCATAAGAAGTGGGTTCGACTTAAATTTTCTTGCCATGTGATTCATGATGCTCTCTTTGTGTTTCAATTCTTTTCTTTTATGTGAGCATCATTAAAATCACCATGCCTAGCTAAAAGGCATTAAAGAAAAGCGCTTGTTGGGAGACAACCCAACACTTTTATGTACTGTTTTTGTGTGTTCACATGATTAGGCTACTGTAGTAATCATGTTTTATTGCTTTGTTTCAATAAAGTGCCAAGTAAAGCCTTTGGGATCATGTTGGGTGATAGTTTATTTGATCTTGCTGAAAAACAGAAACTTTTGCGCTCATGAAAATAATTCTCCTTTTTAACAGAAGAGTGCTTTTGAGTTGATTATTTTTGCAGAAGATTAATACACAAATTGCTCACGTGGTCATAATTGTTACATAATTTTTGGAGTAGCACAAGTATGCTGATACGTCTCCAACGTATCTATAATTTATGAAGTATTCATGTTGTTATTTTATCATTCTTGGATGTTTTACAATCATTTTATAGCAACTTTATATCATTTTTTGGGACTAACCTATTGAACCAGTGCCCAGTGCTAGTTGCTGTTTTTGCTTGTTTCTTACATCGCAGGAAATCAATATCAAACGGAGTCCAAACACCGCGAAATTTTTTGTGGATTTTTTATGGACCAGAAGACCACCAATGGGCCAGAGAAGCACCTGGGGGGGGTGCAACGAGGGGGCCACAACCCACCAGGGCATGCCTGGGGGCCCAGGTGCGCCCAGGTGGGTTGTGCCCACCTCGGCGGCCTCCCGCACCCCCTCTTTACCCTATAAATTCCCAAATATGCCGAAAACCCTCGGGGTTAACCTAGATCAGAAGTTCCGCCGCCGCAGGCCTCTGTAGCCACCAAAAACCAATCTAGACCCAGTTCCGACACCCCGCTAGAGGGGGGAATCATCTCTGGTGGCCATCTTCATCAGCCCGGTGGCCACCACGATGAGGAGGGAGTAGTCCATCCTCGGGGCTGAGGGTTTGTACCAGTAGCTATGTGTTTAATCTCTCTCTCTCTCTCTCTCTCTCTCTCTCTCTCTCTCGTGTTTTTGAGATGTCATGATCTTGATGTATCGCGGGCTTTGTTAATATAGTCGGATCATATGGTGTTTCCCCTCTCTATCTTGTTGTGATGAATTGATATTTTCCCTTTGAGATTTCGTTTTTATCGGATTGGATACTTTATGGATTTGAGAACACTTGATATATGTCTTGCAATTGAATACTCGTGGTGACAATGGGGTATCGTATTGATTCACTTGATATATGTTTTGGCACTCAACTCGTGGATTCCCGAGGTGACATTGGGGTAATCTATGCATATGGGTTAATGCACGTTCTTGTCTTTATTTCTTTGGTACTAATCTTGGGGCACTCTTTGAAGTTCTTTGTGTTCGATTGAGTATGATGAATATGAATTTGCTTTGGTATTATTTTAGTACGAACTCTAGGATAGATCGAACGGAAAGAATAGCTTTGTGTTATTTTAGTATGAACTCTTGAATAGATCGAATGGAAAGAATAGCTTTGAGGTGGTTTCGTACCCTACAAACAATTTATTCTTATGTTCTCCGCTAGATAGGAACTCTGGAGTGATTCTTCATCGCACTTTGAAGGATGGTTATATGATCCAATTATATTAGCATTGTTGAGAGGTTGCACTAGTGAAAGTACGGACCCTAGGCCTCATTTTCAAGCATTGAAATACCGTTTTTGTGCCTGTTTACTATTTGCCATCTTGCTGTTTTTATTTATTTAGATTATAGAAATATATTTCTACCATCCATATTACACTTTTATCACCATCTCTTCGCCGAACTAGTGCACATATACAATTTTCTATTGTATTGGGTGTGTTGGGGACACAAGAGATTTCTTGTATTTGGTTGCAGGGTCGTTTGAGAGAGACCATTTTCATCCTACACCTCTCATGGATTGATAAACCTTAGGTCATCCACTTGAGGGAAAATTGTTACTGTCCTACAAAACTCTGCGCTTGGAGGCCCAACACGTGTCTACAAGAATAAAGTTGCGTAGTAGACATCAGATGGCTCCACCCTCGCAAACTTTTTGCACCTTTTTTGACGGGTTTTTTCACCACCGTTTGCAATTAATGCATTGCGCACAGTTTCGTTAAAGGGTCTCTGATCATAGTGTCGCGTTAGCAACATCCTGCAGTAGTGGGTGCTACACAATGTGTAGAGCAACAGTAAATGAAATGAATGAATCAATCAACAAACTGAGCAAGAAAAAGCAAAACTTACGATCTCTTCGACTGCCGCGCGCAATGGCCATCTTGTCTCGGGCATATCAATCGCGCCAAATTTTTTGGTGACAATGGTCTGCATAGTCTACCATCGATACGATAACGACCTCACATTATGATCATGGATGATGTGCATGTCGTACGGCGCAATGTGCTTTCACATGTGAAACGAAACATGCACGTGCTACCAATAGGGAAAAGGCCCCCCTCTACTCCTGCCTACAAAATCCACGGATACGGCCAACCACGCATTGCACAACAACTCATCCTCCATGGTCGAGTACCCTGCCATCCTTCGTACTCTAAAAAATGACATGGCATTCGAAAATAAGCTTAATGGCATTTGACTAATCACCTACCGGATGTGGTGACTGCCATGGATGACGTCAACAGAGGGGGGAGTGTACCTGCCTACGAACGGGTCCTAGCTGGACGACGCCGTCGTAAAAGGCGAGCGGGCGTGTCGATGCTGGTTGCGGAGATCCGACAATGCCTGTGTGACGGCCGGAGAGGTACATCGGCATCATTAGAGGAATAGGGTGCGAATGCAAAGCAAAGGGGGCGAAGGGGCGGATTGAAAGAAAATGGGACCAGAGGGGCATTTAGTGGGTTGGGGGTGTCGTAGTCCTATATGGCTGCAGTTCGGACTCCGGCAAAGCCCCCCCCCCCAACTTTTTCTCGATTTTGCGGGAAAAAGTGCGCCCGAACTGGTCGGCGGACTGACAGAGGTCCGCGTTGGATGATACAAAACGTATGGACCGCGTGGTCCGGACATATGCGAGAGGTTTTATGGCCAGTGTTGGAGATGCCCTAAGTCCTTGTTGACAAAGCCCTATTTTATTTTGCAAGAATGGACAGCAAACTAATTTTTATTATTTTGTTTTTCAAATCTTACATCTAGGTGAAGTATTTTTTTAGATAAAAAGGGATCACCATCCCGGGTTCCATTGCATGAAAGAAACAAAAAAGGTCAAGGGCTTGGGGCCATATCCAAATGATGAATCAGAAAAGCAAAACAAATTATAGACTTGGGGAACTAACCCCAACTCATACCCTAGGTTCTATTGAAAAGCTAAGAACCCAAACATCAGTACACCAAGAATAACACACGCATGTGCAAAATAACGAAGCAGATAGAAACCAAATAGATAATAGGGCACTGGTGCAGAGTTCCCTCATGGTCTTCAACGGTGGTGCAGAAGTGTCAGGACCGGATTTTCGGGATATAAATTTCCCAGAAAAAGGGCCCTTGTGCTCACCAGCCCCAGGATTACTGTTAGCTGATGAGGCACCAACTTGTTACAGAAATTCCAAGCAAAGAACATAATATATAGTACAAGACCATTCTGGCCTATGAGTACAACAAAATGGTATCTAGAGGCTGATGGCGGAAGCGGTTTGTGGTTCACCACTGACTATGGGACTCCATTTCCCACAGGAACAGCTGACCAGGTTAACTCCTATCTTAGCGAGGCTGCTATCTCCATGGCGTAGGTTCCGAGGCTGTCATCACAACGCTCCTCTCCACGCAAGAAATCTGGCCAAGACAATAGCCAAGGACAAGCCAGTGAGTACTTTGAATGTACTCACAAACATTAAGAACACAGGTATAATATAGCCACTGATAATCATGCTTTGAAATACTCTACGATTACTTCGTCAGTTATGAAATATGGTTCATGATGCACGCAAGCAGATCATGTAAACAAAACATGAGTAAACAATCCAGGAGTAGAAATGAGAAGCACCGATCGAGTGTCTGAAGCAATGCCTCGAAAGAATAATAATATGAAGCATGCCGCAGTCGGGCGTCTGAGCGACACCACATAAAGGGCTTACAATTAAAAGGAATAACAAGCATGCCACAGTCGGGCGTCTGTGCGACACCACATAAAGGGCTTATAAGTAAATGAAATAACAAGCATGCCACAGTCGGGCGTCTGTGCGACACCACATAAAGGGCTTATAAGTAAATGAAATAACAAGCATGCCACAGTCGGGTGTCTGTGCGACACCACATAAAGGGTTTATATGAAAATAATCACAGTGAATACCCAGGAGGTAGAACCGTCCCAGGGATACTCAATAATTCAAATGACACAAATGGTTAGTCCATAATAATAATAATCAAAATCATCATACGTCACAAGTCATGATCAATGTTCTGGTTTAGTAGTTTTTCCTCCGAAGACCGACACTTGACCCATCCTAGACTGTAGTCCTTAACCATGGACACGGCTATTTGAATAGGTTTAATCTCTGTAGAGGGTGTACTCTTTACCCACGAGTAATGGATTCCTTTAGACCATCGGAACTAATTCCGTCTACGGTCTTTTAGTTGAAAACACACCTAACCGCACACACCAGCTCAACCTACCGGTGTCTGGAATCACCCACGACACCTGTTAAGCAAAACTCTAAGTGGGAAGGCTACAACCTCGCGTAGCATGGGATCAAATTTCTATCGCGCGCTCTAAGGGGTGCCCCCCTCTCGGTCCCAACCGGAAACACCCATGCCCCCAGGCCAGGTGACATGCCTACCGGATGCAGCCGGTATCTTCCACCATGGCCTCTCTATACGGTGTGTGCTAGGACAGGGGTTGACAACTTACTGAACCGTACCCTACCTACGGCAGGACAAGTGGCAGCACGAAACAAGTATGGGGGTTACTGGAACAAGACTCGATCTACGGCCGACTTAGGAGGTTTAAGTATTTCCTTCATGATTAGTATAACAAACATGTTACAACCAACAGACAGAATCACCACTCCTCATACCTCATCTGGCCATATCAGGCACAACCGTCTTCGACGGGGAACCAGAGATAAGCTCGTGTCTACCCAAGACAGAGACTTTCTCGGCTTCCTCCCGGTAGACATAAAAGGCATGTGAGAATGATTACTATCGCAAACATATCAAGCTCCAATAGCGTGAGATCATCAGTATGCAAGTATGATCATATCCTCACAAAAAAATAACAGATACTCCGTGTCACGGTGGTGTTGTAACTGTATCAAACAACACACGATAATATTATGCGAGAGTTCAAAAATGCTTGCCTTCAAGTTGTGGAGAGGCAGGGTGCATTCCAAAAGTTTTAGAAGTTTTCTCCTTCTTCAAACTCCTATTTTTGAAAATATTCAAATAACACATACTTTAAAAATAGTACAAAAAGATTGTTTGGACAATTTTGAAGTAAATATGAAAATAAACTAGACCATATTTGGGAAACAATAGAAAAAGAATCAAGTCATTTGGATTTATATTTAAAAAGTTATAGCTAGTCAAAGTTTAGTCAAATTCTGTTTTAAAATAAAACAAAAAAAGGAAAACGCTTCGATACAAAATACGCTTTCGGGGTAGGGGATACGCACTCGAGACTTTACGCTTTCACTTATCCAGCGTGGACTGGCGTGTGGGTCACTGACAGTGGGTCCACGAGGCCCACTGGTCAGGCTTGACCAGTCGTCTCTCCCTCCTCTTCCTCTGCCCGAGCGGAGGCGGGACTCCGGTGATGCTCGCTGGCGAACGGCGGCACCGTTCGAGAAAACCGAGGCCATCCGCGGGCTCAGGGGGTCGAGGCGGTCCTTTCGGTGGTCGCTATGGTTCCTGGGGTGGACGGAGTCACCGGCGGCGAGCTCCGCAGCGGACGGTGGCCGTCGGGCAGGGTGGGGTTCTTGCCTTTGGCGGCTCCTGATCAAAATCGAGCAGGGGGATGGATTCACGAGATGAAGAGAGAGCTTCTGGTGAAGAGAGTGGAGAGGGGGAGGCCCTGGTGGCGCCGGAATGATCGAGACAGTGGCGGCGGCTGTGGTTGCCGGAGAAGAAGAAGACGACCATCTCTGGTCTTTCTACTGCTACGGGTGGATCAGTGAGGGAGTGAGAGAGGTGGTATGAGTTTGCTTGAGGGCCTGGACGATCTCGGGGGTCCTTAAATAGGCGATCAGGATCGGTTCCGACGGTGGTCGTAGATAAGATCACCGGCGACCGTAATTCTGTAGCAGCGGGGGAACGTGGCGGCGACGAGCGCTTGCGGACAAGCTTGCGGATGAGCTTGAGCTGCTCAAGGGGGCAGCTGGCGAGCGCTAGTGGTTCGGGCGGCGCCGTCCGGGGCAGGAGCCCACTGTGGCCGGCCACTAGTCGTCGTGGCCGACCTGACGGCGGCGCTGTAGGGCGCCAGGGGCGGCTCTGCAGCGAGGGAGGGGGCGGCCGTGCTGGCTGCGAGTGGGGAGAGGCCAGAGCGGGCGCGGGGAGGCGGTCGTGCGACGCGGTGGCTCGGTGCGCGCGCGTGCAAAACGTGCGCTCTATGCACGCCCAGTGCACGCACGGCAGGTATTCGGCAAAATGCCAAGTCATGCCAGGGGGTTCCAATCCACAAGAGGTTAAGCAGGGAGGGGCTATAGGCTAGGGTAAAGCCATGGGACATGCTGGTTAGACAAGGCAAGCAAGTCCAGTGTACAAACTAAAAACCATGCCAAAACTGGCCATGCACACCAGGTGTTTGACAAAATGCTAAGGGCATCTAGGCAACTCTTGGGGTGGCCACAATTTCCAGAGCAGTGTCTCTCTAGGTGATACAGAGGGTGGTAAGGTTAGTTTGTCAAAAGAAAAAACTTGTTAGTTCAAGTTTGTGAGAAAACTGATTCTGGACAGAAAGGAAAAGGCACCATTGCATGCACTTAAAATCCTCCAATGCACCCAATCTCCTGGTCTTAAGGGTTTGACAGGGTGGTCTATAAGTAGGAAAAAGCTCATGGGTAAAAGGGCAAGATAAATTGGGGTTGTAGTACAAATCACCAAGCTGGACCAGAAAGAAAAAGAGGTTGATTCACTCAAATTTTTCAAAGGACATCACTGGGTTTTTGCATAAAGTAGAATAATATACTCCTATTAACATCCCATAATTTTTGTGGAAGCTTTAAAGAAATATTTAAATAGGTTGTTGTGTAAAATTGCCCACTGGACCAGATTTCAAAACTTGGTGTAGAGCTCAAAATTTCCAATGAATAGAAGATATTTTTGCATAAAAGTGATTTAAAAACATCACATGGCATCTCCAAATTTTGGTTGGAATTTTAGATAAATTTATCAAGTGGTTGTAGTTCAAAAAGAGCTCCAAAACTAATGAAAAATCATTTTAAAGAATAAAGCTCAGAGAGAAACAATTGTGCAAATAAATTCTACTGACAATAGAATGTTTTTCTTGGAAGGGCAAACAAGTCCAATAATATATTTGGAAAGTTTTTTTTCACTTGAGGTAAAAACTCCATAATAATAAGGTAAAGAAAGGCTCTGAAATCAAAAGAAAATCAGAAAATAAAAGTTTTATTTCCTGGCAAAATTTTAATTAATAAAACAAGGTCAAAATTTTTGGGGTGTCACAACACTACCCCCCTTAAGAAAAATCTCATCCTCGAGATTTGCTAAGGGCTGTTTTTAAAAATAATACTCCCATTAGTTGAAACCAAGAGTTTACTCATAACACAAACTTAGGGTACAATCATAAGCTGCAACACACAAATAAACATAGCTATGACGTTTACAATGAAAACGGCAAAGGGACAGGGTCCCGAGAGAAAGTCTCTGGTACTGGGGCGCACTCTTCTTATATCGGGGGAAGCGGATTGACCAGTCGATGAATGCGTCTCTCTTGGTCGGGCCTCAGTGGTCTCCAGATGGCGATCTGAGGATTTAAATCAGTGAGGCTCTGGAGATAACCCATAACTCGCTGGGTCAACCGTTCTTGAGCGATGACATACTGGACAAGGTTGGCCAGTACTGGGTCTCTCTCAATTCGTCCACCGGCAAATGATGCTACTTCACCGGGTGCTGCATGGCTCGGAAAGTAACAATACCCTCGTTCACTGGCATAGGGTATCGCGAATCAAAGGCGAACAATCGCTTCGTGTGCAGCAGCTTCTATGGCCATTTGCGGAGTCGGCATAGATTTCCCCAGGAAGGATACTTCCGTTGGGTCTTGGTTTGTGTTTACGGGAGGGATGTGCACTACTGCCCAATATTTCGAGGTGGCTGAGGAGATTCTCGATTTGAGCAGCTCGTACTGGGGTGGCTGGGTAGAACCCATGGTACTGAAGGTAAAGTCCCACAATATTTTAACAAAACTACCCGGGGTTGCGTCTGGGGTTCTTAGATAAATGCTAGGGCTCGGCATGGCAAGAAATGTTTGTGAGGGTTGCTCACAAGAGGTACTCGGCAAGGTCACGAGGTGGCCTTATATATAGCAACTGGGCTGGGTTATTTACTGCGGTGAGGGGCACTAGTTTGCTGGTTCTGTTCTCATGGGGTCAGGGTCCAAGCCACAGATACACACATCTCACAAAAGTGACGTGTTACTGTGGGTGCCGTCAGGGTTGGTTTTTGGTAGCTACGCCCAGAATTAAAAATGCAACTGTACCTCAGCATACAGCAGCTATTTAAAATAGGGATGCACATGCAGACAACATTGTGGCGATACAAGATCACACAATTACAGGGTGTGGACATACTGAGACTTGGTACTAATCGAGTGACTTAGTCCACCTCGTTTATATCTAAGTGGGCGTGCCTTGTTGATGTCGGGGCTTCTTCATTGGCCTCACCGTCGGGGTTAGTGTCAGGACCCCGATCCTAAGCCACATCGATCCAGCATGTAACACATCATATCACTTTGCGGCCTCACGCACGGTATTCCCACGGGTGCCACCTTACCTGGCCCGGGACCGTTTGCGTCTTTTGGCTCACGTATATGATAGTGTCGCTAGCATCCATATGACAGAGAACCCGGGCCGACATGGCTAGTCGTGAACCCAAAGCGGCACTAGCCTATGAGGACAGGCATACATGAAGCACATCGAACGTGTCCGTCATCAACGTATGAATCCGGGCTGTAGCACTGGGCTAACAGGACTCCGGTAACCCGGGCTGTAGCAGGCTAGGCAGGACTCCGGAAACCAGCGCGTGACATTTCCCCGAAGGGACAGACACAAGAATGAAGTGAATCACATGCCGGCCAGTCAAGTGTTCCGAGCAGTAGTGTTGGGCTAGCAGGACTCCGGTGAACCGGGCTGTAGCGGACTACTATCGCTCAGAAGCACTAGACTACATTTCCCCATATGATAGGCTGCCAAGGATAAACAACTAGATAGTCGGATCCCACTCATACCAAGCTTTTCAATCATACACACAATATGCCCGATATGAGTAGATACAACATGGCATCACAACATAACTCTATGACTCAAAGTATTTATTCATTAGGCTCCGAGGAGCGAGATATTACAAACATGGGTCTCATGACCCAACATTCAGAGCATACAAGTCAAAGCACATGCGGAAGCTTAACATGTCTGAGTACAGACATCTACAAATGAAAAAGGCTGAGAAGCCTGACTATCTACCAGATCCTGCCGAGGGAACAAGATCGTAGCTGAGGTATCAAGCTAAACGTCGAAGTCCAAGCGGTACTACTAACGATACTGACGTCTCTCTGCAAAACATAAAATAGGCAAACGTGAGTACAAACGTACTCAACAAGACTTACATCAGAACTAACTACATATGCATCAGTTTCAATAAAGGGGGTGGTGGAGTTTGACTGCAGCAAGCCAGCTTTGACTCGGTGTCTATCCTGAACTACGACTGCAAGTAACTTTTTTTTAGGTGGCGCACACGAGTCCACATATACACCATATCAATACACCACTATGGATCCGCTCCCGTCTCCCCACGAGAAGGCCATCCATAGCACTCACGCTTATCTTGCGCATTTTAGAGTATCCACTTTCACTTGTCTATGAACTGATATAGGCAACCCAGAAGTCCTTTACCGCGGACACGGCTATTCGAATAGATGATGTTAAGCCTGCAGGGGTGTACTTCTTCACACACGCTCTCACCACTTATCGTCGTTTACACGACATGTACTCGGCAACCTTCAAGCGGAAGCCCAGCGAGGGTGTCAGCCACAGCCTACCTAAACACTCAAGTCTCTAGTCCAGGTTTATCGCCTATTCGGGTTCCATCCGCAGGGAGTCCGGCCGAGGTTTCCACTAACGGCCCCGAACGATGTGTGCAGGGTTCCCGAGACACCAAACGGACGAATCGGTACACCGGGCCACGTGCCTACCGCAACACAGCCCACCCCTATGGTCAACACTGCATGCGGCCCCCAGCATACTACAAACACCAGAAACTACTTGCAACTCCTGGACAAAGGACAAGGGTGATCAAGAAGCCGAGAGGGTCCATTGGTTTCGGGCCCAATGCATGGTAGTAACTGTTTCATGGATCACAAACACAGAACTCAGTTCCTGAGGACGGCTTCAATGAGACAACCCACCGTGTACTCCTACATGGCCTCTCACCAATACCTTTAGCAAATCGTATTCACACACTTAGCTCACACATGCTAGGACATGTTCACACCTTCCAATTCATTCCCGATGAATCAGACCCGACTCAACTCTAAGCAGTAGCAGGCATGACAACAATCACGAATGAGTAGGCACATCAGGGCTCAAACAACTCCTACTCATGCTAGTGGGTTTCATCTATTTACTGTGGAATGACAGGTCATGCAAAGGATAAAGGGGTTCAGCTACCGCAGCAAGTAACACATGAATCGTTGTTGTCCTAATGCAATAAAAGAGAGCAGGAGCGAGAGTGTGGGATTTTATCGGAATGAACAAGGGGGTTTTGCTTGCCTGGCACTCCTGAAGATATTATAGCTCTTCATCGGTGTCATCGAACTCATCGTCCGAACATCGTCTATCGAGAGGGGACAATTACCGGCAAACAAAGAAGGATAACACAATCAATGCAATGCGACAATATGATGCATGATCATGACATGGCAAAATGAATGTGTTTGAGCTAATGCAACTAGCAGCAGTTTAAATGAAGTTGGTTTGAACACTAGGTTCAATTTCAAACTCCATATGTGCTTATTTAAATGTCATTATGCAAATTGTTCTGTACAGCAACCCTAGGTTGTTCAAACATGCATGAAAATGCCATAAACAGATTCCTTGAATTTTTCTGATAATTTTTCATATATAAATTATTTCATTTGGAGTTACGGTTGAATTCCTATGATTTTTCAAAGTTTTGGATATTTTCTGAATTAAATAAATCATTTAAGATTTATTTAAATTCCAGGAAAGGATTACTGCGTCAGCCTGACATCATCATGACGTCAGCAGGTCAACGTGGCACGGTCCAGGTCAAACCTGACCGGTGGGACCCACTGGTCAGTGTCACGGTGCTAGCTAGAGTCACTGACATGTGGGGTCAAGTCAACGCCCACATCAGCATAGTCAAAAAGACACGTGGGCCCACTGTAATTAGATTAATCTTAATCTTACTTAGTTAGTCGGTTAGTTAGGCCGTGGGGCCCGGCTGTCAGTGGCTCTAGGGGGTTAGCTGGCTGTAATTAGCACTAATCACGCGGCCACGTCGGACACACCGGCGACCAAGCAGAGCGGCGGAGACGCTCGGGTTTGCATCTCTGGAGACCAAAGGGGCGGATGAGGGCATCTACGTGGAGCTGGGACTCACCCGCATCCATCTATGAAAACGGCAGGGGCTGAGGTGGCCCGAGCTCGCCGGAGGCAAGCTCGCGGCGGTGGCCGGAGTTCGGCAACAACGGTGTGGGCGGTGCGGGGCACGGGAAGAGCTGTGGACGGTCGGGTTCGGCTCGCGGGAGTGCGACGAGTGCAGCGGTGAGCTCGAGCGCGTGCTTGCACGGCCATAGTCGCGGTGGCGACATGGCCGGCGGTGAGGAGCTGTCGGCTCCGTCAGCCACGGTGGTTAGAAGGCGTGGACGGCACGGGGAGAGAGGGGAAATGGACAGGGGCTCACCGTGAGTTCGAAGAGCAGGTCGGCGTGCTCGAGGAGACGGCGGAGAGGGTGAATCGGGCGGCGGCATCCGGCGGCCGTGGTCGGGGAAGAAGACTCGTGGCGGCGATGTGGGGCTCCCGCGGTGGCGTGGCTCGGGGTGGAAGAGAGAGGGGGTCGAGGCGGAGCCTCTGGAAACGCTGGGTGGACTAGGGACGGCCGGTGGCCATGGTGGCGGCGAATGGCGGCGACGGCTGCGCTCGATGTGCTCGGGAAAAAGAAACAGAGGAGGGGGAGGAGCACAGGGTGAGAGGGGAGTGGTGCAGAGGTCCGGGGGGGTGTCGTGGCGCTCCAGGAGCCTCTCCCACGTCGGCGGAAGCAGGAGGTGGCCACGGCGTGTGGCCACGGGCATCGGGCACGCGCCTCTCGTCCTCCTGGCGAGAGGAGGGGGATGACTGGCAGAGGGCCTGGTGGGCTGGGCCGATTCTGCTGGGCCACCAGGTAAGTGGCTGGGCTTCTCTCTCTCTGCCCTTTCTAATTAAGTTTCTGTTTTTCTATTATTCTGTAGTCTTTAGGGCTTTATTTAAAATACTTCGACACTTCCAAAAATCATGAAACTATTTATGGTTACTGTTTATAATATATCCAGCAGTAAACATTTTAGTCTATGACTATTTGAGCATTTAAAATATTTTATAGCATTTAAATGCCCAAATGCAAATATAATATGATTTAATTCAGTGAACAAATATGTCATGGAAAAATGTGCATCACCTCTGGTTACTGTTTCTAGTATTTTCCAAAAATGATGAACATTTTTGAAAGCCACTTTGGGATCACTAAAAATATTCTGGTTGAACCTATTGATTTCCTTTAATGCTAGGGTTTAGGCAATCCCCATTTCAAGTTTCTTACAAAGTTTAAACATGATGCACTCATGAAGTTACCCTAGTGCAATGCCAGAGGCTACAGATGTGACAACTCACCCCCACTAAACAAGAATCTTGTCCCGAGATTCAAGTCGTGAGGTGAGAAGACAGAGGGGTCGCAAGCTATCACAATCTTCTCGATCCCACTTTCCTTCTTGAAGATGTTGATTCATTGCATCACCTTGATCTTGACGTCTTGCTGTGAGAACTACATCCAACATGACAATGGAAGGAAAAAGAAAACTCCAGAAGGATCGATCTTCTTTAAGATCGAACAACTCAGGACCAACTCAACGAGTGAGACATTGAAACATCTCTCGGGCTGAGAGGCAAAACATGCATGACGAGAGACGGAAGAAACAATTTGGCGAGGTGACAAGGTAGCGAGGAAAAATCGCCATGATCCACAACGGGGCACCTCGGGAAAAGTGACGCAAAGAACTATTCCCTTAAGTGGCAAAAAGAATTACTTTTGATACAAAGATCATTGAAATTCTTTATACCAACCTAAGGCAATCACAACGATCGTTTGAAAGAGCTCAAAGGAATGGCATACTCGGCTAGAATGGATGATGTGGACTACCTTGTTGAAGACAACGCAATGGATGACTTTTGCTTATCACCGGAAATGGATGGGACCCATGACAGGATGGCACAACGGCGGTGCAAGCTAGGAACAACATGAAGATGTTGGGGATGTTTCAACCATCATATCTGCCTGAGATTCAGACCTGGTTGGAGACAGGATATTCCAGACTCATCAAGTCTAGAAGAAAAATGGAAGTTTGCAACACAAACCGACGAGATGGCGTTGCGAGATTCTCGGGGAATGAACTACGATAGTAAGCTCCAAAACATGAGTTGATTCTGTTAAACACCTGTGAACACGCTGTCCCAGACAAGCATGACCACATAGTAGTCTTATGATAAAACACTACCGAGTTCAGGTGGGGAACTATAATCGAGGATATTGAAGTCCTTGCATAAGGCATGCTCTTAAGAAGGAACTTCCTTTCCTTGAACAAGTCAATCAGTGGCTTGGGTGCTAGGAAACACCTATGGAGTGGAGGCGGCCAACCTATCAAACCATAGAGCACTTCACACATATGCGTGACTAGCTTGGAATGATTCCAGAGGAAACAAAACAAACCTTTCTCAAATTCATGGCGGCAACTTACACCTAAAGCACACGAATTCGAGGAAGTCACTTCTTCCATCCAAGCATAGGCTTCATGAACGGAACGCGAAGGCATTGCTTACAAAGTTTCCAATACTAGTGTAGCGTTCAACATGAATCATGGGGGAGACAAAAATGCTGCTGATGGGCTCAACAACAACTCATCGGAATTTCCATATCACTGGACTTCCGCCATCATGTGAACACGGTGATAGTAATGGTCAGACCAAAAGATGTATTGGTGTATACTCGAGGGATCAACCACGAGTAAGACAACATTACGAATATCGTTGGTTCTGATTTGACTTGACGATAGCCCATACTCAAGTCAAAGTTTTGACAAGGCAATAGATCCAACAACTGATCACAAGGACCAATCGATGAAGATATTATCTTTCTTCAACACACGCACACACAGAAGATATCCCTTAGAGATGAACTAAGTTAGGCAGAGCTTTATCTTCCAACTCTCCAAGTTTTTGTCTAGCTCAACCAACTAGCTCAGGGATATCCAACACAGATTCTTGGAGAGTGGGTGGTTTGGAGGAAACCAACATGATCACGAACTCAACATAGCGGTCAGGTGACAACCTGGTGATACTTCCGAGAAGATATTCAGAATATCACGAACCACCGATATGTTACTAAGCTCGAGAACAATCTTGCTTTTCAGGGCAAGATGATATGATCAACAGAGTGAGGGATTGACACAATCCTAACTCATTGATCGAAGAGTGCACCAGGAATAATGACTAGGTAGCACGATCAATCTTAGGATGATGACCTAATAACCAACACGCTAAGAATGAGAATACTGACCATTAACTACCAAGCAACATAGTTGGTGGAAGTATTGATTTCACACATCATGGTTCACTTGTCGGCATTCCGGTTGCAACAACACGAAACCGAGGAATGAACAATGATGGCAAGAAGTATCACTAAATCAATAATTCATAAAAGGTGGTGCAATTCTCATGACATCATTGATAAGAAAGAAGGTGACACTCCACGGTAGAACAGAACAAAAGCTGGATTGGCATTTTGATCTGCAGAATACAACTGCTTTGACCCAATCCTGGATATGGATGAGGTACTGGAGTTTGTTTCTCCTAGTCATTCCGGAATAGAACGACTTGACGGACCACAAGAATAATAGGCATCGATGAACGAATGCACGCATACTCTTGTCTATCAATTGACAGACGAGGGCCAGAGAATAACTAAAGAGGGACAACTCAAAGGAACCTATAACTTTCTGAGTTGTGGATTCATGGGTTAGTATGTCAAACGAGTTCAACAAATTTCTTCCGGATAACCCATGTAGAGTGATAGAACTGGCAGAGTCACAATATGAATGGATTACTCCTCAAGAGTACTCTAACTGTGAGCTTTTGGTTCAAAGAACTCCTGCCAAGGATGGTCATGGTATTTGGAAGAAGGAATTACCATGGACCTTGAGGACTAATGCAAAGGTTACTAATATCTTAACGGAACTAGCAAATACTAACAACATGAAGTAGGGTGAATCTCGGGTTCAGAAACCCTGGAGTAGAATACCTACTACTAATGGCATCACGGGATGCTTTCGAAAATGGTGGCAAGATTTATCACACTGGGAACACAAAACATGGATAGGTTACTAGATGGCTTCATAAGACACCTAGGGTCATAATAGTAGCTCCAACATATATGTCGAGGCAACGGAGTACCTCAACAGACCGATTAGTGTGCTTAAACTGGCCCAAAAGGACATCGGGAACGGAAAGAAAGGATTTGCAAATGCATCAGACTCTTTAGAGACCTGGGATGACTCGGACAGCATAACGGCTGTAAATGCTCAAAAAGATTTGAGACATTATACAAAATGGTGGCATAACCACTCAACATCATAATATCAAAGTTCGGAGGCCAACTATGAACACATAGAAGTAGTAGAAACTGAACAAAGGCTTGAAACTATCAATTCTATAAGTCTATGGATTAGTAACACGTCATCCTGAGAGATAGAGGAGAAGCCTAGTTCTTAAATCCCGTAGAAGAGAAGAGGTTGACTCAGATCATAAGGCCATGAGGTATAAGGAGTAAAAGGAGCCTTACGTTCCCTTCCACAATCAATTCCCTTATATAACTAAAGCATTTCTAGACACAACTTCGACCAGTTTGGCTTGGTAATCCTACAGGCAGTCAGGCTCTGATACCAACGCTGTCAGGACCCCGATCCTAAGCCACATCGATCCAGCATGTAACACATCATATCACTTTGCGGCCTCACGCACGGTATTCCCACGGGTGCCACCTTACCTGGCCCGGGACCGTTTGCGTCTTTTGGCTCACGTATATGATAGTGTCGCTAGCATCCATATGACAGAGAACCCGGGCCGACATGGCTAGTCGTGAACCCAAAGCGCCACTAGCCTATGAGGACAGGCATACATGAAGCACATCGAACGTGTCGGTCATCAACGTATGAATCCGGGCTGTAGCACTGGGCTAACAGGACTCCGGTAACCCGGGCTGTAGCAGGCTAGGCAGGACTCCGGAAACCAGCGCGTGACATTTCCCCGAAGGGACAGACACAGGAATGAAGTGAATCACATGCCGGCCAGTTAAGTGTTCCGAGCAGTAGTGCTGGGCTAGCAGGACTCCGGTGAACCGGGCTGTAGCGGACTACTATCGCTCAGAAGCACTAGACTACATTTCCCCATATGATAGGCTGCCAAAGATAAACAACTAGATAGTCGGATCCCACTCATACCAAGCATTTCAATCATACACACAATATGCCCGATATGAGTAGATACAACATGGCATCACAACATAACTCTATGACTCAAAGTATTTATTCATTAGGCTCCGAGGAGCGAGATATTACAAACATGGGTCTCATGACCCAACATTCAGATCATACAAGTCAAAGCACATGCGGAAGCTTAACATGTCTGAGTACAGACATCTACAAATGAAAAAGGCTGAGAAGCCTGACTATCTACCAGATCCTGCCGAGGGCACAAGATCGTAGCTGAGGTATCAAGATAAACGTCAAAGTCCAAGCGGTACTACTAACGAGACTGACGTCTCTCTGCAAAACATAAAATAGGCAAACGTGAGTACAAACATACTCAGCAAGACTTACATCAGAACTAACTACATATGCATCAGTTTCAATAAAGGGGGTGGTGGAGTTTGACTGCAGCAAGCCAGCTTTGACTCGGTGTCTATCCTGAACTACGACTGCAAGTAACTTTTTTTTTGAGGTGGCGCACACGAGTCCACATATACACCATATCAATACACCACTATGGATCCGCTCCCGTCTCCCCACGAGAAGGCCATCCATAGCACTCACGCTTATCTTGCGCATTTTAGAGTATCCACTTTCACTTGTCTATGAACTGATATAGGCAACCCAGAAGTCCTTTACCGCGGACACGGCTATTCGAATAGATGATGTTAACCCTGCAGGGGTGTACTTCTTCACACACGCTCTCACCACTTATCGCCGTTTACACGACATGTACTCGGCAACCTTCAAGCGGAAGCCCAGCGAGGGTGTCAGCCACAGCCTACCTAACCACTCAAGTCTCTAGTCCAGGTTTATCGCCTATTCGGGTTCCATCCGCAGGGAGTCCGGCCGAGGTTTCCACTAACGGCCCCGAACGATGTGTGCAGGGTTCCCGAGACACCAAACGGGCGAATCGGTACACCGGGCCACGTGCCTACCGCAACACAGCCCACCCCTATGGTCAGCACCGCGTGCGGCCCCCAGCATACTACAAACACCAGAAACTACTTGCAACTCCTGGACAGAGGACAAGGGTGATCAAGAAGCCGAGAGAGTCCATTGGTTTCGGGCCCAATGCGTGGTAGTAACTGTTTCATGGATCACAAACACAGAACTCAGTTCCTGAGGACGGCTTCAATGAGACAACCCACCATGTACTCCTACATGGCCTCTCACCAATTCCTTTACCAAATCGTATTCACACACTTAGTTCACACACGGTAGGACATGTTCACACCTTCCAATTCATTCCCGATGAATTAGACCCGGCTCAACTCTAAGCAGTAGCAGGCATGACAACAATCACGAATGAGTAGGCACATCAGGGCTCAAACAACTCCTACTCATGCTAGTGGGTTTCATCTATTTACTGTGGAATGACAGGTCATGCAAAGGATAAAGGGGTTCAGCTACCGCAGCAAGTAACACATGAATCGTTGTTGTCCTAATGCAATAAAAGAGAGCAGGAGCGAGAGTGTGGGATTTTATCGGAATGAACAAGGGGGTTTTGCTTGCCTGGCACTCCTGAAGATATTATAGCTCTTCATCGGTGTCATCGAACTCATCATCGGAACATCGTTTATCGAGAGGGGACAATTACCGGCAAACAAAGAAGGATAACACAATCAATGCAATGCGACAATATGATGCATGATCATGACATGGCAAAATGAATGTGTTTGAGCTAATGCAACTAGCAACAGTTTAAATGAAGTTGGTTTGAACACTAGGTTCAATTTCAAACTCCATATGTGCTTATTTAAATGTCATTATGCAAATTGTTCTGTACAGCAACCCTAGGTTGTTCAAACATGCATGAAAATGCCATAAACAGATTCCTTGAATTTTTCTGATAATTTTTCATATATAAATTATTTCATTTGGAGTTACGGTTGAATTTCTATGATTTTTCAAAGTTTTGGATATTTTGTGAATTAAATAAATCATTTAAGATTTATTTAAATTCCAGGAAAGGATTACTGCGTCAGCCTGACATCATCATGGCGTCAGCAGGTCAACGTGGCATGGTCCAGGTCAAACCTGACCGGTGGGACCCACTGGTCAGTGTCACGGTGCTAGCTAGAGTCACTGACATGTGGGGTCAAGTCAACGCCCACATCGGCATAGTCAAAAAGACACGTGGGCCCACTGTAATTAGATTAATCTTAATCTTACTTAGTTAGTCGGTTAGTTAGGCCGTGGGCCCCGGCTGTCAGTGGCTCTGGGGGGTTAGCTGGCCGTAATTAGCACTAATCACGCGGCCACGTCGGACACACCGGCGGTTAGCCGCCGGCGACCAAGCAGAGCGGCGGAGACGCTCGGGTTTGCATCTCCAGCGACCAAAGGGGCGGATGAGGGCATCTACGTGGAACTGGGACTTGCCCGCATCCATCTGTGCAAACGGCAGGGGCTGAGGTGGCCCGAGCTCGCCGGAGGCAAGCTCGCGGCGGTGGCTGGAGTTCGGCAACAACGGTGTGGGCGGTGCGGGGCACGGGAAGAGCTGTGGACGGTCGGGTTCGGCTCGCAGGAGTGCGGCGAGTGCAGCGATGAGCTCGAGCGCGTGCTTGCACGGCCATAGTCACGGTGGCGACATGGCCGGCGGTGAGGAGTTGTCGGCTCCGTCAGCCACGGTGGTTAGAAGGCGTGGACGGCACGGGGAGAGAGGGGAAATGGACAGGGGCTCACGGTGAGTTCGAAGAGCAGGTCGGCGTGCTCGGGGAGACGGCGGAGAGGGTGAATCGGGCGGCGGCATCCGGCGGCCGTGGTCGGGGAAGAAGACCCGTGGCGGCGATGTGGGGCTCCCGCGGTGGCGTGGCTCGGGGTGGAAGAGAGAGGGGGTCGAGGCGGAGCCTCTGGAAACGCTGGGTGGACTAGGGAGGGCCGGTGGCCATGGTGGCAGCGAATGGCGGCGACGGCTGTGCTCGATGTGCTCGGGAGAAAGAAACAGAGGAGGGGGAGGAGCACAGGGTGAGAGGGGAGCGGTGCAGAGGTCCGGGGGGTGTCGTGGCGCTCCAGGAGCCTCTCCCACGTCGGCGGAAGCAGGAGGTGGCCACGACGTGTGGCCACGGGCGTCGGGCACGCGCCTCTCGTCCTCCTGGCGAGAGGAGGGGGATGACTGGCAGAGGGCCTGGTGGGCTGGGCCGATTCTGCTGGGCCACCAGGTAAGTGGCTGGGCTTCTCTCTCTCTGCCCTTTCTAATTAAGTTTCTGTTTTTCTATTATTCTGTAGTCTTTAGGGCTTTATTTAAAATACTTTGACACTTCCAAAAATCATGAAACTATTTATGGTTACTGTTTATAATATATCCAGCAGTAAACATTTTAGTCTATGATTATTTGAGCATTTAAAATATTTTATAGCATTTAAATGCCCAAATGCAAATATAATATGATTTAATTCAGTGACCAAATATGTCATGGAAAAATGTGCATCACCTCTGGTTACTGTTTCCAGTATTTTCCAAAAATGATGAACATTTTTGAAAGCCACTTTGGGATCACTAAAAATATTCTGGTTGAACCTATTGATTTCCTTTAATGCTAGGGTTTAGGCAATCCCCATTTCAAGTTTCTTACAAAGTTTAAACATGACGCACTCATGAAGTTACCCTAGTGCAATGCCAGAGGCTAGGGATATGACAGTTAGCTGGAGGGGGTTGAGGGGCTGCAGGGTCGGGGTAGCGATGATGACCATCTCGGGGATTGTTGGCCACAATCCCATTGGAGCGTGTCCACAAAAGGCAACGAAGCACTTCTGGGGTCATCGAAGCACCTTGGTCTATGGCTGGGGCTGACCCCAAGGTCTCGATCGGTTGTCCGAACAGCACGACTGGGTTGTCGGCGTCGGGCTCATCTTCTCTTCTTCCTGGGGCTCGGCGAACCAGTTCTCCACGAGCTGCGATCAGATCAAGGGTGATTTGATCGAATAGACCCTCTAGCGCACTTACATAGCGCACCAGATGCAATAATGCAGGATCCGTCTCGTGGTCTCCGATGGCAACTTAGGGTGGCCTACCATACCCGTCACGGCTAGGGGAGTAGTAGAATGAGCGACAATTAACTCTAGGCGACAAGTGCCGGAGTTGAACTATAGCTTCCCGAGCAGCTAGTTGGATGGCTTGTGGCTCAAAGGAAGTTGTCCTTCCGGTGAACCTGTAGGGGCGCTCTGGCGATAGACCCCTACCATAGACGTGCACAGTGGCCCAAAATTGACGGCTCTCACTGTTCATGGACCCTTGATACACAACATATTCTGGGGGCTCTTCTAATGCAAAGGCACGGCGGGTGAGGTTTGCTAGCACGGTCACAAAACCTCCAAGGTTGGTTGCTGTGGTCTCATTGTGAATAATGGGTCCTGGCATTATAGCTCGGTTTGGGGTAGAGGTTGTGCTGTGCTGGGTTGAAGCTAGTGTGCCCTTTTTATAGAGAAAGGGGACGGAGTCTTCCTTCGCACACTTGCGACAAAAAAGACTATTTAGGGGCCGGTCACTGGCGTGTGATCGACAGTCTAGGCTTGATAGGTTGGGCACCAACTGCCAAAAGATGCCGGGTCACTGTGTGGCTATCTTACACGAGAAGCTTGGCCGGGGTTTGGTTAAGGTCTGGTGGGTTGGTTAACCTAGGTTTATCGACCTGGCTAAGATAGGATTAGCCAATGGTCAGCCTGGCTCTGATACCAAGTTTGTCAGGACCGGATTTTCGGGATATAAATTTCCCAGAAAAAGGGCCCTTGTGCTCACCAGCCCCAGGATTACTGTTAGCTGATGAGGCACCAACTTGTAACAGAAATTCCAAGCAAAGAACATAATATGTAGTACAAGACCATTCTGGCCTATGAGTACAACAAAATAGTTAATAGAGGCTGATGGCGGAAGCGGTTTGTGGTTCACCATTGACTATGGGACTCCATTTCCCACAGGAACAGCTGACCAGGTCAACTCCTATCTTCGCGAGGCTGCTATCTCCATGGCGTAGGTTCCGGGGCTGTCATCACAACGCTCCTCTCCATGCAAGAAATCTGGCCAAGACAATAGCCAGGGACAAGCCAGTGAGTACTTTGAATGTACTCGCAAACATTAAGAACACATGTATTATATAGCCACTGATAATCATGCTTTGAAATATTCTATGATTACTTCGTCAGTTATGAAATATGGTTCATGATAATATGAAGCAAGCCGCAGTCGGGCGTCTGAGCGACACCACTTAAAGGGCTTATAATTAAAAGGAATAACAAGCATGCCACAGTCAGGCGTCTGTGCGACACCACATAAAGGGCTTATAAGTAAATGAAATAACAAGCATGCCACAGTCGGGCGTTTGTTCGACACCACATAAAGGGCTTATAAGTAAATGAAATAACAAGCATGCCACAGTCGGGCGTCTGTGCGACACCACATAAAGGGCTTATATGAAAATAATCACAGTGAATACCCAGGAGGTAGAACCGTCCCAGGGATACTCAATAATTCAAATGACACAAATGGTTAGTCCATAATAATAATAATCAAAATCATCATACGTCACAAGTCATGATCAATGTTTTGGTTTAGTAGTTTTTCCTCTGAAGACCGACACTAAGACCGTCACTTGACCCATCCTAGACTGTAGTCCTTTACCATGGACATGGCTATTCGAATAGGTTAAATCTCTGTAGAGGGTGTACTCTTTACCCATGAGTAACGGATTCCTTTAGTCCATCGGAACAAATTCCGTCTACGGTCTTTTAGTTGAAAATACACCTGACCGCACACACCAGCTCAACCTACCAGTGTTTGGAATCACCCACGACACCTTTTAAGCAAAACTCTAAGTGTGGATGCTACAACCTCGCGTAGCATGGGATCAAATTTCTATTGCGCGCTCTAAGGGGTGCCCCCCTCTCGGTCCCAACCGGAAACACCCATGCCCCCGGGCCAGGTGGCATGCCTCCCGGATGCAGCCGGTATCTTCCACCAGGGCCTCTCTGTACGGTGTGTGCTAGGATAGGGGTTGACAACTTACTGAACCATACCCTACCTATGGCAGGGACAAGTGGCAGCACGAAACAAGTATGGGGGTTACTGGAACAAGACTCGATCTACGACCGACTCAGGAGGTTTAAGTATTTCCTGCATGATTAGTATAACAAACATGTTACAACCAACAGACAGAATCACCACTCCTCATACCTCATCTTGCCATATCGGGCACAACCGTCTCGACGGGGAACCAGAGATAAGCTCGTGTCTACCCAAGACAGAGACTTTCTTGGCTTCCTCCCGGTAGGCATAAAGGCATGTGAGAATGATTACTATCGCAAACATGTCAAGCTCCAACAGCATGAGATCATCAGTATGCAAGTATGATCATATCCTCACAAAAAAATAACGGATACTCCGTGTCACGGTGGTGTTGTAACTGTATCAAACAAAACACGATAATATTATGCCAGAGTTCAAAAATGCTTGCCTTCAAGTTGTGGAGAGGCAGGGTGCATTCCAAAACTTTTGAAAGTTTTCTCCTTCTTCAAACTCCTATTTTTTAAAATATTCAAATAACACATACTTTAAAAACAGTACAAAAAGATTGTTTGGAAAATTTTGAAATAAATATGAAAATAAACAAGACCATATTTGGGAAACAATAGAAAAAGAATCAAGTAATTTGGATTTATATTTAAAAAGTTATAGCCAGCCAAAGTTCAATCAAATTCTGTTTTTAAAATAAAACAGAAAAAGGAAAACGCTTCGATACAGAATACGCTTTCGGGGTAGGGGATACGTACTCGAGACTTTACGCTTTCACTTATCCAGCATGGACTGCCGCGTGGGTCACTGACAGTGGGTCCACGGGGCCCACTGGTTAGGTTTGACCAGTCGTCTCTCCCTCCTCTTCCTCTGCCCGAGCGGAGGCGGGACTCCGTCGATGCTCGCCGGCGAACGGCAGCACCGTTCGAGAAACCGAGGCCATCCGCGGGCTCAGGGGGTCGAGGCGGTCCTTTCGGTGGTCGCTATGGTTCCGGGGGTGGACGGAGTCGCCGGCGGCGAGCTCCGTAGCGGACGGTGGTCGTCGGGCAGGGTGGGGTTCTTGCCTCTGGCGGCTCCTGATCAAAATCGAGCAGGGGGATGGATTCACGAGATGAAGAGAGAGCTTCTGGTGAAGAGAGTGGAGAGGGGGAGGGCCTGGTGGCGCCGGAATGATCAAGACAGTGGCGGGGGCTGTGGTTGCCGGAGAAGAAGAAGACGACCATCTCTGGTCTTTCTACTGCTACGGGAGGATCAGTGAGGGAGTGAGAGAGGTGGTATGAGTTTGCTTGAGGGCCTGGACGAGCTCGGGGGTCCTTAAATAGGTGATCGGGGTCGGTTCCGACGATGGCCGTGGATAAGATCACCGGCGACCGTCATTCTGTAGCAGCGGGGGGACGTGGCGGCAACGAGCGCTTGCAGACAAGCTTGCGGATGAGCTTGAGCTGCTCAAGGGGGCAGCTGGCGAGCCCTAGTGGCTCGGGCGGCGCCGTCCGGGGCAGGGGCCCACTGTGGCCGGCCGCTAGTCGCCGTGGCCGACCTAACGGCGGCGCTGGAGGGCGCCAGGGGCGGCTCTGCGGCGAGGGAGGGGGCGTGCGTGTTGGCTGCGAGTGGGGAGAGGCCAGAGCGGGCGCGGGGAGGCGGCCGTTTGAGGCAGCGGCTCGGTGCGCGCGCGTGCAAAACGTGCGCTCTGGGCACGCCCAGTGCACGCACAGCAGGTGTTCGGCAAAATGCCAAGTCATGCCAGGGGGCTCCAATCCACAAGAGGTTAAGCAGGGAGGGGCTATAGGCTAGGCTAAATCCATGGGACATGCTGGTTAGGCAAGGCAAGCAAGTCTAGTGTGCAAACTAGAAACCATGCCAAAACTGGCCATGCACACCAGGTGTTTGACAAAATGCTAAGGGCATCTAGGCAACTCTTGGGTTGGCCAAAATTTCTAGAACGTGTCTCTCTAGGTGATACAGAGGGTGGTAAGGTTAGTTTTTCAAAAGCAAAAACTTGTTAGTTCAAGTTTGTGAGAAAACTGATTCTGGACAGAAAGGAAAAGGCACCATTGCAAGCACTTAATATCCTCCAATGCACCCAATCTCCTGGTCTTAAGGGTTTGGCAGGGTGTTCTATAAGTAGGAAAAAGCTCATGGGTAAAAGGGCAAGATAAATTGGGGTTGCAGTACAAATCACCAAGCTGAACCAGAAAGAAAAAGAGGTTGATACACTCAAATTTTTCAAAGGACATCACTGGGTTTTTACATAAAGTAGAATAATATACTCCTATTAACATCCCATAATTTTGGTGGAAGCTTTAAAGAAATATTTAAATAGGTTGTAGTGTAAAATTGCCCACTGGACCAGATTTGAAAACTTGGTGTAGAGCTCAAAATTTCCTATGAATAGAAGATATTTTTGCATAAAAGTGATTTAAAAACATCACATGACATCTCCAAATTTTGGTTGGAATTTTAGATAAATTTATCAAGTGGTTGTAGTTCAAAAAGAGCTCCAAAACTAATGAAAAACCAATTTAAAGAATAAAGCTCAGAGAGAAACAATTGTGCAAATAAATTCTACTGACAATAGAATGTTTTTCTTGAAAGGGCAAACAAGTCCAATAATATATTTGGAAAGTTTTTTTCACTTGAGGTAAAAACTCCATTATAATAAGGTAAAGAAAGGCTATGAATTCAAAAGAAAATCGAGAAAATAAAAGTTTTCTTTCCTGGCAAAATTTTAATTAATAAAACAAGGTCAAAATTGTTGGGGTGTCACAACACTACCCCCCTTAAGGAAAATCTCGTCCTCGAGGTTTGCTAAGGGCGGTTTAAAAAAATAATACTCCCATTAGTTGAAACCAAGAGTTTACTCATAGCACAAACTTAGGGTACAATCATAAGCTGCAACACACAAATAAACATAGCTATGACGTTTACAATGAAAACAACAAATGGACAGGGTCCCGAGAGAAAGTCTCTGGTACTGGGACGCACTCTTCTTCTATCGGGAGAAGCGGATTGACCAGTCGATGAATGCGTCTCTCCTGGTCGGGCCTCAAAGGTCTGTCGATGGAGATCTGAGGATTTAAATCAGTGAGGCTCTGGAGATAACCCATAACTCGCTGGGTCAACCGTTCTTGAGCGATGACATACTGGACAAGGTTGGCCAGTACTGGGTCTCTCTCAATTCGTCCACCGGCAAAGGATGCTACTTCACCGGGTGCTGCACGGCTCGGAAAGTAATAATAACCTCGTTCGCTGGCATAGGGTATCGCGAATCGAAGGCGAACAATCGCTTCGTGTGCAGCAGCTTCTATGGCCATTTGCGGAGTCGGCATAGATTTCCCCAGGAAGGAGACTTCCGTTGGGTCTTGGTTTGTGTTTACGGGAGGGATGTGCACTACTGCCCAATATTTCGAGGTGGCTGAGGAGATTCTCGATTTGAGTAGCTCGTACTGGGTGGCTGGGTAGAACCCATGGTACTGCAGGTAAAGTCCCACAATATTTTAACAAAACTACCCGGGGTTGCATCTGGGGTTCTCAGATAAATGCTAGGGCTCGGCATGGCAAGAAATGTTTATGAGGGTTGCGCACAAGAGGTACTCGGCAAGGTCACGAGGTGGCCTTTTATATAGCAACTGGGCCGGGTTATTTACTGCGGTGAGGGGCACTAGTTTGCTGGTTCTGCTCTCATGGGGTCGGGGTCCAAGCCACAGATACACACATCTCACAAAAGTGACGTGTTACTGTGGGTGCCGTCAGGGTTGGTTTTTGGTAGCTATGCCCGGAATTAAAAATGCAACTGTACCTCAACATACAGGAGCTATTTAAAATAGGGATGCACATGTAGACAACATTGTGGCGATACAAGATCACACAATTACAGGGTGTGGACATACTGAGACTTGGTACTACTCAAGTGACTTAGTCCACCTCGTTTATATCTAAGTGGGCGTGCCTTGTGGATGTCGGGGCTTCTCCATTGGCCTCACCGTCGGGGTTAGCTGGAGGGGGTTGAGGGGCTGCAGGGTCGGGGTAGCGATGATGACCATCTCGGGGATTGTTGGCCACAATCCCATTGGAGCGTGTTCCCAAAAGGCTACAAAGCACGTCTGGGGTCATCGAAGCACCTTGGTCGATGGCTGGGGCTGACCTCAAGGTCTCGATCGGTTGTCCGAACAGCACGACTGGGTTGTCGGCGTCGGGCTCATCTTGTATTCTTGTTGGGGCTCGGCGAACCAGTTCTCCACGATCTGCGATCAGATCAAGGGTGATTTGATCGAACAGACCCTCTAGCGCACTTACATAGCGCACCATATGCAATAATGCAGGATCCGTCTCGTGGTCTACGATGGCAACTTGGGGTGGCCTACCATACCCGTCACGGCTGGGGTAGTAGTAGAATGAGCGACAGTTAACTCTGGGCAACAAGTGCCGGAATTGAACTATAGCTTCCCGAGTAGCTAGTTGGATGGCTTGTGGCTCAAAGGAAGTTGTCCTTCCGGTGAACATGTAGGGGCGCTCTGGCGATAGACCCCTACCATAGACATGCACAGTGGCCCAAAATTGACGGCTCTCACCGCTCATGGACCCTTGGTACACAACATATTCTGGGGGCTCTTCTAATGCAAAGGCACGACGGGTGAGGTTTGCTAGCACGGTCACAAAACCTCCAAGGTTGGTTGCTGTGGTCTCATTGTGAACAATGGGTCCTGGCATTATAGCTCGGTTTGGGGTAGAGGCAGTGCTGTGCTGGGTTGAAGCTAGTGTGCCCATTTTATAGAAAAAGGGGACAGAGTCTTCCTTCGCACGCTTGCGAAAAAAAGACTATTTAGGGGCCGGCCACTGGCGCGTGATCGACAGGCTAGGCTTGATAGGTTGGGCACCGACTGCCAAAAGATGTCGGGTCACTGTGTGGCTATCTTACACGAGAAGCTTGGCCGGGGTTTGGTTAAGGTCTGGTGGGTTGGTTAACCTAGGTTTATCGACCTGGCTAAGATAGGATTAGCCAATGGTCAGCCTGGCTCTGATACCAAGTTTGTCAGGACCGGATTTTCGGGATATAAATTTCCCAGAAAAAGGGCCCTTGTGCTCACCAGCCCCAGGATTACTGTTAGCTGATGAGGCTCCAACTTGTTACGGAAATTCCAAGCAAAGAACATAATATGTAGTACAAGACCATTCTGGCCTATGAGTACAACAAAATGGTTTCTAGGGACTGATGGCGGAAGCGGTTTGTGGTTCACCACTGACTATGGGACTCCATTTCCCACAGGAACATCTGACCAGGTTAACTCCTATCTTCGCGAGGCTGCTATCCCCATGGCGTAGGTTCCGGGGCTGTCATCACAACGCTCCTCTCCACGCAAGAAATCTGGCCAAGACAATAGCCAGGGACAAGCCAGTGAGTACTTTGAATGTACTTGCAAACATTAAGAACACAGGTATAATATAGCCACTGATAATCATGCTTTGAAATACTCTACGATTACTTCGTCAGTTATGAAATATGGTTCATGATGCACGCAAGCAGATCATGTAAACAAAACATGAGTAAACAATCCAGGAGTAGAAATGAGAAGCACCGATCGAGTGTCTGAAGCAATGCCTCGAAAGAATAATAATATGAAGCATGCCGCAGTCGGGCGTCTGAGCGACACCACATAAAGGGCTTATAATTAAAAGGAATAACAAGCATGCCACAGTCAGGCGTCTGTGCGACACCACATAAAGGGCTTATAAGTAAATGAAATAACAAGCATGCCACAGTCGGGCGTCTGTGCGACACCACATAAAGGGCTTATAAGTAAATGAAATAACAAGCATGCCACAGTCGGGCGTCTGTGCGACACCACATAAAGGGCTTATATGAAAATAATCACAGTGAATACCCAAGAGGTAGAACCGTCCCAGGGATACTCAATAATTCAAATGAACAAATGGTTAGTCCATAATAATAATAATCAAAATCATCATACGTCACAAGTCATGATCAATGTTCTGGTTTAGTAGTTTTTCCTCCGAAGACCGACACTTGACCTATCCCAGACTGTAGTCCTTAACCATGGACACGGCTATTCGAATAGGTTTAGTCTCTGTAGAGGGTGTACTCTTTACCCACAAGTAACGGATTCCTTTAGTCCATCGGAACTAATTCCGTCTACGGTCTTTTAGTTGAAAACACACCTGACCGCACACACCAGCTCAACCTACCGGTGTCTGGAATCACCCACGATCGACACCTGTTAAGCAAAACTCTAAGTGGGGAGGCTACAACCTCGAGTAGCATGGGGTCAAATTTCTATCGCGCGCTCTGAGGGGTGCCCCCCTCTCGGTCCCAACCGGAAACACCCATGCCCCCAGGCCAGGTGGCATGCCTACCGGATGCAGCCGATATCTTCCACCATGGCCTCTCTGTACGGTGTGTGCTAGGACAGGGGTTGACAACTTACTAAACCGTACCCTACCTACGGCAGGGACAAGTGCCAGCACGAAACAAGTATGGGGGTTACTGGAACAAGACTCGATCTACGGCCGACTCAGAAGGTTTAAGTATTTCCTGCATGATTAGTATAACAAACATGTTACAACCAACAGACAGAATCACCACTCCTCATACCTCATCTTGCCATATCGGGCACAACCGTCTCGACGGGGAACCAGAGATAAGCTCGTGTCTACCCAAGACAGAGACTTTCTTGGCTTCCTCCCGGTAGGCATAAAGGCATGTGAGAATGATTACTATCGCAAACATGTCAAGCTCCAACAGCATGAGATCATCAGTATGCAAGTATGATCATATCCTCACAAAAAAATAACGGATACTCCGTGTCACGGTGGTGTTGTAACTGTATCAAACAAAACACGATAATATTATGCCAGAGTTCAAAAATGCTTGCCTTCAAGTTGTGGAGAGGCAGGGTGCATTCCAAAACTTTTGAAAGTTTTCTCCTTCTTCAAACTCCTATTTTTTAAAATATTCAAATAACACATACTTTAAAAACAGTACAAAAAGATTGTTTGGAAAATTTTGAAATAAATATGAAAATAAACAAGACCATATTTGGGAAACAATAGAAAAAGAATCAAGTAATTTGGATTTATATTTAAAAAGTTATAGCCAGCCAAAGTTCAATCAAATTCTGTTTTTAAAATAAAACAGAAAAAGGAAAACGCTTCGATACAGAATACGCTTTCGGGGTAGGGGATACGTACTCGAGACTTTACGCTTTCACTTATCCAGCGTGGACTGGCGCGTGGGTCACTGACAGTAGGTCCACGGGGCCCACTGGTCAGGTTTGACCAGTCGTCTCTCCCTCCTCTTCCTCTGCCCGAGCGGAGGCAAGACTCCGGCGATGCTTGCCGGCGAACGGCGGCACCGTTTGAGAACCCGAGGCCATCCGCGGGCTCAGGGGGTCGAGGCGGTCCTTTCGGTGGTCGCTATGGTTCCTGGGGTGGACGGAGTCGCCGGCGGCGAGCTCCGCAGCGGACGATGGCCGTCGGGCAGGGTGGGGTTCTTGCCTCTGGCGGTTCCTGATCAAAATCGAGCAGGGGGATGGATTCATGAGATGAAGAGAGAGCTTTTGGTGAAGAGAGTGGAGAGGGGGAGGCCCTAGTGGCGCCGGAATGATCGAGACAGTGGCGGCGGCTGTGGTTGCCGGAGTAGAAGAAGACGACCATCTCTGGTCTTTCTACTGCTACGGGACGATCAGTGAGGGAGTGAGAGAGGTGGTATGAGTTTGCTTGAGGGCCTGGACAAGCTCAGGGGTCCTTAAATAGGCGATCGGGGTCGGTTCCAACGGTGGCCGTGGATAAGATCACCGGCGACCGTCATTCTGTAGCAGCGGGGGGACGTGGCGGTGACGAGCGCTTGCGGATGAGCTTGAGCTGCTCAAGGGGGCAGCTGGCGAGCGCTAGTGGCTCGGGCGGCGCCGTCCGGGGCAGGAGCCCACTGTGGTCGCCCGCTAGTCACCGTGGCCGACCTGACGGTGGCGCTGTCGGGCGCCAGGGGCGGCTCTGCGGCAAGGAAGGGGGCGGGCCTGCTGGCTGCGAGTGGGGAGAGGCCAGAGCGGGCGCGGGGAGGTGGCCGTGCGATGTGGCGGCTCGGTGCGCGCGCGTGCAAAACGTGCGCTCTGGGCACGCCCAGTGCACGCATGGCAGGTGTTCGGCAAAATGCCAAGTCATGCCAGGGGGCTCCAATCCACAAGAGGTTAAGCAGGGAGGGGCTATAGGCTAGGGTAAAGCCATGGGACATGCTAGTTAGGCAAGGCAAGCAAGTCCAGTGTGCAAACTAAAAACCATGCCAAAACTGGCCATGCACACCAGGTGTTTGACAAAATGCTAAGGGCATCTAGGAAACTCTTGGGGTGGCCAAAATTTCCAAACCAGTGTCTCTCTAGGTGATACAGAGTGTGGTAAGGTTAGTTTGTCAAAAGCAAAAACTTGTTAGTTCAAGTTTGTGAGAAAACCGATTCTGGACAGAAAGGAAAAGGCACCATTGCATGCACTTAAAATCCTCCAATGCACCCAATCTCCTGGTCTTAAGGGTTTGGCAGGGTGGTCTATAAGTAGGAAAAAGCTCATGGGTAAAAGGGCAAGATAAATTGGGGTTGCAGTACAAATCACCAAGATGGACCAGAAAGAAAAAGAGGTTGATTCACTCAAATATTTCAAAGGACATCACTGGGTTTTTGCATAAAGTAGAATAATATACTCCTATTAACATCCCATAATTTTTGTGGAAGCTTTAAAGAAATATTTAAATAGGTTGTAGTGTAAAATTGCCCACTGGACCAGATTTGAAAACTTGGTGTAGAGCTCAAAATTTCCAATGAATAGAAGATATTTTTGCATAAAAGTGATTTAAAAACATCACATGACATCTCCAAATTTTGGTTGGAATTTTAGATAAATTTATCAAGTGGTTGTAGTTCAAAAAGAGCTCCAAAACTAATGAAAAATCATTTTAAAGAATAAAGCTCAGAGAGAAACAATTGTGCAAATAAATTCTACTGACAATAGAAATGTTTTTCTTGAAAGGGCAAACAAGTCCAATAATATATTTGGAAAGTTTTTTTACACTTGAGGTAAAAGCTCCATAATAATAAGGTAAAGAAAGGCTCTGAAATCAAAAGAAAATCCAGAAAATAAAAGTTTTATTTCCTGGCAAAATTTTAATTAATAAAACAAGGTCAAAATTTTTGGGGTATCACAAGAAGGAGGTTGAGGAGACCAGATTGACTCCGAGACAGGTGCAGGACTGGGAACTAGAGCGATCCCAGCCAGCTTGCTCGGTGTGGAAGTTGTGGATCCATGGAACATGCATTCAAAGATATTCAACTTGTCCCATCTTAGCCATTCGTGATGGCCAGGGGTTTCCTCAACTATAGTGCCAGGAAGGTTGCGAAGGCCTTTAGTCTCATCTTCCCCTACTCCGTAGATAATATTGACCAAATTTTTTATGTCTAGAGGATTCTCCCCATCACCTACTTAATAGAGATCCATGTGGCGTTATTAATGATAACGAAATTCCTAAGTTTCTATAAACATCACAGAAAAGAAGCACATGGAACATTGAAGGGAGATTTTGTTGGGGAACGTAGTAATTTCAAAAAAATTCCTACGCACACGCAAGATCATGGTGATGCATAGCAAGGAGAGGGGAGAGTGTTGTCTACGTACCCTCGTAGACCGAAAGCGGAAGCGTTGTATCAACGCGGTTGATGTAGTTGTACGTCTTCACAATCCGACCGATCCAAGTACCGAAAGCACGACACCTCCGAGTTCTGCACACGTTCGGCTCGGTGACGTCCTCGCCTTCTCGATCCAGCAAGAGGGGCGATGTAGTAGATGAGTTCCAGCAGCACGACGGCGTGGTGACGGTGTTGGTGAAGAACAATCTTCACAGGGCTTCGCCTAAGCACTACGAAAACTATGACAGAGGATAAACTAGAGGAGACGGGGTTGCCGGCACACGGCTTGGTGTTTCTTGATGTGTCTTGGGTGCTATCCCTACCCCTCTATTTATATGTTGAGCCTTGGGGTCAAAACTTGGAGTAAAAGCCTCCACAAAGTCGGTTTCACCCGAAAGGCAAGAGTCCTTCTCGAACTCCAGGGCCAGACGCCAGGGTTCCCGGCGTCTAGACCCAGACGCAAGGGACCCTGGCGTCTGGCCCCTGGACTCCGCAAAACTTCCTTTTGCGCTTTCCCCTTTGGCCCAGATAAAGTGTTCTCGTGCCCAAACATTTCGGGAAACATCCGAAACCCCTTCCGATGGATTCCAGAACCCTTCTGGAGATCAAACACTACTATCCACATATAAATCTTTACTTCCGGACCATTCCGGAGTTCCTCGTCATATCCGTGATCTCATCCGAAACTCCGAACAACATTCGGTCACCAACATACATAACTCATAGTACTATATCGTCAACGAACGTTAAGCGTGCGGACCCTATGGGTTCGAGAACTATGTAGACATGGCCGAGACACCTCTCTTGTCAATAACCAATAGCGGGACCTGGATGCCCATATTGGCTCCTACATATTCTACGAAGATCTTTATCTGTCAGACCGCATAACAACATACGGTGTTCCCTTTGTCATCGATATGTTACTTGCCCAAGATTCGATCGTTGGTATCTCGATACCTAGTTCAATCTCGTTACCGTCAAGTCTCTTTACTCGTTCCGTAATACATCATCCCGCAACTAACTCATTAGTCGCAATGCTTGCAAGGCTTATAGTGATGTGCATTACCGAGTGGGCCTAGAGATACCTCTCCTACAATCGGAGTGACAAATCCTAATATCGTAATACCCCAACCCAACAAGTACCTTCGGAGACACCTGTAGAGCACCTTTATAATCACCCAATTATGTTGTGACGTTTGGTAGCACACAAAGTGTTCCTCCGGTAAACGGGTGTTGCATAATCTCATAGTCATAGGAACATGTATAAGTCATGAAGAAAGCAATAGCAACATACTATATGATCGTGTGCTAAGCTAACGGAATGGGTCATGTCAATCACATCATTCTCCTAATTATGTGATCCCGTTAATCAAATGACAACTCATGTCTATGGTTAGGAAACATAACCATCTTTGATTAACGAGCTAGTCAAGTAGAGGCATACTAGTGACATTATGTTTGTCTATGTATTCACACATGTATTATGTTTCCGGTAAATACAATTCTAGCATGAATAATAAACATTTATCATGATATAAGGAAATAAATAATAACTTTATTATTGCCTCTAGGGATTATTTCCTTCAGATTTCTGCTTATTGGAAAGCCAAAGCCTAACAACAGAAAAATAATCAGATCCTAGGTCAGTGTTAAAATGCTCATTGATCATGATCCATATTTGTTTAGAAACTACACAATCAAATAGCATATGATGAACAGATTCATTTTTAGAGCAGAAAACACAATCCAAAGGTTTTATAATATGCCTTTTCCTTAGTTTTTTCTAGTCATAATTTAGTTATGAGAAATCAACCAAAGGAAAACATGAATTTTAGGTTGAACATTAAGCTTCCATACAACATGAATATAAGTTGGCTGAACCCCCCTAAAGTTAATAACATGATAGAGAGAACTACTAGAGTACCACCCTTTACATTCTAACGGTCAAATCAAAGCATCTAATTCATCCGTGAGAGTGATGGCTTGTGTGATTTTAACCAACTGGTACCAAAGTTCCATCATCTCAATGGTAAAATTTTGCCTAAAGGTGAGTTCGACTTGACTACCATTCCAAACCTCACAAATAGGCTTAGACATCTAGTTACATATGTTATACAGTGCCCAAAACTGGACATCAAGAGGGGAAGAACCAAACCACGTGTCTTCCCAAAATATTATTCTATTGTCATCACCTACTTGCCATCTATATCCAAATTTAACAGCTTGAGCTACACTCATCACTCCTTTCCAGAATATGCAGGAATTGTTTATAGAGCTATTGAAGATGTTTGGCTTCTTAGTATTGTACTTAAAGTTCACAATATCTTTCCAAAGTTTCCCCCCTCAATCATAATATCTCTTAATCCAGGAACCTATGATATAATTATTTAACTCTCTGAGATTAGGAATACCTAAACCCCCAAAATCTTTTTTTTTCATACAAACAAGCCCCAAATAAGCTAGGTGCATTTTCCTATAATCTTCAAAGTCATTCCACAAGGAATTGGCCTTTTGAGTGTTAATCAGCTCTATGGTCCATTTTGGGAATTTGAAGAAGGACAATAGGTAAACCGGGATACTAGCAAGGCAGGCTTGAATAAGGATCAACCTGCCTTTATAAGAGAGCAGCTTGCCCCACCACCCAACTATATATCGTCTTGATAATTCTTATCAATTAGGGGTTGGATGTCCTCAGCTATCCTTTTGATAATCTTATCAATTAGGGGTTGGATGTCTTCCCTCCTCAACTTATCATAGTGGAGGAGATAGCCTAGGTATTTAATTGGGGAATTACCCAATTTACAATCAAGGACCTCAGCAACTAGTTGTGTCTCTACTTCCGACATATTTATGGGGATCAATTCACTTTTATTATAATTGATCTTCATCCTGGAGACATGTACAAAGTAAGAACGTATAGTTTTAAGATTAGTAGCCTTATATAGGTCCTTCTCTAGAAAGAGGATTGTGTCATCTGCGTATTAGAAGCAGATGATCCCTCCAACATAGACTGCAAGACACAAATCATTAATTAACCCCCAGCTGATGCCTTAACTAGCATTTTGGAGAGAACATCCACTACCAGGTTAAAAAGGAGAGGGGAATGGAGGTCCCCATGTCTCAGTCCTATACTAGTTGTGAAGGAATCACTGTCACAACCATTAATCTTAACCCCCACAGAACCCCCTCTGGTGACAACCTAAATCGAAGATGTCCATTTGCCTCCCAAAGCCCCTATGTTTGAGCAGTTCTATCAAAAAAATCTAGGTTAAAAAAATCAAATGCTTTCTCATAGTCTTACTTAAGGACTAGACCCTTCTCTTTGCTAGAATGGACAGAGCGTAAGACTTCATGTGCTGTGATAACACTTTGTAAAAATGTATCTGCCCTTCAAAATACCAGCTTGGTTGCAAGCAATTAGTCTTTGCATAAGAAGACTAAGTATATTAGTTAAAACCTTAGCAAAAATTTCAAACTACTATCAAGAAAGCTTATAGGCCTGAACTTTTTCATGGTAGTAGCTTTTGCCTCCTTTGGAATCAAGGAAAGCATAGCAAAATTCAGTATATAGATATCTTGCTTGATTGGATCCCAGAAATGCTGGTAAAAGAAGAAAGTGATCCCGTCAGGTCCAAGGGCTCCACCAGCATAGAAGCCAAATACTGCTTTTTTAGTTTCCTCCTCTGAAAAAGGGGTTGTGGTATATCATTCTTAGCAGAGGAAATTGTTTCCTCAGCAGAAAAGAACTCTTTGTTGAGAAGCATTTTCTTTTCTGTTGTTAAAAATGATTTAATAAAAATTACTAGCTACTTTAAGGATGTCAACGGTCTTAGTGAAAGGACCACCTAGAGAGTGAATAATAGTTTTCCTTCTTCTATGGTTGACCATTGCATGAAAATATGCAGTATTCTTGTCACCTTCTTTGATGTCCTTATCTCTGGATTTCTGCATAGCGTTGACCTCCTTGCCGAGACAATGAGATTGTAATTCTAATTGAATCTCTTTTAATCTACTTTGCTCTTGGTCAGTGAGTTCAGAGGTTTCAGCCTTGACATCTAATCTATCAAATTCCCCCACCAACTCTTTCTTGAACTTCCTAAGTTCAGCTTCTATATCTCAACTCCACCCTTTGGTGATTTTCCTCGGACTCCTAATTTTGTCTTGCCAGATATCAATGGATGACTTCCCATGAGCAGGAGCCTTCCAAATTTTCTCTACTAATTCCTTAAAATCATTCCTAAGGAGCCACCATTTCTCAAACTTGATACTACCAGATTTAGCTTGTCTCCCTAAGCCAGATTCCTAAACAATGGGAGTATGATCGCTACCCAATCTAGGGAGGGCGGTACAAGAGGCTAGGGGGAAAAACTTTTCTAGCTCTATGTCACAGAAAAGCCTATCAATGGTTGACATAATAATGTTAGCCGGGTTGTTAGCCCAAGTAAATTTCCTAGAAGAGGTGAAGGTTTTTTTTTTGTATTTTCTTTGCTCTACAGGGCTATTATTGTGAGAGTTTGAATTGATTCAGAGTAATTATGAAGATGTGACCGAAGAATTCATTTCAAAAAATACTCGAAGGGTGCTGTTTTTTTGGTAGAAAATGAGGCCAGTTTATAAATTTAATGCTCTAGTACCATATTTTCTATTTTACCATTAGTATTTGGTATATTTCCTAAATATTGTACAAAATAAGACATGTTTGAAGTTACGTAATTATAAGTGGGGGTATGCCTTACTTATATTGGTTCTTCAGTTAAATGGTTAAAAAAAATCCTATGTTGATTTTTGTCCTGGGCCCCCAAATTTCTGGAGACAGCCCCAAAAGGGTTTTGACCATGGCTCCGCATTCTCCACAACAAAAAGTATAAACATGCATTGATGGATATATAACACACTCAAGCTAGTGAACTTTAGCTAAAATGAACAAACAATTATACATCAGTACGTGTGCACATACCCTCAACAAAGAATGTGTATTAACTTCTTAATTCCAGGTCAAACAATGACAGTTTTTTGCCCGTGTGTGGATGTGGCCAGACAGACGGTCAGTAGTTATCGTCACCATCATTACCACTGTTTGGGAGATACGAATGGTCGCCGAAGTGCACATGGTCATTTAATCCGTATCTCAACGAGTCCCACGTCGAGAACCCGTCGTCTCCGCCATCGGTTGTAGACGACGGCGCTGGCAGTCCCTCGGTCGAAAACGACGACGACGACGCAGCTGGCGGCAGCTCGGAAGGGAACGTACACTGTTCATGCTGACGGCTATTGGAATCAAAGCTCAGCATCATGGACGGCCACCCAGACCCAGGTGCCGCAGGCTGCTGGTAATGTCGTTCCTGCTCCATCCGGTGCGCGTCTCGGTGGCCTGCGCCCGTGGAGTCGAACCGCAGAAAGAGCGCGTCGCCAGTTGCCGGCGCCGGCAGCTCGGCCACGACATCGGGAGTTGGGACGGGCGCGGTGTTGCACGTGTGCTCGTACGTGTAGGTGACCTTGAACAGTGGTGGGTCCTCGTGGTTCTCCTGTTGCACCAGCTTTGAGGCAAGGCATTGCCTGTCTTCACGGTAAGAGCATCTGTAATAAAGCCTGCATATTGCCGTTTACATGCATGAGTGTTATCTCGATGGTAGTGAAAGTTAACACAATTTGTACTCCCTCCGTTCACAAATATACGATGTTCTAATTTTTTTTTGAATGGGATGGATATATACATGTTTTAGTGTGTCTGGTCATTTATTTCACTTCATATGTAGTCCATATTAAAATATTTAAAACATCCTATATTTGTGAACGGAGGAAATACCATAGCAAGATGAAGCATGGGCTTATCTACACAACTTCTTTCAAAGAAACACCAGTTTTACAGATAGGAAAATATGACATCACACCAACCACAAAACCTCATTAAGTTACAGTTTCTTCGGTTTAGTTGATGCCCTATATAACTTCGGTTCAGGGATGACCTTCCTGAAAAATATCTTTTTCGGTGTATAATGCCACTAGTCAACATCTTTTCTGGAGAGTCTATATCACAGTCGACAAAGAATTAACTAATTTCCCATGTTTTTAACCAAATTATTCATACAAATATAAGGAATTTTTTCCATGTAATATTTTTTCCATTTGTCTACAATGTCGTGTCGGCCGACTGATAATTAGTTGATTCTCAGTTGATTTTACAAATATATTCATACTTTACTGTAGGAAGAAGGCTGTTCACCACCTGTCGTGGTAATTTGTTTATCTAGTGCAAAGATTTACAGTGTTTGTTCTCAAAGTTTAGAAAATATAAAATCATGCACGGACCTCCATTCAGATTGAGATAGAACTAAGAAATTCTCATACGTTAGATAGTAATCAATCCACTGGTAAATTACCTTGGGAAGACAGAGTCCTTGATGTTTTTCTGGCCGTACTTTCTCCACAGGTGACCGTCAAAATGAGGTGTGAACGTATGTTTGACCCATGAAGGTCTGTCTTTCCTGCAGCAATATGTATTTCAGAATATATATGTCAAACCGAGGGCGAGTCAGGATTATCATGGCTCATGATTCATGGTAGACTTGTAAATGGTCCAAATTTTGTAAAGCATGAAGCGAGCTTAGTAAACACATAGTAAATGAGAACTAGAAATGCAGATCTAAACATGTGTATTCGTAATTATAAGAGGAGTGGTGTAAACACGAAATAACGTGGACTTAATACATACCCTCCCACATACACAAGGCTTTATGCTAGAACGAAACATGCCTGCAATAACTGCAGACCAAACTTTATAATTACGAATGATCATAAAGGTCCGAATATCATACTCGAGTTTCCTGGTACATATCTAAAGAAGGATTCCAATGATCACAAAGGTCCGAATATCAGCCAATCAAGCCAAGGTGACTCTAGGATGACATTGTCATTTCAACACAATTCGATAATGCACTTGGATGGAAGATGCTGCCAATGCAAGCTAATCCATCAAACTCTGCACGCACTCACAATGAATGTCGGTTAAGAGAAGTATAGATCCAGTCCACAGGATCCGCCGTCAATCAACACTCATCCATACCTGATAGTAGCGTGTGAGCATCCTAAAAAAAACCACCCAGACGATCAAATATGGCCAACCAGTTACCATCTCCAAGCGAAGAGGAACCATGCCAAGTCCATTTTGCTTAGTGGAGGAGACGCCGCATGACGAAGAATGGCCCTAGTCCACCGGTGCTACTTTTGCTAAAGGAGACACGGGCAATGGAAGACGAGTAAGCTTTTGAGCTAGAAAGGGGCCTTGTCATCATTATCCAATACACTACTAATTTCATCTAGAGGTGTCAAGCACACAGAGTGAAGATACAATAGCTCGGCGGTGGTGGAAGAAGTTGGGAGCCTCAAGAGTTCCCTATGACGACCCAAAAGGCAGGCAACCATCTATTTTTACCTAGATTTCCATTTAACTATGACTTTGCGGCTGCTCTAAAGATGGGAATGGACTGAAGGTACCCAACGGGACATCGGCCCGACCTGAAATTCCAAGGCCAATGGGTCTTTTTGGTCGGCTTCTTTGGAAACTAGGGCAAGGGAGTCAGTCGCCACTGGTCCATCATGGCTAGAGGCTCGGCCCATTTATGGTTGTCAAGTTTTGTAATATGTTGTTACAATAACATTTGCCTTGCAAAGTTGTTAGCTTTCTGCTTATAGAAATAAAATTCAAACTATTGAAGCAATATTGCTAGTGTTCTGGAGTTGCAAATATGCTACTTGAGAGGTTAATGGTTCATAGTAGAAAATGGAGCAAAGTTGCATATGTGTCTTCTTTTCATTGAACAAATGAACTCTACATATCCTAACTTGCTAGGAAATTCGGGTTTCTAAATGATGTTACCGAAATGATGTTGTTGTGTAACCGAGTATTGTTTAGTAGTACGAATCAAGTATTTAAATGGGTCGGACCATATGGCCAAATGGGACATGTGGCTAGTCTTTACTAGACCATTGGGCCGGCTCCATGTTCCTAGACAAAGGAGAGGGGGCCAACAGGGACCGGGTCTGCCGGAGTTGGTCGGCCCATTTTGATTCTTAGGCTGCTCATAGTGATGCAAGTGTGGCCCGCTTACCCCGCTAACTATGCCATGTGTGTATCAATGGTCAATATTTATCCTACAGTGTAGTACGACACGGACAAGAGGTGTGCGGCCTGCATTGATACCTTGGTATTTTTCTTCTCAAACTTTGTATATGTTGGGGCGAAAGTGAAAAATCGGTAAATCCTACTATATGCTCTTGTGTGTTATTGCCACGTATATCTTGTTGACTTTTTGGACTTACATAGCTGCTCAACAAGACAAGAAGCCTCAATTGCAGGATGGGCACAAGCATACCCTAGCCTTATATCTATGTGTGGCTATGAAAAATGCATGATTTTCTCCCCAAAGAAGTTACGTAGTTAAGGCTCCCTCTGGAACAAAGGAAAACCGTAGGAATTATGGATGATTGAGTTCTTAGAGGAGAAGTTCCTGCTGCACCGTTTAAAATAAAGGAATGGATCACCAAGATTCACTAAGCCCACCAACTGATTTATTGGGTAATGAAGGAAATGATACTTTGAAATGTTCATATAGTTTATAAACTAATTAGAAACTAATACTTGTTAGGAAACTTGAGTAGTATGAGAAATGAGAACCACCAGTATAGTAATGTAAACGATGCTCGACATGTTTTATAGGGAATGCACCCTTCTGGCTTTTTCGTTTCTGTTCATCCTTTTGGAAAGGAAAGCTTATACTTGAGTCATAAAATACTATTCAGGACAGTGCTGCAATATCAGAAAGAAGACCATGTGTTGTGACTGTAGTCATTGTTTTCTCTCATATGCATGCTTACAATGTGCGTGCATAAAGCACTTCAGTTTAGTAATAGTTGTCGCTTCTCAAGAAAATGGAGCCCTCCACTAAGGCAAAGATATAAGCACAGGTAAAGCAAATCGAAGGGAAGGAAATATGACTTCGGCCGAAGTTTCCAAATTAAATGTGCATGCTTCATCGAAGGAGGATGTGCATATTTTTGGAGAATATGGAGAGTTGCTAGTAAAAAGAAAGAATGAAAACAGCAGCATTCCACTGCATGTATTTATATATTTTGTAATTATATGATACGATGATGTACAAAAGCAAAGGAAAGAAGTAAATAGATAAAACTACTAGGAATTTCCAGAAATGGTTACCATAATAATCTGGTTCAGCTTTCAGCAGCTGATCCCATGAAATATAGCTCGACTCAGAAATAGAACTATTCACCCTCTAGTTGAATGTTGTTCTAGTGAAGGCTCTACCATACGCGGCGCTATCACTCTCAATTGACAGTATTATTTTTGGCACTTAATTAACTCGCAGTAAACCATTAATCCAACTTGTAATAATATAGTACATCCTGTTTAAAATTCCAGTTCCAGCTAGAGTCTATTAGTCTAGTGCCACCTGTTTCGAAGCATGTATGTCGATGTTTCCTCTTCTCCTTAAATTTACCAAATTGTACCAATATTGGCATACAACCGAGGAAGGCACAGTACAGAAATGAGTATGCACGTTTTGACAGATTCAATACACGTACGAACGGGAGAAAGCTCACGCGGTGCAAGACAAAGAGTGCAAATCAACACGCCATGCATTTCAGGATCTGCTTCAGAACGAACTCTACGAAGGGCAAACAGGAGAAGTTGAACTATAGAGAGTTTTCAGTACCTTCTCTTTCGGCTGTCGCGGCGCGAGGACTCTGGCGGGGAGACGCCGAAGACGCCTCCGGCAGGGCTGTAGGACGCGGAGGCAGATCCCATGGCTTCCTGCGCGCGTGGATCCTCGAAGTCAAACGACTCCCCCTTCGGAGGCGGTGACGCCATTGGATGGCCTGGTCTTTGCAGAACGAGGTGGTGGAGATAATAGCAGCTCGCAAGAAGCGCAGCAGGTATATGTGGGAAACGGAGAAGATGGGGTAGCCACCTATGTCGTTTTTTTCAAGCTGCTGCTCGCCGCAGGAGGGCTTTAAATTTTTAGGAGGCAGCGAGCTCAATGGCCGTGGGGGTGCATAGTACAGACTCGATCAATATATTACGGTTTAGTTTTGTTGCGGAGTCATGAGGCCTTGCAGGGTCTTTTCATATGTTTAATGTTTCCCCACATAATAGATTCGAGACGATGAATCTGCCGCCAATTATGGATTAATCATGGGCTTATTTTTCTCAGTACTGGTTGTAGACACATATATATACATTTTGCCTGTGATAAATACCGTTTGTTTTTCTTCAAATGGTTTCTTAAGTACTATGATTGTGCTCTGTTCCCTTTGGCATTCACGATCAAGCATCAATCTTACGTGGGCGACGGGGGTGGGATGCGTGCGTGTTTGATTATGGGCAAATTGCAGCAATGGAGGCACAGAAAATGGGTGCCAGCCGATTAGATGTAATGCCAGTTGGGATTAGATTAGTGAGGCCGTTGTTAATCGGGCACAGTGGAGGCTACTAATCCCAAGCCACCCCCACGTTTCGGTGCAGTTTGCAACAATTTGCTGCAAATTGCTGAGAGTCCAGCTAGTTCCATCAGAGAGAACTTGCTGACAAGATCTGACCTGATCTAATCGGATGCCAGCAGCGCATTTTTTTTTGTGCCGAAACGGGCAAGCAGAGCATTAAATGGATGCATCTTCACTGGCTCTTCTCTGACTGACTGTCTGAGTTAAGGATAGATTTATAGTTCTGGTGAATACTGACGGTGGCTAAATGGGAGATTCAGTCCATGTCCTCCTTTTCGAAAAAAAAAGGATTCCTTTAGGACTTTGCACCATTAATTGTTCTCGAATCATGATTGTTATACACTACTACACACAGAGGCGGACCACGAAAAAAATTTAAGGTGGGGCGAAGTCTCACTAAGAATTTTTTTGATGCGAATCAAAGATGTCAATACACATTAACAATGCACACTACAAATGAATAACAAAATACAATAAAAATGTAGAAATGTTTTAATAGGAAAACAACCTAAAGCATACCGATAATGAAGCTTATAAGGGCGTCCAGAAGACCCAGGCAATGGCAGTGCCCTACCCTCCTTCTGAAAATCTTTCTTAATTTTAGCAAGAGCAATACTTTTGAAGATCTATCACCAATGTAACACATCATCCTTAATTTACGCAAGTGGACTTGATAAATATACCTCTTCCTCCTCTTTTGATTGGTATCTTCTTGATATTAATATATTCCCCTTTTTTTAAGAAAAATGCTGGCCCATTCCTCTTCTTTTCCATCTTATGGACAAAAGTCACAAAACTACACCGGTTTGGGCATCTTATTAGCTTGTACGTATAATCATCTAAAAACAAAAACTTGTGCGTACACTAGCATGAATGAAAAATATAATTGTATAAACAAAGTGGCGGTGGCTGCAAATAGTTCAGAGCAGAGGAGTGGTTCAGAGTTTCGGACCCTAGGAAATTACCAGCAAAATCCCCGACTGCTGTCACCCGCTGGAGCTGCCGCTTGCTGCTGCCGCCCTCTAAGCCCCCAACCAGCTGCCGCCGTCTGGCCGTCGGCTGCCGCGTGGTCGGTCGCCCGTGGCCCTCCTCGTCCTCACGGCCTGGCCAGTTGCCGCCGCCACGCTAGCTGCTTAGGGTTGCGTCTCGGCTGGGCGTCGTGTCTCATGTGTGTGGGCGCTGGATCGATCTCGACCGGTTGTTATTGGCCCAAGTGTCCAACAGTTGGATGTGTCGCGTTGGCCCATCAGGCCAAGCTGGCCAGCGTTGGGTGCGGTCAAACGAGTCGAGCAATTCATTCAAGTACCGATTGATAGATGCATATGTATATAATTATTTTTGCCCAAAAGTAAGGTATGGCGGCTGCCATACCCTGCCCACCGGAGAGGTCCGCCAGTGACTACACAGTTGTACTTGTTGATGTATTAGTTGTACTTGATTGATATGTAATAACCGATAGGGCAGTGATAGGCGGCTGCCGAAATTTCGGTTGGTCGCCACGTAGCCGCCTGATTCGGCTCCTCCCAACTATTCGATCGCTACGTCCTCCTTCCCCCACATCGAGCGCTCTTATTTTCCCAACAAAAACTGCTACCACACGGCTCCGTCGGCCCCCGCCATACCCGTGCGCGGGTGAAACACATTTGCTCCCTTGGTGATTTTGGTAATTCATGTCAACATACATGTTGTTAGACTTACATTTTCATCTAGTATATTTCAGGAACAGTACAACCTAGGCTTGTAAATGGATGGAGATGTGGACCCCTCAAGCTAGTAAGGACAAGCATTGGCTAAAGCTTCAAGACTCTTCATTTTTGGTTTAGTGATCAAAGATCACCTTGAGTCAATATGAAAACCAATACTATTAAAAGGGGATGAGATTTTGATCATGAGCCATTTGCTCAAGTGCTTGAAGATATTTCTCCAAAACTTTCTCAATATCCAATCTGTCCAAAACCCTAAGTCCAATCTAGGTCTCACAAAACACACCTATTCGGACCCACAGAGATACACCAGACAGAGCCATAAGCCAAATCCTAGAAACACGGTTCTACCGAGATGACATTCGGTCTCACCGAAGTGCGGTGACCAAGTTTCCGTAACCCATCGCATTCACTTTGGAATTACCAAGTTGAATCAATCAAAATTACCGAGACGAGGAATCTGCTTAGGTCATCACATGTTGGTCTCACCGAGTGGATTCATCCAGTCTCACCTAAACGTCTAACGTTCGAATCTTTTGCACAACTCGGTTTCAACGAGAATTACTTTCAGTGTCACCGAGTTATGCATAAAGTTTGTAACGGCTAGATCTTTGGTGATGGCTATATATACCGCACTCACACCACTACTCTCATAGAGAGCAACCAAGACGAAACTACACTTTCCATATCCATTTTCTAAGAGAGAACCACCTACACTTGTGCTGAGATCAAGGCATTCCACTCCAACCATTTGATCCTTGATTTGCTTTCCACACCAATCCTTCTCCCACCACCATGCCAAATCTTTGAGAGAGTGACTGAGTGTTGAGGAGACTATCTTTTGAAGCACAAGAGCAAAAAGTTCATCATCAACAACAACGTCTATTACCTTTTCGAGAGTGGTGTCTCCTAGATTTGTTAGGTGTTACTTAGGAGCCTCCAAATCATCTGGAGTTGAAACAAGTGTTTGTAAAGGCAAGGAGATTGCCTACTTCATGAAGATCTACCCGAGTGAGGCTAGTCCTTCGTGGACATATGCCATGGTGGAACAGGCAAAGTTGCTTCTTCGTGGACCCTTCGAGGGTGGAGCCCTCCATGGACTCGCGCAGCCGTTGCCCTCTGTGGGTTGAAGTCTCCATCAATGTGGACGTACGATAGCACTACCTATCGAAACCATGTCAAAAATCATTATGTGTTCATTGTTTTTGATCTTCCTATCTCTACTCCCACTTTACTTTCTTGCACTTGCATGTTGTTTATTTTCCGCTGCGCTATCTCTAGATATGCATGTGTAGGATGCATTGGTTGCCACTTGTGCTTAAATCTGCCTAATTGTTAAGAAAACTAAAAACAACACCTTTTGTGTTGTTAAGTGTCTATTCACCCACCTCTAGACCTATCTTCTAGATCTTTCAGCGAGGCAACCGAGCTTGTAGCACCACCGCACCACCAGTTCGCCGCCACTTGCTGCTCTCGCAGATAACCTCCTCCCCCTGCTAAAAAATGCTCCGATGGTCATCGCCGGTTCCAACATCTGTTAGCATCGGTTCCAGCAAAATCAAAACATAGTTGCAGTAAAAAAAGACAAAGAAAAATAGGCAATGTAGAAACTTGGTGAAAATTGATGTCGGAATCATCGACAATTGTGGTAACAAACACTGGCAATGGTTGCGCCACCGTGTTCATCAACAAAAAATCAACAGAAAAACATTGTTCGCCGGTGGTAGCAATAAATAAAAGCAGCCACGGCAAAAAATGCATCGCCACCGATGGTCGCAACAAAAGGACCTCTCCGGATCGAGCAAAAAAATTTGTCGGTCGTAGCAAACAAAAAGGCGGTGCCAGCAAAACAACCCGTATCGCTGTCCAGTTCCAGCACTTGACGTGTGTGGATGTATCTTTTTTGCAGTCGGTTACAGCAAAAACAAACATCGATTGCAGCATCGGAGACCGTCGTCTCCACCGCCGACAGCAGCTAGTTGTAGCTTTTTTCCCAGGCGGTTCAATAAAAAAAACCTAACCAGTTGTAGAACCAAGGCATCGTCTCCACTAGCCAGTAGCTACACTCAGCCATGGCCTCACCCATGGCCTTCGCCACCCCCAGTTGCAGCCCCACCCCATCATACTGCCCCACCGTGTCCGTGGGAGGGGGGGTGCCACGAGCCGCAGCTGTTGGGACCTAGGCAGGAATCGCATGAGCACTGCATCGGAGAGCCGCTCGCCGAAAAAAGTTGTCATGCGTGTGACCATGGCCGGGTTTCGAAAGGTGGAGGACTGGAAGGAGAGACACGGGCGACATAATTGGTTGTTCTGCATCGGGGAACGATAACATGAAGTAGTGAAGAAATAAAGCGGTGCATGTGAGGACCAAGAGCTACATGGCTCGCGTGTGCGAGGGTGCAAATGCGTTAGCAAGCGAGTGCGATAGTTGTCCTGCCGGTCGGTGCCAAACATTTTCGTAACCGATATGGAATCTGTATAAGGGTACGATACCAAACTGATCTTAGCCACCAGTGAAACCCTAATGGTGAATGCGCCCATGCTTCTCCTCCTCTCTCTCTTTCCCCGCAATACCACTAGAGAATGAAGGCCGGCGAGCAAAGCTTGCTCGTTCAACAGTGGTGGAGGGGGATGTTTCTCTCTTGCAGTGTGGTGGCAGCCCAGGCCGTGGCGACTCGCGTGCGGTGGTGGTTGATACCAGAAGGGCCGCCCAGACACAAATTGATCCGGTGGCAACGCTCCTCACCAGCGCAGTGGGGATAGCCGGTGGTGCACCGGGCAACTCTGGAGCTACCGGTGAACGCGCCTGTAGCCTAGTGGTTGCGGCGACCTGTCCTGGGTTCGACTCCTGGTGGGAGCAGATTTAAACAGGTCTAGGCAAAAATTTCTGGAATAAAAAGGACTGTGGGGCTGTTGCTCTACAGTAAATAGTAAAAAACCTCTGGAGCTAACGACGGAGTAGTTAGGCTCTCGCCTAGGAAGTCGGCGTATGAATCTAGGAATGGTAGAAGGGTGGCGGGTACAGATCTTCATCCCCACCACTCCCACTCCTAGCGACGGGGCTTGATGGTAGCAAAAGTGGTTGGATGCAAGGAGGTTAGGTCCTCAACCTCCTTCCAACATTTTCTCCAATGGCATGGATGAGTCATGGGCCCTCTTAGTCCCCAGTTCTGCTAGCGAGAAGCCGTCATCCAATAGAGAGGTTGTTAGCAGTGATGGTTCCGACAACATGTATGCAAATTCAACCACGAAAACACATGATCTCGCCTCCGGAGAGACAACGCATTAACAATGTGTGAGTATCATGCCCTTACTGAAGGTGTTGGTTCGCAGCTCAACTTCGAAGATGAAAAAAAAATCAAGTTTTCCCATTGTTTAGACCATCACTATCCACATCATACATCAATCTCTTCTAAAGTCCTTTTTCTAGGAGTAGTGTAATTATCACTGTCAACCATTTGATTATGGTACAAGGTCATCGAGTTTGTGGTAAGTTTGAAAACATACTGCTACGTGACACATTCTATTTGGATGATCTCTGATTCTTTAAATTATTTATTCAACATAAATGCTAGATTTTGGTCGGTGTTGTTGAACAAATAGATGTTTTTGCCACAGATAGAGAAAAAGAGTGCAAAGCTACACGTCACCGCACGCAAGCCCAATGGCACACACGGTGCTAGGATGAGAGCATCTCTAGCCCTTCCCATACCATTTAGCTCTTCAAATGACCCCTTCAAACCTAATCTTCAAATTTAGAGGAGTTAAAGATTTTTGCACGTAGCTCTTGCCCCCTAATTCTTGACTTTTCAAAAGGTCAAATTTGCACAAATACTCATTTCATACACAAATTTAAACTAGATCAGTGCATAATAATACAACACTACCACATTAAACATAAAACTACCTTATTTATACAATTCTACTACTAAAATGGAGCTAAAACAAGCTAGGAGGTGAAACTACTCCTCGTCGGAGGAGAACTCGACGACCACCGCCTTGTTGGAGCCCAAGGACTCATAGTAGTGGGTGCCCATCAGAATCCACGACATCGGTTGCCCGTCAGACTAGTTAGAGTGGCCGAGTTTCATCTCGGACCCTCTTGCTACTTGTGAGCTGCGTTAGGATTTCCCCTAAGAGAAGGGGATGATGTAGTACAGTAGCGATGAGTATTTTTCTCGGTTAGAAACCAACGTTATCATTCCAGTAGGACAATAACGCAACAACTCGTTAGCACCACCTACAAACAAAATAACAAATACTTGCACCCAACACAAACAAGGGGTTGTCAATCCCTTGGCGGTTCATTGCAAGGATCAAATCTCGTAGTGATAGATAGATAAATAAAACATAAAATAAAATAATGTAAATAAAAGTGCAGAAATATATTTTTGGATTTTAATATATGTTTTAGATAGACCCGGGGCCATAGTTTTCACTAGAGGCTTATCTCTTGAAAATAGCATACTGTGGGTAAACAAATTACTATTAGGAAATTGATAGAAAAGCGAATAATCGTGATGATATCTAAGGCAATGATCATGTATATAGGCATCACGACAAGTAGACCAACTCCTGCCTGCATCTACTACTATTACTCCACACATTGACAGCTATCCAACATGCATTTAGAGTATCAAATTCATAAGATCGGAGTAACCCCTTAAGTAAGATGACATGATGTAGACAAAGTAAACTCACGCATGAATAAACCCCATCTTTTTATCCTTAATGGCATCAATACAAATATGTGTTACGTCCCTTTCGGTCACTGGGATTGAGCACCACAAGATCGAACCCATCACAAAGCACCTCTCCCATTGCAAGAAAAATCAATCTACTTGGCCAAACCAAATCAATAAATCAGAGAGAAATACAAAGCTATGATAATAATCATGCAGAAAGAGTTTAGAGAAGACTCAAATAATTTGATCATAAACTCACAATCCATCAGATCCAAACAAACACACCGCAAAGAGTAATTACATCGAATAGAACTCCAAGAACATCAAGGAGAACATTGTATTGAATATCAAAGAGAGAGAAGAAGCCATCTAACTACTAACTATGGACCCGTAGGTCTGTGGTAAACTACTCACACTTCATCGGAGGGGTGGGAAGGTTGATGTAGAACCCCTCCGTGGTTGATTCCCCCTCCCGCAGAGTGCCGGAAAAGGCCCCCAGATGGGATCGCTTGAGAACAGAAGCTTGCGGCGGTGGAAAAAGGGTTTCGGGTGGCTCTCCGTTGGTTTCCCGATTTTTGAGAATTTATAGAGGCGAAATTAGGTCAAAAGGCTGAACATGGGCCCCACAATCCACCAGGGCACGCCCTGGTGCCCCGTGGGTACCTCCTTCATCTTCTGGTCTCCTCCCGAACCTTTGGGGGTCTCTTTTGTCCAGAAAATTTTCTCCAAAAAGTTTCGTGGCAATTGGACTTCCTTTGGTATTAATATTCTGGAAAACCAAAAAAGGCAAAAAAAAAAGCAGCAACTGGCACTGGGCACTAAGATAATAGGCTAGTCCCAAAAAAGATATATAATTGCTTATAATTGCATCTAAAACATCCAATATTGATACTATAATGGCATGGAACAATAAAAATTTATAGATACGTTGGAGACGTATCACCTCTCCATTGCTATGAAGGTCCCCTGGTTGCGCTCGAACTCCCATCCGTCCTCCACCGATGCCTGAATGGTACCAGGTTCTGCCACCACATAGAGGTAGGATTCGGCGTGCTTGGTGGCATAGTACTATGCCTCCTCAGCATGGACGCGACAATATTCTCGCTGGACCTCCTCCAACGGGAGGAACTATGGCTCGCACCAGCCTCCACCTCCTCACCGCTGGCATGCACCATCTCCTCGTCCTCCTCATACAAGGAGGAGCTCAAATGACATGGACGATGGGAAAGCTATGCACCATGGCTTGGGAATGAGGGGGAGGGTGTGCTTGGGGTAGCTCGAGACGGTGGTGTCGTAGGGGTGGTTCACGATGGTGGCGACACAAATTGGGGGTAAATGAGGACGGTGACTAGGTTTAGGGTTGGGTCACGACCGGGTGTAGGGTGTTATAGTCCTCTAGGGCCAATCGTGTGGCCCACACCAGCTATTGCGCCATGAATTCTTTTGAGAGGAGGTAGAAAGTTTAGGGAGGATGCATGCTTACTTCTTAAGTTTATTTTAATGGGTACATTTTGAGGGGTAAATTTTCAAATGTACAAGGAGTAGGGTTTATGGGAAGGACCTATTCTTATCTAACCCTTCAAATGAGATTTGTTTTAGGATATAGTTTGTTTTTCTAGTAGGAGAAGATACAGTCTTTTGGGAAGGACTAGAGATGCTCTTAGAAGGAATGGTGTTGTGAGAGCATCTCTAGCAGACCCCTCCCCCTCATTTGAGGACCAATCTAATGTTTAGGAAAAGAAGAGCCCACTAGCAGATCCCTTAACTTGCCTCGTGGCCCTCTTATATACATATATATTTAGTCTGCGCGCATGCAGCTGAGTAAAAATCTCACGCACCTCTCACCCACCCCCATCGTCACCACCGTAGCTACATTCGACCGCACTATTCCCCGTTAACTGACGAAATGGGTAGGTCCTTCCCCGCCCTACTCTGGAGATCCATCGATGGCCACAAATTTGGTGGCGTAACCAGAAAAAGGTGGCGGCATAGGGGAGCCCCGCAGGCAGCAGAGCATCGATGATAGTGGCCGATTGTTCCTTTGGTGTGACCACCATAGAGACCTTGGCCAAGTAGACCGACAAAAGGAACCGTCGGCTGATGGCGAAGGCGGCGCCCAATATGGCACCATTGGCAAAGGAAAATAAGACCGTAGCTACGGGGTCACTTCCCCCTTGACCCGTCTGGCTTCGGGGAGTACTACTCTGCCTCATGTTGCCACACAGGCAACCCCTACATCGCCGACACCCGAGGATAGGATGGATTCAGACGGTACAACTTGCGACGATGACATACTCGAGGAAATGCTTGAAAGGTAATTTCTTTCCCTCTTTCAATTTTATTGTATGCATTTTCTTAGTATAGTGATGCATTGTTTGACATTCATTGGTAGGTGCTTTCTCTACTTTTGTAGTGAGATATTGAAAGATTATACCCAAGCTTTAATTCATGAATTGGATTCAAGCGACACAGTTGGTCTCGATTACATTGCGATGACAATTCCATATAACCAACTGAGAGAACATGAGATGATGGACGAGTACGACGTGGTTGAGGATATCAATAGAGTCAAGCAAAAAGGAGGATTACGACGGGTAACTACAAGATTGACAAAGACAAAGCTTCGTGTGAAGCTTAGGGCCAACGTATCTCTCAAAACCACGATCGATGCCAACCAAACAATGGAGAAATTTTGGACCCGCATCGAAGAGTAGTACAACAACATTACGCAAATACCCTCTAGTGGCACAAAAGGTTCTCTTAGTCATCGTTGGGGTAATATCCAAGAGCAATGCAACCGATAGGCCAGTCGTGTGGAGCAATTGAAATTCTAGCCACCATGTGGAATGTCCGTTCATCAATACGAGAAAGCAATGCAATCTCTTTACAAAGCAAGTAACAATAAAACAACGGCAAGCTATTTGCTTTGCATCATTTCTATCCCGAGCTTGATGGACATGAGAAGTGGATAAGAGGAAACTTGGAAACCACACCAAAGAGCTAAAGGCTCACCATTGGTGAAGAGAACTTTGTAGAGAACACATCTACTCTTCATGTGCACCCGGATGGAGGAAAACATGCAAAGCAACTGAAGAGGAATGGTGGTGTTGGAGCTTACAAGGAAGAGTCGATTGCAATTGTGGATGTGAAAACTGCTTTCGCGGCCAAACAGAAAGAGGAGAAGATGAATAGTTTTGATGAGGTTAAGGCCATGAAGAAGGAGAAGTGGAAGGCAAAGGCCGCAACCGAGGATAGAAAGGTGCCTGCGGAGGAGAAAAGTCTAGAGGTGGAGATTAAAATGCTAGAATCAGACGTGGTGGAGAAAAACAAATTGCTTGACGTCGAGGAGCAAAACCTAGCAATCGCGGTCAAGGAGCGAAGGGAGAAGAGGGTGGATGAGAACCGTTCTATCACGTTCATGGAGCCTATCAAGATGGATGAGAAGGCGATAATATATTGGGAGATTAATCGTTTCGGCATCATGGCTAATATGTTTTCTGGTGATGTTGTAGGCGGCGGCGGGGGAAGGGGGGAGGGGTGCAGTTGGGTGCGGTGGTGGTGCATGAGCCTATTTAAACAATGATGACATTTTATCCACTATGTGTTGATGATTTTTTGGAATGAACTTGCTCATTTGACGGCTTTTGGCAAAACTTGTGGTTGTCCAATGAATTCAATGAACTATATTTATGCTCGCAGTTCAATTGTGATGCATTCAATTTTTCTATCTTTGTGTTGAAATGTGATCAGTTTATTAGAATAGTTTGAGTAATAGATTTCCATTTTTTAACCATGCAAGAGGGTTGCATGTATTATAATAAAAGAGGCAGAAATACACGATCATTAGAGATACACAAGTACAAGCCAGTTTAGCGAGAGCCTAAGACACGCCCTATCTAATGTTAGCCCTGACCATTGAAATACCTACAAACAATAATGCCAATTAATGCAATATAAAACAACCTTGGTTTGCTTCAGCTCATTGCCTCAAGTACATTTAAATATGGTCATTGATTTCTTCAAGCGGTGTGTGAGAATTTTGAAAGATCCTTCCATTTCTTTCTCTCCAAATGCTCCAAAATTTTAATGGTACCATAGTGTTCAAGGAATTCCTCCTAGAATCATGAATTCTAGTTCTGGCCTCTTACCACCAATATCAGAGAGAAGGAGAATTTTTGGGAACTGCCTCACTCATATTTACCCAAAGAAGCATCGAACTTCAAATGATGGTAATGACACTGCCTCCCATGAATAGATGATCCGTTGATTCCTGCGCATTGTTGTGGAAACAACATGTAGCATTATGTGGTAAATCATGTTTGGCAAGACAGTATGTTGTCTAGAGATGCCCCCTCACGACCAGCCATAGAAAGAGTTTGCATTTCAGGGGAGCCCAAGCCTTCCAAATGGTACAAGCAGTACTACATTTAACTGATGAAACGGAATTGGGCTCTATAGAAAGATTTCACCGAGTAGGTACCTTTAGGATTCCAGGACTAGCTTCATTTGTCTTTGACACCTTGTATGATTTGCACATCAGAGATCGCCTCCCACAAGGTTAAAACGTGAAGAAAAATGTGAACACTTATTCAACCCTTTAGGTCCTTAATCCAGACTCCATTGATCAATGATTCCACTACTATTCTTCTCTCCCAAACGACAGGTGGCACTGAATTGAAAACTTGTGGTGCAATATCTTCTCATGTTGCGCCATTGCACCATATGTCGGTCCAAGAGAAACAATATGTCCGTTACCAAACTCAACATGGGCAGAAACATTGAGCAAACGCCTCTCATGTATCTTCAAAGGGTTTAGTAGGAGGTTTCAAGCACTGATTTCAAGATTTGTGAAACCAAAATTCATAAGCTAGGAGATTTGCTAGTGTTTTTCCTAAAAAAGGTAATGCTATCTGGCTGACGTTCCCTAGGGATGGGATGTCCAACAAACGTTGTTTGCTGACCGTTTTATTTGTGACGCGAGACAAAACGATGGGAGTTTCTAGTCGTTTTTGCTCAAAAATTTCTTCTTCATATAAACTGTCATGTTGTTATGAAGAAACTGCCAACTCTCGAATAACTAAAATTGCCATGAAAATGTTTGTAAATGCCACAGCCTCCCAACGAACGATCACTAGATAAGAGCGTTAAAAAAATATTAACTCTGCCTTAAATTACTTGTCTTAAATTTGTCTAGCTAAGTAATTCAGAACAGAGGGAGTAGTAATTAAGGTAGAAAGCAAGGTTGACAGTTTCAGCATACAGAATCTGCTAGAGATGCCTTGATGCCCCCCTTCTTGCAGGCGGGTCGGCGAAAACAGATGTGCGGCAGTGGGTGGTTAAACCGGACTAGGCATCAGCAACCGAGACGAGCTTCCCGCAGAGAAAATCATCAACAAACTAGGGCGCAGCTAGGCGCGATTGCACGAAATAGTTTTCCTAGTAAGGCCACAGATTCCTGGCTGCTTACCAGTTGCACGTGCTAAAACCGATCAACCGCTCGACAGACAGTACTGACACCGCTGGTTGGGTAAGAGAGAACCTGAGATGTGGTCATGCGGCCAAGAGGTTGGGGACGGACACCGCGAGGAGGACAACCGCTACTTTATTAGCAGATCCAAACGTCTACTCTAATCTCGTGGCTGCCTTGCTTATCGACTCGGGGTCGCAACAATAAAATATCAGTGCAAGATTGCAAGTGGCAAAGCTAAACAAACAACTCGAGGTGTCGATGCGGACGAAGATTAGTTAAAGCTCGCCCTCTCAGTGTGACAGGGCATCGGCAGATCGATCGTAATCTAAGCAATCCGCACGTGGTTTTGGGAGCAGCGCCTGGCTGGCCCCGGATGAGAATGCGATTGGGCAAGTGGCAGCACCAACCATAAACAAATTCTGCTGCTCTTTATTACTCCTTTACCAGTTAAAGAAAGATACTCATGCTTCGAGGAAGGTTCGAGTCGACCATCTCAAGTTTTCCCGAGCCGGAGTCAGGACTCGAGAACCCGGATCTAGTGGTCATTGGGAGTAGATGTGCAAAGCGCAGCTGTGGACGACCCGCAGTAGTGGCTCAAAAACCGGTAAAGTTAATCCTAGCGCAACACGTGAGGCGAGGAATCGTCCCAACGCCTACTCAGGCCAACCCCACCGCGCGATTCCAAACGGACGTCCGTTTTGTTCGGATTCTGTCCGTTTGGATAGGGATTTGGGATCATGTCCGCGCGTGTTCTGGGATGCGGTGGCCGTGCGTCCAGCACGCGGACGCATCCCGGCCACATCCTGTCTGCGTATTTTTTCTTTGCAAGTCCGTAATTTTATTTCATCATTCATTTTTGATACATGAAAAATACATTATCACATTTTGACTATTAAAGTAAGACCAAAGAAAACAAGAACCACAAGAATACATTTTAGAAGATACCCAACTTCCATAACTGCTCCCTTGAGTTGGGTTAGGCCTTCTCGATGCACTCGTTGTTGATCTGTGGAGGAGGCTCGATCTGGCATCCTCCTTTCTTCTTCAAGCCAGAAGTCGATGTTGCTTCCTCACACCTAGTCTCGTGTCTAGCCTCTAATCTAGCAACAAGTGCACTTGTCTCATTTACAGCCTCTATGGTAGCTAAAAGTGCACGAACATGTACTAAATTTCGCTCTATCGATATATCGATGTACTCTTCTTACCAATACCAAAACTTGCATTCATTCTACACAACAAAATTTGAAGTTAGCACAACTAGTCAAATCTAGAGCACAAACCGAAGCTAAAAAAAGCGCATACCCCATCGTTTAAGCACTTGATGAACATCCATCCGACATGTTCCGGCGTTGTAAACACGCGGCGCACGACCATCCTTAGGCAGTGGTCGCACTTAATGAGTGGCAACGGTGCGCCGGCGAGCTTTTGGAAAAGCATCGAGCCCGGCCGGCCGCCATTCGTGTATCTGCCGGCGGACCACCAACGGTGCAGATCCGAGCGGCTAGAGGAGGAGCCACTTCCTGCATGTGGCCTTGCGGCCCTGCCAGGGCCTTCAGGCGAGGTGCCCGGCCAGTCCATGGCGCGGCCCGGCCTCCCACAGCCGGCCGAGTTCAAGACCGACCGGATCCGCCCCAAAACCGGCCGGCGGGTGCGCAAACCAGGTGGCCGTGGTAGGGTAGGGGTTGGGCGAGCTCGCGTCCGAGCTGCATGGCTGCAATGGTAGCGGCGGCGGCGGCAGCGAGGGGAAGAGTGGAGGGGGTGCGGCCGGAGGGAGGGAGGGGGGCGGATTAAAGACCCGCCTTGTGCCACCAACGGGCGGGTCAGTGGAGGACATGCGCAGACGACCCGCGCGTCCGCGTGGTGTCCGTTTCATCCCAAAAGCGGCGCAAACTTGGACCGCGGATGGGTCGAAAGCGGACACAAAACAGACAAAAGTCCGTTTGCTCGCATGCGCTGGGCTGCCTCTTTTGTCCCTTTTATCCCAAACGGACGGGGCCGGACAGAATAGGGTCGCGCGGTAGAGTTGGCCTCATCTGAGCAACTAGCAAGCGTAGAGCGTAGCCGCGTACACTGATGAACTTTGAACTTTCCTGCAGGATAGGAATGCGCTCGCCGGCCACGTACTCAGCTTGGGAAACTTCACCGATGCGGGCACCGGGCGTCTGGGCAGGTACGCCTGTACGCCCGTGCGGCCGTGCCCCATGCCTACGCTCGCTACCGCGCACACACAGGGCTACTTGTGGCGCCGTTGGCAGCGGACGCCCACGAGGCCAAAGCACCGAGCAGCACCGCAACACCACCGTTGCGGCTCCTCTTTTGCCCAGGAAAGTGCCGAACAACCAAACGAATGCATCGGTCGGATGGAGCCCTGCCACGAGCATGCATAGATGCCTCGGAAGGTAACCCACCACCCGGCAGCTGGCCGCCTCATCAAGATTCAAGTCATCATCACCAGACACACATGATCTCCCCATGACTTTCTTTATATTTTCTATTTTCTGAATGATGATTCGGTTTATCATGCATGTTGTTGGACTTTCTTAATCAGCCTGGACTGAAGTCAGGATCATGCTTTCTAGGTGTCCGATGATGGTAGTGGCGCGGTTCTTGTTCTCTGAGTCTTGCCTCCATTTGTGGCTTGCGGTTCGACTAGGCGAGTTGTGTTATATTGTTGTTGTCGTCGTATTGTGAACTATATGCCGAAATGCATTGTATTAGCCATTTGACTCTTCTTCTATGATACCGGTACATATCTCCATGGTGTATCATTGAAAATAATTACATGGATGCCCTAATTTGATTCTAACTACTTATATTTGCCGCTAATTTTTGACCGTGCCCATTTGTATTCATGTTCTGTCAAATGTCGGCAGTCGATGATTGGCACTTCCTAGAGAAGCGGTCTAGAAAATTCATGAGGGGTTGGGTGCTAATGTAGGCCGTGATCTCAAGATTAGGAAGGGAGCCCTACTTGCGGAGATTGAAGTCTTCGACTTGCAGGACGATGCCGCGGGCATCTCTTCTGACGAATGGGCTCTTCGCTATAGCCTAGAAGGCGACTTGCTCGAGATTTACCGGAATGAAGAGGAATATTGGAGCCAACGGGGGACCTTCAATTGGGTCCTCTTCGGTGGCGCCAACACAACATATTTCCAGGCCATTGCTAACGGTCGTCGGTGTTGATGCACCATTCCCCTTCTTTGGGAGGGGGGGGGGGGGGTCAGTTGATCCAGGACCCGTACGAGGTTCGGGCTCATGTTGACGGTTTTTATAAATCGATGTTTGTCGTGCGAGAACGCGGCGGTATGATGTTAGATGACTCGATCTACAAAGGGGCCTAGCGGGTGGCAAAATAGCATGCTTCTGGCTGAATTTGAGGAGGAAGTGGCGAACATTATGAAAGGGGTGAATCCCTCGTCGGCCGTGGGTTCGGATGGTCTACAAGTCCAGTTCTTCTAGGTGTTCTGGCTATCCATCAAAAGCGAAATCTTGGCGTTGTTTCGGGAATTCGCTCATGGTGTACTCGATCTCTCCAGGTTAAACTACGGAATCATCTCGCTAATCCGGAAGGTGCTGGGGGCTTCGGATATCCGGCAGTTCCAGCCTATCACGGTTATCATTGTGATATTTTTGATTCTTGCCAAAGGGTACGCTAATTGGGCGGCCCTTCTCGCCCCCCAGATAACCCATCCGAACTAGTCCGCTTTCAGTAAGGGTTGGTATATCCTGTATGGGAACCTGGTGCTCCATGAGGTTATTCATGAATTCAAGAAGAAGCATCTCAAAGCGATCTTCTTCAAGATCAACTATCACAAAGCATACGATACGGTGCATTGGTCCTTCATTCAGGAAGTGTTAATTAGGAAGGGTTCGATCCTCTATGGATCGCTAGGGTGATGCAACTGGTGATGAGCGGTCGGTCGATAGTTAACATCAATGGAGAAGTGGGCCCTTACTTCCAAACGGCGCAGGGAGTGCGTCAGGGGGACCCTCTCTCCCCCTTCTCATTTAACCTAGTGTCGATGCCCTTGCGACCATATTAGACTTGGCCAAGCGGCTGGACATATCAGGGGTATTTGATCACATCTCCTTGGTGTCGTGGTGGGAATACCCACCTCCAATATGCTGATGACATGATTTTGATGGTTGAGGGGTTCGCTGAGGACATCCGACACCTCAGGTTCTTACTATTATGCTTCCAGGAGATGTCCAGCCTAACAATAAACTTCACCAAGAGCGAGGTGATGGTGATGGGATACTCAGAGGAGGAGAAGCATCGGATCACAAACCGGCTTAATTGCCGACTAGGATCAATTTTGACATCATACTTGGGCATGCCCATTAGTGACACCCGCATACTGGAAAAGGACCTTAGGCCGACAATGGCCAAGGTCCAATATTGGGTCGAGCCGTGGAAAGGGAGGTGGCTCTCCAAGGTGGCTCGGGTTATCCTCATTAACTCCTCGATGACCAGCTTACTAATGTATCTCATGGGATTCTATAGTCTTCATGAATCCTTCCATCATGATATCGCTAAGTACCAATCCCTTCTGGGCGGGCAAGGGCGATAAGTAGAAGTACCACATGGTGAAATGGTATGAGATTTCCAAACCCAAGGACCAAAGTGGCAGTGACGCCCTCGATTCAATCGTACACTAATCATACACGCAAATGTGTACGATCAAGATCAAGGACTCACGGGAAGATATCACAACACAACTCTAGACACAAATAAAATAATACAAGCTTTATATTACAAGCCATGGGCCTCGAGGGCTCGAATACATAAGCTCGAAAACACAAGAGTCAGCGGAAGAAACAATATCTGAGTACCGACATAAGTTAGACAAGTTTTTCCTTAAGAAGGCTAGCACAAAAGCAACAACGATCGAAAAGGCAAGGCCTCCTGCCTGGGAGCCTCCTAACTACTCCTGGTCCTCGGCGGCCTCCACGTAGTAGTAAGCATCGGCGGTGGCATCTGGCTCCTGGGCTCCGACATCTGGTTGCAGCAACCGGAAAGAAGAAGAAAGGGGGAAAAGGGGGGAGCAAAGCAACCGTGAGTACTCATCCAAAGTACTCGCAAGCAAGGAACTACACTACATATGCAAAATTATCAAAGGAAGGCTGTATATGTGTACTGGGCTGCAGAAATGCCAGAATAGAGAGAAGGCCTAGTCCTATCGAAGACTAGCATCTTCTGGAAACCACCATCTTGCAGCAACAGGAGGGAGTAGAGTAGCATAAGGCAAAGTAGTAGTAATGATATCAACCTCGGCCAGAGATCCTTTCTCGACTCCCTGCGAGAAAGGCATCCCAGAGCCATACTATCCAGTTATCATCACAATCCAATCCTCATCACCATCCAGTTCTCATCACAAGTATCCAGTTCTAGTTGTATCGATCGGGATACAACTCCAAGTGTCCGTTACCGTAGGACAGGCTATCGATAGATGTTTTCTTCCCTGCAGGGGTGCACCAACTTACCCACCACGCTCGATTAACTCCGGCCGGACACACTTTCCTGGGTCATGCCCGGCCTCGGCCAAACAATACGCCGCAACCCGACCTAGGCTTAATAGAGAGGCCAGCACTCCGAACTAAACCTATGCCCCCAGGGGTCATGGGCCATCTCCCCGGGAACTCCTGCACGTTGCGTACACGGCCGGTGAGCAGACCTAGCTACCTCCTTCAACAAGGCAGGCGCTTACGCAGTCCAACCCGGCGCGCGCCACTCAGTCGCTAACGTCTATTAAGCTTCGGCTGATGTATACGACGCAGAACGCCCATACTATGCCCACGTGATGGTTAGTGCTATCAGGCCAGAGGCCCCTCGGATCAAATATCCAAATCGTAGTGGATTAGGAACGCGCGGTGACAAGCAGAGACTCACGAAAGAGGTGACCCCGTTGCCCCGTCTCGAGGACTTGCGGCAAGGGCTAGTAATGCCCGGCCACGCCTCGTAATTATCTCGTGGGCACCTTCCAGGTCCGCCCGACTCCACATCACTTGCAATTAAGCTCGCGCGGGTACCCCTCAGGGTCGACCCGTCTTTCCGAGTAACAGTGGTAAAGTACAAGTATCCGTGTGTCCAAACATCAAGGGGAAAACCCGGGGAATCACCCCCGATGAATTCCACAAGAGGTAATCATCAAGGTGAACGTAAGAGGAATCACCCCCGAGGTTCACACTTGAGGGGTTGCACGACAGAGTCGTATCGAAAGTGGTTAAGGAGGAAATCACCCTCGATGACCATGACCGAAAGACTACTCTACAAGGTTAACATCAGAAGTGCTGAAGAGGTTCACCCTCGGTACTCGATAGTAACCCAGTAGTGTCAAGCAACTAAGGGGAAGTGATGTGCGGTGTCGGGGTCTGGTCTTCGATCACGTAGATCGAGTCGTCGATGATGAAGCAGGGGCAACAAGGACAAGTGGGGGTCACTGATGGATCACTAACCAACCTATACTAAACAGTTTAGGATAAGCAGGTAAGGTACAACAGTAGATACAAAAGCAGGCTATGCATCAGAATAGGAGCAAACAATAACAGTAGCAAAATCTAATGCAAGCATGAGAGAATGGAATGGGCGATATCGGGATGATCAAAGGGGGGTGGCTTGCCTGGTTGCTTTGGCAAGGAGGGGGGTCGTCGTCGACGTAGTCGATCACAGGGGCGGCATCGGTCTCGGGGTCTACCGGAGAGAAGAGGGGGGAGAAACAGTAAATACATGGCAAACAGAGGTATCACTAAGCATAACGTGGCAATATGTTGTGCCGGGTGTGATCTAACGCTACACGACCTAGGAGAAGGGGGAATTCAACCGGGAATGTTTTCCCGGTTCCGGACCTGTGTCACACAAATGACCGAAGGGGGATTGTCCCATTTTCAGCATGCTAGAGGCATGTGACAGATGAACGGACCGCGTATTCGGATTCGTTGGATTTTTCTAAGCAACTTTCATATAGAAAACATTTTCATCCGAGTTACGGTTTAATTTCTATGAATTTTCAAAGTTTAAAACAATATTCTGGAATTATCTAAATTATCAGAAAAGAAATATTACGCCAGCATGACATCACTATGACGTCAGCAGTCAGCAGTCCGGTCGACTGGTCAAAACTAACATGGGGGACCCACCTGTCATAGACAGTGGGCTAAACAGAGTTCAAACTAATCTAAATTTAGTTAGTAAAACTACTGGGCCCACCTGTCAGTGTCTAATTAACTAAACTAATTAGTTTTTCTTATTAAAATGTTTTAGTTAGTGGATTAAGGGGTGGGGCCCGCACGTCAGTGGCTGGAGCCTGCCCAGTCAGCATAGTTGACCAGGTCAACTGGTCAACACGCGGCCAGGGGCCCCACTGGCAGTGACCCAGGGGGTGGCCCCAGGTGTGCCAGCTCAGCGGGCCGGCGGCTGAACGCCGGCGAGCACGAAAACGCGGCGGAGGCACTCGGCCTCGTCGGGATTCATCTACAGGGGGCCGTTTTGCCCACGCGAGGGTGCGTTCGAACGGGCGAATGACGCCGCGCCGAACGGTGGCAGAGGCACGACCGAACTTGGCCGGAAACGGCGCCGACGACGAGGGATGGCGGAGGCGAGGTTCGGGCGTCGACGGATCCAGAGCTAGGGGGTACGGGGAAGCACGGGCTCATGCTCGTGGGGCTCCTGGGAGCACCAGGAGCTCGATCGTGGCCTCAGGCAGCGGTGACATCGACCACATGGAAAGCCACAAGCTCGTCGGCGGTGAGCAGAGCACGGACGCGACGACAGCTAGCTACGGCACGCGTAGAGGCTAACGGAGGGGAGCAGGGGACGGAGAATCTCACCGAGCGGCACACGGAGGCCGGTGATAGGCTTAGTAGCAGCAGGGGTCGCCGGAGAGGAGGAAGATCGCCGGCGACCGAGGCAGAAGGGGGCGGCTCGATCCACGGCCTGCGGTGCTCCCCGGCTTGCGCTCGTGGACGGGGATGAGTCAGTCGACGACGGCGTAGCTGCTGGACAGCGCGAGCGGCCAGAGCGGTGCCGGTCGTCGCGGTGGCGACGGAGGACGACGGCGAATCCGCTCGGTGCGGTGGAACTGAGAAGGAGGCGAGGCGACGGAGCGAGCAAGGAGAGGGTATAGGGACTGGCGCGAGTGGGGGCTGCAGGGCAAGTGGGAGGGGAGAGGGGAGCCCGAGGCGACGGGGCCTTATCCTCTCCCGTCGACGGCGAGGTGGTCCAGCGGCGACGCGCGGGCCCGCGCCCTCGGTCGGTTGAACAGGGGGAGGGGAGAGCGACAACCCAGGGGGGTGTGGGTCGGCCGGTTGGGCCAGCTGGCCCAGGTGGGCCGAAGCCTGAGTGAGGCAGAGGGCCTCTCTCTCTCTCCCCTCTACTTCTCCTTTTTCTTTTCCTTTTTTTGCAGCTTTTGCATTTTCTTTTCTCTTTTCTTTTAGCCAATAAAGACTTTGAAAAAAATTATGCCATTGGCCAATATAATTTCAAAGAAGTATATGCACTGCCACAAAAATATTGTGAGACTTTAGAAAAGAAAGCCAATTTTATGAATTAGAAAGGCATTTAAATTATTGCTTAGGTCATTGTTTTAAGTAGCTTAGGCCACTTAAACCCCTTGCAAAAATGTTGGTTCACCACCAATATTAGTTGTGGAATATTTGGCACATGATGAATTTTTTTTCATGTCTGAGCATTTTGAATTTCACACAGAATTTGAATTTGAATTCAACCGGAATTTGAAAGAACACGAGACAATAATGATCAGGCACATGTTTGGCAAAAAGATTAACATAACCCCAGGGGTTACTGTAGCATCATTACACCGGGGTGTTACAACTCTCCTCCTCTAAAAGAAATTCTCATCCCGAGAATTAAGAGGTAGAAGGGAACAGGTCGGGGTATTCAGCCCGGAGGTTATCTTCGCGTTCCCAAGTGGCTTCATCTTTAGAATGATTTGACCATTGCACCTTGAGGAACTTGGTGACCTTCTGGCGGGTTCGACGTTCAGCTTCTTCAAGAATGCAGATCGGATGCTCCTTATATGTGAGATCGTCTTGAACTTCAATCAATTCCGGATCCACTTCACGTTCCGGATCCTTGAAGCATCGACGAAGTTGCGACACGTGGAAGACATCATGAACATGAGAGAACTGAGGTGGCAACTCCAATTGATAAGCCACGAGTCCACGACGGGCGAGAATGCGAAAGGGACCAATGTAGCGAGGAGCTAGCTTGCCCTTGACTCCAAACCGATGAGTGCCCCTCAAAGGAGTGACACGCAGATAAGCTTGTTCACCAGGTTGATAAGTTGAACCCCAGTGTTTCCGGTCATAGTTGCTCTTCTGGCGGGACTGGGCCGCCTTGAGATTATCCCGGACAATGCGAACCTGCTCTTCAGCTTGTTGAATAATGTCTGGACCAATGAGCATCCGTTCCCCAGTTCCTGACCAATTCAGAGGGGTTCGGCACTTACGTCCATATAGCACCTCGAAGGGTGCCATCTTCAAGCTGGCTTGATAGCTGTTGTTATAAGAGAACTCCGCATAAGGGAGAGATTCTTCCCACTTCTTGCCGAAAGAAATAACACAAGCCCGAAGCATGTCTTCAAGAATTTGATTGACTCGCTCGACTTGGCCTTGGGATTGGGGATGATAAGCAGTGCTCCAGGTAATATGAGTTCCCATTGCCTCTTGGAAACTATCCCAGAACTTAGAAGTGAAAATACTGTCGCGGTCTGAACTGATCTCCTTTGGAATGCCGTGGAGTGACACAATTCTGGAGATATACAAGTTTGCTAATTGACTAGCAGTGATAGTCTCCTTGACTGGCAGAAAGTGAGCAACCTTTGAGAATTGGTCGATGACGACAAAGATAGCTTCGTTACCTTTCTGAGACTTGGGAAGGCCAGTGACGAAGTCCATTTGGATCTTATCCCACTTCCATTCAGGAATCGGAAGCGGTTGCAGAAGTCCTGCCGGTTTCTGATGTTCTGCTTTGACACGACGACAAACGTCACATTCTTCAATATATCGAGCAATGTCTTGCTTCATATTAGACCACCAGTAATTCTGACGGATGTCTAGATACATCTTGGTACTTCCCGGATGAATAGAGAGAGGGGTGTCATGCGCTTCTTTCATCACCTTCTCTGTCATAAGCTCGAACCGGGGCACTACGATGCGATCTCTAAAGTATAAGGTTCCATCTTCACCAAGTGAGAATTCTCTGGATTTCTCTAAGGCAAGATCCTTTTTCATCAAATCAACGTGAGTATCTTTGGCTTGAGCAAACTTAATTGCTTGCAGCAGAGTTGGTTCCAGGAAAAGGTTATTCAGAGAACCCTGTGGAACTAGTTGAAGGTTCAGCTTGCATAGCTCTTCATAAAGGCAGGGTTGAGCTTTGTAGACCTGGTGATTATTGCAATAAGACTTACGGCTCAGGGCATCGTCCATTACATTAGCCTTACTAGGGGTATAGGATATACTGCAGTTGTAGTCAGCAATAGCTTCCATCCACCGCTGCTGGCGGAGGTTCAGATCTGGCTGAGTAAACAGGTACTTCAGACTCTGATGATCGGTGAAGATCTCACAATGATTACCGAGAAGATACTGTCGCCATAGCTTCAGTGCAAAGATAACCGCAGCAAGCTCAAGGTCATGAACTGGGTAGTTCTGTTCGTGAGGACGTACTTGACGGGAGGCATAAGCAATCACCCTGCGCTCTTGCATTAGGACACAACCTAACCCTTGACGTGAAGCGTCGCAATAGATGACGAAGTCCTTGCGAGAATCAGGGGGAGCAAGCACTGGGGCAGAAGTCAGCTTGTCCTTGAGTGCCTGGAAAATTTCCTGACATTTGTCTGTCCAATCGAACTTAACGCCTTTGTGAAGCAGATTAGTCTGTGGCTTGGCGATCTTGGAGAAATTCTCGACAAAGCGGCGACAATAGCTGGCTAGGCCGAGAAAGCTTCTGACTTGCTTGACAGTCTTCGGAGGGGTCCAGTCAAGAATAGCCTGAACTCGCTCTGGGTTGACGGCAATACCATCCTTGGAGATAACATGACCAAGGTAGGTGACTTTGGGTAACCAGAATTCACACTTGGAATACTTGGCATAAAGTTGATGCTCTCGAAGCTTCTCTAGAACAAGACGAAGATGTTCAGCATGTTCTTCTTTGTTCTTCGAATAAACCAGGATATCATCCAGATAGACTACGACGAACTTGTTGAGGTAATCCATGAATATGTAGTTCATCAGACGGGAGAATGTGGCTGGAGCATTGGTCAAGCCGAAAGACATGACGGTGTACTCGTAAGAACCATAACGAGTGACGAAGGCGGTCTTTGGAATATCTTCTTCACGAACACGGATCTGGTGGTAACCCAACCTCAAGTCGAGTTTAGAGAATATCGATGAACCAGCCAGTTGATCATACAGATCATTGATCCGAGGAAGGGGATATTTGTTCTGAATTGTAGCTTGGTTGATAGGACAATAGTCTTGGACCAAGTGGTTCGTTCCGTCCTTCTTCTTAACGAAGAGAGAAGGTGCTCCCCAAGCAGAGGAACTTGGACGAATGAAACCCTTGTGAAGAGATTTGTCGATTTCCTCCTTAAGCTCAAGGAGTTCATGAGGTGGCATCTTGTAGGGTCGTTTGGCAATAGGAACGGTACCTGGTTTCAAGTCGATGACGAACTCGACAGCCCGGGCAGGGGGTATTCCTGGAAGTTCTTCTGGAAATACGTCTTGGAAGTCGCAAACGACTGGAATCTTTTCAATTCCCTCAAGAGGTGTTGCGTTCAACGCATTCAAAGCATAAAGTCGTGCTTCAGCGTTTTGAACAAGCTGAGCATGGTAGGTTACAATCTCATCTGAAGGATGTAGGAGGTGAACGACCTTGGTAGCGCAAACGATAGAGGCAGTATGCACTTTCTACCATTCCATTCCCAGAATGAGGTCAATATTGGAAGACTCCAGAATAATGGGAGAAACAAGGAATTCCAACCCTTCAATTTCAACAGGAACGTCGCGACCAATCATGGTAGTTTGACATCGGCCCGCAGGGGTGCGTACCACTATCGGAGTGTTCATGGGCTCGCATCGAATGTCATGTGCGTAAGCAAAATTTTCTGACATGAATGAATGCGATGCTCCTGAATCGAATAAAACAGAAGCCGGTACTGAATTAACGAGAAGAGTACCCATCACAGTGGCAGGCTGGTCTTGAGCTTCATTCAGATCAACATGATTAGCCTGACCACGACCATAAGGTCTGGCATTGTTGTTATGGGGCTGATTGTTATGACCAGTTGAAGGCAGAGCCAGCTGATTCTGATTCTGAGAGCATTTCCTGGAACGGTGACCTGGGAGGCCACACTTGAAGCATAGACCATCATTGGGGTTGGGAGCAGAAGCTTGCGGTGGTACAGCCCGAAGGGGCTGCCTCTGCGGTGAAGGAGGCAGACGAGGTGCAACATAGGACTGTCTTGGAGCAGGTGTAGTTGGACGATACATGCTGTGGGGAATCCATATCCGACGCTTCTGCGCTGACGGGCCCGAAGATGAGCCAGCATCGCGACTACGCCTAAGGGATCCCTGATGTTCCTGAAGACCAGTCTCAACCTGAATAGCCTTGTTCACCAAGGTGGCGAAGTTGACAAAGTCATGAACGAGTAGTGCTAGTTTGATATCAGGGTGCAGTCCATCACGAAACTTTTCCTGCGTACGAGCATCAGTAGCAATGTCTTCTTCAGCATAACGGGACAAGTCCAAGAATTCCCGCTGGTAAGCATCTACGGACTTGTTGCCTTGGGTGAGGTTGCGGAACTCTCGCTTCTTCTTGTCCATGATTCCCTGAGGAATGAAGCGGGCACGGAAGGCAGCTTGGAAATCCGGCCAAGTGATGACCGTTCCAGCAGGTAGGGTACGCCTGTGGCTGTCCCACCATTGAGCAGCAGGACCCTTGAGGAAGAAGGATGCGAAGGTGACATAGCTGGCAGGGGCAACACTACCAGACTCCATTTCATATGTGATGTCGCGGAGCCAGTCATCAGCGTCAAGGGGCTGAGTTGAGCTGCGGTAAATAGTCGGGTTGAGGCGCATGAAGTCCTGCAGAGTTACTCGGGCTGGCTGCTGATTCATATTCGGACGAGGAAACTGAGCCATCATTCCTTCCATGAACTGGCGATTCAACTCAAACTGTTGCATCATTCCAGCAAAGAATTCAGGCGGTGGTGGATCGTTGGCACCACGGCCACGACCAGCGGGTCTAACCATCCTGCTAACATGTAACAGGGGGTAGTTCAGCATTGAGCATTTGCAAAGACAAGGATCATTCATGATGAAAACATGCAAAATGAAGGAGGTAGATGGATACTACTTAGTAGTCAACACGACAGGGTGTGCACTACTCAAAATGCTATTCTAAGGAATAACTATGGCTTTATCCAACTTCAGGGTGAATGTGGTCACGGGATCCTAATGTTAGTAAATTCGTTTAACCCGAGTAGAAGAGAGTTCGGAGTCCCAGAGTATAGATGAGGAGTAAAAGATCCTAATACCACCCAATGGCGACGTGGGCCCGTAAGCCACACAGCCAATGTTAGTAAAAGTTTTTCAGTGACTAGACTCAACTTCGGCCAAGGAGTTGGAAAGGGGGCTACCTACAGGCAGTCGGCTCTGATACCAACTTGTGACGCCCTCGATTCAATCATACACTAATCATACACGCAAATGTGTACGATCAAGATCAAAGACTCACGGGGAGATATCACAACACAACTCTAGACACAAATAAAATAATACAAGCTTTATATTACAAGCCATGGGCCTCGAGGGCTCGAATACATAAGCTCAAAAACACAAGAGTCAGCGGAAGCAACAATATCTGAGTACAGACATAAGTTAGACAAGTTTTGCCTTAAGAAGGCTAGCACAAAAGCGACAACGATCGAAAAGGCAAGGCCTCCTGCCTGGGAGCCTCCTAACTACTCCTGGTCGTCGGCGGCCTCCACATAGTAGTAAGCATCGGCGGTGGCATCTGGCTCCTGGGCTCCGACATCTGGTTGCATCAACCAGAAAGAAGAAGAAAGGGGGAAAAGGGGGGAGCAAAGCAACCGTGAGTACTCATCCAAAGTACTCGCAAGCAAGGAACTACACTACATATGCAACATTATCAAAGGAAGGCTGTATATGTGGACTGGGCTGCAGAAATGCCAGAATAGAGAGAAGGCCTAGTCCTATCGAAGACTAGCATCTTCTGGAAACCACCATCTTGCAGCAACAGGAGGGAGTAGAGTAGCATAAGGCAAAGTAGTAGTAATGATATCAACCTCGGCCAGAGATCCTTTCTCGACTCCCTGCGAGAAAGGCATCCCAGAGCCATACTATCCAGTTATCATCACAATCCAATCCTCATCACCATCCAGTTCTCATCACAAGTATCCAGTTCTAGTTGTATCGATCGGGATACAACTCCAAGGGTCCGTTACCGTAGGACAGGCTATCGATAGATGTTTTCTTCCCTGCAGGGGTGCACCAACTTACCCACCACGCTCCATTAACTCCGGCCGGACACACTTTCCTGGGTCATGCCCGGCCTCGGCCAAACAATACGCCGCAACCTGACCTAGGCTTAATAGAGAGGCCAGCACGCCGGACTAAACCTATGCCCCAGGGGTCATGGGCCATCTCCTCGGGAACTCCTGCACGTTGCGTACGCGGCCGGTGAGCAGACCTAGCTACCTCCTTCAACAAGGCAGGCGCTTACGCAGTCCAACCCGACGCACGCCACTCAGTCGCTGACGTCTATTAAGCTTCGGCTGATGTATACGACGCAGAACGCCCATACTATGCCCATGTGATGGTTAGTGCTATCAGGCCAGAGGCCCCTCGGATCAAATATCCAAATCGTAGTGGATTAGGAACGCGCGGTAACAAGCAGAGAATCACGAAAGAGGTGACCCCGTTGCCCCGTCTCGAGGACTTGCGGCAAGGGCTAGGAATGCCCGGCCACGCCTCGTAATTATCTCGTGGGCACCTTCCAGGTCTGCCCGACTCCACATCACTCGCAATTAAGCTCGCGCGGGTACCCCTCAGGGTCGACCCGTCTTTCCAAATAACAGTGGTAAAGTACAAGTATCCGTGTGTCCAAACATCAAGGGGAAAACCCGGGGAATCACCCCCGATGAATTCCACAAGAGGTAATCATCAAGGTGAACGTAAGAGGAATCACCCCCGAGGTTCACACTTGAGGGGTTGCACGACAGAGTCGTATCGAAAGTGGTTAAGGAGGAAATCACCCTCGATGACCATGACCGAAAGACTACTCTACAAGGTTAACATCAGAAGTGCTGAAGAGGTTCACCCTCGGTACTCGATAGTAACCCAGTAGTGTTAAGCAACTAAGGGGAAGTGATGTGCGGTGTCGGGGTCTGGTCTTCGATCACGTAGATCGAGTCGTCGATGATGAAGCAGGGGCAACAAGGACAAGTGGGGGTCACTGATGGATCACTAACCAACCTATACTAAACAGTTTAGGATAAGCAGGTAAGGTACAACAGCAGATACAAAAGCAGGCTATGCATCAGAATAGGAGCAAACAATAACAGTAGCAAAATCTAATGCAAGCATGAGAGAATGGAATGGGCGATATCTGGATGATCAAAGGGGGGCTTGCCTGGTTGCTTTGGAAAGGAGGGGGGTCGTCGTCGACGTAGTTGATCACAGGGGCGGCATCGGTCTCGGGGTCTACCGGAGAGAAGAGGGGGGAGAAACAGTAAATACATAGCAAACAGAGGTATCACTAAGCATAACGTGGCAATATGTTGTGCCGGGTGTGATCTAACGTAAGGCTACACGACCTAGGAGAAGGGGGAATTCAACCGGGAATGTTTTCCCGGTTCCGGACCTGTGTCACACAAATGACCGAAGGGGGATTGCCCATCTTCAGCATGCTAGAGGCATGTGATAGATGAACGGACAGCGTATTCGGATTCGTTGGATTTTTCTGAGCAACTTTCATATACAAAACATTTTCATCCGAGTTACGGTTTAATTTCTATGAATTTTAAAAGTTTAAAACAATATTCTGGAATTATCTAAATTATCAGAAAAGAAATATTATGCCAGCATGACATCACTATGACGTCAGCAGTCAGCAGTCCGGTTGACTGGTCAAAACTGACACGGGGGACCCACCTGTCATAGACAGTGGGCTAAACAGAGTTCAAACTAATCTAAATTTAGTTAGTAAAACTACTGGGCCCACCTGTCAGTGTCTAATTAACTAAACTAATTAGTTTTACTTATTAAAATGTTTTAGTTAGTGGATTAAGGGGTGGGGCCCGCACGTCAGTGGCTGGAGCCTGCCCAGTCAGCATAGTTGACCAGGTCAACTGGTCAACACGCGGCCAGGGGCCCCACTGGTAGTGACCCAGGGGGTGGCCCCAGGTGTGCCAGCTCAGCGGGCCGGCGGCTGAACGCCGACGAGCACGAAAACACAGCGGAGGCACTCGGCCTCGTCGGGATTCATCTACAGGGGGCCAATTTGCCCACGCGAGGGTGCGTTCGAACGGGCGAACGACGCCGCGTCGAACGGTGGCAGAGGCACGGCCGAACTTGGCCGGAAACGGCGCCGGCGATGAGGGATGGCGGAGGCGAGGTTCGGGCGTCGACGGATCCAGAGCTAGGGGGTACGGGGAAGCACGGGTTCATGCTTGTGGGGCTCCTGGGAGGACCAGGAGCTCGATCGTGGCCTCAGGCAGCGGTGACATCGACCACAGGGACAGCCACAAGCTCGTCGGCGGTGAGCAGAGCACGGACGCGACGGCAGCTAGCTATGGCACGCGTAGAGGCTAACGGCGGGGAGCAAGGGACGGAGAATCTCACCGAGCGGCACACGGAGGCCGGTGATAGGCTTAGTAGCAGCAGGGGTCGCCGGAGAGGAGGAAGATCGCCGGCGACCGAGGCAGAAGGGGGCGGCTCGATCCACGGCCTGTGGTGCTCCCCGGCTTGCGCTCGTGGACGGGGACGAGTCAGTCGACGACGGCGTAGCTGCTGGACAGCGCGAGCAGCCAGAGCGGTGCCGGTCACCGCGGTGGCGACGGAGGACGACGGCGAATCCGCTCGGTGCGGTGGAACTGAGAAGGAGGCGAGGCGACGGAGCGAGCAGGGAGAGGGGATAGGGACTGGCGCGAGTGGGGGCGACAGGGCAAGTGGGAGGGGAGAGGGGAGCCCGAGGCGACGGGGCCTTATCCTCTCCCGTCGACGGCGAGGTGGTCCGGCGGCGACGCGCGGGCGCGCGCCCTCGGTCGGTTGAACAGGGGGAGGGGAGAGCGACGACCCAGGGGGTAGTTGGCCGGCCGGTTGGGCCAGCTGGCCCAGGTGGGCCGAAGCCTGAGTGAGGCAGAGGGCCTCTCTCTCTCTCCCCTCTACTTCTCCTTTTTCTTTTCCTTTTTTTGCAGCTTTTGCATTTTCTTTTCTCTTTTCTTTTAGCCAATAAAGACTTTGAAAAATTTATGCCATTGGCCAATATAATTTCAAAGAAGTATATGCACTGGCACAAAAAATATTGTGAGACTTTAGAAAAGAAAGCCAATTTCATGAATTAAAAATGCATTTAAATTATTGCTTAGGTCATTGTTTTAAGTAGCTTAGGCCACTTAAACCCCTTGCAAAAATGTTGGTTCACCACCAATATTAGTTGTGGAATATTTGGCACATGTTGAACATTTTTTTTGTTTTCATGTCTGAGTATTTTTAATTTCACACGGAATTTGAATTTGAATTCAATTGGAATTTGAAAGAACACGAGACAATAATGATCAGGCACATGTTTAGCAAAAAGATTAACATAACCCCAGGGGTTACTGTAGCATCATTACACCGGGGTGTTACAACACTCCTCCTCTAAAAGAAATTCTCGTCCCGAGAATTAAGAGGTAGAAGGGAACAGGTCGGTGTATTCGGCCCGGAGGCTTTGGGGTGCCCCTGCGCCCGTATAGAAAGGAGGGGAGGAGGAGGCCGGCCACCAAGGGGCACGCCAAGGGGGGAGTCCTACTAGGACTCCACTCCTAGTAGGATTTGCCCGCGCCCCCCTTTTCCTTTCTCGTGGAGGGGAAAGAGGGAAGGAGAGGGAGAGGGAGAGGGAAAGAGGAAAGGGGGTCGCGCCCCCTCCCCCTTCTCCAATCCAGACTCCCTTGGGGGGGGACCCTGCGGGCTCCCCTCTCTTTCTCCCCTATGGCCCACTAAGGCCCATTACTTCCCCCGGGGGGTTCCGGTAACCTCCCAATACTCCGAAAATACCCGAAACAATCCGGAACCATTCCAATGTCCGAATATCATCGTCCAATATATCAATCTTTACCTCTCGAACATTTCGAGACTCCTCGTCATGTTCGTGATCTCATCCAGGACTCCGAACAATCTTCGGTTACCAAAAACACATAACTCATAATACAAATCATCATCAAACGTTAAGCGTGCGGACCCTATGGGTTTGAGAACTATGTAGACATGACCGAGACACATCTCCGGCCAATAACCAATAGCGGAACCTGGATGCTCATATTGGTTCCTACATATTCTACGAAGATCTTTATCGGTCAAACTACAATGACAACATACGTTATTCCCTTTGTTGTCGATATGTTACTTGCCTGAGATTCGATCGTCAGTATCTTCATACCTAGTTCAATCTCGTTACCGGAAAGTCTCTTTACTCGTTCCACAATGCATCATCCCATAACTAACTCATTAGTTATATTGCTTGCAAGGCTTATTATGATGTGAATTACCGAGAGGGCCCAGAGATACCTCTCCGATACTCGGAGTGACAAATCCTAATCTTGATCTATGCCAACCCAACAAATACCTTCGGAGATACCTATAGAGCATATTTATAATCACCCAGTTACGTTGTGACGTTTGATAGCACACAAGGTATTCCTCCGGTATCCGGGAGTTGCATAATCTCATAGTCAAAGGAATATGTATATGTCATGAAGAAAGCAATAGCAATAAAACTTAACGATCATTATGCTAAGCTAATGGATGGGTCTTGTCCATCACATCATTATCCTAATGATGTGATCCCGTTCATCAAATGACAACACATGTCTATGGTTAGGAAACTTAACCATCTTTGATTAACGAGCTAGTCTAGTAGAGGCTTACTAGGGACACTCTGTTTTGTCTATGTATCCACACATGTATCAAGTTTCCGGTTAATACAATCTTAGCATGAATAATAAACATTTATCATGATATAAGGAAATATAAAATAACAACTTTATTATTGCCTCTCGGGAATATTTCCTTCAGTCCCCCACTTGCACTAGAGTCAATAATCTAGTTCACATCACCATGTGATTTAACACTAATAGTTCACATCTTTATGTGATTAACACCCATAGTTCACATCGCCATGTGATCAACACCCAAAGGGTTTACTAGAGTCAATAATCTAGTTCACATCACTATGTGATTAACACCCAAAGAGTACTAAGGTGTGATCATGTTTTGCTTGTGAGAGAAGTTTAGTCAATGGGTCTGCCACATTCAGATCCATACATATTTTGCAAATTTCTATGTCTACAATGCTCTGCATGGAGCTACTCTAGCTAATTGCTCCCACTTTCAATATGTATCCAGATTGAGACTCAGAGTCATCCAGATCGGTGTCAAAGCTTGCATCGACGTAACTCTTTACGACGAACTCTTTATCACCTCCATAACCGAGAAATATCTCCTTAGTCTTCTAAGGATAATTTTGACCGATGTCTAGTGATCTACTCCTGGATCACTATTATACCTCTTTGCCAAACTCATGGCAAGGTACACAATAGTTCTGGTATATATATAGCGTGGCATACTTTATAGAATCTATGGCTGAGGTATAGGGAATGACTTTCATTCTCTATCTATCTTCTGCCGTGGTCGGGTTTTGAGTCTTACTCAACTTCATACCTTACAACTCAGGCAAGAACTCCTTCTTTGACTAATCCATTTTGAACTCCTCCAAAATCTTATTAAGTTATGTACTCATCAAAAGTCTTATCAAGCGTCTTGCTCTATCTCTATAGATCTTGATGCCCAATATGTAAGCAGCTTCACCGAGGTCTTTCTTTGAAAAACTACTTTCAAACACTCCTTTATGCTTTCCAGAAAATTCTACTTCATTTCCGATCAACAATATGTCATTCACATATACTCATCAGAAAGGCTGTAGTGTGATACGTCTCCAACGTATCTACTTTTTCTCATGCTTTTCCTCTTGTTTTGGACTCTAATTTGCATGATTTGAATGAAACTAAACCCAGACTGACGATGTTTTCAGCAGAACTACCATGGTGTTGTTTTTGTGCAGAAATCGAAGTTCTCAGAATGAAATGAAACTTTGCGAGGATTTTTATGGAATAAAAGAGAAATACTAGAGCCAAGACCCATCAGAGAGGGGCCCCTGGCTGGGCACAATCCACCAGGGCACGCCCCCCCTCACCTGGCGCACCCAGGTGGGTTGTACGCACCTGGTGGCCCCGCAGACAATCCCCGTGATACTATAAAATCACATATTTCTAGAAAATAATCAGGGAGAAAGAATTATCGCGTTCCACGAGTCGGAGCCGCCGCCAAGCCCTGTTCTTCCTCGGGAGGGCAGATCTAGAGTCCGTTTGGGGCTCCGGAGAGGGGGATCTTCGTTCTTCCTCATCACCAACCCATCTCCATCGCCAATTCCATGATGCTCCCCATCGGGAGTGAGTAATTCCTTCGTAAGCTCGCTGGTCGGTGAGGAGTTGGATGATATTCATCATGTAATCGAGTTAGTTTTGTTAGGGCTTGATCCCTAGTATCCACTATGTTCTTAGATTGATATTGCTATGACTTTGCTATGCTTCATGCTTGTCACTTTGGGCCCCGGAGCCGTGAACTCAGATCTTAACCATTTATGAATTCATCATTATATCCATGTTTTAGATCCGATCTTGCAAGTTATAGTCACATACTATGTGTTAACGTCTGACATCCCCAGAGTGACAATAACCGGGCTTCCTAAAAAATGCCCTAGGTCTTCGTGAGCAAGCGAGTTGGATGCACACCCACTTAGTTTCTTTCGTTGAGCTTTCATACACTTGTAGCTCTAGTGCATCTGTTGCATGGCAATCCCTACTCGCTCACATTGATATCTATTAATGGGCATCTCCATAGCCCATTGATACGCCTAGTTGATGTGAGACTATCTTCTCCTTTTTGTCTTCTCCACAACTACCATTCTATTCCACATATAGTGCTATGTCCATGGCTTATGTATTGTGTGAAGATTGAAAAAGTTTGAGAACATCAAAAGTATGAAACAATTGCTTGGCTTGTCATCGGGGTTGTGCATGATTTAAATATTTTGTGTGGTGAAGATAGAGCATAGCCAGACTATATGATTTTGTAGGGATAGCTTTCTTTGGCCATGTTATTTTGAGAAGACATGATTGCTTTGTTAGTATGCTCGAAGTATTATTATTTTCATGTCAATATTAAACTTTTATCTTGAATCTTTCGGATCTGAAAATTCATGCCACAATAAATAAAATTAGATTGAGAACTATGCTAGGTAGCATTCCACATCAAAAATTCTGTTTTTAGCATTTACCTACTCGAGGACGAGCAGGAATTAAGCTTGGGGATGCTTGATACGTCTCCAACGTATCTATAAATTTTGATTGTTCCATGCTATTATATTATCTATTTTGGATGTTTAATGGGCTTTACTAAGCACTTTTATATTATTTTTGGGACTAACCTATTAACCGAAGGCCCAGTGCAAATTACTGTTTTTTTGCCTATTTCAGTGTCTCGCAGAAAAGGAATATCAAACGGAGTCCAAACGGAATGAAACCTTCGGGAGAGTTATTTCTGGAACAGACGTGATCCAGGGGACTTGGAGTGGACGCCAAGAAAGAAGCGAGGAGGCCACGAGGCAGGGAGGCGTGCCTACCCTCTGGGGCGCCCCCACCCTCGTGGGCCCCTCACAGCTCCACTGACCTACTTCTTCATCCTATATATATATATATATATATATATATATATATATATATATATATATATATATATATATATCCATATACCTCGAAAACATCCAGGAGCACCACGAAACCCTATTTCTGCCGCCGCAACCTTCTGTACCCATGAGATCCCATCTTGGGGCCTTTTTCAGTGCTCCGCCGGAGGGGGCATCAATCACGGAGGGCCTCTACATCAACACCATAGCCTTTCCAATGATGTGTGAGTAGTTTACCACAGACCTTCGGGTCCATAGTTATTAGCTAGATGGCTTCTTCTCTCTCTTTGGATCTCAATACAAAGTTCTCCTTGATCTTCTTGGAGATCTATTCGATGTAACTATTTTTGCGGTGTGTTTGTCGAGATCTGATGTATTGTGGGTTTATGATCAAGATTATCTATGAACAATATTTGAATCTCCTCTGAATTCTTTTATGTATGATTTAATATCTTTGCAAGTCTCTTCAAATTATCAGTTTGGTTTGGCCTACTAGATTGATCGTTCTTGCAATGGGAGAAGTGCTTCACTTTAGGTTCAATCATGCGGTGCTCGATCCCAGTGACAGAAGGGGAAACGACACATATTGTATTGTCGCCATCGAGGATAAAAAGATGGGGTTTATATCATATTGCTTGAGTTTATCCCTCTACATCATGTCATCTTACTTAATGCGTTACTCTGTTCTTATGAACTTAATACTCTAGATGCATGCTGGATAGCGGTCGATGTGTGGAGTAATAGTAGTAGATGCAGAATCGTTTCGGTCTACTTGTCGCTGACATGATGCCTATATACATGATCATGCCTAGATATTCTCATAACTATGCACTTTTCTATCAATTGCTCGACAGTAATTTGTTCACCCACTGTAATACTTATGCTATCTTGAGAGAAGCCACTAGTGAAACCTATGGCCCCCGGGTCTATTTTCTATCATATTAATCTTCCGTCAACTAGCTATTTCGGTCGCCGTTTATTTTGCAATCTTTACTTTTCAATCTATACAACAAAAATACCAAAAATATTTATCTTATTATCTCTACCTGATCTCACTATTGCAAGTGGCCGTGAAGGGATTGACAACCCCTTTATCGCGTTGGTTGCAAGGTTCTTATTTGTTTGTGCAGGTACGAGGGATTTGCGTGTAGCCTCCTACTGGATTGATACCTTGGTTCTCAAAAACTGAGGCAAATACTTACGCTACATTGCTGCATCACCCTTTCCTCTTCAAGGGAAAACCAACGCAGTGCTCAAGAGGTAGCATTACGTTGTAACATTTGATAGCACACAAGGCATTACTATGGTATCCGGGAGTTGCGTAATCTCATAGTCGAAGGAATATGTATTTGACATGAAGAAACCAATAGCAATAAAACTGAACAATCATTATGCTAAGCTAACGGATGGGGCTTGTCCATCACATCATTATCCCGTTATCAAATGAAAACTCATGTCCATGGTTAGGATACCTTAACCATCTTTGATCAACGAGCTAGTCTAGTAGAGGCTCACTACGGACGCGATGTTTGTTATGTATTCACTCATGTATTAAGGTTTCCGATCAATACAATTCTAGCATGAATAATAAACCTTTATCATGAATAATGAATTATAAAATAACAACTTTATTATTGCCTCTAGGGCATATTTCCTTCACTACTCATATAACTGCTCTAAGCCACTGTTGGGAAATGTAGTAGAAAATGAACAAACCGCACCTACGATCACCCAAGAACAATATGAAGATGCATAACGTGTTGGGATCACGATCGTTACCGTAACCGAGTTGCAGCAGAAGAAGAACACACTGGTGTAGATTGTACTTGCATTCGCTCGAACCGTTGGTGAACGATCTCTCGTACCGCCCACAAATAGTCCCTCAAACCAAAGACTGAAAGCACAACCTCTTTACTTGATTGCAAGCATGCAGCCTTCACGATCCGGCAGCGCTTCGCCGTCCAGAGCTAATCATCTTCAAAGAACTAGAGGGAGGATATTAGAACCACACTTGGCTTCTAATTATGAGGACAAGAGGATTAGCCAAGATCTAATTAGTTAACTAGGACCAACTAAAACAAGAACTAGAGGAGGCTCCAAAACTTGTGTGTCAAAAGAGCACAAATTATATAGATTGGATGGGAAGGAGAGGGCAGCCAACAAATGGAAAAGTTTTCCCCTTGTGGCGACGGCCTAGGTGTGGGAGGAGGATCCCCCCTTGTCCAATTTGGCCTCCTTTCTTAGGGAAGGAGGCACTTTCCCACTTGGGCCTTTTTGGCCCAAGTTGCCTTCCACCTCTCAGCCTTTCTAGGCCCGTCGATATTTAAATTAAATATAAAAATTTCCAAATACTCCTAGACCATTATATATATTTTTTAACATCTCCGGAAACTTTTTCCACCAATATATAATTTATCGTAATACCCGATATTACCCGATACTCACCAAAACCCTTCTGGTGACCCCGAATCGCTTTCGGATCCTCTCAGAACTATTCTGAATATTCATGAAATAATTCCACAAATATATTATCACGGATCCCATACTACTAACACTTATCAGATCATGATTGCCTTAAGCTTATGACCCGTAGGTTCGGTAACTCATAGACATGGATGAAACCATTGGTTCAATGACCGACAGCGGGACCGTGGACGTCCATATTGGTCCCTGTGAGTACTCAAATGATATTCGAGTGAACCATTGGTTATCATGTGATGTTCCCTTTGCTTCAGGATACTTCACAAAACCTGGGATGCATCGGTATCCTCCTACTACTTCTTGAGCTTGCGTTGGTTTTTCCCTTGAAGAGGAAAGGGTGATGCAGCAAAGTAGAGATAAGTATTTCCCTCAGTTGAGAACCAAGGTATCAATCCAGTAGGAGGAACACACAAGTCGCCATTGGTTGCACCTACACAAACAAACAAATACTTGCACCCAACGCGATAAAGGGGTTGTCAATCCCTTCATTGTTACTTGCAAGGATGAGATCTAATAGTGATAGATATAAAAGATAAGTAAAAGTGCAAAATAAGATAAAGGTAAATAAATTGCGGCAAGGTATTTTTGGGTTTTTGATGTTGTAGATTTGGAAATAATATGATAGATAGGCCTGGGGGACATAGTTTTCACTAGAGGATTCTCTCTTGAAAGAAAGCATACGGTGGGTAAACAAATTACTTTTGAGCAATTGATAGAAAAGCGCATAGTTATGACAATATCTAAAGCAATGATCATGAATATAGGCATCACGTCCGTGACAAGTAGATCGACTCCTGCCTGCATCTATTACTATTACTCCACACATCGACCGCTATACAGCAAGCATCTAGTGTATTAATTTAACAAGAACGGAGTAACGCCTTAAGCAAGATGACATGATGTAGAGGGATAGATCCAATTAATATGAATAAGCCCCATCTTTTTATCCTTAATGGAAACAATACAAATATGTTTTATGTCCCTTTCCGTCACTGGGAATAAGCACCGCAAGATTGAACCCATTACAAAGCACCTCTTCCATGGCAAGAAAAATCAATCTAGTTGGCCAAAGCAAATCAATTGATCAAAGAGAAATAAAAAGCATCTTAATCATGCATAAAAGAGTTCAGAGAAGACTCAAATAATATTCATAGATAATCTGATCATAAACCCACAATTCATTGGATCTCGGCAAACGCACCGCAAAAGAAGATTACACTGAATAGATCTCCAAGAACATCAAGGAGAACATTGTATGAAGATCAAAGAGAGAGAAGAAGACATCTAGCTACTAGCTATGGACCCGTAGGTCTGTCTTAAACTACTCACACATCATCGTAAGGGAAGCAAGGTTGATGTAGAAGCCCTCTATGGTCGAATCCCCCTCCGGCGGAGTACCGGGAAAGGCCTCCAGATGAGATCCCACGAGAATAGAAGCTTGTGGCGGTGTATAAGTATTTTTGGTATGCCCTCTGGTCTATGGGGAATATTTGGGTATTTATAGAAAAAAATTAGGGTTAGAGGAGCAACAGGGGGCCCAGAAGCCTGGAGGGCGCCCCACTGGGGCGCGCCCTATGAGCTTGTCGTCTCCTCATGGCTCTTATGGCCTCCTCTCGAAGCCAAGAAAAATCGTCAAAAAGTTTTGTTCCATTTGGTATTGATTTCTGTAAAGACAAAAACAAGGAAAAAACTACAATTGGCACTTGGCACTAGGTTAATAGGTTAGTCCCAAAAATGATATAAAATAGCGTAATAATGCATATAAATCATCCAAGATTGATAATATGATATCATGGAACAATAAAAAAATTATAGATACGTTGGAGACGTATCACCTCCTGAGTTACCATGATGCTCATTATACCAAAATCCTCATTACCGGTTTTGTTCTTATTTCTCGTTATTGTGTTCCGGCATCCCCGTGAAGAAGTCACGTGTACCTGTATAGAAAATGATTGATGTCATCACACTGAGAGGGCCCTAAGAACATATGTCCATATTTAGAGGAGCAAGTCCCACTCTCGAGCTATCCGATCACTTGTAAAACTTTTCGATGAACCTGTAAGTTGTCGTTATGATCACTATGTTACAGGTGATGTTTAAGCAACCCCAAAGCACGTCATACGGTAAGAAGTGCCACGATACTATCATGGTCTAAGCAGCAATATCATACGTTAACACTGCATGTTATTACACTTGAATGCAGATGATATTAATCCAATTCACAACAAACAAGTTTGGGTCAGTTTAATATGATCGCTCTTCCAATGTAATGTTGTTTTAGGACTACCCGCACACTTAACAATATCCTAAGATCCGGAAAACGTCATCACTAATAACACTTGATCTAGTCCTAGATGCGAGACTAGGAACCTTTTATTTAACCGTTTATCATGCCACACGTGCATATGAGTTTTCCATTGAGTCCCATATTCCAGGATCATAGCAGTTATAGCTTAGAATATAAACTCCATGATTATGAATAGGGAAATATGACAGTACATATATTATTGGCTCTAGGACATATTTCCAACAAACACATCATTTGCAACTAACTTTTTTCTCAAACAGAGGTGCTAAATTTAAACTATTGCGGGCCATTAATCTACAACAATAAACACAAGATTCACTTTTAGACATAATTCATAATTAATTATTGCACTAGTGCTTTAAATAAATTTAATATACCCCCACTTAAAATCAATATCTCTCATAATTGATAGTAGATGATTCAAGATCCTAATATTATTCTCAGCCATTGATGTGGACATCACTGATGACGAGAATTTTGACTGGTGGGCAATGATGACCCACAAGTATAGGTGATAAATTGTAGCTCTTTTCGATAAGTAAGAGTGTCAAACCCAACGAGGAGCAGAAGGAAATGACAAGTAGTTTTCAGTAAGGTAATGTCTGCAAGTGTTGAAATTGTAAGTAGCGGAGTAGTTTGATAGCAAGATAATTTGTAACGAGAAAGTAACGATAGTAGTAACAAGTATGAACCAAGGTAGCCCAATCCTTTTGAGGAAAAGGATAGGCCAAAATGGTCTCTTAAGATAAGCAAAGTGTTCTTGAGGGTACACGGGAATTTCATCTAGTCACTTTCATCATGTTGGTTTAATTCGTGTTCGCTTCTTCGATAATTTGATATGTGGGTGGACCGGTGCTTAGGTGATGTTCTTACTTGAACAAACCTACTACTTATGATTAACCCTCCCGCAAGCATCCGCAACTACGAGAAAAGTATTAAGAATAAATTCTAACCATAGCATTAAACTTTTGGATCCAATCGGTCCCTTACGGAATAGCGCATAAACTGGGGTTTAAGCTTCTGTCACTCTCGCAACCCATCATCTAATTGCTACTCCACAATGCATTCCCTTAGGCCCAAATATGGTGAAGTTTCATGTAGTCGACGTTCACATGACACCACTAAGGGAATCACAACATACATACTATCAAAATATCGAACACATATCAAATTCACATGATTACTTGCAACATGATTTCTCCCGTGACCTCAAGAACAAAAGTAACTACTCACAAATGATATGCTCATGATCAGAGGAGTATTAAATAGCATAATGGATTTGAACATATAATTGTCCACCAAATAAACCATATAGTAATCAACACTACTAGTCACCCACAAGCACCAATCTACAGTTCCGGTAACAAGATTGAACACAAGAGTTGAACTAGGGTTTGAGATGAGATGGTGCTGTTGAAGATGTTGATGGATATTGCCCTCCCCAAGATGGGAGAGTTGTTGGTGATGATGATGATGATGATGATGATTTCCCCCTCCGAGAGGGAAGTTCCCCCAGCGGAATCACTCTGCCTGAGGGCAAAAGTGCTCCTTCCAAAGTTCCACCTCGAGACGGCGGCGCTCCGTCCCAAAAGTCTTCCCCTTCTTTTTTCTAGGTAAAAATGACTTGTATACCAGAAGATGGGCACCGGAGGTCGGCCGAGGAGGGCACAACCCACCAGGGCCCTCTCTGGTAGTTATTTGCTCCAATAATTCTTACATATTCCATAAAAAAATCTCCATGAAGTTTCAGCTTGTTTGGAGTTGTGCAGAATAGGTAGCCTAACGTAGCTTTTTCAGGTCCGGATTTCCAGCTGCCGGAATTCTCCCCCTTGGTGTGTACCTTGCAAATTATGAGAGAAAAGGCATTAGAATTACTCCAAAAAGCATTATTATGGATGAAAACATTATAAATAACAGTAAGAAGACATGATGCAAAATGGACGTATCAACTCCCCCAAGCTTAGACCTAGCTTGTACTCAATCGAAACCAAAATCGAAAAACATGTTCACATGCTTTGAGAGAGAGGTGTCAATAAAAACAAAATACGGACATAGAAGCATCATGTTGATTATTATAACGGCAACAAATTTAAACATAAGACTCTTATCATAGAACTCTCGTCATACACTTCTCATGAATAAGTAACAGTTCATCACACAATCGAAGTATAGAAACCAACCAACTATGTTCTCAGTTAACTTTGGAACTACAATTCATCATCTTTTCAGGAAGGGTCACGTATCGGAGCCTTTAGGAAAGTCCACATACTGAACCATCATATAGTCTTCTATGATTGCTAACACTCACCGCGTACACATGAACAAAACGTTTCAACCGGACACATAGAAAGATAGGGGCTTATAGTTGTGCCTCCCAACATACTCACCTCAAGGGTGATGTCGACAAAAATAACTCATGCTATCTATATTCAACTAGACATATGTGCCTAGATCTTTCCTCACCACATGATACTTGCCAAAGGAAAAAATAGAAGGGAATAGAAGGAAAACTTTGACTCTTTGCATAAAAGTAAATATATAAAAGTAAAAGATAGGCCCTTTGCAGAGGGAAGCAGAGGTTGCCATGCGCTTATTTATTTGTATGCTCAATCCCTTAGTACAAAAGAACGTCATGTTGTTTTGCCCCTTAAGATGACAACCTTTATTATGCAGTCTGTCACTTTCATTCTTTGTCATCCAACTTCGTACAATGCTCAAATTTCTCTTATACTAAATGATCTCACACTTTTAGAAGCAATTTTTATTGCCTTTTTGCACCGATGACAACTTATTTGAGGGATCTTTCTCAATCCCTAGGTAGTTATGGTGGACACTTGAAAGTAAGATTTGGGTTTAAGGGTTTTTGGATGCACAAGTAGTATCTCTACTTGATGCAGAATTTTTGGCTAGCAAAGACAGGGGCAAGCACCACATGTTGAAGGATCTATGACAATATGACTTCCGTGTGAATATAGACAAATATAAACCATTACGTTGTCTTCCTTGTCCAACGTCAACAATTTTGGCATATAATATTTTGATGAGGGCTCACAATCACAAAAGATTTCTAGGATAGTATATTTATATGTGAATCTTCTCTTCCCTTATTAATTCTTTCATGAGTTGCATCATTTACTAATGCTATGTTTGTCAATCTCTAATAAATTTTTCTACTTATACATTTCTGTATGTGGTGCCATCACCTACCATAGGATGAGTATATGATCTTATGGATTTATTTCCTTCCTTTTATTTACTTCCTTTCTCTTTTTGCTTTCTTTTTTATTTCTTTTCTTTAATTGCAACAAGAAAGTAAAGAAAGCAAAAACTCAAACTAAACTTTACTATATAACTTTCACATGATTACAACGATAGATCACTAAGCAAACTCTCAAGGAAGAAAGGATCGAGCTAAACTTTATTTCACTAAAGCAAAAAGATCGAACTAAAATAAGTAAAAGGCAAAAAAGATAGTGGGATGATACGATACCGGGGCACCTCCCCCAAGCTTGGCGGAAGCCAAGGGGGTGCCCATACTTGATACTCAGTTCTCCTTTGGTGGTGAAGAAGATGGTGATGGTGATGAAGAAGGGATCTTGTCCTCGGATTTCCATGGCAATGGTCCACCATCATAAGAGGAGGAGTGAGTCTCACGGGTCCTGCAACTAGCAGCCACACTCATACCTTTAAACCTCGCCTCATATTCAAAGACTTGGTTTTGAAGATCATAGATCTGGCTTTGGAGAAAGTTGATTTTCTCGTTGAGGGTGAAGATGATGTCCTTCATGGGCTTGCCATCCACCTTGAGATCACGGGAAAGGTCCGTGATCATGAGGTGATTGGCATTGAGCCCACGCTCCACCATCCCCTTGCACCGGAAGACTTCTTGCTCCATAGCTTCAAGCCTGGCCTCTACGGTTCCCGTGCCCTTGGGACCTTGCTCATCGTGGATGTACATCACTCCCACATCCATCTGGATGGTTTGAGGGTGCTGCACCACCTCCCGCAGATATGGGTTGATGACGTTCTTGAAGAACTTGTCCTTGGAGGAACTTGAAGAGGCCATGGTAGATGAGATCTGACAGAAAACAACAAGAAAAGACAATAGAGGATTTCTTCGCGATACGGTGGTCAACAGGTTCGAGAAGTATATGTAGATTTTTTATCTTGGAGGACAAGTATATTGTAGAAAAACGGAGTCCGGAAGGTGTCCCCAGTGGGCACAACCCACCGGGGCGCGCCAGGCAAGCCTGGCGCGCCCTGGTGTCTTGTGCCCACTAGGGGACGCTTCCTGGAAGTTTCTTTATTTCCAAAATTCTAAAATATTCCAAAACTGTTAAAAATTATTTTTGTAGATTTTTCGGAGTCCGTTTACTTACCGTATCACATACCTCCTTATTTTCACGATTCTGGAGTGTTTCGGAAGGACTCTTTTATGTGTTCTTCCGGTGTCAAAGTTTGATTAATGTTACTTTCAGCATTAATAGGCGTACCTGAGATATAATGCTTTATTCGTTGCCCATTAACGACCTTCGGGTTAGTACCTTAGAAATTATTTATTTTGATGGCTCCAGACCGGTAAACCTCCTTGATGACATATGGGCCTTCCCATTTCGAGAGGATTTTTCCTGCAAACAATCTGAAACGAGAGTTGTACAAAAGAACATATTCTCTGACCATAAACTCATGGTTTTGGATTCTTTTATCTTCCCATCTCTTAACTTTCTCTTTGAATAATTTTGCACTTTTCATAAGCTGGGGTTATCCATTCATCTATAGAGCTTATATCAAATAACCTCTTTTCACCAGCAAGTTTTAAATCATAGTTGAGTTCTTTAACTGCCCAATATGCTTTATGTTCTAACTCAAGAGGCAAATGCCAAGCTTTTCCATAAACCATTTTATAAGGAGACATACCCATAGAATTTCTATATGCTGTTCTATAAGCCCAAAGTGCATCATCTAATTTCTTAGACCAATTCTTCGTGGACCTATTGACATTCTTTTGCAAAATTAATTTTATTTCTCTATTGCTAAGTTCAACTTGACCACTAGACTGAGGATGATATGGTGATGCAAATCTATGGCTACCATCATAATTGGCAAGCATTTTACGAAAAGCACTATGAATGAAGTGTGAACCACCATCAGTCATTAAATATCTAGGGACTCCAAACCTTGGGGAAATAACTTCCTTAAGCTTTTTAATAGAGGTGTTGTGATCAGCACTACTGGTTGGAATAGCTTCTACCCATTTAGTAACATAATCAACAGCAACCAAAATATGTGTATACCCATTAGAGGAAGGAAAAGGTCCCATGTAGTCAAATCTCCAAACATCAAATGGTTCAACAGCAAGTGAATAATTCAGAGGCATTCCTTGATGCTTACCGATATTACCTATTCTTTGACATTCATCACAAGATGAGACATACTTACGGGCATCCTTGAAGAGAGTAGGCCAATAAAATCCAGACTATAGTACCTTATGAGCAGTTCTATCTCCAGCATGATGCCCTCCATAAGCTTCGGAGTGACATTTCCGTAGGATTTGTCCCTGTTCATGCTCAGGTACACAACGTCTAGTGATACCATCTACTCCTTCTTTATAAAGATGTGGGTCATCCCAAAAGTAATGTCTTAAATCATAGAAGAATATTTTCTTTTGTTGGTATGTAAAGCTAGGTGGCAAATATTTAGCAACAATGTAATTAGAATAGTCACCATACCAAGCTGTACTATGAGAAACATCTATTGTAGCTAACTGCTCATCAGGAAAACTATCATCAATAGGTAATGGGTCATCAAGCAAATTTTCAAGCCTAGACAAGTTATCAACTACGGGGTTCTCAGCTCCTTTTCTATCAATGATATGTAAATCAAATTCTTGTAACAAAAGAACCCAACCAATAAGTCTAGGTTTAGCATCTTTCTTTTCCATAAGATATTTAATAGCAGCATAGTCTGTGTGAACAGTTACTTTGGAATCAACAATATAAGGTCTAAATTTATCACAAGCAAACACCACTACTAAGAATTCCTTTTCAGTAGTAGCATAATTTATTTGAGCACTGTTTAGAGTTTTACTAGCATAATGAATAACATTCAATTTCTTATCAACTCTTTGTCCTAGAACAACACCAATAGCATAATTACTAGCATCACACATAATATCAAAAGGTAAGTTCCAATCAGGTGGCTGAACAATAGGTGCAGAAATTAAGACTTTCTTGAGTGTTTCAAAGGCTTCTAAACAATCATCATAAAAAACAAAAGGAATATCCTTTTGCAGAAGACTAGTGAGAGGCCTAGAAATTTTAGAAAAGTCTTTGATAAATCTCCTATAGAAACCAGCATGACCTAGGAAACTACGAATACCTTTGATGTCCTTAGGACATGGCATTTTCTCAATAGCATCAACCTTAGCTTGGTCCACTTCAATAGCTCTTTCAGAAATTTTATGACCCCAGAGAATGCCTTCATTAACCATAAAGTGGCACTTCTCCCAATTCAAGACAAGATTTGTTTGTTCACATCTCTACAAAACTCGATCAAGATTGCTTAAACAATCAACAAAATATTTCCCTTAAACAGAGAAGTCATCCATGAAAACCTCAACAATCTTTTCACAAAAGTCAGAGAATATAGCAGCCATACATCTTTGAAAGGTAGCTGGTGCATTACATAAACCAAAAGGAATACGTCTATAAGCATATGTTCCAAAAGGACAAGTAAAAGTGGTATTTTCTTGATCAGGTTGAGAAACATGTATTTGTGAGAAGCCAGAATAAACATCAAGGAAGCAAAAACGTGTGTGCTTTTATAATCTTTCAAGCATTTGATCAATAAAAGGCAAAGGGTAATGATCTTTTCCAGTTTATTTGTTTAGTTTTCTGAAATCAATTACCATTCTATAGCATGTAACAATTCTTTGTGGAATAAGCTCATTCTTATCATTAGGAAAAACAGTTATACCTCCTTTCTTAGGGACACAATGAACATGACTTACCCATCTACTATCAGCTATAGGTAGATTATACCTGCTTATAGAAGTTTTAATATTTCCATTCTTACCACCTCTTTCATCTTCGGTTTTAACCGAGGTTGGTGATCAACAACTGGTTTAGCGTCGGGTTCCGTATTAATTTTGTGCTGACATAGAGTGCGACTAATGCCCTTTAAATCATCAAGAGTATATCCAATAGTAGCTCGGTGCTTCCTTAGAACTTTCAATAATCTTTCTTCTTCATGTTTTGAAAGGTTGGCACTAATAATAACATGATATATTTTCTTTTCATCAAGATAAGCATATTTCAAAGTGTGTGGCAATTTTTTTTAATTCAAACACAGGATCACCTTTAGGTGGAGGTGGACCTCCCAGAGTTTCAATAGGCAAATTGTGTTTAAGTAGAGGACGTTGTTCAAAGAAAATCTTATCTATTTCATTTCTTTCATGCATATGTAAATCATTTTCATGGTCTAGCAAATATTGTTCTAAAGGATCAGTAGGTGGCACAACAATAGAAGCAAGACCAACTAATTCATCCTTACTAGGCAATTCGTTTTCATGATGATTTCTACTAAACTTGGAAAAATTAAACTCATGAGACTCATCACCAAAACTCACACCGACAATCTGTTTCTTACAATCTATCTTAGAATTAACTGTGTTCAAGAAAGGTCTTCCAAAGATAATGGGACAATCTTGTGGGGAACCAAGAACAAGAAAATTAGTAGGGTATTTTATTTTCCCACACAAGACTTCAACATCTCTAACAATCCCAAATGGTGATATGATGTCTCTCTATTAGCAAGTTTAATAGTAACATCTATGTCTTCTATCTCTGCAGGTGCTATGTCTTTCTTAATTTCTTGATATAAAGTGTAAGGAATAGCACTCACACTAGCACCCATGTCACATAAACCATGATAACAATGATCTCCTATTTTAACTGAGATGACAGGCATGCGAACAACCGGTCTAATTTTATCCCTTTTATCAGGTTTGGCAATTCTAGCAGCTTCTTCATAGAAGTAAATAACATGCCCATCCACATTTTCTTCTAAGATATCTTTAACCATAGAAATACTAGGTTCTACTTTAATTTGTTCATTAGGTTTAGGTGTTCTAATATAGCTTTTGTTAACCATAGTTGAAACTTTAGCATGTTCCTTTATCCTAACAGGAAAAGGTGGTTTCTCAATATAAGCACAAGGGACAACTGGATCAACATTATAAATCATAGTTTCTTCTTTAATGGTACCCGTTCTTTAATTTCTTCTTTAATAGGTGGGTGATATTTAAATCACTTATCTTTAGGGAGTTCAACATGAGTAGCAAATGATTCACAAAAGGAGGCTACTATCTCAGACTGAAGTCCATATTTAGTGCTAAACTTTTGAAAAGCATAGGTATCCATAAAAGATTTAACACAACCATATTTAAGCTTAATACCTGACTCTTTACCTTCGTCGAGTTCCCAATCTTCAGAGTTACGTTTAATTCTTTCCAAGAGATCCCACCAGAATCCAATAGTCTTCTTCATAAAAGAACCAGCACAAGAAGTATCAAGCATGGTTTGATCATTACGAGAAAGCCGAGCATAAAAGTTCTGGATAATAATTTCTCTTGAGAGCTCATGATAGGGGAATGAATATAACATTGACTTAAGCCTCCCCCAAGCTCGAGCGATAATTTCTCCTTCACAAGGCCAAAAATTATATATATATAACTCCGATCATGATGAACTAGATGCATAGGATAAATTTTTTGGTGGAACTCCAATTTCAAACGATCCCAATTCCATAATCCAATATCATCGCATAGCTTATACCATGCTGATACGTCTCCAACATATCTATAATTTTTGATTGCTCCATGCTATATTATCTACTGTTTTGGACTATATTGGGCTTTATTTTCCACTTCTATATTATTTTTGGGACTAACCTATTAACCGGAGACCCAACCCAAAATTGTTGTTTTTAGCCTATTTCAGTGTTTCGAAGAAACGTAATATCAAACGAAGTCCAAACAAAAAAAATCCTTTTTGGAACGCGATTTTCTCACCGGATAAGACCCAGGAGACTTGGACCCTACGCCAAGCCATCGAAGAGGCAGTCACGAGGGTGGGGGGCGCGCCCCCCCTAGGGCGCGCCTCCCTGCCTCGTGGGCCCCTCAAAGCTCCACCGACATACTTCTTCCTCCTATATATACCCACGTACCCCCAAACGAACAGATACGGAGCCAAAAACCTAATTCCACCGCCGCAACTTTCTGTATCCACGAGATCCCATCTTGGGGCCTGTTCCGGAGCTCCGCCGGAGAGGGCCGTCATCACGGAGGGCTTCTACATCATCATAGCCTCTCCGATGAAGTGTGAGTAGTTTACCTCAGACCTTCGGGTCCATAGTTATTAGCTAGATGGCTTCTTCTCTCTTTTGGATCTCAATACAATGTTCTCCCCCTCTCTTGTAGAGATCTATTCGATGTAATCTTCTTCTTTTTTGCGGTGTGTTTGTTGAGAACGATGAATTGTGGGTTTATGATCAAGTCTATCTATGAACAATATTTGAATCTTCTCTGAATTCTTTTATGTATGATTGGTTATCTTTGCAAGTCTCTTTGAATTATCCATTTGGTTTGGCCAACTAGATTGGTAGTTCTTGCCATGGGAGAAGTGCTTAGCTTTGGGTTCGATCTTGCGCTGTTCTTTCCCAGTGATAGAAGGGGCAGCAAGACACGTATTGTATCGTTGCCATCGAGGATAACAAGATGGGGTTTATTTCATATTGCATGAATATATCTCTCTACATCATGTCATCTTGCTTAAAGCGTTACTCTGTTTTTAACTTAATACTCTAGATGCATGCTGGATAGCGGTCGATGAGTGGAGTAATAGTAGTAGATGCAGAATCGTTTCGATCTACTTGTCACGGACGTGATGCCTATATACATTATCATGCCTAGATATTCTCATAACTATGCTCAATTCTGTCAATTGCTCAACAGTAATTTGTTCACCCACCGTAGAATAATTATTCTCTTGAGAGAAGCCACTAGTGAAACCTATGGCCCCCGGGTCTATTCTCATCATATCAATCTCCATCACTTTAATCTTGCTTTGTTTTTACTTTGTCTTTTACTTTTCACTTTGCATCTCTATACCAAAAATACCAAAAATATTATCTATCGGATCTCACTTTCGTAAGTGACCGTGAAGGGATTGACAACCCCTAATCGCGTTGGTTGCGTTGAGCTCTTTGTGTTGTGTAGGTATGAGGGACTTGCGCGTGGCCTCCTACTGGATTGATACCTTGGTTCTCAAAAGCTGAGGGAAATACTTACGCTACTCTGCTGCATCATCCTTTCCTCTTCGGGGAAAACCAACGCAAGCTCAAGAGGTAGCACATGCCAATTCTTTTACCTTCAAAGATAAAGGGAAAACCTTTTCCATCACCTTATCCCTGGGTAAACCTGCAAGCTTAAACAATCCACAAATTTGTTCCACATATATCAAGTGCATATCAGGATGTTCAGTTCCATCTCCTGCATAAGGATTAGCTAGTAGTTGTTCTATCATACCCGAAGAAATTTCATATTCAATATTTTCAGTAGGTGCAGTAGGTTGAGGGGTAACTAATTGTGGTTGCGGACGAGGTGAAGATACCCCTAACTAACCCCTCACAGGATTGTTTTCCATAGTAACAAGTGACAATAAATATCAGCACACTATATAAATGTTTCCTTACCAAAGGCACTTCACTCCCCGGCAACGGCGCCAGAAAATAGCCTTGATGACCCAAAAGTATAGGGGATCAATTTTAGCTCTTTTTGACAAGTAAGAGTGTCGAACCCAACGAGGAGCAGAAGGAAATGACAAGTAGTTTTCAGTAAGGTAATGTCTGCAAGTGTTGAAATTGTAAGTAGCGGAGTAGTTTGATAGCAAGATAATTTGTAACGAGCAATTAATGATAGTAGTAACAAGTACGCAGCAAGGTAGCCCAATCCTTTTGAGGCAAAGGACATGCCAAAACGGTCTCTTAAGATAAGCAAAGCGTTCTTGAGGGTACACGGGAATTTCATCTAGTCACTTTCATCATGTTGGTTTAATTCGTGTTCGCTACTTTGATAATTTGATATGTGGGTGGACCGGTGCTTAGGTGTTGTTATTACTTGAACAAACCTCCTACTTATGATTAACCCTCCCGCAAGCATCCGCAACTATGAGAAAAGTATTAAGAATAAATTCTAACCATAGCATTAAACTTTTGGACCTAATCAGTCCCTTACGGAATAGCGCATGAACTGCGGTTTAAGCTTCTGTCACTCTCGCAACCCATCATCTAATTGCTACTCCACAATGCATTCCCTTAGGCCCAAATATGGTGAAATTTCATGTAGTCGTCGTTCACATGACACCACTAAGGGAGTCACAACATGCATACTATCAAAATATCAAACACATATCAAATTCACATGATTACTTGCAACATGATTTCTCCCGTGACCTCAAGAAAAAAAGTAACTACTCACAAATTATAAACATGCTCATGATCATAGGAGTATTAAATAGCATAATGGATCTGAACATATAATTTTCCACCAAATAAACCATATAGTAATCAACTACAAGATGTAATCAACACTACTAGTCACCCACAAGCACCAATCTATAGTTCCGGTAACAAGATTGAACACAAGAGATGAACTAGTGTTTGAGATGAGATGGTGTTCTTGAATATGTTGATGGAGATTGCCCTACCCAAGATGGGCGAGTTGTTGGTGATGATGATGACGATGATTTCCCCCTCCGGGTGGGAGGTTCCCCCGGCGGAATCGCTCCGCCGGAGGGCAAAAGTGGTCCTGCCCAAGTTCCGCCTTGAGACGGTGGTGCTCCATCCTGAAAGTCTTCCCCTTCTTTTTTCTAGGTAAAAATGACTTATATACCAGCAGATGGGCACGGAGGTGGGCCGAGGAGGGCACAACCCACCAGGGCGCACCTGGGCTCCCTAGCGCGCCCAGGTGGGTTGTGCCCACTTGGTGGGCCCCTCTGGTGGGCCCCTCTGGTAGTTATTTGCTCCAATAATTCTTATATATTCCATAATAAATCTTTGTGAAGTTTCAGCTTGTTTGGAGTTATGCAGAATAGGTAGCCTGACGTAGGTTTTCAGGTCTAGATTTCCAGCTGCTGGAATTCTCCCTCTTGGTGTGTACCTTGCAAATTATGAGAGAAAAGGCATTATAATTACTCCAAAAACCATTATTATGGATGAAATCATTATAAATAACAGTAAGAAAACATGATGCAAAATGGACGTATCAGGCATTCTTTTGCCGATCATATCTCAATATGACTCTCGTTCATCTTTCAATGCTTCTTACTCCGATCTCAGAACAATTCTGCCAAAACTTCAAGAGAACCGAGTGATATCTTCTCACATGGTCTGGCCATCCACCCGTCTTACGCCTCGCATCCCGTTGGTACTCATGTGGACATTATGCACTGTGGAATGCTACGTGTTATAGACGGCAACAACACTGGGAAGAGCACCTTTCAACTTGATATTTACTATGAGAGATCACCCTAATAATTGATTACTGCGCAATCAAAGGGTGCAAACAACCAAGGGATAAACATCTTAGGCAATTCATAATAGCATGATATAGTATAGCCATGGGCGCCGGGAATGCCTCCATGGTCCTTCGAGGTCTTCATGAAGTTTTCTCCAAAAGTGTTGTCGTGGCGACGATTTTGAAAACTACTGCTGTGGCACCGATTTAGTTCTCCTGCGCCTGGTGAAGCTCTGGGTCCTTCGTGTAACATGTAGGCTATCTCTACGTCTATCACACTAAGGTGGCAATCCCATGGCTCCAACCATCATGTCATGACACGCAAGCCAATTAACATTACAACATGTAACCATCTCATACATAAACTCATTATCACAATGAAGGCCATACCACATCGTATGCAAACTTGCAAAACCAAATTAGATGTCCTCTAATCGGTTTGGAAAGTTTTAATTACGTGGTTGCTGGAGTTTCCAGATAACACTAACTACCTACATGCACAATCAAGGCGATGATTCTTGTTGCTAGATTAACTTTTTGGGTGTGTGAAAGAAGAGACTTAATAAAAATCTCGTTCCCCAAATTAAACTTCGTCAAATACGCGTGACCCCCTAGAAGATCATTCATCTTCGTTGCCCTCTTGCATATGCGACAATTCACTATTCTTGACAATGATGAAGCCCAAGGAATTGCTAGCAGATCGTCGGTAGCCAGAGCCGATCGATTGTCGGAACCTTGTAAAGCAACATGATGTCGTCAATGAACTAAACCAGAGCAACACTCGAGGGAAGCATAGCAAGAACATCAAAGCCTCACATCCACACGTGATCTAGATCGACACCTGCATCTACTCATAGAACCGCTAATGATGCTATTGTTGGTAAACGTAGTAAAAACAAAAAAAATCGCCCTACCATCACCCAAGAACAATATGAAGATGCATATGGGGTTTGGACCAATGATCATTACCAACTCTGGAGTGCAACAGAAGTAGATGAGTTGGTGTAGATCGTACTTGGAGTCCCTCAAACCATTGATGACGATCCTGCAAACCGCCCTTGAACGATCCCTGGAACAAAAGATCGAAAGCATGACCTCTCTACTTGGTTGCAAGCGTACAGTCTTCAGGATCCGACAGCGCTTCACCGTCCACAGCTAATTCTCGCCAGAGAATTGGAGGGAGGAGATTAGAACCGCACTGGGTTTCTAATTATTAGGATTAGAAGAACTAGGTATAGCTCTAATTAGTCAAGTAGGACCAACTAGAACTAGAACTATATGAACTAAAGGAGGCTCCAACACTTGTGTAGAAAATAGGGCCAATACCTCAAGTATATATAGGTTAGAGTGGGAGGAGGGGCATCCACCAAGTAGTGAAATACCCTCCTTGGGGCGCCGGCCCCAATTCAGCCTCCCCCTATGGAAAGGGGGGCTCCTCCAATTGGGCCCTTGTGGCCCAAGTTGCCTTCCACCTCTTAGCCTTTTAAGGCCTGTTGATATTGAATTATTTATAAAAGCCCTCTAAGAAGTATTAGATCCTTTTATAATTTAACAACACCAGAAATATTTTCCACAAATATATTAATTATCGGGAATAACCAGTATTGCCCGATAATCTCCGAAACCCTTTCGATGACCCTGAAACGCTTTCGGTTCCTCTTGAAATTATTCCGAATATTAATGCAACAATTCCACACATAAATCGTCGATACTCTCATCCTACTAACACAAAGAAGATCCTGATTACCTTAAGCTTGTGACCCCGTAGGTTTGGTAAATCATAGACATAAACGAACCCCCTTTGTTCAATGACCGATATCAAAACCGTGAACGTCTATATCGATCCCTATGATTAGACGAACGAAATTTGAGTGAACCTTTGTCTATCATGTGATGTTCCCTTTGCTTCGCGATACTTTACAGAACTCGAGATACATCAATATCCTCCCGAGTCATGCACATGCTCACTATACTGTTGATCTTGTTGCCGATTTTGTTCTTGAGTTGTTATTATGATCACCTAGTTACAGATGACGTTTGATCAACCCCAAAGTCCATCATATGGTAGGAAGTGACTATGATACTCTTATGGTCTAAGGAACTCAAAATACATGCTAACACTCTGTGTTATAACAATTGATTTTAGATGATATAATTTCAAAGTATAACAAACAAGATTGGGTCGATTCAATATGATCATTCTTCTAAAGTCATACTCCCAATGTTGTTTTTGGGCTAATGTTAGACTTAGCGATATCCTAAGATCCGGAAAACATGACCACCAACAACACTTGAGCCAGTCTCCGAGGCAAGACTGGAACCTATTCTTTTATCGTTTATCATTCCACACATGCATATGAGTTTTCCACTGAATCACATATATATTCCAGGATCGTAGCAGTTATAGCATGAAATATAAACTCTTAATTATGAAAATGTAATAATACAATATTACTGCCTCTAGGGCATATTTCCAACAAGCTTGACCTAGCTCGGGACATTGGTGGATTTTAATATAAGCAATGAGATCAAAAAAAATATCTTTAGTTTTCAAATTATGTTCAGTGACACAAAAAATCATCGCGGGATATGGGTACACCTAGAGGCACCCAAATCCGTTGCCTAAAATCAGGCCAGAAGATCACCAACGTACCAGAGGGAGCTGATCCGAGAGGAAATAAGATGGTGATAGGAAAACATCATAAAAAATTCTTAGGTGACATTTCCTGTTACATCACCGGGGTTTTTGTCACTGAATAGAGCAGATTTTGCAGTGTTACCTTCTGTAATTGGTCCACTAATAGTTTTGGCGAAAGCTTAAGGCAGGAATTCATCAAATAAATAGGACGATAGTCACTGATATATGTATTATTTAATTTCTTAGGAATGAGAGTAATTGGAGATGCATTAAGACAATTCAGGAAGATGGAACCTTTCCAAAAGGTTATTCTATGTCATTATGACATATTTTTGGCACCTTTTATATAATTTTATTAGAACAACCTATTAATCTAGTGCCAGTTAATGTCTTGTGCTTGTTTTGGGATTTGTAGAAATACTATTTTTCGAGAACCAAAAAAATAAAAATAAAAATAAGTCATCAAGATTGAAGTCGGGAAGACACCAGAAGGAACAAAGCAACTGAAGATGGATGATTACTAACAAGGTTAAACCCAACCAACATACACAACTCCCACTTAGAGATTATTCATGTAAGCATGGCCAATAACAAGACTAATAGATTGGAGAGCATATACATTTACAAATCATACAACAAAGAAATAAAAGATATCAATTGCAACCTTAAATAATCTGATCATAAAGTGCCAATTCATCACACTACAATTAACCATTGAGAATTACATTAGACTAATCACAATCATGTAGGGAAGATCATGTGATCTTTGTATTGAAGAATGGGAGAGAGCAGATGCCACATAGCTACTATTATGAACCCATAGTCCAAGGAGGATTACTCACACATGATAATTGGAGTAGCAAAGTTGTTGTAGATGGCTTCAACAACAATTTCCCCCTCCAGCAGACAACTGAGACTCCATATAATTAGATTACCTCGAAACGCATCATGGCAGTGACATAAAATTTTCTCCTTTATTAGGTTAACGATCAGAGGGTTAATACGGAGTTAGGGGTCGAGAGGCAATGTAGGGGTTCCTCAAAGGCACCACGTGGTGGGCCACGTCGTCGGGATGCATGGAGGCGTTTGGGTGGTTCTCTCGCACTTCTTCGCCCCTCTATGATCTTCTCGTGATTTCCCGAATGACGTATTTTTTCTAGTCCCCCAAAATTGTATTCAGTTGCATAAAATACAAGCAAAAATGGCAACTAACACTTGGCACTAGATTAAGAGATTAGTCCAATAAAATAAAATAAAGGGGGGTAAAACTATGTAAAAATGATATAATAATAGCATGAACATGACACAAATTATATATACATCAAGACATGTAGGCATCCCAAGCTTAATCCCCATATTGTCATGAGCAGGTAGATGATAAAAAGGAATATTTTTTTAGTGAATGCTACCGCAACATGAACATGATTATCCGATGTAGCCTCACTAAAGTTTAACTCAAGAATAGTGATGATGAGCAATTGTCTATAGTTGATAATTAGGTAACAATAAACAAGCACACAAATAAACTCGCTCCATCTCACTATAAATCAATGCATCAAGCCAACATTGACCTCACCAAAGTTTAAGAAAGAACGTCAATATTATATTAAGAATTTAGTTGCGACTATTGTATTTTAAAATGTCTAATAACATTTTATCAGAAACCAACCCAAGGTCGACCAAGTAAAAGAACTTCATGGTCTTTCTGCATCATTCACTCAACTTACTTATGCAACACTTAAGCGCGGGTTTAGACATTATCACTTATGGGGAAAACAAAATAGTGATGATGGTTTAAGAGAAGTCAAAAATAAGTTAGACTTGCATCAACACAACTGGATCATTAGGCGGTGTTAAGACCTTATAATCAATGCTAATGCAAGGAATAGTGATTGCCATGCACCAGATGCACTCGAGTTATGAATGTTTGAATACTCTCCTATGGACTAGTGGGGTGTGCATTCAACGTCCTTACTCATGAAGTCCTAGAGTATTTGAGTAAGCTTATCCTTGAAATATATAAGCCAAGTTCTGTAATGTATAAATCCCAACTTGTGTATGCAACATGACATACATGAAAAGTCTCTATTATAATGTAGTGTTGCTGCTTTGAAGCACTTTATTATTTCAAAAAAGAACATGTGATACTTTGAAGCAAAAGTGCATAACGAAAAGGAATAGTAGTATGTTGCTCCTTCACTCATCTTCTTTTTTATTGGTACCTCCATGGTGGATCTTGTATTTGATATGTCAAAGTAGAAGGAACACTCTATAATTATGAACAGTACACCTTTTGAATTTATCCATAACTCAACTCAAATGATCAACGATGAACATGATGTAGAAACTCTATATGAATGCCTCCAGTAGTGTAAGGATGTGCAATGATCTAGCTTGGCATATATAAAAACGAATAGCAATGGATGTGCCACCTAAATATCATGCTAACTATGTATGACGATGCAAAGAAAAATGACTGTGAATTATCTCATCTTTAGTCATGTTAGTGTAATGCAAATGATGGAAGTTGCATGGCAATTTATATCTCGGAATGGCAATGGAATGCCATGACAGGTAGGTATGGTTGTTGTTTTGAGGAAGATATATGGACTTATGTGTAGGAGAACAAGAAGAATTCCTCCCACGTGGTTTTCAAGTATGCACCAAGTCTCTATGTGAGAGTGGGCAATCTCGATGACAAAGACACTAGCAATGAACATGAACGAAGTGCATAAGGCTTTCCAATTTGCATTGCACAAGTTCCTTGTGGCAATATCATAGGTTGGGGTTGGTAGGAGTTAACCATCGAGTCGCCCCAACCTTAACAACATCTTTAGTTTACTTATAACACTACTTCGACACTTTGAGCTACTCAAGTCACTTCTAAGTTTCCAACTTTTATTTCGCTAATTGAAAGGATGTCTCAAGTAATAGTAAACTTCAACACACTAATTCACTTCTAGATTCAAGCTCATGTATTGCTATGCTCATCTCTTGCCCTCAAATTATCTCAAAACAATTGCAAAGAGTTCGGTTCTCACATTTTTTGCTTCTAGAGGTATATTGTTCATGGAATTTTTTTATTATACCACTTATACATGCTTATCATTTGAGTTCCAACATATTAATGTCATTCCAACAACAAGTTGTAGTTTCAACTCTCCAAAAGATATAAGTGAAACATGATGAGTTTAAAGTGTTTCTACTTTGATGTATGCTCTAATAGATAAAAGTGAAGCAATATAGAAATTCTAAAAATATGTAGCCATTCATATAATCTCTCAATTCAGAAGATTTCAGATGCGATGATCGCAATGATTAAAAATAAAAATAAAAGGAATACAAGGACACTCCAAGAACATCACATAATATGTGGAAAAATAAAACCATAGGTCCAACCAAGACAAACTGACAATTTTTGAGGAAGAAGGGGGCAGGTGCCTTGGGCATCCCCAAGTTCAGAAGGTTGAGATATCTTGAAATTATTTCTTGGGGATTTCTTAGGCATCCCCAAGCTTCAGTGCTTACATCTCCAAATTTCCTTCGTATCATTATCTCCCATGGGTCTTAAAAACTTCATTCACACTAAATTAGACAGACTTTATGAGGTGGGTTACACCAAAAAAAAGTTCACATATTTTAAAGTTTGTGTTGGAGATATGCCCTAGAGGCAATCACTTATGATGATATTTCTTATGTGTTTATGAATAAAGATAGTCCTTGGACATTATCAATGATGTGTATCAACAAGTACGTGACTTGTTTGTGGGACTATGCAATGCATGATGACTGTCCTAAAAGGTCCCTAGTCGAAAGGGTTGTGTGGACGCGCAGTCGACTAGACTAGCATATGACACGGTAGATGACTCGGCCTCACTAGCCATGGAGCATTGGATGCTAACCGGATAGTATGGACTCTGAAGGATCTGGTCGGATTCGACTTAGTCGGATCTGAGTCGAGATAAGGTCCAAGACGGACATACCTGTCACGCCCAAGATGCGACCCTATCCTAAAGGAACTCGAAGGTCCCACCAAGGATAGAAGCGCATCTCGAAGACGCTTTTGCAAGCTGGATATCATTACATCAACATTACATAATAGTGGGGATACAACCAAGACATACAATGTCACATGGATACAACAATACATCATACACAAGATCATCATCCGACTACGGATGAAATAGAAACAGAAACTCAAACAATATCCACCCTGCTAGCCCAGGCTACCGACAAGGAACCTATCCCTCAATCAAAGAAGAAGTAGAAGAAGAACTCCAACACAAGTAAACATCGCTCTCACGTCAGGATCATCGCATACCCTGTACCTGCAACTGTTGGTGTAGTAATCTGTGAGCCACGAGGACTCAGCAATCCCATTACCATGGGTATCAAGACTAGCAAAGCTTAATGGGTGAGGAAGGGGTAAAGTGGTGAGGTTGCAGCAGCGACTAAGCAAAGTATGGTGGCTAACTTACGCGAATAAGAGCGAGAAGAGAAGCAAAGCAAGTGGTTGTCAACAACTAATGATCAAGAAGTTATCCTGAACTCCTGCTTACGTCAAACATAACCCAGAAATCGTGTTCTCCTCTCGAACAACCCCGAAAAGAGACAATCATGGTTACTCACACGGTTGGTGTATTTTAGAAGAGTTTACTTCAAGTTTACTACAACCGGATATTAACAAATTCCCATCTGCCACATAACCGCGGGCACGACTTTCGAAAGTTCAAAACCCTGCAGGGGTGTCCCAACTTAGCCCATGATAAGCTCTCGCGATCAATGAAGGATATTCCTTCTCCCGGGAAGACCCGATCAGTCTCCGAATCCTGTTTACAAGACATTTCGACAATGGTAAAACAAGACCAGCAAAGCCTCCCGGCGTGCCGACATCCTGATAGTAGCCGCGCGTATCTCGTCTCAGGCCACGACCGGATGAGCACTACGTACAACTAGAACCAGCCCTCAAGTTTCCCCGAGGTGGCGCTGCAAGTGGCTCTAGTTTGGACCAACACTTAGACAAGCATTGTTCGGGGGGGGGGGGCTAAAATAAAGATGACCCTCGGGATGCGCGACTCCCAAGGGAAAAAGGTAATAGGCTGAGGCAAATGTAAAACCAATGTTGGGCCTTGCTGGAAGAGTTTTATTCAAAGCGAACTGTCAATGGGGTCCCATAAATCACCCAACCGCGTTAGGGACGCAAAATCCGGGAACATAATACCGATATGACGGAAACTAGGGCGGCAAGAGTGGAACAAAACACCAGGCATAAGGCCGAGCCTTCCACCCTTTACCAAGTATATAGATGCATTAATAATATAAGAAATATTGTGATATCCCAACATAAACATAATCCAACATGGAGCAATCTTCATCTTCACCTGCAAATAGCAATGCTATAAGAGGGGCTGAGCAAAGTGGTAACATAGCCATACAACGGTTTGCTAGGAAGGGTGACAAAGGTTAGAGGTTCATGGCAATTTGGGAGGCTTGATAAGCAAGTGGTAGGTAACACGACATAGCGGTAGAACGAAGCAACTAGCATAGGAATGATAGTAATGAGATCCAAGGTGACGGTCATCTTGCCTGAAATCCCGCAAGGAAGAAGAACGAGTCCATGAAGAAGATGAAGCCACGAAGACGAACCAAGCGTAGTCGAACGAATCCTCACGATCGCAACGAAACGGGAACTATGGAGAAGAAGCACACAACATGGTAAACAAACCACACATGAACAAGGCATGATGCTCAAACAAGTATGATGCATGACAAGGCTACATGAAGCTACTCATGGTAGGAGATGATGCATACAAGAGCAACACATCAAAGCAAGTTTAAATGAGGCCGGAAACAACATAGGACATTTCCGGTAAGTCCCCATATGCAAATTTCGAAATTGGTTCAGATCTTAATAAACCTTATTTTCAATTTGTTAAAAAACAAGTTAAGATGCACCACGATGATCTACACGAAATTCTAGTCAAGTTACATATAAAGTTCATTAGATTCGGAGCTACGACCTAGAAGATATGAGCAAAACAAGATAAGCTTGGCATTGATGCAAAATGCATTCAAACATCAAGCAAACACATCAAAACATGGATGCAACAAGGTAACATCAAACTGCATGCAAAACTAAGCAAGTTTCGTATAGAGCACACTCAAAACGGAGCAACGGTTCAACACATACACTATACAAGTCTAAAGGACAAGCTGTCCAAAACAGCAACTAGTCATATAGCAAGCATCAAAACGACATGCTACAGCACCCCAACATGAAAAAAAAGGCATGGACATGCTGTACAGGTAAAGCATTACAAAACATGAACACTGAGCTATCTCTAGAAACTAGTAGAACATGCTCAAAAGGACATGGCAAGATTGCAAATAATAACAGGTTCACAGACTTGGCAGAATTCACAGGACATGGCAGATATAACATCAGGTTACAATGTTTAGAGCTATCAAACAACATGCTACAGGAACATATCATGGCAACCAAAAGTATTGAATGAATCTACTAATCACATAGAACAAATGTCCCTTACTGAATATAAGCCAAAAAGGCACAGAAGATATGATGGTACCCATGTAAACATAGCAAGCTTCATAAACAGATTCAGACACTGAAAATACTCGAAACATCCTTACTGAACATACTCAGAATTATCAAGGCATCTTTGCGAGCTCAAATCACTCATCATAGAGCATTGCATGACAAAATAATCATACCTACAGCAAGAGGACATGTTCATGAAGCTAAGCATGGCAATAGCATGTTCATAGTATGCAAGGATCAACTACAACGACCTTGGCAAAATTGATTAACATGTAAACAATCTGCCAGGAACATTTTATAGCAAAAGTAGAGCAAGATTAATACATGCTAGAGCACTCTATAAATACAAACAGAGGTATGGATGAATATAGGATAAATATATGTCCAAAACATCCTTACTGTCGTGGAATTGTCACGGCGGATGTCCTTAGTGTCAGGACTTAGTCGCGAGGCCAACGCATCTATGTGGTAGCTTGAGAGGGGTTGAGTGGAACGAGAGACGCAGGGCGGATCAATACACAAGACAAGGATTTAGACAGCTTCGGGCCCCGGGAAACATCATCCGGAATAGCCCTACATGCTGTTTGTGGCTAGGTCTCATTATCATCATGAGGGAGTCGCCGTAAACCGGCTCTTTGTCTCTGGCCCTAGAGATTGTTTCTTTCTCTCCCCCCTTTGGGGAGCCCTGCCCCTCCTTATATATGTTGAAGGGGCGGGTTACATGTAGAGTCCAACTCGGACTTTAACTTCAACTATTTTGACTTCCCTTCACGGGCTTCATAACTCCTGGCAACCCAGTTGTTACCGTCTGTCGGTTTAACATGGTCTGCCGGTTTAACATTGTTCTGCCGGTTTAACATTGGTTTGCCGGCTTAACATTGGTCTGCCGGTTTAGCATCTGCCGGGTTATCATCTGACTTGACTCCTGCCGGTTTACCACCAGCCGGTTTACCGTCTGTCTCAGCCATCTGTCTTGAACTGTTCACCGGTTTACCATCCGTCGGTTTAACAAGTCCCAGCCGGGTTACGACTCGGCCGGGTCATACCGCGGGGTATATCCCCGACATTAGCCCCCAAGTTTAAGTTGGATTTATCCATGTTAAACTGATCCTGATCCTCTTTAAATCCTTGTGATTTCCTTCTAGAAAATCCGGTTTGATAGGCCAGCTTCATAATCAACTTGCTGACATTGCTTTCTCATAGAAAATTTATTGTGAAGAATAACTCCTTTGATTCAGCTCCCAATGACTTAACAAAAATATTGGCCCTTGAAATCCTCATTTGATCTTCAGCCGGTTTAAGAATGTAAAACTTGCCGGTTTATCATCGCCAAGATCGTCGGTTTATAAATTTTGATAGCACCGGGTCATACTTGTAGTTAACATCCAGCTTGAAAATATACCTCTTATATGCCTATCACTTGTAGCCCCCAAGTCTTAAGAAGGTAGCATAGCAATAACTTAAGACTTGCTTCAATATAAATATCACAATCTTGAAGAAATCCAGGTTGTTTATCTCAATCACCAGTCAGAATTGAGTATTCCACATATGTAGCCCCCAAGTGCCGGGTTGTCATGCTTGCAGCAACCTGGGACTTGAAATTGCCTTATTCTCATAAAAACTTCAACCAGTGTAGCCCCCAAGGGCCGGGTCATTATGCAATAATGAGCAGGGACTTTGATATATACTTCAATGAAAATAACATCATATGATGTAACCCCCATCATGGGACTTCAATCCACGTCCACAAGGTTAAAAGCCTTGTGCTTTACCAACTGAGCAGTGGACCCTTCAATATAATGGATAAAAAGCTTTGTACCTTGAATAGTTGACAGGAGCAATTGGTAGCCCCCAAGGGCCGGCTCATTATAATGTGATGAGTCGGGTCTTCAATAAGGTGAGCAAAACAATGACTTTGCATTAGCCCCCAAGTACCATGGTGCATGCTTGTAACGACATGAGACTTGCATATTTGATGTAATCTCAACTTTGAATAATGTAGCCCCCAAGTGCCGGGTTGTAAGCCTGCAGCAACTCGGGACTATTCCTTCAATCGTAGAAAATGATAACCATTGCGCCAAAGCGACTTTGAAAAAACCTTAAAAAATCCAGCCATGTTGGCTATTCAAGATAATATAATCTGGTATGAAAACCTTATTCATCCAATATCATAATGAAAATTCAGCCAAGTTTGGCTATTTGAATAATATAATCCAATAATTTATAAGCGCAAGATTCCAATGGCGCAATCCAAATATATACTGGCGACTTATAGTCCAAAGCCAGACCAGTTTAATAAACACCGGATAATTTATCATCATACTGGCGACTTATCGTCTTAAAGCCAGGCCGGTTTAATAAACACCGGATAATTTATAATCATTCTTTATTCAACCTGTTTCTGCATACAACAAGTTTAAAGTGTCCTGGCGGTTTACCGCCCGACGGGTCATAATGCCCAACATATAACCTGGGTTTATAACCAAGGCTGCACTTAAAAATATGAAATATATCATACCTGTGACATTGAATCACATCGTTGGTTTACCAACTTTTTGTAGTAAGAATGATAACCCCAATCTTGAGTAATGATAACTCCTTCCATATTGTGCCGGTTTATGATAAAACCGTACCGGGCTGTGATAAACACCGGATTAACCATATATAATACTGGTGACTTGTAGTCAAACCAGACCGGGCTGATAATCTCCGGATTATAACTTGATCATGCACTCACAACTTGTAGTTGAAAGCCGAGCCGGGTTGATAAACACCGGTTTACTCCATAATAGGATGGTAACAGAAAATCAAACCGGGCAGATAATCTCCGGTCTAAAAATGGACCGTGTTTCGCTAATTTAGCTGTTTGAACCGGTACAAAATACTGTCGGTTTAAAAAACGCAAATAAAATAGCAACTTCTCAAGAAAGGCTATTAAAGCAAAAGCAATGGCAACAACTTTTTGCAAAAGAAGAGCTCTACTGAGCTTGGTCAGATGGAATTACCATGGTCAGACGCAACCAAGCCCCCCGAAGGCGTAGCGATGGTGCCAGTCAGCCAGGACCCCAAAATGACGCGTGGCATTACGCCGGCCAAGTGGCATTGCTATGGTTCGGGTTCGACCAAGCCCCCAAATGACTCTAAGGCCCGTAGGCCGACCAAGAGGCGTGACCAGTTCAGACGTGACCGTGTCCCCAAATGATCTGGTGGCTTTCGCCGGCCAAGAGGTATTGCATCAGTTCGGACACGACCGAGCCCCCAAGTGACCTGGTGGCTTTCGCCGGCCAAGAGGCATTGCATCGGTTCAAAACATGACCAAGCCCCCAAATGACCTTATAAGGACAGCTATGTTCTCTTTGGTTCGAATACGACCTATGTTTGAACAGGAAGCCCCAAGTGATCTTGATAAGACTTGCAAGGGGTAAACCGGATGTTGTTTTAAAACAACTCCATGTAACCACACATGATATAAAAAGAATAGATACCCCGCTTTATGAAGCAGAAGCCCCCATGTGATCAATAATATGTCAGGCCAATAAGGCAGGATACCCATGTTTGAACCGTGCATCATGGCAGCAGGTCCTCTTCGGTAATTTTTAAGTTTTTGCAAGAGATAAAGTCTTCTTGAACCGGGATCTTGAACCGAATATTGAGAGCTTCAAAGCTTTGTGGGACACATCTTTCCCTTGAACCGGATTTTAAACCGGAATCTTCATTTTTAGCCAGAAATTTTCTGACGGCCTTTAAACTCAAACTTGCGAGAAGTTAATTCCTTTTTGAACCGGAAATTCTTAAACCGGATTTGAGAGCTTCAGAGCTTTGTCGGAGAACAAATTTCCCTTGAACCAGATTCTAAACCGGAATCCTTTTCTGTTGACCCGAAACTTCTTCATTGAGCCGGGATTTTGTAACTGTCATATACTTTCTAATCCGGAAATCTTCTGACAGCACAATGTGAATCCGGGACCGGGTTATCTCTCCCTCCAACGTATTGGGGTTCTTGACTTCACTGCAAACCGACAACGTTGCTAAATCATATCATTGTAGCTCCCAGGTCTCAAGGTGACTCAAGGAGTTGGCTTGAGATTCTCCATATTTAACCGTGATATAAACCGGCATAACTTGTATATCATTGGTGTTGATACCACGATGTGAATCCATAGAAGGTTGAGGTGACTGCGGCGGGTTGTAAATGATCCCGTATGAACCGTGTCAGCAACTCGGCTAATGGTTCCTTCCAACGGGTGATTTGAAGTTAACCAAGCTGTAGCGGCGGCGACTTGTGCGCCTGCCCATTGATCCATCCAGTGCAGACGGCGGTTGATGATAATTTGCCTCCAATTTGAAAGAAAACCGGGCTACCCAAGCTGTGACTTGTTCATACTCAATAAATGGCTCGTGCAGGCAGGTGCGGCCCGGTATGTTGATGTAGACCGGACTGCGGGGGATGGCAGCCTGTGCATGCGCTATTGGGTAATTCGCATGGTCCTGACGAGTTGACGCGGACTGGATCGCGATATAAACCGGCACGGGTTATCCAATAGCTCAGCAATATAATAATCCCTTTTTGCAATAGACAATTTGTCCTGCATTGGAAAACTTGCAAGCCAGAGGATTTGCTCTTTTTAAAGAAAACAATACATGTTATGAAAATATGATGGATGGATTTCACCTGATATGTTAGCCAGAAACTATCCACCGCGGAGTTGACGATTACCACAGTGAAACTGAAATCAACTATGGCAAGTCGGCCACGCGAACAGACAGATGAACCGGTCGCGGCATTGTAAACTGGTGTGGAGCAAGTTGCCCTCTGCGCCATAAACCGGCGTGGACGCGTGAACCGGCCGCGAGGGCGGACGGGCGAGTCGTCCATGGCATTGTAAGGCAGCGCGAACGGATGAGTCAATCACATGGATGGTCCGGTAAGTTGAACTAGTCCGGGCTGCAAAGGTGGCAGCTTGCACGTCCATTTACCGGGTAATGAGGCACGGACGAACACTGGGCGCAACATTGCAAGTACGTGCCCCGTACCCATGATATAAACCACAATTGTCCTGGTATTTTATCGGATGAACGCGGATGCCGGTGCTGGATGCGGTAGTAGAGCGAGGCCGGCGGAGGCGAGCCGGATGACTGTGCGCACACCCACACACGCGGGGTAGCAGCAGAGGCGAACCGGACGGGTGTGCACTGGAGATTAGACATGTTGACTTGCCAGTCTGATCCGGTGTGGTAATCCTTTGCCTAATGACGTACGCTCACGTGACGCCGCTTTAACAATATTATTTCTTCTCTGGATAGGTTGCTTCCTCCAAATCTGAGCTTTAACATGAATAGTACTCAAGCACTTGATGGATCACTTTACGTGAATATCAACAACGGAGAACAATAGCAGCAGACTTTAGCGGATCAATTTACGAAACTGCCTCGGAACTTGATCATTGCCTTCTCACGTGTACGCTGATACGGATTGACTTGACCCGGCGTCCGGCAGCTATAGGAGATTCTTTTTTTATCGGCCTCAGCGATACGCGCGTGTAACAGCTAAAATTGAAATCCTACTCGGATTCGACGGATCGCACTCAAACATTAAATTTGCTGGCTCTGCCGAAGACCATCTCACGGCGGATTACCCTGGACGCTTTCCATACTGGCGCTTTTTCTTATCTAACATACCGCGAGCTTCTTGATGTTGACGGATCGTGTCGCGTTGCCAGCGGTGCACAGAACATCAAACCCTACTTATTTTCATCTCAATCTGGTAAACTTGCACTTGATGCAAATCCTTCCAAACCGGCTCATCTTCATCTGGTAAATTGCAAACTTCTCGATCCCTGGAAGAAATCCCTCCAAGAACACAACACCATCGTGCGCAGGCCCCACGGTGGGCGCCAACTGTCGTGGAATTGTCACGGCGGATGTCCTTAGTGTCAGGACTTAGTCGCGAGGCCAACGCATCTATGTGGTAGCTTGAGAGGGGTTGAGTGGAACGAGAGACGCAGGGCGGATCAATACACAAGACAAGGATTTAGACAGCTTCAGGCACCGGGAAATATCATCCGGAATAGCCCTACATGCTGTTTGTGCCTAGGTGTCATTATCATCATGAGGGAGTCGCCGTAAACCGGCTCTTTGTCTCTGGCCCTAGAGATTGTTTCTTTCTCTCCCCCCTTTGGGGAGCCCTGCCCCTCCTTATATATGTTGAAGGGGCGGGTTACATGTAGAGTCCAACTCGGACTTTAACTTCAACTATTTTGACTTCCCTTCACGGGCTTCATAACTCCTGGCAACCCAGTTGTTACCGTCTATCGGTTTAACATGGTCTACCGGTTTAACATTGTTCTGCCGGTTTAACATTGGTCTGCCGGCTTAACATTGGTCTGCCGGTTTAGCATCTGTCGGGTTATCATCTGACTTGACTCCTGCCGGTTTACCACCAGCCGGTTTACCGTCTGTCTCAGCCATCTGTCTTGAACTGTTCACCGGTTTACCATCCGTCGGTTTAACAAGTCCCAGCCGGGTTACGACTCCGGCCGGGTCATACCGCGGGGTATATCCCCGACACTTACTGAACATACTCAAAAGAGGCACGGATATCACTGTAGCAACATGAATACATGGCATGAAAATAACAGCAGAACAAAGAATTAGTAGAATCCTAAGTCACTGAAATCAGCAACATCATGGAGGCTACTTTGCAAACTTGTAACAAGCCACACATGGCATATCATGAAGAATGGATTGCACCACAGAAAATATGGCATGTTGTAGCTCATAACACATATAGACTTCATGCTCAAAAGAAAATCACGAAAATAGATGCAAAAATGACAAATGAGCATGTTCTGTTAACATACAGCAGACAACATAATATAGCACTCTTGCGATGATGATTAGGGCATGAATATGAACTTAAATGAACATGGCACAATGGAACAAAATGTAGATCATCTCCTCTTGAACATTTTGATATATCATGCACGCAAAATGGAGCAGCATGCTAGGAGATATGATGCGATGAATAGGGGACCAGAATGCAATAATCTCAAGACGGGGCTTGCTGAATCCAGATCTGAGCACGCGCGGGAGCCGAGGTTCGCTGGAGAGGAGTGGCCGGAGTTTAGGAAGACGGTGGCCGGACTTGAGCTCGCTGGATCCAGAGCTTGACGCGGCGAGGGGGCGCTGAGGAGGCGCGGGCGGAGGTCGTCGGCATCGGGCGGCGGGGCGCGGTTGACGGCGCCGGCGGGGAGCCCGCGCGGCGGAGCGGCGACCGGCGATGGTGCTGGGAGGCGGGGAGCTCCGGGCGAGCGCAGGCGGCGGCATGGCGGAGCCGGGGCGCGTGGGCGCTGGCGCGTGCGATGCGCGGGCCGGCCCCGGGCCCCGCGGGCCGCGGCGGCACGCGTTGGCGGGAGTGCCACATGGCGGCGGCGGGGTGGAGGAGAGGGGCGGCGGGGTGAAGTGGTGTGTCGTGATTTGCCGGAGCGACGTGTCCGGCGGACATGTACGGCGCGGATGGACATATCAGGCGGCGCGAGGAGGAAGACTGCTAGGGTTTGCACCGCGAATTTCGGGGGGAGGGACTCATTTATAGGTAGAGGGAGCTAGGAGACTCCAAATGGAGTGCGGTTTTCGCCCACACGATCGTGATCGAACGACCGAGAGCATGGAGGGGGTTTGGATGGGTTATTGGGCCACCTTGGAGGGGTGTTGGGCTGCACACAAAAGAGGCCTTTGCGGTTACCTGGTTAATCGTTGGAGTATCAAACGGACTCCGAATGGAACGAAACTTGACAGGCGGTCTACCGATGGTGTAACAAGGCTGCTTGGCAAACCTAGGTCCATTCCGAGAAAGTTTAACACCCGCTCACAACAAAAGACAAAAGGGGGACGCCGGAGGGCATAGGAGTGCCGGATTGCAAAACGGACAACGGGGAAAATGCTCGGATGCATGAGACGAACACGTATGCAAAGTGCGATGCACATGATGACATGGCAAAATGCAACACGCCAGCAAATGACATGGCAACAACGGCGAATAACTGGTGGACACCTGGCGCATCGAATCCAAGGTGTTACAACTCTCCTCTACTAACAAGAGATCTAGTCCTGAGATCTTAGGACCGAGATGGAAGGGAAAAAGGGATGAGGTGAAATAAGGAAAAAAGAAAGAGGATAAACAAAGTCGAGAACACTCAAATAGGAAAAGGAAATAATGAATATGATGAGAATCAAACCTCTGAAGCAAAAATGAATTCGAAACCACTCCGATTAGAAAAAGATTGAGAAGGAATAAGAACGAAAGAATTGTGATAGGAACCCAGTTGAACATAGAATGGAATAGAACTTGAACTTGAGAAGATGGAATGATACTTGACGAGAGAAACAACACTATGCCTCTGGAAGACTTGAAAGAGTTGAAAGAAAAGAACGGAGAAGAAGACGACATCTTCTACCACGAATGAAATAGAAAGCAGCCTTAGAAGAAAGGATTGAACATAATTGCTGAGAAAATCAACAACGAAAAGAATTTCTTGTTGTGGACTTATGGATAATATCTCAAAATTATGAGGTGATAACCGACCACGAGTGGAAAATATTAAATAGCTGAGAAGAAAGAAGAAATGCAAAACTCCATTTCCAAAGAATACAGAGAATTAATTTCTCTTCGAGAGGCAAGAAGGAAAGGTACTAGTACTCCTTGAACAAGAATCTTGATGAACACTAGAAGAATGAATTAAATACTAACGAACCACCGTGAAGATCTCCGGTAACAAAAGGATGACGAGATACAATTGAAGGATGAAAGGAATAAGATTAAAACCTTGCGATGATTTAGATGGAGGTTCTGACGAGATGGCGAGAAGACTTGGAACTCCAGAAAAGAAAAAAGGTGAAGCACTTCGCATCGAGAGATTAACCATCATGAAAAATCTCCGAGGGAAGGAGTTAATCAACTTGACCACGATGAAGTGAGAATAAGAATTATGTTATGCTTATCCTCCATCAATTATATTGATGAGAAGCAATGGATTGCATACCACTTATTCGCGTTGAAGGAGATTACGACGAGATATATCGCAAAACTAGGGATGGTCTTCAAGGAACCACCGGTAGGATTGAAAAGAACGAATGAATTGATATGATTAGAACGGAAAAGGAATCTTGAATGAACCACCATAAGAACTGAAAATCGAATGACGAAAAGAGAAAGAATCACCGGGAAGAATTAGAAAAGCACTACGATGTTTGAGGGAATCCAGAGACAAGTGAACGAAGAGATCGTGAACTGCTTGGATTATACTTGAGCGAAGCACGAGAAGAAATATTGAGATGAACGAAGGGGCACAGATATATAGAATAATTGAGAGAAAGAAGCTGAAAACTTAGAACGAGGAAATATTCCGAAAAGATGACCTCTAGATGATCGTGAGAGACACCAACTCCTGAAATACTCCATATGGATAAGAAAAAAACGCACGATTGGAAAAACAATAAGAGGATAACATGTAGAAGAACCACGAATCTCCGGGAGAATGGACAAAATTTATGGAAAACTCTACTTCGGTCTTCAAAAGATGAGAATGGTGACGAGAAACACCACCAAAAATTGTTGAGATACTCCGGGAGAATGAAAAGAGGAAAGATTGACCCGAACAAGAGAGAATTTGAGAGCGATCTTGGAAAAGGCATCTGACTTATGAAATTCATACTTACGTCAAACTTCAAAAGAACTTGAGAATACCTTTGGGAAAAATAGAAGAGTCAGGTAAGATCCTGGGAAAAGACCTGTGGGTTAGGGCCCACTGAAAAGAAACACCGTTGAGAGGCATTGAAGAATAGACAATGCACCGGAACGATTAAAAGATTTGAATGAGGTGACAACCTCAATATAATTGAATGCAAACATGAATCTTCTGAGATGTCTTCAACACTCCAGGATGATAGAATGGCGAGCGGCGAACGAGCAAAGGGAAATATTTGAGCTAAGGGAAAGAATACGATCGACAACAAAAAACTTGAATTTGGATCCACCGGAAAGAAAACGAGACTAACATTGATGAAGTCGACGAGAATTCACCGGTTGAGACAATTGAGGAAAAACTGAAGATACTCCGCATGAATGAAATAACTGCTCGAATAGAGGCTCAGACTCCGGGAATAAAAGGGGTGGGAGGGTTGGAAAAACACAGGCAACTTGAAACGGGGAATCGACGAACAACTTGCTAGGGGGAAAACACCGGTTGGAAATCATTGGGGAGAGAAATGCAAAGGCTTCGCACGAGTAGGATGGATACTCGATTACAAACTCCGGTTCCGAGAAGAAGAAGGGTGGGCGGGTGGGAAAAAGAAAGACAACTTCAGATGGGGAGAACAACGACATGGAGGAAGAACTGAGGATTGGTCTCCCAAAGACAAAGAGGTTCGAGTTGACTTGACGAGAAATGCACCGGACAAATGAGGAAGGACAACGAACGAAAACTAACTACGTGATCCGAAAGAAAAATTTGAAGGGGAAAAGAGTAGTTCAAAACACCTATGTCAAAATTTCTCACCAGAGCGACGAAGGGGCAGAGGAGTAAAAAGAATCCTACTCTCCGATATAACTAGACTCTGAAAATGTTTTCTTCTACACTCGATAACGGCCAAAACTACACGGTCAATCAAGGGGCTCCTAGGGTCGGTCGAGGCTCTGATACCAACTTTTCACGCCCAAGATGCGACCCTATCCTAAAGGAACTCGAAGGTCCCACCAAGGATAGAAGCGCATCTTGAAGACGCTTTTGCAAGGTGGATATCATTACATCAACATTACATAATAGTGGGCATACAACCAAGACATACAATGTCACATGGATACAACAATACATCATATACAAGATCATCATCCGACTACGGATGAAACAGAAATAGAAACTCAAACAATATCCAACCTGCTAGCCCAGGCTGCCGACCAGGAACCTATTGTCGTGGTTCTAAGTCTGACAGTAGTGTAGGGGGGTATGAATGGAGAGGCAAGATCCTAGCTATGGAATACTTGTATACGCACGAGTTTTACGAGTTCAGGCCCTTCTCGGAGGAAGTAACAACCCTACGTCTCGGAGCCCGGAGGCGGTCGACTGGATTATGCGTGTATGGATTACAAGGGTGCGAACCCCTTACACTGAGGAGGGGGGTGGCTTATATAGAGTTCGCCAGACCCCTCCGGCCCTCAGTTATGCAGGGTTTAAGGTACATTAATGTCAGACGTTACTGGTAACGCCACAAATAAAGTGCTATGATGACCATAAAAGCTACTTAATGACCGACCGTTAGCGTGCGGAGTGACTTTAGATCTCCTAGCTGTCGAGTGGTTGGCTTCATGGTCGAGTGATAGCCTTCATGGTCGAGTGTCTTTGAGTCCGTCGAGTGGAACACTTCTGAGTCGATTCAAAGGTGATTTCTTCTAGAGATGTCCTAGGGGAGGGTAGCTTGGGCAGGTCCATGACCCTACCCTAGGTACATAGCTTCATCATTAGCCCCCGAATGGATCGAGGTTTGAGTGGGGGAAGGAGTTGAAAACACTTCTGACCCATTTTTCGTGCTATGAGTGCGCCTTGCCCTGGATTAATGAACCTAGGTGATGACACCAACTTCTTTTTCAGTCGCCTTGATCCATTCTTGGTTTTTGTCGAGTGAGTTTCTTTACTTGAAGAGCTCCGAGTGATGGTGTGGAGGAGATCTTCCGTCTGACAAGTTGCCCTGCTGCTCGCGGATTTTGTGGGATTCGAATTTTGGGAAGCGCGCGGGACGGAGGAGGCCGCAGTAATCGGATGGGATAGGGCAGAGCCGCCTCGATCTCCACGCCACCTTTTTCGCCATGTATCGTGCGTGCGATTGTTGCGGGATTTGACAGGATCGTCCGGGCCTACAGGTCAGTCACTCGGAAGCAACCTCATATAAGGCACCGGGCCGGGGTCTTTGAACAGTGCATTCTCATTTCCTCCTCTCCTCCTCAGACTTCTCCGCCGCGCTCGCACTCGCCCCAGTGCCGCCGCTCTGTACGTGTCTCGCTGGCGACGATGGGGAAGGAGAAGACGGTGGCTTTGGAGCGGGCGAAGAAGGCAACGGCGAAGGCAAAGGAGAAGAAGTCCAATTGGGGAGGATCTTCCTCGAGGGCTGGCCTGCCGCGGGGCTGGATCCAGGGCGACTGGATCCGCTCGGTGATTCGTCAAGAGGACATCGACGACTTGGCTGATGTAGGGTTGAATCCTCACGAATCGGCGTGGCTTCCGGGGGAGGAGACCGAGCCACGACCTCGGGAGGGTGAGCGCGTTCTCCTTACCACCCACGTCGACCGCGGGTTTTCCTTGCCTCCTCACCCTTTCTTTTGGGGATTTTTGAATTTCTTTGGGGCGCAACTCAACCACTTCACTCCCAACACAATCATGTATCTTGCCGCCTTCGTGTCTTTATGCGAAAATTTCCTGGCTTGTCGACCTCATTGGGGTCTTTTCAAGCACATTTTCACCTGTCGCTCCCAGACGGTGAAAAAGGCTAATCCGAGTGATGAGAGAACTCAAGTGATTCAGATGTGTAGGGGCCTCGGGATTCAGATGAGAGGTAAAAGTTCTTTCCCGGCCATAATCCTTCCCGACTCGGTCCGTGGATGGCAGTCGGCCTGGTTCTACTGTAAGGATCAGCCGACACCAGGGCAGTCGACTCGACTTCCTCCTTTTTCCATGGAACGAGTGAGGAAGCCCTCCTCTTGGAAGGTGATCCCGGAGGAGAAAGCTCAGGTTAAGGTGCTGGTCGAGCGGGTTGTTCAGCTTATCCGAGAAGGAGTGACCGGTATGGATTTGTTGGAGGTCTTCCTCCGGCGACGCATCCAACCTCTTCAGGCACGAGACCATCCGATGTGGATGTATTCGGGTACTGAGGACACCACTCGGATCCACCCGGAGGAGGTCGAGGAATCCATGTTGGAGGGGTGGCTGACGAGCATCACCGGAAACAAGGACAATCCCAGGGGAGCCAGGAGAGTTCCTCCATTCGACCAGTCCCACGAACCAGACAAGGTCCGATTCTGAACTTCTGATTATGATCTGGATTCACTCGCGCGGCTGTTTAAGCTTCGTCGACTGACTTTTATTCTTCCTGTTTTCTTCCAGGCCCTTATCGAAATTTACTCAATGCCCAATGGAGAGCAAGAGCCAGACCCGGAGGGGGAGGCAAGCGGCGGCGACAGTGGCGACTGGCATTCTGATAGGGAGGAAAATGAGGAGAGCGATGACTCAAGTGGTGAAGAAGAAGCCGAGTTGCCCCCTCGCAGGGAGAGGCGATCCAAGGCCAACCAAGAACGGCCGAGCGCCCGTGAAAAGGCGATTGCTCAGACTGGCCAGTCTTCAAAGCGCCCTCAGACGTCTTCACCGGCCCCGACTGAAAAAGCGTCAAAGCAGCCCAAGGTTGTAGTGCAGAAGCCTCGGAAGGCGTTGCCGAAGATTAAGATCGACATCCCCGTCACTTCCGCGTGAGTGTCTTCCTTTGTATTCACTCGAAGTTCCGTGCTGTTTATTTTTCCTTGATTTGACCAGACGAACTTTGGGACTAGCAGCGCTGCTACTTCCGGGACTTCAGTTTACAAGGATGAGGATGAGGCAATGGAGGATGCAGTCACTTCCAATCTGGGTAAGGTTTATGTCGTTCTGTCTTCATTTGGTCGACTCAACTGTAATATATACAATCGGGTGATGTAAATTTAGCAACTGATCTTTGAACAGCTCCCAACATTATTGATCTCCTCGACGATGACGATGAAGAGCCGGAGAGGCCTTTGACGAGGAAAAATAGGAAAACTCCTGCAGACAGGGTGCCACAGTCGACGCCGATAGCGGAACCAGTCGTTCAGGACGCTGGTGATACCAATCGGGCCTCTGTTACCTTCGTCGTGCCACTGTCGAGTGCTCTACCTTCTTCGTCGACTGCTCAAGCTCCTGCTGATCCACCTTCAATTTTTGCCACTCATCACGTCCCAGAGGACGAAGTGAATGCTGCCAAAGAAGCCATACGTCAAGCGGGTATCATGATGGAAAAGATGAAGATGGTGCGGGATGCCAGTCAGGCCGCCTATGATGCCAGCTTGGTTCTCCAAAGCAATGTTCAGGTTAGCAGCACGTCGACTGATTTTCTTGGCTTGTTCTGTTAGGATATGGTACCTGAAAACTCTTTTTCCAAGGGTCTTTGCATCTGTACACCCACTGGGTGTTTCGACTTGTCACTTGAGCAAATCTACACTTTGAGCTGAATTTTTGTTATTGAAGTTTTGGACTAGTGGGGGCACGCTGAGTGCACCCCACTGGGTGTAGTCCCCGAGACTACGGTGGACTGCGGGCAGTCGACTGTAGTCTTGAAATTTTAATTCTTTCACTCGGTCTGGTCTGGTCATGTCAAGTGTAAACTGAACCAGTGGGGGCACGCTAAGTGCACCCACTGGGTGTAGACCCCGAGACCGTGGTCGACTGCTGGCAGTCGGCTATGGTCTGAAGAGTTTGTTTGCTGTTGTCTTTCTTCTCTCTTTTTCTGTACACTCGCGCCGAAAAGTTCTCGTCGAGTGTTAACTGAACCAGTGGGGGCACGCTAAGTGCACCACTGGGTGTAGTCCCTGAGACTATGGTGGACTGCGGGCAGTCGACCGTAGTCTTAGTATTTATTGTCTCTGTCAATTTTCTCTGCAAAATAACTCCTCCTCCCTGATAGCAGAAATCTTGTGATCTTGGCGCTCGCTTTGCTGACTTGCAGAAACAGCAGATCCGACTCAACCTTGACTTGGAATTGGCCAAGACATAGCTGCAGAAGGCCAAGGACGATGCCAATGGTAAGACGGATTTGTCGACTAGTTTGTCTTGGATTTCCTTCTGCTCTTGCTGACTTAAGCATCATTTCTTTTCAGAAAAACTGAACCAAGCTCTGGTGAAGAAGGACCAAGATCTGGCTGCTGCTCAGAAGAAGGCTGATGACAAAACTGCTCTGGCTGAACAGAAACTGGCTTCAGTCGGTCAATTGGAAGAAGAGAACGCCAAGATGAAATTTGCTCTGGACGAAGCCAACAAGGAAGTCACGTGCTTGAAGAAGGACAAGGTCAACCTGAACGAGAAGATGGAAGGTATCGCTCGTAGGAGGGACGATCTGGAAAGCTATCTGAGGAGCCTTGCCAAGAAGTCGTTCATGAAGCTTGAAGGTATATATTTTGTTCCGACTGATTTTTTCTTCGTCGACTCGGTATACGAAAATTGACTTATCCTTGGATTGTGCATGCAGAATTTTGCCGAGACTTCGAGGAGGAGACTGGGCGGATTGAACCAAACTTGGACCCCATCAACTCTCCCGTGAAGGACGAAACTGCCATGAACCTTCTCCGACTGGAATCCCGTATCGACAGCGTTGTTGACTACTTGGCCCGACTGAAGGTCACCACGTCGCGAATCGACACGGCACTCTGGCCAAGGGCCACGCTCCAGAATGATCTCGAGTCTCTGATGAATCGTCTTAACGAGATCCCTGGTCGAGTGCAGGAGTGGAAGAAGTCTTCTACCCGGTGTGGTGCTGATGTGGCTCTGTCTTTGGTTCGTGTCCACTGTAAAGAGGCGATGAGAAGATAAGCTGGCAGCAATCAAGGTCGCCAACACCAAGAGGCATGATTTCCGATCTTTCATGGAGACTTTCAGCGCTGCTGCCACTCAGATCGCCGATGGTGTCGACCTGGACGAGTTTGTCGAGCCTGCCAGCCCTCCTCCTACGGAGTGAACGAACTTTTATGCCTCACCTTAAATTTGCCTCGGGATGCCGAGTGGATTTTGTAACCGTTAAACTCCTTCGGGTGAATGCCCGAGTACTTTGATCTGCGGTCTGGGACCTTTAGGATTTATCTGAACTTGGTTTATTTCCGAATATGTTTGCATTTGCCTTCGAGTGAATTTTGTTCTTCACTTGGAACAATCTTTATGCTTGAAATGCAGCTCTGAAGTGGAAAAATCCAGTCGACCTGCGCTTCATCGCTCTTGCAGGTAGGGATGGAGCACGTATCGCAGTCGACCTTCACCTCGTCGTCTTTGCGGATCGGGATGGAGCACACGTTGTACTTGTGGCGTAGCTCCGACGGAGAAGGTAGTAGTCGACCTGCACCTCGTCGCCTTGCAGATCGGGATGGAGCGCACATTGTACTTGTGGTGTAGCTCCGAAGGAGAAAGTAGCAGTCGACCTGCACCTCGTCGTCCTTGCGGATCGGGATGGATTTCATACTTAAGCAAGTACTTTGACTGCAGCTAATCCCCCGAGTGAGAGGACTGCTCTCCACTCGGTAGGATTTTTTAAATACTTCGGCGAGTACTTGGACTGTAGCTAAGCCTCCGAGTGGGAGGATTGCTCTCCACTCGGTAGGATTTTTGAAATACTTAGGCGAGTATTTGACTGCAGCTAAGCCCCCGAGTGGGAGGATCGCTCTCCACTCGGTAGGTTTTTCAAACTTAGGCGAGTACTTGACTGCAGCTAAACCCCCGAGTGGGAGGATCGCTCTTCACTCAGTAGGATTTTTTCAATACTTAGGCGAGTATTTGACTGCAGCTAAGCCCCCAAGTGGGAGGATCGCTCTCCAGTCGGTAGGATTTTTCAAATTTAGGCAAGTACTTGACTGCAGCTAAGCCCCCGAGTGGGAGGATTGCTCTTCACTTGGTAGGATTTTTTCAAACTTAGGTGAGTACTTGACTGCAGCTAAGCCCCCGAGTGGGAGGATCGCTCTCCACTTGGTGGGATTTTTCAAACTTAGGCGAGTACTGGACTGCAGGTAAGCCCCCGAGTGGGAGGATGGCTCACCACTCGGTAGGATTTTTCAAACATAGGCGAGTACTGGACTGCAGCTAAGCCCCCGTGTCGGTGTCAAAACCGGCGGATCTCGGGTAGGGGGTCCCGAACTGTGCGTTTAGGGGGATGGTAACAGTAGACAAGGGACATGATGTTTTTACCCAGGTTCGGGCCCTCTCGATGGAGGTAAAACCCTACTCTTGCTTGATTAATATTGATGATATGGGTAGTACAAGAGTAGATCTACCACGAGATCAGAGAGGCTAAACCCTAGAAGCTAGCCTATGGTATCATTGTTGTTCGTCCTACGGATTAAAACCCTCCGGTTTATATAGACACCGGAGAGGGCTAGGGTTACACATAGTCGGTTACAATGGTAGGAGATCTACATATCCGTATCGCCAAGCTTGCCTTCCACGCCAAGGAAAGTCCTATCCGGACACGGGACGAAGTCTTCAATCTTGTATCTTCATAGTCTAGGAGTCTGGCCAAAGGTCACAGTCCGGCTATCCGGACACCCCCTAATCCAGGACTCCCTCAGTAGCCCCTGAACCAGGCTTCAATGACGATGAGTCCAGCGCGCAAGTTGTCTTTGGCATTACAAGGCGGGTTCCTCCTCCAAATACTTCATAAAAGATTTTGAATACAAGGATAGTGTCCGCCTCTGCAAAATAAGTTCCACGTACCACCGTAGAGAGAATAATAATATTTACAGAAATCTAATCTGCTGACGTATTCCATAGCGTGTCATCACACCATGGCCAAGCCTTTATTCGAATTGTTTTTACTGCCCCACCTCAGCGTGTTTCGCGAGGTGGTTTCCATCGCACGTCTTGTCAAAGCAGAGATCGTGTCCCCTTATTCCGGTATTCTTATCAATACGGGCGTGGGTAACCCAACCGCGCCATTGATTATGGCGCTTGGGAGATAAGCGAGTTTTACTAGGCTGGTGGGGACGCATAGTTGCGTCCGCCCAAATAAGTGGATAAGGATCCACCTTTTCACCTACGCTTTCTTCCTCCTTTGCCTATCCATTTCCGCGCACTCGAGCTCCAGCGCCCAAGTCCGCACACCCCACCTCAACCTTCTCCAGCCATGTCCGGAGCGGGAGGCAAGTGGATGATCTCCTCCGTCATGGAGGGACACATAAAAAAACTGAGGAAGGTCGGATACTTGTCTAACGACATCGCGCACCGGCTTCCCGAAGAGGGGCAGCTCATCCCCACCCCTGGGCCCCATGAGAGGGTGGTGTTCCTCCCCCATTTCCTCCACGGACTGGGCTTCCCTCTCCACCCATTTGTCCGGGGGCTCATGTTCTACTTGCTGGGGAACGTAGTAATTTCAAAAAAATTCCTACGCACACGCAAGATCATGGTGATGCATAGCAACAAGAGGGGAGAGTGTTGTCTACGTACCCTCGTAGACCGAAGCGGAAGCGTTGACACAACATAGAGGAAGTAGTCGTACGTCCTTCTCCCGATCCGACCGATCCAAGCACCGTTACTCCGGCGCCTCCGAGTTCTTGACACACGTACAGCTCGATGACGTTCTCCGGGCTCCGATCCAGCAAAGCACTCGGGGACGAGTTTCGTCAGCACGACGGCGTGGTGACGATCTTGATGCACTACCGACGCAGGGCTTCGCCTAAGCACCGCAACGATATGACCGAGGTGGAATATGGTGGAGGGGGGCACCGCACACAGCTAAGGAACGATCTCAAGGATCAACTTGTGTGTCTAGAGGTGCCCCCCTGCCCCTGTATATAAAGGGGAGAGGAGGAGGGGCCGGCCAAGGGGAGAGGCGCGCCCTAGGGGGGGGGCAATCCTACTCCAAGTAGGTTTGGCCCCCCCTTTCCTATTAGGAGTAGGAGAGGGAAGGAAGAGAGGGGAGAGAAGGAGGAAAGGGGGGGCCGGCCCCCTTCCCAATTCAGATTGGGCTTGGGGGGGCGCGCCCCCTCCTTTGCTCCTTCTCCCTCCTTTCCACTAAGGCCCAATAAGGCCCATATAATTACCGGGGGTTCCGATAACCTCCCGGTGCTCCGGTATAGTCCCAATCTCATCCGGAACCTTTCCGGTGTCCAAATATATCCATCCAATATATCAATATTTATGTCTCGCTCATTTTGAGACTCCTCGTCATGTCCGTGATCTCATCCGGGACTCCGAACTAACTTCGGTACATCAAAATGCATAAACTCATAATAACTGTCATCGTAACCTTAAGCGTGCGGACCCTATGGTTCGAGAACAGTGTAGACATGATTGAGACAAATCTCTGGTCAATAACCAATAGTGGGACCTGGATGCCCGTATTGGCTCCTACACATTCTACGAAGATCTTTATTGGTCAGACCGCATAACAACATACGTTGTTCCCTTTGTCATCGGTATGTTACTTGCCCGAGATTCGATCGTCGGTATCCAATACCTTGTTCAATCTCGTTACCGGCAAGTCTGTTTACTCGTTCCGTAATACATCATCTCGCAACTATCTTATTGGTTGCAATGCTTGCAAGGCTTATGTGATGTGCATTACCGAGAAGGCCCTGAGATACCTCTCCGACATTCGGAGTGACAAATCCTAATCTCGAAATACGCCAACCCAACAAATACTTTCGGAGACACCTGTAGAGCACCTTTATAATCACCCAGTTACGTTGTGACGTTTGGTAGCACACAAAGTGTTCCTACGGTAAACGGGAGTTGCATAATCTCATAGTCAAAGGAACATGTATAAGTCATGGAGAAAGCAATAGCAACATACTAAACGATCGGGTGCTAAGCTAATGAAATGGGTCATGTCAATCAGATCATTCAACTAATGATGTGACCTTGTTAATCAAATGACAACTCCTTTGTCTATGGTTAGGAAACTTAACCATCATTGATTAACAAGCTAGTCAAGTAGAGGCATACTAGTGACACTCTGTTTGTCTATGTATCCACACATGTATTATGTTTCCGGTTAATACAATTCTAGCATGAATAATAAACATTTATCATGATATATAAGGAAATAAATAATAACTTTATTATTGCCTCTAGGGCATATTTTCTTCAGTCTCCCACTTGCACAAGAGTCAATAATCTAGATTACACAGTAATGATCCTAACACCCATGGAGTCTTGGTGCTAATCATGTTTTGCTCATGGAAGAGGCTTAGTCAACGGGTCTGCTACATTCAGATCCGTATGCATCTTGCAAATCTCTATGTCTCCCACCTGGACTAGATCCCGGATGGAATTGAAGCGTCTCTTGATGTGCTTGGTTCTCTTGTGAAATCTGGATTCCTTTGCCAAGGCAATTGCACCAGTATTGTCACAAAAGATTTTCATTGGACCCGATGCACTAGGTACGACACCTAGATCGGATATGAACTCCTTCATCCAGACTCCTTCATTTGCTGCTTCCGAAGCAGCTATGTACTCCGCTTCACATGTAGATCCCGCCACGACGCTTTGTTTAGAACTGCACCAACTGACAGCTCCACCGTTTAATGTAAATACGTATCCGGTTTGCGATTTAGAATCGTCCGGATCAGTGTCACAGCTTGCATCAACGTAACCGTTTACGACGAGCTCTTTGTCACCTCCATACACGAGAAACATTTCCTTAGTCCTTTTTAGGTACTTCAGGATATTCTTGACCGCTGTCCAGTGATCCACTCCTGGATTACTTTGGTACCTCCCTGCCAAACTTATAGCAAGGCACACATCAGGTCTGGTACACAGCATTGCATACATGATAGAGCCTATGGCTGAAGCATAGAGAACATCTTTCATCTTCTCTCTATCTTCTCCAGTGGTCGGGCATTGAGTCTTACTCAACTTCACACCTTGTAAAACAGGCAAGAACCCTTTCTTTGCTTGATCCATTTTGAACTTCTTCAAAACTTTGTCAAGGTATGTGCTTTGTGAAAGTCCAATTAAGCGTCTTGATCTATCTCTATAGATCTTAATGCCCAATATGTAAGCAGCTTCACCGAGGTCTTTCATTGAAAAACTCTTATTCAAGTATCCCTTTATGCTATCCAGAAATTCTATATCATTTCCAATTAGTAATATGTCATCTACATATAATATCAGAAATGCTACAGAGCTCCCACTCACTTTCTTGTAAATACAGGCTTCTCCAAAAGTCTGTATAAACCCAAATGCTTTGATCACACTATCAAAGCGTTTATTCCAACTCCGAGAGGCTTGCACCAGTCCATAAATGGATCGCTGGAGCTTGCACACTTTGTTAGCTCCCTTTGGATCAATAAAACCTTCTGGTTGCATCATATACAATTCTTCTTCTAGAAATCCATTCAGGAATGCAGTCTTTACATCCATTTGCCAAATTTCATAATCATAAAATGCGGCAATTGCTAACATGATTCGGACAGACTTAAGCATCGCTACGGGTGAGAAGGTCTCATCGTAGTCAATCCCTTGAACTTGTCGAAAACCTTTCGCGACAAGTTGAGCTTTGTAGACAGTAACATTACCGTCAGCGTCAGTCTTCTTCTTAAAGATCCACTTATTCTCAATTGCTTGCCGACCCTCGGGCAAATCAACCAAAGTCCATACTTTGTTGTCATACATGGATCCCATCTCAGATTTCATGGCTTCTAGCCATTTTGCGGAATCTGGGCTCACCATCGCTTCTTCATAGTTCGTAGGTTCACCATGATCTAGCATCATGACTTCCAGAACAGGATTGCCGTACCACTCAGGCGCGGATCTCACTCTGGTTGATCTACGAGGTTCTGTAGTAACTTGATCTGAAGTTTCATGATCAATATCATTAGCTTCCTCACTAATTGGTGTAGATGCTTCAGAAACAGATTTCTGTGATGTACTACTTTCCAATAAGGGAGTAGGTATAGTTACCTCATCAAGTTCTACTTTCCTCCCACTCACTTCTTTCGAGAGAAACTCCTTTTCTAGAAAGACTCCGAATTTAGCAACAAAAGTCTTGCCTTCGGATCTGTGATAGAAGATGTATCCAACAGTTTCTTTTGGATATCCTATGAAGACACATTTTTCCGATCTGGGTTCGAGCTTATCAGGTTGAAGCTTTTTCACATAAGCATCGCAGCCCCAAACTTTAAGAAACGACAACTTTGGTTTCTTGCTAAACCATAGTTCATAAGGCGTCGTCTCAGCGGATTTTGATGGTGTCCTATTTAACGTGAATGCGGCCGTCTCTAGAGCATAACCCCAAAATGATAGCGGTAAATATGTAAGAGACATCATAGATCGCACCATATCAAGTAAAGTGCGATTACGACGTTCGGACACACCATTGCGTTGTGGTGTTCCGAGTGGCGTGAGTTGCGAAACTATTCCGCATTGTTTCAAGTGTAGACCAAACTCGTAACTCAAATATTCTCCTCCACGATCAGATCGTAGAAACTTTATTTTCTTGTTACGATGATTTTCAACTTCACTCTGAAATTCTTTGAACTTTTCAAATGTTTCAAACTTGTGTTTCATTAAGTAGACATACCCATATCTGCTTAAATCATCTATGAAGGTGAGAAAATAACGATATCCACCACGAGCCTCAACATTCATCGGACCACATACATCTGTATGTATGATTTCCAATAAATCTATTGCTCTCTCCATAGTACCGGAGAACGGTGTTTTGGTCATCTTGCCCATAAGGCACGATTCGCAAGTGCCAAGTGATTCATAATCAAGTGGCTCCAAAAGTCCATCAGTATGGAGTTTCTTCATGCGTTTTATACCGATATGACCTAAACGGCAGTGCCACAAATAAGTTGCACTATCATTATCAACTCTGCATCTTTTGGCTTCAACACTATGAATATGTGTATCACTACTATCGAGATTCATAAAAAATAGACCACTCTTCAAGGGTGCATGACCATAAAAGATATTACTCATATAAATAGAACAACCATTATTCTCTGATTTAAATGAATAACCGTCTCGCATCAAACAAGATCCAGATATAATGTTCATGCTCAATGTTGGCACCAAATAACAATTATTCAGGTCTAATACTAATCCCGAAGGTAGATGTAGAGGTAGTGTGCCGACCGCGATCACATCAACTTTGGAACCATTTCCCACGCGCATCGTCACCTCGTCCTTAACCAATCTTCGCTTAATCCATAGTCCCTGTTTCGAGTTGCAAATATTAGCAACAGAACCAATATCAAATACCCAGGTGCTACTGCGAGCATTAGTAAGGTACACATCAATAACATGTATATCACATATACCTTTGTTCACCTTGCCATCCTTCTTATCCGCCAAATACTTGGGGCAGTTCCGCTTCCAGTGACCAGTCTGCTTGCAGTAGAAGCACTCAGTTTCAGGCTCAGGTCCAGACTTGGGTTTCTTCTCCTGAGCAGCAACTTGTTTGCTGTTCTTCTTGAAGTTCCCCTTCCTCTTCCCTTTGCCCTTTTTCTTGAAACTAGTGGTCTTGTTGACCATCAACACTTGATGCTCCTTCTTGATTTCTACCTCCGCTGCCTTTAGCATTGCGAAGAGCTCGGGAATAGTCTTATCTATCCCTTGCATATTATAGTTCATCACGAAGGCTTTGTAGCTCGGTGGCAGTGATTGGAGAATTCTGTCAATGACACAATCATCCGGAAGATTAACTCCCAGTTGATTCAAGTGATTATAATACCCAGACATTCTGAGTATATGCTCACTGACAGAACTATTCTCTTCCATCTTGCAGCTATAGAACTTATTGGAGACTTCATATCTCTCAATCCGGGCATTCTGTTGGAATATCAACTTCAACTCCTGGAACATCTCATATGCTCCATGATGTTCAAAACGTCGTTGAAGTCCCGGTTCTAAGCCGTAAAGCATGGCACACTGAACTATCGAGTAGTCATCAGGTTTGCTCTGCCAGACGTTCATAACATCTGGCGTTGCTCCAGCAGCAGGCCTGGCACCCAGCGGTGTTTCCAGGACGTAACTCTTCTGTGCAGCAATGAGGATTATCCTCAAGTTACGGACCCAGTCCGTGTAATTGCTACCATCATCTTTCAACTTTGCTTTCTCAAGGAACGCATTAAAATTCAACGGAACAACAGCACGAGCCATCTATCTACAATCAACATAAACAAGCAAGATACTATCAGGGACTAAGTTCATGATAAATTTAAGTTCAATTAATCATATTACTTAAGAACTCCCACTTACATAGACATCCCTCTAATCTTCTAAGTGATCACGTGATCCAAATCAAACTAAACCATAACCGATCATCACGTGAAATGGATTAGTTCTCAATGGTGAACATCATTATGTTGATCATATCTACCATATGATTCACGCTCGACCTTTCGGTCTCCGTGTTCCGAGGCCATATCTGTTATATGCTAGGCTCGTCAAGTTAAACCTGAGTATTCCGCGCGTGCAACTGTTTTGCACCCGTTGTATTTGAACGTAGAGCCTATCACACCCGATCATCACGTGGTGTCTCAGCACGAAGAACTTTCGCAACGGTGCATACTCAGGGAGAACACTATTACTATGATAATTTAGAGAGAGATCATCTTATAATGCTACCGTCAATCAAAGCAAGATAAGATGCATAAAAGATAAACATCACATGCAATCAATATAAGTGATATGATATGGCCATCATCATCTTGTGCTTGTGATCTCCATCTCCGCAGCACCATCATGATCACCATCGTCACCGGCGCGACACCTTGATCTCCATCGTAGCATCGTTGTCGTCTCGCCAATCTTATGCTTCTACGACTATCGCTACCGCTTAGTGATAAAGTAAAGCATTACAGGGCGATTGCATTGCATACAATAAAGTGACAACCATACGGCTCCTGCCGGTTGCCGATAACTCGGTTACAAAACATGATCATCTCATACAATAAAATTTAGCATCATGTCTTGACCATATCACATCACAACATGCCCTGCAAAAACAAGTTAGACGTCCTCTACTTTGTTTGTTGCAAATTTTACGTGGCTGCTACGGGCTTAAGCAAGAACCAATCTCACCTACGCATCAAAACCACAACGATAGTTTGTCAAATAGACTCCGTTTTAACCTTCTCAAGGACCGGGCGTAGCCATACTCGGTTCAACTAAAGTTGGAGAAACTGACACCCGCCAGCCACCTGTGTGCAAAGCACGGCGGTAGAACCAGTCTCGCGTAAGAGTACGCGTAATGTCGGTCCGGGACGCTTCATCCAACAATACTGCCGAACCAAAGTATGACATGCTGGTAGGCAGTATGACTTGTATCATCCACAACTCACTTGTGTTCTACTCGTGCATAACATCAAACCATAAAAATCCTACGCACACGCAAGATCATGGTGATGCATAGCAACGAGAGGGGAGAGTGTTGTCTACGTACCCTCGTAGACCGAAGCGGAAGCGTTGACACAACATAGAGGAAGTAGTCGTACGTCCTTCTCCCGATCCGACCGATCCAAGCGCCGTTACTCCGGCGCCTCCGAGTTCTTGACGCACGTACAGCTCGATGACGTTCTCCGGGCTCCGATCCAGCAAAGCACTCGGGGACGAGTTTCTTCATCACGACAGCGTGGTGCGATCTTGATGCACTACCGACGCAATGCTTCGCCTAAGCACCGCAACGATATGACCGAGGTGGAATATGGTTGAGGGGGGCACCGCACACAGCTAAGGAACGATCTCAAGGATCAACTTGTGTGTCTAGAGGTGCCCCCCTGCCCCTGTATATAAAGGGGGAGAGGAGGAGGGGCCGGCCAAGGGGAGAGGCGCGCCCTAGGGGGGGCAATCCTACTCCAAGTAGGTTTGGCCCCCCTTTCCTATTAGGAGTAGGAGAGGGAAGGAAGAGAGGGGAGAGAAGAAGGAAAGGGGGGGCGGCCCCCTTCCCAATTCGGATTGGGCTTGGGGGGGCGCACCCCCTCCTTTGCTCCTTCTCCCTCCTTTCCACTAAGGCCCAATAAGGCCCATATAATTACCGGGGGGTTCCGATAACCTCCCGGTGCTCCGGTATAGTCCCAATCTCATCCGGAACCTTTCCGGTGTCCAAATATATCCGTCCAATATATCAATCTTTATGTCTCGACCATTTCGAGACTCCCCGTCATGTCCGTGATCTCATCCGGGACTCCGAACTAACTTCGGTACATCAAAATTCATAAACTCATAATAACTGTCATCATAACCTTCAGCATGCGGACCCTACGGTTCGAGAACAGTGTAGACATGACTGAAACAAATCTCTGGTCAATAACCAATAGCGGGACCTGGATGCCCATATTGGCTCCTACACATTCTACGAAGATCTTTATCGGTCAGACCGCATAACAACATACGTTGTTCCCTTTGTCATCGGTATGTTACTTGCCCGAGACTCGATCGTCGGTATCCAATACCTAGTTCAATCTCATTACCGGCAAGTCTCTTTACTCGTTCCGTAATAAATCATCTCGCAACTATCTTATTGGTTGCAATGCTTGCAAGGCTTATGTGATGTGCATTACCGAGAAGGCCCTAAGATACCTCTCCGACATTCGGAGTGACAAATCCTAATCTCGAAATACGCCAACCCAACAAATACTTTCGGAGACACCTGTAGAGCACCTTTATAATCACCCAGTTACGTTGTGACGTTTGGTAGCACACAAAGTGTTCCTACGGTAAACGGGAGTTGCATAATCTCATAGTCAAAGGAACATGTATAAGTCATGGAGAAAGCAATAGCAACATACTAAACGATCGGGTGCTAAGCTAATGAAATGGGTCATGTCAATCAGATCATTCAACTAATGATGTGACCTTGTTAATCAAATGACAACTCCTTTGTCTATGGTTAGGAAACTTAACCATCTTTGATTAACAAGCTAGTCAAGTAGAGGCATACTAGTGACACTTTGTTTGTCTATGTATCCACACATGTATTATGTTTCCGGTTAATACAATTCTAGCATGAATAATAAACATTTATCATGATATATAAGGAAATAAATAATAACTTTATTATTGCCTCTAGGGCATATTTCCTTCACTACTATGGGCTGGATTTCCACGATCTGGCCGCGAACTTCATCCTCAACATCTCGGCGTTTATCGTCGTGTGCGAGGCTTTCCTCTGCATCCGCCCCCATTTCGGCCTATGGCTCAAGACTTTCAATGTCAAGCCAAAGGTGGTGCGCGGCAACCAGGCGGAGTGCAGAGGCGCCATGGTGGGCAAGATGCCCAACGTCCTATGGCTCGAGGGCTCCTTCGTGGAGACCCTAAAGGGGTGGCAATCGGGTGGTTTTACATCACCGAGCCGCGCGACCCTGAATGGGTCGCAGCCCCCGAGTTCCGATCCGGAACCCCTACGCGGCTCACCTCCTGGAAAGAGATGGGCCTGTCGTGGGGTAAAAAAGGAGAGCTGACCAGACTCCAAACATGCGTCCAAACCCTGGTGGACAAGAAGCTCAAACTTGTCAATGTAGTCCAGGTTATGCTCATCCGCCGGATCCTCCCGTGTCAACGACGGGCTTTCAACCTGTGGGAGTTCGACCCGGCGCAGCACCGAACTCTGAGCAGGCTCTTCGACACGACGTATGAAGATGCCTGGAAGGCGCTATTCAAGGACGCCGAGGCTCCCGCATCCCCTACCGAGGATCGCGGATTCAGCACGCAGCGTCACGCTAGTGCGGTAAGCTGTTTTTACCTTTTACAGGGTATTAGTTTTTCATAGTTTGACTGTATGTCACATCCCTAGTTCTGGTATGCACTAGGCTAGCCCTTCAAGTGAGCATCATGTTTAAATTCAAATGAAATTTGAATTGAGGAATTTTCAAAAGCCTCAGAAGACCTCTAAAAATAACCAACATTTAAATATCATCGAATGAGTCCAAGAAAATGTTCCTGTTAATCTCTGGAAATATTGGCAAGGGATAAAATTCAAACCAATATTTCTAGAATCTCATAAACAATTATTTTGGGCCTTTGAATTAATCCAATAAATATTTGAATTGGATCTATATTTGTTATATAATAATATATGTTCAATAATTCTGGAAATTGTTGTGTAGCTTTGGATAAGTCCATTTAGTTCACACAATTATTTTCATGAATTTTGAGAATGGTTTGGTCTTTGAACTAAATCAAAACATAATAGCAAAAATAGAAAACAGAAAACAAAATAGAAAACCAGAGAGAGGAAAGAGCTTACCTGCAGCCCACCTAGCGGCCCACTTACCTGGCCCAGCCACCAGGGGCAAGGTTGTCTTCAACCTTGCGCCTACTGGCAGCCAGCGCACGCGCCCGAGCGGCCACCTCCTGCTTCGCGCTGTCGACACCCCCTGCACCCTCGTCTGGCATCGTGGAGCTGCCCTGGACGCCCAGAACCTTCTCCCTCTCTCTCAGCACTCCCTCTCGCTCCGCACCTCGGACCCGAACGCATCCATCGCTACGCACACTGCCACTGCACTCACCAGCCGTCCCTCGAGCATCCGCCGTGTCCAAAGGATCCGCCTCGATGTCGTATACTTCCTCGCCAAGCCAAGCATCGTTGGACGGCCCGCATCGTCGTCCCTGCCATCGTCTTCAAGCTTCGGCACCAGTGCTCGATTCCGTCGATCCGCAGCAACCCGGTCGTCTCCGACCTTGCTCTCGCGCTCATTGGACTCGTTGTGAGCCCCTGCCCCGAACCCCTCTTCTCCCCCTCGCGTTCGCATGCTCTACCCCATCCCCCTCCATGGCCGCAAGCTTGTCGCTGCCGCGCCTGTCGCCATCGGTGTTGTAGGTCTCCGTCCTCGCATCCGATCATGGCCTTGAGCTTGTGGAGCTCACAGGAAGCCCATGCGCAGCTCAGCTTGTCCAAAACCCCACCAGGACCTTGCGCCCGTTACCACCCGAACTCCGGCGCCGCCGCGAGCTCCGTTCCGGCGAGCCCCGGCGTTCCCGCAGCCTCCCACTTGCCCCACCAGATGCGGGAGTGCACGGGCCACATCCCGGTGCCCTCAGTCGCCGCCCCCATGGCATGTGACACGGACTCCGCCGCGACCAGTGGTTGCCAGCGACGAGCCCGTTGCCTGAGCCGCTAATCGGTGGCCCCCGCCGCTCAAGAGATTAGTTAGCGGCTAATCACCCCACTAACCAACCCCCTATGCCACTGACACATGGGCCCCGCTGCCTAACTAACCCTGGTTTAGCTCCTGTTTAGATTAAACTAACCACATGGGCCCCACAGGTCAGTTTGACCTTGCCACATCACACGTTGACCAACCCCACACGTCAGTGCTGACTTGCTGACATGGCTGTTGACCCGGCCCCACCTGTCAGCGACACTAACCAACACTGGGTCACTGACTAGTGGACCCTAGTGGTCAGGTTTGACCTGGACCGTGCCTTCGACCTGATTACATCACCCTGACGTCATGCTAACGCAATAATCTCCTGAGCGGCGGTACATCGGGCCACGTGCGCTCGGTACACCGGGCCACGTGCCTACCGCCACCAAACGGCCTTCAATTTTTTTTCTATGTCTAACATGCACTACTACAACTGTAATGTGAAATTTTTGAAAATTCTAGGGGTCATTGACCTTTTAAAGACATTTAAGTGATTTTCTAGCCATTTAATGACCGTAATTCAAATTTGAACTACATCTACATGCAACGCCTAACCAAAACGGTTTGAAAAATCATATTCGTATACTTATGTGCGAGCTAATTCCATGTGCAGTAAACTAGAAGGAATTCTCAAACATATTTGTACCACGACATGGACACATATGCATGAATACGTATGCATGGAGTGGCATGGCATTTTAATTCCAAAAAAATCAGAAACACATGAAACCTTGGTTGATGTAATGTCATGCCACCAAGATGATGTGGTAAAGAAATTCACCTGTTTGACGAAAGTTTGGACACACACCCCTCACAAACCGGAGCAACTCACTAGAAGGTTCGTTGTTCCGAGAGGGAACAATGCATGTTTGCTGACGGACGGGAGATAGCTTCCTCTTACGGCCTTCATTTTTTTTCCCTATGTTTAACGTGCACTAATACAACTGTCATGTCAAAATTTTGAAATTTTCAGGGGTCATTTGACCTTTTAAAGACATTTAAGTGATTTTCTAACCATTTAATGACCGTAATTCAAATTTGAACTACATCTACATGCAACGCCTAGCCAAAACGGTTTGAAAAAACATATTTTTGTGTACTTGTGTCCGAGTTAAAAAATCATCAGACGATGTAAATATCTGGTGTTCAAAAAAGAAAATGTAAAAATCTGGCAAGACAACCTGCCCCCACATGATTGGCACTCTATCTCGCGGCTCGAGGTTTGGTAGGTGATTGGCTAGGATCATTAATCAGACACGGTTATGTATTGGAAACCGTCAGCTATTATGTTCTCACACGGATTTGCTGCGGGAATTGTGTGTAATTCAAACTACAGTACTTGTAAATTCCGGCGAGCGGCATGTGTACTGTCCCCGTCGATCTAGATTCCGGCCGCCAATAAATACTACCTTGCTCACGTCGTCCCGCCTGCATTCTCATCTACATCCTCCCCTCGCTCGCCCTCTCTCTCTCTCTCTCTCTCTCTCTCTCTCTCTCTCTCTCTCTCTCTCTCTCTCTCTCTCTCTCTCTCTCTCTCTCTCTCTCTCCCTGTCATGGCGCCGCTGGTCTGCCCACACGCCGACGAGGAGTCGCCGCCCCCTGAGGACGCTCACTCGATTAGCAGCGACGAGGACCACTACGCGCCACCTGACGAGGTTGCGCCGGACCCTCTCCCTCCCCCCACTTTGGATTGGTTTTGGGGCCAGTACAATCTTTGTCTGTGGAAGTCGCTGCCGTCGGCTGAGAAAGCCAAGCAAGTGGCGTTCAAGAAGGAGATGGGGGAGGAGAAGCCAGGTACCAGGCGGCCTGTGAAGCCCGTGATGCCGCCTGGAAAAAGGAGGCGGCGGAGCTTTGGGGGCGGGCGCGTCGTCGTGCCGAGGAGGTGTACGAAGACGGGTACTTCGCAAGGAAGGTCATAGGCGCTGGGCGCCTCGTCACTGCATTGAGGTGGGTCGATAAGCTCCAGCGTGCCACCGACGAGAAGCTCCGGTGGGTGCCCAACGAAATGGCAAGATCGGCCCCGCGCGTCCGCCAGCAAGAGGAAGATCGGTACGTCAAGCGCTGCGAGGCGGAGGAGTCGGAGTACTGCCTCTGCACTGGGAAGACGCCACGCACCAGGGAGCTACTGGCGAGGGGCTGCCGGAATACTGCCCCAGGAGGGATTATTAGTTTTAGTATTGTTCCTTTTCAATTTTATGCATTGTACCTAGTAGTTAAGTATCATCACGTATATGTGATGATATTTTATATATATATATATATATATATATATATATATATATATATATATATATATTATGAATTCCATTTTCTATCTGTTTTTAATACTAATTTGAATCTACCTGTTATCATCCACATATACAGAATGGAAAGCGTATATACACACATTGAAACAGAACATATAAGAATGGAAAACAGAGTACACACATTAAACAGAGCAATAAACAGAGCAATACTATGATTGCTGCGAATACATAGCTATCCACGTCAAAACGACTTTTCAAAATAAAACGCGTCCATGAGACCATGACCAGCAGCCCATGCCTAGGGTAGCTCTTGGCTCTGCCTAAACTCGTGCAGGCGTTCGTCCAAGCGTTCCACACGCTCGTGGTACATCTGGAGCGCGATCTCAAGCTCCAAGTTGGCTATTTCATCGGAGATCACCAGCTCGAGGATGCGACGGCCATGTTCTACTACGCCCAGGTGGACACCTGGCCCAAGGAGGCGGTCGAGCCTACGGACCAGCGCGTTGGCATCCAGCGAGCCGCGGACAAGGCGAACGGCAGCACCCATGCGAACGACGCGGCGGGCGTCCGGTGCAAGTATGGCGCGGCCGGCCTCTGGTGCAAGTACGGCGCTGAGGGCCTCTACCCACTCCTGGCGAGGAATGGGGGTACTGACGGGACGTGTACCCAGCTGCGACGCTGTGTCGATAGCAGGCAAGCGCCGCTTGATCCGCTCTTGCTGTGCGGCGCGCCGCGCCTCTCGCTCTGCGGCGCTCCAACGGTCTCGCCGTGCGGCGAGCTGCAGCCTATCGATGCGGACGCGCCTAGCTTGCTCTGCGGCGCGCCATCGATCATGTTGTGCGGCAACCTGCAGCCTGTCGGCGCTGACATGCCTATCTTGATCTGCAGCGCTCAAGCACCATGCGCCAAAGGTCCGCTCAACCCTGGCGACGATGCGTATCACAGCGTCGTCCATCGCGTTGCCGGGGAGCGCCTCGGCCTCGACGGGCCGTGGTGCCTGCTCGTTTTTCTCGTCGACGAGGTTGATGGCAGAGGCGGCGTTGTGGTGGGTTGGCATGCTTGGAAAAGGTGGATGTGCTATAGGTGCGCTTGTCGCCTCCGCGCGTCGCGCGTCCCCTATGCGCAATATAGTAGGGTGGCGGGAAACAAGTGAGGAAATGGCGGGAAACGGTGGCGTGTTTGAAGGAAATATGCCCTAGAGGCGTTTACTATTTATTTTCTTATTTCATAATAAATGTTTATTATTCATGCTAGAATTGTATTAACCGGAAACTTAGTACATGTGTGAATACATACACAAAACAAAGTGTCCCTAGTATGCCTCTACTTGACTAGATCGTTTATCAAAGATGGTTATGTTTCCTAACCATAGACATGTGTTGTCATTTGATAAACGGGATCACATCATTAGGAGAATGGTGTGATAGACAAGACCCATTCGTTAGCTTAGTATTAGGATCGTTACAGTTTCATTGCTACTGCTTTCTTCATGACTTATACATGTTCCTCAGACTATGATATTATGCAACTCCCGAATACCGGAGGAACACTTTGTGTGCTATCAAACGTCACAACATAACTGGGTGATTATAAAGATGCTCTACAGGTGTCTCCGATAGTGTTTGTTGAGTTGGCATAGATCGAGATTAGCATTTGTCACTTTGTGTATCGGAGAGGTATCTCTGGGCCCTCTCGGTAATGCACATCACTATAAGCCTTCCAAGCATTGTGACTAATGAGTTAGTTGCGGGATGATGCATTATGGAACGAGTAAAGAGACTTGCCGGTAACGAGATTGAACTAGGTATTGAGATACCGACGATCGAATCTCGGGCAAGTAACATACCGATGACAAAGGAAACAACGTATGTTGTTATGCGGTATGACCGATAAAGATCTTCGTAGATTATGTAGGAACCAATATGAGCATCCAGGTTCCGCTATTGGTTATTGACCGAAGATGAGTCTCGGTCATGTCTACATAGTTCTCAAACCCGTAGGGTCCGCATGCTTAACGTTCGGTGACGATCGGTATTATGAGTTTATGTGTTTTGATGTACCAAAGGTAGTTCAGAGTCCCGGATATGATCACGGACATGACGAGGAGTATCGAAATGGTCGAGACGTCAAGATCGATATATTGGAAGCCGCTATTTGGGCATCGGAATAGTTCTGGGTGAGTTCGGGAATATACCAGAGCACCGGGAGGTTACCGGAACACCCCGGGAGGTATATGGGCCTTATTCGGCCATAGTGGGAGAGAAGAGAGGGAGGCCTAGGAGGGGGCGCATCCACCCAAGCCCAATCCTAATTGGGTGGGGGGCTGGCCCCCCCCTTTCCTTCCCCCTCTCTCCCCCTTCCTTCCACTCCTAGTCCAACTAGGGAAGGCGGGGAATCCTACTCCCGGTGGGAGTAGGACTCCCCATGGGGCGCGCCATAAGAGGGCCGACCCTCCCCCGCCTCCAGGCCTTTATATACGGGGGAGGGGCACCCCATAGACACACAAGTTGATCATTGATCTCTTAGCCGTGTGCGGTGCCCCCCTCCACCATAATCCACCTCGGTCATATCATTGCAGTGCTTAGGCGAAGCCCTGCGCCGGTAGCTTCATCATCACCGTCATCACGCCGTCGTGCTGACGAAGCTCTCCCTCGACACTCTGCTAGATCGTGAGTTCATGGGGCGTCACCGAGCCAAACGTACGCAGATCGCGGAGGTGCCGTATTTTCGGTACTAGGATCGGCCGGATCATGAAGACGTACGACTACATCAATCGCGTTGTCATAACGCTTCCGCTTACGGTCTACAAGGGTACGTGGACAACACTCTCCCCTCTCGTTGATATGCATCACCATGATCTTGCGTATGCGTAGGGAATTTTTTGAAATTATTGCGTTCCCCAACAGTGGCATCAGAGCCAGGTTTATGCGTAGATGTTATATGCATGAGTAGAACACAAGTGAGTTGTGGGCGATAATAGTCATACTGCTTACCAGCATGTCATACTTTGATTCGATGATATTGTTGGATGAAGCGGCCCGAACCGACATTACACGTATGCTTACGCGAGACTGGTTCTACCGACGTGCTTCGCACACAGGTGGGTAGCGGGTGTCAGTTTCTCCAACTTTAGTTGAATCGAGTGTGACTATGCCCGGTCCTTGTTGAAGGTTAAAACAGCACATACTTGACGAAAATTCGTTGTGGTTTTGATGCGTAGGTAAGAACGGTTCTTGCTCAGCCCGTAGCAGCCACGTAAAACTTGCAACAACAAAGTAGAGGAAGTCTAACTTGTTTATGCAGGGCATGTTGTGATGTGATATGATCAAGACGTGATGAGATATAAATTGTTGTATGAGATCATCATGTTTTGTGAAAAGTTATCGACAACTGGCAGGAGCCTTATGGTTGTCTCTTTATTGCATAAGATGCAAGTGCCATGCAATTGCTTTACTTTATCGCTATGCGATAGCAATAGTTGTAAAAGCAATAGCTGGTGAGACAACCATGTGACGACACGTCGATAAAAGATCAAGATGATGGAGATCATGGTGTCATGCCGGTAACAATGGAGATCATGACAGTACTTTGGAGATGGAGATCAAAAGCACAAGATGATGATGGCCATATCATGTCACATATTTTGATTGCATGTGATGTTTATCGTTTATACATCTTATTTTGCTTAGTTCGGCGGTAACTTTATATGATGATCCCTTACTAAAATTTCAAGGTATAAGTGTTCTCCCTGAGTATGAAGCGTTGCGACAGTTCTTCGTGCCGAGACACCACATGATGATCGGGTGTGATAAGCTCTACGTTCACATACAATGGGTGCAAGCCAATTTTGCACACGCAGAATACTCAGGTTGAACTTGACGAGCCTGGCATATGCAGATATGGCCTCAAAACACTGAGACCGAAAGGTCGAGCGTGAATCATATAGTAGATATGATCAACATAGTGATGTTCACCATTGAAAACTACTCCATCTCACGTGATGATCCGACAAGGTTTAGTTGATATGGATCACGTGATCATTTAGAAGACTAGAGGGATGTCTATCTAAGTGGGAGTTCTTAAGTAACATGATTAATTGAACTTTAATTTATCATGAACTTAGTCCTGATAGTATTTGCATAACTTTGTTGTAGATCAATAGCTCGCGATGTAGCTCCCCGTTTATTTTTTATATGTTCCTAGAGAAAAATAAGTTGAAAGATGATAGTAGCAATGATGCGGACTTGGTCCGTGATCTGAGGATTATCCTCATTGCTGCACATAAGAATTATGTCCTTGATGCACCGCTAGGTGACAGAACTATTGCAAGAGCAGATGCAGACGTTATGAACGTTTTGGCAAAGCTCGGTATGATGACTACTTGATAGTTTAGAGCACCATGCTTTACGGCTTAGAACCGGGACTTCAAAAATGTTTTGAAATGTCATGGAGCATATGAGATGTTCCAAGAGCTGAAATTGGTATTTCAGACTCATGCCCGAGTCGAGAGGTATGAGACCTCTAACAAGTACTTTGCCTACAAGATGGAGGATAATAGCTCAACCAGTAAGCATGTGCTTAGAATGTCTAAGTACTACAATCACTTGAATCAAGTGGGAGTTAATCTTCCAAATAATATAGTGATTGACATAGTTCTCTAGTCACTATCACCAAGTCACTGGAACTTCATGATGAACTATAATATGCAAGGGATGATGAAAACGATTCCCCGAGCTCTTCGCGATGCTGAAATCGGCAAAGGTAGAAATCAAGAAAAGCATCAAGTGTTAATGGTTGACAAGACCACTAGTTTCAAGTAAAAGGGCAAGGGAAAGAAAGGGAACTTCAAGAAGAATGGAAAAAAAGTTGCCACTCCCATGAAGAAGCCCAAAGCTAGACCTAAGCCTGAAACTGAGTGCTTCTACTGCAAAGGAAATGGTCACTTGAAGTGGAACTGCCCTAGATACTTGGCAGATAAGAAGGATGGCAAAGTGAACAAATGTATATTTGATATACATGTTATTGATGTGTACTTTACTAGTGTTTATAGCAACCCCTCGGTATTTGATATTAGTTCAGTTGCTAAGAGTAGTAACTCGAAACAAGAGTTGCAAAATAAACAGAGACTAGTTAAGGGCGAGGTGACGATGTGTGTTGGAAATGATTCCAAGGATGATAAGATCACCATCGCACACTCCCTTTACCTTCGGGATTAGTGTTGAACCTAAAATAAATGTTATTTGGTGTTTGCGTTGAGCATGAATATGATTAGATCATGTTTAATGCAATACGGTTATTCATTTAATTCAAAGAATAATTGTTGTTCTATTTACATGAATAAAACCTTCTATGGTCATACACTAAAAATAAATGGTTTATTGAATCTCGATCGTGTTGGTACACATATTCATAATATTGATGCCAAAAGATGCAAAGTTGATAATGATAGTGCAACATATTTGTGGCACTGCCGTTTAGGTCATATTGGTATAAAGCGCATGAAGAAACTCCATGCTGATGGGCTTTTGGAACCACTTGATTTTAAATCACTTGATACTTGCGAACCATGCCTCATGGGCAAGATGACTAAGACTCCGTTCTCCGGAACAATAGAGCGAGCCACTGACTTATTGGAAATAATACATACTGATGTATGCGGTCCAATGAGTGTTGAGGCTCACAACGGGTATCATTGTTTTCTGACCTTCATAGATGATTTGAGCAGATATGTGTATATCTACTTGATGAAACATAAGTCTGAAACACTTGAAAAGTTCAAAGATTTTCAGAGTGAAGTAGAGAATCATCGTAATGAGAAAATAAAATTTCTACGATCTTATCACAGAGGCAAATATTTGAGTTACGAATTTTTCCTTCAACTAAAACAATGTGGAATAGTTTCACAAACTCATGCCACCTGGAACACCACAACATAATGGTGTGTCCGAACGTCATAACCGTACTTTATTGGATATAGTGCAATCTATGATGTCTCTTACCAATTTACCACTATCACTTTTGGGGTTATGCATTAGAGACAGCTACATTCACGTTAAATAGGGCACCGTCTAAATCCGTTGAGACGACATCGTATGAACTATGGTTTGGCAAGAAACCTAAGTTGTCGTTTCTTAAAGTTTAGGGTTGCGATGCTTATGTGAAAAAGTTTCAACCTGATAAGCTCGAACCCAAATCGGAGAAATGCGTCTTCATAGGATACCCAAAGGAAACTGTTGGGTGCACCTTCTATCACAGATCTGAAGGCAAGATATTCGTTGCTAAGAATGGCCCTTTCTAGAGAAGGAGTTTCTCTTGAAAGAAGTGAGTGGGAGGAAAGTAGAACTTGGCGAGGTAATTGTACCTTCTCCTGAATTGGAAAGTAGTTCATCACAGAAATCAGTTCCAGTAATGCCTACACCAATTAGTGAGGAAGTTAATGATGATGATCATGAAACTTCAGATCAAGTTACTACCGAACCTCGTAGGTCAACCAGAGTGCGTTCCGCACCAGTGGTACGGTAATCCGGTTCTGGAAGTCATGTTACCAGAGTGGTACGGTAATCCGATCTTTACGTCTCGACCATTTCGAGACTCCTCGTCATGTCCCCGATCTCATCCGGGACTCCGAACTCCTTCGGTACATCAAAACTCATAAACTCATAATATAACTGTCATCGAAACCTTAAGCGTGCGGACCCTACGGTTCGAGAACAATGTATACATGACCGAGACATGTCTCTGATCAATAACCAATAGCGGGACCTGGATGCCCATATTGGCTCCTACATATTCTACGAAGATCTTTATCGGTCAGACCGCATAACAACATACGTTGTTCCCTTTGTCATCGGTATGTTACTTGCCCGAGATTCGATCGTCGGTATCCAATACCTAGTTCAATCTCGTTACCGGCAAGTCTCTTTACTCGTTCCGTAATACATCATCTCGCAACTAACTTATTAGTTGCAATGCTTGCAAGGCTTATGTGATGTGCATTACCGAGAGGGCCCAGAGATACCTCTCCGACAATCGGAGGGACAAATCCTAATCTCGAAATACGCCAACCCAACATATACTTTCGGAGACACCTGTAGAGCACCTTTATAATCACCCAGTTACGTTGTGACGTTTGGTGGCACACAAAGTGTTCCTACGGTAAACGGGAGTTGCATAATCTCATAGTCATAGGAACATGTATAAGTCATGAAGAAAGCAATAGCAACATACTAAACGATCGGGTGCTAAGCTACTGGAATGGGTCATGTCAATCAGATCATTCAACTAATGATGTGACCTTGTTAATCAAATAACAACTCCTTGTCAATGGTTAGGAAACTTAACCATCTTTGATTAACAAGCTAGTCAAGTAGAGGCATACTAGTGACACTCTGTTTGTCTATATATCCACACATGTATTATGTTTCCGGTTAATACAATTCTAGCATGAATAATAAACATTTATCATGAAATAAGGAAATAAATAATAACTTTATTATTGCCTCTAGGGCATATTTCCTTCAACTAGACCATGACGAATCTATGAACTATGAGAAAGCAATGATGAGCCCAGATTTCGCAAAATGGCTCGAGGCCATGAAATCTGAGATGGGATCCATGTATGAGACCAAAGTATGGACTTTGGTTGACTTGCCCGATGATCCGCAAGCCATTAAGAATAAATGGATCTTAAAGAGGAAGACGGACGCTAATAGTAGTGTTACTATCTACAAAGCTCGAATTGTCACAAAAAGGTTTTCGACAAGTTCAAGGTGTTGACTACGATGAGATTTTTTCACTCGTAGCGATGCTTAAGTCTGTCTGAATCATGTTATCAGTTGCCACATTTTATGAAATATGGCAAATGGATGTCAAAACTGCATTCCTTAATGGATTTCTTAAAAAAGAGTTCTATATGATACAACAAGAAGGTTTTGTCGATCCTGAAGATGCTAAAAAAGTGTGCAAAGTTCCAGCGATCCATCTATGGACTGGTGCAAGCATCTCAGAGTTGGAATATACGCTTTGATGAGTTGATCAAAGCATATAGATTTATACAGACTTGCGGAGAAGCCTGTATTTACAAGAAAGTGAGTGGGAGCACTACAGTTTTCTGATAAGTATATGTGAAAGACATATTGTTGATCGGAAATGATGTCGAATTTTCTGGAAAGCATAAAGGAGTGTTTGAAAGGAGTTTTTCAAAGAAAGACCTCGATGAAGCTGCTTACATAATGAGCATCAAGATCTATAGAGATAGATCAAGACGCTTGATAAGTTTTTTCAATGAGTACATACCTTGACAAAATTTTGAAGTAGTTCAAGATGGAACAGTCAAAGAAAGAGTTCTTGCGTGTGTTCCAAGGTGTGAAATTGAGTAAGACTCAAAGCCCGACCATGGCAGAAGATAGAAATAGAATGAAAGTCATTCCCTATGCCTCAACCATAGGTTCTATAAAGTATGCCATATTGTGTACCAGATCTATTGTATACCCTACACTGAGTTTGGCAAGGGAGTACAATAGTGATCTAGAAGTAGATCACTGGACAACAGTCAAAATTATCCTTAGTGGAATAAGGATATGTTTCTCGATTATGGAGGTGACAAAAGGTTCAGCGTAAAGGGTTATGTCGATGCAAGTTTTGACACTGATCCAGATGACTCTAAGTCTCAATCTGGATACATATTGAAAGTGGGAGCAATTAGCTAGAGTAGCTCCGTGCAGAACATTGTTGACATAGAAATTTGCAAAATATATATGAATCTGAATATGGCAGACCTGTTGACTAAACTTCTCTCACAAGCAAAACATGATCACACCTTAGTACTCTTTGGGTGTTAATCACATGGCGATGTGAACTGAAATTACTGACTCTAGTAAACCCTTTGAGTGTTAATCACATGGTGATGTGAACTATTAGTGTTAAATCACATGGCGATGTGAACTAGATTATTGACTCTAGTGCAAGTGGGAGACTGAAGGAAATATGCCCTAGAGGCAATAATAAAGTTATTATTTATTTCCTTATTTCATGATAAATGTTTATTATTCATGCTAGAATTGTATTAATCGGAAACTTAGTACATGTGTGAATACGTAGACAAAACAAAGTGTCCCTAGTATGCCTCTACTTGACTAGCTCGTTTATCAAAGATGGTTATGTTTCCTAACCATAGACATGTGGTGTCATTTGATGAACGAGATCACATCATTAGGAGAATGGTGTGATGGACAAGACCCATTCGTTAGCTTAGCATTATGATCGTTACAGTTTCATTGCTACTGCTTTCTTCATGACTTATACATGTTCCTCAGACTATGAGATTATGCAACTCTAGAATACCGGAGGAACACCTTGTGTGCTATCAAACGTCACAACGTAACTGGGTGATTATAAAGATGCTCTACAGGTGTCTCCGATAGTGTTTGTTGAGTTGGCATAGATCGAGATTAGGATTTGTCACTCCGTGTATCAGAGAGGTATCTCTGGGCCCTCTCGGTAATGCACATCACTATAAGCCTTGCAAGCATTGTGACTAATGAGTTAGTTGCGGGATGATGCATTACGGAACGAGTAAAGAGACTTGCCTGTAACGAGATTTAACTAGGTATTGAGATACCGACGATCGAATCTCGGGCAAGTAACATACCGATGACAAAGGGAACAACGCATGTTGTTATGCGGTTTGACCGATAAGATCTTCGTAGAATATGTAGGAACCAATATGAGCATCCAGGTTCCGCTATTGGTTATTGACCTGAGATGAGTCTCGGTTATGTCTACATAGTTCTCGAACCCGTAGGGTCCGCATGCTTAACGTTCGATGACGATCGGTATTATGAGTTTATGTGTTTTAATGTACCAAAGGTAGTTCGGAGTCCCGAATATGATCACGCACATGACGAGGAGTCTCGAAATGGTCGAGACGTAAAGATCGATATATTGGAAGCCTATATTTGGACATCGGAATAGTTCCGGGTGAGTTCGGGCATATACTAGAGCACCGGGAGGTTACCGGAACCCCCTGTGAGGTATATGGGCCTTATTGGGCCATAGTGGGAGAGAAGAGAGGGAGGCCTAGGAGGGGGCGCGCCACCCCAAGCCCAATCCGAATTGGGTGGGGGGCTGGCCCCCCCTTTCCTTCCCCCTCTCTCCCCCTTCCTTCCACTCCTAGTCCAACTAGGGAAGGGGGGAATCCTACTCCCGGTGGGAGTAGGACTCCCCATGGGGCGCGCCATAGGAGGGCCGGCCCTCCCCCTCCTCCACTCCTTTATATACGGGGGAGGGGGCACCCCATAGACACACAAGTTGATCATTGATCTCTTAGCCGTGTGCGATGCCCCCCTCCACCATAATCCACCTCGATCATATCGTTGAAGTGCTTAGGCGAAGCCCTGCGCCGGTAGCTTCATCATCACCGTCATCACGCCGTCGTGCTGACGAAGCTCTCCCTCCACACTCTGCTGGATCGTGAGTTCGTGGGACGTCACCGAGCCAAACGTGTGTAGATCGCGGAGGTGCCGTATTTTCGGTACTAGGATCGGTCAGATCATGAAGACATACGACTACATCAACCGCGTTGTCATAACGCTTCCGCTTAGGGTCTACGAGGGTACGTGGACAACACTCTCCCCTCTCGTTGCTATGCATCACCATGATCTTGCGTGTGCGTAGGAATTTTTTTGAAATTACTGCGTTCCCCAACAGTGTTCATAAAACACCATCAATTAATGGAAACTTAGCATCGAGCTAGCACAAGAAGTAGATGATGATCAGATGTACACGGACCACACTAGGGAACCCGTCGGTGATGAATTCATCAATCCCAAACGGTTGAATACTAACAAGCGTTTGCCCACAACACACATGGCCTATTCCATCACAAATAGGTCGGATGGATCAACTGTATGCCACGTATCGCACACTGTCAAAAATTAATGCAGTAGACCTTCTTTAACATGTGTTAAAAAAACAAGGACCACGAGGTTAAATTAGCTGAGGGAATGGGGCATTTCGGTCATTTGACCGAAATGACCCATCCCATCACCTAATTTAACATCGACACAACTTCCCATCCAGTCACCCATCCGATGGCTGCTCCAGCCTGAGCACACTTAACTTTATAGTTTTCTTACATGAGCTACTGGTGGAACAGCTAGTCCTTACTGATAGGAATGCCTCTTCACATCCTTATGGCGTATCCGGATGACCGCCCGACCCACAATGGCCAATAGATGTTGTGTAGACAGAGCATATCACATACCTCTTATTAGAAGCAATCGTCTGCGTTATTATCGGTCTTCACACACATTTCTGATTACAGACCTGTTTGCCGCTTATCACACACATCTTGTTATATTGAACCGTTTCTGTTCTCTTGCCTAATCACAAACAATTCATCCGAGTGAACCGTATGTTGTACATCGCACACACCTTGATCGGGCTGACCGTTTCTTTTGTGTTGGCTAATCACACACAGTTCATCTCAGTGAACCGTATGTTGTATACCGCACATGCCTTCATTTGCCTGCCCGTTTCTTTTGTTCCTCCTCATCGCAAACAGTTAATTGAGCTGAACCGTATGCCATGCATCGCACACGCAACTAAAATCTGAACCGTGTTTGATGCATCCTTCATCGCAATCGTTTTGCACCTTTTTTGACGGTTATTTTACACCACCGTTTGCGATTATGGCATCGCACACAGTTTCGTCGAAGGGTCTCTAATCGTCGTGTCGCGTTAGTAGCATCCTGCAGTAGTGTTTCTAAATCATACGTTAGCAACGAAACTTTATGTTTCATCACAACAACACATATAATTGCAAACTTAACGTGCTAAAGGAATTTTTTGTACTTTATTAAAGAAAAATATAAAAAATATTGCTACATAACATGGCAATCTTATTGACTATTAAAAAAAGGATAAATATTGGTATCTAGGCATGGTATTTTTTGGGATAGCTTAAGTCTTCTGATTAATTTTTTCCAAGGAATAATTTGCTCTCACTATTGTTTCATATGTTAATTCGGTTTTCTTCATCAGAAAATATTCCATCCATTTCCTCACCGGGAATTGAAACTTTATGTCCGTTCCTTCATGTGAATAACAACAACCGTTCATAGAAATGGTCTTCCTAATATGACAGGACATGAAGGAGCTCTGTCGCCCGTGCCACCTCCTCGGGCGGCACGCTCTCCCTTTCTATCCTGTCATTTCTTAGATCTTGGCAACAAGAGCAGGAAGAGCCCGTTACATATGCACTATATTCACAATCTTGTAATTTATTTCAAAAGTGGAAATATGGTGTATATATATTACTCCTATTTGTCTCTCCCTACAGAGAGAAAAATGGATGGATGCATGACGTCATGGAGAACTCTTCTAGAGTGCAATGGTGAGCAAAAACAGTTGTGAACTCACCCACCCAGCTAGATTCTCACTTGAGATATGGTGGGTAGCATGTCTAACCCTCACCACATCTCAGGAAAAAAGAACGTCGTGTTAGGATAATCGAATGCACACACTCAGGTACTCAACTATTCTACGAACCAACCCAAATCCAAAGGCTCGAACCAGTGGGACTCCACCATGAAGTCCAGTCCCAATCCCATGTCATCTGGCGCCGGCAGCACCACTGGCGAAACCGAAGAGCTGCTACTACCCTCACGGCTACCTCCGGCCACCGACGGTGATGACATCGCGTAGCAGTTACTAGCCAGCGACGCACTGCTGTAGCCCTCGTGCGCAGCGTCAGATTTCACAACGTCACAGCTGCCTCTGATGACGGTGAGCAGGGAGGAGACGATGGCGTCTTTCTCCTCTTTTATCGCCGCGGCGTAGCCACCGCCGGAGCGAGGCTGCTGCGGGCGCGGCGGCCTTTCCGGTTCCGTGTCGGCCTTTCTCAGAGAGGCGTCGGCGATCTGCTGGATGTGCATCGACGAGGCCATGTAGTCCGATGCGGAAGCAGCAGCGCCGCTGCATGTGTGATCGTTCGTGTAGACCACGCGGAACAGCGGCGGGTCCGCCGAGTTGTGCTGCTCCACGTGCTTGCTCGCCGAACAGCCATGATCCTGGTGGTACGTGCACCTGTAGTAGCACCTGCATGCAACGACAGAGAGCTGTTTCATTAGTATGTGCTCGCTTTTCCATGCCCTGGCAAAAAATGCTCTGGAAAGAGATGCTAGCTAGGCAAAAACTTGGCACATGCGAGCACTTGGCATCGTGTCACATAGGATGGGTCAGAATTGTTAATATTGCCGACACGTATCATTAGCTTCAAGGAGCACTGCCTTATGCTTTCGATATCACAATGTGGGGCGCATTCCCAAGTATGGGGTATCCCCGATCGGATCTAACATGGGCTCATATTGCATACTTATATTCTAGAACTCTCTAGAGATCCCAAATGCACAATGTTGGAGCCATCCCCTCACACATCTAAATGTTTCTAATACAAATATGATTGGAAATGCTCGACCAAAATGTACAACATAATTTTCCAGCTGTGATACAAGTTCGCTTAAAGCCCACCATGTGAGGGCATGCAGATATTGCATACATACCATATACTAGCTCTTTTTGGTTTTTCATTGCCATTTCTCTTAGGGTCAGCTCGGAGGTGCTAGGATTGATCTAGCAGGCCATATGACCTAAATTTGCCAAAATCCTAGCCCGCGCAGGGGCGGCCGTGCGTGTGTTAAGATTGTGACAATATATGTGCCAAATTTGTCCAAGGCGCAGTCCAGCTTGGACTAGCTGCATGTACTATATGCTAGTATATATCTTGCAGTTCAAACTTCTAATCTTATGATAATTAAATTTTCAAAAAAATCTATAATTTTCTAATTTGCGGTTAGGGGTGGCTTGCTTGGCGTGTTTAGTTTCAGCTGAAACCAATCCCACAAAAACTTTGGTAAAGTTTTGCTTCGTCGTCACTTCGCCTAGTTGCAAATTTTCCAAGATTAGAGATTCTTTACAAAATTATTATTGCATTTTTATATGATTTTTCTTGAATGAAAGTGTGCGGATGTTTCATACTAGTATGACGCATTGCCTTGTGTCACAAATGTTTTAAATTTACTACTCCCTTCGATCCATATTAATTGTCAGTTATCACACTTTGAACTAAACCAGCGACAATTATATGGATCGTAGGGAGAATATATTCTTCAAGAATAAGAATAAGTATTATTCAACAGTCTCGAAACAAAATCATGTCATGAATTAATTTGTAATTACTACTTACACTACATATATTCATCTTCAAAAATGTGACCAGGGTGGTCATGCACAGATTGTGGTACAATTGCGCAACAATCATAGCAAAGACAAATTAACGAAACTTGGTTTAATCAAAGGGCAAGTAGTTGAGCAGGACTGCTGGAGAGCTTAAATAACTTATCCCCCAGTTCATGGGCTAATTAAAAAATCTGGGTGGAGTGCACGAAAGCAGAACATGATGATTCCCTCAATGTATGATGGCACTTTAGTTCCTTTTTTGTTTCCCAATTGGTTCATTACGCTAGTTAATTGCAGATTCCCATTTAGGCATGTGGTTTCTAGGTACACGACAACGTAAAGGTCAGCGTCACAACCTGATGCGCGAACCACAGGTAGCTACAACGACAGATCAATCTAATAAACCGCACATGCATCGTAGTATATATCAACCCTTTGCGTCGAAGCACACTTGGGACTAAAATACTACTTAAATCGCTGAAACGATCAGACCAAAAACATGCAGCACTTAACTAACATTGGAAAGCCTTGAAAGGAGATCAATCACATACACTTTACCAATACGGAAGCATCTGCTATGGTGTGTGATCGATAGTGAGTGGGCTAACGTATATGTTTGGTTTAAGTTAGGTGAGAGGTACATATCACTATAGAGAAGCTTTGGTTTAATCATGTCTTATCTCATCACTAAGGGCTTATGTGAGACCCTAATTAACCCAAAGCAGTTTATGTTTTCGAGCGTAAAGGTGTGTGTTTTCTTTGTATAACTGAGGTAATTGTACATGCCTTTATTTCTATGGAACTCTTCTGAATTTATTGGACTAGTAAATATTGCTATTGTATGCATGATTTCTACAAATCAAACAACTTACAGAGGGAAAACAGATTTGAATACTAATAGAAAGTTTTTTCTGACATTTCCTTGCACTGAACAAGCCTTAATTAATTAGCATGAGTTCAGACTTTGGGCAGGCTAACAATGTTTGCATCAGATACATCCATTAATTGTTAAAACAATTGATTGATATAATGACATAACATCTATGCACACGCACCTTGGGAAGGCATTGCCCCGGATCACCTTCTGCCCATATTTTCTCCACTGGAATCCATCATGATACGGTGCATATGTGTAGTCTGTTCTCATGCCGATGCGAGACTTCCTATTTGAGGAACAAAACCACATTTAGAAACTTATGACAAATATACACTAGGACAAGAGAATACATCACATGTAGCAAGTAGGACGTACTAACCATATGAACTTTAATTTTCACCAAACAACTATAACTATGAACATCATATAGTAGGAGAACCAGCCATACATAGCTGCTTCAATACCCCAAACCTTGATCGCAAATCATTTCATTCACATGCTTAGCTAGCTCAGTTAAGGCATGATGAAGGTCCATGGAAGCAATAGCAATTTCGATCTTGTGATAAACTCAAACTTACTTCTTGTTGTTCTCCTGGGCATGGCTGCCGCCACTGCAATCCTGCTGCAGCATCCTTTTGTTGCTCCCACTGGAGCTGAGCATGTTGCTCCCCCTCATGGCCACGGTAGCTTCTCTTGCAAACCTCGCCGTGCGTTGATGTTGCCGCCCGGCAAAAACCTTCAAGTTTCTTGGCAGTTGGTCGGCGCTGATCGATCCTTTGGCTGGTACGTACGGCCTCGAGTGCTGGAGATGGTGAGTATTATTCTCCTTGTCTACTGCTGCAGAGAAGAAGTGCGTGACTGTGCACTTATATATACATATGCTCTGCGGTCTGCGGAACCTGGAGCTAGATGGCGCATGGAGCAGGTGCGCGCTCGCTTCCAGAATTTAAAATCCAGGGCTTAATTAACCGCAAACGCGGCATCTTTTGGACTTTGAAACATCACCAACGTAACCCAACGTGTGACACGCGTGGTTGCACTTCTGAACATATACTACTAGTCTACTAGTTGTGCAACAGGCTATTCGTAAACCGCAAATATACTTTCAGGTGAACAGGCCGGGAGAGGGCGAAAACATTGTTACTATATACTTCCTCTGTCCGACGGCCTTTGCATCTGGACGATGCATGCAGCCACTTTATTTCTTATATTGAATTCATGCTCACGTGGGATCGATGTAGTCCGCAGAATTGTTTTTATTTAATACTATGTTGGCAGGGTCTTGAACTCAAGACCTCTTGGCTCGGATACCATATTGAATTCATGCTCCAGCCAACTCATCCAAAAATCCGAACTGATGAAGGGAGACGGGCAATATATTTCAACAACTCACGCAATACCTTACAAAATCATACAACAGTAAGACTAAAGCCACCATCTAGGCAACATATGTCGCTACTCTTATCCAGTTGATATAGGGATGCTGATAGTCTGGGCCTAATAACAAACAGATCTCGCAGCCAAACCTAACATCTAAGACCTGAGATCCCAACCAGGACGTCTGCCGGGTATGGAGCATCCACCAGTCCGGCGCACTCCTCAACCAAGACGCCTACCGAGTATGAGGCCGCCGTAGCCACCTGCCACCAATCCATCTTCAGTGTTGTACTGATGCATCTACCTTGCCCGGTCTAGCTGTCGTCGACGCCACCACAACGCCAGACAACGCCACCATCCTGCGCTCGTCCATCATCACACGCCCATCGGCGAGACCCCGCTGCTCCATGCCGCTGAGACCCGCCGTTGTCGACGGGCCAGATGCCACGCCGCTCCTCCGACACGAAACACCACCTGTTTCCACTGGTCTCATCCCCTATGGCTGCAATTCCTCAAACCGAGCACCCAAACGCCCTAGGTGGCGCCTCCAAGAAGGGTACGACACACGCAGTGCCGTCGCCGCCCAATCTAAGGAGATTTAGGGTTTTCACCCGGGCATGGGGTCGGGGTGGAGGGCAGGGACCTCGACGGCGCCTGCAAGGGGGAGAACGGCGACCGTGGTCGTCGCCGCCGTCGGGATGAACGAGTCATCCAGAGTTTCCTCCAGTCCAATGTCACCTCTACCAGCCCCCGCGAACGCACCGAGGTCGACGACCGCGATCGTAAGCCACCAAGTGCAGCGGGAGAGAACTTGCAGCGGAGAGGAGATCCACCGGCGACTCACCGCCCACGCAGTCAAGACGCCATCCATCCACACCCCGCGAATGTCGCCAGCCGAGGGCGCGTCGCCATGCCTAACGGGGCCGCCGCCCCTGGTCCAGGTTCCTCCACGAAGGCATGAGTGACGAGATCCGCCACGAGCGAGGGATGTATCTAAAACTAAAATACATCTATATACATCCCCTTTTATTTATTTTGATGACAAGTATTTTTGGACGGAGGGAGTATGTTAATATGCCTGGTGGAAGTGCCCTAGGACATATATTAAGTAGTACAGACTTACAAAACACCGAATTGAGAAACATCCCCATGTTTTAAAGTTGTCAAAGTTTTCTTCCTCCTACATCTACCGGCAGGGTGTCCATGAGCAAAGCTCGTTGCCGTCTCTGGGTCTCCGTCTCACAGATCAAACTTGTGACATGTGTGTTTGTGTGCATGGGATCTAATTCTAGCTAGCTTTATCTTAAACTTCTATATATATGAATACTACACAGAATATGAAGCTTTATCTCAAAGCTTCCCAATTTCTCTCGATTCTCTCATCAGTGTGGTATAATCTAAGCTATGTATGTCTTGGTGTTTGCTTTGTGGACATATCTAGTTAGGTACTCGCTTTCCATGTAGGTGGACTGCATAAATAATATCTATCCATGGATATACATATCGTTCACATGTGACCAATTGTCTATGATTGACCCCAAATGGTGGGAGGCTAAAGGAAATTGAACTAGAAGATTTAAATAAAATATTTCATTTTATGATTCTTTGAGGATTTAAACATATTAGTACGAAATACAAAGAGAGTAGATGAACTGTATGAAAAGGTTCAGGTAATTATCAAGAAAAACAAAAAGAATATTATATATGCAACTTAACTAACACTGCTAGTCTCATCTTCTATCAATCAAGGTCGAATGTCTATTATCATTAGTTCATGCATTATATAAATATATGCTAGACAAGCATAATCCAGATTTATTTGGAGAAAGATTTGCGCAAATATATATCAGGAGATGGATGATGCATTCTGTCGTCGACCATAGCAATGATTCCCATGCTATACACATGCATGCAACAAGCTCTGTAGTCTATTCCATGGTCAAAACAGGGTTCGGAGTTGTTAGCTATATGCATGTATTTCTACGATTTTCCTCGTTCAATCACTATTGAAAAAACATAAATAAAGCATATGCCTTAAATCCAAATACTCCAATTTTCCAAAACATGCATATGCCATTTGATTGTTTAACAAACTACTATTTTGTGAAATATTTGGATCTACTATAAAGTTCATCGGAAGTACAAGCACCCACACATAATAAAAATTACATCAAGGTCCCTGGATCGCCAAATGATCACTACCGCCGCCAGAGCGAGCTATCGACGTGTCGCTGTCGTTGCTCCCTTACTGGAGTCGGACCGACCTAGTCGATGACAGTCGGGTAGTCTTCGTGCGCGTACCCCTAAGGACCAGCACCCTGGAGCCACAGTGGTCGCCATTGAACCCTTGAATCAATCTGCAGCACCTGGCATCATATCTCGCGCGCGCATGACCAGAAACCCTAACCTCGCCACCCCAAGGAAACGGAAGAAATCTAAGTCGAAGCTTTGTTGACCCCCTCTTGACTGAAAGATACGAGAAGGATGGAACGCCGGAAGACCCGTTCGAAGATGAAGTGTCGCCATCCATCCAAGTGCTGCCTCTGCGAGGACTAAAAATCACTAACTTGGACCACTAGCCGGAGCCGAGGCGTCAGGATTTCGCTTCCCATCATCAGCCACCGGAATAGCAGACACAGGAGAGGAGAATCCACGAGTTGGTCGGTGGAGCTTAGAGGATAAGAGAACTTTGCCCTAGCCGCCTTTGCATGCGGAAAAGGAAATTGAAGAGTCTTGAATAAGTATGTAACACTATTAAACAAATTTTTGGTTCACCAAAGAAACTACTAATCCAGAGGGCAACGAGACTAAGACTAGCCAGCGGGGAACGAGGTACAGTACTATTTAGCGGCGCACAAGCACGGGCTCCAATAAATACACAGCTTTTATGACCGAACTGGGGCTGTGTTTTTTGTTTTTTTTGAAACGGAGGTTCTTTTTCATTGCCTATGCTGGTATCTAGTAAGCATGTGTTGTGCTCTGCACCTTCACTTAGATGCATATTGATATACTCAAAAAAATGATTTAGTATTATTTTTGAATAAGGGTGTGCAAGTCATCCCCAAAAATAAAAATAAATTACTTCCAGAGGTTTAGAGAGTCAAATAAACTCAATGTTCATAACGAAATTAAGGCATGTTATTGTTGCCACTCCGGCATGGAAGCCGGTCTAACATTGCAACAGAAAGTCATTGTGTTAAGGTCCAGCCAAACCAACGCCTCGGTGAAGAAGCCGCTATCTTGCAGTCTTGTGTAGATCACAAAACTAAGAGTTGAACCATCACAGCGTGGACGTGATGCTCGTGTCGCTACAAGCCGAAGTAAACCTAGATCCCAATCCCCTTCTTGTTCGTATCAATCCCTAGCTCGCGGTCGCGGCAGCCACATGCCCCGGCGTCCCATCCAAGACCCCTACGACCTAAGATCGGGCTGGGGGATGTGTCATCGTCGAGTTCTACCGATGTGTAACAATGTTTCTGTATTCAAAAGAACGGACCATGGGATGTGTGCTGTCATGCTGATGATCTAACAGAAATAGTGAGATCATCCATGTTGCTAAAATGTGATTCATGATGTTTGTTTGGTGTGGAGCTCTCTCGATACGATATCTCTGACCTTTGGGAAAGGAATCGTACGCAAAATTCATGAAACATTCAGGGTCGCTGTCGATGGATACTCTCTAGCTTACTCTATCTGCAGTCCAAGTCATCTATACTCCATTTGACCATCTTTAATCAGTGTAAAGCCGCTCATGACAAAGTACTACTACTACTCATTTTCGCTGTCAGCAGTTGTGTGTTTAATCACTAATACCGTCCGTGACTTAAACTCACACTAGACCCTAAACTAGTCATTAACTTCACTATCTCAACCACTGCACGCAGATATACGGTTCCCACTACGTATCAACCTTTGAATTCCACGTCCAAAGTAGGTCAAAGAATCAAGAATGCTTCTCACGCGCTTCAGGCTATGCGAGAGCTCCGTCCATTGTACGGGGCATTACTGAGGCGGGCCCACGCCCATCGGCGATTATTGCGAGCTTTGATCAATCTGAATGCTGCAAGATGCTTCGTCCCAGGCTTAATTGTAGAGTGCAAGAGTGGAGAAGGGGGTGACGGCATTGTCGCATGTTTCGGGTGATGTGAGCACGGTGACGAAGCTACTCCTACAAAGGAGTATTTGAGAAGAAGACAGAGTGATGTCCTTTTCAGCAGTCAAAGGCAGATTTAGGTCCCCGGAGCATGCCTTCAGATGGCTTTTGCGAAAGATGGAACGCCGCAACTCCAAGTGGGAGTTGGATTTTGTTGCGGTGTCATTTCCGTTGATGCTTATCATTGTTTGTGCCTTTGGACTGCTACACTAGGTCAGCAGCAAAGACTGACTGTCTCGTGCGCGTTGACTATCTAGCGCAACTGGCAAACCGACGCTTGGAGTTGTGGTGCATGGCAAAATCTTGACGGATATAGGCCATGGCATAACATTTGAAATGAAAGTGATTGCATGATAGTATCGCCTACTTCTCAAAAAAAGAACATGACAGTATCTTTCTTTCTTTCTTTCCACTTGTGGGGGAGTGCCGCCCCTTTCTTTTTAGAAAGCGAGTTCACCGTTTTCAAAGTAAGTTGATTTCTGCGTTTTAGATCATTAACTAGTACTCCCACCGTCCCTAAATATGAATCTTTTAAAGATTTTACTATGGACTACATACGTAGCAAAATGAGTGAATCTACACTGTAAGATATGTGTATATACATCCGTATGATGTCCATATTGAAATCTCTAAAAAGACTTATATTTAGAAACAGAGATTGTATAGTTCAGAACAGTTTAGTAGAAGAAACATGTATCGATAAGTATTCATTTGAATAGAAGTGGTCATATGATAGTGTCTCATTTCTTTCCTTTTGTGGGGGAGTATCCTCTTTTCTTTTTAGAAAGAGAGCCCGCCGTTTTAAAAGTAAGCTGATTTTTGCACTACAAATCATTAATTAGTATAATCGAGAACAATTAATTATTCTCGGGAGAAATTTCCGATCTATTCATCGCCTGTCATGGCAATGCAGACAATACCGGAAGTAAAAAAATACAACCAGATCCATGAACCATCTAGCGACAACTCCAAGCATCGGAGCGAGCCGAAGGCGCGGCCCCATCATCAGCTCTCCTTCGTTGGAGCCGAGCAAACCTTGTTGTAGTAGATAGTCAAAAATTCGTGGTGCTAAGGCCTCACAGGATCAGTGCGCCTATACAACAATTGTCGTTGATAAAGAGAAGTGTAGTTCGGAAGGATTAAACCTGTAGACACGGAATGGAGATGAATGAAGACTAGATCATAACAGATCCACCGAAGACCAGGACCGACCGAATCCCGCAAGATCTAGGGGGGCACACACCCACACGCCCTCCGACAACGCAGAGGTTCCATCGGGGCGGGGATCAGGCATAGGAGACATTATTCGTACTATGGACATCGCCACCCCACCCCACCCCACACACACAGAGAGAGACACACACAACCCCAACCGAGACGTTGAACCAAACAAGAACAGGAGTGGGGTCTCTTTGCCGGTCGGTGGGGAGGGAGGGGGTGTCCTCCGCACCTCCATGACCCAAAGTCCACCAAAGACAGGGAAGACTAGCGACGGCGGCGCGGGAGGAGGGGAAACCCTAGTCGCCTGGGAGTCACTTCTTGGGGATGAGGAAAACTTTTTTCTTAATTTCCTGGTCCACCTGTAACTCAGAGCAATTATTACACGCATGTAACACATCTTAACATTACCTACCATGTTGTAAATGTTGGGGAACGCAGTAACTTCAAAAAAAATCCTACGCACACATAAGATCATGATGATGCATGGCAACAAGAGGGGAGAGTGTAGTCCACGTACCCTCGTAGACCGTAAGCGGAAGCGTTATGACAACGCGGTTGATGTAGTCGTACGTCTTCACGATTCGACCGATCCTAGTACTGAAAGTACGGCACCTCCGCGATCTGCACACGTTCGGCTCGGTGACGTCCCACGAACTCTCGATCCAGCTGAATGTCGAGGGAGAGCTTCGTCAGCACGAAGGCGTGATGACGGTGATGATGAAGCTACCGACGCAGTGCTTCGCCCAAGCTCTACAACGATATGACCGAGGTGGATTATGGTGGAGGGGGGCACCGCACACGGCTAAGAGATCAATGATCAACTTGTGTGTCCTAGGGTGCCCCTTGCCCTTGTATATAAAGGAGGGAGGGAGGAGGAGGCCGGCGCGCACAAGGTGTGGAGTCCTAGTAGGATTCCACCTCCCATATGGAATAGGAAAAGGGGAAGGGAGAAGGAGAAGGAAGGAAGGGAGCGCCCCCATTTCCTAGTCCAATTCGGACCAGTCCATGGGGGGTGTGTGGTCACCCTTGAGGCCTTTCTCTCATTCCCCGTATGGCCCATTAAGGCCCAATACGAATTCCCATAACTCTCCGGTACTTTGAAAAATACCCGAATCACTCGGAACCTTTCCGATGTCCGAATATAGCCTTTCAATATATCGATCTTTACGGCTCGATCATTTTGAGACTCCTCGTCATGTCCTTGATCTCATCCGGGACTCCGAAAAACCTTTGGTCATCAAATCACATAAACTCATAATACAAATCGTAATCAAATGTTTAACGTGCGGACCCTACGGGTTCGAGAACTATGTGGACATGACCGAGACTCATCTCCGGTCAATAACCAATAGCGGACCATGGATTCTCATATTGGCTCCCACATATTCTACAAAGATCTTTATCGGTCAAACCGCATAACAACATATGTTGTTCCCTTTGTCATCGGTATGTTACTTGCCCGAGATTCGATCGTCGGTATCTCAATACCTAGTTCAATATTGTTACCGGCAAGCCTCTTTACTCGTTCCATAGTGCATCATCCGGCAACTAACTCATTAGTCACAATGCTTGCAAGGCTTATAGTGATGTGCATTACCGAGAGGGCCCAGAGATACCTCTCCAATACACGGAGTGACAAATCCTAATCTCAATCTATGCCAAGTCAACAAACACCATCGGAGACACCTGTAGAGCATCTTTATAATCACCCAGTTATGTTGTGACGTTTGATAGCACACAAGGTGTTCCTCCAGTATACGGGAGTTGCATAATCTCATAGTCTGAGGAACATGTATAAGTCATGAAGAAAGCAGTAGCAATGAAACTGTAACGATCATAATGCTAAGCTAATAAATGGGTCTTGTCCATCACATCATTCTCCTAATGATGTGATCCCGTTCATCAAATGACAACGCATGTCTATGGTTAGGAAACATAACCATCTTTGATAAACGAGCTAGTCAAGTAGAGGCATACTAGGGACACTTTGTTTTGTGTATGTATTCACACATGTACTAAGTTTCCGGTTAATACAATTCTAGCATGAATAATAAACATTTATCATGAAATAAGGAAATAAATAATAACATCATTATTGCTTCTAGGGCATATTTCCTTCAGTCTCCCACTTGCACTAGATTCAATAATCTAGTTCACATCGCCATGTGATTTAACACTAATAGTTCACATCACCATGTGATTAACACCCATAGTTCACATCGCCATATGACCAACACTCAAAGGGTTTATTAGAGTGAGTAATCTAGTTCACATCGTCATGTGATTAACACCCAAAAAGAGTACTAAGGTGTGATCATGTTTTGCTTGTGAGAGAAGTTTAGTCAACGGGTCTGCCACATTCAGATCCGTATGTATTTTGCAAATTTCTATGTCTACAATGCTCTGCACGGAGCTACTCTAGCTTATTGCCCCCACTTTTAATATGTATCCGGATTGTGACTTAGAGTCATCCAGATCGGTGTCAAAGCTTGCATCGACGTAACTCTTTATGACGAACTCTTTATCACCTCCATAACCAAGAAATATTTCCTTAGTCCTCTAAGGATAAGTTTGACCGTTGTCTAGTGATATACTCCTAGATCAGTATTGTACTCCCTTGCCAAACTCAGGGTAGGGTGTACAATAGGACTGGTACACAGCATGGCATAATTTATAGAACCTATGGCTGAGGCATAAGGAATGACTTTTATTCTCTCTCTGTCTTCTGCCGTGGTCGGGCTTTGAGTCTTACTCAACTTCACACCTTGCAACACAGGTAAGAACTCCTTCTTTGACTGTTCCATTTTGAACTTACTTCGAAAACTTGTCAAGGTATGTACTCATTGAAAAAACTTATCAAGCATCTTGATCTATCTCTATAGATCTTGATGTTCAATATGTAAGTAGCTTCACCGAGATCTTTCTTTGAAAAACTCCTTTCAAACACTCTTTTATGCTTTCCAGAAAATTCTACATCATTTCTGATCAACAATATGTCATTCACATATACTTATCAGAAAGGCTGTAGTGCTCCCACTCACTTTCTTGTAAATACAGTCTTCACCGCAAGTCTGTATAAAACTATATGCTTTCATCACACTATCAAAGCGTACATTCCAACTCCGAGATGCTTGTACCAGTCCATAAATGGATCACTGGTGCTTACACACTTTGTTAGCATCTTTCGAATTGACAAAACTTTCTGGTTGCATCACATGCAACTCTTCTTTAAGAAATCCATTAAGGAATGCAGGTTTGACATCCATTTGCCAAATTTCATAAAATGCGGCAATTGCTAACATGATTCGGACAGACTTTTAAGCATCGATACAAGTGAGAAAATCTCATCGTAGTCAACACCTTGAATTTGCCGAAAACATTTTTGCGACAATTCGAGCTTTGTAGATAGTAACACTACTATCAGCGTTTGTCTTCCTCTTGAAGATCCATTTATTATCTATTGCTTGACGATCATCGGGCAAGTCAATCAAAGTCCATACTTTGTTCTCATACATGGATCCCATCTCAGATTTCATGGCCTCTAGCCATTTTGCGGAATCTGGGCTCATCATCGCTTCCTCATAGTTCGTAGGTTCGTCATGGTCAACTAACATGACCTCCAGAACAGGATTACCGTACCACTCTGGTGCGATCTTACTCTAGTTGACCTACGAGGTTTGGTAGTAACTTGATCTGAAGTTTCATGATCATCATCATTAGCTTCCTCACTAATTGGTGTAGGAATCACTAGAACTGATTTCTGTGATGAACTACTTTACAATTCGGGAGAAGGTACAATTACCTCATCAAGTTCTACTTTCCTCCCACTCACTTCTTTCAAGAGAAACTCCTTCTCTAGAAAGGATCCACTCTTAGCAACAAAGATCATGCCTTCGGATCTGTGATAGAAGGTGTACCTAATAGTTTATTTTGGATATCTTATGAAGACGCATTTCTCTGATTTGGGTTCGAGCTTATCAGGTTGAAACTTTTTCACATAAGCATCGTAGCCCCAAACTTTAAGAAATGACAGCTTAGGTTTCTTGCGAAACCACAGTTCATACGGTGTCATCTCAACTGATTTAGATGGTGCCCTATTTAACGTGAATGTAGCTGTCTCTAATGCATAACCCCAAAACGATAGTGGTAAATCGGTAAGAGACATCATAGATCGCACCATATCTAATAAAGTATGGTTGCGATGTTCGGACACACCATTACGCTGTGGTGTTCCAGGTGGCATGAGTTTGTGAAACTATTCCACATTGTTTTAATTGAAGGCAAAACTCGTAACTCAAATATTCGCCTCCGCGATCAGATCATAGAAACTTTATTTTCTTGTTACGATAATTCTCCACTTCACTCTGAAATTCTTTAAACTTTTCAAATGTTTCACACTTGTGTTTCATTAAGTAGATATACCCATATCTGCTCAAATCATCTTGTGAAGGTTAGAAAATAACGATACCCGCCGCGAGCCTTAACACTCATCGGACAGCATACATCAGTATGTATTATTTCCAATAAGTTAGTTGCTCGCTCCATTGTTCCGGAGAACGGAGTCTTAGTCATCTTGCCCATGAGGCATGGTTCCCAAGCATCAAGTGATTCATAATCAAGTGATTGCAAAAGCCCATCAGCATGGAGTTTCTTCATGCGCTTTACACCAATATGACCTAAACGACAGTGCCACAAATAAGTTGCACTATCATTATTAACTTTGCATCTTTTGGCTTCAATATTTATGAATATGTGTATCACTACGATCGAGATTCAATAAACCATTTATATTGAGTGTATGACCATAGAAGGTTTTATTCATGTAAATAGAACAATAATTATTCTTTGACTTGAATGAATAACTGTATTGCAATAAACATGATCCAATCATATTCATGCTCAACGCAAACACCAAATAACATTTATTTTAGGTTCAACACTAATCTCAAAGGTAAAGGGAGTGTGCGATGGTGATCTTATCAACCTTGGAATCACTTCCAACACACATCATCACCTCGCCCTTAACTAGTCTCTGTTTATTTTGCAACTCCCGTTTCGAGTTACTACTCTTAGCAACTGAACCAGTATCAAATACCGAGGGGTTGCTATAAGCACTAGTAATTTACACATCAATAACATGTATATCAAATATACTTTTGTTCACTTTGCCATCCTTCTTATCCGCCAATTATTTGGGGTAGTTCCGCTTCCAGTGACTATTCCCTTTTGCAGTAGAAGCACTCAGTTTCAGGCTTAGGTCCTTAGCTTTGGGCTTCTTCACGGGAGTGACAACTTCCTTGCCATTCTTTTTGAAGTTCCCTTTCTTTCCCTTGCCCTTTTACTTGAAACTAGTGGTCTTGTCAACCATCAACACTTGATGCTTTTTCTTGATTTCTACCTTCGCTGATTTCAGCATTGCGAAGAGCTTGGGAATTGTTTACATTATCCCTTGCATATTATAGTTCATCACGAAGTTCTAGTAACTAGGTGATAGTGACTAGAGAATTCTGTCAATCGCCATCTTATCTAGAAGATTAACTCCCACTAGATTCAAGTGATTGTAGTACCCAGACAATCTGAGCAAATGCTCACTGGTTGAGCTATTCTCCTCCATCTTGTAGGCAAAATACTGCCAGAGGTCTCATACCTCTCGACACGGGCATGAGTATGTGTTGGGGAACGTAGTAATTTCAAAAATTTCCTATGCACACGCAAGATCATGGTGATGCATAGCAACGAGAGGGGAGAGTGTTGTCCACGTACCCTCATAGACCGAAAGCGGAAGCGTTATGACAACGCGGTTGATGTAGTCGTACGTCTTCACGGCCCGACCGATCAAGCACCGAAACTACGGCACCTCTGAGTTCTAGCACACGTTCAGCTCGATGACGATCCCCGGACTTCGATCCAGCAAAGTGTCCGGGAAGAGTTTCGTCAGCTCGACGGTGTGGTGACGATCTTGATGTTCTACCGCCGCAGGGCTTCGCCTAAGCACCGCTACAATATTATCGAGGAGTATGGTGGAGGGGGGGCACCGCACACGGCTAAGAGAACGATCACGAAGATCAACTTGTGTCTCTAGAGGTGCCCCCCTGCCCCCGTATATAAAGGAGCAAGGGGGGAGGAGGCCGGCCTTAGGAGGGGCGCGCCAGGGGAGTAGGATTCCTACTCCTAGTTGGAGTAGGTTACCTCCTTTCCTAGTCCAACTAGGAGAAGGGGGGAAAGGGGGGAAGAGGGGAAGGAAGGGAGAGAGGGGCCGCGCCCCAAACCCCTTGTCCAATTCGGACTAGGCTTGGGAGGGGAGCGCGCCACCTCCTGGTCCTTCCCACTAAGGCCCATTAAGGCCCATTGCTTCTTCCTCGTATTCCCGTAACTCCCCGGTACCTCTGAAAATACCCGAATCACTCAGAACCTTTCTGATGTCCGAATATAGTCGTCCAATATATCAATCTTTATGTCTCGACCATTTCGAGACTCCTCATCATGTCCCCGATCTCATCCGGGACTCCAAACGCTTTCGGTACATCAAAACTCATAAACTCATAATATAACTGTCATCGAAACCTTAAGCGTGCGGACCCTACGGGTTCGAGAACAATGTAGACATGACCGAGACACGTCTCCGGTCAATAACCAATAGCGGAACCTGGATGCTCATATTGGCTCGCACATATTCTACGAAGATCTTTATCGGTCAGACCGCATAACAACATACGTTGTTCCCTTTGTCATCGGTATGTTACTTGCCCGAGATTCGATCGTCGGTATCTCAATACCTATTTCAATCTCGTTACCGGCAAGTCTCTTTACTCGTTCTGTAATACATCATCTCACAACTAACTCATTAGTTGCAATGCTTGGAAGGCTTAAGTGATGTGCATTACCGAGAGGGCCCAGAGATACCTCTCCGACAATCGGAGTGACAAATCCTAATCTTGAAATACGCCAACCCAACATGTACCTTTGGAGACACCTGTAGAGCTCCTTTATAATCACCCAGTTACGTTGTGACGTTTGGTAGCACACAAAGTGTTCCTCCGGCAAACGGGAGTTGCATAATATCATAGTCATAGGAACATGTATAAGTCATGAAGAAAGCAATAGCAACATACTAAATGATCAGGTGCTAAGCTAACGGAATGGGTCATGTCAATCACAACATTCTCCTAATGATGTGATCCCGTTAATCAAATTACAACTCATGTCTATGGTTAGGAAACATAACCATCTTTAATTAACGAGCTAGTCAAGTAGAGGCATACTAGTGACATTATGTTTGTCTATGTATTCACACATGTATCATGTTTCCGGTTAATACAATTCTAGCATGAATAATAAAAATTTATCATGAAATAAGGAAATAAATAATAACATTATTATTGCCTCTAGGGCATATTTGCTTCAGTCTCCCACTTGCACTAGAGTCAATAATCTAGTTCACATTGCCATGTGATTTAACACCAATAGTTCACATCATCATATGATTAACACCCATAGTTCACATCGTTATGTGACCAACACTCAAAGGGTTTACTAGAGTCAATAATCTAGTTCACAACGCTATGTGATTAACATCCAAAGAGTACTAAGGTGTGATCATGTTTTGCCTATGAGAGAAGTTTAGTCAACGGGTCTGCCATATTCAGATCCGTATGTACTTTGCAAATTTCTATGTCAACAATACTCTGCACGGAGCTACTATAGCTAATTGCTCCCACTTTCAATATGTATCCAGATGAAGACTTAGAGTTATCTGGATCAGTGCCAAAACTTGTATCGACGTAACCCTTTTACGACGAACCTTTTGTCACCTCCATAATCGAGAAACATATCCTTATTCAACTAAGGATAATTTTGACCGCTGTCCAGTGATCTACTCCTAGATCACTATTGCACTCCCTTGCCAAAATCAGTGTAGGGTATACAATAGATCTGGTACACAGTATGGCATACTTTATAGAACCTGTGGCTGAGGCATAGGGAATGACTTTCATTCTCTTTCTATCTTCTGCCGTGGTCGGGTTTTGAGTCTCTACTCAATTTCACACCTTGTAACACAGGCAAGAAACTCTTTCTTTGACTGTTCCATTTTGAACTACTTCAAAATCTTGTCAAGGTATGTACTCATTGGAAAAACTTATGAAGCGTCTTGATCTATCTCTATAGATCTTGATGCTCAATATGTAAGCAGCTTCACCGAGGTCTTTCTTTGAAGAACTCCTTTCAAATATTCCTTTATGCTTTGCAGAATAATTCTACATTATTTCCGATCAACAATATGTCATTTACATATACTTATCAAAAATGTTGTAGTGCTCCCACTCACTTTCTTGTAAATACAGGCTTCACCGCAAGTCTGTATAAAACTATATGCTTTGATCAACTTATCAAAGCATATATTCCAACTCTGAGATGCTTGCACCAGTCCATAGATGGATCGCTGGAGCTTGCATATTTTGTTAACACATTTAGGATTGACAAAACCTTCTAGTTGCATCGTATACAACTCTTGTTTAATAAATCCATTAAGGAATGCAGTTTTGTTTATCCATTTGCCAGATTTCATAAAATGCGGCAATTCTTAACATGATTCAGACAGACTTAAGCATAGATACGAGTGAGAAACTCTCATCGTAGTCAACATCCTTAACTTGTCGAAAACCTTTTGCGACAATTCTAGCTTTGTAGATAGTAACACTACTATCAGCGTCCGTCTTCCTCTTGAAGATCCATTTAATTTCAATGGCTCGCCGATCATTGGGCAAGTCAACCAAAGTCCATACTTTGTTCTCATACATGGATCCTATCTCAGATTTGATGGCCTCAAACCATTTCGCGGAATCTGGGCTCATCATCGCTTCCGCATAGTTCGCAAGTTTGTCATGGTATAGTAACATGACTTCCAGAACAGGATTACCGTACCACTCTGGTGCGGATCTCACTCTGGTTTACCTCGGTAGTAACTTGATCTGAAGTTACATGATCATCATCATTAGCTTCCTCACTAATTGGTTTAGTAGTCACAGGAACAGATTTCTGTGATGAACTACTTTTCAATAAGGGAGCAGGTACAGTTACCATATCAAGTTCTACTTTCCTCCCACTCACTTCTTTCGAGAGAAACTCCTTCTCTAGAAAGTTTCCGAATTTAGCAACAAAAGTCTTGCCTTCGGATCTGTGATAGAAGTTGTATCCAATAGTTTCCTTTGGATATCCTATGAAGACACATTTCTCCGATTTGGGTTTGAGCTTATCAGGATGAAACTTTTTCATATAAGCATCACAACCCCAAACTTTAAGAAACGACAACTTTGGTTTCTTGCCAAACCAAAGTTTAGATTGTGTCGTCTCAACGGACTTTAGATGGTGCCCTTTTTAACGTGAATGCAGCTGTCTTTAATGCATAACCCCAAAAACGATACTGGTAAATCGGTAAGAAACATCATAGATTGTACTATATCTAATAAAGTACGGTTATGACGTTCACACACACCATTATGTTGTGGTGTTCCAGGTGGCACGAATTTGTGAAACTATTCCACATTGTTTTAATTGAAGACCAAACTCGTAACCCAAATATTTGTCTCCATGATCAGATCGTAGAAACCTTATTTTCTTGTCATGATGATTTTCCATTTCACTCTAAAATTCTTTGAACTTTTTCAAATGTTTCAGTCTTATGGTTCATCAAGTAGATATACCCATATCTGCTCAAATCATCTGTGAAGGTCAGAAAATAACGATACCCGCCGCGAGCCTTAACACTCATCGGATCGCATACATCAGTATGTATTATTTCCAATAAGTCAGTTGCTCGCTCCATTGTTCCAGAGAACGGAGTCTTAGTCATCTTGCCCATGAGGCATGGTTCGCAAGCATCAAGTGATTCATAATCAAGTGATTCCAAAAGCCCATCAGCATGGGGTTTCTTCATGCGCTTTACACCAATATGACCTAAACGGCAGTGCCACAAATAAGTTGCACTATCATTATTAACTTTGCATCTTTTGGTTTCAATATTATGAATATGTGTATCACTATGATCGAGATCCAACGAACCATTTTCATTGGGCGTGTAACCATATAAGGTTTTATTCATGTAAACAGAACAACAATTTATTCTCTTACTTAAATGAATAACCGTATTGCAATAAACATGATCAAATCATATTCATGCTCAACACCAAATAACACTTATTTAGGTTCCACACTAATCCCGAAAGTATAGGGAGTGTGCGATGATGATCATATCAATCTTGGAACCACTTCCAACTCTCATCGTCACTTCACCCTTAACTAGTCTCTGTTCATTCTGCAACTCCCGTTTCGAGTTACTAATCTTAGCAACTGAACTAGTACCAAATACTGAGGGGTTGCTATGAACACTAGTAAAGTACACATCAATAACATGTATATCAAATATACCTTTGTTTACTTTGTCATCCTTTCTTATCCACCAAATACTTGGGGTAGTTCCGCTTCCAGTGACCAATCCCTTTGCAGTAGAAGCACTTAGTCTTAGGCTTAGGACCAGACTTGGGTTTCTTCACTTGAGCAGCAACTTGCTTGCCGTTCTTCTTGAAGTTCCCCTTTTTCCTTTTGCCCTTTTCTTGAAACTAGTGGTCTTGTCTACCATCAACACTTGATGTTTTTTTTTATTTCTATCTTCGTCGATTTTAGCATCACGGAGAGCTTGGGAATCGTTTCCGTTATCCCTTGCATATTATAGTTCATCACGAAGTTCTACTAACTTGGTGATGGTGATTAGAGAATTCTATCAATCACTATTTTATCTGGAAGATTAAATCCCACTTGATTCAAGCGATTGTAGTACCCAGACAATCTGATCACATGCTCACTAGTTGAGCGATTCTCCTCCATCTTTTAGCTATAGAACTTGTTGGAGACTTCATATCTCTCAACTCGGGTATTTGCTTGAAATATTAACTTCAACTCCTGGAACATCTCATATGGTCCATGACGTTCAAAACGTCTTTGAAGTCCCGATTCTAAGCCGTTAAGCATGGTGCACTAAACTACCAAGTAGTCATCATATTGAGCTAGCCAAACATTCATAACGTATGCATCTGCTCCTGCAATAGGTCTGTCACCTAGCGGTGCATCAAGGACATAATTCTTCTGTGCCGCAATGAGGATAAACCTCAGATCACGGATCCAATCCGCATCATTGCTACTAACATCTTTCAACACAATTTTCTCTAGGAACATATCAAAATAAACATATGAAAGCAACAACGCGAGCTATTGATCTACAACATAGATATGCTAATACTACCAGGACTAAGTTCATGATAAATTAAAGTTCAATTAATCATATTACTTAAGAACTCCCACTTAGATAGACATCCCTCTAATCCTCTAAGTGATCACGTGATCCAAATCAACTAAACCATGTCCGATCATCACGTGAGATAGAGTAGTTTCATTGGTGAACATCACTATGTTGATCATATCTACTATATGATTCACGCTCGACCTTTCGGTCTCCGTGTTCCGAGGCCATATCTGTATATGCTTGGCTCGTCAAGTATAACCTCAGTATTCCACGTGTGCAACTGTTTTGCACCCATTGTATTTGAACGTAGAGCCTATCACACCCGATCATCACGTGGTGTCTTGGCACGAAGAACTTTCGCAACGGTGCATACTCAGGGAGAACACTTCTTGATAATTAGTGAGAGATCATCTTAAAATGCTACCGTCAATCAAAGCAAGATAAGATGCATAAAAGATAAACATCACATGCAATCAATATAAGTGATATGATATGGCCATCATCATCTTGTGCTTGTGATCTCCATCTCCGAAGCATCGTCATGATCACCATCGTCACCGGCGCGACACCTTGATCTCCATCGTAGCATCGTTGTCGTCTCGCCAATCTTATGCTTCTACGACTATCGCTACCGCTTAGTGATAAAGTAAACATTACAGGGCGATTGCATTGCATACAATAAAGCGACAACCATATGGCTCCTGCCAGTTGCCGATAACTCGGTTACAAAACATGATCATCTCATACAATAAAAATAAGCATCATGTCTTGACCATATCACATCACACCATGCCCTGCAAAAACAAGTTAGACGTCCTCTACTTTGTTTGTTGCAAGTTTTACGTGGCTGCTACGGGCTTAAGCAAGAACCAATCTTACCTAAGCATCAAAACCACAACGATAGTTTGTCAAGTTGGTGTTGTTTTAACCTTCGCAAGGACCGGGCGTAGCCAAAGTTGGAGAAACTAACACCCGCCAGCCACCTGTGTGCAAAGCACGGCGGTAGAACCAGTCTCGCGTAAGCGTACGCGTAATGTCGGTCCGGGCCGCTTCATCCAACAATACCGCCGAACCAAAGTATGACATGCTGGTAAGCAGTATGACTTATATCGTCCACAACTCACTTGTGTTCTACTCGTGCATATAACATCAACATATAAAACCTAGGCTCGGATGCCACTGTTGGGGAACGTAGTAATTTCAAAAATTTCCTATGCACACGCAAGATCATGGTGATGCATAGCAACGACAGGGGAGAGTGTTGTCCACGTACCCTCGTAGACCGAAAGCGGAAGCGTTATGACAACGCGGTTGATGTAGTCGTACATCTTCACGGCCCGACCGATCAAGCACCGAAACTACGGCACCTCCGAGTTCTAGCACACGTTCAGCTCGATGACGATCCCCGGACTTCGATCCAGCAAAGTGTCAGGGAAGAGTTCCGTCAGCACGACGGTGTGGTGATGATCTTGATGTTCTATCGTCGCAGGGCTTCGCCTAAGCACCACTACAATATTATCGAGGAGTATGGTGGAGGGGGGCACCGCACACGGCTAAGAGAACGATCACGAATATCAACTTGTGTCTCTAGAGGTGCCCCCCTGCACCCGTATATAAAGGAGCAAGTGGGGAGGAGGCCGGCCCTAGGAGGGGCGCGCCAGGGGAGTAGGATTCCTACTCCTAGTTGGAGTAGGTTTCCTCCTTTCCTAGTCCAACTAGGAGAAGGCGGGAAAGGGAGGAAGAGGGGAAGGAAGGGAGAGAGGGGCCGCGCCCCAAACCCCTTGTCCAATTCGGACTGGGCTTGGGAGGGGCGCGCGCCACCTCCTGGTCCTTCCCAATAAGGCCCATTAAGGCCCATTGCTTCTTCCTCGTATTCCTGTAACTCCCCGGTACCTCCAAAAATACCCGAATCACTCAGAACCTTTCCGATGTCCGAAAATAGTCGTCCAATATATCGATCTTTACGTCTCGACCATTTCGAGACTCCTCGTCATGTCCCCGATCTCATCCGGGACTCCGAACTCTTTCGGTACATCAAAACTCATAAACTCATAATATAACTGTCATCGAAGCCTTAAGCGTGCGGACCCTACGGGTTCGAGAACAATGTAGACATGACCGAGACACGTCTCCGGTCAATAACCAATAGCGGAACCTGGATGCTCATATTGGCTCCCACATATTCTACCAAGATCTTTATCGGTCAGACCGCATAACAACATACGTTGTTCCCTTTGTCATCGGTATGTTACTTGCCCGAGATTCGATCGTCGGTATCTCAATACCTAGTTCAATCTCGTTACTGGCAAGTCTATTTACTCGTTCTGTAATACTTCATCTCGCAACTAACTCATTGTTGCAATGCTTGCAAGGCTTAAGTGATGTGCATTACCGAGAGGGCCCAGAGATACCTCTCCGACAATCGGAGTGACAAATCCTAATCTTGAAATACGCCAACGCAACATGTACCTTTGGAGACACCTGTAGAGCTCCTTTATAATCACCTAGTTACGTTGTGACGTTTGGTAGCACACAAAGTGTTCCTCCGGCAAACGGGAGTTGCATAATCTCATAGTCATAGGAACATGTATAAGTCATGAAGAAAGCAATAGCAACATACTAAACGATCAGGTGCTAAGCTAACGGAATGGGTCATGTCAATCACATCATTCTCCTAATGGTGTGATCCCGTTAATCAAATGACAACTCATGTCTATGGTTAGGAAACATAACCATCTTTAATTAACGAGCTAGTCAAGTAGAGGCATACTAGTGACACTTTGTTTGTCTATGTATTCACACATGTATCATGTTTCCGGTTAATACAATTCTAGCATGAATAATAAACATTTATCATGAAATAAGGAAATAAATAATAACATTATTATTGCCTCTAGGGCATATTTCCTTCAGTATGAAATACCAATTTCAACTCTTGGAACATCTTATATGCTCTGTGGCATTCAAAACATTTTTTAAGTCCCGGTTCTAAGCCATAAGGCATGGTGCACTAAACTATCAAGTAGTTATCACACCGAGCTTTGTCAAACATTCATAACGTCTGCATCTGCTCCTGCAATAGGTCTGTCACCTAGCGGTGCATCAAGGACATAATTCTTCTGTGCAACAATGAGGATAATCCTCAGATCACAGACCAAGTCCGCATCATTGCTACTATCATCTTTCAACTTATTTTTATCTAGGAGCATATCAAAAATAAACGGGGAGCTACATCGCGAGCTATTGATCTACAACATAGTTATGTAAGTACTATCAGGACTAAGTTCATGATAAATTAAAGTTCAATTAATCATATTACTTAAGAACTCCCACTTAGATAGACATCCCTCGAGTCATCTAAATGAACACGTGATCCAAATCAACTAAACCATGTTCGATCATCACGTGAGATGGAGTAGTTTTCAATGGTGAACATCACTATGTTGATCATATCTACTATATGATTCACGTTCAACCTTTCAGTCTCAAGTGTTCCGAGGACATATCTGCATATGCTAGGCTCGTCAAGTTTAACCCGAGTATTCTGTGGTGCAAAACTGACTTACACCCGTTGTATGTGAACATAGAGCTTATCACACCCAATCATCACGTGGTGTCTCAGCACGAAGAACTGTCGCAACGGTGCATACTCAGGGAGAACACTTATACCTTGAAATTTAAGTAAGGGATCATCTAATAAAGCTACCGCCAAACTAAGAAAAATAAGATGTATAAAAGATAAACATCACATGCAATCAAAATACTCCCTCCATTCCTAAATATTTGTCTTTCTAGACATTTCAAATGGTCACCACATACGGATGTATGTAGACATATTTTAGAGTGTAGATTCACTCATTTTGCTCTGTATGTAGTCACTTGTTGAAATATCTAGAAAGACAAATATTTAGGAACGGAGGGAGTATGTGATATGATATGGCCATCATCATTGTCAGTGTCAAAACCGGCGGATCTCGGGTAGGGGGTCCCGAACTGTGCGTCTAGGCGGATGGTAACAGGAGACAAGGGACACGATGTTTTTACCCAGGTTCGGGCCCTCTCGATGGAGGTAAAACCCTACTCCTGCTTCATTAATATTGATGATATGGGTAGTACAAGAGTAGATCTACCACGAGATCAGAGAGGCTAAACCCTAGAAGCTACCCTATGGTATGATTGTTTTTCGTCCTACGGACTAAAACCCTCCGGTTTATATAGACACCGGAGAGGGCTAGGGTTACACAGAGTCGGTTACAATGGTAGGAGATCTACATATCCGTATCACCAAGCTTGCCTTCCACGCCAAGGAAAGCCCCACCCGGACATGGGACGAAGGCTTCAATCTTGTATCTTCATAGTCCAAGAGTCCGTCCAAAGGTGTAGTCCGGCTATCCGGACACCCCCTAATCCAGGACTCCCTGAGTAGCCTCTGAACCAGGCTTCAATGATGACGAGTCATGCGCGCATATTGTCTTTGGCATTGCAAGGCGGGTTCCTTCTCCAAGTACTTCATAGAAGATTTTGAACACAAGGATAGTGTCCGGCTCTGCAAAATAAGTTCCACATATTGCCATAGAGAGAATAGTATTTACACAAATCTAATCTGCTGACGTATTCCATAGCGTGACATCACACCACGGCCAAGCCTTTATTCGAATCGTTTTATTGTCCCACCTCAGCGCGTTTAGCGAGGCGGTTTCCTTGGCACGTCTTGTCGAAGCAGAGATCGTGTCCCCTTATTCCGGGATTCTCATCAATACGGGCGTGGCTAACCCAACCGCGCCATTGATTACGGCGCTTGGGAGATAAGCGAGTTTTACCAGGCTGGTGGGGATGCATAGTTGCGTCCGCCCATATAGGGGGATAAGGATCCACCTTTTTCATCCACGCCTTCTTCCTCCTTTTCTCATCCATTTCCGCGCACTCGAGCTCCAGCGCCCAAGTCCGCACTCCCCACCTCAACCTTTCTCCAGCCATGTCGGGAGCGGGAGGCAGGTGGATGGTCTCCTCCGTTACGGAGGGACACATCAAAAAGCTGAGGAAAGCCGGATACTTGTCCAACGACATCCCGCACCGGCTCCCCGACGAGGGGCAGCTCATCCCCACCCCCAGGCCCCATGAGAGGGTGGTGTTCCTCCCCCATTTCCTCCGCGGACTGGGCTTCCCTCTTCACCCATTTGTCCGGGGGCTCATGTTCTACTACGGCCTGGATTTCCATGATCTGGCCCTGAACTTCATCCTCAACATCTCGGTGTTTATCATCGTGTGCGAGGCCTTCCTCTGCATCCGTCCCCATTTCGGCCTATGGCTCAAAACTTTCAATGTCAAGCCAAAGGTGGTGCGCGGCAACCAGGCGGAGTGCGGAGGCGCCATGGTGGGCAAGATGCCCAACGTCCTATGGCTCAAGGGCTCCTTCGTGGAGACCCTGCAGGGGTGGCAATCGGGGTGGTTCTACATCACCGAGCCGCGTGACCTTGAATGGGTCGCAACCCCCAAGTTCCGATCTGGAACCCCTACGCGGCTCACCTCCTGGAAGGAGACGGGCCTGTCGTGGGGTGAAAAAGGAGAGGTGACCGGACTGCAAACATGCATCCAAAACCTGGTGAGCAAGAAGCTCAAACTCGTCAATGTAGTCCAGGTCATGCTCATCCGCCGGATCCTCCCGTGCCAACAACGGGCCTTCAGCTTGTGGGAGTTCGACCCGGCGCAGCACCGAACTCTAAGTAGGCTCTTCGACACGACGTACAAAGATGCCTGGAGGTGCTATTCAAGGGCGCCGAGGCTCCCGCATCCGCTACCGAGGATCGCGGATTCAGCGCGCAGCGTCAAGCCGGCGCGGTAAGCTGTTTTACCTTTTACAGGATATTTTTCTTTCATAGTTTAAATATATGCGGGATCTAAACTCCCGTGCCTTTGACAGGAATGGCTGGGGAAGGCCGAACAGATTAACTGTCCGGCCCCTCTGCCCGAAGACCCAGCCGATGCTCGCTTGGCGAAGCTGCTGGCTCCGGCCCCTTATGTGGTGCCGGAGAAGAAGGTCAGGAAGAAGACCACGGGAACTCGAAAGAGTTCCCGGCGCTTGGTAGTATCGGATTCATCATCCGGTGACTTCGAGACGCACTCCTCCCGCGAAGACGAGGAGGAGGAAGAAGAGGCCTCTCCCCCTCCAGTGGGGGGAGGAAAGAAAAGGAAGGCCGCCCCAACTGGGGAGGCCGAAGGGTCCAAGAAGGGGAAGACCCTTCCTCCGGACTTCTCCACCAACGCCAATGACAGCGAAGAGGAGTGGCCGCACAGGGCCAAGCCCCTGGCGAAGTCGTAAGTATTCGGACACCAGAGTGATTCATAGTGTTCCTTTCTTGCACAGCTCCTCCTTACGTCGAATATGACTATGCAGTCCCCAAGGCCGGGCTCGACGAGTCATCGAGCGGTTCCCTGGATTCGTCGGACGTGAATTCGCTTCCGACTGCTACCTCTCCCCGCCCTACGGACGATGCTGAGGTGTTGTCCCTGGAGGTTCCAAGCCAGGAGGAGGTGGTCCTGGAGGTGCTGCAAGGCGACCTCCCAGACTCCAGGTGCCCAGGGGACAAAGCCCCCAAGGGCTCCAAGTCCGGCACTAGGACGGACACCGCACCAGAACCTTCAATGGTTCCGGAGTCCGGCAGGCGGCCCCCAAGTAAGAAGGGCAAGCCTACGACGCCGGTGACCTCCGCCCAACCGGAGGCACCGGATAACTTGCTGGAGGTGCTCAACGGTGCCTCCATCGACGAGGAGCACCGTACTGTAATGAGTATGGTGATCCAGAAGGTTCAGTCCGCCAAGAGCGGACTGACTGAAGCCTGTGCCAGCCTTTTAACAGGCTTTGAGGTAAGTAAAGAATATGTAAAAATATTACCGCATAGACAGTAGCCCCTGATGCTCTGTTTGGCGTTCGGAAAGAAAAGCCGAATAGAGGATCTAATAACATTCGCAGGAGTCTAACAAAAGTAAGTCAATATGCGTATGCAGGCTTCACTGCTAGCGTCCGCCGCACTGACTGCGGAGGTGGACACGCTAAAGCAGAACCTCGAGCGGTCCAAACAAGAGCTCGGCCTTGCCAAGAAGCAGCTCGAGGATAAGGAAGGTAAGAGATACCTTATTTAAATATATAAAAGGTGTGATTGCAAGAAATGACAGGATTAACGTGGCTATTGTAGGGGCCACAACTGAGGTGGCGACCCTTAAGCAAGCGTTGTCCGAGGCCGAGAAGAGGGCAGCCACGGAGCGCACCGAGCGGGAGAAGCATGAGGCGCAGGTTGGCGAGGTGTGGCAAGAGCTCCAGGCTCTCATGAAAAAACATGAGAGTTTTGAGCTTCACTCGAAGACGCGAGAGTCCGAGCTCGCGGCGGCCATTGAAAATGCCAAGTCTGCCAAGGCCGAAGCCCAGAAGGCCCTCCAGGAGGTGGAGGTGATGAAAAAGATAGCGGCGGGTAAGGCATTCTTTATGCAAAGCAAGCACGTGAAAGTGAATTGCTTGTTACTTACCTGCATCCGGAGCTCTCCAGGAGCATTCGCAAATTTGCCCCGTAGCGTGTCAGATGCCACCGCCTTCTACCGAGCCGAGGAGGGGAGATCGACGGAGAAGGTGTTCTGGTCTCAGTATGCTGAGGCCGGACACCCGGTGCCCTTGAGCGACCAGCTGAAGCAGCTGGTCGAGCTCCATAAGGTGGCCGAACAGGCCATGAAGGGCCTCATAGTCTGGTTGTGGCCTGGGGAGGCCATGCCTGGGAGCTACTTCGGGCTGGTGAGGCGGCTGGTGGAGGCCTGTCCAAGGCTCGAAGTCATCAAGCGCTCTGTATGCATCGAGGGTGCCCGTAGGGCGCTTGCCCGTGCGAAAGTGCACTGGGGCAAGCTGGATGCTGAGAAGCTTGTGAAGGACGGGCCACCGCCGGGCAAGGAGCATCGCAAGCCCGAGATGTATTATGAGGGCGTTCAAAAGGGTGCCCGCCTTATGGCGGATGAATGTTCCAGGGATGTAATTTTTGAGTAAGCTTGCTCGTTTTGTCCTGTGCGCTGAAAACTTGTTCATATGCGCTAAGCAACGCTTTTTGAATTTAAAATATTACCTTCTGTGCGGACGTTTATCAAATTTGAGAGATGGCGAGTCGTCGGCTTCTGCCCCCATGCCACGAGTGCTGGGGTGTTCGGGATAAACTTGAGCGCTCTTTTTCCCATTCTTGGGTCCTTCGAGGGAGGCGCTCAACACAACGAACAAGGCAATCGGACTATAATGCTTTATCACTCTCCTTAGCCATAGAATTCTATAATTTTAAATTTTGGCAAAGCCCCTAGTATTCGGAAGACCGAGTTCGGGGCGCTATCCACACCTAGGCCGGACAAAGCCGACTCCTCGCTCTAAGCGGCATAAGTCTTTAGGGACTCGAAAACCTCTCGAACAGCGACCAGCTCTCGCCTCATCATGACGGTCAGTTTTAGCTTTCTCTACTGAGGTGCTTAGCGCTACCTTAGCCGATATAGCGGAACGTAAGGTACCAAAACATAGGAGCCGGGCAAACCCAACTATTGACCCAAGACATGATTCGGAGCCGATGCATATAATGATATAAGTTCGGGGTGCCGCACTTGTGAAAGTGTTAGGACTTCTCACACCATATTGTGGGGTACTTAAGCCCCTGGCGTATTGGCCGTACCAAAGTGTACGGGTGCAACATGTCATTAATGAACATATATTCGTAAAAAGGAGTAATGCAATAATAGACAAAAGCTATGCATTGTTTATTTAAAAAAAGGCTGCGATAGAAGCAGAATGATACAAATAGCGCGATAAGCAAAAGGTGGGACTATTTAACATGTCCTTTCCAGGGGCGAGCTGCGGAATGGTATGCGAAACAGGTATACTGCTTGGTATAGAGACCACCTGGGAGTTCCATAGTGCGGTGTAGCTTTCTGCTTCCCTGGTTCTTGCATCGTTTGTGCGGCAATTGTACTGCCGGGCAGGCCTTCCGAAGAATGGAATCCTGAAAGTAAGAGAAAATGAAGAAATCGGCCGCCCCTAGTTCGGTTTAAGCCGTGTCTCGGGCGTGCCGTGATGGTGCCCCTCCCCCTATGCCCATGGTATTTCCAGAGCGTAGTTATGTACGCACAGCACTGGTTTCACAATTTCGCGAGGGCTGGGGTTGGGGCCGCATTGCTACGCTTGCTCGGAACGTGCCAGGCGGTCTTGTTGTAGGTTACTCCGGGCGCGCTTGAAGGTGTCCGGACGTTTAATAGCCGGGCTGGAGAATTGCCTTGAAAGGCTGCTTTGCACTTCTGCTGCGAGAGCCACCGTATGCTCCTCCGTTCGGAGGGAGCGTTCGGTGTTTCCATTGACCGTAATGACTCCTCGAGGGCCTGGAATCTTGAGCTTGAGGTATGCGTAGTGCGGCACCGCATTGAACTTTGCGAATGCGGTTCGTCCGAGCAGTGCGTGGTAGCCACTGCGGAACGGGACTATGTCGAAGATTAACTCCTCGCTCCGGAAATTATCCGGGGATCCGAAGACCACCTCAAGTGTAACTGAGCCTGTACAGTTGGCCTCTACACCTGGTATGACGCCTTTAAAGGTCGTTTTAGTGGGTCTAATCCTTGAGGGATCTATGCCCATTTTCCGCACTGTATCCTGATAAAGCAGGTTCAAGCTGCTTCCGCCGTCCGTAAGGACTCTAGTGAGGTGAAATCCGTCAATGATTGGGTCTAGAACCAATGCGGCGAATCCGCCATGGTGGATGCTAGTGGGGTGGTCCCTTCGATCAAAAGTGATCGGGCAGGAGGACCATGGGTTGAACTTTGGGGCGACTGGCTCCATCGCGTATACGTCCCTTAGCGCACGCTTCCGCTCCCTCTTGGGATGTGGGTTGCGTATATCATGTTCACCGTCCGCACTTGTGGGGGGAAGCCCTTCTGTCCACTAATGTTCAGCGGCCGGGGCTCCTCCTCGTCGTCGCTATGTAGCCCCTTGTCTCTGTTTTCGGCATTTAACTTGCCGGCCTGCTTGAACACCCAACAATCCCTATTGGTGTGATTGGCTGGCTTTTCGGGGGTGCCATGTATCTAGCACGAGCGATCGAGTATTCGGTCCAAACTGGACGGGCCCGAAGTATTTCTTTTGAATGGTTTTTTCCGCTGACAGGGTTTAGAGCCTCTGGATCCGGCATTAACTACCGTATCCTCAGCATTGTTGCTGTTAATGCGGCGCTTTTTCTTGTGGCGACGCGACCTTCCACTGTTGTCCTTGGTATCTGAATCACCAGGGCTCTTGGTCATGTTATTGCTACGAGCCAGCCAGCTGTCTTCTCCCGCACAAAAGCGGCTCATGAGTGTCGTGAGGGCTGTCATAGATTTCGGCTTTTCCTGTCCTAGGTGTCGGGCATGCCACTCGTCACGGATGTTATGCTTGAAGGCTGCTAGGGCCTCTGCGTCCGAACAATCGACGATTTGATTTTTCTTGGTTAGGAACCGTGTCCAGAATTGTCTGGCCGATTCCTCTGGCTGCTGAATTATGTGGCTTAGGTCATCGGCGTCTGGTGGTCGCACGTAGATGCCCTGGAAATTGTCGAGGAATGCGGCTTCCAGGTCCTCCCAACAACCAATTGATTCTGCTGGCAAGCTGTTAAGCCAATGCTGAGCTGGTCCTTTAAGTTTGAGTGGGAGGTATTTGATGGCGTGTAGATCATCACCGCGGGCCATGTGGATATGAAGGAGATAATCCTCGATCCATACCGCAGGATCTGTTGTGCCATCGTATGACTCAATGTTTACGGGTTTGAAACCCTCGGGGATTTGATGATCCATTACTTCATCTGTGAAGCATAGTGGGTGTGCGGCGCCTCTGTACTGGGCTATATCACGACGTAGCTCAAATGAGCTTTGTCTATTGTGTTCGGCCCGGCCGGATTTACTGTATCCGGCGTGACGATTATCGTCTCGTGTCGTGGGGCGCCCACGCGATCCGTAGATCGATCTTTGTTTGCCTTGCCTTGTCCTCCAATATATCTCGCAGGTCTGGCGCATTTTCCCGTGCCTTGGTATTTTTTGAGCGGCGCCACGGTGCGGCTTGGGTGGAGGACCGAGAGGCCTCTCTGTTGCGGCCACGAGGTGGTCGGTCGGCCGCATCATGCGCTGGTGATGTAGGTGCTTCCTCCTCTAATTGGGGTAGCAACCTGCGCTTTGGGTAGCTCTTGGAGGGGCGTTCGAGTTCATACTCTTCGGCCGCAAGGACTTCAATCCATCTGTCGGCTAGCAAATCTTGATCAGCTCTAAGCTGTTGCTGTTTTTTCTTGAGGCTACTCGCCGTGGCCATAAGCCTGCGCTTGAAGCACTCTTGCTCGACGGGATCCTCAAGCATGACAAATTCGTCGTCGTCAAGGCATGCCTCCTCTTTGGAGGGAGGCATGTAATTATCGTCCTCGACCTCTCTATCTGCCGCTCTGTCATGGGGGCTGGCTTCTCCATCCTCCTGTGCTGAATCTTGCTGGAGGGGGTTTTCTTCGGCACTGTCTAGAGTGTTATTATCTCCCGTGCCGAAATCACCGTTTTTGCTTTGGCGGGATTTAGAGCGGCGCCGCTGACGCCGGCGCTTAGGCTGTTTCTTGGAGGGGTCATCCTCCGCTGTTCCATCGCCATCACCTTCTTTTGGGGTGTCCATCATGTATATGTCATACGACGAGGTGGCTCTCCAGTGCCCTATAGGCGCTGGTTCTTGATCGTCTCTTGCATTGGCGTCCATACCGTCGATGTCTTTGGAGTCGAAGTCGAGCATGTCGGTTAAATCATCGATAGTGGCTATGAAGTGGGTGGTGGCTGGGCTTTGAATTTCTTCATCATCCGCATCCCAACCTTGCTGACCATAGTCCGGCCAGGGCTCTCCTGATAAAGAGAGAGACTTTAGTGAATTCAGAATATCGCCCAAAGGCGAGTGCTGAAAGATGTCCGCGGCAGTGAACTCCATGATCGGCGCCCAATCAGATTCGATTGGTAGGGGCGCGGAGGGCTCGGAGTCCGGAGAGGAGTCCGACACCTTGGAGTCACGGGCTTCGTAGAGGATTGGATTGGTATTCGGCTCGATCGCCGTAGAGATTGTAGCCCCCGAGGCGGCGTCTAGCCACCCGTGCTCGATCGGCGCAGTTGGCTACGAACTAAGGGTCAGAGCCGATGCGGGTGCGGCCTCCAGGGCACTGTTCGGCGGCAGAGCTAAATCATGCCCCTCGTGACAGTGCGGCGCGCCCGGCTATGGCTCGAATCCGTCGAAGATCAAGTCCCCACGGATGTCAGTCGTGTAGTTTAGACTTCCAAATCTGACCTAATGGCCAGGGGCGTAGCTTTTGATCTGCTCCAGATGGCCAAGCGAATTGGCCCGCAGTGCGAAGCCGCCGAATGCGAAGATCTATCTAGGGAGAAAAGTCTCACCCTGGACCGCGTCGTTGCCGATGATCGGGGGAGCCATCGGGCCTAAAGACGACGACACAGAGGAACTCTCAATGAAAGCACCAATGTCGGTGTCAAAACCGGCGGATCTCGGGTAGGGGGTCCCGAACTGTGCGTCTAGGCGGATGGTAACAGGAGACAAGGGACACGATGTTTTTACCCAGGTTCGGGCCCTCTCGATGGAGGTAAAACCCTACTCCTGCTTGATTAATATTGATGATATGGGTAGTACAAGAGTAGATCTACCACGAGATCAGAGAGGCTAAACCCTAGAAGCTAGCCTATGGTATGATTGTTGTTCGTCCTACGGACTAAAACCCTCCGGTTTATATAGACACCGGAGAGGGCTAGGGTTACACAGAGTCGGTTACAATGGTAGGAGATCTACATATCCGTATCGCCAAGCTTGCCTTCCACGCCAAGGAAAGTCCCATCCGGACATGGGACGAAGTCTTCAATCTTGTATCTTCATAGTCCAAGAGTCCGGCCAAAGGTGTAGTCCGGCTATCCTGACACCCCCTAATCAAGGACTCCCTCAATCATCTTGTGCCTTTGATCTCCATCTCCAAAGTACAGTCATGATTTCTATCGTCACCGGCATGACACCATGATCTCTTCTCTATCAACGTGTCGTCATATGGTCGTCTCGCCAACTATTGCTTTTGCAACTATTGCTATCGCATAACGATAAAGTAAAGCAATTGCATGGCGCTTGCATCTTATGCAATAAAGAGACAACCATAAGGCTCCTGCCGTTTGCCGATAACTTCAGCAAAACATGATCATCTCATACAACAATTTATATATCATCACATCTTGACCATATCACATCACAACATGCCCTACAAAAACAAGTTAGACGCCCTCTACTTTGTTATTGCAAGTTTTACGTGGCTGCTACGGGATTAGCAAGAACCGTTTTTACCTACGCATCAAAACCACAACGATTTTTCGTCAAGTATGTGTTGTTTTAACCTTCAACAAGGACTGGGCGTAGCCACACTCGATTCAACTAAAGTTGGAGAAACTGACACCCGCCAGCCACCTGTGTGCGAAGCAGTAGGTAGAACCAATCTCGCGTAAGCATATGCGTAATGTCGGTCCGGGCCGCTTCATCCAACAATACCGCCGAATCAAAATATGACATGCTGGTAAGCAGTATGACTATTATCGCCCATAACTCACTTGTGTTCTACTCGTGCATATAACATCTACGCATAAACCTGGCTCTGATACCACTATTGGGGAACGCAGTAATTTCAAAAAAATTCCTACGCACACGTAAGATCATGATGATGCATAGCAACGAGAGGGGAGAGTGTAGTCCACGTACCCTCGTAGACCGTAAGTGAAAGCGTTATGACAACGCGGTTGATGTAGTCGTACGTCTTCACGATCCAACCGATCCTAATACTGAAAGTACAGCACCTCCGCGATCTGCACACGTTCGGCACGGTGACGTCCCACAAACTCTTGATCCAGCTGAGTGTCGAGGGAGAGCTTCGTCAGCACGACGGCTTGATGACGGTGATGATGAAGCTACCAACGCAGGGCTTCACCTAATCTCTACAACGATATGACCGAGGTGGATTATGGTGGAGGGGGGCACCGCACACGGCTAAGAGATCAATGATCAACTTGTGTGTCCTAGGGTGTCCCCTTGCCCTGTATATAAAGGAGGGAGGGAGGAGGAGGCCGGCCCTCATAGGGCGCGCCCAAGGTGTGGAGTCCTACTAGAACTCCCTAGTCCTAGTAGGATTCCACCTCCCATATGGAATAGGAAAAGGGGAAGGGAGAAGGAGAAGGAAGGAAGGGGGGCCCCCTTTCCTAGTCCAATTCGGACCAGTCCATGGGGGGGCGCACACACCCTTGAGGCCTTTCTCTCCTTTCCCGTATGGCCCATTAAGGCCCAATACGAATTCCCGTAACTCTCCGGTACGCCGAAAAATACCCGAATCACTCGGAACCTTTCCGATGTTTGCATATAGCCTTCCAATATATCGATCTTTACGGCTCGATCATTTCGAGACTCCTCGTCATGTCCTTGATCTCCTCCGGGACTCCGAACAATCGTCGGTCATCAAATCACATAAACTCATAATACAAATCGTCATCGAACGTTAAGCGTGCAGACCCTACGGGTTCGATAAACTATGTAGACATGACCGAGACTCGTCTCCGGTCAATAAATAATAGCGGAACCTGGATGCTTATATTGGCTCCCACATATTCTACGAAGATCTTTATCGGTCAAACCGCATAACAACATACGTTGTTCCCTTTGTCATCGGTATGTTACTTGCCCGAGATTCGATCGTCGGTATCTCAATACCTAGTTCAATCTCATTACCGGCAAGTCTCTTTACTCGTTCCATAATGCATCATCCCGCAACTAACTCATTAATCACAATGCTTGCAAAGCTTATGGTGATGTGCATTACCGAGAGGGCCTAGAGATACCTCTCTGATACACAGAGTGATAAATCCTAATCTCGATCTATGCCAACTCAACAAACACCATCGGAGACACCTGTAGAGCATCTTTATAATCACCCAGTTGCATTGTGACATTTGATAGCACACAAGGTGTTCATCCGGTATTCGGGAGTTGCATAATCTCATAGTATGAGGAACATGTATAAGTCATGAAGAAAGCAGTAGCAATGAAACTGTAATGATGATAATACTAAGCTAACGAATGGGTCTTGTCCATCACATCATTCTCCTAATGATGTGATCCCGTTCATCAAATGACAACACATGTCTATGGTTAGGAAACATAACCATCTTTGATAAACGAGCTAGTTAAGTAGAGGCATACTAGGGACACTTTGTTTTGTCTATGTATTCACACATGTACTAAGTTTCCGGTTAATACAATTCTAGCATGAATAATAAACATTTGTCATGAAATAAGGAAATAAATAATAACTTTATTAGTGCCTCTAGGGCATATTTCCTTCAGTAAAACTATGTGGAAATGGTATAATCACGAACGAATGAGAGTGTCACTTTGGTTGCGGGCTCCTGGAGCCTGGAATTTAAAAATTCAGAAAGCATATCATTTTTCCTATAGATGTATTATACATGTGTAGAACTTTATTAAATATTTATTTATTTGTCAGCTACTTTTTTAGGGGGGTTTGTTTCTTTAACAACAATATCCTTTATTAATGATCAATGTTTAAAGGGATATAAATGATATTAGCAATTCAGGTAGCCAGACATGGCGCCTATAAGGAAGAGAGGAGGCCGCTTTGGCCAGAGCATGAGCCTCTCCATTGTGTCGGTGCTTCTCATGAATTATCTTGATGGCTCGGAAAAGAGTCTGTTGATGGTTGATCTCTCATAGGATAGTAGCATAACGACATGGAGCTCCGGTCTCTAAATTTCCCACCACCTCTGCGCAATGAGATGCAATGCAGATCGAGTCAAGATTGAGGTCAGTCGTTAGTGCCAAAGGTTCAGTACACGCTCGAGCTTCGAGAATTGCCGAATCAAAAAGCCCATCAAAACCACGGCCGAAGCACCAAAGTACTGGTCGTTTTATCTCTTCGGATTACTGTCATCTCGCCTTTATCGCCTTTAGGGGGATTTGTTGGCTACATAGAAAAGACAAACTTTAGGGAAAAGTAGGTCGTTATAGTTTATTTTGTGTACAAAACATATAGTAGAAAATATATACATGTGTACAAAAAAACCTGATTCTTTTGGGGGATATCCTATTCGCCACTTAGGTCTCCGCAAGGCCAGCAAAAGTGTACCCCTCTAATTGCTATGGATAGATATTGGACCGGTCCAAGTAGAATTTTCGTAGAGAGTCCATCTTTCGGTTTTGGGAAGGTTCTAGAACCTTTTCGGGCTGTTTTTTATCATTATTTTCGATGATTTTTTTATTCTTTTAGTTTTTTATTCTTTTTTGATTTTTTGTTTTCATAAAACAATGAAATGGAAAAGGAAAATAATTCTTTTGTGTTCATGAACTTTTCTGAATTTCAGAACTTTTTAAAATTAGTGATTTTTTTAGTGTGAGTACCATTTTTGAAATCATGGAAATCTTATGAAAACAAGAAAAATACACAAATATTTTTTCTGTATTCATGAAAATTTTAAAAATTCATGCAATTTTTTAAATCATTAACAGTCTTCAAATTGGCAAACAACTTGTGAAAACACGAACAGAATTTCAATTCATGAACACGTTTTTTAGCTGCGAGCTTTTAGAAATACATGAACAATTGTTTTAGATTCAAGAAAAAATTTCAAATTTATAAACATTTTCACAAACAATTTTTCCAATAATTTAACTTCTTTGAACTCACAAATTGTTTTTGTATTTACAAACATTTTTTCAAATACAAGATTTTTTAAATTTTGTGAACATTCATAAACATTTTTAAAACTTATTGCAAAATATTTTTATTAAAAAATGAATAAAAATAAATAGTCACCTGAAAAATATCAATAAAGAACAAACAAAAAATCACATGAGTAGTATATTTCTTTAGCATAACATAAGTTGTACGTACTCAAAGAGCTACATGGGCCGCCCCACAGGAGCGACATGGGGCTGCGGGGTGCCCGTTTGCGCGACACCCGGCTCCCTACGCGTTTAATAGGAGGTCTATTCTTATGGGGACATCAAGCAATTCTTTTTGCTTTGTTTAAAAACGTCTCTATGTAGCCAACTCCATTTCGTGTTTTCCCACCAACAAACGGATCCATGCCAAATGTTACTCCCTCTGTCCCGAAGTACTTGTTTTAGATTTGCTGCTTTAAATTTGTCTACGTACGAAGGCGTGTTCTAAGATAAGTAATTTGGAACGGAGGTTGTATTTGATGTTTGTTGTGTCAAACAGTCGACGACAAGAGCACTAATGTGTTGTCGGTCACCAACAGTTTCCAGGAATATTTTTATAGTTTGTTTTGTCCTTTTCCTATTACATTTCCTTCTACTTTTATGTTTTTTATCTTTTTCCATTTTCAGTGTTTTTATGTTTTCCATAAAATTTAGTTTTATAAGAATGAATAATTTCTAAGTTAAATGAACATCTCTAAAAAATATGTGAACATATTTTAAAACGTATCAACATTTCTCAAAATTACATCACACCTTTAAAAAAATGTGTGAAAGGTCTAAACAAATTGCATTAATATTTTTGCATAAATTTTACTTTTAAAATTGTATGAAAACTTTTGTAGAGAAATATCCATATTGTCTTTGAAAAAAACTCATTGTGTATTTAAAAAATATTTTCATTATTTATTAAAAAGACATCTGCACACAGGAAAATGAATTTAACTAATAAAAATACAAAATAAATAAGATCAAAATCAAAATTACATAATTGAAAAAAAATATAAAACAGTAAGGAAAATATAAAGAAACCAGCAAAAAACTGCAGAAGAACGAAGGGGAACATGATAACAAACAAAGCTGGTGCAACAAAAAAAACAAGAAAATGAGGGGGGAAATGTTGCAAACGGGTCGACCGGTGCGCTTCTCCCGTGTGCGTCAAAGCGCTTCATCGCGCTACCTTTCGGTCACCAGCTTCCTGAGTAGAGAGCTCCTAGGTTTTTTTTTTTTTGAGAAATAGTAGAGAGCTCCTATATGAAGCATTCTATCTCACATAATAGAGACCCACGTGCGCCCCGTTGGGCCGGCCCATGCGGTGCAAGCGCCCCCTTTTTTCTTTTTCTTTTCTTTTTCTTTTTCCTTTTTTATTTTATGCTTTTGTTTTTTCTAGATTAAAATAATTCGGGATTGGATCTGAAATTCAAAATATTGTGAATTGTTATAAAGACAATTCTTGGATTCAAAAAAGTTTGCGGTTCAAAAGAATGAACACTTCTTAATAATTATGAAAAAAATATTTCATGAACAATTTTCTAACTTGCCGAACAAAATTTGTAGTCAAGACATTGTTCTGAAAATGGATGAATAAATTTTGAAATCAATGAACAAATTTTGAGTTTGACCAACATTTTTTGAAAATGATGAACAAAATTTGAATTTAATGAACATTTTTTTAAGTCAGTGCACAATTTTCAAAATTTGGTGAATATTTTGAAATTCAACGAACCTTTTTTTAAATGAAGAACAAAATTTGAATTTGATGAACATTTTTTCGGTCACTGAACAATTTTTGAATTTTGGTGAACATTTTTAATATTAGATCAACAGAAAACTTGAATTCAATGAACATTTTTTTAATGATGAACAAAATGTGAATTTAATGAACATTGTTTTAGGTCGGTCAACAAATTTTGAATTTTGGTTAACATTTTTTAATCTGATGAATAAATATTTGAATTTGATGAACATTTTTTTGATTATTGAACATTTGTTTTTAAATGATGAACATTTTTTGAATTCGATGAATGAAAAGTGTTCTGATAGTTGAAAATTAAATTTGCAAAAAAAGTGAAAATTAAAGAGGAAAAAAGAGGAAAGAAAAAGGCTACCAGAAAATAAAAGGAAATGAGAAAATAAAAAGGGAAAAAGAAAAAAAACGAGAAAATGAAAAAAGAAAAAAACTGGGGGACCTCGTGCCCCACATGGGCCGGCCAAGAAGGCGCGCAGGTGTGAGCTGCGGGTACGCGCCACCGCGCTAGGGGGCGCCTTAAGCCCCATATAAGTCCGCGTTCGGTGCAATATAGCGGCTCAGTCCAGGCTACAATAGTGCTTCGGTTCACCGTATTATGGCGGCTCGGTTTGGGATACTATAGCTACAGGTCGCGAGCTTTTCTAAGATTTTTTTAAAAACCTGAACATTTTTCGGATATTCATAATAGTTTTTAGAAACGCAAACTATTTTTCGTAAAATTATAATAGTTTTTGTAATTGTAAGCAAAATTGTAATTCTGGACATTTTTAAAAAATAAACTATTTTGAGACTTCGAAGTTTTGTTAAATTACAGATTTTATTAAAAAAGATCTGGCATTCTGAACGATTTTTCAAATCATGGCATTTCTGGAAAGTACAAACATTGTTTCAAAATAAGAAAAAAATAAAGGGAACATTTTTAGAAATTTTCTAACAATAAAAAGACAAAGAAAGATAAACGAAAAAGCTAAACTTGAACCGGACCGAAACCTTCTAATGGTCAAAAACCAGGAAAATTGTCCCTTCGGGGACATCCGATCCGATAAAAACCAGGAAAATGAATAGTGTAATCGCTAATGAGGTCCGGTCCATCGGTGTGCACGAGTGTGCGTTTGGGTGCCTATTTGGACGCAAGAGCTATATCTCACCTGTAGCAAAATGGAACAACCTCTCGTGTCAGGCACATCACCAGTGGGCCGGACAATTAGCGCAGTTATTCGCTCGCTGTGGTTCGATCGCTGCGTTTCGCAGCTGCTTGAGTTTTCTCGGTTTTTCATTTTTTTTCCCTTTTTGTTTTCCTTTGATTAGTTTTTTAATCTCTGGATTTTTTTGTTTTTATTTATTATTTGAATAAATCCTACTTTCTTTGTTTTTTTCACGGTTTTCATTGGGATTTTTCTTTACTTTTTCTTCATTTTTCTTTGGTTTCATTTTATACTTTGATATATTTTTTCTTCTTGGTTTCTTTTTTTCTTTGTTTTTCTTTGATATAACTTATGTTTCTTCGGTTTCCCATTTTCCTTTTTTCTTTCTTCACTTTTTTTTGGTTTTCAATAGTTTATTTTTTCTTTTCTTTTTTGCGGTTATCATTGTTTTTTCATTCATTTAGCACTTGTTTCTGGGTTTTCCTCGTTTTCTTTTTTCTTTGATTTCTCTTAATTCTGTTTTGATTTTGATTTTTTTTGTTTTTCCTTTGTTACTTTTGGTTCTCATCCTACATCTTTTGTATCCATTTTCTACACATATTTTAAATTTTTCAAAAGATTGTCTAACATTTTCCAAATACATGATAAATATTTTTTGAATACATGATCAACATTTTTCCTATACACATTCAAATGCTTCATTAATATTTTCTAAAACATTATTTAACTTTAAAACTTTCTAAAATTCTTGATTAATATTTTTTAAATACATTATCAACTTTTTTACACACATTGTATACATTTTTTATACATGAGAAACATTTTTTCTATAAATATTTCACATTTTTAAATTTGGTTCATATTTTATCAAATATTTAGATAATGATTTTTATAAAAATACATTTCGTATATTTGGAAATATAATCAAAAGTGAAAAATAGAAAAATAGAAAACTTAAACGTGAAAAAAAGAGGGTGTGGACACTCGCGTGCCTGGGCTAGCCTATCTGGCGCCGACGCAAGGCTTCCCTTCGTCTCGCTCTAAGCAAAATATAGGGACATGTGTGGCCTATAAATTGTATAGATTATGGGCGCCATGTGTGGCTTATAAACCCACCAGATATTCACTGTATTCCTATGAACTTTTATGATTAAATAAAGTGTGTTTAGACTAAAAAAAGATATAGGGACGCCCGTTATTTGGGGACATCCTGAACGCGCATCCGGACGACCAACTGGCCGAGCCCACTGGTTCACTATGGGCGTGTTTGGTTCCCTGGGCACATGCAACCTGCATGGCATGAAGGAGCTTGGCTAGAGCTGGCCTGGTTGAGCTGATGCAAGATGGAGTTGAGATGTGTGTTTGGTGTACTTGCATGATGTGGACCAGGCTCACCTCAGATGTTGTTTGGTAGGATGCACGAGGCTGAACAATATGATAGATGTGGAATTTGATTCTAGGTGGGGTTTTTTTGCGAGGATTGATTTTAGGTGTTTGTACATGTATGTAAACTAATTAAAAGATTGTTTTGGTGACATGAACTCCAACTTAGATATCTGGGCTTTGAACCATAGCCTGTGAAAACAACAAATAAGACATAGTTAGCAATTGGAAGTTTTCGACAGTTTATCTGCACCTCAAAGCAAGTAAATAGCACCAAGTAAAATTATCTCATTATGAAGAGCACTGGTCTGAAACTTCAATGACGGGAACCTGTCATGTTAGATATTTGGAAGGTAGGCTTGGCAAGGAGTCGGGGATTAGCAGCATAACACTACGCACACATGCATCGATGAGAAGCCCAGGTACTTGCTGGTACAGCAGCTCAAGCACAAGGTCCGGCAGATCTACCACGGTCAGGCCTTCCCCATCAACAAGGGCACAACACGCGTGTCCGTGCTTGCTCACACACGGGATCGTGCGGGCGGCCGCGAACGCCCGGCCGGTGCGCGCGCGCAGGTGGTGTACGTGCCGCCGGATTCGCCTGCTTGCTATCACGGCCAGATCGGGCGGGCGGCCGCGAGCGACGGCGAGCAGGTCGCCAATAGCTGGGAACGGGAGGGAGGGGCCAGAGCTCGGGAAGAAAGGGAGGGGAAAGGGAGAAGGACAGCTTTGCCTCGACACCGACGAGGAGATGCGGCGTTGCACCAGAGGAGAGAGCGGCGGTAAAAACGGGGGGAAATGCGAGCTGAGACGACCAGAAGAGGAGACCTAGCTCACGACTCTGCACGCGCGGGTGCAGGCGCGGGCCTGGTCCGCGGAAATGGCCGATCCCTGCGTTTCTGCTCAGCCTGGCTGGGTGCCTGATTTTGCATCGGCGGGGCCTGGCCCAGTGAGACGTCCAGCCTACCAAACGCACGGAAATTTGCATGATGGGTGCGATGCAGGTGCGACCGAAGGAACCAAACACGCAGGGCGTGTTTGGTTCCCTGGGCACATCCAACCTGCATGGCATGAAGGAGCTTGGCTGGGGGCTGGCCTGGTTGAGCTGATGCAAGATGGAGTTGAGATGTGTGTTTGGTGTACTTGCATGATGTGGACCAGGCTCACCTCAGATGTTGTTTGGTAGGATGCACGAGGCTGAACAATATGACAGATGTGGAATTTGATTCTAGGTGGGGTTTTTTTGCAAGGATTGATTTTAGGTGTTTATACATGTATGTAAAATAATTAAAAGATTATTTTGGTGACATGCACTCAAACTTAGATATCTGGGCTCCGAACCGTAGCCTGTGAAAACAACAAACAAGACATAGTTAGCACTTGGAGGTTTTCGACAGTCTATCTGCACCTCAAAGCAAGTAAATAGCACTAAGTAAAATTATCTCATTATGAAGAGCACTGGTCTGAAACTTCAATGACGGGAACCTGCCATGTTAGATATTTGGAAGGTAGGCTTGGCAAGGACTCGGGGGTTAGTAGCATAACACTGCGCACACATGCATCGATGAGAAGCCCAGGTACTTGCTGGTACAGCAGCTCAAGCACAAGGTCCGGCACATCTACCACGGCCAGGCCTTCCCCATCAACAAGGGCACACGCGGGTTCGTGCTTGCTCGCACATGGGATCGTGCGGGCGGCCGCGAACGCCCGGCCGGTGCGCGCGCGTAGGTGGTGTACATGCCGCTGGAGTCCCCTGCTTGCTATCATGGCCAGATCGGGCGGGCGGCCGCGAGCGACGGCGAGCAGGTCGCCAATAACTGGGAACGGGAGGGAGGGGCCAGATCTCGGGAAGAAAGGAAGGGGACAGGGAGAAGGAGAGCTTAGCCTCGACATCGACGAGGAGATGCGGCGTGGCACCAAAGGAGAGAGCGGCGGGGAAAAAGGGGGAAATGCGAGCTGAGACGACCGAAAGAGGAAACCTAGATCGCGACTCTGCACACGCGGGTGCAGGCGTGGGCCTGGCTCGCGGAAATGGTCGATCCCTGCGTTTCCGCTCAGCCTGGCTGGGAGCCTGATTTTGCATCGGCCGGGTCTGGCCGAGTGAGACGTGCAGCCTACCAAACGCACGGAAAATTGCATGGTGGGTGTGACGCAGGTGCGACCGAAGGAACCAAACACGCCCTATGGGCGCGTTTGGTTCCCTGGGCACATCCAACATGCATGGCATGAAGGAGCTTGGCTGGGGCTGGCCTGGTTGAACTGATGCAAGATAGAGTTGAGATGTGTGTTTGGTGTACTTGCATGATGTGGACCAGGCTCAGCTCAGATGTTGTTTGATAGGATGCACGAGGCTGAACAATATGATAGATGTGGAATTTGATTGTAGGTGGGGTTTTTTTTGCGAGGATTCATTTTAGGTGTTTGTACGTGTATGTAAAATAATTAAAAGATTGTTTTGGTGACATGCACTGCAACTTAGATATCTGGGCTCTGAACCGTAGCCTATGAAAACAACAAATAAGACATAGTTAGCATCTGGAAGTTTTCGACAGCTTATCTGCATCTCAAAGCAACTAAATAGCACCAAGTTAAATTATCTCATTATGAAGAGCACCGGTCTGAAACTTCAATGATGGAACCTGTCATGTTAGATATTTGGAAGGTAGGCTTGGCAAGGACTCGGGGATTAGCAGCATAACACTGCGCACACATGCATCGATGAGATGCCCAAGTACTTGCTGGTACAGCAGCTCAAGCACAAGGTCTAGTAGATCTACCACTGCCAGGCCTTCCCCATCAACAAGGGCACAACACGCGGGTCCGTGCTTGCTCACACATGGGATCGTGCGGGCGGCCGCGAACGTCCGGCCGGTGCGCGCGTGCAGGTGGTGTACGTGCCGCCGGAGTCCCCTGCTTGCTATCACGGCCAGATCGGGCGGGCGGGCGGCCGCGAGCGACGGCGAGCAGGTCGCCAATAGCTGCGAATGGGAGGGAGGGGCAAGAGCTCGGGAAGAAAGGGAGGGGAAAGGGAGAAGGAGAGCTTTGCCTCGACACCGACGAGGAGATGCGGGGTGGCACCAGAGGAGAGAGCGGCGGGGAAAACGGGGGGAAATGCGAGCTGAGATGACCGAAAGAGGAGACCTAGCTCGCGACTCTGCACGCGCGGGTGCAGGCACGGGCCTGGCTCGCAAAAACGGCCGATCCCTGCGTTTCCGCTCAGCCTGGCTGGGAGCCTGATTTTGCATCGGCCGGGCCTGGCCTAGTGAGACGTGCAGCCTACCAAACGCACGTAAAATTGCATGATGGGTGCGACGCAGGTGCGACCCAAGGAACCAAACACGCCCTATAGATTGCATAAGTACTGTAGCTCGTAAAAATACACCCCTGAGAAAAAGCTCACAAAATACTTGGGCGCTTTACTGTAACTCGCGATTCAACAATTTGAGCATAAAACAGAAAAGAGTGAACATTATTTTTGTAAAAGTTTCATAATTTGTAAAATTTCGAAGTTTTAAGGTAACAAATAATTTGCAAGTATTTTTTTCGAGAATGTGAAAATATGGATATTTACCAAAAAAATATAAATATAAATATAAATTTTAATATTTATCGAAAGTTGTGAAGAATTTCAAATATTTGTCAAAAATGTGAACGGTTTTCTAAAAGTTGAAGTTTTTCCGAAAATATGAACAGAATGTTGGCATTCTCAACATTTTTTAAAGAAAGCGCACAAAATTTGGAAATATTTAAAAAATGGGAATTCCAAATGTTTTTTAGAAAAAATAATTCTTAAATTCTAGACTATGTTGAAATGTATGTGAAAAAACAAAAAGGATGATAAATGAAGACACAAAATGACAAAGAGAAAAGCAAAAAATAAAACCGAAAGAATCATAAAAATCAACAAATATAAAGAAAAAACCAATAGAAAGACGGCTTGAAATCTTCTAGAAGGAAAAACGGATTGGAACCTTTCAAGAAGGTTCGTACCAGAATGCCTGTGCATACTGTCATAATGGCTCGGATACTAGTGTTGCATGCGGCTATTTAAACGTGTGTACCCTTTGCACTACGTTGCGCGGATACTTTAGAAAGCACGCGTATCTAGCCGGATACAGCCCCGATACAGCTCGGTACGTATCCCTTGATTTTTTTTATTTAAAAAAAGAAATAATGTTTGATACTCCTCGGATACTGCTGCAATACATTTTGGATATGTGAAACCCCTTGTTCGATGTGAAATCCCCTCTACAGCAAAGGCGCACTTTTTTTAACACCACCTCTTATATTAATTAATCACAAGAGACGATATAATCGTCATTACACAATTCACCACAGGCGGAACATCATTAACAAGAATACCATCTGATCTATTGTCAAAGCAAAACTTTGCAATTAAATGTGCTACCCCATTGGCCGAACAGCTAATCTTATTAATATGTAAACTATTAATCAGCTTTGAGATACTCATTGCTTCCTTCTTCAAATCGAACAAAGAGGACCAGTCAAAAAACTCATTTGCAAGGGACGCAACAGCAAACGCACAGTCAGTCTCTAAAATTATAGGATTGTGAAGAGTAATACCTATATACAGACCGGCAATGCATGCCCTAAGCTCCGCTTCCTCCACACTTGTGACACCCAAGTTTTATTTAGATTTTTCGAAAGGTTTTATTTGACTTGAGGGGAGTGATTTAAAATTTTTTCTTCAAGAGGACTCTCCCTCTCATATAATTTCCTTATGGCAAAAGTTTTATTTGGATTCACCCAAGGTCTGCCTTTGGTCTTGGGAGTCCTTGCTCTTCATTTGGGCTTAAGACAAAATGTTTTTTTTTCATTTGAGAAAAATTGCCTTTGAAAATCTTTTTGAGAATGCACTATGGCTTTTGGAAAAGTCCTTTGCCACTTGCAACTATCCCTCTTGCCATGGCATTGGTGCAAATACTCTCTCCTAACCTTTCTCCCACCTTTGGATCAAGATTTGCATCAAACCCAGCAAGTTGAACCTCCCCATGTGATCTTTTCCATTCAAATTCTATTCAAATAAATTTCTGTCTTCTCTTATAGCACTTGGAGTTTTGCAAAGGAACTCCTTTTTCTGTTTTGATTTTTGCCACCAAACCTTTTCCCCTCCTAGTCCTTTGAACCATCAACCTAGAACTATGAAGATTCACTGGTCTCTAGTTCAAATTTTTCAAATTACATCTGCTGCAAGTTTGGACCAGATTTGTCAAATTTGGTGAAATTCATATCTACACTTCCCCAAAAATTCCACCAAAAATCAGGCAGCCTACTGGAGCAATGAGAAGTCACTCCACCAAAAATCAGCCCAAGGAAAAATGCCTACATGCCTGAATCATTTCGTCGAACACCTTGCATGCACTATTTCGGCCAAGTTCAGTTAAAATTCAGTTTCAGAGTCGATCACCGTTGATCATCTTCAGTCACGCGCCCACAGTGCCCTTGGCACATTGCTCGCCGCCTGGCTCGCTTGTCCGATGCCCCGCACGCGCGCTTGGCTGCTTGCTGTCGTCGGTGGCGCTCTGACCCGACCACGCCGGCGTGTCTCGCGGCGGCTGAACCGCCGTGGCAGCCAACAGGGAGCAGAACGGCGGCTCAACGCCGTTCCGCGGCGCCCAACCCCGCTGGTGGCTCCGCGTGGCCATCCCCACGCTAGCGCACGCATGCAGCACAACCGTCCTGGCGCGACACGCACAGAGCGTGCACTCTGCCGCCGACGTGCCCGCGCTGCTCCGTTCCGTCGAGTTCCCCCAAGACTTCGAGTCCCAGCTTGTTTAGCACCAAAACGGACCCAATGGACCTTCACGACGACGCTCAACGCCTAAACCACCCGACCAATGCTCTGCATCACCGTAATCCCTCACCGGACTTATCCCGTTCACGGCAACCGCCTCGAGCCCGCTATTTATAGCGCCCCCGAGCCCACTCTCCCTCCCGCACGGCTCCACCACCTCACCACACCCCGCCTGGCCACTGGAGGGGCCTCGAGGAGCCCTTCTTCCTCGACTCCGGCCACCTCCGTCCGCCTCGGGCTCCAGCTCAATTCACTGCGGTGAGGTCATCCCCGGTGCCCAAACTCCGTCAAGCACCACCTCTAGCTACCAATACTCTAACCCCCTCGTCAATTTGATCATTGCAGCCCTCTCCGGCAAGGTCCCCGACCACGCGAACCGCCGTCCGCCGGAGCAAGGGCCACCGTCGACACAGTGCTCGCCGGCGACCACCACCACCACCACCCGACGCGGAATGGCACCCTGAGCACGGAGGTACCCTCCGATCTCCCCACCTCGCCGTGGATCGCCGCCGGCGACCACCGCGGCTCTCGGGCGCCAGCGAGCCCCGACCCGCCTCTTTTAAATTTTAAACCTGACGGATGGGACCCGCCTGTCAGCCTCTCTGTCTTTTCTAAATCGAACCGTTTTCTGAAAACGTCTTTTGCCAGAATACGCTTTCTCTCTGGGCCGGAGTAGTTTCTATCGAAACGTTTTCTGTTTTTATAATAAAAACCCTGGGAAGTTTCTGTTTCATTACAGATAGGTCCCTGGACAAAAACATTTATATCTTTTTAACAGAAGCATATTTTTTGATTGATTCTTTTTCTGTTCTCTTCAATATTTTGTCTAGTTTTTTATCAGATTTATTTGAAAAATATTTGCAATACTTTTGCTGCACCTCTCGGTATTCACGTTAGCGCGTATGTTTTCTTTATACCATAGATACCGACGAAGGTGACGGGACCGCAAACTTCACCGAGCTAGACTCCGACTACTCCGAACCAGGCAAGCATCTTGAACCCTGGCATAATATTTTTGATGTGTTGGTTGACACGTTTATAACACCACCTTATTTCGGAGGACTTGATATTTCATGTGACATGATCATTTGCATGGAAGCATATCAACGATTTCCTTGCTATTGGAAATGAAAATGATTGTGATGGTAATCATCCTCATGTGCCTTGCATGCATACCGGAAAGGAATCCGGGAAAGCCTCGGCCTTGGGTAGGCGTGAGCTTGTTGCCGGTCCTCGTCGGGACGGTTATGTCCGGTATGGCATGGTATGGTACATTGAGTGGTGATTTCTTCAAGTGTATTATATTTGATATACATGTCATGCAGGCACTTATAACCTCCTGAGTCGACCGCAGATCGAGTCTTGCCAGTAACCCCCCATACTTGCCTCGTACTACCACTCGTCCCTGCCGCAGGTAGGGTACGGTTCAGTAAGTTGTCAACCCCTTCCCAGCACACACCGTACAGAGAGGCCATGGTGGAAGATATCGGTTGTAGCCGGTAGGCATGCCACCTGGTCAGGGGGCATGGGTGTTTCCGGTTGGGAACGAGAGGGGAGGCCACCCCTTAGAGCGCGCGATATAAATTTGATCCCATGCTACGCGAGGTTGTAGCCTCCCCACTTAGAGTTTTGCTTGACAAGTGTCGTGGGTGATTCCAGACACCGATGAGTTAAGCTGGTGTGTGCAAGTTAGGCGTGTTTTCAACTAAAAGGCCGTAGACGGAATTAGTCCCAATGGACTAAAGGAATCTGTTACTCGTGGGTAAAGAGTACACCCTCTGCAGAGATTAAACCTATTCGAATAGCCTTGTCCATGGTTAAGGATTACAGTCTGGGATGGGTCAAGCGTCGGTCTTAGTGTCGGTCTTCGGAGGTGAAGCAGTTAAACCAGAACGGGAACTACTACTTGAGACTAGTGATGATTAGGATTCTTACTATTGGTGACTAACCCGTGATATTATTGTTATCATCGAATATCTCTGGGATGGTTCTACCTCCGGGATATTTCACTATGATTATTTAATCTTTTAAAGCCCTTTATGTGGTGTCGCTCAGGCGCCCGACTGTGGCATTTCTTTTAAAGCCCTTTATGTGGTGTCGCTTAGACGCCCGACTGTGGCATTTCTTTTAAAGCCCTTTATGTGGTGTCGCTCAGACGCCCGACTGTGGCATTTCTTTTAAAGCCCTTTATGTGGTGTCGCTCAGACCCCCGACTGTGGCATTTCTTTTAAAGCCCTTTATGTGGTGTCGCTCAGACGCCCGACTGTGGCATTTGTTTTAAAGCCCTTTATGTGGTGTCGCTCAGACGCCCGACTGTGGCATTTCTTTTAAAGCCCTTTATGTGGTGTCGCTCAGACGCCCGACTGTGGCATTTCTTTTAAAGCCCTTTATGTGGTGTCGCTCAGACGCCCGACTGAGGCATTTCTTTTAAAGCCCTTTATGTGGTGTCGCTCAGACGCCCGACTGTGGTATTATTACTACTCTGCATTTTCCGCTCGAGGAGTCTTTCAGACACTCGTTTGGCACCAGTATTATTATCCCGCATTTTCCGCTCGAGGAGTCTTTCAGACACTCGCCTTGGCACCCAATATTTATTACCTCTATGTCTGATCGTACTGGTTAACTTATTCATGTATTTCATGTTAGCATTTGTTATATCTTACGTCCGAACTGTCTTGCGAGTACTTTCAAAGTACTCACTGGCTTGTTGATTTGGCCTGATGCTGACGAAGGTGATCTCATGGATGAAGAGTTCGATAGCGAATCCGACGCCTAGAGGAGTCCCAGTCAGTCTCGTGCAAACCTGGAGTTGGTCACTGTATTATATCCGCTTCCGCTACCCTAATAAATTCATCGAGCCTCACCTCGACGCTCGATGGGATGTTAGTTTGAGAATCCCATACCCACTCCCCACTGTGTTACTCCACCTCTACCATATTTGCGAGTCAGTAGTATGCCACCACTCCCTTGTGTCATTAATCGCCTTTATGTATAATTATTGGCACGCTTGTAATAATTTGTTGAGCATCGTCAGCTCAACCCTGTAACATATTTATGCTACTGGCTTATTGTATCAAAGTTTGTCTGCCAGTGAGGAGGCTTTATCTCAAACTGGAATCTAAAGATTGGTTTCTCAATAAAATATTTTTATTGGAAAACCGGTCGTGACAAGCTTGGTACCAGAGCCAGGCTGACTGTAGGAAGCCACTAGGTGCGATCACTAATCGGTTATTAGCATGATAGAGCTTATTCATGTTTTTGCAATAGTAGTCATTTTTCTGACAGTCAGGATATATTTATGATCTGACCATTCAGGATTTTTGCCTACTTTTGTAGATGGCCGACCGCAGCTGCGAGTCTCAGACCTTCGCCAACGTGCCCGATGGGTTCGTCGAGCTTCTCTCCTTCGTCGTTCAGGTCGCGATGGGGCCGTCTGTGCGCCCAGTCGTCACTCTCTGTCAGCACAGAGTCAACGACAGTCTGACGATGCACCAGGCCGCGGTGCAGTTCAAGGGAGGGCGTGGTGAGCTACGCCGCTTCCGGTTCTTGGGGAGAGCCATGCCTACGGAGAAGCATGCCATCCAGATGGCAGCCCGCGAGGCGATAGCTCGTCTCAGGGATGCCCTTCCCGCGATGAAGGCTCGTCGCTACCGCTATCTTCCATGCCATGTGCCCTACACCTGTCACTACGCATTCTCCTGCCACAGAGGAGAACGAGACGAGGCTTTTGAGATGCTTATTGAGTATCTCCGGGCCTTGGAGGCAGCCTTCGACAACTTGGTGGATGACTTTGTGGCCGCCCGCATGGACTCAGTCCACGGTTGTGCCGCCAACAGGAGGGAGCTCCTGCCCACCGCACCGCCACTGACTTTTGTCTCGTCCTCTGCATCTCATGCTCCTGCTCGTCGCCTGCCTACCACCGAGGAGTTCAACCAGGTCATTGCGCCCACTCCAGCGTGCACTGCACCGCCACTCGCACCGACTCCAATCCGTGTCATTCCGCCCCTGGCACCCGCTCCATCTACTCGGCGCAGCACTACTCGTATGGAGCCTATTAGCGAGGAAGAAGTCGAGTCCCCGGCTTCGCTACGCCTCACCCTTGGCAGGGCCAAGGACGTCATCAACATCTCCGACTGAGTACGCTTAGCCGCCATGCGTTGCATCGCCATGTAAGATGTTGTGAGAAGTAGCTTGTTTGCGCATCATGTAGGATCTGGAGTAGTGCACTGGCCTAAATAACATGTCAGGGTTATGTACGCATATCCTGAGTGATGTATTGTATAATTATCGCCGCGTGTAAGATATGTAATGACGCAGTCCTTCTCTATGCACAAATCGATTTGTTTTCCCTTGAGTAATCTTGGCTTTAAAAATTTATTTGTCAACCTTGTGCATTATGGGTTTTATCTTTGCAACCCTTCCAAATTTTTTTCTTATGGGTTTTACAAATGCATCCCCAGAGTGAAAAATGTCTCATCCTTGGACTCGCTCCATGCCAGCTCCACCAGAGGAAAATTATGGCAATCAACCGGGCAACAATTTTGCACAAGGGCAGTCAAGTCAACACTATAATACTCAATCAGGCAACAATTTTGCACGAGGTCAGACAAGTCAACAGGACAGTGAAACGGCACTTTCCCAAATGTGCCGCCTTTATGAGCAGAGTCAGCAACAACATCGGGAAATGATGAACCAAGTCATTAACATGGGAAATCACCATGGGCAGTATCCGCAGCATTCCAAGTTATCTGAGCTACAGAAGACACGTCCCTCAACATTTTCTCATACCGACAAGCCACTTGAGGCCGAAGACTGGCTTCGCGATATGGAGAGAAAATTAATTATTGCAAAATGCTCAGACCCAGAAAAGGTACTGTACGCACCGCATTATCTCACGAGAGCAGCTGCATCCTGGTGGGAGAATTTTCTGCACATGCATCCCAATGAAAATGATATAACCTGGGATGATTTCAAAGAAGGTTTCCGTGGCGCGCATATTCCTAAGAGTATTATGAAAATCAAGAAAAGAGAGTTCGATGACCTCAAGCAAAGGAACATGACAGTGTCAGATTACAACGGCCAATTTACTCTGTTATCCCGCTACGCCAACGAAGAGCGTATGACTGAAAGCAAGAAAATGGAGAAGTTCCTTGACGGCCTAGCGCCCGCGCTTAAATGCCAACTGGTCATACACACTTTCCCAGATTTTAAGACGCTGGTGGATAAAGCCATTACTCTGGAAAATGAAAGACGCAGTTTGGAAGATATCCGCAAGCGAAAAAGGGACCAGACTAACCATGCTCGCAATCACCGAAGTAAGACCAATTTTCAGAAGGGTGGGACGCACAAATCATCATCCAACGTCTCACGCCCAACAAAGAATTTTCATGCTAGGGACAAGGAGTTCACATATCGCCCAGGTGTTACTTGTTACGCCTGTGGAGAAGAAGGACACTATGCCAAGCAGTGTCCCAATCCAAGAAGCTCAGCACCAAAGCCGAACAATGGCAACAATAATTCAGCGCCCAAGCGAAACAACTTCAATCCCAACAATAACCACAGGAAAGGTCATCTGAACCACGTGACCAAAGAGGAGGCACAGAATGCTCCGGATATCGTACTCGGTACGTTCCCTGTCAACACAATACCTGCAATGGTTTTGTTTGATTCTGGAGCTTCTCACTCTTTTATTTCGAAAAGTTTTGCTTTGCAAAATAATTTTTCGATGCTTCCTTTGGAGAAATCCATGATCATCAAGTCCCCTGGGATTCAGCAAGTTACTCAGAATTACTGTCAGGATGTGATTATTGAGTTCAAAGGATTGAAGTTTCATGCCAATCTCATTGTGTTGGAAAATAAGGGACTGGATGTCATCCTAGGGATGGACTGGTTAACCACCAACAAAGGTTTCATTGATTGTTTCAATCGGACCGTGATTCTCACACACCACCATGGTAAGACAATAAGAGTATCCACCAAAGAAAGGGAAATGCCCAGACAACCAAGACTGAACAAGGTGGACATTTCCGAATTAAACAAGGTCCCAGTAGTATGTGAATTTCCAGACATATTTCCCGAAGAGCTACCAGGCATGCCACCAGACCGAGAGATAGAATTCAGCATTGAGCTAGCACCAGGGACCACCCCCATATACAACAAACCATACAGAATGGCACCATCCGAGTTAGTTGAACTAAAGAAACAAATAAAGGAATTGCTTGACAAAGGATACATTCGAGCCAGTTCCTCACCATGGGGATCACCAATTTTGTTTGCCAAAAAGAAAAATGGAACACTGCGATTGTGTATTGACTACCGAGCACTCAACATGGTCACGATCAAGAACAAATACCCAATGCCAAGAATAAATGATTTATTCGATCAACTCGCTAAGGCCAAGGTATTCTCAAAAATCGACCTAAGGTCAGGATACCATCAATTAAAGGTACGAACAGAAGATATCCCCAAGACAGCCTTCACCTCCAGATATGGACTGTATGAGTTCACAGTAATGCCTTTTGGATTAACAAATGCCCCTGCATATTTTGTTCACCTCATGAACAAAGTATTTATGAAATTTATGGACAAGTTCGTTGTGGTATTCATCGATGATATTTTAGTATACTCCAAAACACCAGAAGAACACGCTGAACATCTCAGAATTGTACTAGGAGAACTCAGGAAACACCAATTGTATGCCAAATTCAGCAAGTGTGAATTTTGGTTAAGGCAAGTAGGCTTTCTAGGCCACGTACTAACCCAAGACGGGATCGCCGTGGACCCAGAGAAAGTCAAGGCCGTACTTGGCTGGAAGTCACCAGCCAGCGTAACGGACATACGGAGTTTCTTGGGAATGGCAGTATATTACCGCAGATTTATTGAAGGATTCTCCACCATAGCCAAGCCAATGACGCAGTTGCTCAAGAAAGATAAGAAGTTTGAATGGACAGAAGCCTGTGAGAAAAGTTTCCAAGAGCTAAAACGGAAATTAACAACAGCACCAGTATTGATTGTGCCAGACATACGCAAGAATTTTGAAGTATATTGTGACGCGTCCAGAAAGGGACTCGGATGCGTATTAATGCAAGAAGGCAAGGTTGTCGCATACGCTTCGAGGCAACTTCACAAGCATGAGAAAAATTATCCCACTCATGACTTAGAAATGGCAGCAGTTATTCATGCACTCAAGGAATGGAGGCATTTCCTACTTGGAAATCGATGTGAAATATATACGGACCATAAAAGTCTCAAATATATTTTCACACAGCCAGAACTGAATTTAAGGCAACGACGCTGGTTGGAGCTAGTAAAGGATTATGATGTCGGAATCCACTATCATCCTGGAAAAGCGAATGTAGTAGCCGATGCTCTTAGTCGGAACCCCAGCGCCGACAACAACAGTCTGCCCAACTTAAGACCCGAATTCCAACGGGAATTTGCCAGACTCAACTTGTTGATGGTAGCAGAAGGCACCATAACAAACTTGGAGATACAACCCAACCTTGTGAAGAGAATCAAAGAAGCCCAGCCGGGTCACCCCAGCATTGAAGGCATCAAAAGAAAGGTGAGTATAGGCAAGGCCCCGGAATTCATCATAGACAAAGAAGGGACACTATGGTACGGAAACAGACTCTGCGTCCCAGACATAGAAGACCTCAAACGGCAAATTCTAGCTGAAGCCCACACCGCTCCATATTCGATCCATCTTGGAGGAACCAAAATGTATAAGGATATCCAGGAAGGATTTTGGTGGCACGGTATGAAGAGGGACATAGCCACCTTCATTGCATGCTGCGACTCTTGTCAACGTATAAAGGCTGAACATCAGAGACCAGCCGGACTACTGCAACCAAATAAAATACCTGAGTGGAAATGGGATGAAATAGGGATGGATTTCATTGTCGGACTACCTCGATCACGACACGGGAATGATGCCATATGGGTTATCACCGACAGGTTGACTAAGGTGGCACATTTCATTCCAGTAAAGACGACCCACACCACTCAGAAGCTTGCCAAGATATATCTCTCTCGCATAGTTTGTCTGCACGGTGTCCCGAAGACTATAATATCTGACAGAGGAACACAGTTCGTCTCAAGATTCTGGGAGCAGTTACAACAGGCTCTAGGAACTCAACTAGCCTTCAGTACGGCATACCACCCCTAGACAGATGGACAAACAGAACGGGTAAACCAGATTTTAGAGGACATGCTGAGAGCATGTGTCCTCACCTATGGAACCAGTTGGGAGGACAGCCTGCCATACGCCGAGTTCGCGTACAACAACAGTCATCAGGCCAGCCTGCAAATGGCACCATTTGAGGCCTTGTATGGACGAAGATGTCGTACCCCGTTAAATTGGTCGGAGACCGGAGACAGCCGTATCTTCGGCCCAGACATGCTCAAGGAAGCCGAGGAAAAGGTCCAGCTAATCAGAGATCAACTCAAGACCGCCCAAAGCCGACAAAAAAGTTATTATGATCAGAAACATCGTGGGGTCAGCTTCGAACCCGGAGAATTCGTGTATCTACGAGTATCCCCTATGAGAGGACTACAACGATTCAAGATCAAAGGAAAACTAGCAGCAAGGTTCATCGGGCCATTCGGTATATTGGCACGGAGAGGCACTGTAGCCTACCAGCTAGACCTACCTAAGGAACTATCAGATATCCACAACGTATTCCACGTTTCACAATTAAGGAAATACGTGAGCAACCCAGAGAAACAAGTATCCCATGAGAACATAGACGTGCATCCAGACCTCACTTATCGGGAACACCCAGTAAAGATATTAGAGGAGTCTGAAAGGAGGACCCGGCAGAAAACCGTCAAATTTTTCAAAGTTCAGTGGAGTAATCACACCGAAAGTGAAGCAACATGGGAAAGAGAGGACTTTCTTCGAACAGAGCATCCACATTTATTTAAGGATCAACTGAAATCTCGGGGACGAGATTTTTCCTAAGGGGGTAGGTGTTGTGACACCCAAGTTTTATTTAGATTTTTCGAAAGGTTTTATTTGACTTGAGGGGAGTGATTTAAAAATTTTTCTTCAAGAGGACTCTCCCTCTCATATAATTTCCTTATGGCAAAAGTTTTATTTGGATTCACCCAAGGTCTGCCTTTGGTCTTGGGAGTCCTTTCTCTTCATTTGGGCTTAAGACAAAATGTTTTTTTTTTCATTTGAGAAAAATTGCCTTTGAAAATCTTTTTGAGAATGCACTATGGCTTTTGGAAAAGTCCTTTGCCACTTGCAACTATCCCTCTTGCCATGGCATTGGTGCAAATACTCTCTCCTAACCTTTCTCCCACCTTTGGATCAAGATTTGCATCAAACCCAGCAAGTTGAACCTCCCCATGTGATCTTTTCCATTCAAATTCTATTCAAATAAATTTCTGTCTTCTCTTATAGCACTTGGAGTTTTGCAAAGGAACTCCTTTTTCTGTTTTGATTTTTGCCACCAAACCTTTTCCCCTCCTAGTCCTTTGAACCATCAACCTAGAACTATGAAGATTCACTGGTCTCTAGTTCAAATTTTTCAAATTACATCTGCTGCAAGTTTGGACCAGATTTGTCAAATTTGGTGAAATTCATATCTACACTTCCCCAAAAATTCCACCAAAAATCAGGCAGCCTACTGGAGCAATGAGAAGTCACTCCACCAAAAATCAGCCCAAGGAAAAATGCCTACATGCCTGAATCATTTCGTCGAACACCTTGCATGCACTATTTCGGCCAAGTTCAATTAAAATTCAGTTTCAGAGTCGATCACCGTTGATCATCTTCAGTCACGCGCCCACAGTGCCCTTGGCACATTGCTCGCCGCCTGGCTCGCTTGTCCGATGCCCCGCACGCACGCTTGGCTGCTTGCTGTCGTCGGTGGCGCTCTGACCCGACCACGCCGGCGTGTCTCGCGGTGGCTGAACCGCCGTGGCAGCCAACAGGGAGCAGAACGGCGGCTCAACGCCGTTCCGCGGCGCCCAACCCCGCTGGTGGCTCCGCGTGGCCATCCCCACGCTAGCGCACGCATGCAGCACAACCGTCGTGGCGCGACACGCACAGAGCGTGCACTCTGCCACCGACGTGCCCGCGCTGCTCCGTTCCGTCGAGTTCCCCCAAGACTTCGAGTCCCAGCTTGTTTAGCACCAAAACGGACCCAATGGACCTTCACGACGGCGCTCAACGCCTAAACCACCCGACCAATGCTCTGCATCACCGTAATCCCTCGCCGGACTTATCCCGTTCACGGCAACCGCCTCGGGCCGGCTATTTATAGCGCCCCCGAGCCCACTCTCACTCCCGCACGGCTCCACCACCTCACCACACCCCTCCTGGCCACTGGAGGGGCCTCGAGGAGCCCTTCTTCCTCGACTCCGGCCACCTCCGTCCGCCTCGGGCTCCAGCTCAATTCACTTCGGTGAGGTCATCCCCGGTGCCCAAACTCCGTCAAGCACCACCTCTAGCTACCAGTACTCTAACCCCCTCGTCAATTTGATTAGTGCAGCCCTCTCCGGCAAGGTCCCCGACCACCCGAACCACCGTCTGCCGGAGCAAGGGCCACCGTCGACACAGTGCTCGCCGGCGACCACCACCACCACCACCCGACGCGGAATGGCACCCTGAGCACGGAGGTACCCTCTGATCTCCCCACCTCACCGTGGATCGCCGCCGGCGACCACCGCGGCTCTCGGGCGCCAGCGAGCCCCGACCCGCCTCTTTTAAATTTTAAACCTGACGGATGGGACCCGCCTGTCAGCCTCTCTGTCTTTTCTAAATCGAATCGTTTTCTGAAAACATCTTTTGCCAGAATACGCTTTCTCTCTGGGCCGGCATAGTTTCTATCGAAACGTTTTCTGTTTTTATAATAAAAACCCTGGGAAGTTTCTGTTTCATTACAGATAGGTCCCTAGACAAAAACCTTTATATCTTTTTAACAGAAGCATATTTTTGATTGATTCTTTTTCTGTTCTCTTCAAAATTTTGTCTAGTTTTTTATCAGACTTATTTGAAAAATATTTGCAATACTTTTGCTGCACCTCTCGGTATTCACGTTAGCACGTATGTTTTCTTTATACCGTAGATACCGACGGAGGTGACGGGACCGCAAACTTCACCGAGCTAGATTCCGACTACTCCGAACCAGGCAAGCATCTTGAACCCTGGCATAATATTTTTGATGTGTTGGTTGACACGTTTATAACACCACCTTATTTCGGAGGACTTGATATTTCATGTGACATGATCATTTGCATGGAAGCATATCAACGATTTCCTTGCTATTGGAAATGAAAACGATTGTGATGGTAATCATCCTCATGTGCCTTGCATGCATACCGGAAAGGAATCCAGGAAAGCCTCGGCCTTGGGTAGGCGTGAGCTTGTTGCCGGTCCTCGTCGGGACGGTTATGTCCGGTATGGCATGGTATGGTACATTGAGTGGTGATTTCTTCAAGTGTATTATATTTGATATACATGTCATGCAGGCACTTATAACCTCCTGAGTCGACCGCAGATCGAGTCTTGTTCCAGTAACCCCCCATATTGCCTCGTACTACCACTCGTCCCTGCCGCAGGTAGGGTACGGTTCAGTAAGTTGTCAACCCCTTCCCAGCACACACCGTACAGAGATGCCATGGTGGAAGATATCGGTTGTAGCCGGTAGGCATGCCACCTGGTCAGGGGGCATGGGTGTTTCCGGTTGGGACCGAGAGGGGAGGCCACCCCTTAGAGCGCGCGATATAAATTTGCTTGACAAGTGTCGTGGGTGATTCCAGACACCAATGAGTTAAGCTGGTGTGTGCAAGTTAGGCGTGTTTTCAACTAAAAGGCCGTAGACGGAATTAGTCCCGATGGACTAAAGGAATCCGTTACTCGTGGGTAAAGAGTACACCCTCTGCAGAGATTAAACCTATTCGAATAGCCGTGTCCATGGTTAAGGATTACAGTCTGGGATGGGTCAAGCATCGGTCTTAGTGTCGGTCTTCGGAGGTGAAGCAGTTAAACCAGAACGGGAACTACTACTTGAGACTAGTGATGATTAGGATTCTTACTATTGATGACTAACCCGTGATATTATTGTTATTATCGAATATCTCAGGGATGGTTCTACCTCCGGGATATTTCACTATGATTATTTAATCTTTTAAAGCCCTTTATGTGGTGTCGCTCAGACGCCCGACTGTGGCATTTCTTTTAAAGCCCTTTATGTGGTGTCGCTCAGACGCCCGACTGTGGCATTTCTTTTAAAGCCCTTTATGTGGTGTCGCTCAGACGCCCGACTGTGGCATTTCTTTTAAAGCCCTTTATGTGGTGTTGCTCAGACGCCCGACTGTGGCATTTCTTTTAAAGCCCTTTATGTGGTGTCGCTCAGACGCCCGACTGTGGCATTTCTTTTAAAGCCCTTTATGTGGTGTCGCTCAGACGCCCGACTGTGGCATTTCTTTTAAAGCCCTTTATGTGGTGTCGCTCAGACGCCCGACTGTGGCATTTCGTTTAAAGCCCTTTATGTGGTGTCGCTCAGACGCCCGACTGAGGCATTTCTTTTAAAGCCCTTTATGTGGTGTCGCTCAGACGCCCGACTGTGGTATTATTACTACTCTGCATTTTCCGCTCGAGGAGTCTTTCAGACACTCGTTTGGCACCAGTATTATTATCCCGCATTTTCCGCTCGAGGAGTCTTTCAGACACTCGCCTTGGCACCCAGTATTTATTACCTCTATGTCTGATCGTACTGGTTAACTTATTCATGTATTTCATGTTAGCATTTGTTATATCTTACGTCCGAACTGTCTTGCGAGTACTTTCAAAGTACTCACTGGCTTGTTGATTTGGCCAGATGCTGACGAAGGTGATCTCATGGATGAAGAGTTCGATAGCGAATCCGACGCCTAGAGGAGTCCCAGTCAGTCTCGTGCAAACCTGGAGTTGGTCACTGTATTATATCCGCTTCCGCTACCCTAATAAATTCATCGAGCCTCACCTCGACGCTCGATGGGATGTTAGTTTGAGAATCCCATACCCACTCCCCACTGTGTTACTCCACCTCTACCATATTTGCGAGTCAGTAGTATGCCACCACTCCCTTGTGTCATTAATCGCCTTTATGTATAATTATTGGCACGCTTGTAATAATTTGTTGAGCATCGTCAGCTCAACCCTGTAACATATTTATGCTACTGGCTTATTGTATCAAAGTTTGTCTGCCAGTGAAGAGGCTTTATCTCAAACTGGAATCTAAAGATTGGTTTCTCAATAAAATATTTTTATTGGAAAACCGGTCGTGACAACACTTTTACAACATCCAATAAAATCCCAAGAAGATATACCGACATTCCCAGACGAATCTCTGGCCACCACACCCACACTTGCAGCGCTGATGCTCTCCGCAAAGCTTGGGTCGACATTTATCTTGATATAACCCGGTGGTGGGGCCTTCCAATCCGTCTTAGCCCCCACCATATTAGGGGCAGTTCTTAGACCATGCATCAGATCTTCAAAAGGCGCACCTTTTGAAGATTCTTAACATTGGGGTGAGCTCATGTCAAAAGGTGACTATCGATGTTCTTGTTTAGTTGAAAGGTGAGCAAGAGAGAGCCGATGTACTGAGTGAGAGCAGCAAACCTAGGGAAATCCCATTGCCAACTGATGGAAGTGAACCAAGTGCAAGAAAAAAAAGGAGGGGTAATCCTATTGAGGCATGCTTTGACATGGAAGCTCCTTTTTCATATTTTTAATAATTAACATATATATAAACATATTCCCGTATGCTAGTTTGTAGAAAATTGGTGTATCGAGCGTATCCCTGTATCATGTATACAATACATATCCACGCATGTAGCCTTTGCATGCGGCTATTTGATCGTGTTGACTTCAAAGAAAAAAAGCCGGATGTGTACGGCTAACATTGGATGTCGTTCTTCTGCATCCGTGTCCGCGGATGGATGCGGGAGAAATTTATGGGTTGTCGTTGAAGATGCCTTTACCTATCAAAACAAATACATGCATGTTTAACACTAGCACTGCTCTTTTGAACAACAACACAGCAGGGTACTAGTCATTACGGGCGTGTTTGGTTGCTGTAGTCTACAATAGCTGCATTGCATAGCCTTCTCAACTCAGCCTGGCTATGCAAATGCAGCCTCAAATGCATCATCTGCAAGTTGTTTGGTTGCCTGTATGCCCTCTTGTGTGCATGGGCAGAACCACACTGCCTGGTGTTTGGTTGCCTGCATGTTAGTGGACAAACCCAAGGCATGGTGTTGGTTGTATGCAACGCCTAGTGTGTGGTAACCTCTTTGGCTAGTTGATGAGGTTACCAGCACACTTCGGCACAACCATGTACCACACATCATAAGCAGAGCAGAGTATAAACAGAGCATCAACTATTTATCAGAATAGTTCAGATAACATAGTACCACACATCATAACGATAGTTCAAACAGTTCAACGCATAAACCATAAAGCAGACTCGATAGTACATAGGAAGGAGGTGCCCCGGCCCTAGTCCTTGGCGGCAAAGGCTTTGTCGTGCTTCCCGCACTTGTCGACAACCTCAATGCCATCGTCGTCGAAGATGATGACCTTGAGGGTGACGGGAGTCAGGAGCTTGAACGTCACCATGTAGCCGATCTTGATCTGATGAACGACAGCGTAGGTGGCCCAACCCTGATCTAGGGTCACCCTGTCGTTCATCAGCTTCACCTTCACCTTCCAGGAGCAGATGGTGTTGTTCCTGAGCTTAAACTCCGTCGGCAGCGTGACGAAGTGCTTGGTGAAGTCTAGGGGCATGGGGATGCACTCAAACTTCGGTGCAAGGACGACCTTGCAGAAGTGAGTTGGTCCACCCACTTCATGGTAGTGGTCGTAGTTGCAGCGCTTGCTGCTGGGGTGCTCCTCCATGCGCTCGTCGTCGCCAACCTCAGGCGTCTTCGGTTCTTCCTCGGCGGTGGGCGGCAGCACCACCTCGGGCACTGGATGAACCGGCTGCTTGCCCTTGTTGTCAACGGCCGGGAGGACCTTCGTGCCCATCTCATTGCTCTCCTCGATCTACAAACAATTCATGGAGTCAGGCATAGCACAGAGTTCATGGCTTATTGGAGAGCATGTAGTTAAAACGGCATGACTATCACTCTTCCTCCTCTCCATCGTGCCTATATTTACTCACCCTGCCCACCACTACTTACCCACCCCCTCTCTTCTCTCACTATCAACCTTCCTCCTCTCCATCGCCATGAGCTCCAGCTCCAGCTCCAACGCCAACCCCTTCCCTTGGTGTATTGGCTGGTGGGCCTTCTTCCTTGGGTGGTCGGTTGGTGACCGCACCAAGTTTGTGAACACCATGGAGGTGTGCTCGAACTTCGGCTCCATGCCTAACTGAAGGAAATATGCCCTAGAGGCAATAATAAATTTGTTATTTATATTTCCTTATATCATGATAAATGTTTATTATTCATGCTAGAATTGTATTAACCAGAAACCTAGTACATGTGTGAATACATAGACAAACAGAGTGTCCCTAGTATGACTCTACTTGACTAGCTCGTTAATCAAAGATGGTTAAGTTTCCTAGCCATGGACAAGTGTTCTCATTTGATGAACGGGACACATCATTAGAGAATTATGTGATGGACAAGACCCGTCTGTTAGCTTAGCACTATGATCGTTTAGTTTGTTGCTATTGCTTTCTTCATGACTTATACATGTTCCTATGACTATGAGATTATGCAACTCCCGAATACCAGAGGAACACTTAGTGTGCTATCAAATGTCACAACGTAACTGGGTGATTATAAAGATGCTCTACAGTTGTCTCTGATGGTGTTTGTTGAGTTGGCATAGATCGAGATTAGGATTTGTCACTCCGTGTATCGGAGATCTCTGGGCCCTCTCGGTAATCCACATCACTATAAACCTTGCAAGCAATGTGACTAATGAGTTAGTTGCAGGATGATGCATTACGGAACGAGTAAAGAGACTTCCCGGTAACGAGATTGAACTAGGTATGAGGATACCGACGATCGAATCTCGGGCAAGTAACATACTGATGCCAAAGGGAACAACGTATGTTTTTATGCGGTTTGACCGATAAAGATCTTCGTAGAATATGTAGGAGCCAATCTGAGCATCCAGGTTCCACTATTGTTTATTGACTGGAGATGTGTCTCGGTCATGTCTACATAGTTCTCGAACCCATAGGGTCCGCACGCTTAACGTTCGATGACGATTTGTATGATGAGTTATGTGATTTGATGTACTGAAGTTTGTTCGGAGTCCCGGATGAGATCACGGAAATGACGAGGAATCTCGAAATGGTCGAGAGGTAAAGATTCATATATTGGAAGGTTGCATTCAGACATCGAAATGGTTCTGAGTGATTCGGGCATTTTTCCGTAGTACCGGGAGGTTACCGGAACCCCCCGGGGAAAGATATGGGCCTTATGGGACATAGGAGGGAGGCTAACCAGCCCACAAGGGGCTGGTGCGCCCCCCACGAGGGAGGAGGCCGAATTTGACTTGGGAAGGGGGCGCCACCCCCCTTTCCTTCTCCTACTCCCTCTCCTTCCCCTTTTTCCCCTCCGGTAGAAGGAAAAAAAAGGGTGGGGCTGAATCCTACTAGGACTGGAGTCCTGGTAGGACTCCCCTCTCCCTGGCGCGCCCCTTGTTGGCCGGCCTCCTCCTCCCCTCCTTTATATACGGGGGCAGGGGGCACCCCAAAAGAACAACATGCAATCTCTTAGCCGTGTGCGGTGCCCCCCTCCACAGTTTTACACCTCGGTCATATCGTCGTAGTGCTTAGGTGAAGCCCTGCACCGGTAACTTCATCATCACCGTCATCACGCCGTCGTGCTGACGAAACTTTCCCTCGGCCTCAACTGGATCAAGAGTACGAGGGACTTCATCGAACTGAACATGTGCTTAACACGGAGGTGTCGTACGTTCGGTGCTAGGATCGGTTGGATCGTGAAGACGTATGACTACATCAATCGCGTTGATATAACGCTTCCGCTTTCGGTCTACGAGGGTACGTGGACACACCCTCCCCGCTCGTTGTTATGCATCACATAGATAGATCTTGCGTGATTGTAGGTAAGCATTTTGAAATACTGCATTCCCCAATAGTGGCATCCGAGCCAGGTCTATGCGTAGATGTTATATGCACGAGTAGAACAAAAAGAGTTGTGGTGATAATAGTCATACTGCTTACCAGCATGTCATATTTTGATTCGGCGGTATTGTTGGATGAAGCGCCCGGATCGACATTACGCGTACGCTTACGCGAGACTGGTTCTACCGACGTGCTTCGCACACAGGTGGCTGGCGGGTGTCAGTTTCTCCAACTTTAGTTGAATCGAGTGTGACTACGCCCGATCCTTGTTGAAGGTTAAAACAGCACACTTGACGAAAAAGTGGCTTTGATGCATAGGTAAGAACGGTTCTTGTAAGTGCATCTAGTGCCACCCCTAGTTGGTTTCGGAGTATTGACGACAAATTTGGTTGAGGGACTAATGTGTTTGTGAGAATTGCAGGATAACACAGGTAGTAGTCCCTCATTGATTCGGTTTGCCTACCGGAGATGACCCCTAAAAATGTATGAAGACATTGACGACAATGGTGGTATGTGAAGATATTCATATTGAAGACTATAACATGAGAAGACATTCAGTGAAGACTATGGAGCGCGAAGACTGAGTCGTCTCATTGTTTCTTTTTCTTCTTTGTTGAGTCATAGGAACCACCGTACTGTTAAGTGGGGTCCAAGTGAACAAAGTCTGAATGACTGAATGTGACACTCCAAAAAAAATTATTTGGTTTTAGCAAAAACCTTGCTGGTTTTTCATTTGTGGATTGAGGCATTTTCAAAAAAAAATTAGTAGAAGCAATCCTCTTTAAAAATCCTTTTCTTTGACTAGGATTTGTTATTTCTGTTTTCTCCTTCAAACTTTGGGTTTGACCTTCTTAAAACTTTTCTCTGTTGGTCCCCTTCTCAAATTTATTTTGGGAGTTCAATTTTTTTTCTTTTAAAAAGAAAGTTCTATGAAACTTGGGATCTTCTTCCTTATGAAAACCCCTCCAACATCTTCTCCCCTCCTTGTCAACAACTCAAATTCCCTATCCCAACTCATCCAAACAAGTTTTGGATTTTATTTTGGTTATTTCAAACCTCAACTCTTTTCTGACCTTTGATTTGAGCCTGACCCATTTTCAAAGCAAGTACCCCATTGCATTTGAGATTTGACTTCAAACCAACTCTACTGGCTAGTCCTTTGCACCCACAACCCAGAACCATCTTGATCCACTCATCCTCTTTTCAAAATTTTCAACTTACACTCCCTGCAAGTTTGGACCAGATTTGTCAAATTTGGTGAAATTCATATCTACACTTCTCCAAAAATTCCACCAAAAATCAGGCAACCTACTGGAGCAATGAGAAGTCACTCCACCAAAAATCAGCCCAAGGAAAAATCCATACATGCCTGGATCATTCTGTCGAACACCTTGCATGCACTGTTCGAACACATTCAGAAAAATTCAGTTTTTAGTGTCGATTTCTTCAGTTCAGTTCAGTCACGCGCCCACAGTGCTTTGGCGCGTTGCTCACCGCCTGGCTCGCTTGTCCGATGCCCCCCACGCGCGCTTGGCTGCTTGCTGTCGTCGGTGGCGCTCTGACCCGCCTGCGCCGGCGTGTCTTGCGGCGGCTGAACCGCCGTTACGGCTGGCAGGCAGCAGAACGGCGGCGCAACGCCGTTCAGCGCCGCCCAAGCTCGCTGGTGGCTCCGCGTGGCCCTCCCCACGCCAGCGCACGCATGCAGCACAGCCGTCGTGGCGCGGCACGCACAGAGCATGCTCTCTGCCGCCGATGGACCCGCGCCGTCCCGTTCCATCGAACTTCACCTTAGCAAGCATAACCCGACGCCGTTGGCTCCTAAACAGGCTCAGTGAACCTCCATGACGGCGCTCAACCCCTTAACTCCCCCGATCGAGCACTGCACCGCCGTAATCCTCGCCGGAGAACGCCGTTCTCGGCCACCGCCTCGGAACGCCTATAAAAGGAGACCCCGAGCCCTCCCTCGAGCACGCACCACCCCTACACTCCACCAGCGCCCTGCTAGGTCACTGGGAGGACCTCGAGGAGGTCTCCTCCCCCGACTCCAGCCACCTCGTCCGCCTCGGGCTCCAGCTCGATTCACTGCGGTGAGACCGTCTCCGGCGCCCATACTCCGTCAGCTACCTCCTCTAACTACCAGAGGCCTGACCCCCGCCTCAATTCCATGCTTGCAGCCCTCTCCGGCGACCTCCATCCACGCCCGAAACGCCGTCCGCCGGAGCCAGGGCCACCGTCGACACGGTGCACGCCAGCGACCACCTCGACCACCACCCGACGCGGAACAACATCATGAGCACGGAGGTAACCTCCGATCTCTCTGCCTTGCCGTGGATCGCCGCCGGCGATCGCCGCGGCTCTCTGGCGCCAAAGGCGCCGTTCGTTTTCAAACCTGACGGGTGGGACCGCCCCGTCAGATTCTTCTCTTTATTCGAATCGTTTTCTGAAAACGCATTTGGGCAAAATACGTCTTCTCCTGTGAGCCAGCGTATTCGAGTCTGAAACGTTTTCTGCTTTTATAAATAAAACCCTGAGAAGTTTCTGTTTCATTACAGATGGGTCCCTGGGCAAAAACCTTTATAACTATTTATCAGAAGCATATTTTTGATTGATTCCTTTTCTGTTCTCTTCAAAATTTTGTCTAGTTTTTTACCAGATTTATTTGAAAAATATTTGCAATACTTTTTCTGCACCTCTCGGTATTCACGTTAGCGCGTATGTTTTCTCTATACCGTAGATACCGACGGAGGTGACGGGGCCGCGAACTTCACCGAGCTAGGTTCCGACTACTCCGAACTAGGCAAGCATGTTCGAACTTTTGATATGATGAGTGTCTTGGCATGTTTGCATGTAGATAGTTTCATGGCATGTGTGAAGCATACCGATGAACCGTTCATTATGCATTGTTGAGGCAAGTAAGCCCGATGATTTCACACGTCGTTGGACGTAAGTATGCAAGGCCATGTGTTGGCATGAAGATGGGTAAGATGGCAGTGTTGTAGCATGCCAGTCTTAGGCCATGCAAGTTATCTTCAGTACCAACCCATATCGGTTGGGTCCAAATCCATTTCCTTTCCCTGTACTACCACATGTTTCCCGAAAGGGATATGGTTTAGTAAGACACAAACCGCTTTCTGGGTACACACCAAAAAGCAGAGGCCGGGATGATGATTCCATGGCCCTGGATTAAAGCCAGTCATCCGGTCAGGGGGCATGGGTGTTTCCGGTTGGGACCGAGAGGGGGGCACGCCTTAGAGCGCGCGTATATAAATTTGATCCCATGCTATTCGAGATTGTGATCTCCCCGTCTCAATAGTTTTTCTTGGACGATGTTGAGGGTGATTCCTGGCATCGAAGAGTTGGATGGGTGTGTACTGGTTAGCTGTGTTTCCTTCTGAAATACCGTAACGGAATTAGTCCTGGTGACTACGGAAATCCGTCGACTGTGGGAAATTTTTGTACAAACTCTGCAGAGCTCTGTATCCTTAAATCATCTTATCTATATCCAAGTTCCCTGCTAACAGTCATGTGCCAATTTGGTGACAGATTACCCGGTGGGACACATGGGCACTAAGACCGGTTAAATGTTTATCCTTGTGGAGGGGCTAACCCGTTTAATTCCATGAGTTGAATATATTTATGATGAATATATTATTTCCTTATAAGTCAAAAGCCCTTTATGTGGTGTCGCTCAGACGCCCGACTGTGGCATTTCTTTTTAAAGCCCTTTATGTGGTGTCGCTCAGACGCCCGACTGTGGCATTTCTTTTAAAGCCCTTTATGTGGTGTCGCTCAGGCGCCCGACTGTGGCATTCCTTTTAAAGCCCTTTATGTGGTGTCGCTCAGACGCCCGACTGTGGCATTTATTTTTAAAGCCCTTTATGTGGTGTCGCTCAGACGCCCGACTGTGGCATTTCTTTTAAAGCCCTTTATGTGGTGTCGCTCAGACGCCCGACTGTGGCATTTCTTTTAAAGCCCTTTATGTGGTGTCGCTCAGACGCCCGACTGTGGCATTTCTTTTTTTAAAGCCCTTTATGTGGTGTCGCTCAGACGCCCGACTGTGGCATTCCTTTTTTTAAAGCCCTTTATGTGGTGTCGCTCAGACGCCCGACTGTGGCATTATTATTCCGCATTTTCCGCTCGAGGAGTCTTTCAGACACTCATTTGGCACCAGTATTATTATCCCACATTTTCTGCTCGAGGAGTCTTTCAGACACTCATTTGGCACCAGTATTATTATCCCGCATTTTCCGCTCGAGGAGTCTTTCAGACACTCGTTTGGCACCAGTACCTATTATTCCGCATTTTCCGCTCGAGGAGTCATTCAGACCCTCGCTTGGCACCCAGTATTATTACCTCTATGTCTGATCGTACTGGTTAACTTATTCATGTATTTCATGTTAGCATTTGTTATATCTTACGTCCGAACTGTCTTGCGAGTACTTTCAAAGTACTCACTGGCTTGTTGATTTGGCCAGATGCTGACGAAGGTGATCTCATGGATGAAGAGTTCGATAGCGAATCCGACGCCTAGAGGAGTCCCAGTCAGTATCGTGCAACCCTGGAGTTGGTCACTGTATTATATCCGCTTCCGCTACCCTAATAAATTCATCGAGCCTCACCTCGACGCTCGATGGGATGTTAGTTTGAGAATCCCATATCCACTCCCCACTGTGTTACTCCACCTCTACCATATTTGCGAGTCAGTAGTATGCCACCACTCCCTTGTGTCATTAATCGCCTTTATGTATAATTATTGGCACGCTTGTAATAAATTGTTGAGCATCGTCAGCTCAACCCTGTAACATATTTATGCTACTGGCTTATTGTATCAAAGTTTGTCTGCTAGTGAGGAGGCTTTATCTCAAACTGGAATCTAAAGATTGGTTTCTCAATAAATATTTTTATTGGAAAACCGGTCGTGACACTGAAGTGATGCTCAACCCAAATCCTATGTCTTCGAGCGAAGACAATGAGAGAAAATCTTATCCAGAGCTGGATGAGTCAGCTTTGCTTGAAGCCCAAGTAAAGTTGTCGTGTGTGTTTGAAATCTGACCGTTGGAACACGTGTCAGTTCCTTAGTGACCCAGGGTCATTTCGGACATATCAGGTCGGGTTGCCTAGTGGCTATAAATAGCCCACCCCCTACACCATAAATTGGTGGCTGCTCAGAGTGAGTGCACGGCTTTTGTCGTTTGAGAGCAACCCACCTCGAAGCCTTTGAGAGAGAGAAATCCTTGCGAGGACAAAGCCCAAACACCTAGAGCCAAAGAGTGTTAGGCATCACTGAAGTCTTTCTGTCTGCGTGACCTGAAGACTTATTACACTTGAGGACTGTGAATCCTCCAGCCGGTTAGGCATCGCGTCATGAGCATCCAAGAGTCATTGTGGATCGCCGGTGAACGAAGTCTGTGAAGGTTTGGAAGTCTACCTTGAAGACTTACCAAAGTAATTGGGCAAGGACTGGGTGTCCTTAGCTCAAGGGGAATAAGGTGAAGATGTGGTCTTCTGAGTTGAATCTTAGCTTCCCTAACCAGACGTACAGTTGTCATAGCAATTGAAACTGGTCCAGCAAATCCTGTGTCCTCAACAAGTGACTGGTTCTATCCTCTCCCTCTCTTTACTTAGAGTTTGTCTTCATGAAGTCATTGCCCGTTTGCTTTACTTATTTGTCTTCACTGTCTGACTATTTTTGTAGTTTGGCTTCATACCATCTTCCATCCTGATCCTTACTACCTAGCTTCTATTAGTCTTCGTACTCTCACGTTATTGCACACTTGACTATGGCTTGCTTAGTGTAGTTTATCTTCCGCTGCATTTCAATAGGTTCATTTCTATAGTTTGTCTTTGAAACTTCCATGTTTTGAAGACTTTCATAAAATCGCCTATTCACCCCCCTCTAGTCGATAACTAGCACTTTCAATTGGTATCAGAGCAAGGTACTCCCTTGTTCTGTGTGATTCAGTTTAACCTCCTGGAGTTTTAGCTATGTTGACTGCAGGGATAATCAAAGTCTCTGCTGCTTGCCCCGTCTTCGATGGAACTGAATATCCCTACTGGAAGAATAAGATGTGCATGCATCTTGAAGCCATTGATGTCGACCACTGGTATGTCGTCAAGAACGGCGTTCCCAAGACTGGTGAAGGTGTCACTCCTGCTGATGTCAAGAAGTTCATTCAACTGGATTCTAGAGCCAAGAACATCATATGTGGTCATCTGACCAAAGGACAGTATGGCCATGTGAGTGCTCTGGAGACGTCAGCTAGTCTGGGACTGGCTATCCAAGGTCAACGAAGGCGTCTCAACCTAGAGAGATCAAAGGAGCAGTGTTCTTCGCAACCTCTTCAACCGCTTCAAGAGAAATGACAATGAAAATGTCCAGCTCACGTTTGATCGGCTCACCGACATCACAAATGAGCTTCGAGCTCTCGGCGCCACTGAGATTACCAAGCATGAAATCGTCAAGACACTACCGAGATCACTTGACAGCTCCTTTGACACCCTTGCCCTCATGATACAAGAACGCCCTGACTTCAAGACACTCGATCCGTCTGATATACTTGAGAGGCTCAACACACATGAGTTCCAGCTTTCTGAGAAAAGAGATATCTATGGTCCCAACTATGGCCGAACTCGCGCTTTGAAGGAAAAAGTTGTTTCCTCATCTGAAGAAGAATCTGACTGCAGTTCTGATGATCCTTAAGACATTGGAAAGGAACTTGCTATGCTTGTGAAGAAGTTCCAGAAGTTCACTAAGAAGAATGGCTTTAGAAAGTCTTCACGATCCAGCTCAAGAAATGATGAAGCTTCCACTCATGACTACAAGAAGAGAACATGTCACAAGTGCAAGAAACCTGGACACTATATCTCTGAGTGTCCATAGTGGGACAATGAGAAGAAGAAGAAGAAGAAGAGCAAGGAATATGATTCTGATGACAAGAAGAAGAAGAAATCTTCAAAGTCTTCTTCCAAGTCCTCATGAAAGTCTTCATCTCATAAGAAGAGCTCATCTGGCAAGGCTCGTGCTTTTGTTGGCAAGGAGATGGATTCAGAGGAGGAGTCTGCTTCTGAGGAGGCGGAGGTGGAGTCTGAGGAGGAGTCCGACCCAGGCGTTGCAAGTCTGGCTCTAGCCACAACCTATGTTGCCAAGTCCATCTTCAACACTGAAGACAATGACTTCCACACCAACGCTGAAGCTGATGACAAGGACGACCTTGCTCCCACCTACTGCCTCATGGCACGTGGTGCCAAGGTAAAATCACGTGATGCTTACTTTCAAACATCAAGTGAAGATGACTCTGATTGTGAATCCAAACCTAGCTACAAAACACTTGCTAAAATTGCAACTGAACAACAAAAAGCTATGGAACATACTCAAAAACTGTTAGACAAAAGCAATGACCTGTTGGACGCGGAAATGACACGTTCACAGTCCTTAGTTGAAGATATAAAAAATCTTCATGCTAAGTACCAAGAACTTGAAAGTCGTCATGAAACGCTCTCAACCACTCATGAAAAGCTCTCCTATAATTATCTTCAAAGGAAGCAAGAGCTTGAGAAATTGAGAGCGGCTCATAAAGATCTTCAAAAAGAGAATGAGTCACTTCGCGCTCAACAGATCAGTCCCGCTCAGGAAGGATTTGAACCACCATGTGTAAAATTCCTTGAGCGTGACAACGCTACCTCTGTTGCTGAATGTTCTACTGCTGCCACTGTTGCATTGTCTTCAACTACTGATGTGGTAACTAACCCCTCTGCGGAGGATACCACTACTATTGCTGATGAAAATGCTAGGTTGAAGACATTGCTTGAAACAGGGATGTATAAAAGTCTGAAAGGGCATCAGACACTTTGCGATGTCCTCAAAAAGCAGATTCTGAACCGAAACCCTAGGAAAGAGGGTGTTGGGTTCGAGAGGAAAATAAATGTTGATGGTTCCTACTGGAAGCCTGAGCAGTATCCCAAAATTACATGGGTTGCTACAAAGGGACCTTCAGTGGATCCATCCACCTTATCTGGCTTTACCTGTGCTAACCCTATTATGATTGATGAATCCTTTGATGCAAACTATAAGCTGTTCAAGAATCAGAATGGTGAAGTGTTTGCCAGGTATATTGGTAATAACTGCAGGAATGGACCACCTATGAAGAAGATCTGGGTTCCCAAAAGCTGTCTTGAGAATCTTCCAGTGAATGTCATCATGACACCACCTGGGAAGAAGACAAACCCCAGACCTAAGGCGTCATATGGTCCAAAGGCTTCATACAGACAGAGGACTCACCTGAATCACCCTAACGTCAATGTTTTGCAGGGAAACCGTAATCAAACCTATGAATATGAGCGTGTGTCTTCAAAACTCTATGTTAATAGAACTAAGAACTTTTCTGCTTATTCATATGAGTATCATTCATCTCCTGCAAGGCTATTTGCTAGGGCTCCACAGCCGAAGTTCTCAGATGCTGCACTTAGACTCATTGCTTCTAAGCCACCCCTGAAGATGTGGGTGGTTAAGAAGAATTAACTTTCTTTTGCAGAGAAAGGTCTCCAGCCAAAAATCAAAGGCGTCTGATGCTATTGCTGGGGACCTAAAACATCTTATAGGGCGCAAGATCAAATGCCCAAATGGTCTCACTATGTATTTTGTTCCTGAATCGTTTGCCATTCATCCTATCAGTCCTAATCTTGTTCTGAGCTTCAATAATCCTCTTGCCCGTCAAATTTTTATGCTTCACAATACTCTTGGTGAAGCCTATCCCCCTAACTGTACTGTAGGGTATGACACCTCATGCTTCAGAATGGATTATGGACAGCGGATGCACTAATCATATGACTGGTGATCGAAGTCTTCTCATGGACTCGACCTTACGTCCATCAGACAAGAGTCACATCACATTTGCTGACACTGGTAAAAGCAAGGTATTGGGTCTAGGTAGAGTTGCAATCTCAAAGGATCAACACATGGATAAAGTGATGCTTGTTGAATCCCTTGGTTTCAACTTAATGTCTGTCTCGATGCTTTGTGACTTGAACATGATTGTGCTATTCGGAAAATATCGTTGCCTTGTACTAATGGAATCTGACAAGTCTCTAGTCTTTGAAGGGTACCGGAAAGATGATCTATATATGGTAGATTTCTCACCAGGTCCATAGCTTGCCGTATGTCTTCTTGCAAAAGCTTCAGAATGCTGGCTCTGGCATCGGAGGCTGGGGCATGCTGGCATGAGGAACTTACACACACTCGCCAAGAAGAAGCATGTCATAGGCATAGAGGGTGTCAAGTTCAAGAAGGATCATTTGTGCGGTGCCTGCAAAGCTGGAAAGATGACTAGGGCAAAGCACCCCTCGAAGACAATCATGACGACATCTCAACCCTTCGAGCTGCTACACATGGACTTATTTGGCCCTACTCACTACTCTACCCTCACAACAACTGCTTGTCTCTATGGCTTCGTCATTGTTGATGATTACTCAAGATATACATGGGTGTACATAATTCTCTACAAGACTGAAGTGCAAGATGTCTTCAGACGCTTCGCCAACCGTGCCATGAACAATTATGGCGTCAAGATCAAGCATATCAGAAGTGACAACGGCACTGAGTTCAAGAACACCGGACTTGATCTTTATCTGGATACAATGGGAATCACTCATGAGTTCTCTGCTCCATACACACCTCAGCAAAATGGCATCGTGGAGCGCAAGAACAGAACCCTTATTGAGATGGCTCGAACTATGCTCGATGAATATAAGGCACCAAGAAAGTTTTGTCCTGAAGCTATTGATACAACATGCCATGTCATCAACCGTGTATACATCCATAAGCTTCTGAATAAAACATCCTATGAGCTCCTCACTGGCAAGAAGCCAAATGTCAGCTACTTCAGAGTATTTGGAGCTAGGTGCTGGATCAAGGATCCCCATCACAAGTCAAAATTTGCGCCTAAAGCTCACGAAGGCTTCATGCTCGGTTACGGAAAGGACTCGCACTCTTACAGAGTCTTCAACCTCTATCTCTATAAAATCGTCGAAACTGTGGACGTGCGGTTTGATGAAACCAATGGTTCACAAAGAGAGCTCCTGCCAAGTACACTAGACGAAGCTCCACCCAGTGAATCTATCAAGCTAATGGGACCTGGTGAAATCATGCCTTCTGAAGCACAGCCTGAAGAGGAAATTATCATTTCTGCACCTAACCAACCTGAAGACAATGCTCAGCCTGAAGACAATCCTCCCAATGATGACAATGATCAACAAGAGCAAAGTCTTCGTCCAGTTCATCCTCGTGTTGCAAATGAAGTACAGATTGAGAAGATAATTGATAGCATCAATGCACCTGGTCCACTTACTCGCTCAAGAGCAACATAGTTAGCAAATTTCTGTGGGCATTTTGCCTTTGTGTCAATAACAGAACCCAAGAAAGTTGCTGAAGCCTTTATGGAACCTGAATAGATTCAAGCTATGCAAGAAGAGCTTCAACAGTTCAAGCTGAACAATGTTTGGGAACTTGTCAAGCGTCCTGACCCTCGCAAGCTGTCGTGGTTTTGTCACGGCAGATGTCCTAGTGAAAGGACTTAGTCGTGGAGCCATCGCAACGGGTTAGCTTGAAGGGGTTAAAGCGGACACAGGGACGCAGAGAGTTTATACTAGTTCGGCCCCTTCGATGAAGGTAAAAGCCTACGTCTAGTCGTGATGGAATTGATGGGGTTTCGATGACTAGGGAGCAAACAAGCTTTGCCTAAGTCTCGAGTTGTTGTTGTCTGTCCTGAACCGCCGCCGGGTCGTCCCCTTATATACACGGGTGACGCCCATCGGTTTACAAAGTCCCAATCACTGGTTCATATTCGTATCCGGGTTGGTCTCTCCTTATTCATAACTTACAATACAAGTTTATATACCAGGCCGGTTTACGGCTACAGGTTCTAAACCGACTACAGGCCTAGGGCCTTTATCTGCCTCTTTAGGCTTTAACACTTTTGAACTACTGATGAAGTTAACCCGACCCAGATAGGCCGGTTTACGCCCAGTAGTAATATCTCCAACATTAGGCCCCAGATTGATTTGAACGGGTTCATGTCAATCCTTAGCAAAAATCTTCGTCTTCAACGTCTTCTTGTAGTTGTTGAACCGCCGTGACGTCACCTTCTCTGGTTGCTGTAAACCGGCATGACGTCATCATGAAGATAACATTCATGATACCTTCTTTGTTAATAGATCCGCAATAACCAAGGCGACAGCTCCACTTCCGAAATTTGCGGCTCCTGGATTCGCGCGCCTGACACATGTCCTTTGCCTCATAAATAGGACCGAAGGGTCATTTCTTTTTTTCCTTCGTCCCCTTTCTCTTCGTCTTCCTCGCGTCGCCAGCCTCGGAGCTCCGCCGCCGTCGCTGACCTCTGCACCATCTTGGGCCGCTGCATCAACCTGAACGCACCAGAAAACCGCGGCGATCTTCCGCGTCTCCCTAAGCTCCGGTAGGTCCTCTGCTTTTCTCGACCTAGATCTGTTCTAGGGTTTCACGTTCTTGCAGTGCTCTGCTCACTGTTCACACTCATGCCCAGACCTCTGGATAGATCCGTGAAACCCTACTGTGATTAACAGTGGCCTTTTAGCATCCGTCTGTAGATTCATGCTCAAGTCCATAGATCTCACAAATTTTCCTGCTCATTGAATTAATATTGTTCTGCTTTAAGCTTTTAAATATTTTTCCTCTTTTCTGAACTGGCTTTAGATCCATCGTCGTAGAGAGATTTTGTGAAATCTGTTTCTGTACACTTATACAACCTCAATTGCTTTCAATGCTTAGATCCGGCGGTTTAACTTGGCATAGAACATGTAATGAACCAGTATATACCATTAGTCCCCTTGTTGAATCGCCAGATGTTGTCACCTTGCATAACTCCGGTTTAGATATAACTGCCTCCGGTTTAAATAGATATGCCTCCGGTTTAAATAGATAGGCCTCCGGTTTAACATTGTTCATACCAGTATACTTAAATAAACACACTCTTGAACCGGAACCACTTGTCTTGTAGATTTCATCATGGCCAAGCAAATATATGAGTGCAACTGGGTTCCTTCTCATGTCACGGAAACACAGCTGAACAATTTAGTTCTGACCGGCGCTTTAAGCAGTAAAAACACCATCCACTGGAGAGTCCCAGGCAAAGAGTGTCCTCCCACACCTCAAGAAGGAGAGGTTGTTGTTTTTGCGGATCACTTGGCCTGGGGTTTTAATCCGCCCGGTTCAAAATTTTACCGGGATGTCTTAGCCAACTTTCAACTGCGTCCACAAGATACCGGTCCCAATTCTGTTACCAATATATGCCACTTCCAAGTGCTCTGTGAGGTGTTCTTTCAAGAGGAACCCACTGTTGAGCTGTTCCGAGACTGCTTTCACTTAAACCGCCGCACAGAATTTACCAATGGTTCCAATATGGAGGTGGGTGGCGTGGCGATTCAGAAAAGGAAAGAGGTCACTTATCCTCACGCGAAACTACACAGTCATCCCCAGGAATGGAATCACTCATGGTTCTATTGCAAAGATACTTCCCCTGCTGGCCAAAATCCTCTGCCTGGCTTTCGTCCGGAACGGCTTAGTAATACACACCCCTTACCACAAAGGCTATCTGCCAAAGAGAGAAGCAAATATGCTCCTCAACTGTCCATGCTCAGAGCCTTCATGGCCAACGGTTTAACATGAGTCGATCTCGCTCGCTGCTGGATATCATGGAGCATACTGCCTCTTAGTTTGCGCCCCGGTTTGATGTGCGAATATACTGGTCGGGTCGATGATCCACTAAGGCATTGTAACATCCAATTGACCAACGAAGAAGTCACAGAAGCTGTGAAGAAAATGTTGAATGAACCGGAATATGCCTGTGCCCGAACTGGCCTGCTTCCCTTTTGTGCCATCAACAAACCGCCCGCTGTAAGACCTTGGTTTTACTTTTACTGAACTTGTAATTTCTGTATTTATCCATTGGTAAACTCCAATATTCTTTGAAACAGGGTAATGATCCGTTTTGGAGTAAAAAGCTTCCACAAGAAAAACCGGAGAAACCAACCCGACCAAAGACCAAGGTCATGAAGAAAACTGCCCACAGGAAGAAAATCACTGCATCTTCCGATCCGGCGGCTGATGATGATGATGTGGGTAATCTGGACCTTGAGGTAGAGCTTGATTCACTAGGCTTACTTTTCACACGCCTTATTGATGATGATATTTGTCAGGATGATGCTGAAGCCAGTAATGCTGATGTTGTAGAGGTAACTATTCTCTCTTCCGATTCAGATCCTTTGCCTTTGCCAAAACTTCGCCAGGCAAACCGGAAAGTTAAATTTTCTCATCCTCTTGCTTACTTGGATCCCAAATTTCTTATGAAGACTCAGCAACACGAGGCTCGCCGCACAACCCGGCACAACGGCCAGGTAGTTACCTCCGTCGGTTTACCGAACAGTCCGGTTCGGAAACGCCGCTCAAAGGTCTCTAACCTACTTGTTAGTTTCCGTCCTAAAGTGGGTTTTATCCGTCAACCTCTTAATCCGTCTGATTCCGATTATCAGGTTACTTCTCATTCATCCTCTGGTGAGTCATCGGCCACTCAGCTGCCACCGCTGAAAACGGCTCTTGGGTAAGCTAGACTTAACGTAATGCTTCTGGTACATCGCTTTGGAACTTATACTGTTTTTTGACTCTTTATTTCTCTTTCAGGGCTAAACCTAGACCGAGCAAGAAAGCCCGCCTGGATAAAGTGGTCGAGGAAGATGCTGCCCCTGAACCGGATAAAGCACCAGACCTTGAAGCGTTTGTTCGTGAATATGTACCCAATGATCCACCCCTGCAAGATGATGATCTTATTACTGAAAAAGTCCTATTGACACTTCAGGCCCTGTTGACCAGCCTGCCAGCCCCATCCGGATTGAGAGATCCACCAGTCCCTCCAAACCTGCCGATAAACCGACTGCACCAGTGCAAACCGGCGAGTCTAAAGATGATGATGTTGTAATCACTGGCATTGGTCGTTCAGAGCCAGGGAATCCCGTCGCTTTAGCCAAGCATACTGCCAAAGAAGAATTTTCTACCATGGGCAAAGGCAAATGGGATGTTGATCTGACGACATATGCTGCTCTGAACGCCCAAGACCTTCATTCTAGCTACTTGAACCGGCTATATACTAGCCGTGATTATGAAGCTGGTCTGGTGAAGATGATGAAAGAAAAATTTGAGGTAACTTCCATGTGCTTCTTCCTGCTTTAGTTACTGCAATCTTATTAATTCTCCCAGCCCCCAAGGGCCGGTTTGTAATCTTCTTTCAAACCGGGACTTAATATAGATCTCAATGCTTTGAAATTCACCGATGGAGCCCCCAAGGGCCGGTGTAACACAGCCTCGTTAAACCGGGACTTTTAAGTAGTTAATCATCACAACATCAGAACTTATTTGAGCAATTAGCCATTAGCCCCCAAGTGCCAAGTTCAATACTTGTATTGAACTTGGGACTTTGTAACAAATTTGAAAGATGAAGATCGAATATGCATTAGCCCCCAAGTGCTGAGCGCATAACTTGTTATGTGGTTGGTACTTCAATTGTTGTACCTGTTTGTTGAATCATATGACTGTCTTTATGCAGGCTGAGTTGAGGACCAAAGAAAACCAACTTACTTATCTTCAAGAAATTTTGAAATCCCAACAAGCTGAAACCTCAAAGGCAAAAGAGGAATTGACCAGCGCTTTAGGCGTCATGGAACAACTTAAGGAGGGTTTCAAAAAGGAGCGGGCGGATTGGGCCACTGAGAAAGCCGCTTTAACCAAAAAAGTTGAAAACGCTGAAGCCGCTCTTAAACCGGTGGTAGATGAGCTGACGAACGTAAAGCGGAAAGTGCATGCCATGACTGCTGCCATCTTTGGTAAGCTTCCTTTGGTGTCTATGATAACTTGGCCTTCTTATGATAGGTCCGGTTTGTGATCTTTCTTGTAATGCTGCAGGCACATGCATTGGTCACTTGGGGTCAGATGTTCGGATGAAATTGAAAGCTGCCTACACCTTAATCGAACAGCTGTATACTGGAGCACAGCGGATCATCACCACTGCATCACATAACAATCCGGCACCCACTTTAATTCAAGATACTCTGAAGAGGTTGCCAATGCTTCAGGGCTATGCCAGTTTGAAGGAAGACGGTTCAGAGTTCAACGAAGATGACCTGAGAGCGATAAACCGGGCGGTGCGCCCTATGGCTTGTCAATTGGCGGAAGAGGCAGACTTGTCGCATTATCAAGCTCAATATAATGATCAGAACAAACGAGTGGCTGCACCAATTCCCGAAGCGGAGAATCTGATTCCTCCAATCCGTAAGCATACTTACGCTCCTGATATTGAACTGTCTTCACTGATCCATGAGGAGGCTGTCTTTCAAGCTTTAATGGGAATCGACTGGACCATTGTTGACTTCCAGCCACTGGGTAGGGATGAAGAAGCTGAAGCGGCGCAGGACGACCCACAACCGTCAGACCAGGGCGGCGAGCAAGCGTGAATCGGAAGCCGGATTAACTAGCTGCTTTATTATATTCCGCCAAGAAAACAATGATCTTATTTGGGCACCGTGTTGCCTTGTAATAGAATAGCCAACACTTTTGCTTTTAATATGCCTTCGTGCATAGGTGCTAATACTTTTGTTTGAAATCTTCAATCTATATTTCCTGCAATCATAAAATCTTAAACTGCGACGGCGCTTGTACCGCCAGCCGGTTTATGACCTTTATATATATATATATATATATATATATATATATATATATATATATATATATATATATGCAATGAAATTGAGGCATATGATCAAATACGTGATACAAAATACCTGCCATCGCTGGGCATGAAGTTGGCTTTAGCCAATCTTGAAGCGGAGGTTTTATAAACCATTACCATCAAAGGAGAAAAACATCTCCTGTGTTTATAATGCCGGTTTACCATGTAAACCGTGCTGGGTCATGATAAGCCCCCTGCTACTCCATGATGTTGACAGAAAAGTCAAACCGGGCAAATTATCTCCGGATTAAAAATGGACCGAGTTCCGTCAATTGACAGGTTGAACCGGTTAAAAAGTGTTGTCGGTTCAAAAAACGCAACAAAAATCGAATAACAGTTATGAAACAATATGGAAGCAAAGGCAATGATAAAACCGTTTGCAAAAAGAGGCTTTACTGAGCCGATCAGATGGTGTTACCATGGTCGAACATGACCAAGCCCCCAATAGGTGTAGCTATGGTTCAAGTCAGCCAGGTCCCCAACTGAAACCGTGGCATTATGCCGATCAAGTGGCGTGGCAATGGTTCGGGTTCGACCAAGCCCCCAAGTGACTCTATGGCCTTAGGCCGATCAAGAGGCATGACTGGTTTAGACTTGACCATGTCCCCAAGTGATCTGGTGGCTTTCGCCTATCAAAAAGTGTTGCATTGGTTCAGACACGACCAAGCCCCCAAGTGATATCATAAAGCTTTTGAAAAGCAAATTCAAGGGGTAAACCAGAGGCCGCTTTAAGACAGAACAACTCCATGTAACCACGCATGATGTAAAAGAACAGAGACCCCGCTTTAGCTGAGGATCCGGTTTATTGTATTGATCATAATATATACATTGTCATAATATGTACATAAGTAGAGCCGATGGCTCAGGTATAGTAAGGCCGAAGATGAGCTATGTTCCACGGCCTGTTGGTCTCCTCCTCTGATGTACGTGAGTCTTTATGCTCTCGAATGTCGATCAGATAGTATGACCCATTGTGCAGATTCTTGCTGACCACGAAAGGTCCCTCCCAAGGTGGGGACAACTTGTGCATATCAGTCTGGTCTTGGATGAGCCGAAGCACCAAATCTCCTTCTTCAAAAGTTCTGGTTCTGACCCGGCGACTGTGGTAACGATGAAGATCTTGTTGGTAAATCGCCGAGTGGGCAGCTGCTATGTCACGCTCCTCATCCAACAGGTCCAAAGCGTCCTTCTGTGCCGTCTCGTTGTCCGCTTCAACATAAGCTGCCACACGAGGTGAGTCATGACAGATGTCACTGGGGAGAACCGCCTCCGCTCCGTAGACCATGAAGAACGGTGTGTATCCTGTGGATCTGTTGGGCGTAGTATTGATACTCCATAACACAGATGGTAGTTTTTCAACCCAAAACCCCGGTGTCCTCTGCAAAGGGACCAGAAGCCGGGGCTTGATGCCTCTCAAGATCTCTTGATTAGCCCGTTCTGCTTGACCATTGGACTGTGGGTGGGCTACTGACGAAACGTCAAGCCGGATGTGTTCACGTTCGCAGAACTCCTTCATGGCACCTTTGGACAAATTGGTACCATTATCTGTGATGATACTGTGTGGAAAGCCAAACCGGAAAATCACTTTTTTGATGAACTGAACCGCTGTGGCCGCGTCACACTTGCTAACAGGCTCTGCCTCCACCCACTTTGTAAACTTGTCGACCGCCACCAGGAGGTGGGTCTTCTTGTCCTTGGACCTTTTGAAAGGTCCAACCATATCCAGCCCCCAAGTTGCAAATGGCCAAGTAATTGGAATCATCCTCAATTCTTGGGCCGGTACATGAGCACGTCTGGAAAACTTTTGGCAACCATCACATCGTTTGACCAGATCTTCCGCATCAGCATGAGCAGTCAACCAATAGAAACCGTGGCGGAACACTTTAGCCACCAGGGATTTTGAACCGGCGTGGTGACCACAATCTCCTTCATGGATCTCACGCAAGATTTCACAGCCTTCCTCAGGGGACACACAGTGTTGGAACGCCCCTGACATGCGGGAATGATGCAATTCGCCATTAACAATGGTCATAGACTTGGATCGCCGGATTATCTGCCGGGCCAACGTCTCATCTTCTGGTAACTCGCCCCGGTTCATGTACGCGAGATAAGGAAGCGTCCAATCCGGAGTGACGTGAAGAGCCGCCACCAACTGAGCCTCCGGATCAGGAATAGCCAAATCCGCTTCACCAGGGAGCTTGACCGACGGGTTGTGCAACACGTCCAGAAAAACATTGGGCGGGACCGGTTTACATTGAGAGCCCAACCGGCTTAAAGCGTCCGCCGCTTCATTCTTCCGACGGTCCACGTGGTCCACCTGATAGCCTTTGAAATGACCTGCAACAATATCCACCTCACGACGATATGCAGCCATGAGTGGGTCCTTGGAATCCCAAGTACCAGACACCTGTTGAGCCACTAGGTCCGAGTCACCGAAGCACTTAACCCGGCTTAGATTCATCTCCTTAGCCATCCGGAGACCATGGAGCAAGGCTTCATACTCAGCTGCATTGTTAGTACAAGGGAACATTAAGCGGAGAACGTAACAGAACTTGTCACCTCGTGGGGAAGTTAATACGACTCCAGCCCCCGAGCCCTCCAGTTGCCTGGATCCATCAAAATGGATGGTCCAATATGTGTGATCCGGCTTCTCTTCAGGTGCTTGCAACTCCGTCCAATCATTAATGAAATCAACAAGTGCTTGAGACTTCACCGCCGTTTGAGGCACGTACTTCAAACCGTGCGGCCCAAGCTCTATAGCCCACTTGGCAACCCGGCCAGTCGCTTCCCGGTTCTGTATGATATCGCCCAAGGGAGCAGAACTGACCACGGTGATGGGGTGCCCTTGGAAATACTGCTTCAGCTTCCGGCTTGCCATAAAAACTCCATATACCAGCTTCTGCCAATGCGGATACCTTTTCTTGGATTCAATAAGTACCTCGCTGATATAGTAAACCGGACGTTGAACTGGATGCTCCTTTCCTGCCTCCTTCCGCTCCACCACAATGGCCACACTGACCGCCCTGGCATTAGTAGCAACATATAACAGAAGCGGCTCCTTGTCAATGGGAGCGGCGAGCACAGGCGGATTAGCCAATTGCCGCTTTAAGTCCTCAAATGCGTTATCAGCCGCGGGACTCCAGACAAACTGATCCGTCTTCTTCAACATCTAATACAAAGGGATCGCCTTCTCACCAAGGCGGCTGATAAACCGGCTCAACGCGGCAATCCGGCCGGCCACACGTTGAACATCATTGATACACTTCGGTTTAGCCAGGGAGGTGATGGCTGTGATCTTTTCCGGATTAGCCTCAATTCCCCTGTTGGACACCAGAAAACCCAACAATTTGCCTGCCGGTACACCAAAAACGCATTTGGCCGGATTGAGCATCATCTTGTACGTCCTCGGGTTATCAAAGGTTTCCTTCAAATCGTCAACCATAGTCTCCTTCTTCCGTGACTTAACCACAATATCATCCACGTAAGCATGTACATTACGGCCAATCTGCTTGTGAAGGCAATTTTGCACACACCGTTGATAGGTTGCCTGGGCACTCTTGAGCCCAAAAGGCATAGAGACATAGCAGAAGGCTCCAAAGGGAGTGATGAACGCCGTCTTCTCCTGGTCCTTAACTGCCATCTTGATATGATGATAGCCAGAATATGCATCCAAAAAAACTTAAACGCTCGCAACCCGCCGTAGCATCAATGATTTGATCAATATGGGGGAGGGCAAAAGGATCTGCTGGACAAGCCTTATTAAGGTCTGTGTAATCCACACACATACGCCAGGTGCCGTTTTTCTTAAGGACCAGCACCGGATTAGCATGCCACTCCGGGTGAAAAACTTCAACAATAAAGCCAGCTGCTAAGAGCCTGGCTACTTCCTCACCAATAGCTTTGCGTCTTTCTTCGTTAAACCGGCGGAGGAACTGTTTCACCGGTTTGTATTTAGAATCCATATTAAGAGTGTGCTCAGCGAGTTGCCTCGGTACACCTGGCATGTCAGAAGGCTTCCATGCAAAGATGTCCCGATTCTCATGGATGAACTCGATGAGAGCGCTTTCCTATTTCAGATCCAAGTTAGCACTGATGCTGAACTGCTTGGACGAATCGCCAGGCATGAAGTCAACAAGCTTAGTCTCAGCTGACGATTTGAATTTTAGGGCCGGATCATGCTCTGTAGTTGGCTTCTTCAATGGAGTCATGTCCGCCGGATCAACATTATCCTTATAGTACTTCAGCTCCTCGGTGGCACAAACCAACTCTACATAGGCCGCATCTCCTTCCTCACATTCCAAAGCGACCTTACGGCTTCCGTGAACCGTTATGATCCCCTTGTGACCCGGCATCTTGAGCTATAAGTACACATAACAGGGCCGTGCCATAAACTTGGCGTAGGCCGGTCGCCCGAACAGGGCGTGATATGGACTTTGGATTTTTACCACTTCAAACATCAATGTTTCCGATCTGGAATCATAATCATCACCAAAGGCCACTTCCAGAGCTATCTTACCAACATGATATGCTAACTTGCCTGGCACCACACCATGGAACACCGTATTGGACGGTTTGAGATGTTTATCAGTTAGTCCCATACGACGGAAGGTCTCATAGTACAGGATATTAATGCTGCTCCCTCCATCCATGAGCACCTTGGTGAACTTATAACCTCCCACCTGAGGTTCCACCACCAACGCTAGCTGACCCGGATTGTCAACCCGGGGAGGGTGATCCTCTCTACTCCATATAATTGGCTGCTCCGACCAGCGCAGGTAATGGGGCACGGCCGGTTCAACAGCGTTGACTGCCCGTTTCTGAATCTTCCGGTCTCGCTTATCCAAGCTAGTGTTGAAAATGTGGTACTTCCCACTATTCAACTGCTTTGGGTTGCTCTGATAACCTGATTGTTGCTGCTGCTGGTTGTAACCACTTTGGTTATTCTGATTGTTTTGATTGCTATGTCCGCCCGGATTACCATTGAACCCTGAACCGGAATTTCCTCCACCATAACCCGGCCCGGATCTTGAACCGCTGCCAGAGCCGTGGTCATACCGGAAAGCATTAGAACTCTTGAACTCCTGCATAATGTAGCAATCCTTCCAAAGGTGGTTTGCTGGCGCCTCCCTCGTCCCGTGCTTCGGACAGGGTTGATTCAATATATAGTTCAGGCGGTCCGGATTGGGATTAGGCGCTCCACTCCGATTCGGCTGTTTACCCTTGCGTCGCTGGCCCTTGTCCTGCGCGTTGGTATTAGCCACAAAGTCCATGTTGCCATCCGCTTTACGCTTGCCTCCGCCACCGTTACCTGCTGAGTGATGTTGCTGGCCCTTGGAGTTGCTGTTCTTCTTTCCCTTCCCTGTCTTGTCATCGTCAGACTCGGGATCCTTGGTACTATCAGAATCAACATACTTTACCAAAGCGGCCATGAGGGTCCCCATATCAGTGCAATGGCGCTTCATCCGACCCAACTTCAACTTCAGGGGCCCAAATCGGCAGTTGCCTTCTAAAGTTATAACTGCTGTGTCAGCGTTGATGCGGTCCGACGAATGCAGAACTTGGGATACCCGGCGCACCCAATGAGTCGTTGATTCTCCTTCCCCCTGGACACAAGCAACTAGATCTACTATTGACATAGGCTGCTTGCACGTGTCTTTGAAATTATTGATAAACCGGGCTCGTAATTGGGCCCATGAGCTGATAGAATTGGCCGGTAAGCTTTTTAATCAAGTACGGGCCGTTCCTTCTAGCATCATAGTGAAATACTTTGCACATGCCGTGTCATCCACATCAAGCATCTGCATGGCCATCTCGTAGCTCTCCACCCATGTCTCTGGAGGTTGATCCACCGTATAGTTCAACACCTTGCGCGGGCCCTTGAAATCCTTGGGCAGGCGCACATTACGTAAAGCAGGGATGAGGCAAGGCACCCCCAAAGAGCTAGAGGTAACTCCTGGCTCGACCGAGATGGTCGGACGAACCGGCGTAAGCTGACGAGCCTGATACTGTGCTGCTAACTCGGCCTCCCTGCGCGCTCGGGCCCGGTCCACCGCCTCCTGGGCATTATCGACACCACCTGCCGGGGTTGTTGCCACGGGGTGCTCCACGTCGTGCATTATTTGACACGGCCAGCTCATCCATGTGCCTGCTATAGCTCCGGCTTGGGCGAGGGGTAGAGTGGATCCGGTCGCGACTGTACGAATACGCTTCCTGTTGGACCAAAGCTGTCCTAAGGAGCTCCTTGACCTGGCGCGTCTCTATCGCCTGCGGTGAATCACCTTCAATTGGAATAGCCTCCAGCCGTGCCGCAGCTGCAACAAGGTTGTCCATCGGGTTGGAGTAATGACCCGGAGGTGTTTGCGTAGCCTGAGGCACACCAACATTATGACGAGGTAGATCTATTAAATGGGGCTGGACTGGCGCGCCCGTCCCAGGTGCTTCCGCCCGGTTTACCACCGGCGGATTACTGGTTCCCGCTTCGGGGGTGTTGAAGAGGTCTCTGGCTTCGAAAACTGAAGGCAAACGGGATCTGCATTTCCTCTTCATGACTTCCTGTGACACATTCTGATCCAACATGAGCTTATAAGCCTGCGCATCCAAAGCGGCCCGCTCTGCAGTCATCCTGGCATCTTCCGCTGCTAGATCCGCTTTAGCCTGAGTGATTTGTTCCCTCACCTTTGCAATCTCCGTGTTATGAGCGTCCTGATCCGCCGGGTTAGCCTCTGCCATGAGTGCAACCAACGCATCGAAAAGATCTAATAAACCTTGAGCCGGCGGGCGCACAGGGCCTCCTGCCCCGGCAGCCGTCCCTGCTGTTGAACCGGAGATCATCGCCGCCGTGGTCGAAGAGTGAGGCACTGCTTGCGTGCCGGCCATGAATATTCCAACCCGGTTGGGCAGATCGAAGGGGTCCGGAATACTGTCACCATCGGAACAGCCCCCAATCCAGCCATCTTGTAACTGATATAGAGATTCAGTTTCTCCGGTTGACGACTCATCGCCAGAGTAGACGACGGTCTCGCCACCATATTCCGATCCCTCCTCATAACTTCCTCCGTGGATGACTCCCACAAAGGCACGCTTCGCGGCCGGTTTAACCTGGGCAGATCGCGCACACTGAGCTGTCTCAACAGGGTCGGTGCAGGTGTCCAGCTCAGGGCCCGGTTCACCGATCTTGCCAATGAAAACGTGTGTGCCACCAAAGGGGACCCGGTACCCGTACTCAATCGAGTCGGCCTCGGGGCCCCAGCCTGCATTGTCGATGTAGAGCTTGCCGCGACAACTCTTGGTCATCCGACCCACAGCATAGCCCTTGAGTCCTTCGAGGTGGCCCTCCAAGAACTTGAAACCATCGTGCGATAGCCCCTTGATGGGCGCCAACTGTCGTGGTTTTGTCACGGCAGATGTCCTAGTGAAAGGACTTAGTCGTGGAGCCATCGCAACGGGTTAAAGCGGGCACAGGGACGCAGAGAGTTTATACTAGTTTGGCCCCTTCGATGAAGGTAAAAGCCTACGTCTAGTTGTGATGGAATTGATGGGGTTTCGATGACTAGGGAGCAAACAAGCTTCGCCTAAGTCTCGAGTTGTTGTTGTCTGTCCTGAACCGCCACCGGGTCGTCCCCTTATATACACGGGTGCCGCCCGTCGGTTTATAGAGTCCCAATCACCGGTTCATATTCGTATCCGGGTTGGTCTCTCCTTATTCCTAACTTACAATACAAGTTTATATACCAGGCCGGTTTACGGCTACAGGTTCTAAGCCGACTACAGGCCTTGGGCCTTTATCTGCCTCTTTAGGCTTTAACACTTTTGAACTACTGATGAAGTTAACCCGACCCAGATAGGCCGGTTTACGCCCAGTAGTAATATCTCCAACACAAGCATAACATTATAGGCACAAAATGGATATATAGAAACAAGCAAGATGAGCATGGTCAAGTCGTCAGAAACAAAGCACGTCTCGTCACTCAAGGATATACTCAAGTTGAAGGGATTGACTTCGATGAAACATTTGCTCCTGTGGCTAGGCTTGAAGCTATTCGCATACTACTAGCCTATGCTAACCATCACAACATCTTGCTATATCAAATGGATGTGAAGAGTGCATTTCTCAACGGCAAGATTGAAGAAGAAGTATACGTCGCACAACCTCCTGGCTTTGAAGATCCAAAACATCCTGATATGGTGTACAAGCTAAACAAAGCACTGTATGGCCTCAAACAAGCTCCTCGCGCTTGGTATGATACGATCAAAGACTTCCTGAAGAGCAAAGGCTTCAAACCTGGATCCTTCGATCCCACACTCTTCACGAAGACATATGATGGTGAACTGTTTGTGTGTCAAATCTATGTGGATGATTTTATCTTCGGCTGCACCAATCAAAAATACAGTGATGAGTTTGGATATATGATGCAAGAGCAATATCAGATGTCCATGATGGGTGAGCTGAAGTTCTTCCTCGGTCTTCAAATTCGTCAGCAAAGGAATGGCATCTTCATATCTCAAGAAAAATACCTCAAAGATTGCATGAAGAAGTTTGGAATGCAAGATTGCAAAGGTTACACGACGCCAATGCCAGCCAAACACCATCTGGGTCCCTACGACAATGGTAAAGAGTTCGATCAAAAGGTATACCGCTCCATGATTGGTTCTTTACTTTACCTATGTGCATCTAGGCCAGATATTATGCTTAGTGTTTGCATGTGTGCTCGATTCCAAGCGGCACCAAAGGAATCACATCACTTAGCTGTGAAGCGAATTCTTCGATATTTGGCTTACACCCCAACACTAGGATTATGGTATCCAAAGGGCTCAGAATTTGATCTGGTTGGATTCTCGGATGCTGATTATGCTGGTGACAAGGTGGATCGCAAGTGTACATCAGGCACATGTCACTTTCTAGGACGATCACTTGTCTGTTGGTCTTTAAAGAAGCAGAACGGTGTATCACTCTCAACTGCTGAATCTGAATACATTGCTGCTGGATCTTGCTGCGCTCAGCTTCTATGGATGAAGAAAACTCTCAAGGACTATGGCATCAATCTGAAACAAGTACCTCTCTTCTGCGACAACGAAAGCGCCATCAAGATTGCCAACAACCCAGTCCAGCACTCGAAGACAAAGCACATTGAAATTCGTCATCACTTCCTCAGAGATCATGTCATGAAGAAAGATATTGATATCATTCACGTCAACACTGAAGAGCAACTGGCAGATATCTTCACTAAGCCCTTGGATGAGAAAAGGTTTTGCAAGTTACGGTGTGAGCTAAATATCTTGGAATCCTCAAATGTCCTGTGATCAGGCACACATCCTAACACTTATACATGTTGATGACTATGATGTGCAACACACGAAGTAAAGTATATCTTCAATCAATGAAGACTTACATTCTAAGTGTGAATACATTAATGTGGAATTTGACTTCGGAGCGCCACGATAATTGTGCGCCGTGTCTGGGTCTAATACTTCCTATACGGTGGGTAACGCCACCACCAAATTTTTCTGTTTGAAGTGTTTCACTCATGGCGTTACATTTGATATGTCTTCACATTTGGTTTGTCTTCAATTTCAACTTGTCTTCATGATTATCTTCACTATGTTGATTTGATTGCTTTCTGATATATATACTTGTGTTCTGTCCTCTACAGCATTCACTTATAGCTATGTCTTCCTAGTTGAATCTTTTGAACTAAGTGAATGTGATCGGACCCTAATCTCTCTATGCTTCCTATCTCAAACTCTATCTGTCCAAATCATATGCATTCTATTGAAACTGTCGAATGTCTTCTCTGCGTCCTTGTCAGCAGAAGATACAGAGACAAACATTAAGTCTGTTTTAAATGATTCATCCTTATTGCTTGATATCCGGAGAAGCCGGAACGACCATCCAACAAACCTGGCGGGCGTGGGAATGTGGGACAACTCCAAGTATGTTGCATGTTTGCCATGTGTTCCTCAGATGGGAACCGCCAGGGGCACCTGCGTAATTGCGCTGTGCTGCATACTTTCTTATAAATACATGTCCCCTGCGGTCAAGAAAACCTTCTTACACCTCTCTATCTCGTCAAAACCCTAGCACCACCGCTAGCTCTCGACGACGCCGACGATGAAGCGCTTAGCTGCCGCGGCTTCTCTGACGCCGCCCTCACGCCGGCCGCGGACATCGTCCTCTCCGCCGCCACCGTAGGTGTCCTCTGTCGCCAAGTTAGGGCACGGTGGATTGAACTGCTCGGTCTCCTACTCTTCCCATCTAGCAGTTCTTCGCGTGGTAAATACAACTCTATTTTTACCATCTTTTTGATCCTCAAAGATTCATCATGTTTGCCAAAATAGGTTTTTGCCTATACAATGTTAGATCTATCCTGTCTGCATCTCATACTGCCTAGTATATTCACTTAAGCTTCATATCTAGTTAGATTCCTCACTTGTACTTATTTGCGGATTCGTACAAATTTGGAACCAACTCTCAACACATAAGTGAATGTCTTCGCATCATGAGGTCAATGTCTTCAAACTGATTTATCTTCAAAATCTTCTGAGAATGCATATGACCTCTTCCCCTTCCCTCGCATCTCTAATGCTGTCACAGGTACATTTCCGTGGGAGAATCCCTTGGTTCTCATAGTCTGCATTCGTTTGCAGAATTCTTACAGCATCACATTAACTCTCCTGAAGCCAGTTCCTGTTTGTCCAGCAAGCGAAAGCCTTTGAAGCCTTTGAACGTGTTGAAGCCATTCAGTTTGAAGTTCATGGCTGCAGAGAAATCAGTAAGGAAGGGTGGCAGACAGCGTCATGGGGGAACGTCAAGAGATTTGCTTGATGACCTCTCAAAGCTTTACAAGACAGATCCTGAAGAGGATTATAATCAGTGCAAGACACGAATCCAATGAATTTGACGATATTGGCTGAACAATGGTTCAAATACAAGTTCGTGACCCAGGAATACGCTGAGAAGAATGCTATCAAAAGTCCTTGGGGTGATATTCTCTTTCGAGACCTTCCACCCAAGAACAGAGCTGAAGCTATTGCACAGGGTTTTTATCCCTGTATGGTCCGTGGACCACAGCCTGAAAATGCCGACCCATCATCACTTCTCTGGTGTCGTGACAATAATCTCTTCAAGCGCAACTTCCAGCATGCAAAGGCATCGGCCAAGGAAAACAAGAAGTCATTGGGATTAGACTTCAACCCTGGTCCCTCTGCTCCCCGTGCTGACGGCACACGTGATGCAGAACCCAATGTCATCGGTCTTTTCTACAACCTTGATGGCCTCATCACTCACATCTCGGTTCAAGGTGCCAAAGTGGATCATTCTGATGATGATGCTGACACTGATGAAGCCCCAGCTCCTACTCCAAAGCCGCAGAAGCCAAAGAAGGCTAAGGCTTCAAGATCAGCTGCTCCTCCTAAAGCTTCACGTGCGAAGCCACTGGCTACTGCACCTCCTGAAGACAGTGTGCAGTCTGAAGATCAGTCACGTATCTCCAACAAGACGGAGAAGAAAAAGAAAATCGTCAAGAATACTGATCAGACCTTGACCCCTGCTGCCATTCTGTGTGACGAACACATTGATTTGTCTAGTGATGAAGACCTTGCAGATGACGCTCTTGAGCAACTGATCAAGAGCAAGGAAGAAGCAGAAATCTTCAATGATTTGCCTCTCTTTGATGTGGCAATCATTCATAACTTCATTGATGAGTGGTTTGACACTCCCAACCTCAGCTTTGAAGATTTGCAACTTCCCATTGGTCTCAGCGTCTCTTTCAATGGCGCCATTGCTTCTGAGCTAGCTCTAGCTCAGAGCATAGTTGAACTGAAGCACAAAATTGACTATGAGAAAGCTCAGTTCAAGAAGCACATGGCAAAGCTCAGCGTGCAAGATGTCAAAAACTTCAAGATCATGTTGCACGAGCTCAAAGAAGCCTTTCTCAAGAAGCGTGAAGAAGCTAAAGGTTCTCGTGAGCGCATGAAGAGCCTGGCTGACAAGTGTGTGCAAGCCTACAATGAGGCTGAGAAGCGCAGGGCTCTTGGTCGTCCTGGCATCGACCCCAGAATGGCTGCAAAGAAGAAGAAGCCCTCAACTGACCAATCTGCACCTTCAAGGCAGGAAGAACCTCGCATAGTCTTCCCAAGCAGCATGACCGGCTCGAAGCCAAAGGTCAGGTCAAACGCTTCAGAACTGAAGAAGACGAGGACTGCCGAGGCTGAAGCCAGAAAAAGGAAAAATCATGAAGCTTCTGACGCCGCTCCCTTTAAGAAGAAGCGCAAAACCAAGAATGATCGGGCTGCTACCACAGAGCCCCTAGTTGTTGAACCCATCTCAGTTGCTCGTCCCGACTCTTCTCATCAGGAACGGCGAATGAAAGTTCATGAGCCTGCTTCCACAGATGCTCCTGAAGCTGAAGACATTCCAGCAGTTGACCCCACCACTACTGAAGACATTGGTCACCATGACAATGTTGAAGATGATGTAGTTCTTCCTCAGATCGAGCACAACTTGGTATCATCGCCTGTTCTCACGAACAGCGAACTCATTAGCATTGGTCGTCCTCTGACGCCAATTGCTCAGGATGAATCATGGGCTGATCACCCACAACAACAAGACACCCCGCATACTCCCCAACAACAAGTCACACCACCTGTGCAAGAAGAAGAAGATGACTTTGAGGCCCAGCCAACTCCTTCTCCAAAGGCGTCGCCAGCATTACGCAGGCTTCGCAAAGGGCCAAGGCCTCAAGTCCCTCTTTCGAGCGTTCCAGAAGGAGAAGTGCCCCACCAATCTGTTGCACGTCAAGTGTTTCCAGATGCCACTCCTACTGTGAATGTCTCCGAGTCTGAGGCTAAAATTGCTGAAGACAATCCGGCTGCATCAGCCGACGACAAACAAGAAGAAGAACGTGTCCCTACTCCCCCCATTACTGAAGAGGCTGTTCCTGAAGTGAACATGTCTGTGCCCGACCCTCCATCTCATCAAGTGGAGGTTGAAAATCTTGAGGCTGCCACCACCAACACAAATGAAGCCAATGACGTTGAGGGAGTCCTGGATTACGGGGTGTTCGGGTAGCCGGATTATACCTTCAGCTGGACTCCAGGACTATGAAGATACAAGATTGAAGACTTCGTCCCGTGTCCGGATGGGACTTTCCTTGGTGTGGAAGGCAAGCTTGGCGATGCGGATATTCAAGATTTCCTACCATTGTAACCGACTCTGTGTAACCCTAACCCTATCCAGTGTCTATATAAACCGGAGGGTTCTAGTCCATAGGACAACTTCATCATACAATAATCATACCATAGGCTAGCTTCTAGGGTTTAGCCTCCTTGATCTCGTGGTAGATCTACTCTTGTACTACCCATATCATCAATATTAATCAAGCAGGAGTAGGGTTTTACCTCCGTCGAGAGGGCCCGAACCTGGGTAAAAACATCGTGTCCCTTGTCTCCTGTTACCATCCAGCCTTGACGCACAGTTCGGGACCCCCTACCCGAGATCCGCCAGTTTTGACACCGACATTGGTGCTTTCATTGAGAGTTCCTCTGTGTCGTCACTTTTGGGCTCGATGGATCCTTCGATCATCAACAACGATGCGGTCCAGGGTGAGACTTTTCTCCCCGGACAGATCTTCGTCTTCGGCGGCTTCGCACTGCGGGCCAATTCGCTTGGCCACCTGGAGCAGATCGAAAGCTATGCCCCTGGCCATCAGGTCAGGTTTGGAAGCTTAAACTACACAGCAGACATCCGCGGAGATTTGATCTTCGACGGATCTGAGCCACAACCAAGCGCGCCGCACTGTTTCAAGAGGCACGATATAGCTCTGCCGCCGAACAGTGCCCTGGAGGCCGCACAAGCACCGGTTCCGACCGTTTATTCGGAGCCTATTGCGCCAATCGAGGATGAGCGGTTGGACGTCACCTCGGGGGCTACGATCTCAAAGGCGATCGAGCCGAACGTCAGCCCCGCGCTCTGCACGGCCCGTGACTCCGAGGAGCCAGATTCCTCTCTGAACTCCGAACCCCCCGCGCCCCTGCCAATCGAATCCGATTGGGCGCCTATAATGGAGTTCACCGCCGCGGACATCTTTCAGCACTCTCCCTTCGGCGACATCCTGAATTCTATAAAGTCTCTCTCTTTGTCAGGAGAGCCCTAACCGGACTACGGTCAGCAAGGATGGGATACGGACGATGAGGAAATTCAAAGCCCGCCCACCACCCACTTGGTAGCCACTGTCGACAATTTAAATGACGTGCTCAACTACGACTCCACAGACATCGACAGCATGGATGACAATGCAGGAGATACAAATGAGCCAACACCCATGGGGCATTGGACAGCCACCACATCTCACGATGTGTACATGGTAGATACCCCTAAAGGAAACAACAACGAGGAAAAAGGGGATGGAACAGGGGACTGATCCCTTGAAAAGCAATCAAAGCGCCGGCGTAAACGCCGACCCAAGCCCCGCCTCGATAAAGACCCAGCCATAGAGCAGGATGAGCCGGTAGACGACGAGCAGGCCTTAGAGCAACCGTCCGAACAGGGCAACACGGATAGAGAAACTGAACATCCCTCCCCTGGCCATAATGGAACTCCAGACGACCTTACGCCAGATAAACTCACGGAGTAGAAGAATCTCCACAAGAGGCTCGTTGCAACAGCGCGAAGCCTGAAAAAGCAGAAGCGGAAGCTAAAAACGGTGGAAGATGCACTCAGGATCAGATGGAGCAAAGTAATCAACACCGCAGATAAATACGGCGACAGTCGCCGTACTAAAAGCTATCCGAAGAGAAAGCTACTGCCTGAATTCGACGAAGAGGCCCTAGAGCCCTCGCATGCGAAAAATAAGAAAGCCACACGGTCGGATAGACGACCCCATGGCCAGCATAAAGCGGCAAGCGGCGCCGCACTTAAATCGGCATGCGACCCACTTAAGGACTCACATCATGGCCCAGTTAGGTCCATTTACGGGCCAAAAAAGCAATCTCTCGTAAGCAATGCAATAAAGCCACTATCAGAATCCGGCACACCCAAATACAGGGGCGCCGCACACCCCCTATGTTTCACCGATGAGGTCCTGGACTATGAATTTCCAGAGGGATTTAAAACCGTAAACATAGAGGCGTACGATGGAACAACAGACCCTGGAGTCTGGATCGAGGATTATATCCTCCACATACATATGGCTAGAGGAGATGACCTCCACGCCATAAAATACTTACCCCTTAAGCTTAAAGGGCCAGCCCGACATTGGCTTAAAATCCTTCCGGAAAACACAATCAGAAGTTGGGAAGAGCTCGAGGACGCTTTCCGAGCAAATTTTCAAGGGACCTATGTCCTCCCTCCGGATGCAGACGATCTTAGTCATATAACTCAACAGCCCGGAGAATCAGCTCGGCAATTCTGTAATAGATTCCTCACTAAAAAGAATCAGATAGTCGATTGTCCGGACGCCGAAGCCTTAGCAGCTTTCAGGCATAACGTCCGAGACGAATGGCTCGCCAGACATCTCGGCCAAGAAAAGCCAAGAACAATGGCCGCACTGACAAGCCTCATGACCCGCTTTTGTGCAGGAGAGGACAGCTGGTTGGCAAGACGTAGCACCAACGACCCAAGTACATCTGAAACTAGGGATGGAAACGTAAAACCGCGACGCAACAAGGACCATCGCCGGACTAAGGAAAAAAGTCCGAAGAGCACGGCCGTCAATGCCAGATTCAAAAGCTCACGACAGAATCAGAAGAAGCCACCCCTCTAGGATAACAGGGATGATCCATCCAACTTAAATAAAATTCTGGACATGATATGTCAAATACACAGTACTCCTGAGAAGCCTGCTAACCATACCCACAGAGATTGCTGGGTTTTCAAACAGTCCGGCAGACTCAACGCCGAACACAAGGGGCTCGACACACCAAGCGAAGACGAGGACGAACCCCAAAAGCAGAGCACCAAAAAACAAAAGAACTTCCCAAAAGAAGTAAAAACAGTAAACTTACTTCACATAACAAAACCTGCGGCGCCCATAAAGGTACGCACCACACGACCTATCCAAAAGGGGTCCCGCCACTGGTTGTCAAAACCAATCGTCTTCGATCAGCTGGATTATTCTAGAAGTATCAGGAACGCAGGCTGGACTGCCTTGGTACTCGACCCAATAATTGGCGGACTCTAGTTTTCAAATGTCCTTATGGACGGCGGCAGTGGACTAAACCTAATATATCAGGACACAATCCGTCGCATGGGAATAGACCCGGCACGAATCCGCCGCAGCAAAACCGCCTTTCAAGGGGTAACGCCTAGTCCGGACACCCATTGCATGGGTTTTCTCCGGCTCGAAGTTATATCCGGCTCTACCGATAACTTCCGCCGCGAAAAGCTGACTTTCCACATCGTCCCATTCTCAAGCCGCTACCAGGCACTGCTGGGACGGGAAGCTTTCGCCCGCTTTAACGCAATACCGCACTATGCATCTCTAACGCTTAAGATGCCCGGTCCACGAGGCATCATCTCTTTGAAGGGAAAGCATTGAGGTGCGCCTCCCCCAAGCGAAGGACTGTGCGGCCGCTTTGACAGCCCCATAGTAAAATGGCTTCACTGGCCAAAAACTTCCAAATAGACCACGAACGCGGATAGACGAGTTCGGTACAAAATTATCATTGATGCAGGCTTAGTGGCCATGTACCCCCGCACTAGGGGCTCCGCACATATACAATGAGAGACAATAAAGCTCCATTTCATATATTTTATTTTTTACTTTGTTTATTTTAAAACTTTTGTTCCGCACGACCCATTTTCAATTCGGTTCCTCTCTTTTACAGATGAACGTCGTGCGGTGCCTGTACAGGATATGGCACAACGGAGACACATGCGCAGACGTGCAGTAGGGACCCGTCCTAAGGATTATTTTTAGATTAAGACCCTGCGTAAACCTTTTTTACTGTCTCTCGTTGCTACATATCCCCTGGTTTTCTCTGATATAACCAAGGAGGAGGCTGGCGTCTTGGCATGTGGCCACGTCAGAATTTTTGCACGTACCTGGACACTAGGGGCTTTTTTTTAATATAGAGTGTTGTTTCGCCCACACTCATAAAGACCGAACACCTTAGGGAGTGTTCGGCGTCGCGAGTTTTGGCATTATATGCATCAACTCCGAATCATGTCTTTGGTCAAATGTTGGGTTGCCCGGCTCCTGAGTTCGGCTACCTTACGTTCCGCTCTATCGGCTAAGGTAGCACCAGGAGAACTACTGCGATTGTGCCCCGGTTCGGCCGGGCGAGCACCTCAGTAGAGAAAGCCGAAAACTGACTGTCATGATGTAGCGTGAGACTGGTCAGCCGGCCACTCGATGACCTATCGGAATCTATAGGATTCCTCCGCTCTAACGAAGGGCCGTTTCCCGGCCAGGCACACACGCGCCCCGAACTTGGGCGAGCGCGGTCGCCACCAAGGGGCTACCTAAATAGTCCCACTATCAAGCTCCTATGGCTAAGTGAAAGTGTTAAAGCATTATAGTCCGGTTGCCTCGCCCGTTGCGCTATCACCTCCTTTGTAGGACCAAGACGTTGGATTAAGTGTGAAAATGCGTCTTCTGCGAGCACCCCCGCACTATGTGCGTGGAGGCTGAAGCCAACGACTACCATCTTTCAGATTCTATATATATATATATATATATTATATATATATATATATATATATATATTATATATATATATATATATATATATATATATATATATATATATATATATTAAAAACGGCCGCATAGGAGGTGTTCCCAATACTTGAAGGCACAAGTATAAAAGGCCACTACGATTTATCAAAATATTGCTTTATAATTACACATGCTATCATAAAATAGCATCCTTCGAGCACTGCGTCTCTATTACACGAGCGCCACCAAGGACATCCTGAAAATAGTGCTCGGAGGGTACTCGGCTTTTGTCCGAATCTCGGGACGCAACAACGGTGGTCTCTATCTTTGCCCAGTATGTCTTGACACGGGCAAGAGCCATCCGTGCGCCCTCTATGCATGCTGACCTCTTCATCGCATTGATACGTGGCACCACGTCAAGAAATTGCTGCACCAAGCTGAAATAACTCTTCGGCTCCGATCTCCCCGGCCACAGATGACCCATGACATATTTCATGGCGAGTCCGGACAACCTAGTCAGTTCGGCCCGTTGAGCCAGGCGATCGTCCACTGCTAGTGGACGCTCTGGATTGAGGAACTGCGACCAGAAAAGCTTTTCCACTTCATGATCTTTTCGGTCTCGGAAGTGTTCGGTCGGATCAGCAGCACTCGCTACCAAATCCAGATAGGTGTCCTCCACACTCCACATCCGGTCCAACGGAGCAAACTTCGGATCACAAAACTTCCTCCGCAGTGTAAAGGGCTTTCCATCCGCAATCTGTCCGGCTTAACGCAGCTCCTCTTTCGCAGCTCTCATCGCGGAGCGAGCGTCCTTGGCATCAGCAACGGCCTTCTCTAAGCTCGTCTGCCTCGCCCGGTCTTCTTCCTCAAGAAGCTTGCGACGGTCAGCAGCGCTCTTTAACTTCACGGCCACCTCGGCCATCTCCTCCTTGCTTCGGCAATGGGCAGCCTGTTCGGCTCTTAGCTCTTCATGGGCTTTCTCGGCAGCCACATCGCTTTTTCTTGCTTGTTCCTTAGCTCGGGCAAGTTCGGCCCTAAGACTCTCCACGGCGGCCGCACCATCTGCGTCAAGCATACACATTGTAAGATCCTGCCTAAAGCTCCCCTTACAAGCTGCCGCTCAAAGAATTACATACATTGAGCCTCATCAAGCCGCTTATTGACAAGCGCGATGTCGGCATCTGCCACGTCAAGTTGCCGCTTTAGTTCGACAAAACCATCAATCCGGCTCGACTCCGGACAATTTGCCACCTATATACAAAGGTGACACTTAAAAGACCTGGGATTATGATCCTCTGCACACTGTCAATTTCGACAACGCACAGAGTCTCAGGGGCTATTATCTACACAGGGCGCATCTTACTTATGCGCAACTGACAAAAGTGTACATTATCTAACGTACCTCAAAACCCGTCATTAAACTTTTCACGGCCTCATGCAATCCGCTTTCTGCGGATGAAATCCTTTCAATCACCGTGCCCATCAATGCACGGTGCTCCTCTGAGATAGAGGCTCACCCCAGCGGAATCTTTAGCTCCTCCGGCCGAACACCAAACGGCGCCGGACTTGTCCTATGGCCTCTTTCGAAGGCCGGACGCGGAGAACCTTGGGGGGGCACATGGCTATCTTCTGCCCCTGACGGATTCGGAGAAACCCTTCGCGATGACACCTCAGGGTCGCCCGCCTCGCTAGGCGGTACGGAAGGGGGAGGCATCCTGCTCTCCATCATCTCCGGAAGAATATCCCCCGAAGACGAACTCTGCTGAGAAGGGCTGAGGTCCGAGCTACAAGGTAAAATTTTGATTAATCTTCTCAGATATAAATCAAGGATTTCTCTCATCCCTCTAAAGGTAAATCTATCTCTACTTACGATTCGCTGGAGAGCTGATCCCTTTGAGGGCGTAGTTCGGCCGAGGAACTCCCCGACGTCGGACCCTCTGACGAGGATTTTCCCCCCGCTTTGAGGCCAGGATCTCCGGGTCGTCAGAGGCGGCCCTCTTCTTCCCCTTAGGAGAGGAATTGTCGGTTCCTCCCTTCGGAGCGGCCTCCGTCGAGGAAGCCATAGTCTCCTTGTCCTCCCCTTTACTTCCCTCCAAAGGCATTATCTTCAGCATCCTGACAAGTACGGGATCCGGCCTGGTTTTGGGAAGGGGAGCCGGACACCTGATCAGCTTTGCCGTCGCTATCCACTCATGTTTAAAAGGACAGCTCTTTAGGGGCAAGTTTATGACAATTATACGGATAGCAGGTCCGGGCACAAGGTTACTTGAGTATCTGGGCGATTGCAGCTTAGTCCTGCGTCCTCGGTCAAATCCGGACACATCGCTTGTGATCGGAAGAACAGTTTATACATCTCCGCGGGCGTCGCGCCCATGAAATGCTGGAGAGCTCGCGGTCCCTCTGGATTAAACTCCCACATGCGAAGGGAGCGACGTTTGCCAGGCAATATTCGGCGAATCAGCATGACCTGCGTCACCTTGACCAGGTTGAGGTCTCCTTCTAAGAGATCCCTAATGTGGCCCTGCAACAAGGGCACGTCTTTGGATAACCCCCAATCTAACCCCTTGCTGACCCATGACACTAGCCGTGGTGGGGGACCCGAGCGAAAGGCAGGAGGCGCCACCCACTTGGTGCCCCTGGGAGCGGTGATATAAAACCACTCTCGTTGCCACAAGCCAAGCTCCTCTTGAAAAGAGCCCTCGAGCCATGGAGCATCAACATTCTTGCTTATAACAGTGCCTCCACACTCTGCGTGCTGTCCCTCAATCATCTTCGGCTCCACTTTAAAGGTCTTGAGCCATAATCCGAAGTGAGGGGTAACACGGAGGAACGCTTCACACATGACGATGAATGAGGAGATATGGAGGATGGACTCCGGAGCTAAGTCATGGAATTCCAGCCCATAATAAAATAGCAGTCCCCTTACAAAGGGATCCATTGGGAAGCCTAACCCCCGAAGGAAGTGGGATATGAATACCACGCTCTCACCAGGCTGGGGACTGGGAATGGCCTGCCCTTGAGCAGGCAACCTATGCGGAATTTCGCCGGTCAAGAACTTAGCCTCTCCTAGCTTTAGCACGTCCTCCTCCATGACGGAGGAAGACATCCATCGGCCTTGAAGGTCGAGACCGGACATTGTTGAAGGTCCGAAGCGCCTGGAATATGGAGCCTAGGGTGTTGGAACTCGAGGCGACGGGCGAACTCGTTTTGAGATTGAAAGAAAGGAGTAAGGCCTTGGTCTCTTTATAAGAGGTCGAATACCAAGAGCCCTCCCCGTAACCGTTTGGGACTAGCCTTTAATTAAGGAAACGTGCTAACGGGCACGATTGGGTTACCCACATCCGTATTGATGAGAATCCCGTAAGAAGGGGACACGATCTCTGCTTTGACAAGACGTGCCAAGGAAACCGCCTCGCAAAACGTGTTGAGGTGGACAAATAAAAACGATTTGAGTAAAGGACTTGGCTGTAGTATGATGTCACGCTGCGGAATACGTCAGCAGATGGGATTTGTGTTAATATTATTCTCTCTATGGCAATACGTGGAAACTTATTTTGCAGATCCGGACACTATTCTTGGTGTTTAAAATCTTCTTGAAGAACTTGGAGGAGGAACCCGCCTTGCAATGCCGAAGACAATCTGCACGCCGGACTCGTCGTCATTGAAGCCTGGTTCAGGGGCTACTGAGGGAGTCCTGGATTAGGGGGTGTTCGGGTAGCCGGACTATACCTTCAGCCGGACTCCAGGACTATGAAGATACAAGATTGAAGACTTCGTCCCGTGTCCGGATGGGACTTTCCTTGGCATGGAAGGCAAGCTTGGCGATGCGGATATTCAAGATCTCCTACCATTGTAACGGACTCTGTGTAACCCTAACCCTATCTGGTGTCTATATAAACCGGAGGGTTCTAGTCCGTAGGACAACTTCATCATACAACAATCATACCATAGGCTAGCTTCTAGGGTTTAGCCTCCTTGATCTCGTGGTAGATCTACTCTTGTACTACCCATATCATCAATATTAATCAAGCAGGAGTAGGGTTTTACCTCCGTCGAGAGGGCCCGGACCTGGGTAAAAACATCGTGTCCCTTGTCTCCTGTTACCATCCAGCCTTGACGCACAGTTCGGGACCCCCTACCCGAGATCCGCCGGTTTTGACACCGACAGACGTTGTCATGGCTGCAGTAAATATGGAGCCTGCACCAACCAATGTGCCAGAAGCCAATGAAGCCAATAATGCACCTGCAACAAATGTGTAGCCTGACGCCTCTGTTGTTGCCACTACTCATGTTCCGCCACCAAGGCCACACACTATCGAGCAAGCATACAACTACGGCCAGCTTATCACTGTCAAATGGCCTCTTCTTGTTCCTTCGCCTGCTGCTGGTCCCCAATTTGACTATCATGTCAAGCACAGGCCTCAGGTTCAGAAGCCAATGCCAAGACTGCCTAGGTTTCCAGGTACTGCATCAGCACCCGGATCATTCAATATCAATGGCTTCAAGGCACACAACACCTTCTTTGATAGCGCCAAGAACCCCTACTCTAAGGTAAGAATATCTTCTGATCGGTTCTAGAGCTATCAGCAGTGCAGTTATTACTCATGGATCTTATACAATCAAGGTCGCATTTTTCCACAGATGCGTCTTGACACTGAAGCCATAACTGGTCTGCCCTGTTTGGAAAAAGCTCTGGACTGCTTCAGAGAGTCTGGCTTGCTGCAGTTCGTCACTGATAAGGAGCATTGGAATGAAGAATTACTGCTCCAATTCTATGCCACTCTTCATATTCGTGGCTACAACAGGGATCCGAAGACTTGGGTCCTTGAGTGGATGACAGGCAATGTTCATTACGAAGCCAAAGCCTTTGATGTCATTGAGCCTTTGATGACTGGCCTGCCCACTCCAGGTGATCTTTATGAACCTGGTTGTCAGCTTCACAGTGCTGCTATGGAAAGCATCTTTCACAAGCCTGAGCCCAATATGAGTCAGATGCTTAGAATGATGAAGCCGTTGCCTCCAGATGCTGAATATCCTAAGGAGTTCTTTGTTGAAGACCTTGAGTATCTGCCCCGCACCATCTACACATTATCAGGCGAACTCTCTGGCCCATCAAAGGACATTCTCCACATGCCAAGCTGGAAGGAGCTATGAAGACTTTGGTCTTCCATATTCTTCATGGCAAAAGCTTCAATGCACAAGACTTCTTTATTCGCCAACTTGCTGCATCAGGATCTGACATCTTTGGTCTGAAGTTCTATGCTCCCTGGATCATGCGTCTGATCAAGCTCCACTCTGCCTTCAACTATCAACCCTCTGCACGCAATCATATCATCTTTTTGCCAGAAGTTGATCTGTCTGTTGAAGCCATATATCCAGAGCCTGCCAAGGAGCCTCTTAGTCTTCAGAATGCTGACCATCAAAGCTTCACGCAAAACATTGAAGGAGTTCAAGCTGTCGCTCGTGTCTATCCATTGGCTGGAATTACTCGCTTGCCTCACCATGCGCAGACTGAAGCTACTGATAGCACCATTGCCCAAAGGCCTCGCAAGTGCTCTCGTGTTTTGAATGACCGAGAACTTCTTGTGGCACTGCATCAGAAACAAGATAGGCATCATGACTGGCTCAAACGGCAGATGCAAATTCTATTGGTGGACGTCAATCGCATTCGCAATCTTGCCACCAAAAATGCTTTTATCACTCATGAGACCTGTCGTCGATCATGGAAGAGTTTGACACTGCTCAGTGCTGAAGCAGATCTTCAAGATGATGGTTTCACTGAAAAATTCAAGTTTGACTCCACTCCTCCATAGAATGTTGTCCTACGTCGAACTCCATCCCTTGAAGACTCTGACTATTCTTCCTCCGCGGCAACTGTGAATGCCAGAGTGATCGATGATGAAGACGATGCTACTTCACCACCCCCTACTTCTGCACGCATCGACACTGCCCCGAGTTTGTCTGCACCGCCAAACAACAACGACAACCCTGCTGCTTCCCCTACTCCTCATGGGAACGAGTAGATGCTATATGTCTTCAAACCTTTTTGGTCCTTACTGACAAAAGGGGGAGAAGCATATGAGTTTGATAGTCTTCAAGCTGGTTCATATGGGCGGTTGCTTTATAATTTTGCCTAGTGTTTACAACTCTCGTTTTGATACATTTGGTTCTTTGAGTTGTAACACTTAAACTCGATGGTCGTCTCCTACTTATTTGCTATTCTGTGATGCGATGATAAATTCCGCATGTGCGATGATAACTTCCGCACTTAGGTCATCTTGCAGACGTCCATTTTTCATTATGCATGCCATTCTCTTTGTTAAATCATATCATGCATGATGAATTATCTTCATAAGTTGAAGAGGATCTCCACAAGTACAACCTGCCATGTGCATTTGCATTCCAAAAGCAAATTACTTATATGCACATCTTCAGGGGGAGCCTTTACCACTTATGAAGACAATTCCTAAATTCTTTACATTTCACATACTATATCCCCGTTGAAAACTTCAACCAGTTTGTCACCAATCACAAAAAAGGGGGAGATTATAAGTGCATCTAGTGCCACCCCTAGTTGGTTTCGGAGTATTGACGACAAATTTGGTTGAGGGACTAATGTGTTTGTGAGAATTGCAGGATAACACAGGTAGTAGTCCCTCATTGATTCGGTTTACCTACCGGAGATGACCCCTAAAAATGTATGAAGACATTGACGACAATGGTGGTATGCGAAGATATTCATATTGAAGACTATGACATGAGAAGACATTCAGTGAAGACTATGGAGCACGAAGACTCAGTCGTCTCGTTGTTTCTTTTTCTTCTTTGTTGAGTCATAGGAACCACCGTACTGTTAAGTGGGGTCCAAGTGAACAAAGTCTGAATGACTGAAGTGATGCTCAACCCAAATCCTATGTCTTCGAGCGAAGACAATGAGAGCAAATCTTATCCAGAGCTGGATGAGTCAGCTTTGCTTGTAGCCCAAGTAAAGTTGCCGTGTGTGTTTGAAATCTGACCGTTGGAACACGTGTCAGTTCCTTAGTGACCCAGGGTCATTTCAGACATATCAGGTCAGGTTGCCTAGTGGCTATAAATAGCCCAGCCCCTACACCATAAATTGGTGGCTGCTCAGAGTGAGTGCACGGCTTTTGTCGTTTGAGAGCAACCCACCTCGAAGCCTTTGAGAGTGAGAAATCCTTGCGAGGACAAAGCCCAAACACCCAGAGCCAAAGAGTGTTAGGCATCACTGAAGTCTTTCTGTCTGCGTGACCTAAAGACTTATTACACTTGAGGACTGTTGTCGGTGTCAAAACCAGCGGATCTTGGGTAGGGGGTCCCGAACTGTGCATCTAGGCGGATGGTAACAGGAGACAAGGGACACGATGTTTTACCCAGGTTCGGGCCCTCTTGATGGAGGTAAAACTGTTAGAGTACGTAATGGGCCTGGGCCCGTTAGTCTTAGGGTTATTTAGAGATAAGGATCGCTTGCTTAGGGGTCAAGTAAGCCTTGCTTGGGAGTCAAGTAAACCTCTCTATATAAAGAGAGGAGATGTATCAATCTAATCAAGCAAGAATTAAGAAGGAAATCCCTTCCCTCTTGCGCGGCCGTGGGCAAAAAGGCCCCCGGCCGGCACTCTTGCGCCCTCCTTCTAGCAGCACCATAACGATCACTACCCGCCACGTGTCGGCGGCGGTGAGGCTGCAGGCTGCTGCGCGCGGCCTCCTAGCGCGTCGGCATGTGCGGGAGATGCGTGGTCTGCAGCTGCCGCTCCTCCCAGTTGCGCTTCGCTGCGCAAAGGACCTCGATCTCGTCCGCTGCGTCGGGGATCTTGGGCATGCTGTTTTCCCCACGGACAGCGACCTCAAAGTCTGCGACATCGGCGGTTGGGGGGCGCACCCCTCCTCGCCATTCTCCATCGACAGCCCTCCACTCTTCTCTGTGCGGTGCAGACCAACATCCTTCCGATGGGGAGAAGGCATGGTGTCACCGACAAGAGCGCACGACGTAGCACCACTGCATTCCGCTGCCGGCCGCTGCGAGGGCGCCTCTGCTGGTCGCTCTTGCGACCACTTCCAGGTGGCCATACACATACACTCTTTTTTTCCAGATGGTTTCCACAGGATCCAGGTGGCTGTACATGTGCACGTCCGACGTGCGGATGGTGTCCACATTATGTTCAGGGGTCCAAAGTAAAGCGTCCCAGTCCATTTCAGGTTGAGAGTAATAAACCAAGACGAGATGTAGAAGGCTTGTTTTTAGGTGTTAGGTTTGTGTTGCGTCGAGTCATGGTTATAAGTTGGTTAGGCTGCAGCACGAGGACAAGCTGCATGTCCAGGTGGGGTGTAGTGTTAGAGTACGTAATGGGCCTGGGCCCGTTAGTCTTAGGGTTATTTAGAGATAAGGATCGCTTGCTTAGGGGTCAAGTAAGCCTTGCTCGGGAGTCAAGTAAACCTCTCTATATAAAGAGAGGAGATGTATCAATCTAATCAAGCAAGAATTAAGAAGGAAATCCCTTCCCTCTTGCCCGGCCGTGGGCAAAAAGGCCCCCGGCCAGCACTCTCGCGCCCTCCTTCTAGCAGCGCCATAACAAAAACCCTACGTCCTGTTTGATTAATATTGATGATATGGGTAGTACAAGTGTAGATCTACCACGAGATCAAGGAGGCTAAACCCTAGAAGCTAGCCTATGGTATGATTGTTGTATGTTGTCCTACGGACTAAAGCCCTCCGGTTTATATAGACACCGGAGAGGGCTAGGGTTACACAAAGTTGGTTACAATGGTAGGAGATCTAAATATCCGCATCGCCAAGCTTGCCTTCCACGCCAAGGAAAGTCCCATCCGGACACGGAACGAAGTCTTCAATCTTGTATCTTCATAGTCCAAGAGTTCGGCTGAAGTTATAGTCCGGCCATCCGGACACCCCCTAATCCAGGACTCCCTCAGTAGCCCCTGAACCAGGCTTCAATGACGACGAGTCCGGCGCGCAGATTGTCTTCGGCATTGCAAGGCGGGTTCCTCCTCCAAACGCTTCATAGAAGATTTTAACCACCAAGGATAGTGTCCGACTCTGCAAAATAAGTTTCCACACATTACCATAGAGAGAATAACATTTACACAAATCTAATCTGCTGACGTATTCCGTTGCGTGACATCACACTACGGCCAAGCCTTTATTCGAATCGTTTTTACTCCCCCACCTTAGCGCATTTTGTGAGGCGGTTTCCTTGGCACGTCTTGTCAAAGCAGAGATCGTGTCCCCTTATTTACGGGATTCTCATCAATACGGACGTGGATAACCCAACCGCGCCATTTATCACGGCGCTAGGAAGATAAGCGAGTTCTACCAGGCCGGTGGGGACGCTTAGCCGCATCCGCCCATATAAGGGGATAAGGATCCACCTTTTTACCTACGCCTTCTTCCTCCTTTGCCTATCCATCTTCCGCGCACTCGAGCTCCAGCGCCCAAGCCCGCACTTCCCACCTCAACCTTCTCTAGCCATGTCCGGAGCGGGAGGCAAGTGGATGGTCTCCTCCGTCACGGAGGGCCACATAAAAAAACTGAGGAAAGAAGGATACTTGTCTAACGACATCGCGCACCGGCTTCCTGAAAAGGGGCAGCTCCTCCCCACCCCAAGGCCCCATGAGAGGTTAGTATTCCTTCCCCACTTCCTCCGCGGACTGGGTTTTCCTCTCCACCCATTTGTCCGGGGGCTCATGTTCTACTATGGCCTTGATTTCCACGATCTGGCCCCGAACTTTGTCCTCAACATCTCGGCGTTTATCGTCGTGTGCGAGGCTTTTCTCTACATCCGCCCCCATTTCAGCCTATGGCTCAAGACTTTCAACGTCAAGCCAAAGGTGGTGCGCGGCAACCAGGCGGAGTGCGGGGGCGCCATGGCGGGAAAGATGGCCAACGTCCTATGGCTCGAGGGCTCCTTTGTGGAGACCCTGAAGGGGTGGCAGTCAGGGTGGTTTTACATCACCAAGCCGCGCGACCCTGAGTGGGTCGCAGCCCCCGAGTTCCGGTCCGGACCCCCTACACGGCTCACGTCTTGGAAAGAGACGGGTCTGTCGTGGGGCAACAAAGGAGAAGTAACCGGACTGCAAAAATGCATCCAAACCCTGGTGAACAAGCAGCTCAAGCTTGTCAATGTAGTCCAGGTCATGCTCGTCCGCCGGATCCTCCCATGTCAACAACGGGATTTCAATCTGTGGGAGTTCGACCCGGCGCAGCACCCAACCCTGAGCAGGCTCTTCGACACGACGTACGAAGATGCCTGGAAGGTGCTATTCAAAGGCGCCGAGGCTCCCGCATCCGCTTCCGAGGACCGCGGATTCAGCACGCAGCGTCATGCTAGTGCGGTAAGCTATCTTTACCTTTTACAGGATGTTGGTTTTCCATAGTTTGACTCTATGCGGGATCTAAACTCCCTTTCCTTTGACAGGATTGGTAGGCGAAGTCCGGACCAATCGACTGTCCGGCCCCTTTGCCCGAAGACCCAGGCGATGCTCACTTAGCGAAGCTGCTGGCTCCGGCACCTTACATGGTGCCAGAGAAGAAGGCCAAGAAGAAGGCCACAGGGACTCGAAAGAGTTCCCGGCGCTTGGAGGTGTCAGATTCATCATCCGATGAATCCGAGACGTGCTCCTCCCGTGAAAACAAGGAGGAGGAAGAAGAACCCTCTCCCCTCCAGCGGGGGGAGGAACGAAGAGAAAGGCCGCCCCAACAGGGGAGGCCGAGGGGTCCAGGGAGGGGAGGACCCGGACTACTCCGCCGACGCCAACGTCGGCGAAGAGGAGTGGCCCCACAGGGCCAAGCGCCCAGCGAGATCGTAAGTTATTCAGATGCCGGAGTAATTTATAGTACTCTTTTATGGCACAACCTTTCCTTATGTCGAATATGATCATGCAGCCCGCCCAAAGCCGGGCTCGACAAGTCATCGAGCGGCTCCCTGGATTCATCGGACGTGAATTCCCTTCCGACGGCTACCTCCCCCCGCCCTACGGACGACACCGAAGTGTTGTCCCAACAGGTTCCAAGCCAGGAGGAGGTAGTCCTGGAGGCGCCACAAGGCGGCCTCCCAGACTCCAGGAGTAAAGGGGATAAGACCCCCAGGGCTCCAAGTCCGGCTTTGAACCGGACACCGCGCCGGAATCGTCAACGGTTCCGGACCGCGGTAGGCGAACTCCTTCCAAGAGGAGCAAGCCTACTGAGCCGGCAGCCCCCGTCCAACCGGAGGCGCCGGACAATCTGCTGGAGGTGCTTAAAGGCGCCTCCATTGACGAGGAGCACCGCACTATTATGAGTGCGGTGATCCAGAAGGTTCAGTCCGCCAAGAGCGGACTGACTGAAGCTTGTGCCAGCCTTCTAACAGGCTTTGAGGTAAGTACAGAGTGTGTAAAAAATATTACCGCATAGACAGTAGCCCCTGATGCTCTGTTTGGCGTTCGGAAAGAAAAGCCGAATAGAGGATCTAATAAAATTCGTAGGAGTCTAACAGAAAAAGAGTCAATATGCGTATGCAGGCTTCGCTGCTGGCGACCGCCGCACTGACTGCGGAGGTGGGCACATTGAAGCAGGGCCTCGAGCGGTCCGAGCAAGAGCTCGTCCTTGCCAAGCGGCAGCTCAAGGAGAAAGAAGGTAAGATATACCTTATAGAAAAAACAAAAATATAAAAGTGCAATTGCAAAAATATGACAGGATTAACATGGCTATTGTAGGGGCCGCAACTGAGGTGGCGACCCTCAAGCAAGCGCTGGCCGAGGCCGAGAAGAGAGTGGCCACGGAGCACACCGAGCGGGAGAAATATGAGGTGCAAGTTGGCGAGGTACGGCAAGAGCTTCAGGTTCTCATGGAAAAACATGAGAGTTTGGAGCTTGACTGAAAGACGGGAGAGTCCGAGCTTGCGGCGGCTATTGAAAATGCCAAGTCTGCCAAGGCCGAATCCCAGAAGGCCCTCCAGGAGTTGGATGCGGTGAAAAAGATAGCGGCGGGTAAGGCATTCTTTATGCAAAGCAAACATGTGAAAGTGAGCTTCTTGTTACTTACCCGAATTCGGAGCTCTCCAGGAGCATTCGCAGATCTTCCCTGTAGCGTGTCCGATGCCGCCGCATTCTACCGAGCCAAGGAGGGCAGCTCGACGGAGAAGGTGTTCTGGTCTCAGTATGCTGAGGCTGGACACCCCGTGCCCCTGAGCGACCAGCTGAAGCAGCTGGTCGAGCTCCACAAGGTGGCCGAACAGGCCATGAAGGGCCTTATAGTTCGGTTGTGGCCCGGAGAGGCTCTGCCTGGGAGCTACTTCGGGCTCGTGCGGCGGTTGGTGGAGGCATGTCCAAGGCTCGAAGTAATCAAGCGCTCCGTCTGCATCGAAGGTGCTCGTAGGGCCCTTGCCCGCGCTAAGGTGCACTGGGGCAAGCTGGACGGTGTGAAGCTCGTGAAGGATGGGCCACCGCCGAGGAAAGAGCATCGCAAGCCCGAGAACTATTATAAGGACGTTTTGAAGGGTGACCGCCTTATGGTGGATGAGTGTTCCAGGGATGTAATTTTTGAGTAAACTCGCTCGTATTGTCCTGTGCGCTGAAAACTTGTTCATATGCGCTAAGCAATGCTTTTTGAATTTAAAATATTACTTTCTGTGCGGCTGTTTATCAAAATTGAGAGATGGCCAGTCGTCGGCTTCTTCCCCCGTGCCACTAGTGCTGGGGTGTTCGGGATAAACCTGAGCGCTCTTGTTCCCATGTTTGGGTCCTTTGAGGGAGGCGCTCAGCCCAACGAACAAGGCAATCGGACTATAATGCTTGAACACTCTCACTTAGCCATAGAATTCTATAATTTTAAATTTCGGCGAAGCCCCTAGTATTCGGAAGACCGAGTTCGGGGCGCTATCCACGCCTTTGGCCGGACAAAGCCGACTCCTCGCTCTAAGCGGCATAAGTCTTTAGGGACTCGAAGAACCTCTTGAACAGCGACCAGTCTCTCGCTTCATCATGACAGTCAGTTTTAGCTCTCTCTACTGAGGTGCTCCGCCCAGCTCAACTGGGGCACAATCGCAGTGGTTCTCCTAGTGCTACCTTAGCCGATAAAACGGAACGTAAGGCACCCAAACATAGGAGCCGGGCAAACCCAACTATTGACCCAAGACATGATTCGGAGCCGATGCATATAATGCTATAAGTTCGGGGTGCCGCACTTGTTAAAGTGTTCGGACTTCTCACACCATATTGGGGGGGTACTGAAGCCCCTGGCGTATTGACCGTACCAAAGTGTACGGGTGTAACATGTCGTTAATGAACATATATTTGTAAAAAGAGTAATGCAAAAATAGACAAAAGCTATGCATTGTTTATTAAAAGTCTGCGATCGAAGCCGAACGATACAGATAGTGCGATAAGCAAAAGCGGGACTATTTACCATGTCCTTTCCAGGGGCAGGCTGCGGAATAGTATGAAAAACAGGTATACTGCTCGTGATAGAGACCACCTGGGAGTTCTATAATGCGGCGTAGTTTTTCTGCTTCCCTGGTTCTTGCATCGTTTGAGCGGCAGTTGGATTGCCGAACAGGTCTTCCGAAGTATGGAGTCCTGAAAGTAAGAGAAAATAAAGAAATCGGCAGCCCCTAGTGCGGTTTAAGCCGTGTTTCGGGCGTGCCGTGATGGTGGCCCTCCTCCTTTGCCCATGGTATTTCAAGAGCGTAGTTATGTACGCGAAGCACTGGTTTCGCTATTTCGCGAGGGCTGGGGTTGGGGCCGCGTTGCTACGCCTGCTCGGAACGTGCCAGGTGGTCTTGTTGTAGGTTACTCCGGGCGCGCTTGACAGTGTCCGGACGTTTACCGGCCGGGCTGGAGAGCTGCCTTGAGAGGCTGCTTTGTACTTCCGCTGCGAGGGCCGCCGTGTGCTCCTCCGTTCGGAGGGAGCGTTCGGTGTTTCCATTGACCGTGATTACTCCTCGAGGGCCTGGCATCTTGAGTTTAAGGTATGTGTAGTGCGGCACCGCATTGAACTTTGCAAATGCGGTTCGCCCGAGCAGTGCATGATAGCCACTGCGGAACGGGACTATGTCGAAGATTAACTCCTCGCTTCGGAAATTATCCAGAGATCCGAAGACCACTTCAAGTGTGACTGAGCCTGTACAGTTGGCCTCTACACCTGGTATGACGCCTTTAAAGGTCGTTTTGGTGGGCTTAATCCTCGAGGGATCTATGCCCATTTTCCGCACTGTATCCTGGTAAAGCAGGTTCAGGCTGCTGCCGCCGTCCATAAGGATTCTTGTGAGATGAAATCCGTCAATAATTGGGTCTAGAACCAATGCGGCGAATCTGCCATGACGGATGCTAGTGGGGTGGTCCCTTAGATCGAAGGTGATCGGGCAGGGGGACCATGGGTTAAACTTTGGGGCGACTGGCTCCATCGCATATACGTCCCTTAACGCACGCTTCCGCTCCCTCTTGGGGATGTGGGTTGCGTATATCATGTTCACCGTCCGCACTTGTGGGGGAAAACCCTTCTGTCCACTCTTGTTCGGCGGCCGGGGCTCCTCCTCGTCATCGCTACGCGGCCCCTTGTCCCTATTTTCGGCATTTAGCTTGCCTGCCTGCTTGAACACCCAACAATCCCTGTTGGTGTGATTGGTTGGCTTTTCGGGGGTGCCATGTATCTGGCACAAGCAGTCGAGTATTCGGTCCAAACTAGACGGGCCCTGAGTATTTGTTTTGAATGCCTTTTTCCGCTGACCTGATTTATAGCCTCTGAATCCGGAATTGACTGCCATATCCTCGTTGTTGTCGCTGTTAACACGGCGCTTTTCCTTGTTCTGACGTGACCTGCCATTGTTGTCCTTGGTGTACGAATTACCGAGGTTCTTGGTCAAGTTATTGTTGCGAGTTAGCCAGCTGTCTTCTCCCGCGCAAAAGCGGGTCATGAGTGTCGTGAGGGCTGCCATAGATTTCGGCTTTTCCTGTCCAAGGTGCCGGGCAGGCCACTCGTCGCGGATATTATGCTTGAAGGCTGCTAGGGCCTCTGCGTCCGGACAGTCGACTATTTGGTTTTTCTTTGTTAGGAACCGCGTCCAGAATTGCCTGGCCGATTCCTCTGGCTGCTGGATTATGTGGCTTAGGTCGTCAGCGTCTGGTGGTCGCACATAGGTACCCTGGAAATTGTCGAGGAATGCGGCTTCCAGGTCCTCCCAACAACCGATTGATTCTGCTGGCAAGCTGTTAAGCCAATGTCGAGCTGGTCCCTTAAGTTTGAGTGGGAGGTATTTGATGGCGTGTAGATCGTCGTCGCGGGCCATGTGGATATGAAGGAGATAATCCTCGATCCATACTGCGGGGTCTGTTGTGCCATCGTATGATTCGATGTTCACGGGTTTGAAACCCTCGGGGATTTGATGATCCATTACTTCATCTGTGAAGCATAGGGGGTGTGCGGCGCCTCTGTATTGGGCTATATCACGACACAGCTCAAACGAGCTCTGTCTATTGTGTTCGGCCCGGCCGGATTTATTACATCCGGAGTGACGATCACCGTCACGTGCCGTGGGGCGCCCGCGCGATCTGTAGATCGATCTTGTTTGCCTCGCCTTGTCTTCCAATATGTCTCGCAGGTCTGGCGCATTCTCCCGTGCCTTAGAATGTTTTGAGCGGTGCCGGGGTGCGGCTTGAGTGGAGGGCCGAGAGGCCTCTCTGTCACGGCCACAAGCTGGCCGATCGGCCGTATCATGCGCTGATGATGTAGGTTTAGGTGCTTCCTCCTCTAATCGGGGTAGCAGCCTGCACTTTGGGTAGCTCTTAGAGGGGCGTTCGAGTTCATACTCTTCGGCCGCAAGGACTTCAGTCCATCTGTCGGCTAGCAAATCTTGATCAGCTCTAAGTTGTTGCTGTTTTTTCTTGAGGCTGCTTGCCGTGGCCATAAGCCTGCGTTTGAAACGCTCTTGTTCGACGGGATCCTCTGGCACGACGAATTCGTCGTCGTCGAGGATTGCCTCGTCTTCGTAGGGAGGCATATAATTATCATCCTCGACCTCTCTTTATGCCGCTCTCTCATGAGGGCTGGCTTCTCCATCCTCCTGTGCTGAATCTTGCTGGAGGGGGTGTTCTTCGGCGCTGTCCAGAGTATTATTACCTCCCATTCCGGAATCACCGTTTTTGCTTTGGCGGGATTTAGAGCGGCGCCGCTGATGCCGGTGCTTAGGTTGTTTCTTGGAGGGGTCATCCCCTGTCGTTCCATCGCCGTCTCCTTCTTTTGGGGTATCCACCATGTATATGTCATACGACGAGGTGGCTTTCCAGTGCCCTATAGGTGCTGGTTCTTGATCGTCTCCTGCATCGACGTCCATACCGTTGATGTCTTCGGAGTCGAAGTCGAGCATGTCGGTTAAATCATCAACAGTGGCTACAAAGTGGGTGGTGGGTGGGCTTTGAATTTCTTCATCGTCCGTATCCCAACCTTGCGGACCGCCATCCGGCCAAGGCTCTCCTGATAAAGAGAGAGACTTTAATGACTTCAGAATATCGCCAAAGGGCGAGTGCTGAAAGATGTCTGTGGCGGTAAACTCAATGATCGGCGCCCAATCGGATTCGATTGGCATGGGCGCGGAGGGCTTGGAGTCCCGACAGGAGTCCGGCACCTCGGAGTCACGGGCCTTGCGGAGTGCGGGGCTGGTGTTCGGCTCGATCGCCGTTGGGATCGCAGCCCCCGAGGCGGCGTCCAAATGCTCATCCTCGATCGACGCAGTTGGTTTCGAATCGAGGGTCGGAACCGATGCGTGTGCGGCCTCCAGGGCAGTGTTCGGTGGCAGAGCTAGATCATGCCCATCGCGACAGTGCGGCGCGCTCGGCTGTGGCTCGAATCCGTCGAAGATCAAGTCCCCGCGGACGTCAGCCGTGTAGTTTAAACTTCTAAATCTGACCTGATGGCCAGGGGCGTAGCTTTCGATCTGCTCCAGATGGCCAAGCGAATTGGCCCGTAGTGCGAAGCCGCCGAAGACGAAGATCTGTCCGGGGAGAAAAGTCTCACCCCGAACTGCATCGTTATTGATGATCGGAGGAGCCATCGGGCCTAAAAGCGACGACACAGAGGAACTCTCAATGAAAGCACCAATGTCGGTGTCAAAACCGGCGGATCTCGGGTAGGGGGTCCCGAACTGTGCGTCTAGGCGGATGGTAACAGGAGACAAGGGACACGATGTTTTACCCAGGTTCGGGCCCTCTTGATGGAGGTAAAACCCTACGTCCTGCTTGATTAATATTGATGATATGGGTAGTACAAGAGTAGATCTACCACGAGATCAAGGAGGCTAAACCCTAGAAGCTAGCCTATGGTATGATTGTTGTATGTTGTCCTACGGACTAAAGCCCTCCGGTTTATATAGACACCGGAGAGGGCTAGGGTTACACAAAGTCGGTTACAATGGTAGGAGATCTAAATATCTGCATCGCCAAGCTTGCCTTCCACGCCAAGGAAAGTCCCATCCGGACACAGGACGAAGTCTTCAATCTTGTATCTTCATAGTCCAGGAGTCCGGCTGAAGGTATAGTCCGGCCATCCGGACACCCCCTAATCCAGGACTCCCTCAACTGTGAATCCTCCAGCCGGTTAGGCGTCGCGTTCTGAGCATCCAAGAGTCATTGTGGATCGCCGGTGAACGAAGTCTATGAACGTTTGGAAGTCTACCTTGAAGACTTATCAGAGTAATTGGGCGAGGACTGGGTGTCCTTAGCTCAAGGGGAATAAGGTGAAGACGCGATCTTTTGAGTTGAATCTCAACCTCCCTAACCAGACGTACAGTTGTCACATCAACTAGAACTGGTCCAACAAATCCTGTGTCCTCAACAAGTGACTGGTTCTATCCTCTCCCTCTCTTTACTTAGAGTTTGTCTTCGTGAAGTCATTGCCCATTTGCTTTACTTCTTTGTCTTCACTGTCTGACTATTTTCGTAGTTTGGCTTCATACCATCTTCCATCCTGATCCTTACTACCTAGCTGCTATTAGTCTTCGTACTCTCACGTTATTGCACACTTGACTATGGCTTGCTTAGTGTAGTTTATCTTCCGTTGCATTTCAATAGGTTCATTTCTATAGTTTGTCTTCGAAACTTCCATGTTTTGAAGACTTTCATAAAATCGCCTATTCACCCCCCCTCTAGTCGATAACTAGCACTTTCAGTTCTTGCTCAGCCCGTAGCAGCCACGTAAAACTTGCAACAACAAAGTAGATGACGTCTAACTTGTTTTTGCAGGGCATGTTGTGATGTGATATGGCCAAGACATGATGCTAAATTTTATTGTATGAGATGATCATGTTTTGTAACAGAGTTATCGGCAACTGGCAGGAGCCATATGGTTGTCGCTTTATTGTATGCAATGCAATCGTCCTGTAATTGTTTTTACTTTATCACTAAGTGGTAGCAATAGTCGTAGAAGCAATAGTTGGCGAGACGAAGATGCTACGATGGAAATCAAGGTTTCACGCCGGTGACGATGGTGATCATCACGGTGCTTTGGAGATGAAGATCAAAGTCACAAGATGATGATGGCCATATCATATCACTTATATTGATTGCATGTGATGTTTATCCTTTATGCATCTTATTTTGCTTAGTTTGGCGGTAGCATTATAAGATGATCTTGTTGGGGAATGTAGTAATTTCAAAAAAAATCCTATGCACACGCAAGATCATGGTGATGCATAGCAACAAGAGGGGAGAGTGTTGTCCATGTACCCTCGTAGACTGAAAGTGGAAGCGTTAGAACAACGCGGTTGATGTAGTTGTACGTCTTTACGATCCGACGGATACAAGTACCGAATGCACGGCACCTCCGAGTTCAGCACACGTTCAACTCGATGACGTCCCACGAACTCCGATCCAGCAGAGGTTCCAGGGAGAGCTCCATCAGCAGGACGGCGTGATGACGGTGATGATGTTGCTACCAACGCAGGGCTTCGCCTAAGCACCGCTATGATATTACCGAGGTGGATTATGGTGGAGGGGGGCACCGCACACGGCTAAGAGATCAATGATCAATTGTTGTGTCTCCAAGGGGTGCCTCCCTCCCCGTATATAAAGGAGTGGAGGAGGGGGAGGGGCCGGCCCCCTATGGCGCGCCCCATGTGGAGTCCTACTCCCACCGGGAGTAGGACTCCCCCCTTCCAAGTAGGAGTAGGAGAGGAGAGGGTAGGGAGAGAGGAAGAGAAGGAAAGGGGGGAGCCGCCCCCTCCTCCTTGTCTAATTCGGACTAGAGGGGGAGGGGCGGGAGGCTGCCCTGGCCGCCCCTCCTCTTCTCCCACTAGGGCCCAATAGGCCCAATAAACTCCCCTGGGGGTTCCAGTAACCCCCCGGTACTCTGGTATATGTCCGAAACCTCCCGAAACACTTACGGTGTCCGAACATAGTCGTCCAATATATCGATATGTACGTCTCGACCATTTCGAAATTCCTCTTCATGTCCGTGATCATATCCGGCACTCTGAACTACCTTCGGTACATCAAAACACAAAAACTCATAATACCGATCGTCACCGAACTTTAAGCGTGCGGACCCTACGGGTTCGAGAACTATGTAGACATGACTGAGACACGTCTCCGGTCAATAACCAATAGCGGAACCTGGATGCTCATATTGGCTCCCACATATTCTACGAAGATCTTTATCGGTCAAACCGCATAACAACATACGTTCTTCCCTTTGTCATCGGTATGTTACTTGCCCGAGATTCGATCGTGGTATCTTAATACCTAGTTCAATCTCGTTACCGGAAAGTCTCTTTACTCGTTCCGTAATACATCATCCCGCAACTAACTCATTAGTTACAATTCTTGCAAGGCTTATAGTGATGTGCATTACCAAGAGGGCCTAGAGATACCTCTCCGACAATCGGAGTGACAAATCCTAATCTCGATCTATGCCAACTCAACAAGTACCTTCGGAGACACCTATAGAGCACCTTTATAATCACCCAGTTATGTTGTGACGTTTGGTAGCACACAAAGTGTTCCTCCGGTATTCAGGAGTTGCATAATCTCATAGTCATAGGAACATGTATAAGTCATGAAGAAAGCAATAGCAACATACTAAACGATCAAATGCTAAGCTAACGGAATGGGTCAAGTCAATCACATCATTCTCTAATGGTGTGATCCCGTTAATCAAATGACAACTCATGTCTATGATTAGGAAACATAACCATCTTTGATCAACCAGCTAGTCAAGTAGAGGCATACTAGTGACACTCTGTTTGTCTATGTATTCACACATGTATTATGTTTCCGGTTAATACAATTCTAGCATGAATAATAAACTTTTATCATGAAATAAGGAAATAAATAATAACTTTATTATTGCCTCTAGGGCATATTTCCTTCAGATCTCTCACAAAATTTCAAGGTATAAGTGTTTTCCCTGAGTATGCACCATTGCTACAGTTCATCGTGCCGATACACCACGTGATGATCGGGTGTGATAAGCTCTACGTTCACATACAACGGGTGCAAGCCAGTTTTGCACATGCAGAATACTCAGGTTAAACTTGACAAGCCTAGCATATGCAGATATGGACTCGGAACACTGAGACCGAAAGGTCGAGCTTGAATCATATAGTAGATATAATCAACATAGTGATGTTCACCATTGAAAACTACTCCATCACACATGATGATCGGACATGGTTTAGTTGATTTGGATCACGTGATCATTTAGATGACTAGATGGATGTCTATCTAAGTGGGAGTTCTTAAGTAATATGATTAATTAAACTTTAATTTATCATGAACTTAGTCCTGATAGTATTTGCATAACTATGTTGTAGATCAATAGCTCGCGATGTACCTCCCCGTTTATTTTTGATATGTTCCTAGAGAAAAAATAAGTTGAAAGATGATAATAGCAATGATGCGGACTTGGTCCGTGATCTGAGGATTATCCTCATTGTTGCACAGAAGAATTATGTCCTTGATGCACCGCTAGGTGGCAGAACTATTGCAGGAGTGATGCAGACATTATGAACATTTGACAAGCTTGGTATGATGACTACTTGATAGTTTAGTGCACCATGCTTTATGGCTTACAACCGGGACATCAAAAACGTTTTGAATGCCACGGAGCATATGAGATGTTGCAAGAGCTGAAATTGGTATTTCAGACTCATGCCCGAGTCGAGAGGTATGGGACCTCTGACAAGTACTTTGCCTACCAGATGGAGGAGAATAGCTCAACCAGTGAGCATGTGCTCAGATTGTGTGAGTACTACAATTTCTTGAATCAAGTGGGAGTTAATCTTCCAGATAAAATAGTGATTGACAGAGTTCTCTAGTCACTATCACGAAGTTACTGGAAATTTTTGATGAACTATAATATGCAAGGGATGATGAAAATGATTCCCGAGCTCTTCGTGATGCTGAAATCGACGAAGGTAGAAATCAAGAAAAGCATCAAGTGTTGATGGTTGACAACACCACTAGTTTCAAGTAAAAGGGCAAGGGAAAGAAAGGGAACTTCAAGAAGAATGGCAAGCAAGTTTCCACTCCCTTGAAGAAGCCCAAAGCTAGACCCATGCCTGAAACTGAGTGCTTCTACTACGAAGGAAATTGTCACTGGAAGCGGAACTGCCCCAAATGCTTGGCGGATAAGAAGGATGGCAAAGTGAACAAAAGTATATATGATATACATGTTATTGATGTGTACTTTACTAGTGTTCATAGTAGCCCCTGGGTATTTGATACTGGTTCAGTTGCTATGATTAGTAACTCGAAACAGGAGTTACAAAATGAACAAAGACTAGTTGAGGGCAAGGTGATGATGTGTGTTGGAAGTGATTCCAAGGTTGATAAGATCACCATCGCACACTCCCTTTACCTTCAGGATTAGTATTGAACCTAAAATAAATGTTATTTGGTGTTTGCGTTGAGCATATATGATTGGATCATGTTTATTGCAATACGGTTATTCATTGAAGTCAAAGAATAATTGTTATTCTGTTTACATGAATAAAACCTTCTGTGGTCATACACCCAAGGTGAATGGTTTATTGAATCTCGATCGTAGTGATACACATATTCATAATATTGATGCCAAAGGATGCAAAGCTGATAATGATAGTGCAACATATTTGTGGCACTGTCGTTTAGGTCATATTGGTGTAAAGCGCATGAAGAAACTCCATGCTGATGGGTTTTTGAATCACTTGATTATGAATCACTTGATGCTTGCGAACCATGCCTCATAGGCAAGATGACTAAGACTCTGTTCTCTTGAACAATGGAGCGAGCAACTGACTTATTGGAAAGAATACATATTGATGTATGCAATCCGATGAGTGTTAAGGCTTGCGGCGGGTATCGTTATTTTCTGCCTTCACAGATGATCTGAGAAGATATGGGTATATCTACTTGATGAAACATAAGTCTGAAACATTTGAAAAGTTCAAAGAATTTCAGAGTAAACTGGAGAATCATCATAACAAGAAAATAAAGTTTCTACGATTTGATCGCAGAGGCGAATATTCGAGTTACGAGTTTGGTCTTCAATTAAAACAACGTGAAATAGTTTCACAAACTCATGCCACCTGGAACACCACAGCATAATGGTGTGTCCGAACATCATAACCATACTTTATTGGATATAGTGCAATCTATGATGTCTCTTACCGATTTACCACTATCGATTTGGGGTTATGCATTAGAGACAACTACATTCACTTTAAATAGGGCACTGTCTAATCCGTTGAGACGACACCGTATGAACTATGGTTTGGCAAGAAAGCTATCGTTTCTTAAAAGTTTGGGGTGACGATGCTTATGTGAAAAAATTTCAACCTGTTAAGCTCAAACCCAAATCGAAGAAGTACGTCTTCATAGAATACCCAAAAGAAATGATTGGGTACACCTTCTATCACAGATCCGAAGGCAAGATCTTTGTTGCTAAGAATGGATCCTTTCTAGAGAAGGAGTTTCTCTCGAAAGAAGTGAGTGGGAGGAAAGTAGAACTTGATGAAGTAGTTGTACCTTCTCTTGAATTGGAAAGTAGCTCATCACAGAAAACTGTTCCCGTGATGCCTACACCAACTAGTGAGGAAGCTAATGATAATGATCATGAAACTTCGGATCAAGTTACTACCGAACCTCGTAGGTCAACCAGAGCACGTTCCGCACCAGAGTGGTACGGTAATCCTATTCTGGAAGTCATGTTACCAGACCATGATGAACCTACGAACTATGAGGAAGCGATGATGAGCCCAGATTCCATGAAATGGTTTAAGGCCATGAAATCTGAGATAGGATCCATGTATGAGAACAAAGTATGGGCTTTGGTTGACTTGCCCGGTGATCGGCAAGCCATAGAAAATAAATGGATCTTCAAGAGGAAGACGGACGCTGATAGTAGTGTTACTATCTACAAAGCTAGATTTGTCAAAAAAGGTTTTTGAAAAAGTTCAAGGTGTTGACTACGATGAGATTTTATCACTCGTAGCGATGCTTAAGTCTGTCCGAATCATGTTAGCAATTGCCACATTTTATGGAATCTGGCAAATGGATGTCAAAACTACATGCCTTAATGGATTTCTTAAAGAAGAGTTGTATATGATGCAACCAGAAGGTTTTGTCGATCCTAAAGGTACTAACAAAATGTGCAAGCTCCAGCGATCCATCTACGAACTGGTGCAAGCATCTCGGAGTTAGAATATATGCTTTGATGAGTTGATAAAAGGATATAATTTTATATAGACTTGCGATAAAGCCTGTATTTACATGAAAGTGAGTGGGAGCACTACAACCATTCTAATGAGTATATGTGAATGACATATTGTTGATCGGAAATGATGTAGAATTTTCCGGAAAGCATAAAGGAGTGTTTGAAAGGAGTTTCTCAAACAAAGACCTCGATGAAGCTGCTTACATATTGAGCATCAAGATCTATAGAGATAGATCAAGATGCTTGATAAGTTTTTTCAATGAGTACATACCTTGCGATAATTTTTTTGAAGTAGTTCAAAATGGAACAGTCAAAGAAGGAGTTCTTGCCTGTGTTGCAAGGTGTAAAGTTGAGTAAGACTCAAAGCCCGACCACGGCAGAAGATAAAAAGAGAATGAAAGTCATTTCCTATGCCTCAGCCATAGGTTCTATAAAGTGTGCCATGCTGTGTACCAGACCTATTGTATACCCTGCAGTGAGTTTGACAAGGGAGTACAATAGTGATCTAGGAGTAGATCACTGGACAGCGGTCAAAATTATCCTTAGTGGAATAAGGATATGTTTCTCGATTAAGGAGGTCACAAAAAGTTCGTCGTAAAGGGTTCCATCGATGCAATCTTTAACACTGATCCGGATGACTCTAAGTCTCAATCTGGATACATATTGAAAGTGGGAGAAATTAGCTAGAGTAGCTCCGTGCAGAGCATTGTAGACATACAAATTTGCAAAATACATACGGATCTGAATGTGGCAGACCCATTGACTAAAACCTCTCTCCCAAGCAAAACATGATCACACCTTAGTACTCTTTGGGTGTTAATCACATGGCGATGTGAACTAGATTATTGACTCTAGTAAACCCTTTGGGTGTTGGTCACAAGGTGATGTGAACTATGGGTGTTAATCACATGGTGATGTGAACTATTGGTGTCAAATCACATGACGATGCGAACTAGATTATTGACTCTAGTGCAAGTGGGAGACTGAAGGAAATATGCCCTAGAGGCAATAATAAAGTTGTTATTTATATTTCCTTATATCATGATAAATGTTCATTATTCATGCTAGAATTGTATTAACCGGAAACTTAGTACATGTGTGAATACATAGACAAACAGAGTGTCCCTAGTATGCCTCTACTTGACTAGCTCGTTAATCAAAGATGGTTAAGTTTCCTAGCCATGGACATGTGTTGTCATTTAATGAATGGGATCACATCATTAGAGAAAAATGTCATGGACAAGACCCTTCTGTTAGCTTAGCACTATGATCGTTTAGTTTATTGCTATTGCTTTCATCATGACTTATACATGTTCCTATGACTGAGATTATGCAACTCCCGAATACCGGAGGAACACTTAGTGTGCTATCAAACGTCACAACGTAACTGGGTGATTATAAAGATGCTCTACAGGTGTCTCTGGTGGTGTTTGTTGAGTTGGCATAGATCGAGATTAGGATTTGTCACTCCGTGTATCGGAGATCTCTGGGCCCTCTCGGTAATGCACATCACTATAAACCTTGCAAGCAATGTGACTAATGAGTTAGTTGCAGGATGATGCATTACAGAACGAGTAAAGAGACTTGCCAGTAACGAGATTGAACTAGGTATGAGGATACCGACGATCGAATCTCGGGCAAGTAACATACCGATGACAAAGGGAACAACGTATGTTGTTATGCGGTTTGACCAATAAAGATCTTCATAGAATATGTAGGAGCCAATCTGAGCACCCAGGTTCCACTATTGGTTATTGACCGGAGATGTGTCTCGGTCATGTCTACATAGTTCTCGAACCCGTAGGGTCCGCACGCTTAACGTTCGATGATGATTTGTATTATGAGTTATGTGATTTGATGTACCGAAGTTTGTTCGGAGTCCCGGATGAGATCGCGGAAATGACGAGGAGTCTCGAAATGGTCGAGAGGTAAAGATTCAGATATTCGAAGGTTGCATTCGGACATCAGAATGGTTCTGAGTGATTCGGGCATTTTTATGGAGTACCGGGAGGTTACCGGAACCCCCCGGGGAGATATGGGCCTTACGGGCCATAGGAGGGAGGCTAACCAGCCCACAAGGGAGTGGTGCGCCCCCCACAAGGGAGGAGGCCGAATTGGACTTGGGAAGGCGGCGCCACCCCGCTTTCCTTCTCCTACTCCCTCTCCTTCCCCCTTTTCCCCTTCGATAGAAGGAAAAAAAGGGTGGGGCCAAATCCTACTAGGACTGGAGTCCTAGTAGGACTCCCCTCTCCCTGGCGCGCCCCTTGTTGGCCGGCCTCCTCCTCCCCTCCTTTATATACGGGGGCAGGCGCACCCCAAAAGAACAACAGACAATCTCTTAGCCGTGTGCGATGCCCCCCTCCACAGTTTTACACCTCGGTCATATTGTCGTAGTGCTTAGGCGAAGCCCTGTGCCGGTAACTTCATCATCACTGTCACCACGCCGTCATGCTGACGAAACTCTCCCTCGGCCTCAACTGGATCAAGAGTACGAGGGACGTCATCGAGCTGAATGTGTGCTGAACACGGAGGTGCCGTACGTTCGGTGCTAGGATCGGTCGGATCATGAAGATGTACGACTACATCAGCTGCGTTGATATAACGCTTCTGCTTTTGGTCTACGTGGGTACACGGACACACTCTCCCCGCTCATTGCTATGCATCACATAGATAGATCTTGTGTGATCGTAGGTAAAAATTTTGAAATATTGCGTTCCCCAACAATGACATGCAGAAGGAATCTGATGCAGTGCTCATGAGGGCCACTACACAAGAGTTGAAGACGCTGGTTCCTGACCCAGCGAAGGGTGCAATGGCGGTCGACATCATTCGCTGGGCCATGAATCAGGCCGTCTACGACGACGCTAAAAAGAGGAAGAAGTGGTCCAAGTACAAGAACTACTGGGCTCCTTATGACTGTCGTGCCGCACTGTACTGGGAGACGGCAATGGTGGCACCGGCGGTCATCGGTGGGGAGCCTAAGGAGGAGGAAGAACCGGTGCAAATGCCAGTGAGGGCGCTGGATCCAGGCCGTCATACCTGGCAGATCGACCTCGACTCCGCCGAGGAGGACGACGACCACCCGCCACCCCGCACGGCGATGGACAAGAAGATGAAGGCCAGCCACTCGACCCGCTGCTTCGCACGCCACGGTTAGCCAGTGCCTGTTGTGTACCCCCAATCCCCCTTCTACTCCATCCGCATCTACCTCTATTCAGATCTTGCATGAACTAGTATGAACTGTCATGCTTATCTACCTCTATTCCCCATTCCCCTCTCCGCCGTGGATCGAATCTACCGCCAGATCGAACGCCAAAAAGTAGTGCATGACAAACAGAAAAGTGCTTACCGCCATTGCCGCGGGCCAGGCGATGATCTGCTCGCCAGTGATGGAGTCCGATGGTCTTCTTGCTCTCCTCTGATCCGCCGCCGCCGGTGAGAGTTGGGAGAGTAGCGGAAAGCGGGGAGAGGGAGCAGTGAGGGGCGCTGAGGCTAATAACTATCGGCGCTTCGGGAAGCAACGCGGCTTCTCGAGCGTGGCCGCACGCGTGCAGCCGCCGCCGCCCACGTGCACCGCTCGGGCCTGGCTATGGAGAAACTGACGATTCAAGCGTTCCCAGGGAGCCAGGTGTCATGGAAATAAGTCTGACAGTAGAATGGGGGCTAGATAGGAGGAGGCAAGATCCTAGCTACGGTGAGGTTGTGCACGCAAGATTTACGAGTTCAGGCCCTTCTCGGAGGAAGTAACAACCCTATGTCTCGGTGCCCGGAGGCTCGGTCGATTGGATTATGCGTGAAGTTACAGGGGGTGCGAACCCTTGTACTAGAGGAGGGGGTGGCTTATATAGAGTGCGCCAGGACCCCAGCCAGCCCACGTTACAAGGGGTTCAATGTACATAAAGGTACGACGACGTTACTGGTAACGCCAGCAATAAAGGCATATAAATGATCATTAATACTATGGAGTGAACGCCTGACCGTTTCCATTCTGAGTGACTTTAGATCTTCTGTCTTCCGAGTGATTCCTGATGTGGTCGAGTGAGTATATCCTGGTCGAATGGGATTGAGTTACCCGAGTGAAATGCTTCTGGTCAAGTGGGTTGCACTCTCGGTAGATGCTGCTGTACTTTGAATGTCTTTGACTTTAGGGCAGTGTCCTTGGGAAGGGTGTCTAGGTCAGGCTCATTACCCTACCCTAGGTACATGTCATCATCATTAGCCCTCGAATGGATCGGGGTCCGAGTGGAGAAGGTGTTGAACTTGATTCCGACCCAAATTTTATGCTTCAGGGGCATTTTTACCTGGGCCAGTGAACCATGCTAAAACTTTCGACTCCATTTTCAGTCGCCTTGATCCACTCAGAGTTTGTCAAGTGAACTTATGCAGACGCGCTTCGAGTGTTGAAGCGGTATGAAATCTTTGGCACAATTGGTTGCGCGCCGTTCCCGGATCTCACGGGATTCGAAATTTGGAGAATCGCGCGGGACGAAGGACACCGCAGTAAATGGAACAGATTAGGCAGGGACGCCTCGATCCTCATGCCGCCTTTTTCACCACGTACTGGGTGCGCGACTGTTGCAGGATTTGACAGGATCTCTTGGCCCCACCCATCAGCTGACGATGACATGTACCTAGGGTAGGGCAATAGACCTGATCTAAGTACCCTACCTAAGGACACTACCATACAGTCAAGGACATTCAAAGGACAGCAGATTCTACCGACTGAAATCAACACATGATACAACCCACTCGTCTGAGAGTTCCACTCGGACGACCCAATTCCATTCGACAAGAATATGCTCACTCGACCATATCAGGAATCACTCGGAGTATAGAAGATCTAAGGTCACTCTGAATGACAATGATCAGGCGTTCACTCTGTAGTCTTAATGATCATTTATATGACTTTAATGTTGGTGTTACCAATAACGTCCTATCTTTATGTACATTGAACCCTGTGTAACTGAGGGCCGGAGGGGTTTGGCGAACTCTATATAAGCCACCCCCCTCCTCAGGCACAAGGGTTCGCACCCCCTGTAACTTCACGCATAATCCAATCGACCGAGCTCCCGAGCACCGAGACATAGGGTTGTTACTTCCACTGACAAGGGCCTGAACTCATAAATCTTGCATGCACAACTTCACCATAGCTAGGATCTTGCCTCCTCATACCTACGGCCATTCTACTGTCAGGCTTAGAACCACGACAGTTGGCGCCCACCTTGGGGCCAGTGTCTTAGCGACTTTCTGGTGGGGTTGCAGTTTTTCCGATTCCCATCGTCATGGTTTCAGGCGGTGGATTTGCCGAGGGCCGCGGGATCCATCTCGGCGCGCTTGTCTTCGTCGCCGACGACTCCGCCTGGCTCTAGGAGGCCCCCCTTGACGTCGAGACACTCCCCATCCATGGGGCGACGCACTTTCGTGAATGCGTTCGCGGCGTCCTTCTGCGGCAGCCGTCGACCCAATATTGGTTGGCTCCCGCGGTTTCTTCGCTTCCCGCTGTTAGCCGCTGCAAGTGATCCGATCGCTCACGGCTTCAGCGGTGGATGAAACACGCGGTGGCACACCAGTCGGCCACCCCCCAAGTCGCGGCAATCGAGCCTGACGAATTACTCTACGGCCTGTTCGATCTGTCGACTGGCTCCGTCGAGACCTTGTCCGAGTGCGATAGCAGCGGTCCTACGGCAAAAGTACTGATGGTCGACTCGCCGCGCAGCCCCCCTGGCATGCATCGCAACGGTGGCGGCGATGGCGGCGGCGATCGTCGCACGTTCACGAAGAGTACCACCCCGAAACCCTTTCTTCACAGCAGAGGGAGGAACTTCACTGCCGCAACATGGAGGCGCTCCACACGCCCATCGTTGGAGAGACCTCTGAGGCTAGGGCCTTGGAGGAGCCGCGCCTGGCCACTTTGGCTGAGCGCACCCGACTGGAGAACCTTCAGCATGCACTTGATGAGCGTGCTCGGCAGCGGATCCCTGAGTCCAGTCGATGGCAGCGACAATTGTTCCCGCCTCAACCTTAGGTATACCGCACTCCGATTCAGAATCTTACAGCTGCAGCTCGTATAGCAGAGTCTATTCAGCTGTCCCTGTCAGAGGCTGGAAGAGGTTTGATGCAGATCTGAGCTTTACTCCGGGCAGCAGGAGAGCAAAACACAACGGTGTCTCAGTCGCGAAACAGAATCCATAACAGGTCTGTGGTGGCTGACACAGTCCAGTCGGCTCACAGCCGCAACGTCAATTCCACTTTAGTGATTTTTGCTGACATTGAAAGCAAAAGTCGATTGAAGGTCATCAATAGAGAAGTAAACATGGTTGCTCCGGCAACGCCAACATATTTGAAGTGGTCCAAGACTCCCATCACATTCGACCAGTCCGACCATCCTCCGCGTGTTGCCACCCCCGAAAGGCAAGCGTTGGTGGTTGACATGGTCGTTGGGGGCACACGACTGACTAAAGTCTTGATGGATGGAGGCACTGGCCTGAACATTCTGTATGTTGAGACCCTCTGAGGGATGGGCATTCCGATGTCCAAACTCAGCGAAAGCAACATGCGATTCCATGGAGTCATCCCTGGGAAGAAGGCCGATTCACACGGCCAGATTACTCTTGACGTGGTTTTCGGTGATTCGACCAATTACCGTAAAGAAAAGTTGACATTTGAAGTTGTGGATTTTCATAGTGCGTATCATGCTATCCTGGGCAGGACCGCATATGCTCGTTTCATGGCTCGACCATGTTATGTGTACCTCAAGCTGAAGATGCCTGGCCCTAGGGGCGTGATTACAGTCACTAGCAATCAGCAGCGAGCAGAAGAGTGCCTCCAGAAGGGCTCAAAGACTGCCGATGAGCAAATGGCAGCACTTGAAATGGAAGAATATCAGAAGAATGCAGATCTGAGTGATTTGTTGAGAGCTAAGAAACCTGCTTCAGATTCTGCATTTAAGTCGTCTGGTGATACAAAGGCAGTTCATATTCACCCGACTGATCCCAATGCTGCTCCGACTCAAATCTCAACAACGCTCGACAGCAAATAGGAAGAAGCGCTCATCCAGTTCCTCCGTGAGAACTGGGACATCTTCGCATGGAAACCTTCTGACATGCCGGGTGTGCCCAGGGGACTGGCTGAGCACCGTTTGAGAGTCGACCCAAAGGTAAAACCAGTCAAAGAGCATCTTCGACGGTTCACCGTACAGAAGAGAAAAGCAATTGGCGAGGAAGTGGCTCGACTTCTGGCAGCTGAGTTCATCCGAGAGATTTACCACTCCGAGTGGCTCGCCAATGTCGTCATGGTTCCTAAGAAAGATGATTCACTCCGTATGTGTATCGACTTCAAGCATATCAATCGGGCCTGCCCGAAGGATCACTTCCCTCTTCCTCGCATCGATCACATAGTCGACTCGACTACGGGACGTGAGCGGTTGTCTTTTCTGGATGCATATTTAGGGTACCATCAGATCCGACTGTATGGACCCGATGAAATAAAAACAGCTTTGATCACCCCATTCGGGTGCTTTTGTTATGTCACCATGCCCTTTGGTCTCAAGAATGCTGGTGCCACATTCATGCACATGATACAGAAGTGCCTGCTCACTCAAATCAGTCGGAATGTGGAAGCATACATGGATGACATCATGGTTAAGTCACGCAAAGGTTCCGACCTGCCGACTGATCTTGCTGAAACCTTTGCCAATCTAAGGAGATATGATATCAAGCTCAATCCGTCAAAGTGTACGTTTGGAGTTCCAGGTGGCAAGTTACTCGGTTTCCTCGTTTCCGAACATGGGATCGATGCAAACCCAGAGAAGGTTGGTGCAATCCTCCGAATGAAACGCCCCGTGCGTGTGTACGACGTTCGGAAGCTTATTGGTTGTTTGGCCACTTTGAGTCGATTCATCTCTTGTCTCGGCAAAAAGGCATTGCCTCTTTACCGACTGATGAAGAAATCTGACAAGTTCGAGTGGACTACTGAAGCTGATGCAGCGTTTGCAGAGCTCAAAACCCTGCTTTCCACCCAGCTGGTGCTTGCTGCTCCAATCAGCAAAGAGCCTTTACTGCTTTATATTGCAGCCGCTGGACAAGTTGTCAGTACAGTACTCACGGACGAGCGGGAAGAAGAAGGCAAGGCCAACAAGGTTCAACGCCCAGTGTACTATATTTCTGAAGTTTTAACCCCATCCAAGCCGAGATATCCGCATTATCAGAAGCTTGTCTATGGGATTTACTTGGCCACAAAGAAGGTTGCACGTTACTTCTCAGATCATTCAATTACAGTCGTCATCGACGCTCCATTGTCAGAAATATTGAATAATAGAGATGCAACTGGTCGAGTGGCTAAATGGGCGATTGAACTCCTTCCGCTGGATATCAAGTTTGAGGCAAAGAAAGCAATTAAATCCCAGGCAATAACAGATTTTCTCGTCGAGTGGATTGAACAATAGCTGCCGACTCAGATTCAATCGGAACATTGGACTATGTTCTTCGTGAAGGAAATATGCCCTAGAGGCAATAATAAAGTTATTATTTATTTCCTTATATCATGATAAATGTTTATTATTCATGCTAGAATTGTATTAACTGGAAACATAATACATGTGTGAATACATAGACAAACAGAGTGTCACTAGTATGCCTCTACTTGACTAGCTCATTAATCAAAGATGGTTATGTTTCCTAGCCATGAACAAAGAGTTGTTATTTGATTAACGAGATCACATCATTAGTTGAATGATCTGATTGACATGACCCATTCCATTAGCATAGCACCCGATCGTTTAGTATGTTGCTATTGCTTTTATCCATGACTTATACATGTTCCTTTAACTATGAGATTATGCAACTCCCGTTTACCATAGGAACACTTTGTGTGCTACCAAACGTCACAACGTAACTGGGTGATTATAAAGGTGCTCTACAGGTGTCTCCGAAGGTACATATTGAGTTGGCGTATTTCGAGATTAGGATTTGTCACTCCGATTGTCGGAGAGGTATCTCAGGGCCTTCTCGGTAATGCACATCACATAAAGCCTTGCAAGCATTGCAACCAATGAGTTAGTTGCGAGATGATGTATTACAGAACGAGTAAAGAGACTTGCCGGTAACAAGATTGAACTAGGTATTGGATACCGACGATCGAATCTCGGGAAAGTAACATACCGATGACAAAGGGAACAACGTATGTTGTTATGCGGTCTGACCGATAAAGATCTTCGTAGAATATGTAGGAACCAATATGGGCATCCAGGTCCCGCTATTGGTTATTTACCGGAGACATGTCTCGGTCATGTCTACATTGTCCTCGAACCGTAGGGTCCGCACGCTTAACGTTACGATGACAGTTATTATGAGTTTATGCATTTTGATGTACCGAAGGAGTTCGGAGTCCCGGATGTGATCACGGACATGACGAGGAGTCTCGAAATGGTCGAGACGTAAAGAATGATATATTGGAAGCCTATGTTTGGACATCGGATGCATTCCAGGTGAAATCAGGATTTTACCGGAATACCGGGAGGGTTACCGGAACCCCCCGGGAGCATAATGGGCCAACATGGGCCTTGGAGGAGAGGTGAGAGGGCTGCCCTCATGGGCTGCGCGCCTCCCCCCCTTCCCCTAGTCCTATTAGGACTAGGAGAGGTGGGCGCCCCTCTCTCTCTCTCTCCCCCTTGGAGAATCCTAGTCCAACTAGGATTGGGGGGGGGGGGGGAATCCTACTCCCAGAGGGAGTAGGACTCTCCTGGCGCGCCAGGCTTGGCCGGCCAGCCCCTCCCCCTTGGCTCCTTTATATACGGGGGCAGGGGGCACCCCAAAGATACACAAGTTGATCTATGGATCGTTCCTTAGCCGTGTGCGGTGCCCCCTTCCACCAAATTCCACCTCGGTCATATCGTTGCAGTGCTTAGGCGAAGCCCTGCGCCGGTAACACATCAAGATCGTCACCACGCCGTCGTGCTGACGGAACTCTTCCCCGACACTTTGCTGGATCGGAGCCCGGGGATCGTCATCGAGCTGAACGTGTGTCAAGAACTCAGAGGTGCCGGAGTAACGGTGCTGTGATCGGTTGGATCGCGAGGAGAACGTACGACTACTTCCTCTACGTTGTGTCAACGCTTCCGCTTCGGTCTACGAGGGTACGTAGACAACACTCTCCCCTCTCGTTGCTATGCATCACCATGATCTTGCGTGTGCGTAGGAATTTTTTTTGAAATTACTACGTTCCCCAACAGTGGTATCAGAGCCAGGTTTTTATGGTATGATGTTATTTGCACGAGTAGAACACAAGTGAGTTGTGGACGATACAAGTCATACTGCCTACCAGCATGTCATACTTTGGTTCAGCGGTATTGTTGGACGAGACGATCCGGACCAACCTTACGCGTACTCTTACGCGAGACCGGTTCCCTCGACGTGCTTTGCACATAGATGGCTTGCGGAAGACTGTCTCTCCAACTTTAGTTGAACCGAGTGTGGCTACGCCCGGTCCTTGAGAAGGTTAAAACGGAGTCTATTTGACAAACTATCGTTGTGGTTTTGATGCATAGGTAAGATGAGTTCTTGCTTAAGCCCGTAGCAGCCACGTAAAACTTGCAACAACAAAGTAGAGAACGTCTAACTTGTTTTTGCAGGGCATGTTGTGATGTGATATGGTCAAGACATGATGCTAAATTTTATTGTATGAGATGATCATGTTTTGTAACCGAGTTATCGGCAACTAGCAGGAGCCATATGGTTGTCGCTTTATTGTATGCAATGCAATCGCGATGTAATGCTTTACTTTATTACTAAGCGGTAGTGATAGTCGTGGAAGCATAAGATTGGCGAGACGACAACGATGCTACGATGGAGATCAAGGTGTCGCGCCGGTGACGTTGGTGATCATGACGGTGCTGCAGAGATGGAGATCACAAGCACAAGATGATGATGGCCATATCATATCACTTATATGGATTGCATGTGATGTTTATCTTTTATGCATCTTATCTTGCTTTGTTTGACGGTAGCATTATAAGATGATCTCTCACTAATTATCAAGAAGTGTTCTCCCTGAGTATGCACCGTTGCGAAAGTTCTTCGTGCTGAGACACCACGTGATGATCGGGTGTGATAGGCTCTACGTTCAAATACAACGGGTGCAAAACAGTTGCACACGCGGAATACTCAGGTTTAACTTGACGAGCCTAGCATATAACAGATATGGCCTCGGAACACGGAGACCGAAAGGTCGAGCGTGAATCATATAGTAGATATGATCAACATAGTGATGTTCACCATTGAAACTACTCCATCTCACGTGATGATCAGACATGGTTTAGTTGATTTGGATCACGTGATCACTTAGAGGATTAGAGGGATATCTATCTAAGTGGGAGTTCTTAAGTAATATGATTAATTGAACTTAAATTTATCATGAACTTAGTACCTGATAGTATCTTGCTTGTCTATGTTGTGTAGATAGATGGCTCGTGCTGTTGTTCCGTTGAATTTTAATGCGTTCCTTGAGAAAGCAAAGTTGAAAGATGATGGTAGCAATTACACGGACTGGGTCCGTAACTTGAGGATTATCCTCATTGCTGCACAGAAGAATTACGTCCTGGAAGCACCGCTAGGTGCCAGGCCTGGTGCAAGAGCTACGCCAGATGTTGTGAACGTCTGGCAAAGCAAAGCTGATGACTACTCTATAGTTCAGTGTGCCATGCTTTACGGCTTAGAACCGGGACTTCAACGACGTTTTGAACACCATGGAGCATATGAGATGTTCCAGGAGTTGAAGTTAATATTTCAAGCAAATGCCCGGATTGAGAGATATGAAGTCTCCAGTAAGTTCTATAGCTGTAAGATGGAGGAAAATGGTTCTGTCAGTGAGCATATACTCAGAATGTCTGGGTATAACAATCACTTGATTCAACTGGGAGTTAATCTTCCGGATGATTGCGTCATTGACAGAATTCTCCAATCACTGCCACCAAGCTACAAGAGCTTCGTGATGAACTATAATATGCAAGGGATGACCAAAACTATGCCCGAGCTCTTCGCGATGCTGAAAGCCGCGGAGGTAGAAATCAAAAAGGAGCATCAAGTGTTGATGGTTAACAAAACCACTAGTTTCAAGAAAAAGGGCAAAGGGAAGAAAAAGGGGAACTTCAAAAAGAACAGCAAGCAAGTTGCTAATCAAGAGAAGAAACCCAAGTCTGGACCTAAGCCTGAAACTGAGTGCTTCTATTGCAAGCAGACTGGTCACTGGAAGCGGAACTGCCCCAAGTATTTGGTGGATAAGAAGGATGGCAAGGTTAACAAAGGTATATATGATATACATGTTATTGATGTGTACCTTACTAATTCTCGCAGTAGCACCTGGGTATTTGATACTGGTTCTGTTGCTAATATTTGCAACTCAAAACAGGGGCTACGGCTTAAGCGAAGATTGGCTAAGGACGAGGTGACGATGCACGTGGGAAATGGTTCCAAAGTCGATGTGATCGCGGTCGGCACGCTACCTCTACATCTACCTTCGGGATTAATATTAGATCTAAATAATTGTTATTTAGTACCAGCGTTGAGCATGAACATTATATCTGGATCTTGTTTGATGCGAGACGGTTATTCATTTAAATCAGAGAATAATGGTTGTTCTATTTATATGAGTAATATCTTTTATGGTCATGCACCATTAAAGAATGGTTTGTTCTTACTTAATCTCGATAGTAGTAATACACATATTCATAATGTTGAAGCCAAAAGATGCAGAGTTGATAATGATAGTGCAACTTATTTGTGGCACTGCCGTTTAGGTCATATCGGTGTAAAACGCAGGAAGAAACTCCATACTGATGGACTTTTGGAGTCACTTGATTATGAATCACTTGGCACTTGCGAACCGTGCCTTATGGGCAAGATGACTAAAACACCGTTCTCCGGTATTGTGGAGAGAGCAACAGATTTATTGGAAATCATACATACTGATGTATGTGGTAAAATGAATGTTGAGGCTCGTGGCGGATATCGTTATTTTCTCACCTTCACTGATGATTTAAGCAGATATGGGTATATCTACTTAATGAAACACAAGTCTGAAACATTTGAAAAGTTCAAAGAATTTCAGAGTGAAGTGGAAAATCATCGTAACAAGAAAATAAAGTTTCTACGATCTGATCGTGGAGGAGAATATTTGAGTTACGAGTTTGGTGTACATTTGAAACAATGCGGAATAGTTTCGCAACTCACGCCACCCGGAACACCACAACGTAATGGTGTGTCCGAACGTCATAATCATACTTTACTGGATATGGTGCGATCTATGATGTCTCTTACCGATTTACCGCTATCGTTTTGGGGTTATGCTCTAGAGACAGCCGCATTCACGTTAAATAGGGCACCATCGAAATCCGTTGAGACGACGCCTTATGAACTATGGTTTGGCAAGAAACCAAAGTTGTCGTTTCTTAAAGTTTGGGGCTGCGATGCTTATGTGAAAAAGCTTCAACCTGATAAGCTCGAACCCAAATCAGAAAAATGTGTCTTCATAGGATACCCAAAGGAGACTGTTGGGTATACCTTCTATCACAGATCCGAAGGCAAAATTTTTGTTGCTAAAGTCGGAAACTTTCTAGAGAAGGAGTTTCTCTCGAAAGAAGTGAGTGGGAGGAAAGTAGAACTTGATGAGATAATTGTATCTACTCCCTTATTGAGAAGTAGTACGTCACAGAAATCAGTTTCTGTGACACCTACACCAAATAGGGAGGAAGCTAATGATAATGATCATGAAACTTCAAATCAAGTTTCTACTGAACTTCGTAGATCAACCAGAGTAAGATCCGCACCAGAGTGGTACGGTAATCCTATTTTGGAAGTCATGTTACTAGACCATGATGAACCTACGAACTATGAAGAAGCGATGGTGAGCCCAGATTCCGCAAAGTGGCTTGAGGCCATGAAATCTGAGATGGGATCCATGTATGAGAACAAAGTGTGGACTTTGGTTGACTTGCCCGATGATCGGCAACCAATTGAGAATAAATGGATTTTTAAGAAGAAGACTGACGCTGATGGTAATGTTACTGTCTATAAAGCTCGACTTGTTGCAAAAGGTTTTCGACAAGTTCAAGGGATTGACTACGATGAGACTTTCTCACCCGTAGCGATGCTTAAGTCTGTCCGAATCATGTTAGCAATTGCCGCATTTTATGATTATGAAATTTGGCAAATGGATGTCAAAACTGCATTCCTGAATGGATTTCTGGAAGAAGAGTTGTATATGATGCAACCAGAAGGTTTTGTCGATCCAAAGGGAGCTAACAAAGTGTGCAAGCTCCAGCGATCCATTTATGGACTGGTACAAGCCTCTCGGAGTTGGAATAAACGCTTTGATAGTGTGATCAAAGCATTTGGTTTTATACAGACTTTTGGAGAAGCCTGTATTTACAAGAAAGTGAGTGGGAGCTCTGTAGCATTTCTGATATTATATGTGGATGACATATTGCTGATCGGAAATAATATAGAATTTCTGGATAGCATAAAGGGATACTTGAATAAGAGTTTTTCAATGAAAGACCTCGGTGAAGCTGCTTACATATTGGGCATTAAGATCTATAGAGATAGATCAAAACGCTTAATAGGACTTTCACAAAGCACATACCTTGACAAAGTTTTGAAAAAGTTCAAAATGGATCAGGCAAAGAAAGGGTTCTTGCCTGTGGCACAAGGTGTGAAGTTGAGTAAGACTCAATGCCCGACCACCGCAGAAGATAGAGAGAAAATGAAAAATGTTCCCTATGCTTCAGCCATAGGCTCTATCATGTATGCAATGCTGTGTACCAGACCTGATGTGTGCCTTGCTGTAAGTTTAGCAGGCAGGTACCAAAGTAATCCAGGAGTGGATCACTGGACAGCGGTCAAGAACATCCTTAAGTACTTGAGAAGGACTAAGGATATGTTTCTCATTTATGGAGGTGACAAAGATCTCGTCGTAAACGGTTACGTCGATGCAAGCTTTGACACTGATCCGGACGATTCTAAATCGCAAACCGGATACGTATTTACATTAAACGGTGGAGCTGTCAGTTGGTGCAGTTCTAAACAAAGCGTCGTGGCGGGATCTACATGTGAAGCTGAGTACATAGCCGCTTCGGAAGCAGCTAATGAAGGAGTCTGGATGAAGGAGTTCATATCCGATCTAGGTGTTGTACCTAGCGTATCGGGTCCAATGAAAATCTTTTGTGACAATACTGGTGCAATTGCCTTGGCAAAGGAATCCAGATTTCACAAAAGAACCAAACACATCAAAAGACGCTTCAACTCCATCCGGGATTTGGTCCAGGTGGGAGACATAGAGATATGCAAGATACATACGGATCTGAATGTTGCAGACCCGTTGACTAAGCCTCTTCCACGAGCAAAACATGATCAGCACCAAGACTCCATGGGTGTTAGAATCATTACTTTGTAATCTAGATTATTGACTCTAGTGCAAGTGGGAGACTGAAGGAAATATTCCCTAGAGGCAATAATAAAGTTATTATTTATTTCCTTATATCATGATAAATGTTTATTATTCATGCTAGAATTGTATTAACTGGAAACATAATACATGTGTGAATACATAGACAAACAGAGTGTCACTAGTATGCCTCTACTTGACTAGCTCATTAATCAAAGATGGTTATGTTTCCTAGCCATGAACAAAGAGTTGTTATTTGATTAACGAGATCACATCATTAGTTGAATGATCTGATTGACATGACCCATTCCATTAGCATAGCACCCGATCGTTTAGTATGTTGCTATTGCTTTTATCCATGACTTATACATGTTCCTTTAACTATGAGATTATGCAACTCCCGTTTACCATAGGAACACTTTGTGTGCTACCAAACGTCACAACGTAACTGGGTGATTATAAAGGTACTCTACAGGTGTCTCCGAAGGTACATATTGAGTTGGCGTATTTCGAGATTAGGATTTGTCACTCCGATTGTCGGAGAGGTATCTTAGGGCCTTCTCGGTAATGCACATCACATAAAGCCTTGCAAGCATTACAACCAATGAGTTAGTTGCGAGATGATGTATTACAGAACGAGTAAAGAGACTTGCCGGTAACGAGATTGAACTAGGTATTGGATACCGACGATCGAATCTCGGGCAAGTAACATACCGATGACAAAGGGAACAACGTATGTTGTTATGCGGTCTGACCGATAAAGATCTTCGTAGAATATGTAGGAACCAATATGGGCATCCAGGTCCCGCTATTGGTTATTGACCGGAGACATGTCTCGGTCATGTCTACATTGTTCTCGAACCGTAGGGTCCGCACGCTTAACGTTACGATGACAGTTATTATGAGTTTATGCATTTTGATGTACCGAAGGAGTTCGGAGTCCCGGATGTGATCACGGACATGACGAGGAGTCTCGAAATGGTCGAGACGTAAAGAATGATATATTGGAAGCCTATGTTTGGACATCGGATGCATTCCAGGTGAAATCAGGATTTTACCGGAATACCGGGAGGGTTACCGGAACCCCCCGGGAGCATAATGGGCCAACATGGGCCTTGGAGGAGAGGTGAGAGGGCTGCCCTCATGGGCTGCGCGCCTCCCCCCCTTCCCCTAGTCCTATTAGGACTAGGAGAGGTGGGCGCCCCTCTCTCTCTCTCTCCCCCTTGGAGAATCCTAGTCCAACTAGGATTGGGGGGGGGGGGGAATCCTACTCCCAGAGGGTGTAGGACTCTCCTGGCGCGCCAGGCTTGGCCGGCCAGCCCCTCCCCCTTGGCTCCTTTATATACGGGGGCAGGGGGCACCCCAAAGATACACAAGTTGATCTACGGATCGTTCCTTAGCCGTGTGGGGTGCCCCCTTCCACCAAATTCCACCTCGGTCATATCGTTGCAGTGCTTAGGCGAAGCCCTGCGCCGGTAACACATCAAGATCGTCACCACGCCGTCGTGCTGACGGAACTCTTCCCCGACACTTTGCTGGATCGGAGCCCGGGGATCGTCATCGAGCTGAACGTGTGTCAAGAACTCGGAGGTGCCGGAGTAACGGTGCTGTGATCGGTTGGATCGCGAGGAGAACGTACGACTACTTCCTCCACGTTGTGTCAACGCTTCCGCTTCGGTCTACGAGTGTACGTAGACAACACTCTCCCCTCTCGTTGCTATGCATCACCATGATCTTGCGTGTGCGTAGGAAATTTTTTTGAAATTACTACGTTCCCCAACACTTCGATGGGTCCAAGATGTTGAATGGTTCAGGTGCTGGGGTAGTCCTCGTATCTCCGCGAGGCGACAAGCTCAGTTACGTTCTCCAGATTCACTTTGACTCCTCCAACAATGAAGCTGAATATGAGGCACTTTTGTACGGGTTGCGTATGGCCATTTCACTCGGTGTCCGGCGCCTAATGGTCTATAGCGATTTAGATTTGGTGGTCAATCAGGTGATGAATGAATGGGACGTGAGGAGTCTAGCTATGATTGGTTATTGCAATGTAGTGTGGAAATTGGAAAAGAAGTTTGAAGGGTTAGAGCTTCATCATATACCCCGACTGAAGAACCAGGCAGCCGATGACCTGGCAAAGATAGGGTCCAAGAGGGAGCCCATCCCCAGCAATGTGTTTTTGGAACATATTCATACACCATCCGTACAAGAGGATCCCTTCACAGAAGAGGCCCCACGGCCTAAGAGCCCTACTGATCCGACTGAAGTTGAAATCCCAGCCATGGTCGACTTGATCATGGAAGTTTTGGTCGTCATTCCTGATTGGACTGTGCCATACATTGCATATATTCTCAGGAAAGAACTCCCAGAGGACGAAGAAGAGGCTCGTCAGATCGTCCCTTGATCTCCAAACCCTTTACTGTGATGGGTGGACAGCTTTACAGAGAGAGTGTTACTGGAGTTAGTTAGAAATGCATCACGTCAGAAGAAGGCCGAACGATCCTCAATGATATCCACTCGGGGACCTGTGGTCACCATGCGTCCTCTCGGACCATCGTGGCCAAAGCATACCGAGCCGGGTTTTACTGGCCACATGCTAATGAGATGGCAAAAGAAATAGTCGACAAGTGTGAGGGCTGCCAGTTCTACTCCAACATGTCCCACAAATCTGCTTCAACTTTGCAGACTATTCCACTCGTCTGGCCATTTGCAGTTTGGGGATTAGATATGGTCGAACCTCTGAGAACTGGCAGGAGTGGCTTCACCCATGTGCTTGTAGCAGTCGACAAGTTCACTAAATGGATTGAAGCTAAACCTATCAAAAACCTCGAAGCAAGTACTGTTGTCAGCTTCATCAAAGAGTTAACATTCAGATATGGAGTTCCGCACAGCATCATCACAGATAATGGGTCAAACTTTGATTCAGATGAGTTCAGAGCTTTCTGCGCTTCTCAAGGCACTCGGGTCAACTATGCATCAGTCGCTCACCCACAGTCGAATGGGAAAGCAGAAAGGGCAAACAGTTTGATCCTCAAAGGGCTGAAACCCCGATTGATGCGCGACCTCAAGTATGCAGCAGGTGCTTGGGTTGATGAGCTACCATCAGTACTTTGGGGATTGAGAACAACTCCAAATTGGTTGACTAGTCGAAATCCGTTCTTCTTAGTCTACGGGACTGAAGCTGTGCTTTCGAGTGATTTACTTCATAATGCACCCCGAGTGGAACTTTTCTCAGAAGCCAAAGTAGAACAAGCTCGGCAAGATGCTGTTGATCTTCTGGAAGAGAAAAGGGAGATGGCCCTAATCCGGTCAACCATTTATCAGCAAGACCTTCGTCGATTCCACGCTAGAAACATGAGAGGTCGAGAATTTCAAGAGGGAGACCTGGTTCTCCGAGTGGATCAGCAACGGCCGCACAAGCTTGCTCCCGCGTGGGAAGGTCCCTTCATCAGCACCAAGGTGCTCCACAATGGAGCATATCACCTCAACAATGTGGAGCACAATAAAGACGAGCCACGCGCTTGGAATGCAGAGTTGCTCCGTTGTTTTTATACTTAAGCACTCAGACTGTTGAGATGTAATAAGAAGTACCTTTAGTTTGTTTATCAAAGATACAGTTTTACAGTCTTCCAAATGATTGTTGTTGCTTATACATGTGTTTAAAATCCCCTAGTGGGTGGCTTAGCTGCGAATCCGTTTCGACTAAGTTTGAAAAAATCCCACCGCGTGAAGAGCAAGCCTCTCACTCGGGAGCTTAGCCACGAATTCGTTTCACATAAGTTTGAAAAAATCCTACCGAGTAAAGAGCAAGCCTCTCACTCGGGGTCTTAGCCGCGAATCTGTTTCGCCTAAGCTTGAAAAAATCCCACCGAGTGAAGAGCGAGCCTTTCACTCGGGGGGCTTAGCTGCAGTTCCGTACTCGCCGAAGTTTGAAAAAATCCCACCAAGTGAATAGCAAGCCTCTCACTCGGGGGATTAGCTGCAGTTCCCTACTCACGTAAGTTTCAAAAAATTCCACCGAGTGAAGAGCAAGCCTCTCACTCGGGGGCTTAGCCGCGAACCCGATTCGCCTAAGTTTGAAAAAATCCTACCGAGTGAAGAACGAGCCTCTCACTCGGGGGCTTAGCTGCAGTTCCGTACTCGCCTAAGTTTGAAAAAAAAACACCGAGTGAAGAGCAACCCTCTCACATGGGGGCTTAGTTGTAGTTCCGCACTTGCCTAAGTTTGAAAAAATCCCACCGAGTGAAGAGCAATCCTCTCACCCTGGGGCTTAGCTGCAGTTCCATACTCGCCTAAGTTTGAAAAAATCCCACTGAGTGAAGAGCAACCCTCTCACTCGGGGGCTTAGTTGCAGTTCCGCACTCGCCTAAGTTCGAAAAAATCCCACCGAGTGAAGAGCAACCCTCTCACCCGGGGGCATAGCTGCAGTTCTGTACTCGCCTAAGTTTGAAACACGTTCTGAGTGAAGGACGATCTTCTCACTCGGAGACTTGCCCACAACTACAACGTGCGCTCCATCCTAATCCGCAAGGACGACGAGGTGCAGGTCGACTGCGACCTTCTCCTCAGAGCTGCGCCACAAGTACAACGTGCACTCCATCCTAATCCGCAAGGACGATGAGGTGCAGGTCGACTGCAACCTTCTCCTCAGAGCCGCGCCACAAGTACAACGTGCACTCCATCCTAATCCGCAAGGACAACAAGGTGCAGGTCGACTACGATCTTCTCCACAGAGCTGCGCCACAAATACAACGTGCGCTCCATCCTGATCCGTAAGGACGATGAGGTGCAGGTCGACTGCGACCTTCTCCTCAGGGCTGCGCCACAAGTACAACGTGTGCTCCATCCCGATCCGCAAGGACGACGAGGTGCAGGTCGACTACGACCTACTCCTCAGAGTTGCATCACAAGTACAAAAGACTGTTCCGAGCGAAGAGACAAGCTTCACTCGGAGATAAAGACAAGCATATTCGAAGAAGAGTTAAGTTTAGGATAAATCAAGCAAGGTTCAGAACCGCGAATAAAAGTGCTCAGGCATCAGGCCCAAAGGAGTTTAACGGTTGCAAAATCACTCGGCATTCTGAGGCAAATTTAAGGCAAGGCATAAAGTTTGTTCACTCCATAGGAGGAGGGCTAGCAGGTTCGACGAACTCGTCCAGGTCGATTCCATCAGCAATCCGAGTAGCAGCAGCAATGAAAGTTTCCATGAAAGATTGGAAGTCAAGCCTCTTGGTATTGGCAACCTTGATTGCTGCTAGCTTCTCCTCTCTAGCTTCTTTGAAGTGGACACGAACCAGAGACAGAGCCACGTCAGCACCACATCGAGCAGAATACTTCTTCCATTCCTGCTCGACCAGGAATCTCATTAAGTCGAGTCATCAGAGACTTGAGATCATTCGGAAGCGTCGCCCTTGGCCAGAGCAATGTGTCGATCCGCGACACCGCAACCTTCAGTCGAGCGAGGTAGTCGACGACGCTAGCAAGACGAGATTCCAATCGGAGCACATTCATGGCGGCTTCATCCTTGACAGGGGAGTTGATGGGGTCCTAGCTCATTTCGATTTGGCCAGTCTCAGCCTCAAAGTTTTGACAGAATTTTGCACCCATAGAGAAACAATGAGTCGAAAGTTTATGATTAGTCGACGAAAGCAAATCAACCAGTCGGAGAAAAGTACCTTCAAGAATGAGGAATAACTTCTTGGCCAGTCCTCCCAAATAGTTCTCCAGCTCGTCTCTCTTGCAGGAAACGTCTCCCACTTTATCAGTCAGGGTCCCTTTGTCCTTCTTCAGTCGAGTCACCTCCTTGTTGGCTTCGTCAAGGGCAGCCTTCAATTTGGTGTTCTGTTCCTCCAGCTTTCCGACTGAGGCCAGCTTCTGGTCGGCGAGTGCCGTTTTGCCTTCTGCCGTTTTTTGTGCGGCGGCAAGATCAGAGTCCTTCTTCTCCAAAGCCTGTCTCATTGTTTCTACAAAGAATAACATTTGAGTAAGAAAAAGGAAGGAAACGATGGCAGGAGAATCAGTCGACAAGTTTTCCTTACCAGCAGCATCATCCTTAGCCTTCTGCAAATTCGTCTTGGCCAACTCCAAATCAAGATTGAGCTGGATTTGCTTCTGCTCCAAGTCAGCAAACGGAGCTCCAAGTTCACAAGATTTCTGTCGTCCGAGGATAGTCAGTCGACAGATGCAAAGATTGGTTGCTTCCGAGCAATAAAATAACAACTTCAAAGAGTTCTAAGACTACTGCCAAATCAAATACTTAACAACAGTCTCGGGGACTACACCCAGTGGGTGCACTCAACGTGCCCCCACTGGTTTGAAATTTTCATTGATTTGGTCCGTCCAGTCGGAAAAAAATATTACTTGTTCTCAGACCATAGCTGACTACTCGCAGTCGACTATGGTCTCGGGGACTACACCCAGTGGGTGCACTCAGCGTGCCCCCACTGGTTCGGGTTCCACTCAACGTGATCTGCTCAGACCGAGTGAGAAAGTTCTGATTCACAGACCATAGCCGACTGCTCGCAGTCAACTATGGTCTCGGGGACTACACCCAGTGGGTGCACTCAGCGTGCCCCCACTGGTTCAAAGACTCAATCGACACAACCTAGACGACTCAAGAGGCAAAACTATTCAGCAGAAATTGAAACACCCAGTGGGTGTACAGATGCAAAGTGCAGACTGACAAATGGATGCATAGTAAAGGTTTTTAGGTACCATATCCTAACAGAACAAACGTCAAGCTAGAAGATCAGCGGGAAATAAGCTAACCTGGATGTTGGCCTGGAGTGCTGAGCTGGCGTCGTAAGCAACTTGACTGGCCTCGCGAACCACTTTCATTTGCTCCATCATGATGCCTCCCTGGCATATAGCTTCCTTGGCAGCACTCACTTGGTCCTCTGGGACGTGATGTGCGGTGAAAAGTGAAGACGGTGGATCAGTCAGAGCCTGTGCAGTCGACGCTGAGGCTATGCACTCGACAAAGGAACGACAAAAGTAACAGAGGCCCGGTTGATGTCTCCAGATTGCTGAATCACTGGTTTTGTTGCTGGAGTTGATTGAGGCGTTTTGTTAGTTGGTGCCTTCTTGCTCAAAGTCCTGCTCCTCCTTCCCGTGGGCCTCAGTGGCACATCCTTGCCGTCGTCTAGAAGTTCAATAACATTGGGCGGAACTGCAAAGGAATCAATTACAAGAGTTCAGTCGACCGACAAAATGGCTGATAAAGTAAAGACAAAATAACAAGAGTTGTGCCCGAGTTGGAAGTGACTGCGTCCTCCATCTCCTCATCTTCATCATCTTTATATATAGAAGTCCCAGAAGTAGCAGCATTGCAAATTGAAAATTCACTTGGTCAGAACAGAGAAATGAGTCGACCAAAGAGCAAGTCGTACCAAACTAAGAAGTCAAATTCAGGAATTACCGAGAAGCAATGGGTACATCCACTTTGATATTGGGAAAGGCCTTCCGAGGTTTTGGTGGTACGACTTTGGGCTGCTTTGGAGCCTTCTCAGTCGGCACAGGAGAAGACGTCTGAGTGCGCTTTGAAGACTGACCAGTCTGTGCAGTTGCTTTCCCACGGATGCTAGCTGGGTCATGGGTATGCTTGGATCGCCTTTCCGTGCGAGGAGGAGAGTCGACCTCCTCACCATCGCTCGGGTCGTCACTCTCCTCGTCCTCCCCTCCATCAGACTGCCAGTCGGTGCTTTCTCCTCCGCTCACCTCTCCCTCCTGCTCCTGCTCCTGCACCTGCTCTCCGTTGGGCATTGAATACAACTCAGTGTAGATCTGCAAGACAACAAGTTGAACAAATGATAGTCAGTTTACAAGAACAATTACATGATGGATCAAGAAGACACTCGGAAAGAAAGAGTCGGACCTTGTATGGTTCATAAGTGTTGTCGAGTGGAGGAACCCTCCTAGACCCTCTGGGGTTGTCTTTGTTTCCGGTGATGCCCTGCAGCCACTGTGCTACCGTCTCCTCCTCAACTTCTTCAGGGTGAATCCGGGTGGAGTCGTCGATGCCTGAGTACATCCACATCGAATGATCACGGGCTTGAAGCGGCTGGACGCGTCGACTGAGAAAGACCTTTAGCAGATCCATGCCAGTCACGCTGTCACGGACAAGTTGGACTACTCGCTCGACCAACATCTTCACCTCCACTTTCTTCACCGGAGTCACTTTCAAGGAAGAAGGCTTCTCGACTCGAGCCATGGGAAAGGGGGAAAGCCCAGTCGACTGACCAGGAGTCGGCTGGTCTTTGCAGTAGAACCAGGTCGACTGCCACCCTCTGACTGACTCGGGTAGCTGGGGGTGTTGGGGGAAAAGTGGTGAAGTTGAGCTCCAAAGAAGTTCAGAAAGCCTCGGAAGAAAGGACGGGGAGGCAAAGAAAAACCACGGTCAATGTGAGTGGCGAGAAGGACGCACTCACCCTCCTGCGGCCGCGGCTCGGTCTCGCCCTCCAGAAGCTGCCAAGACCCGTGGGGGATCAGTCCCCCCTCGACCAAATCCTCCACGTCCTCCTACTGGATCGTCGACCGAATCCAGTCGCCCTGGATCCAGCCGGGTGGCAGGCCATATCTCGATGAAGACCCTCCCCGGCTCGTCTTCTTCCCCTTCGCTTTCGTCATCACCTTCTTCACGTGCTCCAGAGCCGCTGTCTTCTCCTTCCCCATTGTGGTGGATGGAGCTCAAGCAGGGCGGCGGCGCCGAGGGCAGAGGTGGATGCGATGGAGAAATAGAGGAGGAAGGGAGAGAATGGGGCGCACTGTGCAAAAAAACCCAGCCACGACGCTTTATATAAAGCATTCTCCCGAGTGGCTGACTCATGGGCCCGGGAAATTGCTACCTCTTGAGCACTGCGTTGGTTTTCCCTTGAAGAGGAAAGGGTGATGCAGCAAAGTAGCGTAAGTATTTTCCTCAGTTTTTGAGAACCAAGGTATCAATCCAGTAGGAGGCTACACGCGAGTCCCTCGTACCTACACAAAGCAAATAACTCCTCGCAACCAACGCGATAAGGGGTTGTCAATCCCTTCACGGTCACTTACGAGAGTGAGATCTGATAGATATGATATGATAATATTTTTGGTATTTTTGTGATAAAGATGCAAAGTAAAATAAAAGAAAAGTAAAAAGCAAAGGAAATAACAAAGTGTTGGAAGATTAATATGATGAAGATAGACCCGGGGGCCATAGGTTTCACTAGTGGCTTCTCTCAAGAGCATAAGTATTTTACGGTGGGTGAATGAATTACTGTTGAGCAATTGATAGAATTGAGCATAGTTATGAGAATATCTAGGTATGATCATGTATATAGGAATCACGTCCGAGACAAGTAGACCTACTCCTACCTGCATCTACTACTATTACTACACTCATTGACCGCTATCCAGCATGAATCTAGAGTATTAAGTTCATGAAAACAGAGTAACGCCTTAAGCAAGATGACATGATGTAGAGGGATAAATTCATGCAATATGATAAAACCCCATCTTGTTATCCTCGATGGCAACAATACAATACGTGACTTGCTGCCCCTACTGTCACTGGGAAAGGACACCACAAGATTGAACCCAAAGCTAAGCACTTCTCCCATTGCAAGAAAGATCAATCTAGTAGGCAAAACCAAACTGATAATTCGAAGAGACTTGGAAAGATAACCAATCATACATAAAAGAATTCAGAGAAGATTCAAATATTGTTCATAGATAATCTTGATCATAAACCACAATTTATCGGTCTCAACAAACAGACCACAAAAAGAAGATTACATCGAATAGATCTCCACGAGAGAGGGGGAGAACATTGTATTGAGATCCAAAAAGAGAGAAGAAGCCATCTAGCTACTAACTATGGACCCGAAGGTCTGAAGTAAATTACTCACACTTCATTGGAGAGGCTATGGTGTTGATGTAGAAGCCCTCCGTGATGGATTCCCCCTCCGGCGGAGCTCCAAAACAGGCCCCAAGATGGGATCTCGTGGGTACAGAAGGTTGCGGTGGTGGAATTAGGTTTTTGGCTCCGTATCTGATCGTTTGGGGATACGTAGGTGTATATATAGGAGGAAGAAGTACGTCGGTGGAGCAACATGGGGCCCACGAGGGTGGAGGGCGCGCCCTGGGGGGGTAGGCGCGCCCCCTACCTCGTGGCCTCCTGGAAGCTTCTCTTACGTAGGGTCCAAGTCTCCTGGATCATGTTCGTTCCAAAAATCACGCTCCCGAAGGTTTCATTCCGTTTGGACTCCATTTGATATTCTTTTTCTGCGAAACTCTGAAATAGGCAAAAAACAGCAATTCTGGGCTGGCCCTCCGGTTAATAGGTTAGTCTCAAAAATAATATAAAAGTGGATAATAAAGCCTAATATTGTCCAAAACAGTAGATAATATAGCATGGAGCAATCAAAAATTATAGATACGTTGGAGACGTATTAGAAATCCTGTCAAATACAGCAAAAGTCATGCATGCAGTACGTGGCGAAAAAGGTGGCGCGGGGATCGAGGCGCCCCTGCCTAATCCACTCCGATTACCGTGGCTTCCTCTGCCCCACGCGCTTCCCCAAATTTCAAATCTCGTAAGATCCGAGAGCGGCAGAGCAGTCAATCAGGCCGAAGATTTTATACCGTATCGAACACTCGAAGCTTATCGACAAAGTTCACTCGACAACTTCTGAATGCCTCAAGGTGACTAAAAAAGAAGCCGAAGCTTTTTGCGTGGTTCACCAATCCAAGTAAAGTGCTTCCGAAGCAGGAAAGTTGGGTCGGAACGGCCTTCGACTTCAATTCCACTCGGACCCAGAACCATTCGGGGGCTAATGACGATGACATGTACCTAGGGTAGGGCAATAGACCTAATCTAAGTACCCTACCTAAGGACACTGCCCTACAGTCAAGGACATTCAAAGGACAGCGGATTCTACCGACTGAAATGACCACATGATACAACCCACTCGACTGAGAGTTCCACTCGGACGACCCAATTCCATTCGACAAGAGTATGCTCACTTGACCATATCAGGAACCACTTGGAGTATAGAAGATCTAAGGTCACTCTAAATGACAACGGTCAGGCGTTCACTCTGTAGTCTTAATGATCATTATATGACTTTAATGCTGGCGTTACCAGTAATGTCCTATCTTTATGTACATTGAACCCTGTGTAACTGAGGGCCGGAGGGGTATGGTGAACTCTATATAAGCCACCCCCTCCTCAGGAACAAGGGTTCGCACCCCCTGTAACTTCACGCATAATCTAATCGAACGAGCTCGCGAGCACCAAGACGTAGGGCTGTTACTTCCACTGAGAAGGGCCTAAACTCATAAATCTTGCGTGCACAACTTCACCATAGCTAGGATCTTGCCTCCTCATACCTACCCCCATTCTACTGTCAGGCTTAGAACCACGACATCAGTCACTCGGAAATGGGTCTATATAAGGCATCCGGGCCGACGTGTTTAGCACAGTGCGTCTCGTCCCCTTCTTCTTCCTCTGCTTCTCCACCGCATTCGCCCTCACTCTCGACGCCGCCGCCCCGTCTGAGTGTAGCCTGCTGTGATGGGGAAGGAGAAGACGGCGGCTCTGGAGCATGCGAAGAAGGTGACAAAGGCGGCGAAGGGCAAGAAGACGAGTCGGAGCGGTCGTCATCAAGGTCTGGCCTGCCGCCTGGCTGGATCCAGGGCGACTGGATCCGATCCACGATCCAGAAGGAGGACATGGAGGATCTGGTCGAAGGGGGCTTGAATGCCCACGGGTCCTGGTGGTTGCTAGGAAATGATATCGAGCCGCGGCCACAAGAGGTTGAGTGCGTCCTCCTCGTGACTCATGTTGACCACGGTTTCTCCCTGCCTCCATATCCATTTTTCAGGGTTTCTTGAATTTCTTTGGAGCCCAACTCCATCACTTTTCCCCCAACACCATCACATATCTTGCTGCATTTGTTTCTCTGTGTGAGAATTTCTTGGGCTGTCGACCGCACTGGGGTCTTTTCAAACACATATTCACTTGTCGCTCTCAGTCTGTAAAAAAGGCCAATCCAAGTGATGAGAGGATGCACGTGATCCAGATGTGCGGGGGTCTAGGAATTCAGATGAGGGGTAGGAGCTCTTTTCCAGCTATGACACTTCCCGATTCAGTTAGAGGGTGGCAGTCGACTTGGTTTTACTGCAAAGACCATCCGACCCCTGGTCAGTCGACTGGACTTCCTCCCTTCTCCATGGACCGAGTCCAACCGCCCTCCCCTTTGAAAGTGACTCCAGCGGAGAAGGTAGAGGTGAACGTGCTAGTCGATCGAGTAGTCCAGTTAGTCCGTGATGGCGTGACTGGCATGGACTTTCTTGAAGTGTTTCTCAGTCGACATGTTCAGCCACTCCAGGCCCGCGATCATCCCATGTGGATGTACTCGGGTATTGATGACACCACTCGGATCCACCCAGAGGAAGTCACCGAGGAGGTGGTAGAGCAGTGGTTGCAGGGCATCACTGGTAACAAAGACAACCCTAGGGGGTCCAGGAGGGTTCCACCATTCGACCACGCCAATGAACCAGACATGGTGTGATCTTTATTGCCGAATGTTCTGATCTGTAACTGTGTGTCAACCTGATTGACATTTTGTGCAATTCTTTGCCTCACAGATCTATACTGAGATGTACTCGATGCCCAACAGAGAACAAGTCCAGGAAGGAGAGTAAAGCGGAGGCGACACCGGCGACTGGAATTCTGACGGTGAAGGTGATGAAGAAAACGAAGACTCAAGCAGCGGTGAGGAGGTCGACTCTCCACCTCGCTCGGAAAGACGCTCCAAGCAGAAGCACGACCCAACAAGTGTTCGCGGCAAAGTGGTTGCGCCAAGTACGTAGACCTCAAAGCGCACTCGGACTTCCTCCCCTGTTCCGACTAAAAAGGCCCCGAAACAGCCCAAGGTTGCACCCTCAAAGCCTCAGAAAGCCTTGCCTAAGATCAAAGTGAACGCCCCCGTCGCTTCTGGATACTTATTGTGCTTTATCCCTCTGCTTTTGTAAAGTTTGATCTTCAGTTGACTCACTCTCTTGCTTAACCGAGTGAATTCTGAAATTTGCAGTGCTGCTACCTCTGGGACTTCGATTTACAAGGATGGTGATGATGAGGGGATTCTCGAATCAAGGGTTCCAGCGAAACCCTTAAGGTTTGAACTCTGGGGTGCGTGCGAAGTTCTTTCCCTCCTACCAATCTACGCCCAAGCTCGCTAAGATCTCGCGGATGAACTCGACGAACTCGCAACACAGAAAGACACGAGATTTATACTGGTTCGGGTCATCGTTGTGGTGTAATACCCTACTCTAGTGTGTGGTGGTGGATTTCCTCTTGGGCTGATGATGAACAGTACAAGGGGAAGAACAACCTCCTGAGGTTGGGGTGTTCTTGTGCTTGGCGAACTGTGTGTGTCTGAGGATTCGATGCCTCCTACTGGGGTGGCTAGACCTATTTATAGAGGCCCTGGTCCTCTTCCTGAATATTGAGCGGGAAGGGAGCCAACAACGGCGGGCAATTTGGAAGAGGATAGCTAGTACAAGCTATCCTGACAAAAGTGGTCTTCGCCTGCAAAAGGCTCTGGTGATGACGCCGTCTTGGGCTCCATGGTGACCTCCATCCTGCTGGCCTGCTGGTCTTGGTCTCGTTGCACTGATATGGAAACCTTTGTGTGATGCCTCGATACTCCGCGCCTGCGCTAGCCTCCTTAGCACCAAAGAGGAAACAAGGACGCTGCGTGCGCTGGTGCCTGCCTGGTGTCTATTGTCATGGCTCACGTCATGAGAGCCTCGTGAGGTTTGCCCCACCTTGACATCTCCACTCCTCGTGAGCCTGCCTGGAGAGGCCGCTCCTGAGGAGGTCTTGCGTCGTCCGCCTCGCGAGGCTTGGCCCCTCGCGAGGGTCTTGAATACCTTGTTGACGAAGATGGGCCGTACTGGCCTGCTAGCGTAGCCACGCCGTGGGCCGCAGGCAGGCAAGTCTGGGGACCCCGTTCCCAGAACGCCGACAGTAGCCCCCGGGCCCAAGGTGCGCTCGGGCTTGGCTTCGAGGCGAAGCCAAAGGTCAAGTACGGAGTGCCGCAGGCCCCAAAAGCTTGCGGCCTTGGTCGACGCATGGCGGTTGATTGGACGTGGGCGTCTCCATTTCCCCATGCTGCCTTTGAATCTGCCTGGCTATGCGCCCCGCCCCCCAGCCTAGACAGTTATTATTCCCTTGTCCATGCCGGGCTCCCCCAAATCTCTCTGCTTTCTCGAGACTCTGCTCCTCCCCTCCAATCTGTTCTGCGCCCTGCTTGCCTTGCCGCTATGGCATCGGGACAAGCAGACAAGGGGAAGAAGCCCCTGCCTTCACCAAGTGCGCCTCCGTCCTTCGAGCCTGCGCTCGGCCGGCCCCTGGTGCTCAACGACAAGGCCATGGACAAGGTGCTCCCCATGCTTGCCTCCAGTTTCAAAGAGTGGGGAGAGACAATGGCTTGGACCGCATCTTGTACTCGCATTGCCCGGGCAGCCACTGAGATCACAATCTTCATAGGTACCCTATGGGCTGGCTTGATTCCTCCCTTCTCCGCCTTCTTCAACACGGTGCTCGAGCATTATCAGATTCGTATGCTGCATCTCGACCCTCAATCTGTGACTCTTCTCGCTGTCTTTGCCTTTGTGTGCGAAACCATGGTGGGCATTGCTCCCTTTGTGTCCCTCCTCTGCCATTTCTTCTCATTGCATCTGACTGACCCTCGGCAGAGCTTGGGGTGCATGAGCTTCCAGGTCGTGGCCACGACAGCGGGCGCGGGGGTTGACTTTGAGCTTCCTCCATCCACGAGCGAGTTTCAGACACGATGGGTGTTTGTCGACGCTGGTGTGCTCAGCCCTCTGCTCCATGTTCCGCCGGGGCCTGCTGTTCCCAACTCCAGTTGGGGCCACCAGAAGCTCGCGAGCCCCCGTCTTGTTCCCGTCTGGCTTGGGCTGAGGAAGTTGAAGGACCGCGGCGTGACTGCGCCTATGGTGGTGAAGGAGTTCGTCAAGCGTCGAGTCTCTCTGCTTCAGCACCATTCCTGCCTGATGTGGGCCTTGCTCAGCAGTAAGGACCATATGAGGTTTCGAGAGGAGGGGCTTCCTCTTAAGATGTGGCAAATGGTCTCACGGTCCTGACGGGTGCCCCTTTGACGGACGATATGCCCAGGCAGAGCTGTCTGCTGTACCGCTGCGAGAACAAGGCCGAATTTGCCGAGAGCATGCCCTCCTTTGATGAGTGGGGGCTGCGCCCAATCGGCCTGGTGGGGCCCCGCGAGAACCCTGTCGACGTGGTTTCCTTCCTCGCCGCCGGTGCCGAGCTCGCCCCAATTGTGGGTGCAGGAGGGCGAGCTCCGACGGAGGCCGGGAGCCCAGGTGCTGAGGAGCACATGCCGCAAGGTGATCCTAGGGCGTCGTCCTCAGGAGCTCACGATTCCTCCCCTGGGGCGTCGATTACAGAGGCGACGCAGCATGTGGTTCCTGAGGTCAAAGCCCCGGAAGCCTCGGGAGGTCGTGGTGAGATGGCACCTGACTATTCACCGCAGCCGGGCACCCCTGAAGTGAAGGAAATATGCCCTAGACACAATAATAAAGTGTCGGTGTACGAAAACAGGGGTATACTCTTTTGTACCCCTATGACTGTGCACGGGCAATCTGAGCCACGGGCGCTGCCGCACCGAGCACGGCAAGGGAGGTAGAACCAAGGTAAGGCCGAAGCTGAAGAGGAGCAGAACGACCCCAAGACCACGAAGAGCAGGGGGAGCAAAGCAGACCCCCCCCCCCCGGCAAGACCCTTGCCGGGAGGCAGCTTTAGTTAGCCCGGCAAGATCCTTGTCGTGGCAGCTCGCCCCACACCGACGGAGCGAGGTCACCCTTGAGTCCACTGCCCCCATGGGGCAAGGATTCGGGAGACATCCCCGTGGTGGCATGCAGATCTTTGTGAGGACATCCAAGACCAGATACCCACTTAAGAAGATGACGACCCTTGGCGGGATCCCAGCCAAGGAGGACCACAAGGCCCCCGACAAGAGCCTTGTCGGGGATGACAACAAGTGCCACGGCAAGACCCTTGCCGGGGCCCCGGCAAGGCCCTTGCCAAGGACGCCCGCGGGGCCACCATCAGGCCCGCCCCAGTCGCACCTCCACCGCCGCTCGCACGCAGCGGCCGACCAACCAGTTGGGCAGGCACCTGCGTGGCGGCGTGCGAATCTTCGTGAAGACCCACCTCGGCGCCACCTCAGCTGTGTGTCTGCCCACATGGCACCACAAGCACCGCTGGCCAGGGCGCGTGTCAACACCAGGGGGAGCGGCGAAGGACGGGGCGGGGCTCTCCCCCGCCCCCGATAAAGCTAGGAGACCTCAGCAAGGCGCATTAAATGCGCCTTGTCATGTAATGCGAGGGATAAACTCGCATTACTGTACCCTTTACACCTCCTGTGTGCCGCTGTGGCAGCCCCTTTCCTATAAAAGGAGGCCCGAGGCGACCAGGAGGGGGATTCGGCTTTTTGGAGCTCCTCACGCCCCATAGCTAGTTCAAGAACACAGAGATATAATCCACCAAAGCAGGAGTAGGGTTTTACGCATCTTGGCGGCCCGAACCTGGATAAAGGAACCGTGTACTGCCTGCTTGATTCGCTCTTCTCACGACCCCCGCGCCCCGCAACCGCAGTAGGGATTCCAGTGATCCCATAGGTGTCGTTTCCCACCGACATCTTTGGCGCGCCAGGTAGGGGGTGCGCAGTTGTGAGAATCGGCTTTAGCAGTCAGTTCGATGCTCCTTCATCTTCGCGATCTTTGAAGAAGAAAAGGGGCCAGGAGATCGACACTCGAGTGATCGCAGACAAAAGCTAAGTTGCACTGAACTCTCGCATATAATACCCTTTTTATTTGAGGTTATTCGCCCCCTCGGAGATGTTCGCTTTGTATGAAAAAAACATGCACGCCAGGGGGCTCTACCACGATCGGCAACGCCCTTGCCCTGTTTCGAGTCCGCTCAACAGCTCAAGCGGCTGCGTCGAGAATGGCAGAGTAGCCTCCCGTGATCGGCAACGCCCTCGATTCTTACTCGAGTCAAGCTCGACAGTTCGAGTGGCCGCGTTCGGAACGGGGAGGTGGCTCGTCCGGTCGCACGCGTACCCGGCAGGCCATGAGGATCCATCCCCAAGACGCCGCTTGGGGCTTTCGCGCCGGCAAGCCTTCCCGATCGGCGTAGGGCACACATACAAAGAGGAATTGAACAGGGAAATAACATGCACGGAATTAAAGAGTACTTCAGAGTTATATTACATCACATCGTTGTCGCGGTTCTAACTAAAGATAAAACTTGTCTTGGTCGAGGACCTGCAGCTGCGAAGAAGAACGGGACGCTCAGTCCCGGCGCTGGCCTTCCACCCTCTTGACTTCGCCGATGCAGTCGGTGATGGGCTTGATGCGCTCCTTGAGCACCGTGGGGTCAGCATCCTCCGGCAAGCTCTTCATCGCAGCCGCGAAGTCAAGATCGGGATTCCAGTATGCCACCTTGGTGAGGACTTTGGTCACGACCTTACGGCAAAGACGCCGGGCCTCCTCAGCCAGCGTGGCCATCCTGTTGGAGTGGAGATAGGCCAGGGCCCCAAGGACGCCCTCGAAGAACTGGGTCAGCTTGGTGTTGACGGTCCCGCTGCGCTCAGGGGCATACCTCACGTTTGGCAACCCCATGGTAGCCAATTGCGAGGTAACCCTGACGGCGACGACCTCCAGATGGCTGATCCACCTGTTCTCGCCCGCCACATATTCTTGGTGGGAGGCGGCCTCGGCTGCCCGCAGCTGCTTCTCCTCCTCCAGGCTTTTGTTCAAGGTCTCCTCCCGAGCCCTGCTCTCCGGCAATAGCTTCTCGAGATCCTCCAGCTTTAGCTTGAGGTCTCTGATGGAGTCCCGCGCCTCGGAGAGCTCACCAGTCCTGCTGATGACCATTCCTTGCGCCTCCACCAAGGCGCAGTTGAGCGAGCTCTTCTCGCCGGACAGCTTGAGGGTCTGCTCCTTGAGCTCGTCCCGCTCCGCCTCTAGCTCCTTCACCTTGCCGGCGTGGGCTAGGGCCTGGGCATCGAGCGCCTCTTTGTGCCTCTGCTCCAGCTCGTGGGTCCGACGCGCGACAAGGGCCTCGAGCTCCACATCCTTGCCGCGAAGCGTTGCGGCAAGCTTCGCCTTACACGCGGAAAGGTCCTCCTCCTGGGAGTCCAAGGTGGCTTGGTGCTGGTTCCGGACGGCTTCGGCCGCGGCAGCCAAGTTCGCCGCCTTCTCCTGGGCCTTCTCGATGTCGGCCATCTTCAGGGCGAGCTCCACGTCGCGCTGGGCCAATTTCTCCTGGAAGGCCCTCTGCTCCTCGCGAGACTGGCGAAACCAAGCCTGCGTTTCGGCGACACGCGCCTTGAAATCCGCCTCCGCGTTGTCCACCACTGCCGCCCTGGACTCAACTTTGTCCAGGCGGGCACGGTAGAGCGATTGGAGCTTCCGGAAGTTGGCCCCCATGGCGCGAAAGAGCTGCTCCTCTGAAGAACCGTCGCCGCCAACGTCCGGCGCGTCGACAACCTCGAACCCGGCGGCGGCAAGCACCTCGCCATCAAAAACCTCTCCCTCTGTGGGCGCTCGGCTTGACGCCCCATGGAGGTGGATGAAAAGATCATCGCCCACCTTCAGATACCTGTCGGGGCCCGAGGATGGGGAGGAGGGAGGTTGGTCGTCCATCACCTCTTCCTCAGCAGGGGCCTTGTCGGTCCCCCCGGCAGGACCACCGCCGGCGCCCTCGGCGGAGGCCTCGTCAGTAGCCTTGGCGGCCCCCGTGGCGGCATCCTCGGCTGCGCCCTTGGCGGCCTCACCAGCGGCGGCCTCGTCGGCGCTCTTGGCGGCCTCCCCAGCGGCCACCCTGTCGGCCTCAGCCGCGGCCTCTTCGGCAATCTCCCTGACAACGGTGTCCATGTCCTCCGTGTCCGTTTTTTTTTGAAAGCTCAGGACAGTGGGGGCAACCCCCCACTGACTTTATATTACTTCAACCATAGTTTACAACACACACTCACACTGGGTCTACATGGTGCTGACTATGGAAGAGCCCCATCCCCATAGGAAGTGGTGGATAGAGTGACAGAAGCTAAGAGATTGAAAAGAAAAGATGCTTTACACTTAGATGGAAGCAACTAAATTTTCCACCAAAGGGACCAAGGCCTCCTTGATTCTATGTCTCATCATCACAATATCTTGTTTGAATCTCGGGAGCCACCCCTCAACCGAAGGCACGACGCCTCAAAAGTGCTTGTTATTACGTTCCTTCCACAAGCTCCATGCCGCGACCGTAAAGACCTCCATAAACATAGGGCCAGACCACCTCCCCTTCGCCTCATGCAAAAGTTGGAGCCTGTTCCCGTCATCAGCCCACACCACCCCCAACTTCCCCCAGCAGATTTTGCTGAAAGTACAGTGAAAGAAGAGGTGCTCTATCGTTTCCTCAGGTGGATTATCACACAGGAGACAGGTGTATACGTCGTCTCGCAGTTTCATGCCCCTCCTTTTGAGCATGTTTCTAGTGTTTAACCTGTCCGCGAGAAGCAGCCATGCAAAGACCCTCCATTTGTTGGTGCATTTGGACCGCCATATCCATTTGAACGCATCATCGGCCACCACCTCACGGAAGCAGTGCTCATAGAATTTGTTGGCCGCAAACTCCCCTGACCCCCAGACACATCTCCAAGTGTCAGCAGTGTCAGACAGGTCGGTCGCGGCCAGTCTTTCTTGGAGATCGTGTAACTCCTCTCTGGCTTGTGGGGAGAGTGGTAGGTGGAAGTTCTGTCCGAGAGTCGACGCAGTCAGCAGCGTTTGCACCGAGACATCCTCGTGCACCGCAAATGAGAACAGTCGGGGGTGGCTGTCACTGAGTATTTGTTCATGCCACAAATCTTTCCAAAAGAGGGCCGTGTCCCCTCTCCCCACCTCCACCGTTGTGACTCCCCTGTATGCTGGTGTGAGCTGAAAGATGTCACGCCACCAGAATGAACCACAGGGCTCAGTTGCATGTGGCACAGATCCGTCATAGTACGTGGCCCAGATTAGGTCCACCCACGGGACGTCACGGCGGTTGTAGAATTTGTGTAACTGCTTAATCAACAGGGCCTAATTCTGAGTTTGGAGATCAACAATTCCCAACCCGCCTTTCTCTTTGGGACGACAGACAAGGTTCCACACTGCCAAGGATACCACTTTGCGTCCATCTTCTGTGTCCTTCGCCCAGAGACAATATCGCCTAAGTTTGTCAAGATGTTCCAAAATCTTTGGAGGTAGTTTGATGGAGCACATAGCATAAATCGCCAGGGATGTGATCACCGAGTTTACCAGCGTTAATTTTGATCCGAGATCCAAAAGCGAGGCAGCAGTAGAGAGTCTGCGCTCGACCGATGCAACTAGCGGCATTAGGTCAGCCACCGTTGGCCTGGCCGTGCCCATAGGCATGCCCAAGTATGTGAATGGCATCTTGCCAACTGTGCATCCAAAAACCCCGGCCAAGCGCTCCGTCGCCTCATCCGCCGTGTTTACAGTCATCAGCGTAGATTTCTGAAAGTTGATATGCAGCCCAATGGATGATGCATAGATTTGCAGAATGGTCTTGATCGTCGCCGCTTGCGCCCGATCAGCCGGCATCACTAGGATAGTGTCATCCGCGTATTGGATCACAGGGTAGTCCATCTCTACCATCGTTAGTGGTAGCTGGATTTGTCCGCTGCGATAAGCGTCATTGATAGCTGCTTGGAGGAGATCGGCCGCTAGAACGAATATGAGCGGGGACGACGGGTCACCTTGACGCACACCTCTTTTGCAGAGAAACTGTCGCCCGGGGGTCCCGTTGAGCAGCACGGAGGATTTGGCAGTCGAGAACAAGCAGCGGATCCACCCCAGCCAACGGTCATCAAAGCCCATACATTCCATAATCCGCATCATTGAGGCATGTTCAATTGTATCGAAGGCCTTCGCAAAGTCAAGCTTGAGGATGGCTATTTCGCGCCCCGAATTCTGGCACTGATGTATGAACTCATACGCCCACGCCACACAATCTTGGATCGACCTACCTCTCAAGAAGCCGTACTGGTTTCGATGAATAATCCTGAGCACCACTTTTTGCAGCCGATTGGCCAAGAGTTTCGTCAATAGTTTGAGACAGCAGTTCAGGAGTGTTATAGGGCGATAATCATCCGCTGTCTCAGGCGACTGCGTCTTTGGGATTAGCGTAATGAAACCAGTGTTCAAGCTTTCCAAGTCTAAAGTACCTGCATGGAATTCAAAGCAAAGCTTATAGAACTCCTCCTTAATGATGTGCCAGCAGGCTTTGATGAAGCTTCCACTGAATCCATCCGGTCCGGGGGCACGGTCCGAAGGCATCTCTTTGACCACTTGATCAATCTTCTCCCGAGTGAATGGTCGAGATAGCTCTTGTAGTCCATCCACCTTCTTGATAATGCGATCAAGGTCAAACTTCCAGTTGGCAGGGTTGGAGCACCCTAGTCGATCTTTGTGGGTTTGGAGGAGCACCGCCTCTTTGCCTACATGATCATAAATTACCGTGTCATCCGGTTGGCGTAGCGAGGCAATGTTATTTCTACGGTAGCGTTCGGTCGCAACCCTATGGAAGAATTTGGTATTGCCATCCCCAAACTTGAATTGTCTGACTGTACACCGCTTCTTCCAGTACGCTTTTTTGCACTCCAAGAGATGCAAAAGATGTGCTTTTAAGATTTTCCTGAAGTTCGATTCTGGCACAGTCAGCTGTCGACGATCCTCCAGGCCATCAAGCTCTAGGAGGGTATTGTTGCAGTTCTCAATTAGCATAGATAGCTTCGAGATCTTCTTGCTCCACTATTTCAGATCATACCTAAGGGTTTTAAGTTTTTTGCACAGGAGCATGGCTGCATTTGGGGCGTAACATCGCTTGTTCCACGACCGCTGAACTACATAAAAAAACCTGGCTGCTTGATCCAGTAGTCCTCGAAGCGAAATAGCTTGGTTTTGAGGATTTTGGACTATATGCTAACGTAGAACGGGACGTGATCGGACGTTGGTTTACCCAGGGGCATGACGACTGTGTTCAGAAACTTGACTGCCCAATTCATGGAGGTAAAATGCCAATCCAACTGCTCGAGGAGCGGGTTAGATTGCATGTTGCTCCAGGTGAAGGAGCGTCCTTTGATTGGTAATTCCACCAACGATTGTTTACGTATGATTTCATTGAAGATTAGCATATCATTAGCATCACCTCCTCCACGGTTACGGTTGTCTGGCGATCTGATATAGTTAAAATCGCCCAAGACAAGCCAATCTTCCCCAAAGGGTATTTGGAGATCAAAAAGCCACTGAGTGAACAAAGTTCTACTAGGGTCAGTACACGGACCGTAAACATTAACGAGCATCCACACGTCATTTGATTGGGTTGAAGTAAGCCGCACGCCGAGCGCAAACGATTCAGAAAAGACAGACACCCCCGTGAACACTGAACTCATCCACACCGTTAATAAGCCACCCGAATTACCAACCGAGGGCACAAATTCAAACATATCAAACTTCTTAGGGCAAAATAACTTAACGAACGACGCATCAAAAGATTCACGTTTGGTTTCTTGAAAGCAAACGACCGAACTACCACTAATTTTATCGCATTACGGATCGCCAATTGTTTCTTTTTAGAGTTGATGCCACGAATGTTCCAGCAGAGGACATTCCAGTGCTTATTTGTCGTCATCTCGGGCTAGCTGAGGTCTGAATCGGCATGATCTCCAGCCAGGAGCTTCTGTGCGCTAATATCTTCAGCTGGTATCCCACATTGCTCCGTGCCCACCCGCTGCAACTGTTGGATCGGAATTGGGGGTGGCAGTTCGTCAGACTGACCTTCAGCAGGCTGCGGCAGAGCTGTGCAAGGATCTGTTGCCTTGGAGGAACATGCAACCGCTGGAGCACCCCTGGCTTTGACCTTAGACTGTGTCCTTTTGGCGTCACCAACGAGATTGACCTTGAAGCCATAGTACCTCGTTGCCCTGGAACTGCGTCTCAGGGTAGTCGTGTCAATTGGCATCTTCTCTGCATGGATCATCCGCTGAATGTGTTGGTTCAGTGGCTTGGCCTTGGTAACTGTCAGATCTTCAGATGTAGCAACAGCACTAGCTTCATCTGTCCCAGAAATAACATCCGAGTGCGCCCTCCCTAAATCAGTGATCTGCACCGTGGCTCCCGCCCCACCAGACGGTCGGGAAAAGGCAACCCAGGTGATTGGGTTTGCAAAGACAGTCCTGCATTCAGAAGGAACAACAATAGTCTCCGGGAGAGGGGGCAGCATTGCAGTCCATGGGCGAATCTGCATATTCAGGTAGCTCACCCCTTCCAGAACAACAACAGATATGTTGAAGAAGACATTTAGAGGGTTCAGAGGGAAAAAAGCACTCGACCGACCTTCTTCAGGCGCAGTAATACAGCGGGTGTACCTCCCATAAGAAATCATCCAAAGAAACTGCAGAAATTCGTGCCCCATATCAGTCTGCACCTCAACGGCAAGCGATTCACCATTAGAGCGCACAAAACGCAACCCAGAAGTAGGTGTGCCATTAATCAGTGCATCCGCAGCCTCAGTAACATCAGAGTATACAGACCATTCGTCCTGAGGATCGTCAGAGATGTTGCTATCCTGCTCCACTCCATCCATGAGGGATGGCCCTGTGTACTGAAAAAGCGTTCTGAAACTGAATCCTCTGTAAGGAGGTGGGGCAACTGGCCAGACCCCCCATCCATCATTCTGAGCTGGCTGCTGTTGTGGTAATTGCTGTTCCCAAGCCTCATCAATCTTCTGCTGCATCCAGCGCCGATGTTCAAGAGCCCACTGCTGCGCCGCAGTCAGGTACGGCAGGTCATATGGATGCAGGGAAGCGTTCATCGGCGAGGCTTCATCCTCATTTCCTACCAGGTCAGGGATTGTATGCCTACCATTGAGCACATACACAGGCACTGACCATGATCGTCCCATGACAGGGAGCGTGCCAATGCTCTTTATCACGAGGCTATGAGGAACCTGCGCGATATCACTAAGGATAACCCTGACCAGCACACGCTCCTTGTTATGCCCCGGTCTGTGCCAGAGATCTAACTTGCCAAAACAGGACACTGCCTTGTTGATGTAGTGGTCATTCTGGTAATCCATGGGGAAGGCAAGAAATAGAACCCAAGCAACATATTGAAACGGGCAGCGGCGCATATTCTCTCCCTCATCATGCGGTACAAACCAAAAAGTCATATCATCATCAATAGGATCTAACTGGTGCGGACTTTCCTGAATGTACTGATCCCTCAAAGCAACATCCGCAAACGCTACCATCCCCACCCCGATAGGGTAAACAAAAGCATCAGGTACCTCAAGGTGAAAATCCTCTACCATGATGCGCACCACCTCATCCAACACCGTCTGCTTCTGATGATCTGGAACAGGGGGAACCGCGGTGACGATAGCGTACCTCTCATGGCTCACCGGCGGGTCGTCAACCACCATCATGTTGCGAGCCAGCCTGTGGTCCGGCCTGCGCTCAATCCGAGCTCCCATCGGCACGAACTGAAAAGGCCTCGCCGAAAAGTTGGCCATTACGGTGGTTGTAGTGGTGGCGGTCGCTACAGTCAATGGCGGAGCAGGGGAGGAGGAGGAGGAGGGCTTGTCTCTCTGCTCTTTGGTTGTCAGGGGCGGCTGGCTATTCCAATGTACTGCAGGGGGAAGCGGAGTCGTCCGCCCAATGGATATCGGGGGAGGGGGCCCAACTTCTGGTAAATTCCTTTTGGGACGCCAAACCATTTTTCTATTAGGAAAATGTAGATTCTGTGGTCGGGGGTGTGGTCTAAGCCGCGGCATCGAATCCAAGTTAATGCGATCTTGCCGTTCCGCCTTCCTCTGACGCCAGAAAAGACGAGGTGCAGATTGATCACACCAGTATGCCTCATGGCCCAAAAATTTACAGTGTTTGCACCAGCGAAGCCCAGGGCAAAATTCTCTGTAATGGGCCATACTGTTACAATTCGTGCATGCTCGGACTGGCCGGCCCAATTCTGTTTCCATGCAAATGCATGCACGTAGAAAGTTATGGCATGTGTTACAGCTTTTGGCAAGGCAATTGACAGAATCATGATCTCCTCCGAAGCACCTCGCACATCTGCCCAAAAGGCGGTGAATAAAGTCCGAAGGAGGCAGGTCGTCTAAATTATAAGCTTGTCGGATATTAGCCTCCTCATAATTGGCTTGCCTTAGGTCGAGGATATTTTCCAAGACCGAATTAGGAATAGCCCGCCAGATCTGCTCACGATGATTCTTACCTATGAATTTTTTGGCGCTTTGGGCAAGTCGAGCCGTCGAAACCGGGATGGACAAACTACCAAAAATCAAACTTTTTTGCCTGTGTTCTTGAGTAACATTGTTGTTCATCCGATCATCCAAATCAAGATTATCCCGAGGTAAACCATGACGAGAGGAAACTGCTTCGAACGAACTCAAAAGATTGTTGGAACGCTCAATATTAAGGCCAAATTTGGCCATCTCCTTCGATGCAGATTTATCCTTGGCAGCACTTTCCTCAAGAAATTGCAAATTAGTGCGAATGGCTCTAGGTACACTGTCAGCACCAGCATGGTTGCTACACATAAATGAATCCTCTCTTGGTATATTCCACGGGTGTCTGAAGAGGCCAAAGTGACAAGTAAAATCTGGCCAGACTCTATCCCGTAGGGCATAGATGAAATGACCCACTTTGTTCGATGCCACAGAGAACCTATAGTTCCGAGCTCCAATCGAAACCACGTTAAATCCAGAAGCAAGTCCACCAATGCAACATTGTAAGGCCAAACCTACCGACGCACAAGACAGAGGGAAGGAGGCAGAAGAAAACGTGACCACCAAGAAGAACTCCTTGGAGGAAGAAGCCGGGGAGAAATGGACCGTTGATCGGAAGTGCCTACGAACCTGGTCCTCGACCTTGAGGCCGGGGTTGAAGTCCCAATGGAGAAGCCCTTCCATGGTGGATTAGAGGGAACCATGGTTGCCGGCGGTGTAGGGGGTGGGGGTGGAGGTGGGGGTGGAGGTGGGAGAGGGAGCCATGTACCCCTCCGTGTCCGTTGGAGGAGGGCCTAGGTGGCGGTAGAAGCAATGAAGCCAAGAGAAGCATAAGAGAAAAGAACAAGGGGCGAAGGGCAGGAGACTCACCAGTGCCGGGCCGTGAAGCAGAAGTCCCCTCTCCGCCAGTCTTTGGCGTCGAGGCCGAGCCACCAGCGCCCAAGTTCCCCTCTTCCTCCATGGGTGTGGGCCCCGGGCCTGATGCCCTTGCCGGGGACGCCCCCCGCGGCGGCGTAGTCGATGGGGGTGGTGTGTTGGGGGTAGCCCTCTGCGGCTCCTCCTGCTGCCGCTCCCCTCCTACAAACCCGGCAAGGTCAGCACCGCGGCATCGAGCGCCTATCACAAGTCGAGTAAGAAGGGGGTGATGAACTTACGCTGGGGGCTGCGCCGGGGGCTGCTGTCCGGGCTGCTCACCACCACCAATGGTGTCGATGAGGCCCCGGCCGGGGGATGGCTGCTCGCCAAGGTCCTCGCCCTCTTCACCCTATGGGCCAACGTCTCTGCATCCCTACAAAAGCAAAGATCGATCAGGACAAGCGACCCCATTCAGGGAAATGGAAATGACAGTAAGAAACGGAGCACTTACTCGTCGTCCGTCTCCTCCTCTTCCGCCGGTTTCCTTTTCCTCTCCGGGCTGAGGGGCCCGAGATCAAAGGGAAGCTCCGCGTCGTCATCCGAGTCGATGCTTGCCGGAGGGGGCGAGGAAGGCGACGGGGTCTGTGCACGCCCAGGTGAGGAAGAGGCTCCCGCCTTCTTCTTCCCAGCGGCCGTCATCAGCTTCTTCGCTGTCGCGGCCCTCGTGTGGCGCCCGGACCCTTCCAGGGTCAATTGAGGCCGCGGGCCCCTGCCGGGCCGGACCGGCTCGCCGGAGCTAGCCCGCCGCAGGACTCGCCCTCTTCCCCTAGCTGGCGTCGAGCCCGCCGCCACGTCCCCCTCCTCCGACGATGATTCATCGACCGCGTCCTCGACGAGCGGAGCCCCGGTGTTGGCGCTGCTGGACCCCGTGGTGGCCGCCGCCCACAGGGAGAATTGCTCCTCCTCCGCGGCCGCGACGGTCTCGTCCTCCACGCCCCCGGCGCTGCCGGCCTCCAGGGCGAGCTGTGCCTCCTTCGCCCTGGTGGCGATGTAGTCCACCTCCGCCTGGGTGGTGTCCATGATAAGCCACCGCTCGGCGTCGGCGTTGACATACACCTCAACCATGGAGTCGAAGAACTGTCGCACGTCTGCGGCCGCCGGCTCCTTCCAGCTTGGAACTGGGCCGTGCGCGTTGCAGTCCGGCATCATGGCGATGATTTCGGACCGGCGCGAATTGTTGCACAGCGGGACTACCCCCGCTGGAAACTTGAAGAGCGGCCTCTTGGCGGCCTTGCCAGTCTTTACGGCAACCCTTGTGGCCTTGCCGGTTAGGTCGACCTCGCCGTCGCTATCCACGTCCAGCTGGAAGAGCCGCTGGCAGAAGTGGGCATGCCCCATCACCATGAAGTTTTGATCGAGGCCAGGGTGGAGCCGCATGATATCAGTCGGGTTCGTGAAGAGCCAAGCTGGCCTCCCCTTGTTGTGCAGCGGGGCAATCCGACGACGGATGAAATCCGCCCCGATCATCTCCAGGGTGAGCCCCGCCCGGGTCAGCCGGAGAATTATGGTGGTGGCGACGGTGAGCCTCCCATCGGCGGCGTCAACCTCACCCCAATCGTTGCCGCGGACAGGCGGCGTTAGGCGGACCTTGCAAAACTCCGGTGGGTCTTCGTCTTCGATCCAGCACCACCGGTCACGGCATTCGTCCCACCTCTCCTTCATGGCGCCATCCGGGTACGCCTCCTTGGACCTTGGGATCCAGGTGACGCAACCAGTGACGGCACCTCCAGGTTGGATTCGGGGATAAAAATAAGGGCGGAAGAGCGCCGTGTTGGGCCGCACTCTGACAAATCCCTCGCAAAGATGCGCAAAGCAAGACATGCACGCCACCGCATTCGGAGTGAAATCCAGAAGGCGGAAGCCAAAAGTGTGCATGATATCGCAGAAGAACTAAGAGAAAGGGGAGCATAACCCGCAAGAAAAGTAGTCGACGAAGAAGGGGTACCGATTTGGGGCAGGATCGGCACAAGCGGCAGGGATGACGCGCGTCGCCGGGTGCCCCGAGTTCTCTCCCCCCGTCTTCACTCCCCACAAGGGCTTAAAAGAAGCCCGGAGCTCGCGGACGTCGACCGACGAGGGGTAGAAGAAGGCGGACTTCGTCTTGTCCCCCAGCAACACGCTCTCCGGCGGCTCCACGGTCACGAGGCCCTTAGCCACCCCCTTGCCCTCGGCGAATTTGGGCGCCATGGCGGCCAAAAAGCTTAGAGGGTTAAGAAAGGGGGAGGGCGGCGACGGGCGATGGCGAAGAGCTTGCAAGAGAAGTAAGAAAAGGAGCGGCGGCTCTAAGATTGGAAAAGGCACGGAGGAAGGGGGAAAGTGAGCAGCGCGCCCGCGGTTATTCCTTCTTATGGGGGAGAACGCGGGCCGCCTCCTTTCACATTAACTGTGATGTGACGCATGCCCGCGGGGAGCAACCCCACGCATGCTGCCCACGTCACGCCCGCCTCCCCACGCCGCGCCACGCACGGGAAGCGTGGGAGGCGCAGCGCACGAAGAAACTTACCGCGGTAAAAACCGCCCTGCCTGCCCGCGCACCGTTCTTGGGCCTGGCCCAACAACGCGTAGCGCTTATATGTGGCCCAGGCCCGGGGGCTCCTGTCGGTGTACGAAAAGAGGGGTATACTATTTTGTACCCCTATGACTGTGCACGGGCAGTCTCAGCCATGGGCGCTGCCGCACCGAGCATGGCAAGGGAGGTAGAACCAAGGTAAGGCCGAAGCTGAAGAGGAGCAGAACGACGCCAAGACCACGAACAGCAGGGGGAACAAAGCAGACCCCCCCCCCCCGGCAAGACCCTTGCCGGGGGGTAGCTTTAGTTATCCCGGCAAGATCCTTGCCATGGCAGCTCGCCCCACACCGACGGAGCGAGGTCACCCTTGAGTCCACTGCCCCCATGGGGCAAGGATTCGGGAGACATCCCCGTGGTGGCATGCAGATCTTTGTGAGGACATCCAAGACCAGATACCCACTTAAGAAGATGACGGCCCTTGGCGGGATCCCAGCCAAGGAGGACCACAAGGCCCCCAGCAAGAGCCTTGCCGGGGATGACAGCAAGCGCCACGGCAAGACCCTTGCCGGGGCCCCGGCAAGGCCCTTGCCAAGGACGCCCGCGGGGCCACCATCCGGCCTGCCCTAGTCGCACCTCCACCACCATTCGCACGCAGCGGCCGACCCAACTAGTTGGGCAGGCACCTACGTGGTGGCGTGCGAATCTTCGTGAAGACCCACCACGGGGCCACCTCAGATGTGTGTCTGCCCACATGGAACCACAAGCACCGCTGGCCAGGGCGCGTGTCAACACCAGAGGGAGCGGCGACGGATGGGACGGGGCTCTCCCCCACCCCCGATAAAGCTAGGACACCTCAGCAGGGCGCATTAAATGCACCTTGTCATGTTATGCGAGGGATAAACTCGCATTACTGTACCCTTTACACCTCCTGTGTGCCGCTTTGGCAGCCCCTTTCCTATAAAAGGAGGCCCGAGGCGACCAGGAGGGGGATTCGGCTTTTTGGAGCTCCTCACGCCCCATAGCTAGTTCAAGAACACAGAGATATAATCCACCAAAGCAGGAGTAGGGTCTTACGCATCTTGGCGGCCCGAACCTGGATAAAGGAACCGTGTACTGCTTGCTCGATCCGCTCTTCTCACGACCCACGCGCCCCGCAACCGCAGTAGGGATTCCCGTGATCCCATAGGTGTCGTTTCCCACCGACATAAAGTTATTATTTATTTCTTTATATCATGATAAATGTTTATTATTCATGCTAGAATTGTATTAACCAAAAGCATAATACTTGCATGAATACATAGACAAACAGAGTGTCACTAGTATGCCTCTACTTGACTAGCTCGTTGATCAAAGATGGTTATGTTTCCTAACCATAGACATGAGTTGTCATTTGATTAACGAGATCACATCATTACGAGAATGATGTGATTGACATGACCCATTCCGTTAGCTTAGCACCCGATCATTTAGTATGTTGCTATTGCTTTCTTCATGACTTATACATGTTTCTATGACTATGAGATAATGCAAATCCCGTTTGCCGGAGGAACACTTTGTGTGCTACCAAACGTCACAACGTAACTGGGTGATTATAAAGGAGCTCTACTGGTATCTCCGAAGGTACATGTTGGGTTGGCATATTTCGAGATTAGGATTTCTCACTCCGATTGTCGCAGAGGTATCTATGGGCCCTCTCGGTAATGCACATCACATAAGCCTTGCAGGCATTGCAACTAATGAGTTAGTTGTGAGATGATGTATTACGGAACGAGTAAAGAGACTTGCCGGTAACGAGATTGAACTAGGTATTGAGATACCGACGATCGAATCCCGGGCAAGTAACATACCGATCACAAAGGGAACGACGTATGTTGTTATGCGGTCTGACCGATAAAGATCTTCGTAGAAAATGTAGGAGCCAATATGAGCATCCAGGTTCCGCTATTGGTTATTGACCGGAGACGTGTCTCGGTCATGTCTACATAGTTCTCGAACCCGTAGGGTCCGCACGCTTAACGTTACGATGATAGTTTCATTATGAGTTTATATGTTTTGAGGTACCGAAGGTTGTTTGGAGTCCCTGATGTGATCACGTACATGACTAGGAGTCTCGAAATGGTCGAGATATAAAGATTGATATATTGGAAGCCTATAATTGGATATCGGAATCATTCCGGGTGAAATCAGGATTTTACCGGAGTACCGGGGGGTTACCGGAACCCCCCCCCCGGGGGTTAATGGGCCTACATGGGCCCTAAGGGAGAAGAGGAGGGCCGGCCAGGGCAGGCCGTGCGCCCCCTCCCCTCCTAGTCCGAATAGGACAAGGAAAGGGGGGGCACCCCCCTTTCCTCTTTTCCCCTTCCCCTTTCCTTCTCCAACAAGGCAAGAGGGGGGAGTCCTACTCCCGGTAGGAGTAGGACTCCTCCAGGCGCACCCCTAGGGGCCGGACGCACCTCCCCACTCCCTCCTTTATATACGGGGGCAAGGGGGCACCCCAAGACACACAAGTTGATCTTCGTGATCGTTCTTTAGCCGTGTGCGGTGCCCCCTTCCACCATAGTCCACCTCGATAATACCGTAGCGGTGCTTAGGCGAAGCCCTGCGTCGGTAGAACATCATCATCGTCACCACACCGTCGTGCTGACGAAACTCTCCCACGACACTCTGCTGGATCGGAGATCGAGGGACGTCATCGGGCTGAACGTGTGCAGAACTCGGAGGTGCCGTACGTTCGGTACTTGGATCGGTCGGATCGTGAAGACGTACGACTACATCAACCGCGTTGATATAACGCTTCCGCTTTCGGTCTACGAGGGTATGTAGACAACACTCTCCCCTCTCGTTGCTATGCATCACCATGATCTTGCGTGTGCGTAGGAATTTTTTTGAAATTACTACATTCCCCAACAGAAGTGGTCCCTCTAAGCTCTTCCTCGGCCTCGCCCCACGCTGGCCGCCACGTCCAACGCTTCGGTCGGCTTTGCATGGACTTCGAGGAGCTCCGCAAGAGGAAAGGATCCTCGAGCTACAACAGCATCTTCGGGCCGTTGAAGCGACGAAAGTACTTCGCTGTCGACGAGTAAGTATCATGTCTTGCGATTTCTTGATTGCTGCTTTCCTTCCTGACGCTAGCTCTTCAGGACCCCTTCCGCCTGGGCTGCTGCGCCTCCCGAGAAACGGCCTCCTCCTTCCTCAACTCCCCGATTGGCCTTGAGCGCTCCGAGTCCGCCTGCTGCCCCTGGAGCAGGGTTGGTTGAAGGAGCACCCTTGCCTTCGTGGCGTGCTGATCCTGCGACCTTGTCATTCCTCCCCTACGGCTTGGCATGGAGCCTAGCGGGCGTGCCCAGGACCCCTCCTCCGGTCATGGACAGTAGCTAGTTGGATTCAGTCTTCGGTTCCTCTTCAAGCAGAGGGTCCCATCCGGCCAGGGCCCCCCACGAGAACTGGCTGGCGCCCGGGGCAGCACTAGCCCCTAGCCCCCTGCCGAGAGGTGGTGCGCCGCTTGATGTCCCACCTGCAGCCCCCGGGGTGGAGGACGAGGTGAGCCGCGCGTTCGAGTCTGAGCGCAGGCGAAGCGTTATTCGCCATGAGCTCTTCCAGGAGGCGATGAGCGCGATGAGCCGACTTGGTGAAGAGCTCGCGGGTGTCGACTCGCGTCTCGAGGCTGAAGGTCTTCGACTGGTGGAGGAGTGGCGTAAGCTGAGGGTGGCTGTCAACCTGGGCCGCTACCAGCGTGACCTTGACAATGCAAAGGCCGAGACGTCCCTCGAGGTTTCCCGTGAAGCTTGCTCCCGAGCCTTGGAGGAGGCTCGCGAGGCTGACCGCCGTCACAAAGCTGTGGAGAAGCGCGCGTGGGAGCTCTAGGCCTGGAGTGCATCCCTTGAGCAGCAGGTGGAGGCGCGCAGAGCCGCCCTTGCGTCGCTGAGGGGGGCGCCTGTCGAGGAAGAGGAGGTCTGGAAGCGCGAGGAGGCGCTGGCTCTGGAAACCATGGAACGCAGCCTCGAGCTCGAGCAACTCGAGACGAGGGAACGTCAAGTTGCTCAAGTAGAAGACGCCACTGGGGCTCGTGAGGCCAAGGTCCAGGAGGAAGTCGACCGTCGGGTGGCCGAGGTTCGCGCAGATCTAGAGGGTAGGTATGACCTGAAGCTGAAGCTTGCGGGAACGAAGGATGCAGGCAGGGCCGCTGCCCTCAGGCCAGGGCTCCCTGATGCAGAGAGGCGCGCGGAGGCCACGGCCGTCGCCCTGGCTGCGGCGCAGGCGGAGCTGACCTCCACCTGCGCCGAATTGCACTCCCCCCAGAGGCGGGTCGTTGACGCCGAGTCCATCGCGCGGTAGAGTCAGGAGGAGGTGCTGGAGAGGGGGACACTAGAGCGCATTCACTCTCCCATGCTTCAAGATCTTCGGAATAGGGCCAATATTGCCCTGGGCCATGTCTGTGATGCGAACGCCCCCCATCCTCAGGTGAATGACTACGCCAGCCACCTCCGCTTCTTCACCGACGTGGTGACACACCTGGAGGCCCGATCTAACGAAGCTCGCAGGCCCGTGGAAGAGAGGAGTCGCGGCCTGCTCGAGCGCGCTTTCTCCCGTGTCTTCAGCCATCTCCTGAATGCCAACCCTGACTTCGATTTCGACGCCGCCATCGCCCCTATAGTGGCCTGAGAAGGAAGCTGATAGCAGAAGGGCGGCGCTCCCGACGCCGCCGCATCCAGCAGCTCGGCAATGCGTTCCACCAGTGCGTCCCGACCGCTCTCCATCAGCCGGCACCGCAGCAGCTCTCGCGCCACCGTGAGCGCTGCCCGCATGTTTGCCTGCTCCCGCCGTGTGTGCGGCGCCATGGCCGCAGCGTGGCTTGCTGCCCTTGCAGCAGCTCTCACTTGCCGTGGAGTGGGGTGGACGACACCTGGCTACGCCGCCCGCGCCCCGCAGCGTTGGACGGCGCTCGCGCCGCCTGGAGCGCGGGGTCGAGGTCTTCATGGGCAGGTGACACTGCTCGGGCTGGCCAAGCTGCCCAGCGGTCGGAGTCTGGCCTTGGATTGCCGGACATCGGAGCGTGAAGCGTCGGTGGATCGATCGGCGGGGAAGAGGCTCCGGCGCACCCCTACCTGGCGCGCCAAATGTCAGATCACGGGTTTTGGCGAAACCCTTAAGGTTCAAACTCTGGGGTGCGCACGAAGTTCTTTACCTCCTACCGATCTACGCCCAAGCTCGCTAAGATCTCGCGGATGAACTCGATGAACTCGCAACACAGAAAGACACAAGATTTATACTGGTTCGGGCCACCGTTGTGGTGTAATACCCTACTCTAGTGTGTGGTGGTAGATTGCCTCTTTGGCTGATGATGAACAGTACAAGGGGAAGAATAGCCTCCTGAGGTTGGGGTGTTCTTGTGCTTGGAAAACTTTTGTGTGTCTAAGGATTCGATGCCTCCTACTGGGGTGGCTAGACCTATTTATAGAGGCCCTGGTCCTCTTCCCGAATATTGAGCGGGAAGGGAGCCAACAACGTCGGGCAATTTGAAAGGGGACAGCTAGTACAAGCTATCCTGACAAAAGTGGTCTTCGCCTGCTAAAGGCTCTGGTGATGACGCCGTCTTGGTCTCCATGGTGACCTCTGTCCTGCTGGCCTACTGGTCTTGGTCTCGTTGCACTGATATGGAAACCTTTGCCTGATGCCTCGGTACTCCGTGCCTACGCTGGCCTCCTTAGCACCAAAGAGGAAACAAGGACGTTGCATGCGCTGGCGTCCGCCTGGTGTCGATCGTCATGGGTCACGTCACGAGAGCCTCGTGAGGTTTGCCCCGCCTTGACATCTCTGCTCCTCGTGAGCCTGCCTGGAGAGGCCGCTCCTGAGGAGGTCTTGCGTCTTCCGCCTCGCGAGGCTTGGCCCCTCGCGAGGGTCTTGAATACCTTGTTGACGAAGATGGGTCGTACTGGCCTGCTAGCATAGCCATGCCGTGGGCCGCAGGCAGGCAAGTCTGGGGACCCCCGTTCCCAGAATTGCGACAGGGATGGAAGACGCGGCCACATCCAAAGCTGGTATGACTCCTGTCATCTTGTCTTTACTTTGCCAACTATTTTCACGGTCGACTGAACTCTTGCGGACGATTCTTTTGCAGCTTCAAAGAATGTTATTAAACTCCCAAACGATGATGATGATGTGCCACAGAAGCCCACGTGAAGGAGGAGCAGGACCTCAAGCAGGAGGGTGCCATCCAGCAAGACACCCCAGACGATGCCAGAATTAGAACCAGTGCTCCAGCAGTCCGGAGACGTCAACCGGGCTTCTGTTACCTTCGCAGATCCCATGTCGAGTGAATGCCCTTCAGCGTTGACTGCAAAAGTCCCTGCTTCGTCTATGCAACTCCATGCCTCTGATCCCCAGGCTGCTGCAACCGCTCCTTCAGCTCCGCTTTTTGCCACCCATCACGTCCCAGAGGATCAGGTGAGCGCTGCCAAGGAAGCCATACGCCAAGCAGGCCTTTTGATGGAGCAGATGAAGGTGGTGCGCGAGACTAGTCAGGCTGCATATGATGCCAGTTTGGCTCTCCAGACCAACGTCTGGCTTAGTTGACTGTTGACTGATCCTTAGTTTGATGCTTGTTCTGTTAGGATACGCTACATGAAAACTGCTGTTTTATTATCCGTAAGATGTCCGTGGATGAGCGATTTGGAACCTTTAATGTGCATCTATTGTCAGCTTGCATCTTGCATTGGTACACCCACTGGATGTTTCAATTTTTGCTGAGTAGTTTCTCCACTTGAGTCGACTAAGTTACGTCGAGTATATCATTGGATCAGTGGGGGCACGCAGAGTGCACCCACTGGGTGTAGTCTCCGAGACCGCCGTCGAATGTTTGATTTGGCGGGGGTCTTTGAACGGAATTTTTTATTGACATTCTTCCACTCAGTCTGGGCGGACCATGTCGAGTGGAATCTGGACCAGTGGGGGCACGCTGAGTGCACCCACTGGGTGTAGTCCCCGAGACCATAGTCGACTGCTGGCAGTCGGCTATGGTCTGAGTACAACTATTGCCTTTCTTCTTTTTCTTTTCTTTTTTTCCGACTGGACGGACCAAGTCGATTGAAAAGTAGAACCAATGGGGGCACGCTGAGTGCACCCACTGGGTGTAGTCCCCGGGACTGCTGTTGAATGTTTGATTTGGCGGTAGTCTTAGAACTCTTTGAACTTGTACTTTATTGCTCGGAAGCAGTCAATCTTTGTTTCTATCGACTGACTGTTCCCTGACCACAGAGATCTTGTGAGCTTGGAGCCTGGTTCGCTGACTTGGAGCAGAAACAGATTCAGCTCAATCTTGATCTGGAGTTGGCCAAGGAAAACTTGTAGAAGGCTAAGAATGAAACTGCTGGTATGGAAGGTAAAAACTTGTCGACTGATTCTCTTGCCATCTTTCCCCTCCTTTTTCTGACATGAGTGTTATTCCTTTTAGAGAAAATGAGGCAGGCCTTGGAGAAGAAGGATCTTGACCTTGCGGCCATGCAAAAAACGGCGGAAGAGAAAACAGCACTCGCCGACCAGAACCTGGCTTCAGTCGGAAAGTTAGAAGAAGAAAATACCAAGCTGAAGAGTGCTCTTGATGAAGCCAACAAGGAAGTGACGCGACTGAAGAAGAATAAGGGGACTCTGACTGACAAAGTGGAAGACCTCACCCGCAAGAGAGATGAGCTGGAGGTTTATCTGGGAGGTCTCGCCAAGAAGTTGTTCCTTATGCTTGAAGGTACTTTCCCTTGTCCGACTGATTTGTTATCGTCGACTCGTTATATAACTGTCGACTCATTATTTCTCTATGAGTGCAGAATTCTACCAAAACTTCGAGGAAGAGACTGGACGAATCGAGACGAGCTTGGACCCCATCAACTCCCCTGTTAAAGATGAAGCTTCCATGAACGTACTCCGACTGGAATCTCATCTTCCTATCGTCATGGACTACCTCACTTGACTGAAGGTTGCGGTGTCGCGGATCGACACGGTGCTCTGGCCAAGGGTGACGCTCCAGAATGACGCCGAGTCTCTGATGACTCGACTCAATGAGATCCCCGGTCGAGTGCAAGAATGGAAGAAGTCATCCGCTTGGTGTGGTGCTGATGTGGCTCTGTCTCTGGTTCGCGTCCACTGCAAAGAAGCCAAGGAAGAGAAGCTTGCAGCGATCAAGGTTGCCAACACCAAGAAGATCGACTTCCAGTCCTTCATGGAGACCTTCATTGAAGCAGCTACTCGTATTGCAGATGGAATCGATCTGGACGAGTTCGTCGAGCCTGCCAGCCCTCCACTTGCGGAGTAAACAAACTTTATCTCCCGATTAAATTTGCCTCGGTATGGCCTGATGCCCGAGTACTTTTATCTGCGGTCCAGAACCTCGTGGGTTTTATCTGAACTTGGTTTTTCCTTGAATATGCTTGTCTTTGTCTCCAAGTGGAACTTGTCTCTTCACTCAGAACAGACTTTTGAACTTGTGATGCAGCTCTGAGGAGAGGGTCGCAGACGACCTGCACCTCGTCATCCTTGCAGATCAAGATGGAGCATACGTTGTATTTGTGGCGCAGCTCTAAGGAGAGGGTCGAAGATGACCTGCACCTCGTCATCCTTGCGGATCGAGATGGAGCGTACGTTGCATTTGTGGCGCAACTCTGAGGAGAGGGTTGCAGACGACCTGCACCTCATCGTCCTTACGGATCGAGATGGAGCGTATGTTGTATTTGTGGCGCAGCTCTAAGGAGAGGGTCGCAGACGACCTGCACCTCGTCGTCCTTGCGCATTGAGATGGAGCGTACATTGCATTTGTGGCGCAGCTCTGAGGAGACGGTCGCAGACGACCTGCACCTCTTCGTCCTTACGGATTGAGATGGAGCGTGTGGCCAAGTCCCCGAGGGAGAGCATTGCTCTTCACTCGGAGGTTTTCAAACTTAGGCGAGTATGAGACTGCAACTAAGCCCCCGAGTGAGAGGGCTGCTCTTCACTCGATAGGATTTTAAAACTTAGGCGAGTACGGAACTGCAGCTAAGCCTCAGAGTGAGAGGGTTGCTCTTCACTCCTTAGGATTTTTAACACTTAGGCGAGTACGAAACTGCAGCTAAGCCTCCGAGTGAGAGGGCTGCTCTTCACTTGGTAGGATTTTTTGAAACTTAGGCGAATCGGGTTCGCGGCTAAGCCCCCGAGTGAGAATTGCTCTTCACTCGGTAGGATTTTTAGAACTTAGGCGAGTACGGAACTGCAGCTAAGCCTCCGAGTGAGAGGGTTGCTCTTCACTCGGTAGGATTTTTAAAACTTTAGGCGAATCGGGTTCGCGGCTAAGCCCCCAAGTGAGAGGATTGCTCTTCACTCTGTAGGATTTTTTGAAACTTAGGCGAGTACGGAACTGCAGCTAAGCCCTCAAGTGAGAGGGTTGCTCTTCACTCGGTAGGATTTTTAAAACTTAGGCGAGTACGTAACTGTAGCTAAGCCTCCAAGTGAGAGGGTTGCTCTTCACTCGGTAGGATTCTAAAAACTTAGGCGAATCGGGTTCGCGGCTAAGCCCCCGAGTGAGAGGATTGCTCTTCACTCGGTAGGATTTTGTTTTTGAAACTTAGGAGAGTCGGGTTCGCAGCTAATGAAGGAAATATGCCCTAGAGGCAATAATAAATTAATTATTTATTTCCTTATATAATGATAAATGTTTATTATTCATGCTAGAATTGTATTAACCGGAAACATAATACTTGTGTGAATACATAGACAAACAGATTGTCACTAGTATGCCTCTACTTGACTAGCTTGTTGATCAAAGATGGCTATGTTTCCTAGCCATAGACATGAGTTGTCATTTGATTAACGGGATCACATCATTAGGAGAATGATGTGATTGACATGACCCATTCCGTTAGCTTAGCACCCGATCGTTTAGTATGTTGCTATTGCTTTCTTCATGACATATCCATGTTCCTATGACTATGAGATTATGCAACTCCCGTTTGCCGAAGGAACACTTTGTGTGCTACCAAACGTCACAACGTAACTGGGTGATTATAAAGGAGCTCTACGGGTGTCTCTGAAGGTACATGTTGGGTTGGCGTATTTCGAGATTAGGATTTGTCACTCCGATTATCGGAGAGGTATCTCTAGGCCCTCTCGGTAATGCACATCACATAAGCCTTGCAAGCATTGCAACTAATGAGTTAGTTGTGATATGATGTACTACGGAATGAGTAAAGAGACTTGCCAGTAACGAGATTGAACTAGGTATTGAGATACCGACGATCGAATCTCGGGCAAGTAACATACCGATGACAAAGGGAATGACGTATGTTGTTATGCGGTCTGACCGATAAAGATCTTCGTAGAATATGTAGGAGCCAATATGAGCATCCAGGTTCCGCTATTGGTTATTGAACGGAGACGTGTCTCGGTCATGTCTACATAGTTCTCGAACTCGTAGGGTCCGCACGCTTAACGTTACGATGACAGTTTCATTATGAGTTTATATATTTTGATGTACCGAAGGTTGTTCGGAGTCCCGGATGTGATCACGGACATGACGAGGAATACCGGAATACCGGAATATTGAGACATAAAGATTGATATATTGGAAGCCTATATTTGAATATCGGAATCGTTCCGGGTGAAATCGGGATTTTACCGGAGTACCGGGAGGTTACCGGAACGCCCCGGGGGTTAATGGGCCTACATGGGCCCTAAGGGAGAAGAGGAGGGCCGTCCAGGGCAGGCCGCGCTCCCCCTCCCTCCCTAGTCTGAATAGGACAAGGAAGGGGGCGGCGCCCCTCTTTCCTCTTTCCCCTTCCCCTTTCCTTCTCCAACAAGGCAAGAGAGGGGAGTCCTACTCCCGGTAGGAGTAGGACTCCTCCAGGCGCACCCCTAGGGGCCAGCCGCACCTCCCCCCTCCCTCCTTTATATACGGGGGCAAGGGGTCACCCCAAGACACATAAGTTGATCTTCGTGATCGTTCTTTAGCCGTGTGTGGTGCCCCCTTCCACCATAGTCCACCTCGATAATACCGTAGCGGTGCTTAGGTGAAGCCCTGCGTCGGTAGAACATCATCATCGTCACCACGCCGTAGTGCTGACGAAACTCTCCCACGACACTCTGCTGGATCGGAGATCGAGGGACATCATAGGGCTGAACGTGTGTAGAACTCGGAGGTGCCGTACGTTCGGTACTTGGATCGGTCAAATCGTAAAGACGTACGACTACATCAACCGCGTTGATATAACACTTCCGCTTTCGGTCTATGAGGGTACGTGGACAACACTCTCCCCTCTCGTTGCTATGCATCACCATGATCTTGCATGTGCGTAGGAATTTTTTTGAAATTACTACGTTCCCCAATAGTGGCATCCGAGCCTGGTTTTATGCGTAGATGTCATATGCACGATTAGAACACGAGTGAGTTGTGGGCCATATAAGTCATACTGCTTACCAGCATGTCATACTTTGGTTCGGCAGTATTATTGGATGAAGCGGCCCGGACCGACATTACGCGTACGCTTACGCGAGACTGGTTCTACCGACGTGATTTGCACACATGTGGCTTGCTGGTGTCAGTTTCTCCAACTTTAGTTGAACCGAGTGTGGCTACGCCCTGTCCTTGCGAAGGTTAAAACAGCACCAACTTGACAAACTATCGTTGTGGTTTTGATGCGTAGGTAAGAACGGTTCTTGCTAAGCCCGTAGCAGCCACGTAAAACTTGCAACAACAAAGTAGAGGACGTCTAACTTGTTTTCACGGGGCATGTTGTGATGTGATATGGTCAAGACATGATGCTAAATTTTATTGTATGAGATGATCATGTTTTGTAACTGAATTATCGGCAACTGGCAGGAGCCATATGGTTGTCGCTTTATTGTATGCAATGCAGTCGCCCTGTAATGCTTTACTTTATCACTAAGCGGTAGCGATAGTCGTAGAAGCATAAGATTGGCTAGACGACAACGATGCTACGATGGAGATCAAGGTGTCGCGCCGGTGACGATGGTGATCATGACGGTGCTTCGGAGATCGAGATCACAAGCACAAGATGATGATCGCCATATCATATCACTTATATTGATTGCATGTGATGTTTATCTTTTATGCATCTTATCTTGCTCTGATTGATGGTAGCATTATAAGATGATCCCTCACTAAATTATCAAAGTATAAGTGTTCTCCTTGAGTATGCACCGTTACGAAAGTTCTTCATGCTGAGACACCACGTGATGATCGGGTGTGATAGGCTCTAAGTTCAAATACAACGGGTGCAAAACAGTTGCACACGCGGAATACTCATGTTAAACTTGACGAGCCTAGCATATGAAAGATATGGCCTCGGAACACGGAGACTGAAAGGTCGAGCGTGAATCATATAGTAGATATGATCAACATATTGATGTTCACCATTGAAACTACTCCATCTCACGTGATGATCGGACATGGTTTAGTTGGTTTGGATCACGTGATCACTTAGAGGATTAGAGGGATGTCTATCTAAGTGGGAGTTCTTAAATAATATGATTAATTAAACTTAAATTTATCATGAACTTAGTACCTGATAGTATCTTGCTTGTTTATGTTGATTGTAGATAGATGGCCCGTGTTGTTGTTCCGTTGAATTTTAATGTGTTCCTTGAGAAAGCAAAGTTGAAAGATGATGGTAGCAATTACACGGACTGGGTCCGTAACTTGAGGATTATCCTCATTGCTGCATAGAAGAATTACGTCCTGGAAGCACCGCTGGGTGCCATGCCTGCTGCAAGGGCAACACTAGATGTTATGAACGTCTGGCAGAGCAAAGCTGATGACTACTCGATAATTCAGTGTGCCATGCTTTACGGCTTAGAACCGGGTCTTCAACGTTGTTTTGAACGTGATGGAGCATATGAGATGTTCCACGAGTTGAATTTAATATTCAAGCAAATGCCCGGATTGAGAGATATGAAGTCTCCAGTAAGTTCTATAGCTGCAAGATGGAGGAGAATAGTTCTGTCAGTGAGCATATACTCAAAATGTCTGGGTATAATAATCACTTGATTCAACTGGGAGTTAATCTTCCGGATGATAGCGTCATTGACAGAATTCTCCAATCACTGCCACCAAGCTACAAGAGCTTCGTGATGAATTATAATATGCAAGGGATGGACAAGACTATTCCCGAGCTCTTTGCGATGCTGAAAGCTGCGGAGGTAGAAATCAAGAAGGAGCATCAAGTGTTGATGGTCAATAAGACCACTAGTTTCAAGAAGAAGGGCAAAGGGAAGAAGAAGGGGAACTTCAAGAAGAACAGCAAGCAAGTTGCTGCTCAGGAGAAGAAACCCAAGTCTGGACCTAAGCCTGAAACTGAGTGCTTCTACTGCAAGCAAACTGGTCACTGGAAGCGGAACTGCCCCAAGTATTTGGCGGATAAGAAGGATGGCAAGGTGAACAAAGGTATATGTGATATACAAGTTATTGATGTGTACCTTACTAATGCTCGCAGTAGCACCTGGGTATCGGATACTGGTTCTGTTGCTAATATTTGCACTCGAAACAGGGGCTACGGATTAAGCGAAGATTGGCAAAGGACGAGGTGACGATGCGCGTGGGAAATGGTTCCAAAGTTGATGTGATCACGGTCGGCATGCTACCTCTACATCTACCTTCGGGATTAGTATTAGACCTAAATAATTGTTATTTGGTGCCAACGTTGAGCATGAACATTATATCTGGATCTTGTTTGATGCGAGACGGTTATTAATTTAAATCAGAGAATAATGGTTGTTCTATTTAGATGAGTAATATCTTTTATGGTCAGTCACCCTTGAAGAGTGGTCTATTCTTATTAAATCTCGATAGTAGTGACACATATTCATAATGTTGAAGCCAAAAGATGCAGAGTTGATAATGATGTGGAACTTATTTGTGGCACTGCCGTTTAGGTCATATCGGTGTAAAGCGCATGAAGAAACTCCATACTGATGGACTTTTGGAACCACTTGATTATGAATCACTTGGTACTTGCGAACCGTGCCTCATGGGCAAGATGAGTAAACCACCGTTCTCCGGTACGATGGAGAGAGCAACAGATTTGTTGGAAATCATACATACAGATGTATGTGGTCCGATGAATGTTGAGGCTCGTGGCGGATATCGTTATTTTCTCACCTTCACAGATGATTTAAGCAGATATGGGTATATCTACTTAATGAAACATAAGTCTGAAACATTTGAAAAGTTCAAAGAATTTCAGAGTGAAGTTGAAAATCATCGTAACAAGAAAATAAAGTTTCTACGATCTGATCGTGGAGGAGAATATTTGAGTTACGAGTTTGGTGTACATTTGAAACAATGCGGAATAGTTTCGCAACTCACGTCACCCGGAACACCACACCGTAATGGTGTGTCCGAACATCGTAATCGTACTTTACTTTATATGGTGCGATCTATGATGTCTCTTACTGATTTACCGATATCATTTTGGGGTTATGCTTTAGAGACGGCTGCATTCACGTTAAATAGGGCACCATCGGAATCCGTTGAGACGACGCCTTATGAACTACGGTTTGGCAAGAAACCAAAGTTGTCATTTCTTAAAGTTTGGGGCTGCGATGCTTATGTGAAAAAGCTTCAACCTGATAAGCTCGAACCCAAATCGGAGAAATGTGTCTTCATAGGATACCCAAAGGAGACTATTGGGTACACCTTCTATCACAGATCCGAAGGCAAAACTTTTGTTGCTAAATTCGGAAACTTTCTAGAGAAGGAGTTTCTCTCGAAAGAAGTGAGTCGGAGGAAAGTAGAACTTGATGAGGTAACTGTACCTGCTCCCTTATTGGAAAGTAGCTCATCACAGAAAACTGTTCTTGTGACACCTACACCAATTAGTGAGGAAGTTAATGATGATGATCATGAAACTTCAGATCAAGTTGTTACTGAACCTCGTAGGTCAACCAGAGTAAGATCCGCACCAAAGTGGTACGGTAATCCTGTTCTGGAAGTCATGTTACTAGACCATGATGAACCTACGAACTATGAAGAAGCGATGGTGAGCCCAGATTCCGCAAAATGGCTTGAAGCCATGAAATCTGAGATGGGATCCATGTATGAGAACAAAGTGTGGACTTTGGTTGACTTGCCCGATGATCGGCAAGCAATTGAGAATAAATGGATCTTCAAGAAGAAGACTGACGCTGACGTTAATGTTACTGTCTACAAAGCTCGACTTGTGGCGAAAGGTTTTCGACAAGTTCAAGGGATTGACTACGATGACACCTTCTCACCCGTAGCGATTCATAAGTCTGTCCGAATCATGTTAGCAATTGCCGCATTTTATGATTATGAAATACGGCAGATGGATGTCAAAACTGCATTCCTGAATGGATTTCTGGAAGAAGAGTTGTATATGATGCAACCAGAAGGTTTTGTCGATCCAAAGGGAACTAACAAAGTGTGCAAGCTCCAGTGATCCATTTATGGACTGGTACAAGCCTCTCGGAGTTGGAATAAACGCTTTGATAGTGTGATCAAAGCATTTGGTTTTATACAGACTTTTGGAGAAGCCTGTATTTACAAGAAAGTGAGTGGGAGCTCTATAGCATTTCTGATATTATATGTGGATGACATATTGCTGATCGGAAATGATATAGAATTTCTGGATAGCATAAAGGGATATTGAATAAGTGTTTTTCAATGAAATACCTCGGTGAAGCTGCTTACATATTGGGCATTAAGATCTATAGAGATAGATCAAAACGCTTAATTGGACTTTCACAAAGCACATACCTTGACAAAGTTTTGAAGAAGTTCAAAATGGATCAAGCAAAGAAAGGGTTCTTGCCTGTGTTACAAGGTGTGAAGTTGAGTAAGACTCAATGCTCGTCCACTGCAGAAGATAGAGAGAAAATGAAAGATGTTCCCTATGCTTCAGCCATAGGCTCTATCATGTATGCAATGCTGTGTACCAGACCTGATGTGTGCCTTGCTATAAGTCTAGCAGGGAGGTACCAAAGTAATCCAGGAGTGGATCACTGGACAGCGGTCAAGAACATCCTGAAATACCTAAAAAGGACTAAGGATATGTTTCTCGTTTATGGAGGTGACAAAGAGCTCATCGTAAATGGTTACGTTGATGCAAGCTTTGACACTGATCCGGACGATTCTAAATCGCAAACCGGATACGTGTTTACATTGAACGGTGGAGCTGTCAGTTGGTGCAGTTCTAAACAAAGTGTTGTGGCGAGATCTACATGTGAAGCGGAGTACATAGTTGCTTTGGAAGCAGCAAACGAAGGAGTATGGATGAAGGAGTTCATATCTGATCAAGGTGTCATACCTAGTGCATCGGGTCCAATGAAAATCTTTTGTGACAATACTGGTGCAATTGCCTTGGCAAAGGAATCCATATTTCACAAGAGAACCACGCACATCAAGAGACGCTTCAATCCCATCCGGGATCTAGTCTAGGTGGGAGACATAGAGATTTGCAAGATACATACGGATCTGAATGTTGCAGACCCGTTGACTAATCCTCTTCCACGAGCAACACATGATCAGCACCAAGGCTCCATGGGTGTTAGAATCATTACTGTGTAATCTAGATTATTGACTCTAGTGCAAGTGGGAGACTGAAGGAAATATGCCCTAGAGGCAATAATAAAGTTATTATTTATTTCCTTATATCATGATAAATGTTTATTATTCATGCTAGAATTGTATTAACCAGAAACATAATACTTGTGTGAATACATTGACAAACAGATTGTCACTAGTATGCCTCTACTTGACCAGCCTGTTGACCAAAGATGGTTATGTTTCCTAGCCATAGACATGAGTTGTCATTTGATTAATGGGATCACATCATTAGGAGAATGATGTGATTGACATGACCCATTCCGTTAGCTTAGCACCCGATCATTTAGTATGTTGCTATTGCTTTCTTCATGACTTATACATGTTCCTATGACTATGAGATTATGCAACTCCCGTTTGCCGGAGGAACACTTTGTGTGCTACCAAACGTCAGAACGTAACTAGGTGATTATAAAGGAGCTCTACAAGTGTCTTCGAAGGTACATGTTGGGTTGGCGTATTTCGAGATTAGGATTTGTCACTCTGATTGTCGGTGAGGTATCTCTGGGCCCTCTTGGTAATGCACATCACATAATCCTTGCAAGCATTGCAACTAATGAGTTAGTTGTGATATGATGTATTACGGAACGAGTAAAGAGACTTGCCGGTAACTAGATTGAACTAGGTATTGAGATACCGACGATCGAATCTCGGGCAAGTCACATATCAATGACAAAGGGAACGACGTATGTTGTTATGTCGTATGACCGATAAAGATCTTCGTAGAATATGTAGGAGCCAATATGAGCATCCAGGTTCCGCTATTGGTTATTGACCGGAGACGTGTCTCGGTCATGTCTACATAGTTCTCGAACCCGTAGGGTCCGCACGCTTAATGTTACAATGACAGTTTCATTATGAGTTTATATATTTTGATGTACCGAAGGTTGTTTGTTGTCCCGGATGTGATCACGGACATGACGAGGAGTCTCGAAATGGTCGAGACATAAAGATTGATATATTGGAAGCCTATATTTGGATATCGGATCGTTCCGGGTGAAATCGGGATTTTATCGGAGTACCGGGGGGTTACCGGAACCCCCCCGGGGGTTAATGGGCCTACATGGGCCCTAATGGAGAAGAGGAGGGCCGGCCAGGGCAGGCCGCGCGCCCCCTCCCCCCTAGTCCGAATAGGACATGGAAGGTGGGCGGCGCCCCCCTTTCCTCTTTCCCCCTTCCCCTTTCCTTCTCCAACAAGGGAAGAGGGGGGAGTCCTACTCCCGGTAGGAGTAGGACTCCTCCAGGCGCACCCCTAGGGGCCGGCCGCACCTCCCCCCTCCCTCCTTTATATACGGGGGCAAGGGGGCACCCCAAGACACACAAGTTGATCTTCGTGATCGTTCTTTAGCCGTGTGCGGTGCCCCCTTCCACCATAGTCCACCTCGATAATACCGTAGTGGTGCTTAGGCGAAGCCCTGCGTCGGTAGAACATCATCATCTTCACCACGCCATCGTGCTGACGAAACTCTCCCACGACACTCTGCTAGATCGGAGATCGAGGGACGTCATCGGGCTGAACGTGTGCAGAACTCGGAGGTGCCGTACGTTCGGTACTTGGATCGGTCGAATCGTAAAGACGTACGACTACATCAACCGCGTTGATATAACGCTTCCGCTTTTGGTCTATGAGGGTACGTGGACAACACTCTCCTCTCTCGTTGCTATGCATCACCATGATCTTGCATGTGCGTAGGAAGTTTTTTGAAATTACTACGTTCCCCAACAGCTAAGCCACCCGCTGGGGGCTTTTGGACACATGCATATGTAATAACAATCATTTAGGAGGCTGTAAAACTGCTTATTTGATAAACAAACTGAAAGGTACTTCTTATTACATCTCAACAGTCTGCATGTTTAAGTATGAAAATGGCGGAGCAGCTCCGCATTCCAAGCGCGTGGCTCGTCTTTCTTGTGTTCCACATCATACAGGTGATACGCTCCATTGTGGAGCACCTTGGTGATGATGAAGGGGCCTTCCCAAGCAGGAGCAAGCTTGTGAGGCCGTTTCTGATCCACTCGGAGCACAAGGTCTCCTTCTTGAAATGCTCAACCTCTTACCTTTCTGGCATGAAATTGATGGAGGTCTTGCTGATAAATGGTCGACCTGATCAGGGCCATCTCTCTTTCCTCTTCCAGAAGATCAACAGCATCTTGTCGAGCTTGTTCTGCTTTAGCTTCTGAGAAAAGTTCTACTCGGGGTGCATTGTGAAGCAAGTCACTCGGTAGCACAGCTTCATCCCTATAGACCATGAAGAAGGGAGTTCGACCAGTCGACCGATTTGGTGTTGTTCTTTATCCCCAAAGGTCTGATGGAAGCTCATCTACCCAAGCGCCCGCTGCATGCTTGAGGTCACGCATCAATCGGGGTTTCAGCCCTTGGAGGATCAAACCATTTGCTCTTTCTGCTTGTCCATTCGACTGTGGGTGAGCGACTAAAGCATAGTCGACCGGAGTGCCTTGGGAAGCACAGAAAGCTCTGAACTCATCTTCATCAAAGTTTGAACCGTTGTCCGTGATGATGTTGTGCGCGACCCCATATCTGAATGTTAATTCCCTGATGAAGCTGACGGCGGTACTCGAGTCGAGATTTTTGATGGGCTTAGCTTCAATCCATTTAGTGAACTTGTCGACTGCTACAAGCAGATGGGTGAAGCCGCTCCAGCCGGTCCTCAGAGGTCCAACCATGTCCAATCCCCAAACAACAAATGGCCAGAGGAGTGGAATGGTCTTCTCGGCTGATGCAGGCTTGTCGGACATGTTGGAGTAGAACTGAAAACCCTCACATTTGTCGACTATGTCCTTTGCCATTTGATTTGCTCGCGGCCAATAGAATCCCGCTCGGTATACTTTGGCCATAATGGTCCGAGAGGACGCATGGTGACCACAGGTCCTCGATTGGATGTCATTGAGAATCATTTGACCTTCTTCTGGCGTGATGCATCGCTGAGCAACTCCAGTAACACTCTCCCTGTAAAGCTGTCCACCCATTACGGTGAAGGCTTTGGATCGACGGACAATCTGACGTGCCTCATCTTAATCTTCTAGAAGCTCTTTTCTGAGAATATATGCAATATACGACACTATCCAATCAGGAATGACGACCAAAACCTCCATGATCAAGTCGACCACGGCTAGGATTTCAACTTCAGTCGGATCAGTAGAACTCTTAGGTTGTGGGGGCTCTTCTGTGAAGGGATCTTCTTGAACTGACGGGATGCGGAGATGCTCCAAGAACACATTGCTAGGAATTGGCTCTCGCTTGGAACCTATCTTCGCTAGGTCATCAGTTGCTTGATTTTTGACTCGGGGTATGTGGTGGAGCTCTAACCCCTCAAACCGCTTTTCCAATTTTCTCACTGCATTGCAATAACCAGTCATAGCCGGACTCCTGATGTCCCACTCCTTCATCACTTGATTGACCACTAAGTCTCAGTCACCAAAAACCATTAGGCGTCGGACGCCGAGTGAAATGGCCATACGCAACCCGTATAGAAGTGCCTCATATTCAGCTTCATTATTGGAGGAGTCAAAGTGAATCTGGAGAACATAACTGAGCTTGTCGCCTCGTGGGGATACTAGGACTACCCCAGCACCTGAACCGTTCAACATCTTGGATCCATCAAAGAACATAGTCCAATGTTCCGACTGAATCTGAGTCCGTAGCTGCTATTCAATCCACTCGACGAGGAAATCTGCTATTGCTTGGGATTTGATTGCTTTCTTTGCCTCAAACTTGATATCTAGCGGAAGGAGTTCAATCGCCCACTTTTCCACTCGACCATTTGCATCTCTATTGTTCAGAATTTCTAACAACGGAGCATCACTGACAATCGAAACCGATTGATCTGAGAAGTAGTGTGCAACCTTCTTCATGGTCAGGTAAATTCCATAAACAAGCTTCTGATAATGCGGATATCTCTGCTTGGATGGAGTCAAGACTTCAGAAATGTAGTACACTGGGCATTTGTCGGTGGGAACGACACCTATGGGATCACAAGAATCCCTACTACGGTTAGCGGGGCGCGGGGTCGTGAGAAGAGCGGATCAAACAGATAGTACACAATTTGTTTATCCAGGTTCGGGCCGCGAGGATGCGTAAAACCCTACTCCTGATTTGGTGGATGTATATTCCTGTTCTTGAGCTAGCTCTGGGGCGTTAGGAGCTCCAAAAAGCCGAATCCTTCTCCTGGTCGCCTCGGGCCTCCTTTTATAGAAAAAGGGGTCGCCAAAGTGGCACATAGGAGGTGGAAAGGGTACAGTGATGCGAGGTTATCCCACGCATTACATGACAAGGCGCATTTAATGCGTCTCGCTTAGGTGTCCTTGCTTTATCGGGGACTGGGGAGAAATCCGTCTCGTCCGTCGCCGCTCCTTCTTGTGTCGACACGCGCCCTGGCCAGCGATGCATGTGATGCCATGTAGGTAGGCAGGCAGCTGAGGTGGCGCAGTGGTGGGCCTTCACGAAGATCTGCATGCCGCCACGCAGGTGCCTGCCCAGCTAGTTGGGTCGGCAGCTGCATGCGTACGGCGGTGGAGGTTTAGTCGGCGTGGGCCTGATGGTGGCCCTGCGGATGTCCTCCGCAAGGGCCTTGCCGGGGCCCCGGCAAGGGTCTTGCCGAGGCGCCTGCTGTCATCCCCAGCAAGGCGCTTGCCGGGGGTCTTGTGGTCTTCCTCGGCTGGGATCCCGCCAATGGTCGTCATCTTCTATATCTGATTGTGAATGTTTCTTCACAAAGATCTGCATGCCACTGCGGAGGGGTCTCCCGAATCCTTGCCCCATGGGGGCAGTGGACTCCAGGGTAATTTGCTCCGTAGGCGTGGGGCGAGTTGCCGCGGCAAGGGTCTTGCCGGGGTTGCTAAAACTGTCTCCCGGCAAGGATCTTGTCGGGGGGGTCCGCTTCGTCCCTTTTGCTCTTCGTGGTCTTGGCCTTGGCGTTGTTCTAGTTCCCTTGAGCTTCGGTCTTACCCTGGCTCACCTCCCTTGCCTTGCTTGGTGTGGTGGTGCCCGTGGCTCAGACTGCCCGTGCACAGTTATAGGGGTACAAGAAGTGCACCCCCTTTTTGTACATAGACAAGAGCCCCCGGGCCTTGGCCACACATAAGTGCAACGCATTGTTGGGCTAGGCCCAGAACGGTGCGCGGGCAGGCGGGACGGTTTTTACCGCGGTAAGATTTTTCGCACGCCGCGCCTCCCACGATCCATGCGCGTGGCGCGGTGTGGAGGGGTGCGTGTGACGTGGGCGGCATGCATGGGGCGGTCCCTGCAGGCATGCGTCACATCGTAGTAAAGAGGTGGCTTTGCGCCTTCCCCGTAAACAGAGGGAGGCGTGGAGGCGCGGCCCATTTAACTGAATGGGGCCGAGGCGTGGTCTTCAAGGCGTCCACTCCCCATGATCACGGGGCGGGGAGAGCTCGCCCCACCCGTCTCCTCGGTTCTGTACGCCTGCCATGTGTCTCCCATGCGCTTGGCGTGGTGATGATGGAGGCGGGAAACCGGGTCGTCGCTGGTTGGGGCAGCGGGTCGGCCCTGGTTCCCTGTGCCTCTTGCGTCTCGATTGGTCGAGCGGGGCGGCCGAGCCTCGACCCCGCTCCTTTATAAGGAGCGGGGAGGGGGGAACGGCACCTCGCATTCTTCTATCTTCTCCTTCCTTTAGCTTCTGCTTCTTTCTTCCACTCGTCATGGAGGGAGGAAATCCTGGTCCTTCAATGGTGGCGGCGCGGGTTGCTGCTCGACAACGCGCTCCTCCTTCTCCTGCGCTCGCGGTGGTAGAGCCGACCGTGAGGGGAAGGGGCAGGGGCGAGGCCGTGGGCGAGGTCGGGGCAGGGGCCGCAGTGGGGGCGGCGCGCCTCCCTCGCCCCCGCCAGCGGTTCCTCCTCCGATGGAGGGTAACGTCAGGGACAACCCTTGCGAATTCTTCGTCAGGCTGCGCCGGCCGCCGCACCGTCGTCTTCGTCTTCCGACTCCATTTGCGCGGGAGATGGAGCTGGATCCGCCGAAGTCGCTGCGGCTGCACATGAGGGGCTGCGGGATCAGTGGTATGCGGGTCCGCGTCGACTTCCCTGCCCCTCATGTGATGTATCTCCGTTGAGGATGGAAGACGTTCGCTCGTATCCACAGCCTGACGGATGGGCTCACTCTCCATTTTAAGCTGATGGAGGGTGGCCTTCTCTCCGTCAAGGTCTTGGGGCACTTCGGGACTCATGCAAGATGTTGCGTGGAGAGCTCTTCTAATGACGAAGATTCCTCCTCGAGCGAGAGTGACGAGGAGGACAGCGACAACGACGACGAGGGCGGTAGGCGGCAGGATGACGGGTCCGACTAGGTGTCGGATGCCGCTCCGTGCGGCACCGGCGACCCCATCATCCGTGCTGCCGGCTCCTTGAACTTCTCAGGGTCGTCCCCTTGGGTGGCTGGCGTTGGGAGGCTGCGGAAGAGGAAGAGGGCGGGCGGCAGACCGTCAAGTCGGAGTACGCGGGCACCGGTGCCTTCGACGCGTACTAACGTCCTGCCGCCTCGTCTTTGAGCTCTGCTTCCGGCGCCGCCTTCACCATCCAGCCCTTGGACGGCCACCAAGACGTTCTCTTGGTGTCTTCTGCCACTCGTAGCTCGTCTGGGCGCCCCTTTTGCCCTTTTCGCTTCCTTGACCTGCCTCCTGAGGAGAGGGACAAGAAAGGGATTACGGGTATCTTATCTCTTTTTAGTTTGTAAGCCTTCGGGCCTTTGTTGAATTTAAAACGTGTAATCCTCTCATTCATGTTTTTCATTCCCTATGGACTGTACCTGAGTGGAATGTTTTTAATGAAAAAGGGATGTTTGTCGGGTCATTTGTTTGTGGGTAAAACCCACGATAAGGAATAAATCCTTGATACCTTTAAGATAAACATTTTCTTGCCCGGCAACAGGCCTCGCCATCTCCCCACTTCGCTCGATCTTCCTCATGCCTTTGGCGGAGGCCGGGATGAAGTGGGTTTAGGTTCCTCGTTCTATCCTTTTGTTGCCGCGACTACGACCAAACTCGGTCCCAGGAACGGGCCCTAGGGCCTAGAGTTAGGGGAGCACGGTAGTTTGAGGATAATACGAGTTTTCACATACCTCAGTCCGTAAGGAAATGCATGATAAGGGATGAAAAACTTATCTGAATCTGCAGCCCCCGGCAACCCTGGTTTGCCGTGGGTGAATCTTTGCTCTTGCAGCCCCCGGCAATACTGGCTTGCCGGGGTCTAGATGCAGGACTGTTCCTTTTTTTCTCCCCAAGTGGTTTGGCAAGGATATCTATGTGTCCTGCTAACCAAAGAAGACAAAACAAAGACCAAGAGATGCAAACTCGACCTCTAAGCTAGGGGTTAGCCGCCGCTAAGCACTATCAACCCTAACCAAGGACGAGACTCGACCTAGCATGCATGTTATAACTTAGGGCGCCAGCGCTTCATTTATTTATGCTCAGGGTCTACGCCTGGCTTTGTACAAAGGGTTACATGCGTCATCGGCAAGGCATGTACAAAAGGTGGCTTGCCGAGGGGCCCGACAAGTCGCGCCTCACGGGTAAAAATTGCGAAGATGCTCAATGTTCCAGGAGTTACTCACCGGAATGGCATCTTCGGTCTCCAGGCGGACTGCGTCGGGCCTGGTGATTCGTATTACCCGATAAGGGCCTTCCCACTTTGGCGTCAACTTGTTGGAATTCTTGGCCGATTGGACATGCCGAAGAACAAGGTCGCCTTCCTCAAAGCTTCGGGTACAAAGCTTGCGGCTATGGTAGCGGCGCAAGCCTTGCTGGTAGCGCGCTGCTCTCATAGCCGCCCGAAGACGATCTTCCTCAAGGAGCGTTGCGTCATCTTGCCGCAATTGCTCTTGCTCAAGCTCGTCATAAGCGAGTACTCGAGGTGACCCGTACATGAGTTCTGTGGGGAGAACTGCTTCTGCCCCATATACCAGGGCAAAGGGTGTCTGGCCGGTGGCTCGATTTGGTGTCGTTCTGATTGACCAAAGAACCGCCGGCAATTCATCAATCCAGCGCCTTCCACTCTTGCGCAGTCTGTCAAAGGTCTTTGTCCTCAGGCCTCGCAGTACTTCAGCATTTGCCCTCTCAGCTTGACCATTGCATCGTGGGTGAGCAACGGAAGCGAAACAGACCTTGCTGCCGAGGTCTTGAATATATTGCATGAAGGTGTGGCTTGTGAACAGTGTGCCGTTCTCGGTGATGACCCTATTGGGTACACCAAAACGGCACACCAGTCCTTTGAAGAACTTGACGGCTGACTGTGTTGTGACCTTCCTCACTGCTTCCACTTCTGGCCACTTTGTGAACTTGTCGATTGCAATGTACAAGTACTCAAAGCCCCCGACAGCGCGGGGGAAAGGGCCCAGTATGTCGAGCCCCCAGACCGAGAAAGTCCAGGAGAGAGGAATGGTTTGAAGGGCTTGAGCTGGCTGATGAAGCTTCTTTGAATGGAACTGACACGCTTCACACCTGGTGACTAGTGTCGTCGCATCCTGGAGGGCGGTGGGCCAGAAGAAGCCTTGCCGAAATGCTTTGCCGACAAGGGCCCTCGACCCTATGTGGGATCCACATATGCCTCCATGTATCTCTGCCAACAACCCCAGTCCTTCCTCTCGAGGGATACACTTCAATTTCACACCGTTCGGCCTCTTTCTGTATAGGACGTCATCGACGAACTGGTACATAATAGATCGACGGGCTACTTTTTCCGCTTCTTCCTGCTCCTCACGAAGTTCCCCTGTTTGGAGGAATCGGACGGTATGTTGTGCCCACGCTGGAGCCTGGGGCTCGACGACAAGGACTAAAGGCATTTCCTCCGCTATAGGAGCGGCTATCTCCATGGCAAGAGCTTGATGCTCCATCAGAGCTAGCCGTCCCGTGGTGGGCTCAGTGTCTCCGGCAATATCCTTGCCGGCGGCTTCGGGGAGCTCGGCGGGAAAGTACTTGCCGGGCCCTGATTTTCTCCTCTTGTTTTGTTCTGTTGATGGATCAACGGATGGCTGAGTTAGCTGAAGCACAAAGGTACCTGGTTCCGCAGGTAGCTTGAGGGCAGCGCGTTTTCATAGGTAATCGGCGATGTCGTTCTCTGCTCTGGTTACGTGCTCTGCCTGTATACCGTCAAAACGCTCTTCCAACTTCCTCACTTCATCGACGTAGGCCTTCATCAACGGGCTCTGGTAATCCTTGTTGACTTGTTTGACGACAAGTTGTGAGTCGCCCCTAACAATGAGTTTCTTGATTCCGAGGTCTGTCGCGATCCTAAGACCAGCAAGCAGCCCCTCGTACTCAGCAGTATTGTTTGTCGACACCTCCCTGGGGAAGTGCATCTGGACCACGTACTTGAGGTGCTCTCCCTACTACGGTTAGCGGGGCGCAGGGTCGTGAGAAGAGCGAATCAAACAGATAGTACACAGTTTGTTTATCCAGGTTCGGGCCGCGAGGATGCGTAAAACCCTACTCCTACTTTGGTGGATGTATATTCCTGTTCTTGAGCTAGCTCTGGGGCGTTAGGAGCTCCAAAAAGCCGAATCCTTCTCCTGGTCGCCTCGGGCCTCCTTTTATAGAAAAAGGGGTCGCCACAGTGGCACACAGGAGGTGGAAAGGGTATAGTGATGCGAGGTTATCCCTCGCATTACATGACAAGGCGCATTTAATGCGTCTCGCTTAGGTGTCCTTGCTTTATCGGGGACGGGGGAGAAATCCGTCTCGTCCGTCGCCGCTCCTTCTTGTGTCGACACGCGCCCTGGCCAGCGATGCCTGTGATGCCATGTAGGTAGGCAGGCAGCTGAGGTGGCGCAGTGGTGGGTCTTCACGAAGATCTGCATGCCGCCACACAGGTGCCTACCCAGCTGGTTGGGTCGGCAGCTGCATGCGTACAGTGTTGGAGGTTTAGTCGCCGTGGGCCTGATGGTGGCCCTGCGGATGTCCTCCGCGAGGGCCTTGCCGGGGCCCCGGCAAGGGTCTTGCCGAGGCGCCTGCTGTCATCCCCGGCAAGGCGCTTGCCGGGGGTCTTGTGGTCTTCCTCGGCTGGGATCCCGCCAAGGGTCGTCATCTTCTATATCTGATTGTGAATGTTTCTTCACAAAGATCTGCATGCCACCGCGGAGGGGTCTCCCGAATCCTTGCCCCATGGGGGCAGTGGACTCGAGGGTAATTTGCTCCGTAGGCGTGGGGCGAGTTGCCACGGCAAGGGTCTTGCCGGGGTTGCTAAAACTGTCTCCCGGCAAGGATCTTGCCGGGGGAGTCCGCTTCGTCCCTTTTGCTCTTCGTGGTCTTGGCCTTGGAGTCGTTCTAGTTCCCTTGAGCTTCGGTCTTACCATGGCTCACCTCCCTTGCCTTGCTTGGTGTGGTGGTGCCTGTGGCTCAGACTGCCCGTGCACAGTTATAGGGGTACAAGAAGTGCACCCCCTTTTTGTACACCGACAGTGTTGAACTTTGTAGGCTTTGCCTTCTTCTTCCCGCTCGACCGTGAGCACTGTACTAACAACTTGTCTAGTGGCTGCAATATAAAGCAGTAAAGGCTCTTTGCTGATTGGGGCAGCGAGCAGCGGCAGGGTGGAAAGCAGGGCTTTGAGCTCTGCAAACGCTGCATCAGCTTCAGGAGTCCACTCAAACTTGTTAGATTTCTTAATCAGTCAGTAAAGAGGCAATGCCTTTTCATCGAGATGAGAAATGAATCGACTCGGAGCGGCCAAACAACCAGTAAGCTTCTGAACGTCGTGCACACACACAGGGCGTTTCATTTGGAGGATTGCACCAACTTTCTCTGGGTTTGCATCGATCCTCGTTCAGAAACAAGGAAACTGAGTAACTTCCCACCCGGAACTTTGAAAGTACACTTCGACGGATTAAGCTTGATATCATATCTCCTCAGGTTGGCAAAGGTTTCTGCAAGGTCAGTCAGCAGGTCGGAACCTTTACGCGACTTAACCACGATGTCATCCATGTACCACATTCCGACTGATTTGAGTGAGCAGACACTTCTGAATCATGCGCATGAATGTGGCATGGGCATTCTTGAGACCAAAGGGCATACTAACATAGCAAAAGCACCCGAATGAGATGATGAAAGCTATTTTTATTTCATCAGGTTCATACAGTCAGATCTGATGGTACCCGAAATATGCATCCAGAAAGGACAAACGCTCACACCCCGCAGTTGAGTCGACTATTTGGTCAATGCGGGGGAGAGGGAAGTGATCTTTCGGGCAGGCCCGATTGATATGCTTGAAGTCAATACACGTATGAAGTGAATTGTCCTTCTTGGGGACCATAACCACATTGGCAAGCCACTCAGAGTGGTATATCTCTCGAATGAACTCAGCTGCCAGAAGCCGGGCCACCTCTTCGCCAATTGCTTTTCTCTTCTCCACGGCGGACCGATGTAGATGTTCCTTGACAGGTTTTGCTTTCGGATCAACTTGCAAATGGTGCTTAGTCAGTCCCCTGGGTACACCTGGCATGTCAGAAGGTTTCCATGCAAAGACGTCCCAGTTCTCACGGAGCAACTGGATGAGCGCTTCTTCCAATCTGCCGTTGAGTGTTGTTGAGATATGAGTCGAAGCAGCATTGGGATCAGTCCGGTGAATATGAACTGATTTTGTTTCACCAGACGACTGAAATGCAGAGTCTAAAGCAAGCTTCTTAGCTCTCAACAAATCACTCGGATCTGCAGTCTTCTTGTATTCTTCCATTTCTACTGCTGCCATTTATTCATCGGCGATCTTTGAGCCCTTTTGGAGGCACTCTTCTGCTCACTGCCGATTACCAGTGACTGTGATCACACCCTTAGGGCCAGGCATCTTCAGCTTGAGGTACACGTAACACGGTCGAGCCATGAAACGAGCATATGCAGTTCTGCCCAGGATAGCATGATAAGCACTGTGAAAATCCACAAATTCAAACGTCAACTTTTCCTTACGGTAATTCTTTGAATCACCGAAAACCACGTCAAGAGTGATCTGGCCGAGTGAATCGGCTTTCTTTCCAGGGATGACTCCGTGGAATCGCATATTGCTTTCGCTGAGCTTGGACATCAGAATGCCCATCCCTCGGAGGGTCTCAGCATACAAAATGTTCAAACCACTGCCGCCATCCATCAAGACTTTGGTCAGTCGGGTGCCCCCAACGACTGGGTCGACCATCAACGCTTGCCTCCCGGGGGTGGCAACGTGCGGTGGGTGGTCGGACTGGTCGAATGTGATGGGAGTCTTTCACCACTTCAAATATGTCGTTGTTGCCGGAGCTACCATGTTTACTTCCCTATTGATGACCTTCAGTCGACTTTTGCTTTCAATGTCAGCAAAAATCACCAAAGTAGAATTGACATTAGGAAAACCATCATCATCCTCTTTGTCCTCATCCTTGTCAAACTCCTTCTCTTTCTCGCTGGGCCGACTCTCGCGGAACTGCTGGATAAGGAGTCTACACTGTCGAGTGGTATGCTTGGGATAAATCAGGTTCCCCTCTTCATCCTTCTTGGTATGAATATGACACGGCAAATCCAACACATCGTTTCCTACTTGATCTTTCACCTTCTTACGGATCCAGGGCCCTTTGGGCTTTCCCTTGAACTTTCCCTAGGTCACAACTGCAGCTTCACCCGGGCCTGCAGGTTCTGCCTTGCATTTCTGTTTCCGACCTCCTCCAGTGTCCTGGGCGACTGGTTTGCTCTTGCCACTACGGAGTCGGTCTTCTTCCTCACCATTAGCATACTGAGTGGCTATTTCCATCATTCGGGCCAGAGTCATATCTCCTGTCCGGCCAAATTTCAGGTTAAGCTCCCTGTACCGAACACCTTCTTTAAAAGCACAAACAGCTTGGTGCTGAGATACATTTTCCACCGTGTGATGCAAAGTGGTCCACCTCTGGATGTAATCCCTCAGAGTTTCATTCAATTTCTGCACACAATGTTGTAACTCAGTCAGCCCTACGGGACGTTTGCAAGTGCCCTCAAAAGTTCTAACATACACTCGAGCCAATTCTTCCCAGCTGAAGATACTGTCAGGAGCTAACTGATTCAGCCAAGCTCTAGCTGAACCTTCAAGCATCAGGGGGAGGTGCTTCATGGCCACATCATTATTTCCACCACCGATCTGCACTGCCACTCGGTAGTCTTCCAGACAAGTGTCAGGCTTCGACTCACCAGTGAACTTACTAACTCCAGTCGCCAACCTGAAGCTGGGAGGGATCTCTGCAGCTCTAATGGCTCTGCTAAAACACTCGAGACTAGAAACATGGACTCTGCTTCCAGTCGGGCGATCTTTGTCCTGCCCTTCTCTGTGTGCTCGGTTCCTGTCGACCAGGCCTTGCACAAAAATTGACCTCGCATCAAACCCCGGCTCTCTTGGGTCGACTGGCATCCTCCGCTCAACTCTATACGGGCGCCTGTCATCATAATGTCGGGGCACATATGATCCGCCCCTCGGAGGGGGCGTAGGCACACGACAGCGGTCATCACGGCCGAGCCGATGATCGTATTGCTCGTGGATCCGACCCAAGTACTGCTCTTGGCGATGCCCATGTCCCTCACGCCGCGGAGGCGATCTTGGGCTGTGAGCCGACTGGACTGTGTCAGCCACCACAGATCTGCTATGGATTCTGTTACGAGACTGGGATACTGCTGTGTTTTGCTCTCCTGCTGCCTGGAGCAATGCCCGGATCTGCATCAAACCTCGTCCAGCCTCTGACTGGGACGGCTGGATGGACTCTACTATATGAGCTGCGGCCGTAAGATTCTGAATCAGAGTGCGGTATACCTGAGGTTCAGGCGGGAACAACTGACGCCGTCGACTGGATTCAGGGACCTATTGCCGAGCGCGTTCTTCGAGTGAATGTTGAAGGTTCTCCAGCCGTGCGCGCTCAGCCAAAGTGGCCAGGCGCGCAGCCTCCAAGGCTCGGGCCTCGGTGGCCTCCCCGACGATGGGAGTGTGGAGGGCCTCCACGTTGCGACGGTGCAGCTCCTCACTCTGCTGCGAAGTGAGGACTTCGGGATGATATTCCTCGTGAACACGCGACGGATCGCCGCAGCCATCTCCACCACCATTGCGACGCATACCAGGTGGGCTGCGCGACGTGTCGACCATCAGGACCTCCGCTGCAGGGTCGCTGCTGTTGCACTCGGACAGGGTCTCGACGGAGCCAGTCAAACAGGCCATAGAGAGATTCGCCGGGCTCGATTGCCGCGACTTGAGGGGTGGCCGACTGACGCGCCACCGCATGCTTCACCCACCGCTGAAGCCGCGACCGACCGGATCGCTTGCGACGACGAACATCGGGGAGCGAAGATGCTGCGGGAGCCGACCAATATTGGGTCTGCCGCAGAAGGACGCCGTGAACGCATGCGCGAAAGTGCGTCGCCCCACGGACAGGGAGCGTTTCGACGTTGAGGGGGGCCTCCTGGAGCCAGGCGGAGTCGTCGGCGATAAAGACGAGCGCGTCGAGACGGATCTCGCAGCCCTCAGCCAAACCGCCACCAGAAACCATGATGATGGGAATTGGAAAAAATCGCTACCTCACCGGAAAGTCGCTAAGACACATGCCCCAGTGGGCCCCAACTGTCGTGGGAATAAGTCTGACAGTAGAATGAGGGGTAGATAGGAGGAGGCAAGATCCTAGCTACGGTGAGGTTGTGCACGCAGGATTTACGAGTTCAAACCCTTCTCGGAGGAAGTAACAACCCTACGTCTCGGTGCCCGGAGGCTTGGTCGATTGAATTATGCGTGAAGTTACAGGGGATGCGAACCCTTATACCAGAGAAGGGGGGTGGCTTATATAGAGTGCGCCAGGACCCCGGCCAGCCATGGTTACAAGGGGTTCAATGTACATAAAGGTAGGACGTTACTGGTAACGCCAGCAATAAAGGCATATAAATGATCATTAAGACTACGGAGTGAACGCCTGACCGTTGCCATTCTGAGTGACTTTAGATCTTCTATCTTCCAAGTGATTCCTGATGTGGCCGAGTGAGTATATCCAGGTCGAATGGAATTGAGTTACCCGAGTGAAATGCTTCTGGTCGAGTGGGATGCACTATGAGGTGATTACAGTCGGTAGATGCTGCTGTATCTTGAATGTCTTTGACTTTAGGGCAGTGTCCTTGGGAAGGGTGTCTAGGTCAGGCCCATTACCCTACCCTAGGTACATGTCATCATCACCAGGCCCAGGAGTGCTTTAAACATTGTGCCATGCGGGCCGAACATTAAAAGCAGGCAACCAATCGACCCGTTTGCGTCCAGCACGAGTCAGGCCGGGCCTCATGTAGGCAACCAAACACGCCCTACAAGTCTTTCCATGCCGGGGGAAATCTGAGCAGCAACCGCTGCCTTCAGAGATAGTCCTAGAGAGGTAGTCCTAGTGCTGCATCGGTCTGCTCGCAGCTGATCTGTAGTGGGCGAATAGCTTTGCCAGCCAACCAAGAACGACCACAATGCATGCTCGGACACCTACCAGGTCGGGCGTTGGTTGGTGTCACCAACCAAAGATGCGGATGGACTGGCTGGGAATTTCAATTGCTTGACTACGGAGGGCGACTGCACGAAGCTTTAGGTAGGTACAATACCTCGGTAACTATCATGTGAAATGATTGAATTTCAAAATGTAACTGTGCTATAGTTAGGGGGTGTTTGGTTCAGAAGTCCTAGGACTTTTTCTAGTCCCAGGGACTAATCAAAAAAGACTCTCTAGCAGAGTCTTTTTCTAGTCCCTATAGAAAAAGTCCCTCCCGTTTGGTTCCTAGAGATTTTTTAGGGACTTTTTCTAGTCTCTGGGACTAAAAAGTCCCTAAACCAATCACCCCTTTAGACGGTCCAACTCTTGGGTCAATAAGAAATTCATACAACGGTTATGTTGCATGCTGTTTTAAGAGATGTTACATAATTAATACTCTTTCCGTCTCAAAATTCTTGTCTTAAATTTGTCTAGATATGGATGTATCTAACACTAAAACGTAACTAGATACATTCGTATTTAGACAAATCTAAGACAAAAAATTTGGGACGGAGGGAGTATAAGTATTGATCAAAAAAACATTCTTTTATTGTTTTCTCTTTGTGCAAGACTCTAGTGATCCAGAAAACATTTTTTTATCATAATTGCACAAGTATTGATCCATATTGTACTAAGAACCATACGAGTAACGGAGTCAATTTGTTCAGATTTTTGGTCCAGTTTCCCACATAAACTCAATCATGATTTTTGATCCGGTTTCTCACATAAACTAGCTTAAGTTTTTTTATTGAGATTAATATACATGTGGGAATCTCCCCACACCCCTGCCCGCCCCGTTGACAAATTCAAAAAATATTGTATTGAGAATTGAAAAGTTAAAGTTCAAAGCTACTTGAACAGTCAAAGTAAAGTATATACATGTTGACGTTGTTGTATTTGACAAGAAAATGTTCTTCAATCCCCACGTGGGTTATTTATGCGTGGAGACATTAGCTTCATCCTGGTTAGCATGGTCAAGAGGCTCGAGAACTAGGCATTGTATGACAACATGTCCCGTAGACTCGCCCGGCCTTTTAGCATCATGTTAGAGTATCTTCAAGAGCTCCCCAATAAATCTCCAACAATACATGGTTATTTGAGCTCTCTCAATAAATTTGTTGAGCTTTTAGGGTGTGGTGCTTTTGCAATTCCCTAATAAACTGATCCACAATACTAAACCTGACATATGGGTCCCACTTGTGAGTGAGATATCTCTCAAGACCACGATGGAGAACGACAGTAGAGGCATACTGCTCGGCAGCAACAATGATGGCGGCCCGATGGGCATTGGTGATAGTTTGATGACATACCATGTATTGGAGGAGGTATTGGGGTAGAGTCGGTGAGGCAACTCCACTTATATAAAGGGGAATTTGGGTAATTTATAGCGATCACAAAAAAATATTGGCAAAAAGGAGGTGCCGGAGCGCGTTTTTTGGCACAACTCCCGCGATACAAGAAACTGATTGGGAAAGGGGGAGCCACCCAAGATTCTCTTGTACATGAATTTGTATAATTTTTTGTTTGCTAATGTTTGTCTAGTTTTCTATTTTAGGTCGAGTTATGCAAAAACTTTGTAATACTTGGAGCTTTGTGCATGCCACAATGTGGAAATCAAGAGATATCACTTATGTGAATGCTACAAACAACAAGCCATAAGGATAGAAAGCCTTGTGCAAAAATGATAAGAGAGATCCATGTTTCTTTTGTATGGAACATATGTGACATATTCGCTAATGATTTTTTATTACTTTATAGGTTTATGTGTACCCGTGAATCGTCTCAGTTTGTATAAGAACTTCAAAATAGTGGGTTGAACTCCATAATAACCATTAATATAAAGTTCGGAGCCCAAAAAGGGTGTGACAAAGTCGCCAGATGGCTTTTGATGAAAATAATGGAGCGCGGTTCAAATAGTGGGTTGTACGCTGGGGCGTTGTTTCGGAGCACACTCCAAACTCAACTGCCAGTGCGGGAGGAACCTATGTCACATATGTCTCTCTTCTTCTCTTTGTGAATGGTGCAGTCGTCCGTATCAATCCCGTAGCTGTGATTTCCAGGGGAGAAACACACCCACTAATGGCCGCCGACACGTGTCCCACCCGACTGTGTTTGTTTCCTGCCTGTATGTGTCATTTTTCATTGGAGCGCGCCCTTTTTGGGCCCCTCGTCCCGCCGGAGTGCACATACAAACCGCAGTATCCCCGTCACCGCCACACTTAGCCATCCTCCTCTCCGCCCACTATCTTTACTCCAGGCCCACCTTTCTAGAGCCTTGTCACGCTCAGGCCCTCCTTATGGACCCTTCCCCGGGGAGATCGGAGAGGAACCGTCGAAAGGAAGTACTAAGAGAGGACATGGCGGTACTCCGAGACGATCCAGGCCAAAGCGCTCTGAGAGGCTGAATCAGTCGTCAGACCCGCCAGTACCTCTCATGTGTCACGGAGGCGGCTATGGCAGAAATAGAAGTCATTGTCATGAAGGACTACAAGGTTGTGGTCGTCGCCTACATTCAAGAAGCCCAGTGGTACGTAAATCGCGTCAAAACGCAAGTGGAAGCAGATGAAGTCACCCCTCATGTGAGGTCACTTCCACTAGGAGGAAACCGGCGAAATAAAAGTGTTTCATCGATCTAGGTCAATTTCAATTTCGGTTAGGTGATGTTGAAAGTAAGTTTCGTTGACGGGAATCGCAATGTCAATGTAATGAATGTAATGTTCAACGCAATGTGAATCCATTGCAATTTCTTTGTGTGAGGAAAGAACAAAGACATCGATTGATGGGTCTGTAGATTATGACGACTATGAGTTTGCGCATCGTCTTCGTGACTTTGAAATTTAAGGGATGTGCTCCAAAATAGTCTGCTCGAGTTGCTCTAACCCAAGCTAGCATACGCAAAAGCCAGAGAGTGCGTGTGATGCACGTACGCAACACAACAAATGATGGACGGGTAAAGTGCCAAACTGATCTGCTGGATCACTCGAGTTCGCCGAGAACATACCCTCAGAGCTCCAATATCATCAACGTGCCTGACGTCAAAGTCCGGAAGAGATCAGTCACGATCTATGCATAAATCATGGTAGTAGCAACGACCACACAAGCACGCCCAGTTCGGTCTGTGAGAGCGGCTGGCTCATGCACAAGACCAACCACGGCTAGCCGGCCACACGACGTAGCACATGCAAAGGGTCTCCAAACGGGCCAGAGAGAAGACGTATGTGTGGCTGCAAACACAAACGACGGCGGCGAGCGAATTAAACTGCAGAAAGAGACCTTGGTGGCTGGCGGCTCTGCTACTTGGCGCGGCACGCTCGTGCCATGTGGTGTACCGCTGGGGATCGCCTCGGTCTGCATCGGGCCACTGCGTCGGGCCACTGCTTCAGGCGCGGGGCATTGCGAGGGTGACGAAAAGGTAGGGTAGGCGGTGATGCGTCATGCCGTGCTCCACAACTCAGCTGCACGTGTGCGTCGATGATCCCTCGCTGCGGCGGCAGAGAAGCAGGGAACGGCACGGCACGACGCACCGCCAACAGTGTTTATGTGTTTCCATCTACAGGTCCATGCGCGCGTGCCGCAACTCGGAAAGGAAACCAACGGTTGCGTGGACAGAGACGAGGCAAAGTTGCAAGCGAACAAATCCGAGGGAAAAAACGTTCGCTCTACGTCAGACCCAGCGTGACCCTTCTTCTCTCGCCTCAGATTTAGATGAAATTTTAGAGATTTGCCATGACGAAAAAATTGGATAATATGTTGAAGATGTTATGAATGTTGGAATTTTGCTAGTAGGCCTTTGGCCCAAAGCCCAACTAAAATTCTGAAATTCTCTTGGCCATTCATGCACACATGTGAGTGGAGTGAGTGAGACTAAAGTTTAGTCCCACCCCGAAAGTTGAGAGAGAGTTGCACCTCTTTATAAAGTGAGCTCTTCTACCACTTGTATGAGCATGAGAGCCGAGCCGGGGACAGAGTTATGCACGTTGTCTATATTTTTGCTGCTCGAGAATTAATGAGTCATTAATTAGTAATTAACAGACGCGTTAATTACTGAACCGTTTCCAGTTCTTTTGGATCGTGACGACTCGGACATGGGATTTACTCCCACGACCTACCTAGCCCGCAGTATATAGCCACGCAGACGTCTACCCTAGCGGCCGCCGCTTCGTATGGTTTCTCACCACCGTTCCAGATCATTGCGTCGCCAAGCAAGTCTTCTCCATCCCTCCTTTCGGCGTGCACCGGGAGAAGGGACAGCAGGCCTCCGGAACCCCGCCTCTCGTGATCCTGTACGAGAGAGGGGCGATCAGGTTTTTGGGGAGCGCACTCGCGCAACTGCTGGCAGCGACGACTTCGCGAACGACGACTTCTTCCCCGACCTCGGCAACCTCATCCTCGACGAAATTGGCGACAAGTCAACGCCAGTGGTGCTGCTCCCGCTGCACCGTATGTGATTCTATCCTTCCTATTCGAGATCGTGGTAGAATTCATGTTTCTAATATGTGCCCTAGATGTGATCTGTTCATCTACTATGCTAGTTCGCATGCTTAGTTTAATCTCTGCTATTGCTGTCATGATTTATTTTTTGTTCATTCGGATTAAATCTCGTAGAAATTTTCTCATATTTTCAACAATCCAAAAACCTGATAATAGGCAATTTACTCCGAGTGATTTTGCTGCGCATCTGAAGCCGCCTGCCTTTAAGGGGGCGCAATATAAGAGGTGGCGCACGAGAGCAGTCTACTGATTTCAGACCATGGGCTGCTATGACGCCATCAAGGGCAAGCCTGAGGGCGATCTTAATCTAGCACAATTGGAAGCTTTTGACAAGATCGATACTCTCTTTAAAGGCCCTCTTCTGAGTGTTCTGGATGATTCCATCGTGGATTCGTATATGTCGTTTGAAAACGGCAAGGACATGTGAGCTGCGCTCGAGGCCAAGTTTGGTGCCTTGGACACCGGCAGCGAGTTGTACGTCATGGAGCAATTCTATGACTACAAGATGACTGATGAGCGCTCTGTTGTACAGCAGGCTCATGAGATACAGTCGCTCGCAAAAGAACTTGAATACTTCAAGTGTATGTTGCCGGACAAATTTGTTGCCGGAGGCATCATTGCCAAGCTTCCACCTTCGTGGAACAATTTTGCTACTTCCCTGAAATACAAGAGACGGGAGTTTTCCGTTGCGGATCTCATTGGTACTCTTGATGTTGAAGATAAGGCGAGAGCAAAGGACACACGTGCTCGGGTTGCTGAGGGAGCTTCTAGTGCCCACATGGTACAGGAGAAGAACTTTCAGCCCAACAAGTTCAAAAACAACAAGAACAAAACTCAGGACAAAGGCAAGTTTGATACAAAGAACAAGCCGTCATATTCTACCAACTTCAAGAAGAATTCTCATAAGAAGGGGAAGGGACTTTGCCATGTCTGTGATGATCCTAATCACTGGGCTCCGAAGTGTCCTAACCGCTTTTAGGAGCGCGAACATGAGAAGAGCAGCAAGTCTGCTAATGTTGTCATCGGTGATACTGATATGAAGGAATCTGGGTACGGTATTCTTCCTACCATCCTTTCAGTATTTCAATCTCCTGATTGGTTAATTGACACAGGTGCCAATGTACATGTTTGTGCTGATGCCTCCATGTTTTCTTCTTACCAGGTCACAGGGACCTCTCCCGTGCTGATGGGGAATGGGTCACATGCCATCGTTCGAGGTGTTGGTACGGTCGATCTGAAGTTTACTTCGGGGAAGACCGTGCGTCTGAACAACGTTCATCATGTGCCGCCCATCAATAAAAATCTCGTTAGCGGTTCCCGTTTATGTCGAGATGGTTTTAAGTTGGTTTTTGAATCCAATAAAGTTGTAATTTCTAAGTATGAACAATTTGTTGGAAAAGGCTATGAGAGCGGAGGCTTGTTCCGCTTGTCTTTGTCAGATATTTGCACTAATGTTATTAATAATGTTTGCCACAATAATGGTTGCATGACGCGGCTAGCCAATATGAATTTAATTCCGAAAATCTCTACTGTCAAAGGCTCCAAGTGCCAAGTATGTGTGCAAGCTAAGCAACCTCGCAAGTCCCATAAGACTGCAGAGGCAAGAGACTTGGCGCCACTAGAGCTTATACATTCTGATCTTTGTGAGATGAATGGCGTGTTGACAAAAGGTGGAAAGAGATACTTCATGACGTTGATTGATGACTCCACTAGATATTGTTACGTGTATCTTCTGAAATCAAAAGATGAGGCTTTAACTTTCTTCAAAAACTATAAAACTAAAGCAGAGAACCAACTTGATCAAAAAATTAAACGGCTTAGGTCTGATCGTGGTGGAGAGTATTTTTCCAATGAATTTGATTTGTTTTGTGTGGAACATGGTATAATCCATGAGAGGACGCCTCCCTACTCACCCCAGTCAAATGGGGTAGCCGAAAGAAAGAACCGAACTCTAACTGTTATGGTTAACACCATGTTAGACACTTCGGGTCTCTCCAAGGAATGGTGGGGGAAGGCGCTAATGACTGTGTGTCATGTCCTAAACCGATTTCCCACAAAGCATAAGACCATGACTCCATTTGAGGAATGGGGAAGGAAAAGATTGAAACTCTCTTACCTACGTACTTGGGGTTGTTTGGCGAAAGTCAATATACCAATTCCCAAGAAGCGCAAGCTTGGACCAAAAACCGTGAATTGTGTTCTTCTGGGCTATGCTTTTCATAGCATCGGCTATAGATTTTTGATAATAAAATATGAGGTATCCGACATGCATGTTGGTACGATTATGGAGTCGAATGATGCAACTTTTTTTGGGGACATATTTCCTATGAAGGATATGTCGAGTTCATCAAATCAGGAGATACCTACTCCATCCAGTGAGGAATTCGCTGTAATTCCCGAACCCATCATTGCGATGGAACACGTTGAGAATCCTGTTGAGGGTGACAATGGAACTCCTGTAAGGAGTAAGAGACAGAGGATTGCAAAGTCCTTTGGTGATGATTTCATTGTGTACCTCGTGGATGACACACCCAGGACTATTTCAGAAGCATATGCATCTCCTGATGCTGACTACTGGAAGGAAGATGTACGTAGTGAGATGGATTCCATCTTAGCTAACGGAACCTGGGAGATCACTAACCGTCCTTATGGGTGCAAACCTGTAGGATGTAAGTGGGTATTCAAGAAAAAGCTTAGACCTGATGGTACGATTGAAAAGTACAAGGCACTGCTTGTGGCTAAGGGTTATACCCAGAAAGAAGGTGAAGACTTCTTTGATACTTACTCACCCATGGCTAGACTGACCACAGTTCGGGTGCTACTATCACTGGCTGCCTCACATGGTCTTCTCGTTCATCAAATGGACGTTAAGACATCTTTCCTCAATGGAGAGTTGAAGGAGAAAATTTACATGGATCAGCCAGATGGTTTTGTAGTACCTGGTCAGGAAGGAAAGGTGTGCAAGTTATTAAAATCTTTATATGGCCTTAAACAAGCTCCTAAGGAGTGGCATGAGAAGTTTGAAAGAACATTAACTGTTATCGGCTTTGTAGTAAACGATGGTGACAAGTGTGTGTACTATCGCCATGGTGGGGGCGAAGGAGTTATTCTTTGTCTGTATGTCGACGACATATTGATCTTTGGAACCAAACTTGATTTAATTAAGGAGGTTAAGGATTTCTTATCTCGCTGTTTTGAGATGAAGGATCTAGGAGTAGCTAATGTTATCTTAAACATCAAGCTGCTGAGAGATGAAAATGGTGGGATCACACAGCTTCAGTCTCACTATGTGGAAAAGGTCTTGAGTCGTTTTGGGTATAGCGACGGCACACCTTCTCCAACTCCATATGATGCTAGTGTGTTGCTTCGGAAGAATCGACGGATTGCTAGGGATCAACATAGGTATTCTCAGATTATTGGCTCGCTTATGTATTTGGCGAGTGCCAGGAGGCCTGACATCTCGTTTGCTGTGAGCAAACTGAGTCGGTTTGTGTCAAAACCGGGATATGATCATTGGCATGCGCTTGAGAGAGTTATGCGCTATTTGAAAGGCACCGAGAGCTATGGGATTCACTACACCGGGATCCAAGGGTACTGGAGGGTTATAGTGACTCAAACTGGATATCTAATGCTGATGAGATTAAGGCCACAAGTGGTTATGTTTTTGTTGGAAATATGCCCTAGAGGCAATAATAAAAGCATTATTATTATATTTCCTTGTTCATGATAATTGTCTTTTATTCATGCTATAATTGTGTTATCCGGAAATCGTAATACATGTGTGAATACATAGACACCAACATGTCCCTAGTAAGTCTCTAGTTGACTAGCTCGTTGATCAACAGATAGTCATGGTTTCCTGACTATGGACATTGGATGTCATTGATAACGAGATCACATCATTAGGAGAATGATGTGATGGACAAGACCCAATCCTAGCATAGCACAAGATCGTATAGTTCGTTTGCTAGAGCTTTTCCAATGTCAAGTATCTTTTCCTTAGACCATGAGATCGTGTAACTCCCGGATACCGTAGGAGTGCTTTGGGTGTACCAAACGTCACAACGTAACTGGGTGACTATAAAGGTATACTACGGGTATCTCCGAAAGTGTCTGTTGGGTTGACACGGATCGAGACTGGGATTTGTCACTCCGTATGACGGAGAGGTATCACTGGGCCCACTCGATAATGCATCATCATAATGAGCTCAATGTGATCAAAGTGTTTGATCAAGGGATCATGCATTACGGTACGAGTAAAGTGACTTTCCAGTAACGAGATTGAACGAGGTATTGGGATACCGACGATCGAATTTCGGGCAAGTAAAATACCGATTGACAAAGGGAATTGTATACGGGATTGATTGAATCCTCGACATCGTGGTTCATCCGATGAGATCATCGAGGAGTATGTGGGAGCCAACATGGGTATCCAGATCCCGTTGTTGGTTATTGGCCGGAGAGGCGTCTCGGTCATGTCTGCATGTCTCCCGAACCCGTAGGGTCTACACACTTAAGGTTCGGTGACGCTAGGGTTGTAGAGATATGATTATGTAGTAATCTGAAAGTTGTTCGGAGTCCCGGATGAGATCCCGGACGTCAGTTCCGGAATGGTCCGGAGGTGAAGAATTATATATAGAAAGTGCAGTTTCGGCCATCGGGAAAGATTTGGGGTCATCGGTATTGTACCGGGACCACCGGATGGGTCCCGGGGGTCCACCGGGTGGGGCCACCCATCCCGGAGGGCCCCATGGGCTGAAGTGGGGAGGGGAACCAGCCCGTAGTGGGCTGGTGCGCCCCCCCTTGGGCCCCCCTGCGCCTAAGGTTGGAAACCCTAGGGTGGGGGGCGCCTCCACTTGCCTTGGGGGGCACTCCACCCCCTTGGCCGCCGCCCCCCAGGAGATCCCATCTCCCAGGGCCGGCGCCCCCCAGGGGGCCTTTATAAAGGAGGGGGGAGGGAGGGCAGCCACACCTCAAGTCTTGGCGCCTCCCTCTCCCCTGCTACACCTCTCCCTCTCGCACAAGCTCGGCGAAGCCCTGCTGCGGTGACTGCTGCATCCACCACCACGCCGTCGTGCTGATGGATCTTCATCTACCTCTCCTTCCCCCTTGCTGGATCAAGAAGGAGGAGACGTCACGCTGACCGTACGTGTGTTGAACGCGGAGGTGTCGTCCGTTCGGTGCTAGGATCTCCGGTGATTTGGATCACGGCGAGTACGACTCCATCATCCCCGTTCTCTTGAACGCTTACGCTCGCGATCTACAAAGGTATGTAGATGCACTCCGATCACTCGTTGCTAGATGAACTCATAGATAGATCTTGGTGAAACCGTAGAAAAAATTTTATTTTCTGCAACGTTCCCCAACAGTGGCATCATGAGCTAGGTCTATGAGTAGTTCTCTTGGCACGAGTAGAACACAATTTGTTGTGGGCGTAGATGTTGTCAACTTTCTTGCCGCTACTAGTCTTATTTTGCTTCAGCGGTATTGTGGGATGAAGCGGCCCGGACTGACCTTACACGTACGCTTACGTGAGACAGGTTCCACCGACTGACATGCACTTGTTGCATAAGGTGGCTAGCGGGTGTCTGTCTCTCCCACTTTAATTGGAGCGGATTTGACGAAAAGGGTCCTTATGAAGGGTAAATAGAAGTTGACAAATCACGTTGTGGCTTTTACGTAGGTAAGAAAACATTCTTGCTAGAACCCTATTGTAGCCACGTAGAACTTGCAACAACAATTAGAGGACGTCTAACTTGTTTTTGCAGCAAGTGTTTTGTGATGTGATATGGCCAAAGTTGTGATGAATGATGAATGATATATATGTGATGTATGATATCATGTTCTTGTAATAGGAATCACGACTTGCATGTCAATGAGTATGACAACCGGCAGGAGCCATAGGAGTTGTCTTTATTTTTTGTATGACCTGCGTGTCATTGAGAAACGCCATGTAAATTACTTTACTTTATTGCTAAACGGGTTAGCCATAGTAGTAGAAGTAATAGTTGGCGAGCAACTTCATGGAGACACGATGATGGAGATCATGGTGTCATGCCGGTGACAAGATGATCATGGAGCCCCAAGATGGAGATCAAGGAGCTATATGATATTGGCCATATCATGTCACTATTATTTGATTGCATGTGATGTTTATCATGTTTTTGCATCTTGTTTACTTAGAACGACGGTAGTAAATAAGATGATCCCTCATAATAATTTCGATAAAGTGTTCCCCCTAACTGTGTGTCGTTGTGACAGTTCGTTGTTTCGAAGCACCACGTGATGATCGGGTGTGATAGATTCCAACATTCACATACAACGGGTGTAAGACAGATTTACACATGCAAACACTTAGGTTAACTTGACGAGCCTAGCATGTACAGACTGAAGGAAATATGCCCTAGAGGCAATAATAAAGTTATTATTTATTTCCTTATATCATGATAAAGGTTTATTATTCATGCTAGAATTGTATTAACCGGAAACATAATACATGTGTGAATACATAGACAAACAGAGTGTCACTAGTATGCCTCTACTAGACTAGCTCGTTAAACAAAGATGGTTATGTTTTCTAACCATGAACAAAGAGTTGTTATTTGATTAACGAGGTCACATCATTAGTTGAATGATCTGATTGACATGACCCATTATATTAGCTTAGCACCCGATCGTTTAGTATGTTGCTATTGCTTTATCCATGACTTATACATGTTCCTATGACTATGAGATTATGCAACTCCCGTTTGCCGGAGGAACACTTTGGGTACTACCAAACGTCACAACGTAACTGGGTGATTATAAAGGAGTACTACAGGTGTCTCCAATGGTAGATGTTGGGTTGGCGTATTTCGAGATTAGGATTTGTCACTCCGATCATCGGAGAGGTATCTCTGAGCCCTCTCGGTAATACACATCACTTAAGCCTTGCAAGCATTGCAACTAATGAGTTAGTTGCGGGATGATGTATTACGGAACGAGTAAAGAGACTTGCCGGTAATGAGATTGAACTAAGTATTGGATACTGACGATCGAATCTCGGGCAAGTAACATACCAATGACAAAGGGAACAACGTATGTTGTTATGCCTTCTGACCGATAAAGATCTTCGTAGAATATGTAGGAGCCAATATGTGCATCCAGGTCCCGCTATTGGTTATTGACCGGAGACATGTCTCGGTCATGTCTACATTGTTCTCGAACCGTAGGGTCCGCACGCTTAAGGTTACGATGACAGTTATTATGAGTTTATGAGTTTTGATGTACCGAAGGAGTTCGGAGTCCCGGATGAGATCGGGGATATGACGAGGAGTCTCGAAATGGTTGAGACGTAAAGATCGATATATTGGACGACTATATTCGGACATCGGAAGGGTTCTGAGTGGTTGGGGTATTTTCGGAGGTACCGGGGAGTTACGGGAATACGAGGAAGAAGCAATGGGCCTTGATGGGCCTTAGTGGGAAGGACCAGGAGGTGGCGCGCGCCCCTCCCAAGCCCAGTTCGAATTGGACAAGGGGTTTGGGGCGCGGCCCCTCTCTCCCTTCCTTCCCCTCTTCCCCTCTTTCCCCCCTTGACCTAGTTGGACTAGAAAAGGTGGAATCCTACTCCCGGTGGGAGTAGGACTCCCCTGGCGCGCCCAAACCTAGGGCCGGCCTCCTCCCTCCCTTGCTCCTTTATATATGGGGGCAGGGGGCACCCCATGAACACACAAGTTGATCTTCGTGATCGTTCCTTAGCCGTGTGCGGTGCCCCCCTCCACCATATTCCACCTCGATCATATCGTTGCAGTGCTTAGGCGAAGCCCTGCGCCGGTAGTACATCAAGATCGTCACCACGCCGTCGTGCTGACGGAACTCCTCCCCGAAGCTTTGCTAGATCGGAGCCCGGGGATCGTCATCGAGCTGAACGTGTGCCAAGAACTCGGAGGTGCCGGAGTAACGGTGCTTGGATCGGTCGGATCGTGAAGACGTACGACTACATCAACCGCGTTGTTATAACGCTTCCGCTTTCGGTCTACGAGGGTACGTAGACAACACTCTCCCTCTCGTTGCTATGCATCACCATGATCTTGCGTGTGCGTAGGAAAAATTTGAAATTACTACGTTCCCCAACAGTGGCATCCGAGCCAGGTTTTATGGTTTGATGTTATTTGCACGAGTAGAACACAAATTAGTTGTGGGCGATATAAGTCATACTGCCTACCAGCATGTCATACTTTGGTTCGGCGGTATTGTTGGACGAGACGATCCGGACCAACCTTACGCGTACTCTTACGCGAGACCGGTTCCCTCGACGTGCTTTGCACATAGATGGCTTGCAGAAGACTGTCTCTCCAACTTTAGTTGAACCGAGTGTGGCTACGCCCGGTCCTTGAGAAGGTTAAAACGGAGTCTATTTGACAAACTATCGTTGTGGTTTTGATGCGTAGGTAAGATGAGTTCTTGCTTAAGCCCGTAGCAGCCACGTAAAACTTGCAACAACAAAGTAGAGGACGTCTAACTTGTTTTTGCAGGGCATGTTGTGATGTGATATGGTCAAGACATGATGCTAAATTTTATTGTATGAGATGATCATGTTTTGTAACCGAGTTATCGGCAACTGGCAGGAGCCATATGGTTGTCGCTTTATTGTATGCAATGCAATCACGATGTAATGCTTTACTTTATTACTAAGCGGTAGTGATAGTCGTGGAAGCATAAGATTGGCGAGACGACCACGATGCTACGATGGAGATCAAGGTGTCGCGCCGGTGACGATGGTGATCATGACGGTGCTTCGGAGATGGAGATCACAAGCACAAGATGATGATGACCATATCATATCACTTATATTGATTGCATGTGATGTTTATCTTTTTATGCATCTTATCTTGCTTTGATTGACGGTAGCATTATAAGATGATCTCTCACTAATTATCAAGAAGTGTTCTCCCTGAGTATGCACCGTTGCGAAAGTTCTTCGTGCTGAGACACCACGTGATGATCGGGTGTGATAGGCTCTACGTTCAAATACAACGGGTGCAAAACAGTTGCACACGCAGAATACTCAGGTTATACTTGACGAGCTATGCATATAAGATATGACCTCGGAACACGGAGACCGAAAGGTCTAGCGTGAATCATATAGTAGATATGATCAACATAATGATGCTCACCATTGAAACTACTCCATCTCACGTGATGATCGGACATGGTTTAGTTGATTTGGATCACGTGATCACTTAGAGGATTAGAGAGATGTCTATCTAAGTGGGAGTTCTTAAGTAATATGATTAATTGAACTTAAATTTATCATGAACTTAGTCCTGGTAGTATTAGCATATCTATGTTGTAGATCAATAGCTCGCGTTGTCGCTTCCCTATGTTTATTTTGATATGTTCCTAGAGAAAATTGTGTTGAAAGATGTTAGTAGCAATGATGCGGATTGGATCCGTGATTTAAGGTTTATCCTCATTGCTGTACAGAAGAATTATGTCCTTGATGCACCGCTAGGTGACGGACCTATTGCAGGAGCACATGCAGACGTTATGAACGTTTTGCTAGCTCAATATGATGACTACTTAATAGTTTAGTGCACCATACTTAACGGCTTAGAATCGGGACTTCAAAGACGTTTTGAATGTCATGGACCATATGAGATGTTCCAGGAGTTGAAGTTAATATTTCAAGCAAATACCCGAGTTGAGAGATATGAAGTCTCCAACAAGTTCTATAGCTAAAAGATGGAGGAGAATCGCTCAACTAGTGAGCATGTGCTCAGATTGTCTGGGTACTACAATCGCTTGAATCAAGTGGGAGTTAATCTTCCAGATAAGATAGTGACTGACAGAATTCTCTAGTCACCATCACCAAGTTAGTAGAACTTCGTGATGAACTATAATATGCAAGGGATAACGGAAAATATTCCCAAGCTCTTCGCGATGCTAAAATCGGCGAAGGTAGAAATCAAAGAAAAACATCAAGTGTTGATGGTTGACAAGATCACTAGTTTCAAGAAAAGGGCAAAGGGAAAGAAGGGGAACTTCAAGAAGAACAGCAAGCAAGTTGCTGCTCAAGTGAAAAAGCCCAAGTCTGGTCCTAAGCCTGAGACTAAGTGCTTCTACTGCAAAGGGACTGGTCACTGGAAGCGGAACTACCCCAAGTGATTGGCGGATAAGAAGGATGGCAAAGTGAACATAAGTATATTTGATATACATGTTATTGATGTGTACTTTACTAGTGTTCATAGCAACCCCTCAGTATTTGGTACTAGTTCAGTTGCTAAGATTAGTAACTCAAAACGGGAGTTGCAGAATGAACAAAGACTAGTTAAAGGGCAAGGTGACGATGTGTGTTGGAAGTGGTTCCAAGATTGATATGATCATCATCACACACTCCCTATACTTTCGGGATTAGTGTTGAAACTAAATAAGTGTTATTTGGTGTTTGCGTTGAGCATGAATATGATTTGATCATGTTAATTGCAATACAATTATTCATTTAAGTTAGAGAACAATTGTTGTTCTGTTTACATGAATAAAACCTTCTATGGTCATACACACCAACGAAAATGGTTTGTTGGATCTCGATCGTAGTGATACACATATTCATAATATTGAAGCCAAAAGATGCGAAGTTAATAATGATAGTGCAACTTATTTGTGGCACTGCCGTTTAGGTCATATTGGTGTAAAGCGCATGAAGAAACTCCATGCTGATGGAATTTTGGAATCTCTTGATTATGAATCACTTGATGCTTGCGATCCATGCCTTAAGGGCAAGATGACTAAAAACACCGTTCTCCGGAACAATGAAACAAGCAACAGATTTATTGGAAATCATACATACTGATGTATGTGGTCCGATGAATATTAAGGCTTGCAGCAGGTATCATTATTTTCTGACCTTCACAGATGATTTGAGAAGATATGGGTATATCTACTTGATGAAACATAAGTCTGAAACGTTTGAAAAGTTCAAAGAATTTCAGAGTGAAGTAGAGAATCATCATAACAAGAAAATAAAAGTTTCTACGATATGATCGCAGAGGTAAAATATTTGAGTTACTAGTTTGGCCTTCATTTAAACAATGTGAAATAGTTTCACTACTCATGCCACCTGGAACACCACAGCATAATGGTGTGTCCGAACGTCATAACCGTACTTTATTGGATATAGTGCAATCTATGATGTTTCTTACCGATTTACCACTATAGTTTTGGGGTTATGCATTAAAGATAGCTGCATTCACGTTATAAAAGGGGCACCATCTAAGTCCGTTGAGACGACACAATCTGAACTGTGGTTTGGCAAGAAACCAAAGTTGTCGTGTCTTAAAGTTTGGGGCTGTGATGCTTATATGAAAAAGTTTCATCCTGATAAGCTCAAACCCAAATCGGAGAAATATGTCTTCATAGGATACCCAAAGAAGACAGTTGGGTACACCTTCTATCACAGATCCGAAGGCAAGATATTCGTTGCTGAGAATGGATCCTTTCCAGAGAAGGAGTTTCTCTCGAAAGAAGTGAGTGGGAGGAAAGTAGAAAACTTGATAAGGTAATTGTACCTTCTCCCTTATTGGAAAGTAGTTCATCACAGAAATCTATTCTTGTGACTACTACACCAATTAGTAAGGAAGCTAATGATAATGATCATGTGACTTCAAGATCAAGTTACTACTGAATCTCGTAAGTAAACCAGAGTGAGATCCGCACCAGAGTGGTACGGTAATCCTGTTCTGGAAGTCATGTTACTAGACCATGATGAACTTGCGAACTATGAGGAAGCGATGATGAGCCCAGATTCCGCGAAATGGTTTGAGGCCATGAAATCTGAGATATGATCCATGTATGAGAACAAAAGTATGGACTTTGATGGATTTGCCCGGTGATCGGCAAGCCATAGAATATAAATGGATCTTCAAGAGGAAGACGGGCGCTGATAGTAGTGTTACTATCTACAAAGCTAGAATTGTCGCAAAAGATTTTCGACAAGTTCAAAGTGTTGACTAAGATGAGAGTTTCTCACTCATATCTATGCTTAAGTCTGTCCGAATCATATTAGCAATTGCCGCATTTTATGAAATCTGGCAAATGGATAAACAAAACTGCATTCCTTAATAGACTTATTAAAGAAGAGTTGTATATGATGCAACCAGAAGGTTTTGTCAATCCTAAAGGTGCTAACGAAATATGCAAGCTCCAGCGATCCATCTATGGACTGGTGCAAGCATCTCGGAGTTGGAATATACACTTTGATAAGTTGATCAAAGCATATAGTTTTATACAGACTTGCGGTGAAGCCTGTATTTACAAGAAAGTGGGTGGGAGCACTACAGCATTTTTGATAAGTATATGTGAATGACATATTGTTGATCAGAAATAATGTAGAATTATTCTGCAAAGCATAAAGGAGTGTTTGAAAGGAGTTTTTCAAAGAAAGACCTCGATGAAGCTGCTTACATATTGAGCATCAAAATCTATAGAGATAGATCAAGACGCTTGATAAGTTTTTTCAATGAGTACATACCTTGACAAGATTTTGAAGTAGTTCAAAATGGAACAGTCAAAGAAAGAGTTCTTGCCTGTGTTACAAGGTGTGAAATTGAGTAAGACTCAAAGCCCGACCACGGCAGAAGATAGAAAGAGAATGAAAGTCATTCCCTATGCCTCAGCCATAGGTTCTATAAAGTATGCCATGTTGTGTACCAGATCTATTGCATACCCTACCACTGAGTTTGGCAAGGGAGTACAATAGTGATCTAGGAGTAGATCACTGGACAGCGGTCAAAATTATCCTTAGTGGAATAAGGATATGTTTCTCGATTATGGAGGTGACAAAAGGTTCGTCGTAAAGGGTTACGTCGATGCAAGTTTTGACACTGATCTAGATGACTCTAAGTCTCAATCTGGATACATATTGAAAGTGGGAGCAATTAGCTAGAGTAGCTCCGTGCCGAGTATTGTTGACGTAGAAATTTGCAAAATACTTACGGATCTGAATGCGACAGACCCGTGGACTAAAATTATCTCACAAGCAAAACATGATCACACCTTAGTACTCTTCGGGTGTTAATCACACAGCGATGTGAACTAGATTAGTGACTCTAGTAAACCCTTTGAGTGTTGGTCACATATCGATGTGAACTATGGGTGTTAATCACATGGTGATGTGAATTATTGCTGGTAAATCACATGGCGATGTGAAGTAGATTATTGACTCTAGTGCAAGTGGGAGACTGAAGGAAATATGCCCTAGAGGCAATAATAAAGTTATTATTTATTTCCTTATATCATGATAAAGGTTTATTATTCATGCTAGAATTGTATTAACCGGAAACATAATACATGTGTGAATACATAGACAAACAGAGTGTCACTAGTATGCCTCTACTAGACTAGCTCGTTAATCAAAGATGGTTATGTTTCCTAACCATGAACAAAGAGTTGTTATTTGATTAATGAGGTCACATCATTAGTTGAATGATCTGATTGACATGACCCATTATATTAGCTTAGCACCCGATCGTTTAGTATGTTGCTATTGCTTTATCCATGACTTATACATGTTCCTATGACTATGAGATTATGCAACTCCCGTTTGCCGGAGGAACACTTTGGGTACTACCAAACGTCACAACGTAACTGGGTGATTATAAAGGAGTACTACAGGTGTCTCCAATGGTAGATGTTGGGTTGGCGTATTTCGAGATTAGGATTTGTCACTCCGATCGTCGGAGAGGTATCTCTGGGCCCTCTCGGTAATACACATCACTTAAGCCTTGCAAGCATTGCAACTAATGAGTTAGTTGCGGGATGATGTATTACGGAACGAGTAAAGAGACTTGCCGGTAACGAGATTGAACTAAGTATTGGATACTGACGATCGAATCTCGGGCAAGTAACATACCGATGACAAAGGGAACAACGCATGTTGTTATGCGGTCTGACCGATAAAGATCTTCGTAAAATATGTAGGAGCCAATATGAGCAACCAGGTCCCGCTATTGGTTATTGACCGGAGACGTGTCTCGGTCATGTCTACATTGTTCTCGAACCGTAGGGTCCGCACGCTTAAGGTTACAATGACAGTTATTATGAGTTTATGAGTTTTGATGTACCGAAGGAGTTCGGAGTCCCGGATGAGACCGAGGACATGACGAGGAGTCTCGAAATGGTCGAGACATAAAGATCGATATATTGGACGACTATATTCGGACATCGGAAGGGCTCTGAGTGGTTCGGGTATTTTCGGAGGTACCGGGGAGTTACAGGAATACGAGGAAGAAGCAATGGGCCTTGATGGGCCTTAGTGGGAAGGACCAGGAGGTGGCGCGCGCCCCTCCCAAGCCCAGTCCGAATTGGACAAGGGGTTTGGGGCGCGGCCCCTCTCTCCCTTCCTTCCCCTCTTTCCCCCCTTGACCTAGTTGGACTAGGAAAGGTGGAATCCTACTCCCGGTGGGAGTAGGACTCCCCTGGCGCGCCCAAACCTAGGGCCGGCCTCCTCCCTCCCTTGCTCCTTTATATACGGGGGCAGGGGCACCCCATGAACACACAAGTTGATCTTCGTGATCGTTCCTTAGCCGTGTGCGGTGCCCCCTCCACCATATTCCACCTCGGTCATATCGTTGCAGTGTTTAGGCGAAGCCCTGCGCCGGTAGTACATCAAGATCGTCACCACGCCGTCGTGCTGACGGAACTCCTCCCCGAAGCTTTGCTGGATCGGAGCCCGGGGATCGTCATCGAGCTGAACGTGTGCCAAGAACTCGGAGGTGTCGGAGTAACGGTGCTTGGATCGGTCGGATCGTGAAGACGTACGACTACATCAACCGCGTTGTTATAACGCTTCCGCTTTCAGTCTACGAGGGTACGTAGACAACACTCTCCCTCTCGTTGCTATGCATCACCATGATCTTGCGTGTGCGTAGGAAAATTTTGAAATTACTACGTTCGCCAACACAGACATGGCCTCGGAACACAAGAGACCGAAAGCCGAACATGAGTCGTATGAAAGATACGATCAACATGGAGATGTTCACCGATGATGACTAGTCCGTCTCACGTGATGATCGGACACGGCCTAGTCGAGTCGGATCATGTTTCACTTAGATGACTAGAGGGATGTCTAATCTGAGTGGGGGTTCATTAAATAATTTGATTAGATGAACTTAATTATCATGAACTTAGTCTAAAAATCTTTGCATAAACATCTTGTAGATCAAATGGCCAACGCTCATGTCAACATGAACTTCAACGCGTTCCTAGAGAAAACCAAGCTGAAAGATGATGGCAGCAACTATACGGACTTGGTCCGGAACCTGAGGATCATCCTCATAGCTGCCAAGAAACAATATGTCCTAGAAGCACCGCTAGGTGAAGCTCCCATCCCAGAGAACCAAGACGTTATGAACGCTTGGCAGTCTCGTGCTGATGATTACTCCCTCGTTCAGTGCGGCATGCTTTACAGCTTAGAACCGAGGCTCCAAAAGCGTTTTGAGCAACACGGAGCATATGAGATGTTCGAAGAGCTGAAAATGGTTTTCCAAGCTCTGCGGCCGGCCGGCGCCGTCTGCTACTTACCCCGCTCCGCCTGGCTGGAGGAGGCCGAGCGTGCTCTGGACCTCGCCCTGACCGCCATCGTCGCCGGGAACCGCTCTGGGGTCTCCGCCGCCGACGTGGCGTGCCTGCTGCGGGAGCGCTTCCAGTTCGCCCCGTCCGACTTCTCCGTCCACCATCGCCGCGACGACGAGTTCCTGCTCCATTTTCGCGACGCTGCTTCCCGTGCTCTTGTGGCTGCGAGACCCATCCGCGCCCCCAGGTTCTTGTTGCCGATCCACCCCTGGAGTCGCCTCGCCGGGGCCGAGCCCGTCTCCCTCCGAGTCTCCGTCGACATCGAGATCACTGGCATCCCGGAGCACGGCTGGGATATTTCCTCCGCCGTGCAGCTCCTAGCCCCGTTCTGCCTGGTCGACCGGCTCGCCCCCGAGACTTTGGATGGAAGTGACATGTCGGTCTTCCGGCTGACGGCCTGGACTATGAACCCTGATGCCATCCCACGCTCCTCGGAGCTTGTCCTGGCCGAGCCGGACGACCTCGCCGGCGCTAACCCGGACCTCGTCGACCGGTTCGCGGTGCCGATGCTGCGTTTCCCAGTATCCATCCACGTTCGCCACGCTGCTGACTTCCGCTTCCCCACCCCGCCACCTCCGCCTCCGCCCGCCAGCCCGGACGGCGATGGCGGCCCTGCACCCTCTCCCCCCCTACCGGAGGCGTGGCCTCGCCGGCATGACTTCCCGCCGCCTGCGTCCGGCCGCAGGTCCTCCGGCGCTCCCGGCCGCGGCTCCGGCCGGCATCGACGTCGCCGTCACAACGGGTCCCCTCCGTACCGTGGGTGGCAGGGCGTCCTGGGGCCCCATCCAGCTGTGGGTTGCGTCAACCGCAGGCCCCCTGTCCGTCAAAGGCTGTCGCGTGCAACCGCCGCTCCAGGACAAACCCCTGGCGCGCCCCCGATTCAAACGCTGGCCATCATCCAGGCGCCACTTGTCCCCTCCCGCCTGGCCAACGGCAATCCTATGGGCCCCAATCCCCTCCCCCCACCTCGGCCCGCATCGGATCCCCCAACCACCAACCCGCAGCTCCGGATCGAGGCCCCACCCGCGTCGGCTGCGCGTGATCCCACCCGCGCGCCGCGCCAATCTATGCTGGGGGGCACAGCCGCTCCTGCTGCGGATGATTTGGCGGACCCCACCCCCGATCCGTGCCCCGATCCCACGCCTGTGGGACATGACAACCCGGATCCCGTGCCCTCGCCCGCCCTGCGATCGCTTCCCACCCCCGAGTCGCTGTCGGCGGACCCCTCTCCCAGGCCCACGACCGCCTCTCCCCCGCTCGCTGGCACCAGCGCCCCGCCTACGTCCTGCATGGCTCCTCCGCATGCTGCGGGCCCACGCGCCGCTGCTGATTGCGCACCCCCTCCTGAGGCCATGCAGACGCTCGCCCAGGCCCCGGTTTTCGCCTCCAACGGCTTGGCATCCTGCCCGGTTCCTGCGAACGTCCTCGGCTACATAAACTCGATCAGAACGCGCCCCTCTTCCGTTCTTGAGCCCCCTTCCGCGCGTCGCAAGCGTGGTGCCGTGCCGCCCAACTTCACGCCACGGCACAGCTGCCGCCTGGCCAAGAGCGACAGAGGCCTAGACTCGGAGACCAAGGCCAAGCGGGTGCTCCTGCGGCGCCTAGGGCTGCTTGGCGATGACGAGCCTATCTCGGAGGAAGCGCTTGCTCGATACAACAAGCTCTTCGCCCGACCACTTGCAGGAGACATTGTTCTGGCCTTTGCAGATTTCTTCGGATGGACCGTTCCTCCCGGGCTGCTCGATGGCGTCGCCCCTTCTGCTCCTCGCTTGGTCGAGGTCTGATGCATTCCTTGCATCACCCTCCCCGCCCCCCCAATCCTTTCCATGGATCATAGCCTCAAGATTGTATTCTGGAACGTGTGTGGCCTCAATTGCCGGGCCAAGCGCACTGCCGTTCACTCTGTCCTTGCCCCGATCGATCCTTGTATTGTGTGCCTCTCGGAAACTAAGCTGAGTTCGATCTCGTTGCCCACTGTGCTTGAGATTCTGGGACCTTCCTTCTCAGACTTCTACTTCTTGCCAGCCTTAGGCACGCGCGGCGGAATCCTCCTGGCCTGGCGCGGTGACCGCGTCGCCCTCGCCAACCCCATTGTGGGCACGTATCACGTCTCTGCCATGGTCTCCCTAGGCGCCAACATGCCCCCCTGGTGGCTCACAGGCGTCTACGGACCGCAAGATGTTGATGACAAAATTGCCTTCATGGCCGAGCTCCATGAATTGCGTGACATCATTGTCGGCCCCTGGCTCCTCGGCGGCGACTTTAACATGATCACCTCCTGCGCGGATAAGAACAACGGCAACCTCCACCAGCGCACCATGAGCCGCTTTCGTCGGTTCATCGCCGACCACGCCCTTCGCGACATCTATCTCAACGGGAGGCGATATACGTGGTCTAACGAGCAGCTCAACCCCACCCTGGTGCGCAATGACCGTGTGCTTTGCACACCGTCCTGGGAGACCATCAACCCGCAGCACCTCCTTCGATGTCTATCTACGGCCACTTCGGATCATTGCCCCTTGCTCATCGACTGTTGGGGAACGTAGTAATTTCAAAAAAATTCCTACGCACACGCAAGATCATGGTGATGCATAGCAACGAGAGGGGAGAGTGATGTCTACGTACCCTCGTAGACCGATAGCGGAAGCGTTGTATCAACGCGGTTGATGTAGTCGTACGTCTTCACGATCCGACCGATCCAAGCACCGTTACTCCGGCACCTCCGAGTTCTTGGCACATGTTCAGCTCGATGACGATCCCCGGGCTCCGATCCAGCAAAGCGTCGGGGAGGACTTCCGTCAGCACGACGGCGTGGTGACGATCTTGATGTTCTACCATCGCAGGGCTTCGCCTAAGCACCGCTACGATATGACCGAGGTGGAATATGGTGGAGGGGGGCACCGCACACGGCTAAGGAACGATCACGAAGATCAACTTGTGTGTCATGGGGTGCCCCCCTGCCCCCGTATATCAAGGAGCAAGGAGGAGGGGGCGGCCGGCCTAGAAGGGGCGCGCCAAGGGGAGTCCTACTCCCACCGGGAGTAGGATTCCCCCTTTCCTAGTCCAACTAGGAGTCCTTCCATGTAGTGGGAGTAGGAGAGAAGGAAAGGGAAGAGAGAAGGAGAAGGAAGGAAGGGGGCGCCCCCCTCCCTAGTCCAATTCGGACTAGTCCAAGGGGAGGGGTGCGGCCACCCTTTTGGCCCTTTCTCTCCTTTCCCGTATGGCCCAATGAGGCCCAATACGAATTCCCGTAACTCTCCGGTACTCCGAAAAATACCCGAATCACTCGGAACCTTTCCGAACTCCGAATATAGTCGTCCAATATATCGATCTTTACGTCTCGACCATTTCGAGACTCCTCGTCATGTCCCCGATCTCATCTGGGACTCCGAACTCCTTCGGTACATCAAAACTCATAAACTCATAATATAACTGTCATTGAAACCTTAAGCGTGCGGACCCTACGGTTCGAGAACAATGTAGACATGACCGAGACATGTCTCTGATCAATAACCAATAGCGGGACCTGGATGCCCATATTGGTTCCTACATATTCTACGAAGATCTTTATCGGTCAGACCGCATAACAACATACGTTGTTCCCTTTGTCATCGGTATGTTACTTGCCCAAGATTCGATCGTCGGTATCCAATACCTAGTTCAATCTCGTTACCAGCAAGTCTCTTTACTCGTTCCGTAATATATCATCTCGCAACTAACTTATTAGTTGAAATGCTTGCAAGGCTTATGTGATGTGCATTACCGAGAGGGCCCAGAGATACCTCTCCGACAATCGGAGTGACAAATTCTAATCTCGAAATACGCCAACCCAACATCTACCTTTGGAGACACCTGTAGAGCTCCTTTATAATCACCCAGTTATGTTGTGACCTTTGGTAGCACACAAAGTGTTCCTCCGGCAAACGGGAGTTGCATAATCTCATAGTCATAGGAACATGTATAAGTCATGAAGAAAGCAATAGCAACAAACAACACGATCAAGTGCTAAGCTAACGGAATAGGTCAAGTCAATCAGATCATTCACCTAATGATGTGATCCCATTAATCAAATAACAACTCCTTGTCTATGGTTAGGAAACATAACCATCTTTGATTAATGAGCTAGTCAAGTAGAGGCATACTAGTGACACTCTGTTTTGTCTATGTATTCATACATGTATTATGTTTCTGGTTAATACAATTCTAGCATGAATAATAAACATTTATCATGATATAAGGAAATAAATAATAACTTTATTATTGCCTCTAGGGCATATTTCCTTCAGTCTCCCACTTGCACTAGAGTCAATAATCTAGTTCACATCGTCATGTGATTTAACAGCAATAGTTCACATCACCATGTGATCAACACCCATAGTTCACATCGATATGTGATCAACACCCAAAGGGTTTACTAGAGTCAGTAATCTAGTTCACATCGCTATGTGATTAACACCCAAAGAGTACTAAGGTGTGATCATGTTTTGCTTGTGAGAGAATCTTAGTCAACGGGTCTGCCAAATTCAGATCCGTATGTATTTTGCAAATTTCTATGTCTACAATGCTTTGCACGGAGCTACTTTAGCTAATTGCTCCCACTTTCAATATGTATCTAGATTGAGACTTAGAGTCATCTAGATTAGTGTCAAAACTTGCATCGACGTAACCTTTTACGACGAACCTTTTTGTCACGTCCATAATCGAGAAACATATCCTTATTCCACTAAGGATAATTTTGACCGCTGTCTAGTGATCTACTCCTAGATCACTATTGTAATCCCTTGCTAAAATCAGTGTAGGGTATACAATAGATCAGGTACACAGCATGGCATACTTTATAGAACCTATGGCCAAGTCATAGGGAATGACTTTCATTCTCTTTCTATCTTCTGTCGTGGTCGGGTTTTGAGTCTTACTCAACTTCACACCTTGTAACACAGGCAAGAACTTTTTCTTTGACTGTTTCATTTTGAACTACTTCAAAATATTGTCAAGGTATGTACTCATTGAAAAAACTTATCAAGCATCTTGATCTATCTCTTGATGCTCAATATGTAAGCAGCTTCACCGAGGTCTTTCTTTGAAAAACTTCCTTTCAAATACTCCTTTATGCTTTGCAGAATAATTCTACATTATTTCTGATCAACAATATGTCATACATATACTTATCAGAAATGTTGTAGTGCTCCCACTCACTTTCTTGTAAATACAGGCTTCACCGTAAGTCTGTATAAAACTATATGCTTTGATCAACTCATCAAAGCGTATATTCCAATTCTGAGATACTTGCACCAGTCCATAGATGGATCGCTGGAGCTTGCATATTATGTTAACACCTTTAGGATTGACAAAACCTTCTGCTTGCATCATATACAACTCTTCTTTAAAAAATCCATTAAGGATTGCAGTTTTGTTATCCATTTGCCAGATTTCATAAAATGCGGCAATTGCTAACATGATTCGGACAGACTTAAGCATAGATACGAGTGAGAAATTATCATCGTAGTCAATACCTTGAACTTGTCGAAAACCTTTTGCGACAATCCTAGCTTTGTAGATAGTAACACTACTATCAGCGTCCGTCTTCCTCTTGAAGATCCATTTATTTTCTATGGCTTGCCGATCATCGGGCAAATCCATCAAAGTCCATACTTTGTTTTCATACATGGATCATATCTCAGATTTCATGGCCTCAAACCATTTCGCGGAATCTGGGCTCATCATCGCTTCCTCATAGTTCGTAAGTTCATCATGGTCTAGTAACATGACTTCCAGAACAGGATTACCGTACCACTCTGGTGCGGATCTCACTCTGGTTTACCTACGAGATTCGGTAGTAACTTGATCTGAAGTTACACGATCATCATCATTAGCTTCCTCACTAATTGGTGTAGTAGTCACAGGAACAAATTTCTGTGATGAACTACTTTCCAATAAGGGAGAAGGTACAATTACCTTATCAAGTTCTACTTTCCTCCCACTCACTTCTTTCGAGAGAAACTTCTTCTTTAGAAAGTATCCATTTACAGCAACGAATGTCTTGCCTTCGGATCTGTGATAGAAGGTGTACCCAACAATCTCCTTTGGCTATCCTATGAAGACATATTTCTCCGATTTGGGTTTGAGCTTATTAGGATGAAACCTTTTCATATAAGCATCACAATCCCAAACTTTAAGAAACGACAACTTTGGTTTCTTGCCAAACCACAGTTCATATTATGTCGTCTCAACGGACTTTAGATGGTGCCCCTTTTTAACGTGAATGCAGCTGTCTCTAATGCATAACCCCAAAACTATAGTGGTAAATCGGTAAGAAACATCATAGATTGCACTATATCCAATAAAGTGCGGTTATGACGTTTGGACACACCATTATGCTGTGGTGTTCTAGGCAGCATGAATTTGTGAAACTATTCCACATTGTTTTAATTGAAGACCAAACTCGTAACTCAAATATTCGTCTCCGCGATCAGATCGTAGAAACTTTATTTTCTTGTTACGATGATTTTCCACTTCACTCTGAAATCCTTTTGAACTTTTCAAATGTTTCAGACCTATGTTTCATCAAGTAGATATACCCATATCTGCTCAAATCATCTGTGAAGGTCAGAAAATAATGATACCTGCTTCAAGCATTAATATTCATTGGACCACATACATCAGTATGTATGATTTCCAACAAATCTGTTGCTTGCTTCACTGTTCCGGAGAACGGCGTTTTAGTCATCTTGCCCAAGAGGCATGGTTCGCAAGCACCAAGTGATTCATAATCAAGTGATTCCAAAATCCCATCAGCATGGAGTTTCTTCATGCGTTTTACACCAATATGACCTAAACGGCAGTGCCACAAATAGGTTGCACTATCATTATTAACTTCGCATCTTTTGGTTTCAATATTATGAATATGTGTATCACTACGATCGAGATCCAATGAACTATTTTCATTGGGTGTGTAACCATATAAGGTTTTATTCATGTAAACAGAACAACCATTTATTCTCTTACTTAAATGAATAATCGTATTACAATAAACATGATCAAATCATATTCATGCTCAACGCAAACACCAAATAACACTTATTTAGGTTCAACACTAATCCCGAAAGTATAGGGAGTGTGCGATGATGATCATATCAATCTTGGAACCACTTCCAAACCTCATCGTCACTTCACCCTTAACTAGTCTCTATTCATTCTGCAACTCCCGTTTCGAGTTACTAATTTTAGCGACTGAACTAGTACCAAATACTGAGGGGTTGCTATGAACACTAGTAAAGTACACATCAATAACATGTATATCAAATATACCTTTCTTTACTTTGCCATCCTTTCTTATCCACCAAATACTTGGGGTAGTTCCGCTTCCAGTGACCGGTCCCTTTGTAGTAGAAGCACTTAGTCTCAGGCTTAGGACCAGACTTGGGTTTCTTCACTTGAGCAGCAACTTGCTTGCCGTTCTTCTTGAAGTTCCCCTTCTGCCCTTTACCCTTTTCTTGAAACTAGTGATCTTGTCAACCATCAACGCTTGATGTTTTTCTTTGATTTCTACCTTCGCCGATTTTAGCATCGCGAAGAGCTTGGGAATAGTTTCCGTTGTCCCTTGCGTATTATAGTTCATCACGAAGTTCTACTAACTTGGTGATGGTGACTAGAGAATTCTGTCAATCACTATCTTATCTGGAAGATTAACTCCCACTTGATTCAAGCGACTGTAGTACTCAGACGATCTGAGCACATGCTCACTAGTTGAGCGATTCTCCTCCATCTTTTAGCTATAGAACTTGTTGGAGACTTCATATCTCTCAACTCGGGTATTTGATTGAAATATTAACTTCAACTCCTGGAACATCTCATATGGTCCATGACGTTCAAAACGTCTTTGAAGTCCCGATTCTAAGCCGTTAAGCATGGTGCACTAAACTATCAAGTAGTCATCATATTGAGCTAGCCAAACGTTCATAACGTCTACATCTGCTCCTGCAATAGGTCCGTCACCTAGCGGTGCATCAAGGACATAATTCTTCTGTGCAGCAATGAGGATAAACCTCAGATCACGGATCCAATCCGCATCATTGCTACTAACATTTTTCAACACAATTTTCTCTAGGAACATATCAAAATTAACATATGAAAGCAACAACGCGAGCTATTGATCTACAACATAGATATGCTAATACTACCAGGACTAAGTTCATGATAAATTTAAGTTCAATTAATCATATTACTTAAGAACTCCCACTTAGATAGACATCTCTCTAATCTTCTAAGTGATCACGTGATCCAAATCAAACCAAACCATAACCGATCATCACGTGAAATGGACTAGTTCTCAATGGTGAACATCATTATGTTGATCATATCTACTATATGATTCATGCTCGACCTTTCGGTCTCCGTGTTTCGAGGCCATATCTGCATATGCTAGGCTCGTCAAGTATAACCCGAGTATTCTGCGTGTGCAAAAACTGGCTTGCACCCATTGTAGATGGACGTAGAGCTTATCACACCCGATCATCACGTGGTGTCTGGGCACGACGAACTTTGGCAACGGTGCATACTCAGGGAGAAAACTTCTTGATAATTTAGTGAGAGATCATCTTATAATGCTACCGTCAATCAAAGCAAGATAAGATGCATAAAAAGATAAACATCACATGCAATCAATATAAGTGATATGATATGGTCATCATCATCTTGTGCTTGTGATCTCCATCTCCGCAGCACCGTCATGATCACCATCGTCACCGGCGCGACACCTTGATCTCCATCGTAGCATCGTTGTCGTCTCGCCAATCTTATGCTTCTACGACTATCGCTACCGCTTAGTGATAAAGTAAAGCATTACAGGGCGATTGCATTGCATACAATAAAGCGACAACCATATGGCTCCTGCCGGTTGCCGATAACTCGGTTACAAAACATGATCATCTCATACAATAAAATTTAGCATCATGTCTTGACCATATCACATCACAACATGCCCTGCAAAAACAAGTTAGACGTCCTCTACTTTGTTTGTTGCAAGTTTTACGTGGCTGCTACGGGTTTAAGCAAGAACCAATCTCACCTATGCATCAAAACCACAACGATAGTTTGTCAAATAGACTCTGTTTTAACCTTTGCAAGGACCGGGCGTAGCCATACTCGGTTCAACTAAAGTTGGAGAAACTGACACCCGCCAGCCACCTGTGTGCAAAGCACGGCGGTAGAACCAGTCTCGCGTAAGCGTACGCGTAATGTCGGTCCGGGCCGCTTCATCCAACAATACCGCCGAACCAAAGTATGACATGCTGGTAGGCAGTATGACTTGTATCGTCCACAACTCACTTGTGTTCTACTCGTGCATAACATCAAACCATAAAAAACTGGCTCTGATGCCACCGTTGGGGAACGTAGTAATTTCAAAAAAATTCCTACGCACACGCAAGATCATGGTGATGCATAGCAACGAGAGGGGAGAGTGATGTCTACGTACCCTCGTAGACCGATAGCGGAAGCGTTGTATCAACGCGGTTGATGTAGTCGTACGTCTTCACGATCCGACCGATCCAAGCACCGTTACTCCGGCACCTCCGAGTTCTTGGCACATGTTCAACTCGATGACGATCCCCGGGCTCCGATCCAGCAAAGCGTCGGGGAGGACTTCCGTCAGCACGACGGCGTGGTGACGATCTTGATGTTCTACCATCGCAGGGCTTCGCCTAAGCACCGCTACGATATGACCGAGGTGGAATATGGTGGAGGGGGGCACCGCACACGGCTAAGGAACGATCACGAAGATCAACTTGTGTGTCATGGGGTGCCCCCCTGCCCCCGTATATAAAGGAGCAAGGAGGAGGGGGCGGCCGGCCTAGAAGGGGCGCGCCAAGGGGAGTCCTACTCCCACCGGGAGTAGGATTCCCCCTTTCCTAGTCCAACTAGGAGTCCTTCCATGTAGTGGGAGTAGGAGAGAAGGAAAGGGAAGAGAGAAGGAGAAGGAAGGAAGGGGGCGCCCCCCTCCCTAGTCCAATTCGGACTAGTCCAAGGGGAGGGGTGCGGCCACCCTTTTGGCCCTTTCTCTTCTTTCCCGTATGGCCCAATGAGGCCCAATACGAATTCCCGTAACTCTCCGGTACTCCAAAAAATACCCGAATCACTCGGAACCTTTCCGAACTCCGAATATAGTCGTCCAATATATCGATCTTTACGTCTCGACCATTTCGAGACTCCTCGTCATGTCCCCGATCTCATCTGGGACTCCGAACTCCTTCGGTACATCAAAACTCATAAACTCATAATATAACTGTCATCGAAACCTTAAGCGTGCGGACCCTACGGTTCGAGAACAATGTAGACATGACCGAGACATGTCTCTGATCAATAACCAATAGCGGGACCTGGATGCCCATATTGGTTCCTACATATTCTACGAAGATCTTTATCGGTCAGACCGCATAACAACATACGTTGTTCCCTTTGTCATCGGTATGTTACTTGCCCAAGATTCGATCGTCGGTATCCAATACCTAGTTCAATCTCGTTACCGGCAAGTCTCTTTACTCGTTCCGTAATATATCATCTCGCAACTAACTTATTAGTTGAAATTCTTGCAAGGCTTATGTGATGTGCATTACCGAGAGGGCCCAGAGATACCTCTCCGACAATCGGAGTGACAAATTCTAATCTCGAAATACGCCAACCCAACATCTACCTTTGGAGACACCTGTAGAGCTCCTTTATAATCACCCAGTTATGTTGTGACCTTTGGTAGCACACAAAGTGTTCCTCCGGCAAACGGGAGTTGCATAATCTCATAGTCATAGGAACATGTATAAGTCATGAAGAAAGCAATAGCAACAAACAACACGATCAAGTGCTAAGCTAACGGAATAGGTCAAGTCAATCAGATCATTCACCTAATGATGTGATCCCATTAATCAAATAACAACTCCTTGTCTATGGTTAGGAAACATAACCATCTTTGATTAATGAGCTAGTCAAGTAGAGGCATACTAGTGACACTCTGTTTTGTCTATGTATTCACACATGTATTATGTTTCCGGTTAATACAATTCTAGCATGAATAATAAACATTTATCATGATATAAGGAAATAAATAATAACTTTATTATTGCCTCTAGGGCATATTTCCTTCATCGACTGCGCGCCCCGTGGAGCGAGCAAGTGCCGTTTCCACTTCTAACGGTTCTGGCCCAAGCTCAACGGCTTCCATGACACGGTGCACGAGGCTTGGTACGCCGTGCCACCGGACCCCGACCCGTTCAGGCGCATCTATGCCAGGCTCAAAGCCACTGCCCGTAGACTCCAGGGCTGGGGAGCACGTACTACTGGTAACATTTCCCTGTAGTTACAGATCGCGCGCGAGCTCATCCTCCGCCTGGACATGGCTCAAGATCAACGCCCCCTCACACCGGCCGAAGGATGGTTGCGGCACGACCTCAAGTGTGCTTACCTCGGTCTCGCCTCCCTCGAGCGCTCCATCCTACGACAGCGAGTTCGTCTCCGCTGGCTCCGCGAGGGCGACACCAACGTCGCGTTCCTCATGATCCAGGCTGCCCACCGCGCGCAGAAGAATTACATGGCTGGCATCCGGGTGGGCTCGAAAGTTCTCACCGACGAGGTGGGGATGGCGAAAGCTGCCTTTGAGCACTTCACCTCCATCCTGGGCTCCTCTCCCCGCAGGGAGCACTCCCTCGACCTCGACGGCATTGACCCCCGCCATTTTGATCTTCTTGACCTCGAGCACCCTTTCACGGAGGATGAGATTTGGAGCGCCATTAACAGTCTGCCCACCGGAAAGGCGCCCGGTCCAGATGGGTTCACGGCGGAGTTCCTGCTTGCATGTTGGCCCACGATCAAGACTGACTTCTGCGAGGCCTTCGACAAGCTCTACGCCATGAATGGCATGGGTTTCCAGAAGCTCAATGAAGCCTTGCTCGTTCTCCTTCCAAAGAAGCCGGACGCGGCCGCGCTCTCCGACTACAAGCCGATCAGCCTGATCCACATCGTCGCGAAACTCTTTGCCAAGGTCCTCTCCCTTCGTCTGGCGCCCAGGATGGGCCAGATCGTCTCGACCAACCAGAGCACCTTCATCGCCGGCCGAAGCGTGCATGACAACTTCCTCCTCGTCCAGCAAACGGCGCGCCTGCTTCACAACCTCAAGGCCCCGCGCATCCTCCTCAAGCTCGATATTGCGAAGGCGTTTGATACCATATCCTGGCCCTTCCTTCTTCAAGCTCTCCGCCACCTTGGCTTCGGGCAACGCTAGTGCGAATGGGTGTGCATCCTGGTCTCCACCGCATCCACGCGGGTCCTCATCAATGGCAACCCAAGCCCTCCGGTGGATCATGCATGCGGGCTACGCCAAGGCGATCCGATATCCCCGCTACTCTTCGCGATCGTGATCGACACCCTGAACTCCCTCCTCCAGCACGCGGTCAGCGCGGGAATGCTACAACGGCTAACCACTCGCCACGCCGCTTCCAGCATCTCTCTGTACGCTGACAATGTGGTCGTCTTCTGCCACCCGACCACCATGGAGCTTGCCACCATCCGCGAGCTGCTACGGATCTTTGGGGAGGCCTCGGGTCTCCACACGAACTTCCTCAAATGCTCGGCCACACCCATCCGGTGCGACGAGGAGGTGCCTTCGGTCATCGACTCCACGCTCGCGTGCGCCGTCTCCAGCTTCCCTGTGGTTTACCTGGGCCTGCCATTGTCCGTGCGCAACACACCCTCCTCGTCCTTGCTGCCGCTCGTGGACAAGATTATGCGGAAGCTGGCCACTTGGAAAGCCGCACTTCTGACCCGTGGCGAACGCCTTGCGCTCGTGCGCCACGTGCTCTCTGCCATGCCCGTGCACATTCTCATGGCCATCGTCATCAACCCATCCATCCTTAAGAAGATCACGCGGATCATCTGCGACTTACTCTGGCATGGCCGACGCGACGCTAGATCAGGCAGCTGCTTGGTGAGCTGGCCCCGCGTATGTCGACCCATCGAGTTCGGCAGGCTTGGTGTGCGCGATCTGTACCTCACCGGGATCTCCCTGCGCTGCCGCTGGCTTTGGCTCAAAGCGACCGACCTCACGCGGCCTTGGCATCACCTACAGCTCCCCACGGATGAGGTGACATCTCGCTTCTTCCGCGCCTCCACATCCTGGCATCTTGGAGATGGGAAGACCTGCCTCTTTTGGACCGACCACTGGCTTGATGGCCAGGCCGTCTCCGAGCTCGCCCCTGGCCTTTTCTCCCTCGTGCCGAGCCGGCGCAAGCGGCGCACCGTGGTATGCGAGGGCCTCGAGCAGCATGCATGGATTCACGACATCCACGGCACGCTCGGGATCCCGGAGGCCCTTGAGTACATCCGCCTCTGGCGCAAACTCCAAGGCGTGACCCTCACTACCACACCCGACAAGATATCCTGGCGTTGGACGTCAAACGGCATTTACTCGGCCAAATCCTGCTATCACGCTCTCTTCCACGGATCCACTACGCCGCCCTCTTGGAAGCTTCTTTGGAGGAGCTGGGCCCCTCTGAACACCAAGTTTTTCCTCTGGCTTGCCTCTCTGGACAGGTGCTGGACGGCTGAACGCCGCGCTCGTCACGGCCTCACGCCCGACAACGCTTGCATCCTATGTCACCAGGAGACAGAATCCATCGACCACCTCCTTGCGGGATGCGTTTTCGCCCGGGTCACCTGGCACGAAATCCTGGCTTGGTGCCGGCTCACAACTCCTCCCATGGACGGCGCGACGACCTTCTTCGCTTGGTGGGCGCTTGCGTCCACCACCTCACCGAGCGGCCTCCGCAAAGGGCTCAACTCCATCGTCGCTCTAACCGCTTGGGCCATCTGGAAGCATCGCAACGCCGTCATCTTCGACGGCCTACACCCCTCCACTGACGATCTGGTGCTTTCCATCCAGGATGACGCTCGCCTATGGGCTAAGGCCGGCGCCAAGGGACTAGCCTCTATTATCCCTGTAACCTGATCATTTGTAGTGAGGCTGAGCATCCTCCTTCCCCTGCTCGAAGCATCCCTCCAGACGCCTTCCAGTGTACGCCTGCACGGATGCTACCTGTACCTTGTACTATCCCCCCTCCCACCTATCAATGAAATGATACGCCGCTAGGCGTATTCACCAAAAAAAACATAATTGCTTACACGTAAATGTCCTGAAAGTTCATCTCTTATACCCCTATTTGGTGACCTATTTTCAAGTGGTTGTCTACTCCAAGAGCTTGATATATATTTATAGGTCTTTTGCTGAATCCAACATTCACATTAATTTAAGAACAACCGTACCATCGAGAGGAGGACAACCTTTTTTATTTTTTTAGTTTTTATTTCTAAATTATTTTCGGATTTGAATTTCAATTTAGTTTCCAAACCGAACTCTTTCTAAATTCCTTTTGAAATATTTGTAAATTGTTAGACATTTATTTGGAGCCTTTGGTCTTTTATTTTCTCCCAGTATTTTGTTATGGCCTTGTTTTAAATACTCCATCTGAATTATTCTCATTTCCAAATGAGTTTTCTTTACTATTTTAATTTGGACTTCTGCCAATTCCTAATTAATTCCATTGTCAATTCATTTTGGGGCATTGTTTTGTTTCCGGATTTGCCCCTTTAGGATCTCCTTTGAAATCTAGATTGATTTAAGGTTTCCTTTAAAATGCTAGGGTTTTATTATTTAGGGGTTTTGGAATTTTACTTCCATTTAAACAATCACACAAGGTCACACATTCAAACATTTCAAGCAATCCTAGATCAATTCCAGCTAAATAGCTAGCATGCACAAGAATTTCTAGGAATTTTTTTATTTCCTGGGAATTTTTAAACATTCTAGATTTGGAAAAAATCTAGTATGTCATAATTGATTAGCTGAACATAGTGCATCCAATCAAATAAAACTAAAATAAAAACAAACTTACATCCGAAAGTCCCTTTGTACACCCGAGCTCAAATGAGCTCGGGATGAACAGTAACTCGAAGAACATTTAAAAATGCTCAAAATGTTCTGATTTTTTTATTGAAAACTTTGACAAATATTATAAGAGCTTGCAAAATTTCATCACGAAATCACATTTGTGGAAGTCGTGGAAAAAAATAAAATCAGTGCTCCAAAATGCTTTTGAAAGTAGCATTTTCAGAGTATCGATTTTTTTTGCCACGACTCCCACAAATGTGATTTGATGGTGAAACTTTGCAAACTCTTATAACATTTTTCAAAGTTTGCCATAAAAATTCAGATTTTTTTGAACATTTTTTAAATATTTTTTATTTTACTGTTGATTTGAGCTCAGGTGCAAAAACTTCACATCCACTTACATCAAGGTTATTCGAAGTTGTCATCTCTAGCTTCATCTTTACATCTCGACGTTCCACCATGATTTGGCGAATAATATGCAGAAGACTAAGCATGTATAACTCGGACTAACCTAAAAAATGCATAAGCCATCCACTCAAATATGGAAGAACCTAAGGTCGTTGAAGGCAGCATGGCTAGGGACACATCCCTTGCAAGACAAACTTGAACCGTTGTGCCATTGCCATCGTTGAAAACACACCTAGAACACAAAATAAAGATATAGGCGACTTGTAACCAAAACACACCTCATATCATCATTACCATCACCACCATTAAGATAGGCTAAAGCGTCGGACAACGGCGGAGCTTAGGCCAACTCCACCGCGCGACCCTATCCTGTCTGGCCCCGCCCGTTTGGGGTAAAAGGGATAAAAAAGGCGGCCTAGCGCGCGGGGGCAAACGGACTTTTGTCCGCTTTGTGTCCGCTTTCGACCCATCCGCGGTCCAAGTTTGCGCCGTTTTTGGGGTGAAACGGACACCACACGGACGCGCGGGTCGTCTGCGCGTGTCCTCCCCTGGCCCGCCCGTCGGTGGCACAAGACGGGCCTTTTTCTATCCGCCCCCCTCCCTCCCTCCGGCCGCACCCCCTCCACTCTTCCCCTCGCTGCCGCCGCCGCCGCCGCTGCCATTGCAGCCGTGCAGTTCGGACGCGAGCTCGCCCAACCCCTTCCCCTCGGCGCCACCGAGCTACCCAACCACGGCCACCTGGTTTGCGCACCCGCCGGCCGGTTTTGGGGCGGATCCGGTCGGTCTTGAGCTCGGCCGGCTGTGGGAGGCCGGGCCGCGCCATGGACTGGTCGGGCACCTCGCCGGAAGGCCCTGGCAGGGCCGCAAGGCCACATGCAGGCAGTGGCTCCTCCTCTAGCCGCTCGGATCTGCACCGTCGGTGGTCCGCCGACAGATACACGAATGGCGGTCGGTCGGGCTCGGTGCTTGCCCAAAAGCTCGCCGGTGCACCGTTGCCACTCATTAAGTGCGACCACTGCCCAAGGATGGTCATGTGCCGCGTGTCTACACCGCCGGAACATCCCGGATGGGTGTTCATCAAGTGCTTAAACGATGGGGTATGCGCTTTTCTTAGCTTCGGTTTGTGCTCTAGATTTGACTAGTTGTGCTAACTTCAAATTTTGTTGTGTAGAATGGATGCAAGTTTTGGTATTGGGAAGAAGAGTACATCGATATATTAGCGAAATTTAGTACATGTTCGTGCACTTTTAGCTAGCATAGAGGCTGTAAATGAGACAAGTGCACCTGTTGCTAGATTAGAGGCTAGACACGAGACTAGGTGTGAGGAGGAAGCAACATCGACTTCCGGCTTGAAGAAGAAAGGAGGATGCCAGATCGAGCCTTCTGGCTTGAAGAAGAAAGGAGGATGCCAGATCGACCCTCCTCTACAGATCAACAACGAGTGCATCGAGAAGGCCCTAACCCAACTCAAGGGAGCAGTTATGGAAATTGGGTATCTTCTAAAATGTATTATTGTGGTTCTTGTTTTCTTCGGCCTTGCTTTACTAGTCAAAATATGAAGATGCATTTTCCATGTACCAAAAATGAATGATGAAATGAAGTTAAGGGCTTGCAAAGAAATAATACGCGGACAGGATGTGACCGGGATGCGTCCGCGCGGTGGGCGCACGGCCACCGCATCCCAGGACACGCCCGGACACGACCCCAAATCCCTACCCAAACGGACAGAATCCGGACAAAACGGACATCCGTTTGGGGTCGCGCGGTGGAGTTGGCCTTAGTGCATTGCTGGGGTTGTGCCCCCCCCCCCCCCCCCGCGTGTATTGGCATAGGTGTGCATTTTTTTAGAGAGGTCTTAGATTTTTTTTTTTGCCCCACCCCCCCGGATTGGCACATGTGTGCATAAATTTTTTTTTTGAGAGAGGTCTTAGTTTATTTTCTTTCTTTTCTGTGTGCCCCCCCCCCCCCCCCCCTCCTAAGAACTTTGTCAAGCTCGGCCACTGGCGTCGAACAAACCCACCAAAAGGTAACTATCCTTGTGGCAAATGCATCGTAGGCTCCCAATGACTTTTGAGTTCTCCACGACGACCATACTGGGACACAATTAGAGTAATGTGACACTTACAATGTGTGACCTATGTCTTCACTATCAATATGTGGTCGAAGATTACACTTATCTAACGAGAGAACAAGGTAATTAAACTACACCACAATCTTGATGGTGGTTCTCATTGCCCCCTAGTGCCGAATAGGCCTCCGGTCACGCCTTCAAGTCCGCCGGCTGACAGGTTTTCCTGTCGCTTGTCTTCTCTCGACTCCCTTGTGTTAAGTTGTTACCAATCTTTAACTTATCACCCATTCACATGTAATTTGTAGAACAAGAACAACACATATATCATGGTGTATGGTATACATGTAATTTTACGGAAAAGATTAAACCATGTGATCCTAGATGGACCGGGTTCTACCACCAATGATAACATAACAGCAACACTAGCCAGCATTCAGTGCAAAAGAAAGGGGGGAAAAATACACAAATGTATGCTCTCAAAACAGGATGGAGTGAATTGAAGGGAGTATATGTTGTACAGTATGTTAACCACACCCACCTGCTTACCTTGTCAGTGACGACACAGCACTCACTACCTTCATTTTTGACTTCTCGCAGAGGAAAAACACATGTTCACAATGTCAATTTATACACACATGATATATCTATCAATTAAAAGCTAAAATAAGGTTTGCAGGATAGATACACCAAACATGCGGGGGAAATGGTCAAAAATCACCTCCCAACCTCACCTACCCAGAGCACCACCAGCGAATCCTGCGTTTTTTCTCTCCGCTCAACAAACGCCCCGAAGACATGGCGGCCGCAGAAGCCTCCACGCAAGCGCACGTCTACGCACACAGCACACCCACTCTTCAAAGTTCAGACCACCATGAGATCAGACACTGCCTGCGGGCCGCAGTCCCGGACTCACCTAACGCCGTCACTACTCGTGGTTCTTTTGCACGTGCTCTGTTCGACAAAGTCAAACAATGTTTTACATCCGCGCTGCTCTTCATTATTTAATCGAATCGTTTCTTAAACATTGATAAAAACGTAGACATACACACTCGCATCATCATACACGTGCACTCACACACTATCCATAGAAGAAGTCACCATAGGCGCCTCATAATTTAGAAGAACATCTTGTCCCACTGAACGCATATCGTCAATGTAGAAGGACAAGTTATGGGCTGTGCAATCGCGATGTATTGATCGATGCACCAGGCACGTATATATAAGTACAGAGGTGGGCCACAACCTCAACTATACAAGAACACAGGAGGTGGGCCCTACGCACACATATACACGTACACAATATATACTCAACACCCCCCCCCCCCCCGCAGTTGAAGCGGCGCCAGTGACGCAGAGACTGGAACGGAACTCCTCAAAGGTGGAAGTCGGCAGTCCCTTCGTCATCACATCAGCGAACTGCTGAGCAGTCGACACATGGAGAACCCGCATGCGTCCAAGAGCCACCTGCTCGCGCACAAAGTGAATGTCCAGCTCGATGTGTTTAGTCCGGCGATGATGAACGGGGTTGGCGGAGAGGTACACCGCAGAGACGTTGTCGCAGTAGACAACCGTAGCCTGGGAGACATCGTGATGTAGCTCCTGAAGTAGCTGTCGAAGCCAGGTGCACTCGGCGACGGTGTTGGCCACAGCTCGGTACTCAGCCTCCGCGCTAGAGCGCGAAACCGTGGGTTGTCGCTTGGACGACCACGAGACGAGGGAAGGACCGAGGTAGACGCAGTAGCCAGAGGTGGACCGACGAGTATCCGGGCAGCCAGCCCAGTCCGCATCGGAGTAAGCCACCATCTCCATAGAAGTGGACGCCGTGAGTGTCAACCCCAGGGACATCGTGCCGCGGATGTAACGAAGGATCCGCTTCACGAGAGTCCAATGAGAGTCACGGGGGGAGTGCATGTGGAGACACACCTGCTGGACAGCATACTGAAGATCCGGTCGGGTGAGTGTCAAGTACTGCAGAGCACCGACAATGGACCGGTAGAATGGAGCATCCAACGCAGGCGAACCCGCAAGAGCAGAAACCTTGGCCTTCGTGTCAACAGGAGTAGCAGCAGGATGGCAGTTGAGCATGCCAGCGCGCTCAAGAAGCTCATGGGCATACTTCTGTTGATGAAGAAAGAAACCGTCTGAACGCCGAACGACCTCAATGCCAAGGAAATAATGTAGAGCACCCAGGTCCTTGATAGCAAACTCGTCACGCAACCGGATAGTAATCTGCTGAAGAACGGCTGCGGAGGAGGCTGTCAGGATGATGTCGTCGACGTAAAGCAGCAAATATGCAGTCGTGTCACCGTGGCGATAGACAAACAGTGAGGCGTCCGAGCGAGTGACGCTGAAGCCCAGTGTCTGAAGAAACCCGGCGATCCGCTGGTACCAGGCGCGGGGTGCCTGCTTGAGCCCATAAAGAGAGCGCGACAGCAGGCACACATGACCGGGAAAGGAAGCGTCGACGAAGCCAGTGGGTTGCTCACAAAACACCTGCTCCTCAAGATGGCCGTGGAGAAAGGCGTTGGAGACATCCATCTGGTGAACAGGCCAGCCGCGAGAGACGGCGAGCTGGAGGACAGTGCGGATCGTGCCCGGTTTGACAACCGGGGCGAACGTCTCCGTGAAATCAACTCCAGCGCGCTGGCGAAAACCGCGGACCACCCAGCGAGCCTTGTAGCGCTCAAGTGAACCGTCTGAGCGGGTCTTATGGCGAAAGACCCACTTGCCGGTGATGACGTTGGCGCGAGGGGGCCGGGGAACCAGGGTCCAGGTGCGGTTCCGCTGAAGAGCGTCGAACTCTTCCTGCATCGCCGCAAGCCAGTGAGGATCACGGAGGGCGGCGCGGGCGGACGCAGGAATGGGTGACGGCTCCACGGCAGAGGCGGCGAGGATGTACTCGTCCCGCGAGTACTGGAGACTCGGGCAGTGAACGCCGGCGCGGGCACGGGTGACGGGGCCGGACGGGGCCACCGGGGCCGGCGAGACGGCCGGCGAGGCAGCCGGCGAGGCGGCGGGCGTTGCGGCCGGCGAGCCGGCGGGCGTCGCAGCCTGCGAGGGGGCCGCCGAGTCCACGGGCGAGGCGGCCGGCGGCGAGGCCGTCCCTACGGCGGAGGAGGCGCCCGACCCCGCGGTGCCCGAGTCGGGGGCGGCGGGTGAGGGCGGGGCCCGACCCCGCGGCGCACCGTCAGTGCCGGCCGGGGAGGGCGCCGGCAGTGGGGCTCTGGGACCGCCAAATCCCGGAGGCGGTCCATGAACCAGGCGTGCTCGTCCACCAGACGAGGTCGTCAAGGGGCCGCCGGTGACCGGTGACGACGAGACGACAAGGGGTGCCTGCTGCTGAAACGGGAAGACCATCTCATCAAAGTAAACGTGTCGGGAGGTAAAAACACGGTGAGAGACTGGATCGTAGCAGCGGTAGCCCTTAGTGTTAGGTGGATAGCCGAGAAAGATGCATGCGACGAAGCGGGGTGCGAGCTTATGAGGCGCAGTGGCAGCGATGCTAGGATAGCACAAGCAGCCGAAGATGCGAAGCCCTTCATAAGAGGGGGGTGCACCGAAGAGGAGGTGGTGAGGTGTAAAGTTCCCGCGAGTACGACATGGGCGGATGTTGATGAGGAGGGAAGCGGTGGCTAGAGCGTCAGGCCAAAAGCGCGGGGGCACATTGGCGTGTAAGAGAAGAGTCCTAACGCAGTCATTAAGAGTGTGAAGGATGCGCTCAGCACGACCGTTTTGCTGCGAGGTGTACGGGCAAGTGAGACGAAAGATCGTGCCATGTGTGGTGAGAAGACTACGAACAGCAGCGTTGTCGAACTCCTTCCCGTTGTCAGTCTGCAACGCGAGAATGGGTCGACCAAACTGCGTGCGAACGTAAGAGTAGAAGCCGGCAAGAGTGGAGATGGCGTCCGACTTGCGGCGCAACGGGAAGGTCCACACATAATGCGAAAAATCGTCAAGAATGACAAGATAGTAAAGAAAGCCCGTATTACTTGCAACAGGAGATGTCCAAACATCACTATGAATCAACTCAAACGGGTACAATGCAACAAAGGAAGAAGCCCTAAACGGAAGACGGGCATGTTTGCCGAGGCGGCATGCATGACACGAGTGATCCTCGTTCTTATTACACGTGAAAGAAAAACTCTGAAGAATGTGGTGAAGTGTGGCAGGATTAGGATGACCCAAGCGAGCGTGCCAGAGGTCCACTCCGGTGGCGAGGGCGACAGGGGCGGCAGAAGTGGTGGAGGCGACGGAGTGAACCGGGTAGAGCTCGTCGGGGCTGTCACATCGGTGGAGCACCATCCGCGTGCGAGCGTCCTTAACAGAAAAACCACATGCGTCAAATTCAACAGTGACCGGATTTTCACGTGTAAGAGAATGAATAGAAACAAGATTTTTAATAAGATCAGGAGAAACAAGAATATTAGACATGGATATAAGAGTGGAGTTAGACGGAAAATATGTATGTCCAATATGAGTGATAGGAAGAGAAGAACCGTCGCCGACGGTGATGCGGTTGGAGGTGTGGACAGGCTGGGCAGAGTGGAGGTTACCGGGGTATGCCGCCATATGAGCGGTGGCGCCACTATCCATGTACCAATCGCCGCCGCCGGTGTAGCTGGACGGGGAAGGGGCGGTGTGGAGAGCCGCCAGGAGAGTCGGGTCCCACGGCGCCGGCGGGAGAGACGACGCAGACGGCGAGGGCAGCAGCGGCGGCCCGCCGGGCGGCGGCTGCTGCCCGTAGGGCGCCGCATAGGGCTGCGGCGCGGCGTAGTACGCCTGGTGTGACGGGTGCCGGGTGACGAGAAGACCCGGAGAGGGAGCCCGTGGAACCGGCATGGAGTAGGCGTGGACGACGCCGGTCCACGGGTTCTGGCCGGCGTACCACGGGGCCGCCGGCGGAGGGGCCGGCTGCTGCTGGCGAGGTGCTCCTCCCTGAGTACCGCCGCCGCCACCGCCTCCCTGCTTGCGGCCACCCCGGCGGCCGCCGTGACGGCCTCCTCCATTGGCCGTCGGCTGGGGCGGCAGGAAGGGGGCGGGTGGGGCGGGCGGGAAGGCGGGGGCCGCCGGCTGGGGCGGCGTCGGGCGGGGCGGTGGCGGGGCCGAACCCCCGCGGGTGCCGGCAACAAGGGCGGTGTGGGCCGCGCGCGTTCTGGCCGCCCGCATCCGGCGTTCCTCCAACTTGAGGTACGCGACCACCTTGTCAAAGGTGGGCTCCGGGATGAGGGTGAGGTTGGAGGCGGCGTTCTCGAAGTCCTCGTTAAGGCCGCCGGAGAGGGTGCTGATGAGGAGCTCGTCACCGATCTTCTCCCCCAGATCACGGAGCTCATCGGCGAGCTTCTTGAGGCGCATGCAAAAATCATCGATGGACGAGTCAAGCTGCTGGCACCCGTAAAACTCACCATAGAGGAGGACCTTGCGCTGCAGCCGATTGTCGGTGAAGAGGCCGTTGAGCTTGGTCCAGACCGCGTAGGCGTCGTCCTCGTCGTTCACCACGGTGTGGAAGATGTCGCTGGAGATGGTGAGGTAGAACCAGCGGATGATGATGGCGTCGAGGATCATCCACTCCTCGTCGTTGATCATGAGCGCGGAGTCCACGGTGCCGTCCACGTGGCCGTGAAGGAGATACTCACGGAACACGAGCGAGAAGTACCGCTTCCACGCAGAGTAGGAGGCGGTGGTGTGGTCAAGTTTGACCGGGACGCGCTCATGGATGTTGAGGTCGCGGACAAGGGTGACATCGGGACCGGCGAACGGGTTGGAGACGGTGGAGGAGGAGGAGCTCATGGTGGCTGCGGTGATCGGGTTGGGAGGGCAGCGCGGGATGCAGAGAGGGGAGGAGGCGCGCGGCGCAGGGGAGGGAGAAGGCGCGACGCGGGTTGGGAGGGAGGCGGAAGCGGTGCTTGGCGGCGGCGGCGGCCTCAGAACGGGAGGCGGCGGCGGCGGCAAGCAGGGCGGTGGGTGATGGCGGCGGTTACCAGGGGGCGGCGGCGGTGGCTGGGAACGGCGGTGGGGAGGCGGCGGCGGCGGCGGCGCGGAGGCGTGGCGGTGGCGGCGGCGGGAGGCGGCGGCGGCGGCGGCTAGGGTTAGGATCTTGCTGCGATAGATACCATGTAGAAGGACAAGTTATGGGCTGTGCAATCGCGATGTATTGATCGGTGCACCAGGCACGTATATATAAGTACAGAGGTGGGTCACAACCTCAACTATACAAGAACACAGGAGGTGGGCCCTACGCACACATATACACGTACACAATATATACTCAACAGTCAAAAATCCTGAAATAAATCCAGGATAAATACGAGCAACAGAATTTAAATTCTGTTAGGCTGGGGATACCACTGTCCTTCTAAACATCCAACCATGGATGGTTCGCGCCCGGATCGAAGTTGCAGGGTATCGAGATTGATGAAGCCATCACAGGCGTCTCACTAACGACGTTGTTATTTCTTACTGAAAAATATTTTGTACTCCCTCCGTCCACAAATATAATATGTTTTAACGTTTTTTCTAATACGAATGTATATATAAAAATTTAGTGTGTTTGTTCGATCATTTCAGTCCGTATGTAGTCTACGCTGAAATATCTAAAACATTTTTTATTTACGTGTGAAGGGAGTACTAATGAAACACCAAAACATTGAACTAGGGCTTGATTCCAAGTGTGTTGAAAGTATCATTGCACTTCAACCATTCAATCACTTTGATTAGCGGTTGGACTGTGTGTACATATCACGGTAGCTATTTTTCATAATATTTTTAGGAAGTGTCGAACATATGTGTGTTATATAGTTCCACTTCCACGCAAAAAAAAATTTATGGCTACACCAATTATATGCACTACTCCCTCCGGCCTAAATTAGACTTATTATCACAGATTTAATATAACTTTGTACTAAGTCGCAGAAGGCAGAGGCGAAAGTGAGTAGGAGTGATCTCGACCAAGAAAGGACGGAAGAGCCTCTCCTCTCCTCTCCTCTCACCAAACTCACTCCGTCTCCTTCCCTACCTACCCACCGCCGTCAACTCTAACGGCGGCCGGTGACTCGTCCACTCTGCCGCGCCCGTCCTTATTTAAGCGCACGGTGGCACGGTCATCTCCCCAGGGACAAAACAGAACAACCAACCCCACCCCGCCCGTTCCAGCGCGCGATCACACAACAGAGCGGCAGCAGTTCCCGGGCCGTTCCCGCCCCGGCCGGCGCCATGGACTTCGTCTTCGTGGAGAAGCTCCTCGTGGGCCTCCTCGCGGCCGTGGTGGGCGCCATCGTGGTGTCCAAGATCCGGGGCCGCAAGCTGAGGCTGCCGCCAGGCCCCTTCCCGGTGCCCATCTTCGGCAACTGGCTGCAGGTCGGCGACGACCTGAACCACCGCAACCTGGCGGCGATGGCGCGCAAGTTCGGCGAGGTCTTCCTCCTCCGCATGGGCCAGCGCAACCTGGTGGTGGTCTCGTCCCCGCCGCTCGCCCGCGAGGTGCTCCACACGCAGGGCGTGGAGTTCGGGTCCCGCACCCGCAACGTGGTGTTCGACATCTTCACGGGCGAGGGCCAGGACATGGTGTTCACCGTGTACGGCGACCACTGGCGCAAGATGCGGCGCATCATGACGGTGCCCTTCTTCACCAACAAGGTGGTGCAGCAGTACCGCCCCGGGTGGGAGGCCGAGGCGGCCTTCGTGGTGGACAACGTCCGCGCCGACCCCAGGGCCGCCACCGACGGCGTCGTGCTCCGCCGCCACCTGCAGCTCATGATGTACAACAACATGTACCGCATCATGTTCGACCGGCGGTTCGAGAGCATGGACGACCCGCTGTTCCTCCGCCTCCGGGCGCTCAACGGCGAGCGCAGCCGCCTCGCGCAGAGCTTCGAGTACAACTACGGCGACTTTATCCCCATCCTCCGCCCCTTCCTCCGCGGCTACCTCCGGCTCTGCAAGGAGGTCAAGGAGACCCGCCTCAAGCTCTTCAAGGATTACTTCCTGGACGAGAGGAAGTAAGCAGCTCTTCACCGATTTTATTATGCATAATTGAGAGCCCCTGTTGACCCATGTCTTCCTAACTGTCCATGATTAGCTGGGCCATTTGGCTGAAAGCGAAAGGCCAACCATGAGAAATCATGGGGATGGCATGATAGATTTGCTGACATGGTGAGGCGCCTTGTGCGTGCCTGCTTGTGTGTGTGTGCAGGAAGCTGGTGAGCACCAAGTCCGTGGAGAACAACGGTGGGCTCAAGTGCGCCATTGATCACATCCTGGAGGCTGAGCAGAAGGGGGAGATCAACGAGGACAACGTCCTCTACATCATCGAGAACATCAACGTCGCAGGTACCATTGGTTTCTCTTCATTTCTTTTATTTCTGGCAGAGATTGCGTTGCATTGGCATTTTCGTTTGTGAGATAGCTACACTGTACCATCGCGTCACATCTGGGGTTGGAGTATAGTGCGGGCCTGGAAGGGTGGTGAAGTGTTTGGTCCAGAAGCACCAGGACTATAGAGGCATTTGTCAGTTGTCACTGTGCACTGGTCAAAAATACTCACCTAACCTCAATTCGGTGTTCCAGACTACACCAGCCTTTTTTTCTCCCGAAACTTATTACACCAACCTAAATAGCACCAGCACCAAACTCCCCTGTACCAGTCGCTTCTTCAGCGGTAGTGCCACCAATTATCTGCCGGGGAACAGCTAGCAGGTGCCATTCTTTTTTTTTTTAAAACAAGGCAAAAGACTTGCCATTTCATTGATTAAGGGAGAGCAGGTTCTGAAAACCCAGAGTGGTCTTCAATTGGCCCTCGTGGATTTTGCCCCATCCATTGCAGGGGGCCGCCCTCGTGGAGGACGGTCAGACGGCAATGCACCACCATGTCCGTGAAACTATGTCGTGCTATGAGTGTTGAATCGATCGACTGTTGAAAATGATCTCTGACGTGTTGCCCGTGAACTATGCAGCGATCGAGACGACGCTGTGGTCGATCGAGTGGGGGCTGGCGGAGCTGGTGAACCACCCGGAGATCCAGCAGAAGCTGCGCGACGAGATGGACGCGGTGCTGGGCGTCGGGCACCAGATCACGGAGCCGGACACGCACAAGCTCCCCTACCTGCAGGCGGTGATCAAGGAGACGCTCCGGCTGCGCATGGCCATCCCGCTGCTGGTGCCCCACATGAACCTCCACGACGCCAAGCTCGCCGGCTACAACATCCCCGCCGAGAGCAAGATCCTCGTCAACGCCTGGTTCCTCGCCAACAACCCCGAGCAGTGGAAGCGGCCCGACGAGTTCCGCCCCGAGAGGTTCCTCGAGGAGGAGAAGCACGTGGAGGCCAACGGCAACGACTTCAGGTACCTGCCCTTCGGCGTCGGCCGTCGGAGCTGCCCCGGCATCATCCTCGCGCTGCCCATCCTCGGCATCACCATCGGCCGCCTCGTCCAGAACTTCGTGCTCACGCCGCCGCCCGGCCAGGACAAGCTTGACACGACTGAGAAGGGTGGCCAGTTCAGCCTCCACATCCTCAAGCACTCCACCATCGTGGCCAAGCCCAGGGTCTTCTAGAGCAGTGACGTGCGTGCTCTGGAGTTTGGACTTCCAGCATTTTGGTTTGGTGTTGTTGTACTTTCATGATTGTTCGCTCGTCCTAAGTATACTTGATTATAGTATATCTGTCACAGAGTAGACACATGTTTCGTTAATGTTATCCGCAAGAAACAGAGGAGCTGAAGAAATGTCGAACGGGGAGGAAAAGACTGGACGACTACTATCAGATGTACTGCTCCTGATGCTGCGATAAATTAAATTCTCGAAATATTGATGATTTTTTCACAAACGAATAATCCTCAGTCTGTTTCTTGTAATTTTCTGGATTCATTTGTAACGATCACTTGTCTACTCTAGGTCTCTAACACAACCCTATGGGAAGCGACGCCGTCCTCTTCATTTTCGTTTTCCTCGGAAAATTCCATACTACTGACTATTTCTGCATTGCAAATTGCTTTCGGTTCAAGCAAAGCTATTGCAGGCATCGGTTGCATTGGTTGTGATGCTTCAGTCTCCACTAACTCTACCTTTTTGCTTCTGTGCTTGTCCCCCAATTGGTTGTTGCACCAAACTTTTGGTGCTTAACCAAACCAATTTGGTTAGGATCGACAGGATATAAAGTCTGTCTATAATCTATATAGAGTAGGCGTCATGAAAAGTTAAGTGCCAAATCTACCACTCGGTTTTCTAAAATCTTACTGTCTAAAATAGATGAATTATGCTACCGATTTTTTTAAAAGAATCACATTTCTTTTCGTATGATATGAAAACATTACAATTTGTGTAGGAGTTGTTGTACCGAAAGAAAGAAGGCAGATTACCTATATGAAAATTATAACCATTCACTTAAACCCACGGACATTTTAAAGCGACAATGCTTAACCACTTAGGCTCTGCTTGGATTGGGTGTAAATTTTGTGTGTATCCAAGCAGGCAGTGGCGATTCCACTAGGAGGGCTTCAATAGGCTGAAGCCTACCCTCCAAAAATTATATTTCAGCTAAACATGCAACTTGAGAATTATACTGAGGTGTTTAACATGTAAACTGCAATGAATTTGCTCAGTAGACTTAGAAACTTGATGTTTTGAGCCTAACCTTCAATTTTGTGCAAGATTCGCCACTGCAAGCAGGTGCATCTTCAAAACAAGCTAGCCAGAGGGCAACGAAAAATAATATGATCAGAATCTTCAAGAGCCTCACACAATGCATGAAACTGGCCCGTTACGTTTCCGGATTTGGTCAGCTGTCGGCAATCTGCGACACATGACCTACCACGTAAAGACTATAATTTTAAGAGGATTTCTAGCCTTCCAAACCCAGTTGAACTTTATTGGAAACAGAGCCTTGTGCCAATTTATTATAAAGAGACTTGACGGAGAAGTGGCCGGTTTGGGAGTAAGGCTAAATCACCGCACCAACCGTCTCCAAGAGCGTAGGAAGGATAGCAACGAGATGGTGCCAATCCTCCAACTCTTCAGGAGGCAGCATTCGGCTAAGACCAAGATTCCAATTCCTTCGTGATATATCCGAGATGGAGATCCCAGGATCAGAACAATAAGAAAACAATGAAGGAAGGACGAACAAAGTGGCCCATCCCCATCCCATCAATCCAACCAAAACTAGACAGATTTACCATCACCAATGATAAACTTGATGAGAGATCTAAATTCACCTTGAACCTTAACAAGATGGCGCAAAAACTGAGAACTGATACGTCTCCATCTCCAACGTATTTATAATTTTTGATTGTTCCATGCTATATTATATAGGTGTGTCTAGGGCACATCTAGATGTGCTCTAGTTATTGCACATCTAAGTGAGTGAATCATGCATAAAGAGGAAAAGAAAAAGAAAATATCCACACGAATCACAACATAAGATCAATGACATAGGACTTAGATGTGCAATACTTATGGCACATCCAGATGTGTTTTAGCAAAACTGATATTATATTATGTTTTGGATATTTATTGGGCTTTATTATACACTTTTATATTATTTTTGGGACTAACCTATTAACCGGAGGCCCAACCCAGATTGCTGTTTTTTTGCCTATTTCAGTGTTTCGAAGAAAAAGGATATCAAACGGAGTCCAAACGGAATGAAACCTTCAGGAACGTGATTTTCGGAACGAACGTGATCCAGAGGACTTGCAGTCTACGTAAAGCAATCAATGAGGAGAGCACGAGGCAGGGGGCGCGCCCTCCACCCTCGCGGGCCCCATGTTGCTCCACCGACGTACTTCTTCCTCCTATATATACCCATATACCCTGGAAATATCAGATACGGAGCCAAAACCCTATTTCCACCGTTGTAACCTTCCATACCCGTGAGATCCCATCTTGGGGCCTTTTCCGGCGCTCCGCCGGAGGGGGCATTGATCACGGAGGGCTTCTACGTCAACACCATAGCATCTCCGATGATGTATGAGTAGTTTACCTCAGACCTTCGGGTCCATAGTTATTAGCTAGATGATTTCTTCTCTCTCTTTGGATCTCAATACAAAGTTCTCCTTGATCTTCTTGGAGATCTATTCGATGTAATCTTCTTTTGCGGTGTGTTTGTCGAGATCCGATGAATTGTGGGTTTATGATCAAGTTTATCTATGAACAATATTTGAATCTCCTCTGAATTCTTTTATGTATGATTGGTTATCTTTGCAAGTCTCTTCGAATTATCAGTTTGGTTTGGCCTACTAGATTGATTTTCTTGCAATAGGAGAAGTGCTTAGCTTTGTGTTCAATCTTGCGGTGCTCGATCCCAGTGATAGAAAGGGAAACGACACGTATTGTATTGTTGCCATCGAGGATAAAAAGATGGGGTTTATATCATATTGCATGAGTTTATCCCTCTACATTATGTCATCTTACTTAAAGCATTACTCTGTTCTTATGAACTTAATACTCTAGATGCATGCTGGATAGCGGTCGATGTGTGGAGTAATAGTAGTAGATGCAGAATCGTTTCGGTCTAGTTGTCGCGGACGTGATGCCTATATACATGATCGTACCTAGATATTCTCGTAACTATGCTCAATTCTATCAATTGCTCGACAGTAATTCGTTTACCCACCGTAATACTTATGCTCTTGAGAGAAGCCATTAGTGAAACCTATGGCCCCCGGGTCTATTTTCCATCATATTAATTTCCCAACAACAAGCTATTTCTGGCGCCATTTATTTTGCTTTCTTTACTTTTGGTCTTTATTATAAAAATACCAAAAATATTATCTTATCATATCTATCAGATCTCACTCTCGTAAGTGACCGTGAAGGGATTGACAACCCCTTTATCGCGTTGGTTGCGAGGTTCTTATTTGTTTGTGTAGGTGCGTGGGACTCGCGCATGGTCTCCTACTGGATTGATACCTTGGTTCTCAAAAACTGAGGGAAATACGTACGCTACTTTACTACATCACCCTTTCCTCTTCAAGGGAAAACCAACGCAGTGCTCAAGAGGTAGCAAGAAGGATTTCTGGCGTCGTTGCCGGGGAGTCTACGCACAAGTCAAGACATACCAAGTACCCATCACAAACTCATCTCCCTCGCATTACATTATTTGCCATTTGCCTCTCATTTTGCTCTCCCCCACTTCACCCTTGTCGTTTTATTCGCCCTCTCTTTTCCGTTCGCCTCTTTTTCGCTTGCTTCTTGTTTGCTTGTGTGTTGGATTGCTTGCTTGTCATGATGGCTCAAGATAATACTAAATTGTGTGACTTTACCAATACCAACAAGGCAACAACAATGATTTTCTTAGCACTCCGGTTGCTCCTCTTACCGATGCTGAATCTTGTGAAATTAATGTTGCTTTGTTGAATCTTGTCATCAAAGATCAATTCGCCGGCCTTCCTAGTGAAGATGCCGCTACCCATCTAAATAGCTTCGTTGATTTGTGTGATATGCAAAAGAAGAAAGATGTGGACAATGATATTGTTAAATTGAAGCTATTTCCTTTTTCGCTTAGAGATCGTGCTAAAGCTTGGTTTTCTTCTTTGCCTAAAAATAGTATTGATTCATGGAATAAGTGCAAAGATGCTTTTATCTCTAAGTATTTTCCTCCCGCTAAAATCATCTCTCTTAGAAACGATATCATGAACTTTAAGCAACTTGTCATGAACATGTTGCGCAAGCTTGGGAGAGGATGAAATTAATGATACATAATTTCCCTACACATGGTTTGAATCTTTGGATGATTATACAAAAAATTTATGCCGGATTGAATTTTGCTTCTAGAAATCTTTTAGATTCGGCCGCGGGAGGCACTTTTATGGAAATCACTTTAGGAGAAGCTACTAAACTCCTAGATAATATTATGGTTAATTATTCTCAATGGCACACCGAAAGATCTACTAATAAAAAAGTGCATGCGATAGAAGAAATTAATGTTTTGAGTGGAAAGATGGATGAACTTATGAAATTATTTGCTACTAAAAGTGTTTCTTTCGATCCTAATGATATGCCTTTGTCTACTTTGATTGAAAATAATAATGAATCTATGGATGTGAATTTTGTTGGTATGAATAATTTTGGTAACAACGCGTATAGAGGAAACTTTAATCCTAGGCAGTTCCCTAGTAATTCCTCTAATAATTATGGTAATTTCTACAAGAATTCTTATGGAAATTTTAATAAGATGCCCTCTGAATTTGAGATTAGTGTTAATGAGTTTATGAATTTGCAAAAAGAATTTCAATGCTTTGCTTGAAGAAAAATTGCTTAAAGTTGATGAATTGGCTAGGAACGTTGATAGAATTTATCTTGATGTTGATTCTTTGAAACTTAGATCTATTCCACCTAAGCATGATATCAATGAGTCTCAACGCCATGAGAATTTCCATTGATGAGTGCAAAGAAAGAACTGCTAGGATGCGTGCCAAGAAAGATTGCTTTGTGAAAGCGTGTTCTTCTAGTTTTTGTGAGAATAAAGATGAAGATCTAAAATTTATTGATGTATCTCCTATTAAATCTTTGTTTTGCAATATGAATCTTGATAATGATGAGGCTGAAGATGAGCCACCTTTACCTAGAAGGCGTTCCAAAAATTCAGAGTTTTTAGATCTTGATGCAAAATTTGATAAAAGTGGGATCGAAGAAATTAAAACTTTAGATATCAATGAACCCACTATCTTGGATTTCAAGGAATTTAATTATGATAATTGCTCTTTGATAGATTGTATTTCCTTGTTGCAATCCGTGCTAAATTATCCTCATGCTTATAGCTAAAATAAAGCTTTTACCAAACATATCGTTGATGCTTTGATGCAATCTTATGAAGAAAAACTTGAGTTGGAAGTTTCTATCCCTAGAAAACTCTACGATGAGTGGGAACCTACTATTAAGATTAAAATAAAGATCATAAATGCTATGCTTTGTGTGATTTGGGTGCTAGTGTTTCCACGATTCCAAAAACTTTGTGTGATTTGCTAGGATTCCATGAATTTGATGATTGTTCTTTAAATTTGCACCTTGCGGATTCCGCCATTAAGAAACCTATGGGAAGAATTAATGATGTTCTTATTGTTGCAAATAGGAATTATGTACCCGTAGATTTTATCGTTCTTGATATAGATTGCAATCTCTTCATGTCCTATTATTCTTGGTAGACCTTTCCTTAGAACGATTGGTGCAATTATTGATATGAAGGAAGGAAATATTATATTCCAATTTCCGTTAAGGAAAGGCATGGAACACTTTCCTAGAAAGAAAATAAAATTACCTTATGAATCTATTATGAGATCCACTTATGGATTGCCTACCAAAGATGGCAATACTTAGATCTATCCTTGCTTTTATGCCTAGCTAAGGGCGTTAAACGATAGCGCTTGTTGGGAGGCAACCCAATTTTATTTTAGTTTTTTGTTTTTTGCTTCTGGTTAGGAATAAATATTTGATCTAGCCTCTGGTTAGAGTTGTTTTTATATTTTAATTAGTGTTTGTGCCAAGTTAAACCTATAGGATATTCTTGGATGATAGTTATTTGATCTTGCTGAAAATTCCAGAAACTTTCTGTTCATGAAAACAATTGTTTAAAATCACCATAACGTGATAAAATACTGATTCCAATTGCAGCTGATCAATAAACAAATTGTCTAGGTCGTCCTGTTTTGGTAGATTATTCTGAGTTCCAGAAGTTTGCGCTAGTTACAGATTACCACAGACTGTTCTGTTTTTGACAGATTCTGTTTTTCGCGTGTTGTTTGCTTATTTTGATGAATCTACGGATAGTAAAATAGTTTATAAACCATAGAAAAGTTGGAATGCAGTAAGTTTAACACCAATGTAAATAAAGAATGAGTTCAATGCAGTACCTTGAAGTGGTGTTTTGTTTTCTTTCGCTAATGGAGCTTACGAGATTTTCTGTTGAGTTTTGTGTTGTGAAGTTTTCAAGTTTTGGGTAAAGATTTGATGGACTGTGGAACAAGGTGTGGCAAGAGCCTAAGCTTGGGGATGCCCATGGCACCCCAATATAATCTAAGGACACCAAAAAGCCAAAGCTTAGGGATGCTCCGGAAGGCATCCCCTCCTTCGTCTTCGTCCATCGGTAACTTTACTTGGAGCTATATTTTTATTCACCACATGATATGTGTTTTGCTTGGAGCGTCTTGTATGATTTGAGTCTTTGCTTTTTAGTTTACCACAATCATCCTTGCTGTACACACCTTTTAAGAGAGACACACATAATTCGGAATTTATTAGAATACTCTATGTGCTTCACTTATATCTTTTAGAGCACGGCGGTGGTTATGTTTTATAGAAACTATTGTTTTCTCATGCTTCACTTATATTATTTTGAGAGTCCTACAAATCAGCATGGTAATTTGCTTTAATCATAAAATTAGTCCTAATATGATAGGCATCCAAGATTAGTAAAACTTTCTTATGAGTGTGTTGAATACTATGAGAAGTTTGATACTTGATAATTGTTTTGAGATATGAAGATGGTGATATTAGAGTCATGCTAGTTGAGTGGTTATGAATTTGAGAAATACTTGTGTTAAGGTTTCTGATTCCCGTAGCATGCACGTATGGTGAACCGTTATGTGATAAAGTCGGAGCATGATTTATTTATTTATTGTCTTCCTTATGAGTGGCGGTCGGGGACGAGCGATGGTCTTTTCCTACCAATATATCCCCCTAGGAGCATGCGCGTAATACTTTGCTTTGATAACTTATAGATTTTTGCAACAAGTACATGAGTTCTTTATGACTAATGTTGAGTCCATGTATTATACGCACTCTCATCCTTCCACCATTGCTAGCCTCTCTAATACTGTGCACTTTTCGCCGGTATCATACACCCACCATATACCTTCCTCAAAACAGCCACCATACCTACCTATCATGGCATTTCCATAGCCATTCCGGGATATATTGCCATGCAACTTACCATCGTTCCGTTTACTATGACACGCTTCATCATTGTCATAATTGCTTTGCATGATCATGTAGTTGACATCGTATTTGTGGCAAAGCCACCGTTCAAGATTCTTTCATACATGTCACTCTTGATTCATTGCATATCCCGATACACCACCGGAGGCATTCACATAGAGTCATATTTTGTTCTAAGTATTGAGTTGTAAAGTAAATAAAAGTGTGATGATCATCATTATTAGAGCATTGTCCCATGTGAGGAAAGGATGATAAAGACTATGATTCCCCCACAAGTCGGGATGAGACTCCGGACTAAAAAAAAGAGGCCAAAAAAAAGGAGAAAAGGCCCAAAATAAAAAAAATGAATGAGAGAAAAGAGAGAAGGGACAATGCTACTATCCTTTTTCCACACTTGTGCTTCAAATTAGCACCATGATCTTCATGATAGAGAGTCTCCTATGATATCACTTTCATATACTAGTGGGAATTTTTCATTATATAACTTGGTTTGTATATTCCAATGATGGGCTTCCTCAAATTGCCCTAGGTCTTCATGAGCAAGCAAGTTGGATGCACACCCACTTAGTTTCTTTTTTAGCTTTCATATACTTATAGCTCTAGTGCATCCACTGCATGGCAATCCCTACTCACTCACATTGATATCTATTAATGGGCATCTCCATAGCCCGTTGATAAGCCTAGTTGATGTGAGACTATCTTCTCCTTTTTTGTCTTCTCCACAACCACCATTCTATTCCACATATAGTGCTATATCCATGGCTCACGCTCATGTATTGCGTGAATATTGAAAAGTTTGAGAACATCAAAAGTATGAAACAATTGCTTGGCTTGTCATCGGGGTTGTGCATGATTTAAATATTTTGTGTGGCGAAGATAGAGCATAGCCAGACTATATGATTTTGTAGGGATAACTTTCTTTGGCCATGTTATTTTGAGAAGACATAATTGCTTAGTTAGTATGCTTGAAGTATTACTATTTTTTATGTAAATATTAAACTTTTATCTTGAATCTTTCGGATCTAAATATTCATACCACAAATAAGAGAATTACATTGAAAATTATGCTAAGTAGCATTCCACATCAAAAATTTTGTTTTTATCATTTACCTACTCGAGGACGAGCAGGAATTAAGCTTGGGGGGATGCTTGATACGTCTCCAACGTATCTACAATTTTTGATTGTTCCATGCTATATTATATTCTATTTTGGATGTTTATTGGGCTTTATTATACATTTTTATATTATTTTTGGGACTAACCTATTAACCGGAGGCCCATGCTAGATTGCTGTTTTTTTTGCCTATTTCAGTGTTTCGAAGGAAAAGGATATCAAACGGAGTCCAAACGGAATGAAACCTTCAGGAACATGATTTTCGGAACAAATGTGATCCAGAGGACTTGGAGTCTATGCAAAGCAATCAACAAGGAGAGCACGAGGCAGGGGGCGCGCCTACCCCCCTTGGTGCACCCTCCACCCTCGTGGGCCCCACGTTGCTCCACCGACGTACTTCTTCCTCCTATATATACCTACGTACCCCCAAACGATTAGATACAGAGCCAAAACCCTATCTCCACCGCCACAACCTTCTGTACCCGTGAGATCCCATCTTGGGGCCTTTTCCGGCGCTCCGCCGGAGGGGGCATTGATCATGGAGGGCTTCTACATCAACACCATAGCCTCTCCGATGATGTGTGAGTAGTTTACCTCAGACCTTCGAGGCCATGGTTATTAGCTAGATGACTTATTCTCTCTCTTTGGATCTCAATACAAAGTTCTCCTCGATCTTCCTGGAGATCTATTCGATGTAATCTTCTTTTGCGATGTGTTTGTCGAGATCCGATGAATTGTGGGTTTATGATCAAGTTTATCTATGAACAATATTTGAATCTTCTCTGAATTCGGTTATCTTTGCAAGTCTCTTCGAATTATCAATTTGGTTTGGCCTACTAGATTGATCTTTCTTGCAATAGGAGAAGTGCTTAGCTTTGGGTTCAATCTTGCGGTGCTCGATCCAGTGACAGAAAGGAAAACGACACGTATTGTATTGTTGACATCGAGGATAAAAAGATGGGGTTTATATCATATTGCATGAGTTTATCCCTCTACATAATGTCATGTTACTTAAAGCATTACTCTGTTCTTATGAACTTAATACTCTAGATGCATGCTGGATAGCGGTCGATGTGTGGAGTAATAGTAGTAGATGCAGAATCGTTTCGGTCTACTTGTCGCGGACGTGATGCCTATATACATGATCATACCTAGATATTCTCATAACTATGCTCAATTCTATCAATTGCTCGACAGTAATTCGTTTACCCACCGTAATACTTATGCTCATGAGAGAAGCCACTAGTGAAACCTATGGCCCCCGGGTCTATTTTCCATCATATTGATTTCCCGACAACAAGCTATTTCTGGCGCCGTTTATTTTGTTTTCTTTACTATTAGTCTATTTTAAAAATACCAAATTATTATCTTATCATATCTATCAGATCTCACTCTCGTAAGTGACCGTGAAGGGATTGACAACCCCTTTATCGCGTTGGTTGCGAGGTTCTGATACGTCTCCGTGGTATCTAATTTTCCAAACACTTTTGCCCTTGTTTTGGACTCTAATTTGCATGATTTGAATGGAACTAACCCGGACTGGCGTTGTTTTCAGCATAATTGCCATGGTGTTATTTATGTGACGAAACAGAAGTTCTCGGAATGACCTGAAACTCCACGGAACAATTTTTCAGAAATAATAAAAAATCCTTGCCAAAGATGAAGACCAGGGGGCCCACACCCTGTCCACGAGGGTGGGGGCGCCCCCCCCCCCCTAGGGCGCGCCCCCTACCTCGTGGGCCCCCTGGAGCTCCTCCAACGCCAACTCCAACTCTATATATTTGCTTTCGGGGAGAACAAAATCAAGGAGAAGAAACCATCGTGTTTTACAATACGGAGCCGCCGCCAAGCCCTAAAACCTCTCAGGAGGGCTGATCTGGAGTCCGTTCGGGGCTCCGAAGAGGGGGATTCGTCGCCGTCATCATCATCAACCATCCTCCATCACCAATTTCATGATGCTCACCGCCATGCGTGAGTAATTCCATCGTAGGCTTGTTGGACGGTGATGCGTTGGATGAGATCTATCATGTAATCGAGTTAGTTTTGTTAGGGTTTGATCCCTAGTATCCATTATGTTCTGAGATTGATGTTGCTATGACTTTGCTATGCTTAATGCTTGTCACTAGGGCCCGAGTGCCACGATTTCAGATCTGAACCTATTATGTTTTCATGAATATATGTGTGTTCTTGATCCTATCTTGCAAGTCTATAGTCACCTACTATGTGTTATGATCCGACAACCCCGAAGTGACAATAATCGGGACCACTCCCAGTGATGACCATAGTTTGAGGAGTTCATGTATTCACTATGTGCTAATGCTTTGTTCCGGTTCTCTATTAAAAGGAGGCCTTAATATCCCTTAGTTTCCATTAGGACCCCGCTGCCATGGGAGGGTAGGACAAAAGATGTTATGCAAGTTCTTTTCCATAAGCACGTATGACTATATTCGGAATACATGCCTACATTACATTGATGAATTGGAGCTAGTTTTGTGTCACCCTATGTTATGACTGTTACATGATGAACCGCATCCGGCATAATTATCCATCACCGATCCAATGCCTACGAGTTTCCATATACTAGTTCTCGCTTATTTACTTTTCCGTTGCTACTGTTACAATCCCTACAAAATACCAAAAATATTACTTTTGCTTCCGTTACTTTTGTTAGCGTTACCACTACTATCATATTACTTTGCTATTAAATACTTTGCTGCAGATACTAAGTTATCCAGGTGTGGTTGAATTGACAACTCAACTGCTAATACTTGAGAATATTCCTTGGCTCCCCTTGTGTCGAATCAATAAATTTGGGTTGAATACTCTACCCTCGAAAGCTGTTGCGATCCCCTACACTTGTGGGTTATCAAGACTAATTTCTGGTGCCGTTGCCTGGGAGCATAGCTCTATTCTTTGAGTCACTTGGGATTTATATCTGCTGGTCACGATGAAGAACTTGAAAGACGCTAAGACACCAATTTATCCCTCAACTACGAGGAGAGGTAAGGAACTGCCATCTAGCTCCGCACTTGATTCGCCTTCTGTTTTGAGTGAGCCTGCGACACCTAAACCTGCTTCTGCTATTCGTTCTGATATGTCGCGTGTTATTGATGATGCCACTTCTGCTATGCATGATACTTCTGGTGAAACTACTTCTATGCTTGATACTACTGTGCCCCTTAGTGAATTTCTTGATGAACAAATTGCTCGGGCTAGAGAGAAAGAAATTACTGAAACTGATTATATTGATGAAAGTGATAATGAAGATATGCCTGCTATTCCTGAGGGCTATATTTTTGATAAAGAAGCTTCTGCAGCTATTTTGGCTTGCAAAGATAGATCTGAGCTCAAGAGTCTATTAGTTAAATGGAATCAGCAATCTCTTAATGATAGAATGAGGCCTGACCCTGCTTTTGCTAGTTCACCTATTTATGTTGCTGATAAGGATTATGAATTCTCTGTTGATCCTGATATAATTACTTTGGTTGAATCTGATCCTTTTCATGATTATGAATCTGAAACTGTTGTGGCACATCTTACTAAATTAAATGATATAGCCACCCTATTCACAAATGATGAGAGATCTCGCTACTTTTATATCCTTAAAATATTTCCGTTCTCATTAAAGGGTGATGCTAAGATATGGTTTAATTCTCTTGATCCTGGTTGTGTGCGTAGTCCCCATGATATGATTTATTACTTCTCTGTTAAATAATTTCCTGCTCATAAGAAACAAGCTGCTTTGAGGGAAATATACAACTTCGTGCAAATTGAAGAAGAGAGTCTCCCACAAGCTTGGGGGAGGCTTCTCAAGTTACTTAATGCTTTGCCAGATCATCCTCTTAAGAAAAATAAAATACTTGATATCTTTTATAATGGACTAACCGATGCTTCCAGAGATTACCTGGATAGTTGTGCTAGTTCTGTTTTCAGGGAAAGAACACCGGATGAAGCTGAAATTCTATTGAATAATATGTTGACAAATGAAAATAATTGGACACTTCCTGAGCCAGCTCCTGAGCCAGTTTCTGAGCCTATTCCTAAACCAACTCCGAAAAAGAGAGGTGTTCTATTTTCAGTCCTGAAGATATGCAAGAGGCAAAGAAATCTATGAAAGAAAAAGGTATTAAAGCTGAAGATGTTAAGAATTTACCTCCTATTGAAGAAATATATGGTCTTAATTTACTGCCTGTTGAAGAAACATATGATCGTAATCCATTACCTATTGAAGAACCTCATGGTCTTGATAATTCGACACGGGTAGTAAAGGTAAATTCTCTCTATAGATTTGATAAAGGTCATATTCCTCACTATAAGTCTGCTAGACAATGCTTAGAAGAGTTTGATAATTTTATTGTCAAACAAGAAAATTTTAATGCTTATTTTGGTAGACAATTAAAACAAAATACTTATATGATTAAACACTTGGGTGATTATATGGCTAATGTTAGAAGCGAACTTAAACTTGTTAGCAAACATGCTTCTATGGTTACCACTCAAGTAGAACAATACTTAAAGCTCAAAATGACTTGCTCAATGAAATGAATAGTAAGAAAAATGATTATGTTGTTAGAGTGGCTACTAGAACTGGTAGAATGACTCAGGAACCTTTGTATCCTGAAGGCCACCCTAAGAGAATTGAGCAAGATTCTCAGAGAAATAATATTTATGTACCTAGTTCTCCTAAAAGAAAGAAAAAGAAAAATGATAGGACTTTGCAAACTTCTAGTGAACCTATTGTTGAACCACCTGAGAATCCAAATGGTATATCTAGTTCTGATGCTGAAACACAATATGGTAATGAACATGAACCTAGTGAAAATGTTAATGGTGATGTTCATGATGATGCTCAACCTAGTAATGATAATGATGTAGAAATTGAACCTGATGTTGATCTTGATAACCCACAATCAAAGAATCAACGTTATGATAAGAGAGACTTTGTTGCTAGGAAGCATGGTAAAGAAAGAGAACCATGGGTTCAAAAACCCATGCCTTTTCCTCCCAAACCATCCAAGAAAAAGGATGAGGAGGATTTTGAGCGCTTTGCTGAAATGATTAGACCTATCTTTTTGCGTATGCGATTCGCTGATATGCTCAAAATGAATCCTTATGCTAAGTATATGAAACATATTGTTATAAATAAGAGAAAGATACCGGAAGCTGAAATTTCCACCATGCTTGCTAATTATACTTTCAAGGGTGGAATACCAAAGAAACTTGGAGATCCAGGAGTACCTACTATACCATGCTCCATTAAAACAAACTATGTTAAAACTGCTTTATGTGATCTTGGAGCCGATGTTAGTGTTATGCCTCTCTCTTTGTATCGTAGACTTGACTTGAATAAGTTGACACCTACTGAAATATCTTTGCAAATGGCTGATAAATCAACTGCTATACCTGTCGGTATTTGTGAGGATGTGCCTGTTGTGGTTGCAAACGTTACTATTTTAACGGACTTTGTTATTCTTGATATTCCCGAGGACGATAGTATGTCTATCATTCTTGGAACACCTTTTTTGAATACTGCAGGGGCTGTTATTGATTGCCACAAAGGCAATGTCACTTTTCATGTTAATGGTAATGAGCATATGGTACACTTTCCGAGGAAGCAACCTCAAGTTCATAGTATCAACTCTATTGGAAAAATTCCATCGATTATATTTGGAGGTTTTGAATTTCCTCATCCTACTGTCAAGAAGAAATATGACATTCTTATTATAGGGGATGTGCATATCCCCGTTGAGGTAACATAGTGTTATTCGAAATTTCTCCGGTTCCATGTTATTTGGAATGAGTTTGTTAACAAGACCTGATCAACCTTGTTAGTGGATTCCTTTTGATGAGCATGAGATGGATGAAACTAGAAGGCACGACCTTCTGTACCCTCTTTATACTATCTGTTATTTAGTTGAAATAAAGTAAAAATAGTATTTTTTTTGTCTGTTTTCTGATTTATCCGTGCAATATAAAAATACCCCAAAAATAAAAGTTCTCCAAATGCCCTGAAAATGGAATATGGTTTTTTCTAGAATATTTGAGGAATTATGGAACTAAGAACACAACAGGGGGGTCAACCACCTGGGCACGAGGGTGGAGGGCGCCCCCCTGCCTCGTGGGCCCACGGTGGCCCTCCTCCACTTATTCCTGCACCCATACAGTTCTTCTTCCTCCCATAAACACAAATATTTAGCTCAAGCACGAGTTCTAGCTCACTTTGCTGCGATTTTCGATCTCCTTGCTTAAAGCACCTCTCACAAAACTGCTTGGGGAGGTTGTTCCTTGGTATGTGACTCCTCCATTGGTCAAATTAGTTTTTGCTCTAGTGTTTTATTCATTGCAAATTTGTGCTGCCTAGGTGACCATGTTCTTGAGCTTTCATGTCAAATTTATATGGTTCTAAGTAGTTCTAATGCTTGATATAGGCCCTAGGCACTTGTAGGAGTAGTTGCTATCAATTTTATTGAGGTTGGTTCACTTTTGTTTGAAGTTACTAAAAATTTCAGAAATTTTTCAGAGGAAGAAATATGTTTAGGAAAATGTTGCAAGGGGGTTCTTCAAGGAAGCAAGGACCCAGGCTTGCCATACGTGATGCTAACGAGGAACCACCAAGAGACGCTCCTGTGCGGCCCTGTGAATGGCCTTTAGAAAATTTTATGGATCGAGCGGGAATCAAGGAAGAATTTAACGCATATTTGCGTAACGCCGATCTTGTGAGCTTTGAGGCAGACAAATGCCCGCAGTACCATCATCTCACTAGTTCATTTGTGAGGAGGTTTGAATTTTCATCTTCACGTAATTCTCCAACTGTCCTGTTTGATCTTTATGAGAAATCTTATACCAAGGACTTAGAGGATTTTACTTCTGCTTGCAAACTTCCACAATGGGGTAGTATTAGTGATCCCCGTAATCTGAATTTAGAGACTTTCTTGCTGGTATAACCGTGGGGGAATCTAGAGATATAGCACAAGCTACCATAGGGAGCATTCACTTTCCTGCTATACATTATTTTGCTCTCTTCATAGGAATATGCATGAATGGTAAAGATGAAGCATGCCACATGTGTGTCCCTGACCTTAGCATTCTCAGGAGTGCTGTGTTAGGAGACCAATCTTATAATTTGGGTGCCATTGTTGCACGTAGATTGCATCATAATAGATTTAATGGAGATTTCTTTGGAGGAATTTATGCAACCCGCTTAGCTGATTATCTCGATGTGGACATTCGTGAGGATGATATGGAGTTGCCTCCTACTTATTTAGATTATAATTCTATGGTCCACCATCAGTTTATTGAGAGGAATGAATCACCTCTCCAGTATCGACTAATCTTTGATAAACGGCGTGTTGTCCGTATTACTCTCCCTGCTCCTGCCTTCTTTGATTATCAGGCAAAAGAAAGATATGTTATTACCAGAGAGGAGGCAGATGAGTACGAGAGGAGGGCAGAGGCAGCTCGACGCCACGCTGCAGCTCAGGAGGCGATAGCCGCTGCATCGCAGTACGACCCCAGCTACACCTACGGATATCCACCAGGCCATCCCTGGCAATGAACCAACTTAGGCCAAAAGCCTAAGCTTGGGGAAGTACGTATTTCCCACTGACATTACATTTATGTTCACACACTCATTGCTAGATGTCGGTGCTCAAACTCTTTCACTGTAATATCCATGCTAGTTTATTTTCCGTTTTCTTGCTTTCTTCTTGTGTGTTTGTTAAACCTTAAGAAAAACCAAAAAACATTACTAATAGTTTTAGTTAGTTTACTTTTCTTGCCGTAGTAGTAATAATTAAAAGAAAACCCAAAAAAATGTTTCCCGTTCTTCTTTTGCTTGTTGGGGGCTTTCCCGTGTAAATAGTTTCATTTCTTTTCTTTTCTTTGGGGGTCGATAGGAGAAGACCTTAATTAAATTGTTGAAGTGGCTCTTATTTGCATTATTGTTAATTTAACCAAGAGCCCATACTGCCTTGTCTTCTCCTGTTTATTGAATGCTCGCAGATTCCAGCTTAATCCAATGCACATGCACTCTTATTATTATTCACATCGTTCGGTCGTGCAAGTGAAAGGCAATTATGATGATATATGATGGACTGACTGAGATGAGAAAAGCTGGTATGAACTCGACCTCTCTTGTTTTTGTAAATATGATGAGTTCATCGTTCCTGATTCAGCTTACTACGAATAAACATGTTTGCAATAACAATTAGAGATCATAGTTGCTTGTGCCATGCTTGATTAGCTACGAGTTATAATGGTTTACCTTGCGTGCCAACATGCTATTAAAGTGGTTATGATGTGGTATAGTGGGGTGGTATCCTCCTTTGAATGATTTAAGTGACTTGACTTGGCACGTGTTCACGCATGTAGTTGAAACAAATCAACATAGCCTTCACGATATTTATGTTCATGGTGGATTATATCCTACTCATGCTTGCATCCAATGTTTATTAATTTTAATGCATGTCAATGACCGTTGTCGCTCTCTAGTTGGTCGCTTCCCAGTCTTTTGCTAGCCTTCACTTGTACTAAGCGGGAATACTGCTTGTGCATCCAATCCTTAAAACCCGAAGTTATTCCATATGGGTCCACTATACCTTCCTATATGCGGTATTTACCTGCCGTTCCAAGTAAATTTGTATGTGCCAAACTCTAAACCTTCAAATAAACATTCTGTTTTCTATGCTCGAATAGCTCATGTATCAACTAGGGCTGCCCTTATCTTTCATGTTAGGCAGGTTATTCTCACGAGGAGTGGACTCCGCTCCTTATTCACGAGAAAATGGCTGGTCCCCGGGATGCCCAGTCCCATGCTTTATGCAAACTAAATCAAAATAGTTGCAAACAAAACTCCCCCTGGGACTGTTGCTAGTTGGAGACACTCGTTGTTTCGAGCAAGTCATGGATAGATGCTTGTTGGTGGAGGGGGAGTATAAACTTTACCATTCTGTTAGGGAACCGCCTATAATGTGTGTAGCATGGAAGATATCGCCATCTCTTAGTTGTTATGTTGACAATGAAGGTATACCGCTCAAAATATTATTTATCTCTATTTCAAAATCGAGCTCTGGAACCTCTACAAATCTCTGCTTACCTCTCTGAAGGGCCTATCTATTTACTTTTATGTTTAGGCATCAGCCTCTTATTAAAAAGCACTAGCTGGAGAGCACAGCTGTCATTTGCATTCATTACTATTAATTTATATTGGGTATGACTATGATTGGATCTCCTTTACCATGAATTACAATGTCTAGTCAGTCCTTGATCTTTAAAGGTGCTCTGCATTTATGTTTTGCGGTCTGAGAAAGGGCTAGCGAGATACCATCTTGTTATATCATATTATGATTGTTTTGAGAAAGTGTTGTCATCCGAGATTTATTATTATGACTCGCTAGTTGATTATGCTATTGATATGAGTAAATATGAGACCTGAGAGTTATTGCAAATGTGGTTAGTCATAATCTTTGCTGAAAACTTGAATGTTGGCTTTACATATTTACAACAACAAGAGCAAATAAAGTTTGTAAAAGTTTTTCTTTATCACTTTCAGTTTATCAACTGAATTGCTTGAGGACAAGCAAAGGTTTAAGCTTGGGGGAGTTGATACGTCTCCGTTGTATCTACTTTTCCAAACACTTTTGCCCTTGTTTTGGACTCTAATTTGCATGATTTGAATGGAACTAACCCGGACTGACGTTGTTTTCAGCAGAATTTCCATGGTGTTATTTATGTGCAGAAACAAAAGTTCTCGGAATGACCTGAAACTCCACGTAACGTATTTTCAAAAATAATAAAAAATCCTTGCCAAAGATGAAGACCAGGGGGCCCACACCCTATCCACGAGGGTGGGGGCGCGCCCCCTAGGGCGCGCCCCCTACCTCGTGGGCCCCCTGGAGCTCCTCCGACGCCAACTCCAACTATATATATTTGCTTTCGGGGAGAAAAATAATCAAGGAGAAGAAATCATCACGTTTTATGATATGGAGCCGCCACCAAGCCCTAAAACCTCTCGGGAGGGCTGATCTAGAGTCCGTTTGGGGCTCCGGAGAGGGGGATTCGTCGATGTCGACATCATCAACCATCCTCCATCACCAATTTCATGATGCTCACCGCCGTGCATGAGTAATTCCATCGTAGGCTTGCTGGACGGTGATGGGTTGGATGATATCTATCATGTAATTGAGTTATTTTTGTTAGGGTTTGATCACTAGTATCCATTATGTCCTGAGATTGATGTTCCTATGAATTTGCTATGCTTAATGCTTGTCACTAGGGCCCGAGTGCCATGATTTCAGATCTGAACCTATTATGTTTTCATGAATATATGTGTGTTCTTGATCCTATTTTGCAAGTATATAGTCACCTACTATGTGTTATGATCCGGCAACCCCGAAGTGACAATAATCGGGACCACTCCCAGTGATGACCATAGTTTGAGGAGTTCATGTATTCACTATGTGCTAATGCTTTATTCCGGTTCTCTATTAAAAGGAGGCCTTAATATCCCTTGGTTTCCATTAGGACCCCGCTGCCACGGGACGGTAGGACAAAAGATGTCATGCAAGTTGTTTTCCATAAGCACGTATGACTATATTCGGAATACATGCCTACATTACATTGATGAATTGGAGCTAGTTCTGTGTCACCCTATGTTATGACTGTTACATGATGAACCGCATCCGGCATAATTATCCCTCACCGATCCAATGCCTACGAGCTTTCCATATACTGGTTCTCGCTTATTTACTTTTTAGTTGCTACTGTTACAATCACTACAAAATACCAAAAATACTATTTTTGCTTTCGTTACTTTTGTTACCGTTACCACTACTATCATATTACTTTGCTACTAAATACTTTGTTGCAGATACTAAGTTATCCAGGTGTGGTTGAATTGACAACTCAGCTGCTAATACTTGAGAATATTCTTTGGCTCCCCTTGTGTCGAATCAATAAATTTGGGTTGAATACTCTACCCTCGAAAGCTGTTGTGATCCCTTACACTTGTGGGTTATCTGGTTCTTATTTGTTTGTGTAGGTGCATGAGACTCGCGCGTGGTCTCCTACTGGATTGATACCTTGGTTCTAAAAAACTGAGGGAAATACTTATGCTACTTTACTGCATCACCCTTTCCTCTTCAAGGGAAAACCAACGCAGTGCTCAAGAGGTAGCAAGAACCACCAACATCATAAGCAAAAAGGTGGCTACTTGTGGGGAAATTTTTGGCTTTGAGAATATCCAACCACATAACCCCAGGCTCCGTGGATATAATTATCCACCACCATTTGATGATAAGGCATTTATTCGTAATAAAGGTGTTGATGATGCCTAACCCCTCAATGTTTTTAGAGGGGCACATAACTTTTCATTTAACCAACCTATATTTCTTGTTGTTATCCATGATTTTCATATTTATATGTACGGTCATATGCTTTTATAGAGTTTGGACATATTTTCCCATGCGTCTTCCTCGTTAGAGTGGATGCCTGATTTTGTGCATATGCAGCGCGCTCACGCATGGTTAATATGAGAAAAATGAAAAAGTAGTTCCATAATTTTTTTTCTTTAATTTTTCTTCTTGTTATATGTACATTGTTTGAAAATATAATGGCGCTACACATAAATTGAATATGAAAATGCTTGGATCTTGCTTCGACAACATCCTCCACCTCCGGCATCTGGGAAATGGTGATGCCCCACCATGTAGACCGACCCATCAACTGACTATCTTGCTCATCATTTTCCAAAAGTTATAGTCCACCTCACTAACATGTTCAAAATTCTCGTGTGCTTTATGTAATATATGTTGGCAATAATGTTTTCCTTCTTCTAGAGTTAAAGCCATAAAGCATCCTCCTGCACATAGATCAAGAACAAGTTTAGATTCATCATTAATTCCATGATAAAATATATGAAATATAACATATTCAACAAAACTGTGGTCAGAACAGAGATTCAAAAGTTTTGAATATCTCCTCCAACCTACATACAAGATCTATCCGATTTCCTGAACAAAAGAGGCAATATCTTACAGGACCTTGCAATTTTAGAGCAGAGGAAAAAATATCCATAAATTTATGTACACACATCTTTTAGCTAGTTATGTTGCAATATTGTAGTCTGTTATACCATTCTTTTGACTTATCATTCTGATAAAACTTGAAGAGTTTTAATAAAACAAATTCTCAGGGCACATCTTTGATTTTAAAAGTCACGCATAATGCATCGAAGAATATAAAGATGTGCTTGAGCGTCATCTTCTCCAGTCCCTGAAAAGGCATCGAAAGTGCTAGTTATCGACTAGAGGGGGTGAGTGAATAGATGATTTTTATGAAATTCTTCGAAACATGCAATGTCTTCGAGGACGTGGAAGTTAAACAGTAACTAAACAAGATAAAATGGAAGATAAACTACACTAGGCATGCTGGCATGATAACACGATTGGAGTGAGAAGTGAAAGCAGACAGCAAACTAGATAGATGTGAACCATAGGAATAGTTAATGTGAAGACAAAGGTAGAGTCAGGGGAATGTCTTCACACAATGTCTTCAAATAGAATGAACAATCAAAGGCTTCACGAAACTAGATAGTAAGTAAAGGAGTGAGTGATATAACCAGTTGCTCGGAGAAGACACGCGATTTGTTTGACCAGTTCCAGTTGTTGTGACAACTGTATGTCTGGTTAGGGAGGCTGAGATTGAACTCAGAATACCTGGTCTTCACCTTATTTCCCTTGAGCTAAGATCCGCAAATCTCGCTTAATCACTCATGTAAGTCTTCAAGGTAGACTTCAAAACCCTCACAAACTTCGTTCACCCGCAATCCACAATGACTATTGGACGCTCAGAACGCGACGCCTAACCATTTGGAAGATCACAATCTTCAAGTGTAATAAGTTTTCTGTTCATGCAGAACATAATATCTTCATTGATGCTCAATCACTTTTGGACTCTGGATGTTTTGGGTTTTTTCATCGCAAGGATTCTCTTTCAAAGGCTTCGGAGGTGGGTTGCTCTCAAATGACAACAATCGTAAATAACTTGGAGCAGCCACCAATTTATGGTGAAGGGGCTGGGCTATTTATATAGCCAAGAGGCAACCCGACATGATATGGCCGAACTTACCCTGGGCCAGTGGCCAACTGACATGTGTCCAACGGTCGGATTTCAAACCCACGTGACAGCTTGACTGTGGCTCCAAGTAAAGCTGACTCAACCAACTTTAGAAGAGGTTTTCTCTCATTGTCGTCACTCGGAGACATAGGATTTTAGGTTGAGCATCATGTCAGTTTCTGACTTTGTTTACCTCGACCCCACTTAACAGGACGGTGGTTCCTATGACTCAAGAAAGAAGAAAATGAAACACCAATAGACTATGTCTTCGCGCTCCATTGTCTTCAAGTGAATGTCTTCATGAACCACCATTATCTTCGATGTCTTCCTACATTTTTAGGGGTCATCTTTTGATGATTAAACCAAATCTCCAAGGGCTTATACATGTGTTCTCCCGTGAATCTCACAAACACGTTATTCCCAGTTTGTCGTCAATACTCCAAAACCAACAAAGGTGGGCACTAGATGCACTTACATGCATGTTTTTCTGACTTTATGAATTAGATCGTAGTCAATCAGTGGCAAAATTTGTAGGATTGACTATAGGAAATCCCAAGCCCATATATGGAGCACATTATCCCTTCATAGTTTTTTCTTCTTTGTGAGTAACTGCCATTTCTGTAAACAAAGTATTAAGCTTAGTAGTTTGATTTTTTGTATTTTTTTCTAATAATGAAGCTCCTACAGAAAACGCGGGATATCATTTGGGAAATAGTCCTGCCAGAACGAGTAGAACACATGTCATTAACAAGAAGCATGTACGATAACAACACCCATAGAACAATTACGAAAAAAATACTTTGCACTTCACTCCCCGGTAACGACGCCAAAAAATTCTTGATGGCCTACAAGACACACATGGTAGTGTAGCACCTTCATGTAAGTATCCCAAATATTTAGCGTCCCAACAAAGAGCGGAGGAGAGTATTTATGAATAACATTTATGTCACACACAAGTTGTCATAGTTCTTATGTGAAGTAGCTGCTTGTGATTCTACAGAAGCTATTAGTGTTCTAAGAGACAAATAAATCAGAGTAGTAAATATGATGAAAAGGTTGCAGCAAGAATAATAACGACTTGGAAGTAAAAAACATAAATTAAAAAGACTGAAAGTAAAAGTGTTTTCTTGCAATAGAGAGATTAGGCATGGAGAGACTTCGAATCATGGTATACATCAAGTGTGCCAGTGCGACGGTAATTCCAGTTACCTTGTATCTCAAATTTAGTATTTAATTTGCTTATTCGGTAGGCGGATCACCCTAGAGTTATGGAACTCCTCGTGGGATTACATTCCACACTATGATCCTACTTCGACGTTGCCACATCGTGGCCGTCTCCACAATTAAGGTCGTTAAACTAAAACCATGCATTAAGTTTGATTGATCACCGTTATCTCATATTGTCTTTGGTCCTCATAGATGTCTCCACCTATCACGTCAAAGGTTGCAAAACAATCCGTGTTACCTGTGTAGGTCCTGTGATCATGTTGTTTGGACCCTTAAATTAGACAACACACATAGCGTTCACCATAGTATAAGAACTTACTAGATAAATCATAAGACTACAAGCACGAATGACGACAAATAAATCTTACAATTCACCTAGATCTCCCACGCCTAGGGGGATTACTCACACATCAGAAGAGAATAACCAATCATCGTAAAGAATAATTTTGTGGAAACCATATCAATAATACCGTGAAGATCCACAATAAGATGATTGATTCAACAAGTGCAATCTCTGGATGAGTGTGAATAGAGTTATACATCCTGTTCTTACAACTTGGAATTCCTCTTACAATGACGATGATGATATGAAATGAGTATGTGGTGGGAAAACTAAATGAGAAGGATCTCCGGTGGTTCTTCTTCTCCAGATCTCTTCTCCCTCTGTCCTAGATGGAGTGACGGTGGCTAGTTTTCTCTAGTGCATCCCCCTACCTTCGCAGAAGTCGTTCCCATAGATGAGGGGGGCACTTGGCGCCTGGTACGACCGCTCATACGAGCGCTTGCGCTTACATGGTTGGTCGTCTTGCACTCTGGTGCGTCTAGTGGTGAATCCCTCAACATGGAAGTTGCTCCTTTTGACTTGATTTGGAGTAATTCTCCTTGGTTTCCTTCCATAAATGATTTTTCCTACCAAATAATGGAAAAACAAGTTTTCTTCTCTCTTGAAGGATCGGCGTTAAAATAACCGAGAAATAGCGAAAACCCGATAAAAACCATGTCAAAACCCCTTATAAAAAGTCACAAATTCTTGATCCATCATTAGCATCGAGGACCTACTTGTTCACCCGATCTCGTCAATGGATTCGATTGAACACGTACCACCATGACCGAAGAAGAAGCTGAAGGAACCAATATTGAACACCCGCCACCATCACCGTCGGAAGGGCCGAAGTGACAGACAAGTGGAGACGCACCTAATGCACCATGACAGGGGAAACTACAACTTCCACTCATAGATCGGGCCCTCCTTGCACACTTCCATCGGCGAAGCCAACGGATGAGAAGGAGGCCGTCGATTTACTAATGTAAGAGGGTCAAGGCGAAGAGGGGTTGCGTCAGGTATTTATGATTAGACATACTGTGGCTGCATGCTACTTATTTTATAACTCGGTTTGGTCATCCACACAGTTGGAAAAGTAGAACTTGGACTCAATTTTTCCTTCCTTTTGCGAATAAACTATGTCGTGGGTTTGTCACGGCAGATGTCCTCGTGAAAGGACTTAGTCGTGGAGCCATCGCTACGGGTTAGCTTAAAGGGGTTAAACCGGACAAGGGACACGAGAGTTTTATACTAGTTCGGCCCCTTACGATGAAGGTAAAAGCCTGCGTCTAGTTGTGATGGAATTGCTGGGGTTTCGATGAGCAGGGAGCGAATACGCTTTGCCTGAGTCTCGAGTTGTTTTTTTGTTGTCCCTGAAACACCGTCGGGTCGTCCCCTTATATACACGGGTTGACGCCCGCCGGTCTACAGAATCCCGAGGCCGGCTTATAAACGTGTCTGGCTCGGTCTCTGCTCTTTCTATCTAACAACACAAGTTTACATATTAATGCCGGTTTATGTCTACAGGACTTAAACCGACTTTGGGCCCTGGGCCTTCATGAAGTGTCACTGTCTGTCTTCATGGGCTTCAGATATAATGAACTACCATGGGGTTAACCCGGCCTCTCCTGGCCGGTTTACACCCAGTAGTAATATCCCCAACATTAGGCCCTAGATTGATTTGAACTGGTCCATGTCAATCCTTGATACTTAAGAAAAATTCCTTTTTAACATCTTCACGTAATCTTGTAAACCGCCGTGACGTTATCTTCTAGGACCATGGTAAACCGTCGTGACGTCATCTACTATTTAAAACTGTGTATAACCCACCTTCATTAATGAGCCTCCGACAATCGAGGCGACAGCTCCACCTCATATCCAAATTTTGGGCTCCTCTATTTTCATGCCTGACGCTTATCTTTTTGCCTTTATAAATAGGGCCAGGGGGTCTTTCCATCCCCCCGTATCTCTTCACCTCATCTTCTTCCTCGCACAGCCCGACCTTTGGAGCTTCGCCGCCACCGTCGACCTTTGTCTCTGCCTCCGTGACGGCCGCTGCATCAACCTGACTGGACCAGAAAAGTGTGGCGCTCCTCCGTTGTTCCCTCATCATCAGTGAGTTCTTCTTTCCTTTGCTCCAGATCCACTATTAGGGTTTCAATGTTCATCGGAGTCTGTCCAATGCCCGCCATTATTCTTTCCTGTTCTTTTTATTAGCATAAACAGCTAGCTGGATCCGATATTTCTTACGCGGCCGTAGCCATAATCCCCTTTTTGTTAGATCTGTTCCTTTACACAAAACTCATCTGAATGTTGCTGAACTGTTCAAACTCTTGAAATTAGGTCTGATTTTATTTTGATTTTCCAACGCACGGCAGATCTAAAATTACCATGCCAAGCTGTGAAACTTGTTTTTCCTTCACTTAAGCATCTTTAAACTTGTATCTTCAATACCAGATTAGGCGGTTTAACTTCATAGAAAAATGATGACCCCGTAGATACCATTAGTCCCCTGTTGAACCGCCAATGCACTTATCATTGTACTGTCTCCATCTTCAGACTCTGGTTCACAAATAACCAACTCCGGTTTAACAATATGCTTACATCCTTATACCGCTTTATAAATGTCCACTGTAAATCTTAAATCGGCAATAATCATGTTTCAGATCTTTCATTCCCATGGCCAAGCAAGTCTATGAATGCAATTGGGCTCCTTCTCGAGTGGCCGAAGAACAGTTAAACAATCTTGTTAAAATGGGTGCTTTAGCCAAGAAAGATGTCATCCACTGGAGGGTCCCTAGCCCAGAAAATCCTCCTATACCCAAGGAAGGGGAGGTAGTTGTGTTTGCTGATCACTTGAGTCGAGGTTTTAGCCCTCCCGGTTCAAAAAATTTCCGAGATGTACTGGCCAATTTTCAACTGCGCCCTCAAGACATTGGTCCAAATTCTATGACCAACTTTTGCCACTTCCAAGTCTTCTGTGAGGCCTATCTACAGGAGGAACCTATAGTTGAATTGTTTAGGGACTTCTTTCACTTAAACCGCCGCACAGAATTCACAGATGGGCCCAATACGGAATTGGGTGGAATGGCGGTTCAGAAAAAAGAAGGAAGTCACCTTTCCTCATCCCAAGATCCACAGTCACCCAAAAGAGTGGAACCAGGCCTGGTTTTATTGCAAGGATACATCTCCAGCTGATGAAAACCCCCTGCCGGGTTACCGCCCTGAACGACTTAGCAACACACATCCTTTTCCTCAGAGGCTGACTGCAAAAGAGAGGGCCAACTATGCTCCTCAATTATCAAAGCTTAGAGCCTTCATGGTGAACGGTTTGACAGGAGTTGATCTTGCTTGTTGCTGGATAAGCTGGAGTATTCTGCCCTTAAGCCGGCGCTCCAGTTTGATGTGTGAGTACACGGGAAGTTTGAAGGATGCTCAACGACACATTGACATTCAGCTTACAGATGCGGAAGTTACTGAGGCTGTAAAGAAGATGTTGAATAAACCGGAGGTTGTCTGTGCCCAAACAGGACTACTCCCTTTCAGCACTTTCAACAAACCGCCAGCTGTAAGAATCATATCATCTGTTTATCTTAAGTTGCTTCTGTCCAAATGTTTTCTGAAAGCGTGATTACTTTTTGACAGGGTAATGATCCGTTCTGGAACAAGAAACCTCAAGAAAAACCGGCAAAGCCACAAGACAAAACGGCCAAGCCACTTCGCCCAAAGACCAAGGTTGTTAAGAAACCTGCCAAGAATAGGACCACTCCATCCTCCGATCTACCAGCTGATGATGATGTGTGTAACCCGGAATCAGAGGTAGAACTTGACTCTCTTGGTTCATTTTTCGTATACCTCATTGACAATGATTATTATCAGGACGACGCTGAAGGCAGTCATGCTGATGATGTAGAGGTAATCACTCTTTCCTCCGATTCAGATCCTCTGCCAACATCAAAAATCCGTCGAGCAAATCGGATAGTAAAATTTTCTCACCCCCTTGCTTACTTGGACCCAAACTTTCTTTTGAAGACACAGCAGCACGAAGCTCGCCGCACAACCCGGCACAGCGGCCAGGTAGTTAGCTCCGCAGGTTTACCAAACACTCCGGTTCGGAAACGTCGATCAGAGGTCTCTTATCCCCTTGACACTTCATGCCCCAAAGCGGGTTGTTTCCATCAGCCTCTTAACCCGTCTGATTCAAACTATCAGGGTACTTCTCACTCATCTTCTGGCGAGTTGTCGGCCACAAAGCTTCCACCCCTCAAAACAGTTCTTGGGTGAGTCATACGCTTATCTTTATCCTTGATATGTTATTTTGATATACTGTACTAATCCTCATGTTTACTTTTCTCAGCGCCAAGCCCAGACCCAGCAAGAAAGCTCGGTTGAATAAACCGGCTGATAATGACGTGGCTGTTGAACCGGAAAAAACTCCAGATCCTGAAGAAACCAACGTTGATGCCATACTGAATGACCCACCACCTCAAGACCATGACTTCGTTGCTGAGCAGGTAGAAGTTGATACCACAAGCCATGCTGACCAGCCAACCAGCCCTGTCCGAACTGACAACAAACCGGCAAGTCCGGTTAAAAATACTGACAAACCGCCAACCCCAGTAATGGCTGCTGATGACAAAGATGATGACATTATGATTACTGGCACTGGCCATACCGCTCCTGGCAATCCTGTCGCTTTGTCAAAGCATACTGCCAAAGACGAGCTCTCTGCAATTGGCAAAGGCAAATGGAACGCCGATTTGTCAAATTATGCCCACCTGAATGCTCAAGACCTTCACTCCGGCTTCTTGAACCGTCTGTACACCAGCCGTGACTATGAAGACGGTTTGGTAAATTTGATGAAGGAGCGATATGAGGTAACTCCATAAGTGTTCCTCTCTTATATTCAATTGCATCTTATCAACTTCCAGTAGCCCCCAAGTGACGGTTTAGGATACCAATCTAAACCGGGACTTAGTAACAATTTCATGTTTGCAACAATGCATCTTAACTTCACTGATGTAGCCCCCGAGGGCCGGTTTAACTCTATAAAGATGAACCATGACTTTGTAGAAGATTTCCCATATCAGCAATTATGAGCAAACACACATTAGCCCCCAAGTGCCAAGTTTAATACTTGTATTGTGCTTGGGACTTGTAGAAATTTTTGATAAAGAGCAAATATGCATTAGCCCCCAAGTACCAAGGGCATAACTTGTTATGTGCTTGGTACTTCAAATACGTACTGTCAAATCATTATATATCTGTCTCTTTATAGGCTGAACTGAGCAAGAAAGAAAGCCAAACTGCTGATCTGCAGGAGAACCTCAAATCCCAGCAAGTCGAAACCTCCAAAGCCAAGGAAGAGTTAACCAGCGCTCTAGGCGCTATGGAGAAACTTAAAGAGGGCTTCAACAAGGAGCAGGCGGACTGGGAGATTGAAAAATCCGATAAAAAGGGCTGAGAACGCAGAAGCAGCTCTTAAACCGGTGGTTGATGAACTGACCGGTGTAAAGCGGCAGACTCATGCCATAACAGCTGCTGTGTTCGGTAAACATTTTTCCTTAATACTTTCAACATATCTTCCCATGTGTTATCGGTTTACTGATGTGTACAATGGCGCAGGAACTCGTATTAGCCATCTGGGCTCTGACGTACAGAAGAAATTGAAAGCGGCCTATACTCTGATAGAGCAGCTGTATATCGGTGCGCAGCGGATCATCTATACTGCTTCACACAATAATCCTCCTCCCACCTTGATCAAGGATACCTTAGAAAGGTTATCTATGCTTCCTGCCCGGGTAGACGAGCTAAAAAAGTCTGCCACTAGAACGGGCGCTTTGGCTGCACTAACCCGGGCAAAAGCGTGGGTACCTGACTTTGATCCAGTGGAAGCGGCCCAAGGTTATCCTAGTTTGAAGGAAGACGGAATAGAATTTGGCAATGATGATCTCCGAATCATAAACCGGGAAGTACGCCCATTGGCTTGTCAACTGGTTGAAGAAGCGGATCTCTCGTACTATCAGGCGAGTTATGATGATAAGAACAGACGGGTTGCTGCACCAATTCCAGAAGCGCAAAATCTTATTCCACCAATCCGTAAGCACACTTATGCCCCTGACATTGAACCGTCCACGCTTATAAGCGATGAAGTTGTATTCCAAGCCCTAACTCGGATCGACTGGGCAACTGTTGACTTCCAGCCACTGGGTAGAGAGGAGGGAGTTGAACCAGCGCGAGATGATCCGCAGCCGTCAGGCCAAGCTGGTGACCAATCATGAACCGAAGGCTGGTTTAGTCTTCTACATGCTGCAACATGTATTTTACAAAACAATTATCCTTTTGGGCGCGGAAACGCCTTGTAATAGGCTAGTAAAAATACTTGGTCCGGTATGCCTTCGTGCATTTTTATCTGCGACTGATGCTTGCTTAATCCGACATGCTTAAGATATGATATTCATAAGCCATAGCCATTTATGCAAGCTGTTCCTGTAGATAAGAAGCTTAAAGCGTCCTGGCGGTTTACCCCCAGGCGGGTCATGATACCCAAATATACATATATGACCAAGGTTTATAACCAAGGTTGTAAAAGATAACCAAATATGGAAATATATAATACCTGTGACCTTTAGGCATAATGTTGGCTGACCAACGTTGTAGTGAGGGTCATAACCCTACTCTGGAGGATAAGTAACTCCTGTTATATGCTGCCAGTTTATAATAAACCATTCCGGGTGTGATAAACACCGGTTTATTCCATACTGGTGACTTTGAGTCAAAACCAGACCGGGCTGATAGTCTCCGGATTATAATTTGATCGTGTGCTGACAACTTGTAGTTGACAACCTAACCGGGTTGATAAACATCGGAGTAAAAAACATCACAAATCTTATGAAAACAAAGAAAAAATAGCAAAAGGCAAATAAAAGCAGTTGTAGTCGAGGCTTTTCACGGGCTGCCAGGCCCCAAATTCAAGGCTTTTCATGGGCTGCCAGACCACTGAGTTAAACCATTTTTGCAAACCCTTTTAAGATGGTCCTCAATCCTTAACCAATCATCGTTTTAACTTGACAAGTTCAGGGTCTTCATTTTAGAGTAACTTGTCAAAGTTCGAAGGGTCATACCAGGTTTACCTGGGCGGAGTGACTTACTTAAATAGGCAGGTTAACCCGGGGTTTTAGGTGTATACACCAGGCTTCCACGCCATGGCTTGATAGCCTGTTACAAGTGTAGATTCTTAGTTCATTTTGACAGCAAAGAATCCCCAAGTAACATTTTGAGTTGTGCTCAGTGGGTGCCTATGTTTGAGTTGTTGCTTTATAACACTCTCTTTGGCCCCGGATTGATTTGGCTTTGAGCCGATCAAGAGGTGTGACTATGGTTCGGATATGACCAAGCCCCCAAGTGATGTTGTGGCATTGCGCCGATCAAGAGGTGTAGCTATGGTTCGGATACAACCAAGCCCCCAAGTGGTGTAATATAAAGCTTTGAGAAGCTAAATCAAGGGGTAAACCGGACGCCGCTTTATAAACAAAAGCTCCATGTAACCACACATGATGTAAGAAAACAACAGATACCCCGCTTTAGCTGAGGTTCCGGTTTATTATATTGATCATAATATGTACATAAGCAGAGCCTATGGCTCAAGTATAGTAGGGCCGAAGATGAGCAATATTCCACGGCCGGTTGGTCTCCTCCTCCGATTTACGTGAGTCTTTGCGCTCTCGAACATCGATCAGGTAGTATGACCCGTTGTGCAAATTCTTGCTGACCACAAAGGGTCCTTCCCAAGGGGGGGATAGCTTGTGCATATCCGTCTGATCCTGGATGAGTCGAAGCACCAAATCACCTTCTTGAAAGGTTCTGGTTCTAACCCGGCGACTATGATAACAACGCAGATCTTGCTGATAAATTGCCGAACGGGCTGCTGCCATGTCACGCTCCTCATCTAACAGGTCAAGAGCTTCCTGCCGTGCCTTCTCGTTGTCAGCTTCAACATATATATGCCGCTACACGAGGTGAGTCATGACGGATGTCACTAGGAAGAACCGCTTCCACTCCATAAACCATGAAGAACGAAGTGTATCCTGTCGATCTGTTGGGTGTGGTATTGATGCTCCATAACACAGAAGGTAACTCCTCAACCCAACAACCTGACGTCCGTTGCAAAGGAATCATAAGCCGGGGTTTGATGCCTCTCAAGATCTCTTGATTGGCCCTCTCCGCTTGACCATTGGACTGGGGGTGAGCCACTGATGACACGTCAAGCCGGATGTGCTCATGTTGACAGAACTCCTTCATGTCACCCTTTGACAGATTGGTACCATTATCTGTTATAATGTTGTGTGGAAAGCCAAACCGGAAGATCACCTTTTTGATGAATTGAACTGTCGTAGCCGCATCACACTTACTAACTGGCTCTACCTCCACCCACTTCGTGAACTTATCAACCGCCACCAAGAGGTGGGTCTTCTTGTCCTTGGATCTCTTGAAAGGCCCAACCATATCCAGCCCCCAAGTTGCAAACGGCCAGGTGATTGGAATCATCCTCAATTCTTGAGCCGGCACATGAGCGCGCCTTGAGAGTTTCTGGCAGCCGTCACATCTTTTGACCAAGTCCTCGGCATCAGCATGAGTTGTCAACCAATAGAAACCGTGACGAAACGCCTTGGCCACCAAAGACTTTGAACCGGCGTGGTGACCACAATCTCCTTCGTGGATCTCACGCAAATTCACGGCCTTCCTCCGGAGACACACAGCGTTGAAACGCCCCTGTCACACTGCAATGATGTAACTCTCCGTTGATAATAGTCATGGACTTGGACCGCCGGATTATCTGCCTGACCAAAGTTTCATCCTCTGGTAACTCGCCCCGGTTCATATACGCCAGATATGGAACCGTCCAATCCGGGATAACATGAAGAGCCGCCACCAACTGAGCTTCCGGATCAGGAACAGCCAAATCCTCTTCACCAGGGAGCTTGACGGACGGATTATGCAGAACATCCAGGAAGACATTAGGTGGAACCAGTTTACGTTGGGAACCCAGCCGGCTTAAAGCGTTCGCCTCTTCATTCTTCCGCCGGTCCACATGATCCACCTGATAACCTTTAAAGTGACCTGCAACAATATCCACCTCACGACGATATGCTGCCATGAGTGGGTCCTTGGAATCCCAAGTGTCGGACACTTGTTGAGCCACCAGATCCGAGTCACCGAAGCACTTAACTCGGCTTAGGTTCATTTCCTTAGCCATCCGAAGACCATGGAGTAAAGCCTCATATTCAGCTGCATTGTTAGTGCAAGGGAACATTAAACGGAGAACATAACAAAACTTATCACCTCGTGGGGAAGTTAATACGACTCCAGCCCCCGAGCCCTCCAATTGTCTGGACCCATCAAAATGAATAGTCCAACAAGTATGATCCGGCTTCTCTTCTGGCGCTTGTATTTCTGTCCAATCATTGATGAAATCCACAAGTGCCTGAGATTTGATCGTCGTTCGGGGTATGTATTTCAACCCGTGAGGCCCGAGCTCGATAACCCATTTAGCAATCCGGCCAGTTGCTTCCCTGTTCTGGATTATATCCCCCAAAGGAGCAGAGCTGGCCACCGTGATGGGATGACCTTGGAAATACTGCTTAAGCTTCCAGCTTGCCATAAAAACCCCATACACCAATTTTTGCCAATGTGGGTACCTCTGCTTGGACTCAATAAGTACCTCACTGATATAGTAAACTGGCCGCTGAACCGGATATTCCTTTCCTGCCTCTTTGCGCTCCACCACAATAGCCACACTAATAGCCCGAGCGTTAGCTGCTACATATAGCAACAATGGCTCTTTGTCAACCGGAGTAGCAAGAACCGGCGGATTAGCCAGCTGCCATTTTAAGTCCTCAAACGCTCCATTAGCGGCGTCACTCCAGACGAAGTTATCCGTTTTCTTCAGCATCTGATATAAAGGGATAGCCTTCTCGCCAAGGCAACTGATAAACCGGCTCAACGCGGCAATCTGGCCCGCCAGTCGTTGAACATCATTGATACACTTCGGTTTGGCCAAGGAGGTGATGGCTTTGATCTTTTCCGAATTAGCTTCAATGCCCCTATTAGACACCAAAAAGCCAAAGAGCTTGCTGATACGTCTCCATCGTATCTACTTTTCCAAACACTTTTGCCCTTGTTTTGGACTCTAATTTGCATGATTTGAATGGAACTAACCCGAACTAACGTTGTTTTCGGCAGTATTGCCATGGTGTTATTTATGTGCAGAAATAAAAGTTCTCGGAATGACCTGAAACTCCACGGAACGTCTTTTCAGAAATAATAAAAAATTCTTGCAAAAGATGAAGACCAGGGGGCCCACACCCTGTCCACGAGGGTGGGGGGTGCGCCCCCATACCTCGTGGGCCCCCTGGAGCTCCTCCGACGCCAACTCCAACTCTATATATTTGCTTTCGGGGAGAAAAAATCAAGGAGAAGAAATAATCGCGTTTTATGACACGGAGCCGCCGCCAAGCCCTAAAACCTCTCAGGAGGGCTGATCTAGAGTCAGTTTGGGGCTCCGGAGAGGGGGATTCGTCGCCGCCGTCATCATCAACCATCCTCCATCACCAATTTCATGATGCTCACCGCTGTGCGTGAGTAATTCCATCATAGGCTTGCTAGACGGTGATGGGTTGGATGAGATCTATCATGTAATCGAGTTAGTTTTGTTAGGGTTTGATCCCTAGTATCCATTATGTTCTGAGATTGATGTTGCTATGACTTTGCTATGCTTAATGCTTGTCACTATGGCCCGAGTGCCATGATTTCAGATCTGAACCTATTATGTTTTCATGAATATATGTGTGTTCTTGATCCTATCTTGCAAGTCTATAGTCACCTACTATGTGTTATGATCCGGCAACCCCGAAGTGACAATAATTGGGACCACTCCCGGTGATGACCATAGTTTGAGGAGTTCATGTATTCACTATGTGCTAATGCTTTGTTCCGGTTCTCTATTAAAAGGAGGCCTTAATATCCCTTAGTTTCCATTAGGACCCCGCTGCCACGGGAGGGTAGGACAAAAGATGTCATGCAAGTTCTTTTCCATAAGCACGTATGACTATATTTGGAATACATGCCTACATTACATTAATGAATTGGAGCTAGTTCTGTGTCACCCTATGTTATGACTGTTACATGATGAACTGCATCCGGCATAATTATCCATCACCGATCCAATGCCTACGAGCTTTCCATATACTAGTTCTCGCTTATTTACTTTTCCGTTGCTACTGTTACAATCACTACAAAATACCAAAAATATTACTTTTGCTTCTGTTACTTTTGTTACCGTTACCACTACTATCATATTACTTTGCTACAAATACTTTGATGCAGATACTAAGTTATCCAGGTGCGGTTGAATTGACAACTCAGCTGCTAATATTTGAGAATATTCTTTGGCTCCCCTTGTGTCGAATCAATAAATCTGGGTTGAATACTCTACCCTCGAAAGCTGTTGCGATCCCCTACACTTGTGGGTTATCAAGACTGCCGTTGCCCGGGAGCATAGCTCTATTCTTTGAGTCACTTGGGATTTATATCTGCTGGACACTATGAAGAACATGAAAGATGCTAAGACAACAATTTATCCCTCAACTACGAGGGGATGTAAGGAACTGCCTGTTGAGGAACGTAGTAATTTCAAAAAATTTCCTACGCACACGCAAGATCATGGTGATGCATAGCAACGAGAGGGGAGAGTGTTGTCTACGTACCCTCGTAGACTGAAGCGGAAGCGTTGACACAACGTAGAGGAAGTAGTCGTACGTTCTCCTCGCGATCCAACCGATCACAGCACCGTTACTCCGGCACCTCCGAGTTCTTGGCACACGTTCAGCTCGATGACGATCCCCGGGCTCCGATCCAGCAAAGCGTCGGGGAAGAGTTCCGTCAGCACGACGGCGTGGTGACGATCTTGATGTGTTACCGGCGCAGGGCTTCGCCTAAGCACTGCAACGATATGACCGAGGTGGAATTTGGTGGAAGGGGGCACCGCACACAGCTAAGGAACGATCCGTAGATCAACTTGTGTGTCTTTGGGGTGCCCCCTGCCCCCGTATATAAAGGAGCCAAGGGGGAGGGGCTGGCCGGCCAAGCCTGGCGCGCCAGGAGAGTCCTACTCCCTCTGGGAGTAGGATTCCCCCCCCAATCCTAGTTGGACTAGGATTCTCCAAGGGGGAGAGAGAGAGAGGGGGCGCCCACCTCTCCTAGTCCTAATAGGACTAGGGGAAGGGGGGAGGCGCACAGCCCATGAGGGCAGCCCTCTCACCTCTCCTCCAAGGCCCATGTTGGCCCATTATGCTCCCGGGGGGTTCCAGTAACCCTCCCGGTATTCCGGTAAAATCCTGATTTCACCTGGAATGCATCCGATGTCCAAACATAGGCTTCCAATATATCATTCTTTACGTCTCGACCATTTCGAGACTCCTCGTCATGTCCGTGATCACATCCGGGACTCCGAACTCCTTCGGTACATCAAAATGCATAAACTCATAATAACTGTCATCGTAACGTTAAGCGTGCGGACCCTACGGTTCGAGAACAATGTAGACATGACCGAGACACGTCTCCGGTCAATAACCAATAGCGGGACCTGGATGCCCATATTGGCTCCTACATATTCTACGAAGATCTTTATCGGTCAGACCGCATAACAACATACGTTGTTCCCTTTGTCATCGGTATGTTACTTGCCCGAGATTCGATCGTCGGTATCCAATACCTAGTTCAATCTCGTTACTGGCAAGTCTCTTTACTCGTTCCATAATACATCATCTCGCAACTAACTCATTGGTTGCAATGCTTGCAAGGCTTTATGTGATGTGCATTACCGAGAAGGCCCTGAGATACCTCTCCGACAATCGGAGTGACAAATCCTAATCTCGAAATACGCCAACCCAATATGTACCTTCGGAGACACCTGTAGAGCACCCTTATGATCACCCAGTTACGTTGTGACGTTTGGTAGCACACAAAGTGTTCCTACGGTAAACGGGAGTTGCATAATCTCATAGTTAAAGGAACATGTATAAGTCATGGATAAAAGCAATAGCAACATACTAAACGATCGGGTGCTATGCTAATGGAATGGGTCATGTCAATCAGATCATTCAACTAATGATGTGATCTCGTTAATCAAATAACAACTCTTTGTTCATGGTTAGGAAACATAACCATCTTTGATTAATGAGCTAGTCAAGTAGAGGCATACTAGTGACACTCTGTTTGTCTATGTATTCACACATGTATTATGTTTCCAGTTAATACAATTCTAGCATGAATAATAAACATTTATCATGATATAAGGAAATAAATAATAACTTTATTATTGCCTCTAGGGCATATTTCCTTCACTGCCATCTAAATATGCACTTGATTCACCTTCTATTTTGAGAAAGCTTGCGACACCTAAACCTGCTTCTGCTATTCGTTCTGATATGTCGCATGTTATTGATGATGCCACTTCTGCTATGCATGATACTTATGATGAAACTACTTCTATGCTTGATACTAATGTGCCCCTTAGTGAATTTCTTGATGAACAAATTGCTAGGGCTAGAGAGAAAGAAATTATTGAAACTGATTATATTGATGAAAGTGATGATGAAGATAGGCCTGTTATTCCTGAGGGTTATGTCTTTGATATGGAAGCTTCTGCAGCTATTTTAGCTTGCAAAGATAGATATGAGCTCAAGAGGTTATTAGCTGAACGGAATAAGCAATCTCTTAAGGATAGAATGAGGCCTGACCCTGCTTTTGCTACTTCACCTATTTGTGTTGCCGATAAGGATTAGGAATTCTCTGTTGATCCTGATATAATTACTTTGGTTGAATCTGATCCTTTTCATGGTTATGAATCTGAAACTGTTGTGGCACATCTTACTAAATTAAATGATATAGCCACCCTGTTCACTAATGATGAGATATCTCGCTACTTTTATATCCTTAAAACATTTCCGTTCTCATTAAGGGGTGATGCTAAGATATGGTTTAATTCTCTTGATACTGGTTGTGTGCGTAGTCCCCAGGATATGATTTATTACTTCTCTACTAAATATTTCCCTGCTCATAAGAACCAAGCTGCTTTGAGGGAAATATACAACTTCGTGCAAATTGAAGAAGAGAGTCTCCCACAAGCTTGGGGGAGGCTTCTCAAGTTACTTGCTTTGCCAGATCATCCTCTTAAGAAAAATGAAATACTTGATATCTTTTATAATGGACTAATCGATGCTTCCAGAGATTACCTGGATAGTTGTGCTGGTTCTGTTTTCAGGTAAAGAACACCGGATGAAGCTGAAATTCTATTGAATAATATGTTGACAAATGAAAATAATTGGACACTTCCTGAGCCAGCTCCTGAGCCAGTTTCTGAGCCTATTCCTAAACCAACTCCGAAAAAGAGAGGTGTTCTATTTTCAGTCCTGAAGATATGCAAGAGGCAAAGAAATCTATGAAAGAAAAAGGTATTAAAGCTGAAGATGTTAAGAATTTACCTCCTATTGAAGAAATCCATGGTCTTAATTTACCGCCTGCTGAAGAAACATATGATCGTAATCCATTACCTATTGAAGAACCTCATGGTCTTGATAACCCGACACAGGTAGTAAAGGTAAATTATCTCTATAGATATGATAGAGCTGAAATCCCTCCTACTAAAACTGCTAGCCAATGCTCGGATGAGTTTGATAACTTTATGGTTAAGCAAGAAAATTTCAATGCTTACTTTGGTAGACAATTAAAACAAAATACTTATATGATTAAACATTTGGGTGATTATATGGCTAATGTTAGAGGCGAACTTAAACTTGTTAGCAAACATGCTTCTATGGTTACCACTCAAGTAGAACAAGTACTTAAAGCTCAAAATGAATTTCTCAATGAAATGAATAGTAAGAAAAATGATTATGCTGTTAGAGTGGCTACTAGAACTGGTAGAATGACTCGGGAACCTTTGTATCCTGAAGGCCACCCTAAGAGAATTGAGCAAGATTCTCAGAGAAATAATATTGATGTACCTAGTTCTTCTAAAAGGAAGAAAAATAAAAATGATAGGACTTTGCAAACTTCTAGTGAATCTATTGCTGAACCACCTGAGAATCCGAATGATATATCTATTTCTGATGTTGAAACACAATATGGTAATGAACATGAACCTAGTGAAAATTTTAATGATGATGTTCATGATGATCCTCAACCTAGTAATGATAATGATGTAGAAATTGAACCTGTTGTTGATCTTGATAACCCACAATTAAAGAATCAACGTTATAATAAGAGAGACTTTGTTGCTAGGAAGCATGGTAAAGAAAGAGAACCATGGGTTCAAAAACCCATGCCTTTTCCTCCCAAACCATCGAAGAAAAAGGATGATGAGGATTTTGAGCGCTTTGCTGAAATGATTAGACCTATCTTTTTGCATACTTTGTTAACACCTTCAGGATCGACAAAACCTTCTAGTTGCATCGTATACAACTCTTCTTTAATAAATCCATTAAGGAATGTAGTTTTGTTTATCCATTTGCCGGATTTCATAAAATGCGGCAATTGCTAACATGATTCGGACAGACTTAAGCATAGATACGAGTGAGAAACTCTCATCGTAGTCAACACCTTGAACTTGTCGAAAATATTTTGCGACAATTCTTGCTTTGTAGATAGTAACACTACTATCAGTGTCCGTCTTCCTCTTCAAGATCCATTTATTTTCTTTGGCTTGCCGATCATCGGGCAAATCCATCAGAGTCCATACTTTATTCTCATACATGGATCATATCTCAGATTTCATGGCCTCTAACCATTTCGCGGAATCTGGGCTCATCATCGCTTCCTCATAGTTCGCAAGTTCGTCATGGTCTAGTAACATGACTTCCAGAATAGGATTACCGTACCACTCTAGTGCGGATCTCACTCTAGTTTACTTACGAGATTCGGTAGTAACTTGATCTTGAAGTTACATGATCATCATCATTAGCTTCCTTACTAATTGGTGTAGTAGTCACAAGAACAGATTTCTGTGATGAACTACTTTCCAATAAGGGAGAAGGTACAATTACCTTATCAAGTTTTCTACTTTCCTCCCACTCACTTCTTTCGAGAGAATCTCCTTCTCTAGAAAGGATCCATTCTCAGCAACGAATATCTTGCCTTCGGATCTGTGATAGAAGGTGTACCCAACAATTTCCTTTGGGTATCCTATGAAGACATATTTCTCCGATTTGGGTTTGAGCTTATCAGGATGAAACTTTTTCATATAAGCATCACTACCCCAAACTTTAAGAAACGACAACTTTGGTTTCTTGCTAAACCACAGTTCATATTGTGTCGTCTCAACGGACTTAGATGGTGCCCTTTTTAACGTGAATGCAACTGTCTTTAATGCATAACCCCAAAAACGATAGTGGTAGATCGGTAAGAGACATCATAGATTGTACTATATCCAATAAAGTACGGTTATGACGTTCGGACGCACCATTATGCTGTGGTGTTCCAGGTGGCATGAGTTTGTGAAACTATTCCACATTGTTTTAATTGAAGACCAAACTCGTAACTCAAATATTTGTCTCCGCGATCAGATCGTAGAAACCTTATTTTCTTGTCACGATGATTTCCACTTCACTCTAAAATTCTTTGAACTTTTCAAACGTTTCGGACTTATGTTTCATCAAGTAGATATACCCATATCTGCTCAAATCATCTGTGAAGGTTAGAAAATAATGATACTTGTCGCGAGCCTTAATATTCATCGGACCATATACATCAGTATGTATGATTTCCAACAAATCTGTTGCTTGCTCCATTGTTCCGGAGAATGGCGTTTTAGTCATCTTGCCCAAGAGGCATGGTTCGCAAGCATCAAGTGATTCATAATCAAGTGATTCCAAAATCCCATCAGCATGGAGTTTCTTCATGCGCTTTACACCAATATGACCTAAACGGCAGTGCCACAAATAGGTTGCACTATCATTATTTACTTCGCATCCTTTTGGTTTCAATATTATGAATATGTGTATCACTACGATCGAGATCCAATGAACTATTTTCATTGGTGTGTATGACCATAGAAGGTTTTATTCATGTAAACAGAACAACAATTGTTCTCTAACTTAAATGAATAACTGTATTGCAATTAACATGATCAAATCATATTCATGCTCAACGCAAACACCAAATAACACTTATTTAGTTTCAACACTAATCCCGAAAGTATAGGGAGTGTGTGATGATGATCATATCAATCTTGGAACCACTTCCAACACACATCGTCACCTTGCCCTTTAACTAGTCTTTGTTCATTCTGCAACTCCCGTTTCGAGTTACTAATCTTAGCAACTTGAACTAGTATCAAATACCGAGGGGTTGCTATGAACACTAGTAAAGTACACATCAATAACATGTATATCAAATATACTTATGTTTACTTTGCCATCCTTCTTATCCGCCAATCACTTGGGGTAGTTCCGCTTCCAGTGACCAGTCCTTTTGCAGTATAAGCACTTAGTCTCAGGCTTAGGTCCAGACTTGGGTTTCTTCACTTGATCAGCAACTTGCTTGCCGTTCTTCTTGAAGTTCCCCTTCTTTCCTTTTGCCCTTTTCTTGAAACTAGTGATCTTGTCAACCATCAACACTTGATGTTTTTCTTTGATTTCTACCTTCGTCGATTTCAGCATCACGAAGAGCTTGGGAATTACTTTCGTCATCCCTTGCATATTATAGTTCATCACGAAGTTCTACTAACTTGGTGATGGTGACTAGAGAATTCTGTCAATCACTATCTTATCTGGAAGATTAACTCCACTTGATTCAAGCGATTGTAGTACTCAGACAATCTGAGCACATGCTCACTAGTTGAGCGATTCTCCTCCATCTTTTAGCTATAGAACTTGTTGGAGACTTCATATCTCTCAACTCGGGTATTTGCTTGAAATATTAACTTCAACTCCTGGAACATCTCATATGGTCCATGACGTTCAAAACGTCTTTGAAGTCCCGATTCTAAGCCGTTAAGCATGGTGCACTAAACTATTAAGTAGTCATCATATTGAGCTAGCAAAACGTTCATAACGCCTGCATCTGCTCCTGCAATAGGTCCGTCACCTAGCGGTGCATCAAGGACATAATTCTTCTGTGCAGCAATGAGGATAAACCTCAGATCACGGATCCAATCCGCATCATTGCTACTAACATTTTTCAACACAATTTTCTCTAGGAACATATCAAAATAAACACAGGGAAGCAACAATGCGAGCTATTGATCTACAACATAGATATGCTAATACTACCAGGACTAAGATCATGATAATATTAAAGTTCAATTAATCATATTACTTAAGAACTCCCACTTAGATAGACATCCCTCTAATCTTCTAAGTGATCACGTGATCCAAATCAACTAAACCATGTCCGATCATCACGTGAGATGGAGTAGTTTCAATGGTGAACATCACTATGTTGATCATATCTACTATATGATTCACGCTCGACCTTTCGGTCTCCGTGTTCCGAGGCCATATCTGTTATATGCTAGGCTCGTCAAGTTAAACCTGAGTATTCCGCGTGTGCAACTGTTTTGCACCCGTTGTATTTGAACGTAGAGCCTATCACACCCGATCATCACGTGGTGTCTCAGCACGAAGAACTTTCGCAACGGTGCATACTCAGGGAGAACACTTCTTGATAATTTAGTGAGAGATCATCTTATAATGCTACCGTCAATCAAAGCAAGATAAGATGCATAAAAAGATAAACATCACATGCAATCAATATAAGTGATATGATATGGTCATCATCATCTTGCGCTTGTGATCTCCATCTCCGAAGCACCGTCATGATCACCATCGTTACCGGCGCGACACCTTGATCTCCATCGTAGCATCGTTGTCGTCTCGCCAATCTTATGCTTCCACGACTATCACTACCGCTTAGTAATAAAGTAAAGCATTACATCGCGATTGCATTGCATACAATAAAGCGACAACCATATGGCTCCTGCCAGTTGCCGATAACTCGGTTACAAAACATGATCATCTCATACAATAAAATTTAGCATCATGTCTTGACCATATCACATCACAACATGCCCTGCAAAAACAAGTTAGACGTCCTCTACTTTGTTGTTGCAAGTTTTACGTGGCTGCTACGGGCTTAAGCAAGAACTCATCTTACCTACGCATCAAAACCACAACGATAGTTTGTCAAATAGACTCTGTTTTAACCTTCTCAAGGACCGGGCGTAGCCACACTCGGTTCAACTAAAGTTGGAGAGACAGTCTTCCGCAAGCCATCTATGTGCAAAGCACGTCGAGGGAACCGGTCTCGCGTAAGAGTACGCGTAAGGTTGGTCCGGATCGTCTCGTCCAACAATACCACTGAACCAAAGTATGACATGCTGGTAGGCAGTATGACTTGTATCGTCCACAACTCACTTGTGTTCTACTCGTGCAAATAACATCATACCATAAAAAACCTAGGCTCGGATGCCACTGTTGGGGAACGTAGTAATTTCAAAAAAATTCCTACGCACACGCAAGATCATGGTGATGCATAGCAACGAGAGGGGAAAGTGTTGTCTACGTACCCTCGTAGACCGAAGCGGAAGCGTTGACACAACATAGAGGAAGTAGTCGTACGTTCTCCTCGCGATCCAACCGATCACAGCACCGTTACTCCGGCACCTCCGAGTTCTTGGCACACGTTCAGCTCGATGACGATCCCCGGGCTCCGATCCAGCAAAGCGTCGGGGAAGAGTTCCGTCAGCACGACGGCGTGGTGACGATCTTGATGTGTTACCGGCGCAGGGCTTCGCCTAAGCACTGCAACGATATGACCGAGGTGGAAATTGGTGGAAGGGGGCACCGCACACGGCTAAGGAACGATCCGTAGATCAACTTGTGTGTCTTTGGGGTGCCCCCTGCCCCCGTATATAAAGGAGCCAAGGGGGAGGGGCTGGCCGGCCAAGCCTGGCGCGCCAGGAGAGTCCTACTCCCTCTGGGAGTAGGATTCCCCCCCCCCCCCAATCCTAGTTGGACTAGGATTCTCCAAGGGGGAGAGAGAGAGGGGGGGCGCCCACCTCTCCTAGTCCTAATAGGACTAGGGGAAGGGGGGAGGCGCACAGCCCATGAGGGCAGCCCTCTCACCTCTCCTCCAAGGCCCATGTTGGCCCATTATGCTCCCGGGGGGTTCCGGTAACCCTCCCGGTATTCCAGTAAAATCCTGATTTCACCTGGAATGCATCCGATGTCCAAACATAGGCTTCCCATATATCATTCTTTACGTCTCGACCATTTCGAGACTCCTCGTCATGTCCGTGATCACATCCGGGACTCCGAACTCCTTCGGTACATCAAAATGCATAAACTCATAATAACTGTCATCGTAACGTTAAGCGTGCGGACCCTACGGTTCGAGAACAATGTAGACATGACCGAGACACGTCTCCGGTCAATAACCAATAGCGGGACCTGGATGCCCATATTGGCTCCTACATATTCTACGAAGATCTTTATCGGTCAGACCGCATAACAACATACGTTGTTCCCTTTGTCATCGGTATGTTACTTGCCCGAGATTCGATCGTCGGTATCCAATACCTAGTTCAATCTCGTTACTGGCAAGTCTCTTTACTCGTTCCGTAATACATCATCTCGCAACTAACTCATTGGTTGCAATGCTTGCAAGGCTTTATGTGATGTGCATTACCGAGAAGGCCCTGAGATACCTCTCCGACAATCGGAGTGACAAATCCTAATCTCGAAATACGCCAACCCAATATGTACCTTCGGAGACACCTGTAGAGCACCTTTATGATCACCCAGTTACGTTGTGACGTTTGGTAGCACACAAAGTGTTCCTACGGTAAACGGGAGTTGCATAATCTCATAGTTAAAGGAACATGTATAAGTCATGGATAAAAGCAATAGCAACATACTAAACGATCGGGTGCTATGCTAATGGAATGGGTCATGTCAATCAGATCATTCAACTAATGATGTGATCTCGTTAATCAAATAACAACTCTTTGTTCATGGTTAGGAAACATAACCATCTTTGATTAATGAGCTAGTCAAGTAGAGGCATACTAGTGACACTCTGTTTGTCTATGTATTCACACATGTATTATGTTTCCAGTTAATACAATTCTAGCATGAATAATAAACATTTATCATGATATAAGGAAATAAATAATAACTTTATTATTGCCTCTAGGGCATATTTCCTTCACTGCCATCTAAATATGCACTTGATTCACCTTCTATTTTGAGAAAGCTTGCGACACCTAAACCTGCTTCTGCTATTCGTTCTGATATGTCGCATGTTATTGATGATGCCACTTCTGCTATGCATGATACTTATGATGAAACTACTTCTATGCTTGATACTAATGTGCCCCTTAGTGAATTTCTTGATGAACAAATTGCTAGGGCTAGAGAGAAAGAAATTATTGAAACTGATTATATTGATGAAAGTGATGATGAAGATAGGCCTGTTATTCCTGAGGGTTATGTCTTTGATATGGAAGCTTCTGCAGCTATTTTAGCTTGCAAAGATAGATATGAGCTCAAGAGGTTATTAGCTGAACGGAATAAGCAATCTCTTAAGGATAGAATGAGGCCTGACCCTGCTTTTGCTACTTCACCTATTTGTGTTGCCGATAAGGATTAGGAATTCTCTGTTGATCCTGATATAATTACTTTGGTTGAATCTGATCCTTTTCATGGTTATGAATCTGAAACTGTTGTGGCACATCTTACTAAATTAAATGATATAGCCACCCTGTTCACTAATGATGAGATATCTCGCTACTTTTATATCCTTAAAACATTTCCGTTCTCATTAAGGGGTGATGCTAAGATATGGTTTAATTCTCTTGATACTGGTTGTGTGCATAGTCCCCAGGATATGATTTATTACTTCTCTACTAAATATTTCCCTGCTCATAAGAACCAAGCTGCTTTGAGGGAAATATACAACTTCGTGCAAATTGAAGAAGAGAGTCTCCCACAAGCTCGGGGGAGGCTTCTCAAGTTACTTGCTTTGCCAGATCATCCTCTTAAGAAAAATGAAATACTTGATATCTTTTATAATGGACTAATCGATGCTTCCAGAGATTACCTGGATAGTTGTGCTGGTTCTGTTTTCAGGTAAAGAACACCGGATGAAGCTGAAATTCTATTGAATAATATGTTGACAAATGAAAATAATTGGACACTTCCTGAGCCAGCTCCTGAGCCAGTTTCTGAGCCTATTCCTAAACCAACTCCGAAAAAGAGAGGTGTTCTATTTTCAGTCCTGAAGATATGCAAGAGGCAAAGAAATCTATGAAAGAAAAAGGTATTAAAGCTGAAGATGTTAAGAATTTACCTCCTATTGAAGAAATCCATGGTCTTAATTTACCGCCTGCTGAAGAAACATATGATCGTAATCCATTACCTATTGAAGAACCTCATGGTCTTGATAACCCGACACAGGTAGTAAAGGTAAATTATCTCTATAGATATGATAGAGCTGAAATCCCTCCTACTAAAACTGCTAGCCAATGCTCGGATGAGTTTGATAACTTTATGGTTAAGCAAGAAAATTTCAATGCTTACTTTGGTAGACAATTAAAACAAAATACTTATATGATTAAACATTTGGGTGATTATATGGCTAATGTTAGAGGCGAACTTAAACTTGTTAGCAAACATGCTTCTATGGTTACCACTCAAGTAGAACAAGTACTTAAAGCTCAAAATGAATTTCTCAATGAAATGAATAGTAAGAAAAATGATTATGCTGTTAGAGTGGCTACTAGAACTGGTAGAATGACTCGGGAACCTTTGTATCCTGAAGGCCACCCTAAGAGAATTGAGCAAGATTCTCAGAGAAATAATATTGATGTACCTAGTTCTTCTAAAAGGAAGAAAAATAAAAATGATAGGACTTTGCAAACTTCTAGTGAATCTATTGCTGAACCACCTGAGAATCCGAATGATATATCTATTTCTGATGTTGAAACACAATATGGTAATGAACATGAACCTAGTGAAAATTTTAATGATGATGTTCATGATGATCCTCAACCTAGTAATGATAATGATGTAGAAATTGAACCTGTTGTTGATCTTGATAACCCACAATTAAAGAATCAACGTTATAATAAGAGAGACTTTGTTGCTAGGAAGCATGGTAAAGAAAGAGAACCATGGGTTCAAAAACCCATGCCTTTTCCTCCCAAACCATCGAAGAAAAAGGATGATGAGGATTTTGAGCGCTTTGCTGAAATGATTAGACCTATCTTTTTGCGTATGCGATTAACTGATGTGCTCAAAACAAATCCTTATGCTAAATATATGAAGGATATCATTACTAATAAAAGAAAGATATCGAAAGCTGAAATTTCCACCATGCTTGCTAATTACACTTTTAAGGGTGGAATACCAAATAAACTTGGAGATCCCGGAGTACCTACTATACCTTGCTCCATTAAAAGAAATTATATTAAAACTGCTTTATGTGATCTTGGAGCCGGTGTTAGTGTTATGCCTCTCTCTTTATATCGTAGACTTGACTTGAATAAGTTGACACCTACTGAAATATCTTTGCAAATGGCTGATAAATCAACTGCTATACCTATCGGTATTTATGAGGATGTGCCTGTTGTGGTTGCAAACGTTACTATTTTAACGGACTTTGTTATTCTTGATATTCCCGAGGACGATAGTATGTCTATCATTCTTGGAAGACCTTTTTTGAATACTGCAGGGGCTGTTATTGATTGCAACAAAGGCAATGTCACTTTTCATGTTAATGGTAATGAGCATATGGTACACTTTCCGAGGAAACAACCTCAAGTTCATAGTATTAACTCTATTGGAAAAATTCCATCGATTATATTTGGAGGTTTTGAATTTCCTCTTCCTACTGTCAAGAAGAAATATGATATTCTTATTATAGGGGATGTGCATATCCCCGTTGAGGTAACATAGTGTTATTTGAAATTTCTCCGGTTCCATGTTATTCGGAATGAGTTTGTTAACAAGACCTGATCAACCTTTTTAGTGGGTTCCTTTTGATGAGCATGAGATGGATGAAACTAGAAGGCACGACCTTCTGTACCCTCTTTATACTTTCTGTTATTTAGTTGAAATAAATTAAAATAGTATTTTTTCTGTCTGTTTTCTGATTTATCCGTGCAATATAAAAATACCCCGAAAATAAAAGTTCTCCAAATGCCCTGAAAATGGAATATGTTTTTTTCTAGAATATTTGAGGAATTATGGAACTGAGAACACAGCAGGGGGTCAACCACCTGGGCACGAGGGTGGAGGGCGTGCCCCCTGCCTCATGGGCCCACGGTGGCCCTCCTCCACTTATTCCTGCACCCATACAGTTCTTCTTCCTCCCACAAACACGAATATCTAGCTCAAGCACGAGTTCTAGCTCACTTTGCTGCGATTTTGATATGTCTCCGTCGTATCTACTTTTCCAAACACTTTTGCCCTTGTTTTGGACTCTAACTTGTATGATTTGAGTGGAACTTACCCGAACTGACGCTGTTTTCAGTAGAATTGCCATGATGTTGTTTTACGTGCAGAAACAAAAGTTCTCGGAATGACCTGAAACTCCACGGAACACCTTACAATAAATAATAAAAAATCCTCGCCAAAGATGAAGACCAGGGGGCCCACACCCTGTCCACGAGGGTAGGGGTCTAGGGCACGCCCCCCTACCTCATGGGCCCCCTGGACACCTTCCGACGCCAACTCCAACTCTATATATTGGCTTTCGGGGAGAAAAAAATAGGAGAGAAGAAATCATCGCATTTTACGATACGGAGCCGCCTCCAAGCCCTAAAACCTCTCGGGAGGGATGATCTGGAGTCCGTTTGGGGCTCCGGAGAGGGGGATTCGTCGCCGTCGTCATCATCAACCATCCTCCATCACCAATTTCATGATGCTCACCGCCGTGCGTGAGTAATTCCATTGTAGGCTTGTTGGACGGTGATGGGTTGGATGAGATTTATCATGTAATCGAGTTAGTTTTGTTAGGGTTTGATCCCTAGTATCCACTATGTTCTGAGATTGATGTTGCTATGACTTTGCTATGCTTAATGCTTGTCACTAGGGCCCGAGTGCCATGATTTCAGATCTGAACCTATTATGTTTTCTTGAATATATGTGTGTTCTTGATCCTATCTTGCAAGTCTATAGTCACCTACTATGTGTTATGATCCGGCAACCCCGAAGTGACAATAATCGGGACCACTCCTGGTGATGACATAGTTTGAGGAGTTCATGTATTCACTATGTGCTAATGCTTTGTTCCGGTTCTCTATTAAAAGGAAGCCTTAATATCCCTTAGTTTCCATTAGGACCCCGCTGCCACGGGAGGGTAGGACAAAAGATGTCATGCAAGTTCTTTTCCATAAGCACGTATGACTATATTCGGAATACATGCCTACATTACATTGATGAATTGGAGCTAGTTCTGTGTCACCCTATGTTATGACTGTTACATGATGAACCGCATCCGGCATAATTATCGATCACTGATCCGATGCCTATGAGCTTTCCATATACTGGTTTACGCTTATTTACTTTCCCATTGCTGCTGTTACAATCACTACAAAATACGAAAAATATTACTTTGCTTTCTTTACTCTTTCGTTACCGTTACCACCACTATCATATTACTTTGCTACTAAACACTTTGCTGCAGATACTAAGTTTCTAGGTGTGGTTGAATTGACAACTCAGCTGCTAATACTTGAGAATATTCTTTGGCTCCCCTTGTGTCGAATCAATAAATTTGGGTTGAATACTCTACCCTCGAAAGCTGTTGCGATCCCTTATACTTGTGGGTTATCAAATTTCGATCTCCTTGCTCAAAGCACCTGTCACAAAACTGCTTGGGGAGATTGTTCTTGGTATGTGACTCCTCCATTGGTCCAATTAGTTTTTGCTCTAGTGCTTTATTCATTGCAAATTTGTGCTGCCTAGGTGACCATGTTCTTGAGCTTGCATGTCAAATTTATATGGTTCCAAGTAGTTCTAATGCTTGATATAGGCCCTGGGCACTTGTAGGAGTAGTTGCTATCAATTTTGTTGAAGTTGGTTCACTTTTATTTGAAGTTACTAAAAATTTCAGAATATTTCAGAAAATGATGAAGAGATTTTTGAGGGGCTCATTGAGCCGAAGCTCGAATGAAAAGCAAAATGAAGAAGCACAGAGGCCCAAATTTAATTTGCCTCATACCACGGAGGTACGGCCGTGTGAATGGCCTTCCGATGATTTCTTGAGAGCAGCCAGAATTTATGAAGATTTCTATTCATTGGCTGAGAATGCTGGCCTTACCGACTTCCTCCGCGACCAACGTCATCAGTATCTCTTACTCACTAATACTTTTGTGCAAAACTTTAACTATTTTCCTAAGGAATCACCTCCTTCAGTAGAGTTTTATTTATATGATGTTGTTAAGAAGATGCCATTAGCTGAATTTTGCAAGATTTGCAAAATACCCTTTGAAGGCACCTTAGATGAATCACACCTTAAAGATGTGGAAGAATTTATTGACACCATCACTATGGGAGAAACCAGGAAGGTTTTCGATGCAAGAATCACTAGCATACATTTCCCTGTTTTACGCTACTATGTCATATTTGCTATTCGTTGCTTGATTGGTCACGGAAACTGTGGAAACCTTAGTGTTCCTGATATTATCATTTTGTTCCATGGTTTATTCCGCGATAACACTGTTAGTATGGGCGGAATTATTGCTAAAGGTTAAGTTTGAACCGTACAAAGGGCCCCATCTTTGGAGGTATTTATGCTTCACGCCTAGATGCACATTTTAACATACCTATTAGACTTTATAAGAAAGAAGAAAAATTGCTGCCCAATGCTTATTTAGATTATAAGAGTATGCTAGCGCATGACTTTATTGTTAAGGGCCGGGAAGGGGAGCTTAAATACAAATTGTTCTTTCATAAACATCACCCTAAGACTATTACCTTGCCTGCTCCTTCCTTGTTTGATTTATCTGAAGGTCCTTATCTCGTTCCGTGGGCTGCCATTCAAGCCTACCGGAACCCTACACCAGCCCCGGAGCCGGAGCCACAATTTGAGCCTCCACGACAGTCTAATTACCAGTAGGATCCGGAGATGATTGCCAGCTAGTGGCAGTCAGAGTCCTCTTCATCGTAGTACGACCCTAGCTACAACTACGGATATCCGCCAGGCCATCCCTGGCAATGAACCAACTTAGGCCAAAAGCCTAAGCTTGGGGGAGTACGTATTTCCCACTGACATTACATTTATGCTTACACACACTCATTGCTAGATGTCGGTGCTCATACTCTTTCACTGTAATATCCATGCTTTTTTATTTTCCGTTTTCTTGCTTTCTTCTTGTGTGTTTGTTAAACCTTAAGAAAAACCAAAAAATTAGTAATAGTTTTAGTTAGTTTACTTTTCTTGCCGTCGTAGTAATAATTAAAAGAAAACCAAAAAAAATCTCGTTCTTCTTTTGCTTGTTGGGAGCTTTCCCGTGTAAATAGTTTTATTTCTTTTCTTTTCTTTAGGGGTCGATAGGAGAAGATCTTAATTAAATTGTTGAAGTGGCTCTTATTTGCATTATTGTTAATTTAACCAAGAGCCCATATTACCTTGTCTTCTCCTGTTTATTGAATGCTCGCAGATTCTAGCTTAGTCCAATGCACGTGCACTCTTATTATTATTCACATCGTTCGGTCGTGCAAGTGAAAGGCAATTATGATGATATATGATGGACTGACTGAGATGAGAAAAGCTGGTATAAACTCGACCTCTCTTGTTTTTGTAAATATGATGAGTTCATCGTTCCTGATTCAGCCTATTATAAATAAACATGTTTGCAATGACAATTAGGGATCATAGTTGCTCGTGCCATGCTTGATTAGCTATGAGTTATAATGGTTTACCTTGCGTGCCAACATGCTATTAAAATGGTTATTTAAATATATTATAACTACACACCTTTCCAGCCTTCTCAAGCCATTTGCATTTTTGGCCATTGGATCTTCATATATATGCGTTGTTGGCCGTGTGATTTCTGCCAAGTCGCACCCGTGCTTGCTTCCTTCAGTAACCACGAAGCAGTAAATAGGTGGGCCGCTGCTCCGGTAACATTTTTGGGCTTCCCTCGTTGAATTGGGCCTGATTGGCTTCTCTCTCCGCCGGCCCCATAGGGAAAGGAAAGGAAGAAAGAAGATACTACTAGAGCGAGCGGAGTCGTCCCGCGGAAGCTTGGGCGGGCGATTGAAGTGCTCCCTCGAATTGATGTGTTAAAGTTAAATTTCCGTTGCTACAACCCATTAATGGCACTATGGCAGTGAAGGTGCTTTATTCCCTGGTCGCCAATAAGATTAATGGTATTCCACTGCAGTCCCCTCGCCTCCCTATACTGGTCCAATATAAACCCTCTCCCGGTCTCCTATTGCAATGTCTCCTTGGGGATACATCCTATGTGGCAGTCTGCAGGTGATTTTTCTTTTCTTTTTTTGCGGTAATGAAGGTGATTTTTCTTATAGATCTGCAGTTTCTATGCCCCTCTCCTTGGTAGTGTGTATAGGTTTTTTTAGGACCACGAGTAACAAAGTGTGTGCATAATTTCTGATCACAAGACCACGATTAATAAAGTGTGTGCAAAATTTTTGATCACAAGAGAAGAATGAGGAAGCGGCGGCAGCCAGTTTTGCTGTGGCGGACTCTTGGTGAGCTATCGCCGTTGCTTGATGCTCCAAGTTGTCCCTATGTTGTTTTATTGTAAGGCATAGTGATCAGAACTCAGAAGGGATTGTGTCTGTTGTTCTTGGACATGCTATTGCATAACAACATCTAGGACCACGAGTAACAAAGTGTGTACACAACTTCTGGTCCAATTTCCATCTGAGAGAGTCATCTTGGCTAGAGCATCCAAAATTCAGTTGCTTATATCAAGAACCTCGAGTACCTGTAAGATTTATTTCCCTGATTCTTAATTGCTAATTAAGCCATCTTGTTGCATACAAGAGTTTATATTATTTCTTGTTATCTTGCTCCTACGCACAGGAAGTTGAACAGCAACAGCACCTATAATATTATATTAGAGTTACACCATCAGATGCCATGCTTGCTATTACGTATGTTTGTCAGTCCTTTTTGCTTTCCCTCTGTAGTTGCAGCATAAAGTCTGGAGATAATTAAACACATGTGTCATGAGGGGAAATAGGTTAATGTTTCGCATGTTTGACCTGACCTAAATACTGAGATCGTGATCACTATTTATATATGGGGAATATATGCATCCACCATATCACCGAACATGTCTTGTGATAATCCACTCTATATGGCTTTACAATGGTGTCTATGTCAAAAAAAAGAAAGAACTGGTGGGTGTCCTCTTACTAAACAGAATCCATTTCTAAACAAAGATGTATTATGGGTTGTTTTGCCAACATAACATTCGAGACTCCAGAGTATGTACCTTAATTTTTTACCTTATTAAGTTCATGAAATTTCCATATATGCATGTGTTACTATTATAATTATTCCCACGAGCACATTCATCCATTTTTTGTCAGATTTATTACAAGTGCTCTGGTCTGGTTCTGGTCTGTTAGTTTGGAGGATTCTTGGAAGCTTGTTATCCCTAATTGTGCATGAAACATGTTGGGGACAAATGTACATGCCAACTTTTTGGGTACTAGGGAGTAGCAGCCAAATAATTATTAGGAAGTGGCATATACAAAGAAAATGCACACAGTTGTCTCTTACAAAGTTATTTGCAGGGAATGGGTGCGAGCAGCTCACGCAATAGATTTCTTACAAAGAAGGTGTTGTTCAATTAAGGTATCCGCCCGGTAAAAATTCACATCCTACATCTATTCGATCTCTTTGTGGATATATGTACACAATATCTTTTGGAAAATCCAAATTACTAAATACTACCTCTGTACACTTTTATAAGATGGTATAGATCACTAAATTAGTGATCTATAACGTCTTATAAAAGTTTACGGAGGGAGTACTTGTCTTTTGATGAAATAATACAGAATGCCCTCGTATCCCGAGAAGACGTTAGATCGTCAAAACTAGATCACACCGCGACCTTGGTCACTTTATTGGACATATATGGCTCATGCAAATGCACTTGTATGCAAACAACTATATATTAGTTCATATAAATTTTACTTTCATGCTCTATACCACCCTTTAATTTAGAAATATCACTATCATTCTATTGTCAAAATAGACGGGCACGGCAACGCGCGCCATCATGGTCTAGTGATGTGGTATAGCGGGGTGGTATCCTCCTTTGAATGCTTTAAGTGACTTGACTTGGCACATGTTCACGCATGTAGTTGAAACAAATCAACATAGCCTTCACGATATTTATGTTCATGGTGGATTATATCCTACTCATGCTTGCATCCAATGTTTATTAATTTTAATGCATGTTCGTGACTGTTGTCGCTCTCTAGTTGGTCGCTTCCTAGTCTTTTGCTAGCCTTCACTTGTACTAAGCGGGAATACTGCTTGTGCATCCAATCCCTTAAAACCCAAAGTTATTCCATATGAGTCCACTATACCTTCCTATATGCGGTATTTACCTGCCGTTCCAAGTAAATTTGTATGTGCCAAACTCTAAACCTTCAAATAAACATTTTGTTTTGTATGCTCGAATAACTCATGTATCAACTAGGGTTGCCCTTATCTTCAATGTTAGGCGGGTTATTCTCATGAGGAGTGGACTCCGCTCCTCATTCATGAGAAAATGGCTGGTCTTCGGGATGCCCAGTCCCATGCTTTATGCAAACTAAATCAAAATAATTGCAAACAAAACTCCCCCTGGGACTGTTGCTAGTTGGAGACACTCGTTGTTTCGAGCAAGTCATGGATTGATGCTTGTTGGTGGAAGGGGAGTATAAACTTTACCATTCTATTTGGGAACTGCCTATAATGTGTGTAGCATGGAAGATATCGCCATCTCTTAGTTGTTATGTTGACAATGAAGGTATACCGCTCAAAATATTATTTATCTCTATTTCAAAACCGAGCTCTGACACCTCTACAAATCTCTGCTTCCCTCTCCGAAGGGCCTATCTATTTACTTTTATGTTGAGTCATCACCCTCTTATTAAAAAGCACTAGCTAGAGAGCACAACTGTCATTTGTATTCATTACTATTAATTTATATTGGGTATGACTATGATTGGATCTCTTTTACCATGAATTACAATGTCTAGTCAGTCCTTGATCTTTAAAGGTGCTCTGCATTTATGTATTGCGGTCTCGGAAAGGGCTAGCGAGATACCATCTTGTTATATCATATTATGATTGTTTTGAGAAAGTGTTGTCATCCGAGATTTATTATTATGACTCGCTAGTTGATTATGCTATTGATATGAGTAAATATGAGATCTGAGAGTTATTGCAAATGTGGTTAGTCATAATCTTTGCTAAAAACTTGAATGCTGGCTTTACATATTTACAACAAGAAGAGCAAATAGAGTTTGTAAAAGTTTTTCTTTATCACTTTCAGTTTATCCACTGAATTGCTTGAGGACAAGCAAAGGTTTAAGCTTGGGAGAGTTGATACCTCTCCATCGTATCTACTTTTCCAAACACTTTTGCCCTTGTTTTGGACTCTAATTTGCATGATTTGAATGGAACTAACCCGGACTGACGCTGTTTTCAGCAGAATTGCCATGGTGTTATTTATGTGCAGAAATAAAAGTTCTCGGAATGACCTGAAACTCCACGGAACGTCTTTTCAGAAATAATAAAAAATCCTTGCCAAAGATGAAGACCAGGGGGCCCACACCCTGTCCACGAGGGTGGGGGCGCGCGTCCCCCCTAGGGCGCGCCCCCTACCTCATGGCCCCCCTAGAGCTCCTCCGACGCCAGCTCGAACTCTATATATTTGCTTTCAGGGAGAAAAAATCAAGGAGACGAAATAATTGCGTTTTACGATACGGAGCCGCCACCAAGCCTAAAACCTCTTGGGAGGGCTAATCTGGAGTCCGTTCGGGGCTTCGGAGCGGGGGATTCGTCGCCGTCGTCATCATCAACCATCCTCCATCACCAATTTCATGATGCTCACCGCCGTGCGTGAGTAATTCCATCGTAGGCTTGCTGGATGGTGATGGGTTGGATGAGATCTATCATGTAATCGAGTTAGTTTTGTTAGGGTTTGATCCCTAGTATCCATTATGTTCTGAGATTGATGTTGCTATGACTTTGCTATGCTTAATGCTTGTCACTAGGGCCCGAGTGCCATGATTTCAGATCTAAACCTATTATGTTTTCATGAATATATGTGTGTTCTTGATCCTATCTTGCAAGTCTATAGTCACCTACTATGTGTTATGATCTGGCAACCCCGAAATGACAATAATCGGGACCACTCTCAGTGATGACCATAGTTTGAGGAGTTCATGTATTCACTATGTGCTAATGCTTGGTTCCGGTTCTCTATTAAAAGGAGGCCTTAATATCCCTTAGTTTCCATTAGGACCCTGCTGCCACAGGAGGGTAGGACAAAAGATGTCATGCAAGTTCTTTTCCATAAGCACGTATGACTATATTCGGAATACATGCCTACATTACATTGATGAATTGGAGCTAGTTCTGTGTCACCCTATGTTATGACTGTTACATGATAAACCGCATCCGACATAATTATCCATCACCGATCCAATGCCTACGAGCTTTCCATATACTGGTTCTCGCTTATTTACTTTTCTGTTGCTACTGTTACAATCACTACAAAATACCAAAAATATTACTTTTGCTTTCGTTACTTTTGTTACCGTTACCACTACTATCATATTACTTTGCTACTAAATACTTTGCTGCATATAATAAGTTATCCAGGTGTGGTTGAATTGACAACTCAGCTGCTAATACTTGAGAATATTCTTTGGCTCCCCTTGTGTCGAATCAATAAATTTGGGTTGAATACTCTACCCTCAAAAGCTGTTGCGATCCCCTACACTTGTGGGTTATCACTTGCGTGCCGGTACACCGAAAACGCACTTGGACGGATTAAGCATCATTTTATAAACCCACAGGTTATCAAAGGTTTCCTTCAAGTCATCAATCAATGTCTCCTTCTTCCATGACTTCACCACAATATCATCCACATAAGCGTGAACATTGCGGCCGATCTGCTTATGAAGACAATTCTGCATAGACCGTTGATAAGTCACCTGGGCACTCTTGAGCCCAAAGGGCATGGACACATAGCAGAAGGCTCCAAAAGGAGTTATGAAGGTTGTCTTCTCCTGGTCCTTAACTGCCATTTTGATCTGATGATAACCAGAATATGCATCCAAAAAGCTTAAACGCTCGCAACCCGCCGTAGCATCAATAATTTGATCAATACGGGGGAGGGCAAAAGGATCTACTGGACAAGCCTTGTTGAGATCTGTGTAGTCCACACACATATGCCAAGTGTCGTTCTTCTTAAGGGCCAACACCGGATTAGCCAACCACTCAGGATGAAATACTTCAACGATGAATCTAGCCGCCAAGAGCCTGGCTACTTCTTCTCCAATAGCCTTGCGTCTTTCTTCATTGAACCGGTGGAGAAACTGCTTGACCGGTTTATACTTGGGATCAACATTGAGAGTGTGCTCAGCGAGTTCCCTCTGTACACCTGGCATGTTAGAAGGCTTCCACGCAAAGATGTCCCGATTCTCACGGATGAACTCGATGAGCGCGCTTTCCTATTTCGGATCCAAATTAGCGCTGATGCTAAACTGCTTGGACGAATCGCCGGGCACGAAGTCAACAAGCTTAGTCTGATCAGCCGATTTAAACTTCAGGGCCGGATCATGCTCTGTAGTTGGTTTCTTCAATGAAGTCATATCTGCCGGATCAACATTGTCTTTGTGAAACTTCAACTCTTCTGTTGCACAAACAGACTCAGCATAAGCCGCATCACCTTCTTCACACTCCAGAGCGATTTTACGGCTCCCATGCACGGTTATAGTTCCCTTGTGACCGGGCATCTTGAGCTGCAGATAGACATAACAAGGTCGTGCCATAAACTTAGCATAAGCTGGTCGTCCAAATAGGGCATGATACGGGCTTTTGATTTTCACCACTTCAAAGGTCAAAGTTTCTGATCTCGAGTCATGCTCATCTCCAAAAGCCACCTCCAGAGCTATCTTACCAATAGGATATGCCGATTTACCAGGCACCACACCATGGAACACCGTATTGGACGATTTAAGATTTTTATCTATTAACCCCATGCGATGGAAAGTTTCATAATAAAGGATATTGATACTACTCCCTCCATCCATGAGTACCTTAGTGAACTTATAACCTCCCACCCGAGGCGCCACCACCAATGCTAGATGACCTGGATTGTCAACCCGGGCGGATGATCTTCTCTGCTCCACACGATTGGCTGCTTGGACCAGCGCAAATAACGGGGCACTGCCGATTCAATGGAATTCACTGCCCTTTTATGAAGCTTCTGATCGCGCTTGTCTAGGCTAGTGGTGAAGGCATGATACTGTCCGCTATTCAACTGCTTCGGGTTGCTTTGGTAACCCGACTGCTGCTGTTGCTGCTGATTGCCCTGATGATTATAACCACCTTGGTTGCCTTGATTACCTTGATTGTTATGTCCACCCTGATTACCGTGGAATCCTGAACTGGAATTTCCTCCGCCATAACCCGGCCCATGAGATCCGGGGCCTGAACCGCCACCCGGTCCATGATCATACCGAAAGAGATCAAAAATTTTGAACTCCTGCATGATATAACAATCCTTCCAGAGGTGCGTGGATGGTACCTCCTTCGTCCCATGCTTTGGGAAAGGCTGGTTCAACAGATAAGACATGCGGTCCGGGTTAGGACTTGGTCCTCCACCACGCTGGGGCGGTTTACCCTTACGTCGCTGGCCCTTGTCATGTGTGTTAGTATTAGCCACAAAGTCTAAACTATGGTCCACCTTACGCTTGCTGCCGTTTCCATGACCCGCCGGGTTGTGGTGCTGCCCCTTGGCGTTGCCGCCCCTTTTTCCCTTCCCTGTCTTATCATCATCAGACTCGGGATCCTTGGTACTATCAGAGTCGGCATACTTCACCAGAGCGGCCATGAGAGTTCCCATGTCATTACAATGACGTTTGAGCGGTCCCAACTTCAACTTCAGGGGTTCAAACCGGCAATTGCCTTCCAATCTTAAAATTGCGGTATCAGCGTTGATGCGGTCCGATGAATGCACAATCTCTGAAACCTGGCGCACCCAACGGGTTGTTGACTCTCCTTCTTCCTGGACACAGGCAGCTAAGTCCATAATCGACATGGGTTGCTTGCATGTATCCTTGAAATTCTGGACAAAGCGGGCCCTCAACTCGGCCCATGACCTGATAGAATTAGCTGGTAAGCTCTTTAGCCAAGTGCGGGTCGTCCCCTCTAGCATCATGGTGAAGTATTTCGCGCACGCCGCATCATCCACATCCAGCATCTCCATGGCCATCTCATAGCTTTCGACCCATGTCTCAAGGGACAAATCGGCGGTGTAATTCGGCACCTTGCGCGGGCCTTTGAAATCCTTGGGCAGGCGCACGCTGCGCAACACTGGGACAAGACACGGTACTCCCAAAGAACTAGAAGTAACTCCTAGTTCCACCGATGTGGTTGGACGAACCGGAGTAAGCTGACGGGCTTCATGCTGCACCACTAACTCGGCCTCTCTACGTGCCCAAGCCCGGTCCACCACCTCCTGAGCATCACCAGCACCACCCGCCGGGTTATTGCCACGGGGCGGATCACGGTTCCACGCGTTGCTTGACACTGCCGGTTCATCCATACGCTTGCTGTAACTCCGGCTTGGACGAGGAGTGGAATGGATCTGATCGCGACTATATGAATAAGCCTCCTGCTGAACCAAAACTGTCTGAAGAAGCTCCCTAACCCGATGCGTCTCGACCGCCGCCGGAGATTCGCCTTCGATCGGGATGGCCGCATGTCGTGAAGCGGCAGCGACAATGTTGTCCATCGGGTTAGAGTAATGACCTGGTGGTGTCGGGACATGCTGTGTCACAATGTTGTTCTGACGAGGCGGATCCACCGAACGTGGGTGAACCGGCGCCCCCGCTCCAGGTGCCTCTGCCCGGTTTACCACCGGCGGATTACTGGTCCCTGCTCCTGGGGTATTAAAGAGGTTCTTAGCTTCGTAAACCAGCGGCAGGCGAGATCAGTACCTCCTCTTCAGGACATCGTTCGACGCACTCTGATCCAGCATAAGCCGGTAAGCCTGTGCATCCAGTGCGGCCCGCTCCGCAGCCATCCTGGAATCCTCAGCTGCCAAATCGGCTTTGGCCTGATTGATCTGACCTTTCACTTTTGCAATTTCCGCATTGTGTGCATCCTGATCCACTGGGTTAACTTCCGCCATCAGCGTTGCCAAAGCGTCAAACAAGTCAGATAGGACCTGAGCCGGCGGTTGCACGGGGCCTCCTGCCCCGGCCGCTGTCGCTGCTGTTGATCCGGAAATCATCGCCGCCGCAGTTGAAGAGTGGAGCGTTGGTTGTGTACCGGCCATGAAGATCGCAACCCGATTTGGCAGATCCAAGGGGTCTGGAATACTGTCGCCATCGGAACAACCCTCAATCCAGCCATCTTGCAACTGATACAGAGACTCGGTCTCTCCGGTTGATAACTCGTCGCCCGAATAAACGACGGTTTCACCACCAGATTCTGATCTATCCTCAGATTCCCCTCCGTGGATGACTCCCACGAAGGCACGCTTCATGACAGGCTTGACCCGGGCAGATCTCGCACGCAGCCGTTTTGACAAGGTCGGTGCAGATGTCCGACTCAGGGCCCGGTTCGCCGATCTTGCCAATGAAAACGTGTATGCCACCAAAGGGGACCCGGTACCCGTACTCGATTGAGCCGACCTCGGGGTCCCAGCCTGCATCGTCGATGTAGAGCTAGCCGCGACGACTCTTGGTCATCCGGCCCACAACATAACCCTTGAGTCCTTCGAAGCTGCCCTCCAAGAACTTGAAACCATCGTGCGATAGCCCCACGGTGGGCGCCAACTATCGTGGGTTTGTCACGGCAGATGTCCTCGTGAAAGGACTTAGTCGTGGAGCCATAGCTACGGGTTAGCTTAAAGGGGTTAAACCGGACAAGGGACACGAGAGTTTTATACTAGTTCGGCCCCTTACGATGAAGGTAAAAGCCTACGTCTAGTTGTGATGGAATTGCTGGGGTTTCGATGAGCAGGGAGCGAATACGCTTTGCCTGAGTCTCGAGTTGTTTTTTTGTTGTCCCTGAATCGCCGCCGGGTCGTCCCCTTATATACACGGGTTGACGCCCGCCGGTTTACAGAATCCTGAGGCCGACTTATAAACGTGTCCTGCTCGGTCTCTGCTCTTTCTATCTTACAACACAAGTTTACATATTAATGTTGGTTTATGTCTACAGGTCTTAAACCGACTTTGGGCTCTGGGCCTTCATAAAGCGTCACCGTCTGTCTTCATGGGCTTCAGATATAATGAACTACCATGGGGTTAACCCGTCCTCTCCTGGCCGGTTTACGCTCAGTAGTAATATCCCCAACAAACTGCGAAACATGTTACTTAAGAAAAAGCTATTCCAAATAAATATGCTATGCAAAATTATATTTCATAAAGTTTCATAGTATAATTCTAATGCTGGTAAAATTTTCATAATGATGATGGAACTTAAGATTCACAAAAAAAGAACTTAAACTTAAGAAATGTTTGACTGGCCCAATTTCGAAAGGGAATCGCTTGTGGCCGGTGCGCCGGCCCAAACTTTGGCCGGTCTGGTCCATCACGCAGCTCTGCCTTATCCACTTGCGTGGCTCCTTCTCCAATCGTTTTCTTCGGCAAACTCTTCCAAGCAGGCTCCCATGGCGCCGCCGCGAGCTACTCCAATGTCGTCGCCATCTCGTTGGTCGTGACCGCCATCTCCCAAGCTGCTTCGTCCACCTCCCACCATTGGCCGCAACCGCAAGCTGCTTCGTCCACCTCCTGTTATTGGTTGCCTTCGATAGAAGACGTTGCTACAACCATCGAAATCAAAAGTTGGAACCAGCTATTGCAAAAGCTACTACCGGCAAAGAAAATGTTGGAACCAGCAAATCAAAACATGGGGTTGGGAGATGAAATTGCTACAACCGACAAATAGAAAGCCGGAGCCGACAAATTAAAAAGCTGCAACCGGCTAAATCGAAAACAAAGCTATACCAGGAGCACGGCGACCTTGCAAAAAAAGGTGTTGCATCCACAGCAGTTGCTGGCAACTGCCGTCGCGGCCAACGAGGTCTTGAATTTGTTACAATCGGCAACCGCAAAAGCTACCATCGGCGATCTTTTTTGCTTCGACGGACATGGACGTGGATCCTGAATTTTGTTAGAACCGGCAACCAGAAACGATACCACAGGGTGAGTTTTTTTAGCTACATCCTTTCATGGATTAGTTGCATGCCGCGACGGGCGGCAACGACGTTTTGCTGCAACCGTGTTTCGATCTTCCTACCACTGGCGATGATTTTTGCTACATCCACGCATTTTGGTTGGAACCATGAACTGACAGAAAATCTGGACCCCGTGAACACACAAGCTCCCCGGCGGTGACCACGACTAGGGCAGGGGGTGTTGCAGCTGCAGCCGGAATCTCGACTAGCAGATGCTGGAAGCGGCGACGACCGGTGCTACAAGCCACATCGGCGAATGCTGCATGTGTCGATGGCCGGCGACGATGGAGTTGCGTGGGCTCATCATCCAGCTGCGGCCGACGACGGAGGTGGCTAGCTGCGGGGGGACGGGTGCGGCGAAGGCGCAACCTGATGCGCCGGAGGGCGACGGGTGGCCCGCGGTGCGGGAGCCTACTCCCAGAGCGGGGGATTTTTTTCCGGAGGGGATCTCGCGGGCTCGTGGTGTTGGGAGAACGAAGACAACGCGCTGGGCGGGGCCAGCTGGCGAAATCAAGCGGCCAGGAACGTGCGAATCGGGCGGCCGGCATACGACCGACCCAACCATTCGGCCGGTGCGCCGGCGCCTATCACTTCCCATTCCGAAATGCCTTGCACTAATGACGTACTCCATCCGTTCGGAATTACTTGTCGCAGAAATGGATGTATCTAGACGTATTTTAGTTCTAGATACATCCATTTTCATGACAAGTAATTCCGAACGGAGGGAGTAGCTGGTGAGTATTACGAGAAAAGTATAGTTCCCCCCCTCAAATGTGGCTAATCGGATCAAATACCCCCTATACTTTAAAACCGGTTATTTAACCCCCTCAAATCTGGAATACCGGATAAATCTCCCCCTAGAGTGGTTTTGGTAAGGATTGATAAGGATTTTAGGTGGTTTTGACTAAAGGTTGCTGACTGAACACTTCGCAGACGTACGGCTGCCGACGACGAGCTCGATCACGTCGCGGATGGACAGCGGCATCAAGGTTGCAACCGCCCTATGGGCCGACAAGACGACGTTGTCCATGGAGAAGGGCTCCAGCGGCACGTCAGGCTTGCTCTCGAACACGCCCAGTGCGGCGCTGCCGCTGATGACGCCCTCCTGCACCTGACGAGCTCCCGCGGCGGCCGACGTTGACCAGCATGCCGTTCTTCCCCAGCGCCTTCATCTCTTCCTGGTTCACCAGGTGCTTCGTCTCATCTGTCAGCGTGCATGAGAGCAGCAGCACGTCGCTGCTGGCGGCAAGGTCGCGCACGACCCGGACGAACTCGTACGACATCGATGGCTCAGGCGACATGGAGTGGCACGGCACGGCCCGCCGTCGTGATTGCCGGCGACGCCGATGGATAGAACATTGCGCATCCCCACCCGGGAGGCTGCCCTTTCTTGGCCTCGCCCCGATCGGACCTTCGTCCAAATCATCTGGCCGGATTGGGCCGCCGCCGATTTTGCAAGAGGTAGCTAGCGTCATCCGTCCGGGCGCTCTCGCCGGAATACGTACATATAGTTATAGCTAGCTTCATGTGTGAATCGACCCATCTGCCTGCCTGCTTGTCTCTTGTGTACGTGAGCGTCTCTCGGACACATCCGGCCGGAAAGCACAAGGACGTAGCTTGTCGGAAAGTACATGCGCCGAGGTTGCGTCTACGCCAACATGCTCCGTTCTTGACACCGGCTTACGCTCTCGCCGGCAATCACCACCGATCCAGAAACGTCAGCAGAGAACTCGACGACAACAGATCGAAGAGGTAGGTCGATCATGGACTCGGTTGGTGCGCACGCGGCCGGTGACGGAGACTTCAGGAGGTAGGCGAGGCGAAGTAGGGGAGGCAAGACGACTGTGCTTCTCACGGCGGCCACGGGGCCGGCTGGTGGAGAACGCGATGCAGTCGGACGCGAGGGGCGAAGCTCTGCCGAAGGTGGGGACGCAGGGAGGCGGCCCGTGGCGGACATGACGGCCGGCAGCGGCGTGCAGTCGAGCGCCAGCACAATGTCAAAGGCAAAACCATCTGAAATCCTCCCCAAAACCACTCTAGGGAGAGATTTATCCGGTATTCCAGATTTGAGGGGGTTAAATAACCGGTTTTAAAGTTTGGGGGCTATTTAATCCGAATAGCCACATTTGAGGGGGAAAACTATACTTCTCTCGAGTATTACCTCCGCAACATTTTATAAGACGTTTTTTTAGAGTCCATCACAGTGTAAAAAAATACAAATTACGCAATTTGACATGGAAAAGAAATATAGTACTAATCGCATCGTGTAAGCATGAGCTGTCATCCTGCCTGTCCACCAATCACAGTTGGAGATTCTGACAGGCAAGGGGGGATATGCAAAACACCGCACCCATCTTCGCCCCCTTGCAGGTAGGTCCCCACGTGCCGTTTCCCCCTCCCCGTCTACCTCCCTGGAAGCGGCCTCCACCCCCTCGTCCTCCCCGGATCTACCCCGACGCCTCCTCCTCCTCCCGCACAGCCACCCACCGCCGGGGGAGGCGACCGAGGGAGTCCAGTCGTCACCCGGAGAATCGAGGGGGAACGCGCCGAGGGAGCAGAGCAAAATGTTCAAGTTCCTCAAGGACGTGGTCGCGGGATCCGGATCGGGCCTCAAGGACTTCCCCTACACCATCGGCGAGCCCCACGCCTCCGCCTGGGGCTCCTGGACGCACCACCGCGGCGCCTCCAAGGTACTTCACGCCCGCCTCCTCCCCGCCTCCTGCCTCCCGACCGGGGCTGGGCCGATTGGATCCCCCGTAGGGCATGCGAGCTTCTCGATGCCGTGCTGAACTGGCGATCCGGGAGCTGGAGCTGATTGCGTGCGCTTTTCTACGGGGATTCTAGCCTGGGCTTTCGGCGCTTCGAGGCCTCGTGCGCGCTGGACCGTGTATGCGCCTGTGCTCTGTAACAGTGTCAGGGCAGGGTACAGTTTTCTAGTTCGTGTTAGGCTGGTGCTAGCTTCGGCAACGCTGTAGGAAGTCAAATGGCTGAGTTCAGTGCCCTTAGGAAGTAGAATTCGTGGATCCAGTGCTTAGTTGATAATCTCGGTTAGTGGATGGTTGAACTTGAAATGGATTGCATAAGTTGTGGAGGCCCTCCATTGTGATCCAATGTATTGAAGTGTGAAACGTTTGTGTATAATGTTACCGCTGACCACCAAGGTTATTTTCACCATAATTCTGTTTCGAACATAACCGTTCCCTTGTCTTCTCCAGGACGATGGATCGCCTGTGTCTATTTTCTCACTGTCTGGGAGCAACCCTCAGGACAGGCACATGGTTGCTGGCCGTAATGGTGTTAAGAGATTACGAACAGTAAGTTTCTCATTTTTATCTATAAGATTATTGATAACTAGGAGTGCTATTACTACGTCATATTTAGAGCAAAGTGAGTGGTGGTAAACAATTAGTCTTAAAAATATTACGACCAACACAAAAGTTGGGAAACAACTGTAGACAGCATATATTTAATAATGGTGCTATATCTCAGCTTTGCAAACATGATTTTCTAATATACTTCGAGGCAAACAACTGTAGACATCATATATTTTATAATGGTGCTATATCTCAGTATTGATAACATGATGTTCTAATATACTTCAGTCCATGTTTATCATTTTTGTATTGGCACCTGCTAAGTGCTAAGTCAGTTGAGTGTTGTTTGTAATGCAGGTACGCCATCCAAATATATTATCCTTTCTTCACAGTACAGAAGCAGAAGTTCCTGATGGACCTGCTATAAAACACACAATATATATAGTCACAGAGCCTGTTACACCACTTTCTGAAAAGATCAAAGAGCTGAACCTGGGAGGTACACAGAGGTACAATGCGCTTCTCTTGTCTTCTCGTGTTTAACAAAACTTGGCATGCATGTGCGTACTTGTCTGCCGTAAGGCTAGCTGAGCGATATGATTTGTTTTAACTAGATTATATTTGATCCACACTAACTGAACAGTGATTCCATAACGCTGAGGATCTGTAATAACATTCCTGTGTGAAAATATCTAATAACCAGGTTGGAATCTGCTGGTAGGCAAACCAGTGGCGTTGTGTCTGAGAAGTCTAGAGATAAAGAGTTCTTATCAGTGTTCACCGTGGTGCTACCTTGTAACCAGTGCTCGCCTCTGACTGTTCACACACCCAGTAGTTATCACACGACCTAACCAACTCGATCATGCGGCCTGATCGGTAATTGCACTGACAGGGGCACAAAATCATTGTATATGAATGGGTATACTTCATAGTAGACTGTAGACAGCAGTTTACATGGTACTGCACAAATTCTAGTCAAGAGTCATTGATATGTTGGCTTACTGTGCCATTGCTACCCATTTCTTGAGATAAAAATTTTGCAGTTGGCTGGCTATCTTCTTTTGTCCTCAAGATTTTATATTTTTCTTCCATTTTAATTTTCATTTTTGTTCAGTATAAACTTTATTCTCATCAGTAAGTTGTTCCAGAGATGAGTATTTTGCTTGGGGTCTTCACCAGATATCAAAAGCTGTGAGCTTTCTCAACAATGATTGCAAGCTCGTAAGTTCCTGCCTTAATATGAAACCTTATCTTCTATTTCTTTTCCACGCAAGCTGTTTATAAAACAAAAATCCTTTATTTGTTGCTATCTCATATCCGCTTGTAGATTTGATTACTGCTAATGTTGCTGGATTGCTGCTTGCTCATTATATCGTTCTATATTGTTCCAGACACTGAAGCAAAATTTATATGTATATTGTGCCAATCGATTTGTCGCATCATGCTTGAAGCCCAAGTTATTTTCAGAACTTCTTTGTTTATTTGGTTCTATGGCTTTTGACAGAGCCTTTTCTAGTTATTACATGGCTGCCACTTGAGCATACAGACTTTTTTCACCGGAACAAATTATTTTCTGTGAGATCCTTAATTTCTTCATCTTTTTCGTAGTTAAAAAAGGCATGCCTATGCTCTAGGCAATAGCAAAGAAAAGCGCAAGGCTGTGGCAAACCGAACAATTAACGCCTAGCTCTTAAAAAAAACTTTCATCCTTATTAAAAGATTAATGTGGGACATATAACTTTGGCATTAGATCATGCGTTCAACCTAACACCAAAATCTGTTGCAAGCCTTACACTCCAAACCCTTGATGCAGATGAGGCCAAGTATTATTCCGCTGTCAAACGGCTTATACTGTGTTATTTCATTGAGCATTTGATTTCTGCTTTAAGTTACTCCTTTACTATGCACTGCCTTTTTGAGAGGTTCTCACGGATCATAAAATACCATGTTTCTCTTGCTTCACTGCAATTTATATTTATGTCTGTGAACTATGTCAAGCCAACCTTGTTAGTTGACATTACTTGTTAACCGATAATTAGAGGACTATATAATGCACATGTAGTAGATATACTTGTTGAACGTACAGATATGTCTTGGTGACGGTAAAATCATGTTGGAGGATGTTTTATGGGGTCATATTTGACCTGATATTGTGATAATTCATAACTTTATTGTTGAAAATAACAAGTACTGTCAGTATTTCAATCTTAAATGAGCTGATTGCTGTCCCTTTATCAATTTCAGGTTCATGGAAATGTGTGCTTGGCTAGTGTAGTTGTTACTCAAACTCTGGACTGGAAGCTTCATGCTTTTGATGTTCTCTCAGAATTTGATGCCAATAACGAAATCGCTAGTAGCCCTATGTTGGTAATGCCTCTCAATCGATACCTTTATTTATGCTAGACAGATGTAGCACTACATACAGTTCTCTTTCAGCTATGTTTTGGTGACTGTTCAAACCAGCTTTTATGTCAAGCTCGGAAATTCAGAAATATATATTATTTTCCGTGATTACATCATATAGATGTTTGAATCTATGTCAAGATCTTCTCATTTTATGTTCATCTGCAGCAATTTGAATGGTTAGTTGGAGCACAGTACAAGCCACTGGAGCTGACAAAGTCAGATTGGGCTTCAATTAGAAAATCACCTCCGTGGGCAATTGATTCATGGGGATTGGGTGAGCTGACCTAACTCACTGCATTGTAATAGGGTTCCCTTTCCTCAATTGCATTCTTATGTGGCGATTCTGTTTATTCTTCCTGTTTAAAAATGGGGAAAACTTCTTTTTCAAACGGTTCTCACCACTACCAGTTGCGCACTCGCTCTTCTTTACTTAACCTATTGAAGTTGTTCAGTTATTTCGCAATGGGTATTTTCTCTGTGCGTGAATGCATGGAAGTCTTTCATGGTAATTTTACCCATTTTGAATTCTAGACCAAGTCAACGGTGAGATTGACTAATGAAAAACTTGTCAAGTCTAAACTAAGAAAATCAGATGATATCCACTCTTCTGTATGGTGATACTTCTGTTTGGTGCACCATCCCTCTTGTTTCTTCAATGTTGCTCCTTATGCACAACGAAATAATGAGAACATATGACACAACATACGTCACTCATTGCAGGGTGTTTAATTCATGAGCTCTTTTCTGGTGGAAAGTTGAGCAGGACAGAGGACCTTCGCAACATTGCTTCAATCCCAAAGGTTAGCTTGCATGACTGTGTGCTGGGGTTTGGTTTGTTCTTGAGCTATCTTGTGAACACATCAGATTCTCCATTGTCTGTACCGTAGAACATCATTGACACGGTTTCTCTGACTTCTAATGTTATTGATTTTGTTTTTGTTTTGTTGCAGTCTCTGCTTCCAGATTACCAGAAGCTCTTAAGTTCTACACCTTCTCGTAGAATGAATCCTTCAAAACTTATTGACAACAGCGGCAAGTTCAATAGTTTTTCATTGTCATTCAAGCACTATTTTTTTCATTTTATCTGTCTTTTATTAACACCCATCTTCTTCAGCCTTTGTTCTTAATGCTGTAATTAACAATTTGGCTTTTAATTTCAGAGTTTTTCCAGAACAAGTTGGTAGAGACCATCCAGTTCATGGAAGTTCTTAATTTAAAGGACAGTGTTGAGAAAGATAGCTTTTTCCGGAAACTCCCAAATATAGCAGAACAACTTCCCCGTGAGATAGTTCTGAAAAAGGTACCGTGAAACTCCCAGTTAGAACCCATGAGGCCTGAGTTTGGACTTTGTTAATTTTCTGTGCAACTAACTGGAGTTCCTTGTTTATGTTTATATCTTGTCTACTTTGTGAATAGTTGCTCCCTGTATTGGCATCTGCTCTTGAATTTGGTTCTGCTGCTGCTCCAGCCTTGACTGTTCTGTTAAAGATGGGTTCCTGGCTTCCAGCTGATCAGTTTAGTACTAAGGTTTGTCATCATTTATTTTGCTTTTGCTCAATATATATTTTGGTTCTTGACCATCCAGTAAAGATGGTTTGTGGGCTTGTCACTCATGTTGAGAATACTGGCCCTTTTCAGGTTTTGCCAACTATTGTGAAGCTTTTTGCCTCGAATGACCGAGCTATCCGAGTTAGTCTTTTGCAGCACATAGATCAGTTTGGAGAGTCATTGGCATCTCAAACAGTTGATGAACAAGTATGCGCTCTATTTTTATATGGTCGTATGTTTGTTTCTAAGTGTTCACATTTGACAGGATAATTCTGGATTTGCAGGTTTTTCCTCATGTTGCCACTGGGTTCTCTGATACTTCTTCTTTGCTCCGTGAACTGACACTGAAGTCGATGCTTGTATTGGCACCAAAAGTGAGTTGCACGTACTTCCACGTTGGGCCTAAGTTTTATTTGACTAGGTCTACTAATTTGGGCTTAGTTCATTTGAAGATTTTGGAACTATAACCATTCTTGCTTCGGAATTTTGATTTTTGTGTTCCCTTTAGTCATAATTATGGTTTTAAAGAACAATCCAGGGACTTCAGTTTGTTTCATGGTCCTCCTCTATTACATGAGAGTTTTTTTTGTCTTTTGTGCTAATTGGCTGATCTGTTACTGTAGTTATCTCAGCGTACAATCTCAGGATCTCTCTTGAAGTATCTCTCTAAGCTTCAGGTGATGTTTCATTCTAGTTAAAATTGGTTTCAACCCAGTGATGCGTTGGTGGATATGAGAAGGGTTGTACAGTTGAGTAAAAGCATTGTTGTTTGTCTTCAGGTGGATGAAGAACCTGCAATCCGGACAAACACTACAATTCTTCTTGGGAATATTTCAACTTACATGAATGATGGGGTTTGTTCCAAAGATGCTCTACCTTTTTTGTTGCTCTTATTGCTAGTTTTCCTTCGAAGTGTTGCTTAGATATGCTGCACTAGTGATGCTGCGGAATTCTAGATGTGCCAATTGGCATATCTGGGGAGATCTTGACCACAATTGTTTTTAAGTCTTGAATCCTAGATATTCTCCATCAGTAAGGTTCTATTTTTTGTTGAAAACTAGCTGGTTGCTGGCGGCAAACACATACAATAATGAATGAAGACCGGAAGAAAATAGTACTAGTTGGCCACGATTTGTCACAAAATGGAAAGATAGCAATGTCTAGGGGCAAGCTTAAAATCTTTTCTTGTTTGATTGTGCAATGCAAGTGCAACTTCTGCCTTTTCTTCTGTGTCCTGGATATGGACTTCATTTGATTTTTTTACAGTTCAACCTTATTTATAATCTTTGTTAATGCGGCTCTGTTATTTTTACAGACTAGGAAGCGAGTATTGATCAATGCATTCACAGTCCGTGCATTACGTGATACCTTCCCGCCTGCTCGAGCAGCTGGTACATTAACCTGAGCAGATGTGTTGTTGTACTATTGATAGAGCATTCTTCCACTGATTATTGTGACAAAGTATGAATCATTATTTTACCTTGCCAGGAATCATGGCACTGAGTGTCACTAGTTCATACTACGAAATGACAGAGATTGCAACCCGTATACTGCCTAACATTGTTGTCCTTACATTTGACCCAGACAGGTAAGTTGGAACCTTTAGCTCTAGCTCTCTCTAGTATGTCATTGCTGAAATATAAGACTGCTGGCCTAATCACTACTGCCTCCAGTTGTTACATATGTTGTTTTTAGACATGTTTGCAAAATACCATGTTGTGGTTAGTGGTGTTTATTATGAGGCTGTCCCTAATCACTCCCTTTAGCTGGAATTGCACTCTTACGGACTAGCAATTTGTGGTTAATTAGTAGTTTTTGTTACAATACTGTCCCTATTTAACTCCCTTTTGTTTGAACTGCACTCACAATAAAGTGATGGTTTTCCCCTTTTAGGATTGCGTTTAGGGACTTTAAGCCATTTAGCATCAAAATTAAAAAGCGATATAGGCATTTATCCCATCCATCGACTGAGGAGAACAGCTGTAAACCCGCCTAATTTTATTATTGATGCAAATTTGAGCTCCCAAATTCCATCTGAGTGGATGTTCTGTCCTATTTTATTCACTCTCACTGCAGCCTTTCTTCTTTGAACCCATAAAAGCTGAACCCAGACCTCCATAGCCATGTGTATCAATATGTTAGTATTCACACATGTCTCCTTTAAAAGCAAGCCTTGGTTATTAACTAGCTATCCTCCCGTGACACGAGTGAATCTTGTGATCTCACAATTAAAAGACATCATTTGAGCACTAGATGCATCATTAGTTTTAAAGAACTGGCATATTCCACTTTTGACAAAAGTTGATATATACCTGAATACAAAGTTTTAACAACCAAAGTGGTCAATGCCAAGATGGCAAAATGGTGACGTGCATCACGTTAAGGCCTTTTTCATTTGTTCTTACTGTACTTTTTTGACTTGGTCTTTCAGCTAATCCATTCTTATTTTATTTATAGTGATGTGAGGACCAAGGCTTTCCAGGCTACTGACCAATTCTTGCAAATAGCAAAACAACATCATGAAAAGGTAGCATATCTAGTTTATATGCCTACTATAAATCGACTGTTTTATTACACTAGCTGTGGATTGTGGCACAATATGCTGGCTGTTAACTTAGTGTTGCAACATGTCCTTTTGTTTTCTTTATTCCAAATCTAATATGTACATGTGATATATTATTTTATTTTGAAACCCACTTTTTAAAATTTCAAAATAGAAAGAACACATATGCTTAGGTGTACAAAATCCATGTCCTATGCATGTTTATTATCATTAACTCTTTCTTACATTTATTATTTCCTTGATCTGCCCGGATGTTGGCTGGTGAAGGTACCAGATCTAGTATACTAGCCTAATTGTTCCAAAAATACATTCATGTATACTCCCTCCGTCCCAAAATTAGTGTCTTAACCTTAGTACAACTTTGTACTAAAGTTAGTACAAAGTTGGGACACTTGTTTTGGGACGGAGCGAGTATATTATTGCTGTGATAAGGTTCTCCGCTGTGATGTTGCTAATACAACATATGTACCTCTACCCTTTTGTTTTATCAGTGTTGCTCTTCTTATATTGTGATTATTTTTTTACTTTGTTGTGTTTTATAGCTTAACACAGGAGACAACAGGGCAGCCGAAGGTACTGGTGTTCAGTTAAAGCCTGGAAATGCTAGTTTACTTGGGTAAGTTGTCATATGTCCCAATCATCATATGCAAGCTTGCTTATGTCTTTCAAGGTCCTACATGTACTGCAAACTAGAGTTTTCCTAACTAACCTCATTTTAAAACAGTATCTCTACTTGAATGCTTAGAATTGTGTCTAGTATGTGTTTAGAACTTAAAACAATCTTAGACTACAAGATTTCTTATCTATTTGAAAACTTAAATTTTGGACATATTAATATCAAACTGAACTTTCATAAACAAAGGGAACATGCAAAAAAATTTGATTGTGGGAACCATGCTGCAAAGGCCCTTGGTGAATGTAGTTATTTAGTACTCTCTCTGTTCACTATTATAAGATGTTTTGGATATTTCAGTATGGACTAGATACATACTGAAATGAGTGAATAAACACACTAAAATGTGTCTATATACATCCGATTCAGAAAAAAAGTTACTCCCTCTGATCCGAATTAAATGACACAGCCTCTATACAATGTCCATTTTACATTGTATAGAGGATGCGTCAATTAATTCGGATCAGAGGGATGCGTCAACTAATAGTGAACAGAGGGAGTACATATCAACTCATGTAGCAGATGCTGCTGAATATGTCTGATGCTAGCATGCTTGCTAGGAAACACCCATTTCTTAAGGCAGCCGTGTCAATTTTGTGCTGCATTGTGCTCTGGGATCTAATAACGTCCATTAACCTTTGAAAACTATGACACTGATATTTTTTTTGCTTGAAACTAACTAGTTAGTGTATACAAGAGCAAAAACTTAGCTACTTCCCTTTTTTACTTAGCCAAATGAAGCCTGAATGATGTATGCATCTACAGTTGTACTGGAGCTATCTTTATGCCTTTTCAGTTTATCTTTAGAATTTTCTGGTTTTGTATGCAGTTGATTTATTACTTACTAGAAAGCGTACATATACAGGTGGGCCATGAGTTCTATTACTCAGAAGGGAAAACCTTCCGACCATGGTCCAGTATCTACTGCAAATGCCAGTAACTCTCAAGTTTCAGCACCCCCAAGTACCACATCAGGTATTATTCATTTTCTAAATTTCTTAAATCCTTGGGAGTTTTGATCTCAGTTTTCATCTCTTCCATAAACCTGGAGGGCTTATAAAGGTGTCAAGGTGTAATTTTGTGGAACGAGGATTAACAGAAGTTATAGATGTGTTACATTGCATGTGAGTCCTTATGTTGGGTATTATATTGTCACAGATACTCACTCTGCCCCAGCAGCATATGCACCAGCAGCCACTTCCAACTCTTTTGATCAAACTGCACCAGCATCAGCAAGCTCATCTATGGATGGATGGGGTGAGCTCGAGAACGGTAACCAGGAAGAGAATGGTAGTGATAACGAAGGATGGGATGATGTAGATCCATTTGAAGAAAAGTCACCGCCATCTCTTCTTTCTAACATACAAGCTGCCCAGAAACGTCCGGTGGTGCAACCAAAGCAACCAAGTAAGTTTTACCTTTCTGTCGTGGTGCATTTGTATCTCAAGGAAGGACATATGCATCTCTGTTAAAACACTTATTGGCTAATTTATTTTCTCAATTCAAAAATTTCAACCATAGTTCCAAGTTCATCAAGATCAAATCAGCCAGCGGCACCAAAAGCAGGGGAGGATGCTCTATGGGGCCCTACGGCTGTTCCAGCACCCAAAATCGCACCGAAGTCTGCAGGCATCAAACCCTCGGTATCGCACAATGATGATGATGATCTCTGGGGTTCAATAGCTGCACCTCAGCCGAAATCATCTGGGAAGGCTTTGAAACCAGCAGCAGCGAATAATGACGACCTATGGGGTGCCATTGCAGCACCCCCGCCGGCAACCAAAGCTAGGCCTCTGGCGTCATCCGGTAGGGGCCGAGGAGCAAAGCCAGCACAACCAAAACTTGGTGCTCAAAGAATAGGAAGGACCTCCTCAACTGGCATGTAGAGTGCCATGATACAGTTGTTGTACAAGGATGCAACCTTTTTCTCCTTTTCTTTTGTCCTTGATGTGTCTAGGAGATCCTCTTTGTAAACTAGCCCAATCATTTATACGACATGAACATTGCTTGAACTCTGCCCGTTGTATAATATCACAATTGTGTAATATGGTGGTAGCTCAGGAAATTTATGTACATCACAGGTTACAGTGTTTGAACTGTGCCATCAATATATGGTTTTGCCTTTGTTTTCCTGGGCTTAGATTTGTTTGGACGAACCAGACAAGGTTTTACATATCTTCTAAATGATCGTCTGGATTCATCTAAGAATCGTTCTAAAATTTTGGTGTTGCATGTTGTATGCATGTTGATAGCCTGTGACCAGGATTGTGCAATTTTTACGATGATATGTACCGTCAGGAGCTACCACTCTGTTGGTTTCTATGATGAACTGGGGATTAACATGCAGCTCTAGCTTCCATGTTGGAAAACCGCCCGAAACCACTATCAGCCTGTTGCAAGCAACCACAGATCTCAGCTTACAACACGGTACAAAATTGTTCAGCGTATTAAGAAGTATACTCGGCAACAATTTGTGGGTTAGGAAATTGTTTACAGTAGCTGTCAGTAAGCGCAGCACCCAGTATGAAGCCGGGGGGTGCTGTTGCAACAAAGCATAGATCACAAGACAGTATATCGCGACCTGACGCCACTGCATTCCTTGTGTGCCTGATCTTGATATCCTGGCAACGAATAAGTGCACTAGAATGGCAAAAATAGTTGATAGCAGAAGGAATGCAACGATTCCAATGACAAGAATACAAAATTGCCTTCAAAATCGACTAACACCAGTGGAATCTAATAAGCTCTAAAATTTGCGTGCACGCATGAACATACGGCTCAACATCACATCAATTTTTTCTTTTGCCTTTCCATCAGCCCTTTCCTGATGCAACAGATGGCGGTTCATTCTTTATATTTGACTAAACAACCGACCTGAACCATCCCAACGATGCAGAACATGCTGACCATTGCTGGTGTACTCTGAACCACATCTGGTAAAAAAATCTGGCATTGTCACACCATTGTCTCAAACAGAGCGGGGTAATTCCTCCGTAGAAGGTCCAAGGGCGTGGGTGGAGCATAGCACTTCCACAAGGAATTGCATGGGACCTCGAGAAAATTTGCAGTTTGTTCTACCGGGCTGTCCAGCACCAGGATAACCATCCATGAATCGGGTCTGAACCTCTGATTCTGCAAAACAAATGGGAGCCTGATCTTCAGGGAGTTGAGCATTTCGATCTGAGAGTACTGGTCAATCTAACAGCGAGCGCTGTTGATCCAGCCCTCCACTTTTCTCATAGCTGGAGTGGAAGGTTAGTAGTAGCATAGTCACCAACCCTGTTCCAGTGAGCACTGATCTCTGGAGTGAATTCTTCCCTCTCCTAACAGTGAACACCAAATTCTTCACCAGTAGTCTTTGCAGGAGCATGCTCCACCTTCGAAGCGATGGAAGCGGCTCGCATCCCTGACGAGAAATGCCCGGTTGGCAATTGCAGAGACCGCCTTTAGGAAAGAGTGGCAGTCCCCGCATACCCTTAGGTTCTTGATCACCACAATCTCACTGTCATCCGTGTTCAGCATAGCAAAGGCCACAGCGAGCTTCTCGCTGTGAAAGCCGATCAACGGTGCAGCCATCTTGTTGGAGTGCCCCTCGTCCACTCTGCCTCGCTCCATATCCGCAGTGCCATCTGTTTTCTCCTTCACCATTTGTTCAAGCCTAATCACGAGCTTGTAAATCCTATTTGCCTGCGGATGTGAGTGGTCGTCAGCCATGAATAGATGTACTCTCCCCTTGTGTTCGACATAGCTGCACCCAGGCTCCTTCTTGAGTCCGCGCTCCCTCATCATCGCCCGCACCCTCACTACACCATCCGTTTGTCCCGTGTCTGTGTATATGTTCGCCATGAGCACATAGTAGCCCACATTGCTCGGTTCGAGCTTGATGACATGCTCGAAAGCCTCCTCCCCTATCTCCACATTCTTATGTATCTTGCATGCCCCAAGAAGGGCACCCCACACGGCACCGTCGGCTGGCATGGGCATTGAAGAAATGAGTTCTTGCGCCTCCTTGAGACGGCCGGCCCGTCCAAGGAGGTCCACCATGCAGGTGTAGTGCTCCAGTGTAGGTCGCAACTGGTATGTACTCTCCATTGCTGAGAAGTACTTGCGCCCCTCCTCGTACATTCCAGCGTGGCTGCACGCCGACAAGAGGCCGACCATTGCGACATTATCTGGCCGGATGCCTTCTGACACCATCGCCTGGAAGAGATTTACAGCAACATCGCCATGCCCGTGCATGCCGTAACCGGTGATCAGCGCCGTCCAAGACACAATGCTCTTCCTGGGCATTTCGTTGAACAGCCGCTGTGCCTGGGGCAAATTGCCGCAGCGTGCATGGAAGTTGATGAGAGAGTTGCAGAGCTGCATGTTGGCACGGAAGCCTGGGAGTCTCTCTTGCATGTAGCGTTCGACACCCAGGCCTACACCGCGCGCTCCAAGGTGGGCACACGAGGAGAGCACGCTCACGAGCGTCACGGCGTCTGGCTCCACGCCGCCGCCATCGTGGCCACACATGCGGCTGTAGAGATCAAGGGCGTCCACCGCGAGGCCATTCTGCGCGTGGGCTGAGAGCACGGCGTTCCACGAGACGATGTCACGGGAGGTCAATGGCATCTCGTCAAACACCTGCCGGGCAAGGCCAGCGCCGCGGCGCGCGTACGCTGATATAAGGCAGTTGGCCACGTTTGTCTCGGCGGCCAGCCCTGCTTTCCCCACGAGGGCATGGAGCTGCGGCACGACGCTCTGAGGAGCGGCGGGGAGCAGCGTCATCAGCGTGACGGCATCGAAGGGGGCGCTGGCCGCCCGCATGCGGCGGAAGAGGGCAAAGCAGGCGGCCGGGAGCGCGTGCATCGCGCATCCGGAGATGAGGGAGTTGAAGGCGGTGCGGAGCGTGGTGGGGGGAGTGGATGCAAGGGGCATTTCGTCGAGGAGTTGGTGGCCGCGCGGGAGCAGGCCGAGGCGGGAGTAGGAGGAGAGCAGCGAGGAGAGGAGGTAGGCGTCGGAGGAAGGGAGCAGGCCGCGCTTGCAACCGAGTGCCTGTATCTGGGCGACGCCGGAGACCAGGGATAGCGCCGTGCAAGAGATGACCGCGGCTGGCAGCGCAAGGGCGTGCGGCGGCGGCGAGGGGTCGCCGTCGCGGAGCAGGGCCAGGACCTCCCGGTGCCGGCCGAGGCGCGACAAGGTGCGCACCCGGGCGCTCCATGGCTCCGTGCCGTTAGCGTCGCCTGCTAAGGCGGCGGCGGCGGAGGTCGCCGCGGAGGTGGAAGGCTCCGTGGTCATCTTTAGCCAGCACAAGCCGGGATTTTTTTTTTGAGTAAATTTTGAGGGGACGAGATTATCCCGGCCTAGTTGCGAAACGGTGCCTCCCTCCCAGGGCCCAGGTCGCTGGTTAGCTGTTGGCGGCCCAACAAGGCCCAGGTCGCCTAAACACGTGCTTCCTTTATGAAGGCTCTCGTCGGCTCTAGAACAGCGCATTTTCTCCAACCTCAGCAACTCCTCGCGCCGCCGCCACCTCCTCCTCCACGCCGGCCTCCCAAGGTATACCCCCCCTCCCGTCCTCCCCATCCCGCCGCCACTGTCGCCCCCCGATCCGATCCGCCCAGCCCCTCCTCCCATCCCGCCCAGCCCCGCCGCCCAGTGGCGGAGCTAGGATTTAAAAGCAGGGTGGTCCAACTTAAGATTTTTTTTACCGCAGATATGACATGTCGGCATATTAGCATAGAATTTCAGCCTTGGCACTGATCAATCGGTAATAACAGGATATGTTACACAACAAACCCTTATATCCCCTAATTTACATTCTGTCCAGATCCGGTGCCTGATTCTATCAATAAAAATTAAGGAGTGCCCGAGTGGGGAGTGATGACCTACCTCCGTCGGGCTGCTGGCTGGCTAGCTCTGCCTCTGCACATGCTAGCGTCGTCGGGCAGGACTGCGTCTGGGCTGCTGCGGGCTGCAGTTGGGGTGTCAAGCGGGAGCCTCCTAGATGTGGTATAACGAGCGGCGCTGCAGCAGTGGATTCCTTCCCCGGGCTGCGTTGCTAGCTCCAACCGTGACGACAATGAGTGGCCGGCGAGGCGATGAGTCCAGAGCACTAGAGCCAGGTGAGCAGGGCGGGAGGAACATGGAACGGGATCAGAGTTCGGGAGGCAGCGAGGAACGAGCGAACAAGCGCGCGAGGTAGCTCAGGGTTTCTCCCATGGGCTATCGTATATGGGCCGACCCAAAATCTCAGGGTGGGCCGTGGCCCACCCTGTCCACCCTCTAGATCCGCCCCTGCCGCCGCCTAAGTATGTGTGTTACAATATAATAACTCTGGTTATGCAGGTTGCGACGATGGCGCTGCTAACCAATGTTTCTGTGGATGGAATGGAACAGCTCAATGACGGATTTGCCCCTGGATTGGACGTCCTTCCGCAAACTCTACATACCGTATGTCGACTCTTCCACTCTATATGCTTACTTTGTGTCCACTCTATGCTTAATTTGTTTCTGGTTTCAGATCAACAAGCTCGTTGAAGCGGCACAAGTTTTGCCGGCGTTCGTTGCTAATGCCCGATACACCATGGAGGAGCACCAGAGCCTGACGTTACAGCTCCAACAGCTGACCGAGAAGCTTGAAAGAGAAGCCCAGTCCAGAGCTGACTTGGAGAAGGAGCTTGACAAGGAGAGGAAGGCCAAGGCTCTTGTGGAGGAGGAGCTTGACAAGGAGAGCAAGGCCAAGGCTCTTGTGGAGGAGGAGCTTGACAAGGAGAGGAAGGCCAAGGCCACGTGCAAGCAGCAGATAGCAAAGAACCAAACTGAAGCGAAGAAAAGGAAGAGTGATATGGCCACTATTTGAAGCAGACAGCAGCCGCATCCAGCAACAATTAAAAGCAGCAGGTTAAAACAATTATTTTGACTCGTACGTGTTTTTTTTTCTGTTGTGCTTAATTCTTATAGGATGTAGTTTAGCTTCACACATTTGCTACTATTGCAAGTATCCACATGGGCGTGCTTAGACTTTTGGCAAAATCTACTTTCTAATAAACTGTGAAGTGCTGAATACTTGTCAAGCATGTTGTTTTATTTTAGTGAGAAGCAACTGACATGCCTTGCTATCTTTGGACTGCATGTATATGACTTCTTTCCTGAAGATGTTCCATTGGCTGTGCGTAATTGTTATAGGATGTAGTTTAGCTGAGTAAAAATGTACAGAGAGATGTACAGCCATAGTCCGATTCTGGGTGAGTAAAAAAATATGTCCAGTCCTACAATCACATACTGTGTTATCACCATGGCACTTGTTATTGACCTCTAGTACAGAGAGTTTTATGTGCTGTATTTTTTTGAATGATCACAAATTATCCCAGTTAAGACAAGTTATATAATTCAGAATAACAACAAGTTTGCCCTTTATTTTGAATGATCACAAATTATCCCAGTTAAGACAAGTTATATATTTCAGAATAACAACAAGTTATATAATTCAGAATAACTGTGCTCAAACTCCATTGGGGCCGATCCTGCTTCTCTACCACGGGATTCGGTTGGTGCGTAGAAGAATTGGCCTTGAGGAGCTTTTAGCAACTGCAGACAAGTTAACATCTGCCCTTTTGAAACTTGTAACACTCGTGGATCTGCGGCATTGTTCGTTATCCACTTGAGTGGCCACTTGACTCGAGCGAGCGGCCAAGCTGAGAGTAGAAACTGCATCTTGGCAGGAAACTTCTTCCTGTATCAACCATGAAGTGATAAAAGAAGCAAACAGTCACAAGTAATGGTAGCTTAACAAAGATTCTTTGCTCAAGAGGGGGTGGAAAGGGCCCAAAGAATGTGTATTGTGTGGTAAAGATGAATCTGTAGACCATTTGTTTTTTTTTCATGCTCTGCTGCCTCTCTTCTGTGGAGTTTAATTAAATGTGCCTTTAATCTTTGATCTGTGCCCAGTTCAGGTTTGAACTGTTTTGGCAGGTGGATTAAAACTTTTGCTAAAAATGATCAGAAACTTGCTATGATTGGCGTGGGTGCTTTGATGTGGACTGTTTGGAAATGTCGCAATGCTGTTATATTTGATGGCAAAAAACATAATGATCCTATGAATCTTGTTCAGTCTATGACATACTGGTTACTTCTTGGTCTATTTCACAGACAAAGGACCAAGCATGAAGAATGCTGGAGCTGGGGTCAAGACTTCTCGAACAGGTGGCAAGTGAGGTTTACAGGGCATCACAAGGATGGAGGATCAACGTTGCGAGGATTCAAGCCTGAGGCTGCTTTGGTGGTGTGGATTTGTCTCCACAGGCGTTGATCTCCTTGTAATAGGTCTAGTCTGCTTGTTGATGCCTGTTTTGCTTAGGTGACACTCCTGTTGTGTGCCTCCCTCCTGGTGGCTTTTGTTTAGAGGGCTTAACTCCTGCGTTGGATGCTGAATCTTATTACTTTGGGCTTCTTTAGTTAGCTGTTTGCTGCGTTTTTCGTTTGTGTATGTAGTTCTCATGACTTGCAGCTTGCTGCTTGTGGTTTCCTTAATGGAATTCAGAGGGGGAAACCCTTCTTTGATAAAAAAAACTTACTAGCACCTAAGAATTTATCAGATCTGAATATACAAAGATTGCACCCTAAACCCTAAATCCCTACTGGCCAAGAAGGTGCTGTTATATATAAATTAAAATAATGATCCCAGCTTTATTTTTCTAGCAACTTGAACACTTTGCCATACATACATATTGAGCTCTGCAAGGTTGGTAGTCAAGGAACAAAAGTATGGCAACCTAATAAGGAGTAATAAAGTTCAATTGACCTTTATTTTTCTAGCAACTTGAACACTTTGTATTTTTGCATAGGCACAATCATATATCAAACTAACAATGTATACATAAGTCACATGGACACAGCAGTAATCACATTTGAAACATCTGCAAACATGTGCAAAAGTATTACCCATTTACATGTACAGTTGATTCACCATGGCTACCATGGGAGGACCTTGGGGAAGAAGCAAGGGAGCTTAGGGTTGATGCCGTCGGAGAGGGGTACTCAGGGGTTCAGCTGGGGTCCGTTGATGTCATGACCGGCATTTGGTTGTAATTGTGAGCAACTTCCTTTTCTCGTTTTTCTGGAGTTGGGCTGACCGGGCTTCGCGTTTTTACACTACGAGCGGGCCGAGCTTCTCGAATCCAACTTCTAATACCAAAAACGTTCGGTACAGCTTCACATCTGAAATCTGAGAAGTTAGAAGCGGGAGGAGATCAGAACAGGCCCTTAGTTAGTTGCATCTTCCTTGCATAATCCGCATTGATGTGCTTATGGTCCATCTTTTTGGTGATCACCCATCTAGTTTTTGATGAACTGTGAAGTGTTGGTGTAATGCTATTGTGGCATGTGGCTGATACTGTAGTTTCATTTTGTAGGAGGCAAGGCCAGCTGAGGGCCAAGCTCCTTGCCCTGGTGGCGTCAGCGGGGGTCCAGCTGGCGTCGACGGTGGCCCTCGTGCTTGGCATTTGAGCTACATAGCCTTAGATTGCTTAGTTATCTACTTAAGACTCAAAATTGTAGAGGATCTACCTATTTTCCAGTATCAGATTTGAACATGGCTGTCCTAATATATGTTGACTCGCTGTTGCTAGTTTTCATGTGCTCATGCTCATCCTCAGGTGTCAAGTTTTTTTAAGGCTGTTATTATTTGTGGTTGAAGGGCCTAGAACAATATATCCATGCTGATGTTTGCAGGATACAATCATCTAGTTGGAACGCACAGTAGGGTTGTCTAACAGAATTGCTATTGACTGAGTTTGCTCCGCATCCAACCGTGCTACCCTATTTAGAGTAGCGGACAAAAGCAGTGGAGGTGATGCGTCCACCGGTGGGAACGAGAAGGCGCCCTCCCATGGAGTAGGAGGCGAGCCGCGTGAGCAGGCCAAGCGCTCGCCCGCTTCCTCCTCAAGATAGGCATCAATGCGGACATCATCGCCTTCAACAAATTATAAATTATTCAAGGCCAGGCTCTGGATGTGCTGCTCCATGGGATGCTAGACGACCAGCGTAATGTCTTCTTTTTCAAAGATCAGTATGGGAAAAACCCTGTGGACGATCATAGAGAGCTACCAAACCCTCGGTTCCCCACTTTTCAAAAATACACCTTCTCTAAAGGCACATTATGAAGTTCGTACCACCAGGTCAAACACTCATCGTGCAATAAAATAAAGATTCAAAGGGGGCAATAGACCACAAACGTCAGAGCCTAGGTATCACCAAGACTTAAGTAAGAACTACTGAATCCCATAACACGGTTGATTAGCAGCGGCTGCAGGGTTATACAGCTCTTGGTAAGTTCATACAGACAAAGCAGTCCAAGCATCAAAGTGCTTCTGCTTCAGCAATGTACAAAAGAGAGAGAGATAGCTATACTGGGTTGCTGGCCTAGACATTTGCATAGGAGAGAGACCACGAAAAAGGTTTGCCAAAGGTCTACCTCACAAGCGCAAGAAACATCCGCGATGTTAATACTTTCTTCATCATCATCCCATGAGAATCAAAGATGAAAAGGGGCACTGTAGATTAGTGTTTTAGAGCGACGGAAGGGCTGTCTGTCACTTGTGAACAGACAGCTCGTGCAGATGAGCAATGTCGGCGTTGGAGAAATGGCTGGTGCCGCAGATCTTCTCCAGAGTATCTTTGCAGCACCTCTGGAGCTCCAGGTACCTGTCCAGGTTGAACTTCTGCCTCTGGATCAACTTCCTCTGCCGGGACTGGAACATCCTCTCCATGAAATCCCGGTATATGTCGGATCCCTTGATGTGATGAGGAAGTAGGCGTACCCAACAACCAGGCCCGTCGCAGTTGTGAAGAATGTGAATTATGTGATGGGCTCCATGACGTCCCACGAGAACTCCCAGAAGGTGAGCCTGAAGAAGAGCCCGACCTGCATGATCAAGAACCCTAGCCCAGACCAGAGGATATGCCGGACTTGCTTGTGTGCGAGCTTGTTGATATCTTCCAAATGTGTCTGGAGTTGCTTGAGCTCTTCCTTTCTTGGATCATCCTCAGGTGTCAGTGCAAGGGGCATAGCTTTTCTTACAAGATCCACAATCTGTATGCAACAAGCAAAGCATCAGTCTCTGCCAATATTAAATATCAGTCGACGTTCCACTACTTCTACCAATGCAAAGTACCAGCTGCTGCTACTACTTCCAATGTTAAATGTCAGCTAATGTCGCGCTACTGCTATAGACCTTCAAGTCAGACCCCAAGAAATCTCAGCATATACGTACTGGTGAAGACTAAATTTAGAGTTCTAAAATAATGACAGCAAAATTGTAGTTACAACACATGGGCCCCAAGTAAACGTTTAGAAAGTAGAAATTATGAAACCAAATTAAAATAAAAAATGTCTGAGAAGAACAGTGCTCTCTTACAAGATCCACAATCTGTATGCAACAAGAAAAGCATCAGCGTCTGCCAATGTAAAATATCAGCTGATGTTCCACTACTACAGTACTACCCATGTAAAGTACCAGCTGCTGCTACAGCCAATGCTAAATGTCAGCTAATTTCATGGAGATCTCAATTTCATGCTGCTGCTATATGAGCTATAGACCTAAAGCCTTCAAGTCACGCCGCAAGAAATGTCAGCATATGTATTGATGAAGACTAAATTTAGAGTTCTACAATAATGACAACAAAACTGTAGTCAAACATAAATACATGAGAGCTGCCAAAGTAAACATTTATGTAGAAAGTAGAAATTATGGAACCAAATTAATTAAAAATGTCTGAGAGAAGACATCACAATATTTTCGTGTAACTACAAGCTTTGCCTCATAACTTGATAACTGATCACATGCAACACCATCAAAGTAACCCGAGGAAACTTTCTCTTTTGCTCACCTAGCAACAAGGTTTAAAGATGTTCAGCATGTGACACAAGGAGGTTTCTTCACTAAAGAAAGTATGTCCAAGAAAAGTGAAAGCTACAACATAGAGTAATCAGGTAACACGATTATGAATTACTTGAACAAATAATGTAATTCCAAAAACCGCCAACCTTTAGGCAAGTCAAATTGTTTGTTACCGATAAAATGATCGTGCTATCAAACGACAAACTTTATGCATGGTAGACTGGTAGTTTAGTACGCTAACGAACCACTAGATAACAAGATAGGCACCCTGCACAAGAAGCCACCCATCTAAACTGAAACAAGAAAAAAAACGGATTCCACACAGCAAATGACCCATCCTGTATGACAAGAAAGGACATAGGAAAGCAAGCTAGGGGAGAAGGTATCGATTGCTTTATCACCCACTTAATCGGAAGAGTTCTTCCCCATGGAAAAACGGAGATAACTTTTGCACTGGTGCGTCCGGCGTGTGCACTCAGGAGGGGCACGCAGTGAGCCACCCACCACTTGGAGCCGCGTCCTGAAGCAACCAGACGGCTTTTCTGTGCCATCGAAAAGTGTATTGCTTCTGTTTCTGTTCCATGGGCTAAACGGTCCGGCCATGGTTGCCATCCTCCCGCCGCACCATGCTAGGTTAGTTCCAAAACTCCAATCTGCTATTCAGGTTGAGCAGCGCATAAGAAAGTGGACGATGAATTCGAGTGTTGCATGCAATTTGGACGAGTGAAACTGAGGGACCAATGGTGGGGATTTGATGAATAAAAAACGTGCCAGGACCAGGAAACTGGACCACCGATTCGACAAGTGCACCTGTAGACCTGTACTCTGAGGAAATCTACCGAACAGCTGATGGTCACCATTGTAGAGAGGAATGCACCGATCGATCAGTACTAGGGCCGTCGCGCGTCACGCGCACAATGACCTGAATCAAGCGGGTACCTCCGGCTCCGGGGGTCGAATCAGGGAGCGCGCGATGGTATTCGTCAATGCGTCTCCCTCGGGTGCATCGAGGATGCCTCAAAATTTTCAAAAACGTGAGGGAGAATGCAGAGCACGGACCGAACACAAACTCCAGAGACGCAGAACCAAACCGCAAACAGAAAATAGCAAAGCTGAACGAATAGTACTCCTAGTAATTTGTCGTGAAAAACGTCAAGGATGATGCAGAGGTGGTGGGGAAGGGAGGAGCTGAGCCCTCCGGTCTGACCTTGTCGGGCTGGAGGTAGACCTCGTCGAGCCGCCGGTCAAAATTTTCCTGATGCAAAAGATGGCGGTTCATTCTTTATTTGGCTAACCAACCAAGCTGAACCATGCCAATGATTCAGAACATGCTGACCGTTGCTGATCTACTCTGAACTACATTTGGTAAAAAAAATCTGACATTGTCACACCATTGTCTCAAACAGGGCCAGGTAATTCCTTTGTAGAAGGTCCAAGGGCGTGGGTGGAGCATTGCATTTCCACAAGCAATTGCATGAGGGGCAATGCCAATTGATCAGGAGTAGAATGCAAGCCTCGAGAAAGTTCGATGTTTGTTCTATTGGCTGTCCAGCACAAGGATAACCATCCATGAATCGGTCCGCACCTCGGATTCTGCAAAACAAATGGGAGCCTGATCTTTAGGGAGTTAAGCAGTTCGATCTGAGAGTACGGGTCAACCTAACAACGAGTTCATTATGCCCTGCTGTTGATCCAGCCCTCCACTTTTCTCATAGCTGGAGTGGAAGCATAGTCACCAAGCCTGTTACAGTGAGTACTGAAGATCTGGACTGAATTCTTCCTTCTCCTAACAATGAGCACCAAATTCTTCACCAGTAGTCTTTGCAGGAGCATGCTCCACCTTCGAAGCGATGGAAGCGGCTCACGTCCCTGACGAGAAATGCTCGGTTGGCAATTGCAGAGACCGCCTTCAGGAAAGAGTGGCAGTCCCCGCATACCCTTAGGTTCTTGATCACCACAATCTCATTGTCATCAGTGTTCAGCATACCAAAAGCCACAGTGAGCTTCTCACTGTGAAAGCCGATCAACAGCGCAGCCATCTTCTCGGAGTGTCCCTTGTCCACTCTGCCTTGCCCCATTTCCGCAGTGCCATCTGTTTTCTCCTTTAGAATTTGTTCAAGCCTAATCACGAGCTCGTAAATCCTATTTGCCTGTGGATGTGAGTGGTCATCAGCCATGAATAGATGTACTCTCCCCTTGTGTTCGACATAGCTGCACCCAGGCTCCTTCTTGAGCCCGCGCTCCCTCATCATCGCCCGTACCCACTACACCATCTGGTTGTGCCGTGTCTGTGTATATGTTCAAGCTTGATGACATGCTCGAAAGCCTCCTCCCCTATCTCCACATTCTTATGTATCTTGCATGCCCCAAGAAGGGCACCCCACACGACACCGTCGGCTGGCACGGGCATTGAAGAAATGAGTTCTTGCGCCTCCTTGAGATGGCCGGCCCGTCCAAGGAGTTCCGCCATGCAGGTGTAGTGCTCCAGTGTAGATCGCAACTGGTATGTACTCTCCATTGCTGAGAAGTACTTGCGCCCCTCCTCGTACATTCTAGCGTGGCTGCACGCCGACAAGAGGCCGACCATTGCGACATTATCTGGCCGGATGCCTTCTGACACCATCGCCTGGAAGAGATTTACAGCAACATCATCATGCCCGTGCATGCCGTACCCAGTGATCAGTGCCGTCCAAGACACAATGCTCTTCCTGGGCATTTCGTTGAACAGCCGCTATGCCTGGGGCAAACTGCCGCAGCGTGCATGGAAGTTGATGAGAGAGTTGCAGAGCTGCATGTTGGCACGGAAGCCTGGGAGTCTCTCTTGCATGTAGCGTTCGACACCCAGGCCTACACCGCGCGCTCCAAGGTGGGCACACGAGGAGAGCACGCTCACGAGCGCCACGGCGTCTGGCTCCACGCCGCCACCATCGTGGCCACACATGCGGCTGTAGAGATCAAGGGCGTCCACTGTGAGGCCATTCTGCGCGTGGGCTGAGAGCATGGCGTTCCACGAGACAATGCCAACATACACGAGGAGGTAGGCGATAGAGGCACCATGGTATAGAATGAAGAGGGAGGAGTCACTTTTGGAGGCCAAGAAACCAAGTGACAAGAGAAAGGACCGAAAACGGTTGAACCACGTACGGGGGGCTTGCTTCAAGCCATAGAGAGACTTGTGAAGAAGACACACGTGGTCTGGCCGCGAGGAGTCCACGAACCCGGCCGGTTGAGCACAATACACTGTCTCCTTGAGATCACTATGTAGGAAAGCATTCTTCACGTCGAGTTGATGGATTGGCCACGAGCTGGAAGTGGCAATGCTGAGCACAACTCGAATGGTGGCCGGCTTGACGGCCGGACTGAACGTCTCATCATAGTCAACACCCTCCTTTTGAGTGAATCCACGGACCACCCAACGTGCCTTGTACCGCGCCAGAGAGCCATCATTGGTGAACTTGTGGCGAAAAATCCACTTGCCAGTCACCACGTTGACACCTGCAGGCTTTGGAACCAAAGACCAAGTGGAATTCTTGATTAAAGCATCATATTCATCAAGCATTGCATGGCTCCAATTAGGATCTTTAAGTGCGGAACAGTATGTTGGGGGGATGGGTGAGATAGTAGAGGGAGTGGTGTTGGCGAGGAAGAGGCGTTTCGGTTGGCAAAAACCAGACTTGGCGCGAGTTTGCATTTTATGCGAGTTGTGTGTGTGTGTGTGTGTGTGTGTGTGTGTGTGTGGTGGGGGGGGGGGGGTTTATGGGCTTTGCACGAGCCGGGAGACGTGGCTGGATAGGAGTGGATGGCGCGGAATGAGAGGAAGATGGCGTGGGACCGGGTACAGGATCAGAGGGCGCGGGATCCAAGGAAGATCGAGTAGCAGGCGAATCTGGGGCGCGATCCGAGGAAACAGACGCGGTGGGTACGGGCGGTGATGAATCCGAGGCAGCGCGTGGGGACGGAGGTAGTGGGGAGGTGGGTGCGTGGGACCGGAACGAGCCAGAGGGCGGGTGACGCGTGGACGAGGGTGACGCGGGCTGGGGGGCTGGCGATCCGGATTGGTCGTGCATGGGGGCGTCCCATCGGGAGGATCTGGTGGGTCCTGGTACGAGGTAGGTGGGGGATCTACTGTGGCTGGCTGTAGCGGCCGGGTGGGATTTTCTGTGGCAGGTGGTGTGGGAGGCGATGGAGAGGGTGGTGCGTAGGGAACAATTGTCTCATCGAAGGTGACGTGGCGAGAGACGATGACGCGACGCTGTGTAAGGTCGTAGCACCTATAGCCCTTATGCTCGAGTGGGTAGCCAAGAAAAATGCAGCGGGTAGAGCGTGGTGAAAGTTTGTGAGGGGATGTGGCATAGAGATTGGGGTAACAAAGACACCCAAAAACTCTTAAGTGGTCGTAGGTTGGATGAACGCCGTGGAGCATGTAGTAAGGTGTTTGGCCGTGGATGGCACGGGAAGGACGTCGATTGAGGAGATACGTGGCCGTGTGTAAGGCTTCGACCCAAAAGGGTGGTGGGAGAGTGGCTTGGAGTAAGAGAGTGCGTACGATGTCATTGGTGGTGCAAAGGAGACGCTCGGCTTTGCCATTTTGAGGAGACGTGTGAGGGCACGAAAAATGGTAGACAATACCATTCGTGGAGAAGAAGGCACGTAAGGAGGAGTTGATGAACTCGCCGCCGTTGTCACATTGTAGGGCTTTGATGATGACGTTGTATTGAGTGCGTACAAACGAGAAAAAGCGTTGGAGAGTGTCGGATGTGTCTGATTTGTTGCGAAGGGGGAAAGACCATGAAAAGTGTGTGTAATCATCAAGCACAATCAAATAGTATTTGAAACCAGAAAAGCTTACAACGGGGCTAGTCCAAAGATCACAATGGATCAACTCAAAGGGAGCGAACGTGCGACTAGAGGAAGAAGGGAAGGGAAGGCGAGGCTGCCGTCCTAATTGGCATGCATTACATGGGGTATGCGCATGTTTATTACATGAGGGAAGAAAATCCTTAGCAGCTAGTGAAGAGATAATTTGAGGACTTGGATGGCCGAGCCGGCGATGCCACACGTCGCCGGTGGAGGTGGTGGTGGAGAAAGCGGAGCGCCAAGTCTTGTTATTGCCGAAGAACGGATAGAGGTTGCCGGAGCTAGCGGAGATCATGATTACCCTCCTGGTGCGAAGATCCTTCACAACAAAGCCATATGGGTAAAATTCAATTGAGCATAAGTTGTCTTTGGTGAATTGTCGAACGGAGATAAGACTGGTAACTACATGAGGTGAGAATAAAACATCCCTAAGCTAAAAATTGTGAGGGGTGAGGGTGGTGGAACCAGTGGCATGAATAGGAAGGTGAGTGTCGTTGCCAACCACAATGCTAGAGAAACGAGGCTTTAAGGAAGAATTCGAGAGGTCAAGATTACCAGAGTTGCCGGTGACGTGGGAAGAAGCGCCACTGTCGAGGTACCACTCATGAGGAGCAGAGCTGCTGGTGGGGTAGCCTTGTGCGCTGTAGGCGGCCTGGAGCATGGCGAGGTGATCCCATGAAGGAGGCTGGGGCGGTGGCGGCGCGTGCATCTGGTACGCCTGGGCATGCGACCCAGGGCGCGGGCCGAGCACACCGGCGCTGTTGGGAGGAACCCAACCGGGGCGCGGGTTTGGCAGCGCCATGCCGTATGGTGCGAAGAAACCCATGTACGGGTTGTAGGACATGGGCGGCTGATGACCACGACCACCCTGATCACCACGTCCCCGACCGCGGCCGCGCCCACGTCCGCGGCCGCTGCGGTCGCCATGGTCACCACCCTCGTTGCGGTTGCCAGATCCGTGAGCCTGGGATCCGTTGCCACGATCAGCGCCCCGGTCGGGGCGATCGACGCGGTCACCAGCGCGAGTGTTGGAGGAGCCGCCAGGGCCGGAAAGGTGGCCAGCAGGGCCACCGCCGCCGGTGATAGCGAGGATGGTGACCGGCTCAGCGGCCTCGCGCTGGGCGAGGTTCTCCTCGACAAGCTTCAGACGAGAGAACACCGTTTCGAACGGCGGCAGAGGAACGGTGTCCCCGAGGACGACGTGGATGGTGTCGAGTCGTTTGTCGATGCCGTGGAGAAACTGGGTGGTGAGATCCACCTCCGTGACGGCGTGGTCGATGTCGGCAAGCCCGGCGGTGATCAGCTTCATGCGGCGGGCGTACTCGGCGACGGAGAGGTCCCCCTGCTTGAGGTTGCGGTACTGCGTGTTGAGCATCATGTACCGAGCCGCCCTGTTCGCGAGGAAGTAATCCCGGATGCGATTCCAGAGATCATAGGTGGTGGTAGCGCCGACGACATGATCAACAAGGTTGTCGGCGAGGGTGGCGTATATCCAGAGCACGAGATGGGCATCGAGCTCGCGCTGTTGGGCGGTGGTGTTGGCAGGGAGGGGGTGCTCGATGAATGGAGTGACGCCGTAGCGGATCAGAACCAGCAGGAAAAACGACTTCCACTTATGGTAGTTGTGCTCGTCAGGGTTAAGAAGGAACTTGATGTGGTTGTGGATGCTGTCGTTGAAGATGGGGTGGTAGGCAGGGGGAGGGGTCGGCACCGAAGAAGAGAAGAGAGGGGCGAACTGGGTGGTGGGAGGGGGGAGGAGCTGCTGTTGAGAGCCGGAGAAGTCCCAAAGACAAAGGGAGCAGGGGATGTGGCGGCAGGCGTGGAGCCGCCGTCGAGGGCTGGGCCGGTGGCCGAGGAAAGGGAGCCCGGCGAGGTGGCCGGAGAGGTGGCGGAGGAGGTGGAGTCCGGAGCCATGGGAAGGACCTGATCGCTGATACCAAGCTGGACGATAGAACTGCTCTCTGTGTATTGCATTCACCCACACACCACAAGATATACAAGATGGAGTTACAACAAATAGCCCGATGGAAGTGGAACGCAGGCCAGGGCGTGATCCATGATCCTATTATCTAGGAATACAAGTACAGGTACATACACAGGTAGTCTACGTGTTAACAAAGCAGGCGGCCGGGAGCGCGTGCAGCGCGCATCTGGAGATGAGGGAGTTGAAGGCGGTGCAGAGCGTGGTGGGAGGCGTGGACGCGAGGGGCATTTCGTCGAGGAGTTGGCGGGCGCGCAGGAGGAGGCCGAGGCGGGAGTGTTGTTGCAGCTCTCTCTCTCACTCAAGACTAGAGGTAGAAGGAGACGGATACACTGAAGTTTCACTCGGCTGCACACTCAGCCCTGTTTTTCTATTCCAGAGTACCAACTCAAACACAACACCAATACATGGCTTATATAGCCGGACTCACACCAGACACACACTCACGCACGCCAACCACTAACTGCATGGCCTCTTTCTACGCATGCTAACACACGTCTCAGCCGGCTTTGTAGCTACAACACCCATGCACACCCATGCTCCTGGTGATCCGGTCTTCTCCCAACGTGAGCACCTACTCATCCGTAATACCTGGTCACCACCACGCATAGCCAGCGGCCGCTGCAACTAACCACTCTACGATAGTGAATCAAACGCATGCACACGGGCCATACACTGCCCATACACACACATACACACATGCCACGCTGCTGCGTCCCGCACGTCCTGCCCGTCCCGCCCGCCACCGACGAGCCCGACGGCACCAATGCGTCCGGACTGTACCGCGCGCATCCGTCGTGCCCGACGAGCCCGACCACATACGCTGTGGCTTATTCCAACAGGGAGTAGGAGGAGAGCAGCGAGGAGAGGAGGTAGGCGTCGGAGGAAGGGAGCAGGCCGCGCTTGCAACCGAGTGCCTGTATCCGGGCGACGCCGGAGACCAGGGATAGTGCCGTGCGAGATGCCCGCGGCTGGTAGCGCAAGGGCGTGCGGCGGCGGCGAGGGGTCGCCGTCGCGGAGGAGGGCCAGGACCTCCTGGTGCCGGCCGAGGCGCGACAAGGTGCGCACCCGGGCGCTCCATGCTCCGTGCCGTTAGCGTCGCCTACTAAGGCGGCGGCGGTGGAGGTCGCCACGGAGGTGGGAGGCTCCATGGTCATCTTTAGCCAACAAAAGCCGGGAGTTTTTCTTAGTAAAGTTTGAGGGGACGAGATGTTCCCGGCCTAGTTGCGAAACGGTGCCTCCCTCCCAGGGCCCAGATCGCTGGTTTGCTGTTGGCGGCCCAACAAGGTCTCTAGAAATTATGTCCAAATTTTAATATGTCTCAAAAAAATGTCCAAATTTTAATGAATTCCGTCATGTTTGATATAATTTGTCTAGTTTATTTAAATCCGATTTGAAATATGTGCGGGCAGTTTTGAATGACCAGCTCCTGCATCAGTGCCCACCGACTGTTCCCCACCGGTCCACTGAAGGATAATGTTGGAGATGCCCTTATATAATTATTATAAATGTTTTTTCCGAGTGAAATATAGTTAAACGCTTTCATTTATACAACGTAACCATAAGAAGCACGAGTAGGAGAAAAGACGGTCCGGAGGGCACCCGCGTGCCTAGCCTACTAGTCCAGCGAGTACACGAGCGGCTAGTAGAGTCCTGAGGCCAAGGCGGGCGACCAAAGCGGCGCCCCGGACGAACGCCAGCCATCCAGTCGCATCTGACCGCTCAAGGGTCTTTCTCTCTCTCTTGGCCTCCTTGCGGCGCAATGCAACTAGTGGCTGGGGAGCGTTCATGTGCGCACTTATTTAACTTACACATATCGGCGGGTCTAGGCTAGTCCTTGATGGCACTTATATATACAACAAAAGTGATTTGCAAACATGTGAACATGCTATCTTTGTTGAGTTTAACCTATAACAAATGGTAAGCATGAATGCTAAATAGAATCTGTACCTTGTCATAAGCTATACAAATGAACAAGAAGCAACACAAAGTTCAGTAAATATTTCAAACTTTGACTGTCTATACAAAAAGGGGTCATGTTATACAAAAAAGAATAGTGTGAGCTGATGCAACATAAATATTTCAAACTTAAATGCAAAGATTTTTAATAAGAAAGCTTTGATTGTCTATTTACAAGAAGGTCTAAGATACTTTTAATAAGAACCTGGCTGGTCCAGTTGCAACACTCACGAGTAGAAGAAAGGCTCCCTGCTTTCGCATCTCGGCCCTTCTCATCCTTGGAGAGCCCCTTCCGACCTGAAATCACACGAACTATTAGCCCTAGTTTACTGATGAATATGGCATGATTCTTGAGGAAGAAAAGAATTTGTGCAGGAAACATCCATTTTCTAATTAGAAAAATCATAGAATGGTCAACAAAATGATAAATCCCATACAAAAATTACAAAATTGGCAAATAACCAAATATAATTGGTAATTAAATACTGTGACAGCCTAATCATGACATAGAAGTGCGGGCAAATCTTTACTTATGCATAGATAAACCAGTGTATCGTGAACCCCAAAAATCTAAATGCATATACCTATACACTTAATAGTTTATCTTCTCATAGTTGTCGGCTCACCGGGGACAATTTTGAGTAGAAGGGATACTCACTAGTAGAAAAAACCCCATCAGTCCCGGTTGGTAAGGGCCTTTTGTCCCGGTACCTGAACCGGGACTAAAGGGTCGTTACTAATGCCCTGGCCCTTTAGTCCCAGGTTCTGGAGATGGGCCTCCACGTGGCCACTGCGGGCAGCCCAGGCAGGGGGGCCTTTGGTCCCGGTTGGTGGTACTAATCGGGACCAATAGGCATCCACGCGTCAGCATTTCAGTGGCTTCGATTTTTGTTTTTTTGGAGGGTTGGGGGTTTTGGGGGGTTAATTTAGGTGTTTCATATATTGTGTTAGTTAGCTAATTAATAGGGAGAAGTGTCCTCTCTTATCTCCGTGCTTGGTCGACGCTACGTACTATATACATAGAGAGGCCATCGACACGCTAGCTAGTAAGAAAATGAAGGAAACCATTAAGTACAGAAGTTCGTCATGCATACCGAGAGAAGTGATCGATCGACCTCTCCTTCTCCGAGAGATTGGTCGAACAACAAGTTTTCGTATTATCTATCCGACGCTACTGGCTACATACATATACAATATTTAAGATCTCTTACAATCCCCTAGCATCTGAAATCAACTTCCACATGGTATTCTCCGGCTTTATTGATGACTTGGTCAAGAAAGAATCCCGCCAATTCCTCTTGAATTGCTTTCATGCGATCTCGTGGTAGGAGTTCATTCCGCATCTGCCACGTCTAATTTGAAGAAGGGGGTTAATACATATATATGAATGAAACTCAACAGAAATGATGGTGTAATAAAATGAAATTGTGAATATTATTGCTTACACACTTCATATTGTTTTTTTGAGTAGCCCCGCTTATTTTTCAAAGTCGCGTTGTAGATGAACTCGCACACGTAGTATCCATAGAAATTATTCCCTTCTTCCTGCCACAAGCACTTTACGAGAAATAGAGGTCAATCAAACTGATAATGAAGCATTATAAATGGCATTGATGAAAGTATAGCTATAGAATCAACGGGAGATGCGCGCAACTAGCTAGCTATATAGTAGTACTTACTTTCGGGTATGTATATCGCAGCTCCTTCGGCAGTCCCGGAGCTTCTGCGGTGAACTATTTCCAAACCCTGCAAGACAAAGAAAATAATTTTTATTACTTGAGATATCAGGAAATGAACAAAAAGTTGTCGATATGGTGCGATAATGATCGATTGAACTTACTTGTTGAGCAATTTAGTCATGTCCGCATAGGTTTCGGAATCTTTTCGTCTCGAGTTTAAGACGGTTACTAGTCCCCGCTCAAGCTTAATCTCTAGAAGAACATAGTGGAAGTTGCGCACGCATGCATAACTCATCAATTACATTACTATAACCTCGCTCGAGTAATAAGGGAAACCGAATATGCACACGACCGTAACACTCACTTGAAGTTGTAAGGAAAGAGTATGGTATCTTTGTTTTGATTTTTGATCAACGATTGTAGCAAGTTGGCCTCGGCCTCTTCGGCGTGCTTTTTAACCTGAATTTCATCTATGATATTTGTGTTAATGAACCCAATATCATACATTTCTTGTTTTCTGCACTCGACGATCTTCAATCTGCATAATATAGTGAGGATAATTAATTATAAATACATGCAATGAAAGAGCTGAGCTATATATAGAGACTTAATGACAGAAAGAGTACTTACAGACAGTAGCAAAAGACCGTTAATTTATCGAGGGCCTTTTGATTGAAGAACTCGAAGAACTCCTCAAATGGAACAGTCAACAGATTAGTTCCAACGAGGTCGTGCTCCTCTTTAATGTTCAGATACAAAGTATTCGTCCCCCCAGACTCTCTGCAGGTTTTCATGTACCAATTATGGAATCTTTGCATCATCGTTGTTAGAGATTTTTCATCTTTGACGAGAGGCTTCCCGTACTCGTATCTGTGTTCGTCCACCTCCATGAAATCAGGAAGTTGATTGTCAGGCAAGTAATCTGCAAGATTGCCATAACCGGCCACCGTCCCCGGAGCATTAGCGACGATGTCGCCGCTAGACACATTGAGCGTGGGGCACGATTGATTTGCTTGTTCGCCGAGCTGGGCAATTTTTTCGCAGCTGCTTGTTCTTTTGACCTTTCATGTCTGACAGTACTTCCCGACCTCCCGCCTCTGGCTATACTGCTAGACGCCGGAGCAGACGGAGCGGCTGCGGCGTCTGTCTTCTTTCGTGCTTGCTTACGAGGCAGAGGAGAAGGACTACGACGCGCCAGAGCAGTCGGGGCGGCGGCGGGTCTCTTCCACCCTTGCTGGCGAGGCGGGGAAGGAGGAGGCTGTTGGCTGCTCGGGCGCGCCAGCGCAGGCAGAGAAGGAGGCGGAGTGCCGCCACGCGCCGGAGAAGGAGGCCGACTGCCCTGATCGTCACTCGCCGGAGGAGGAGGCGGTGAAGGAGGCGGAGTGCCCTGACTCGCCGGAGGAGGAGGCGGAGTGCCCTAACTCGCCGGAGGAGGAGGAGAGGCATCCAGTTCAGAAGGTTGATGAGCTCCTTCCGCCATAGGCATGGAGTCTTCAGAGCAGAACCCAGCCTAGTCTCCCCTTCACTGGTAGGGTGGTCAAGCTGGAGGTCCTCAAATCCCTCCGTTATTTCGTCCACCGTCACCCTAGCATATCCTTCTGGAATCGGACGACGGTGAAAAGTTGCACCGGGTTTAGAAGGTCGAACTTGGCCGACAGCCGCCTTGACTTTTAAGTTCTGCCATTGCGCCATAAGGTGGCAATTTTGAGACTCCGTGATAAAATCCACGGGATAGCTGGCAGGAGCCGTCAAGACATGATCCGGCTGAAGCAGCTCGGTGGGAGCCACGATGCTTCTCCGCTGAGATGGCGGGGTAGCTTCGGGGGAAGCTTCGGCAGGTCGTTTGCTGCGATCTGCTTCTCGTTCCTCTAGCCCCATTACCCTTTCGTGCAACGCCTGCAGTTGGCTCTGCTCCAGTTTCTTCCTCCTCTCCTGGGTTTTGTAACCCCCTGCGTCCGGAAAACCAACCTTCCACGGAATGGAGCCTGGCGTGCCTCGTGTCCGTCCAGGGTGCTCAGGATTCCCGAGGGCCATTGTGAGCTCGTCCTTCTCCCTGTCTGGAACGAACGTCCCTTGCTACGCTGTGATACGTCTCCAACGTATCTATAATTTTTGATTGCTCCATGCTACTTTACCTACTGTTTTGGACTATATTGGGCTTTATTTTCCACTTTTATATTATTTTTGGGACTAACCTGTTAACCGGAGGCCCAGCCCAGAATAGCTGTTTTTTTGCCTATTTCAGTGTTTCAAAGAAACAGAATATCAAACGGAGTCCAAACGGAATGAAACCTTCGGGATCGTGATTTTCCAACCGAACGTGATCCAGGAGACTTGGACCCTACTCCAAGCAGTGCCAGAGGCGGTCACGAGGGTGGAGGGCGTGCCCCCCTACTCGTGGGCCCCCTGACGCTCCACCGACGTACTCCTTCCTCCTATATATACCTACGTATCCCCGAACGATCAGAAGAGGAGCGAAAAACCTAATTCCACCGCCGCAACCTTCTGTATCCACGAGATCCCGTCTTGGTGCCTGTTCTGGAGCTCCGCCGGAGGGGGCATCCACCACGGAGGGCTTCTACATCATCACCATAGCCCCTCCGATGAAGTGTGAGTAGTTTACTTCAGACCTTCGGGTCCATAGCTAGTAGCTAGATGGCTTCTTCTCTCTTTTTGGATCTCAATACAATGATCTCCCCCTCTCTCATGGAGATCTATTCGATATAATCTTCTTTTCGCGGTGTGTTTGTTGAGACCGATGATTGTGGGTTTATGATCCAATATTATCTATGGAAAATATTTGATTCTTCTCTGAATTTTTTTATTTATGATTGAGTTATCTTAGCAAGTCTCTTCGAATTATCCTTTTTGGTTTGGCCAACTAGATTGGTAGTTCTTGCAATGGGAGAAGTGCTTAGCTTTGGGTTCAATCTTGCGGTGTCCTTACTCAGTGATAGAAGGAGTTGCAAGGCACGTATTGTATTGTTGCCATCGAGGATAACAAGATGGGTTTTTTATCATATTGCATGAATTTATCCCTCTACATCATGTCATCTTGCTTAAGGCGTTACTCTATTTTTAACTTAATACTCTAGATGCATGCTGGATAGCGGTCGATGAGTGGAGTAATAGTAGTAGATGCAGAATCGTTTCGATCTACTTGTCTCGGACGTGATGCCTATATACATGATCATTGCCTAGATATACTCATAACTATGCTCAATTCTGTCAATTGCTCAACAGTAATTTGTTCACCCACTGTAGAATACTTATGCTCTTGAGAGAAGCCACTAGTGAAACCTATGGCCCCCGGGTCTATTCTCATCATATCAATCTCTATCACTTTATTTATTTGCTTTGTTTTTACTTTGCCTTTTACTTTTTACTTTTCATCTATCTATCAAAAATACCAAAAATATATTTATCATCTCTATCATATCTCACTCTCGTAAGTGACCGTGAAGGGATTGACAACCCCTAAGCGTTGGTTGCGAGTTGCTATCGTTTTGTGTAGGTACGAGGGACTTGTGCGTGGTCTCCTACTGGATTGATACCTTGGTTCTAAAAAACTAAGAGAAATACTTACGCTACTTTGCTGCATCATCCTCTCCTCTTCGGGGAAATCCAACGTAGTGCTCAAGAGGTAGCAAGAAGAATTTCTGGCGCCGTTGCCGGGGAGGCTCACGCAGGCAAGTCAACCATACCAAGTACCCATCGCAATCCCTATCTCTCGCATTACATTATTTGCCATTTGCCTCTCGTTTTCCTCTCCCCCACTTCACCCTTGCCGTTTTATTCGCCCTCTCTTTCCCAATCTCCTCCTCTCTTTCCCGTTTGCCTTTTTCTCGTTGCCTTTCTGTTTGCTTGTATGTTGGATTACTTGTTGCCATGGCGCAATAAAATACCAAATTGTGTGATTTCTCGAATACCAATAATAACGATTCCTTAGTACTCCGATTGTTCCTCTTAATAATGATGAGTCTTGTGAAATCAATACCGCTTTGCTGAATCTTGTTATGAAAGATCAATTCGCCGGCCTTCCTAGTGAAGATGACGCTACTCATTTAAACAATTTTGTTGATTTGTGTGATATGAAAAAGAAGAAAGATACGGATAACAATATTGTCAAATTGAAGTTATTTCTGTTTTCTCTTAGAGATCGTGCTAAAGTTTGGTTTTCGTCTTTGCCTAAAAATAGTATTGATTCTTGGAACAAGTGCAAAGATGCTTTTATCTCTAAGTATTTTCCTCCCTCTAAGATTATCACTCTTAGGAACGACATCATGAATTTTAAACAACTTGATCATGAGCATGTTGCCCAATCTTCGAAAAGAATGAAATTAATGCTTCACAATTGCCCTACTCATGGTTTGAATTTATGGATGATCATACAAAAATTTTATGCCGGATTGAATTTTGCTTCTAGAAATCTTTTAGATTCGGCCGTGGGAGGCACTTTTATGGAAATTACGTTAGGAGATGCTACAAAATTGCTTGATAATATTATGGCTAATTATTCTCAATGGCACACCAAAAGATCTTCTAGTAAAAAAGTGCATGCTATCGAAGAAATTAATGTTTTGAGTGAAAAGATGGATGAACTTATGAAGATGTTTGCTCCTAAAAATACTCCTCTTGATCCCAATGATATGCCTTTATCTACTTTGCTTGAGAATAATAATGAACCTATGGATGTGAATTTTTTGGTAGGAATAGTTTTGGAAACAACGCTTATAGAGGGAATTTTAATCCTAGGCCTTATCCTAGTAATCCTTCTAATAATTATGGAAATTCCTACAACAACTCTTATGGAAATTTTAATAAGATACCCTCTGAATTTGAGAGTAGTGTTAAAGAGTTTATGAATTCACAAAAGAATTTTAATGCTTTGCTTGAAGAGAAATTGCTTAAAGTTGATGATTTGGCTAGGAACGTTGATAGAATTTCTCTTGAAATTGATTCTTTAAAGCTTAGATATATTCCTCCTAAGCATGATATCAATGAGTCTCTCAAAGCCATGAGAATTTCCATTGATGAGTGCAAGGAAAGAACCGCTAGGATGCGTGCTTCCAAAGATGCCTTTAATAAAGCGTGTTATTCCAATTCCTATGAAAATCAAGATGAAGATCTAAAAGTTATTGATGTGTCCCCCATTAAATCTTTGTTTTGCAATATGAATCTTGATGAATCTGAATATGATCTTCCTTTACCTAGAAGGCGTTCTATGAAAGTGGGATTGAAATAAATAAAAACCAAGAACTTACTGAAGCCCTATAGGTATCAATGGGCTCCCTCTCCCACCCCCACCCCCTCCACGGCGATCTCCACCACCTCCGGCAATCTCCACCCCTAGCCACCAAATTTTAGTTTCTCTCCGATAGATCTCTCCGGCGTCTTGAGATCTACATGCTCCTACCCATCTTTCATGGGTTCCAATGATGGTTCCACCCTTGACTTGGACTTCTCCAAGGGTTTGGTTTTTGCTGAGAAGGTTTTTCAATCTACGGGCTTTTCGTTGCATCCCATGGAAGACTCGGAGATCTTCACCATGGTGGTCTCTTTTGGACTTCATTCTTTCCGTTTGAATGAAGATTCGGTGGCAGCAGCTCTTGAGGCAGCAATTGGCGGCTCGGGCATTGATCTCATGGTTTTCTTGATCAAGGATAAGGTATTTGGTTTTGAGGTATCTTGCAAGGCTGTCGCCATGATCATTATTAGTCTTAGATCTTTTACTTGTGATCATTTCAAATGTTACTTTCATCTTTGGAGTAACGTTGGCCCGAATTGGAGTCGTGAGTTTAAGATTTGGAAATTAGAATGTGATGTCGAGTGGATCCTCGTTAGTCCTTCTAAGCGGCGTGCAACTCTTGGGGTTCTAGCCATGCATTCTAGGCCATCAAAATCTTCATTCAAATCTTCAAGCTCTGTTGGCAAGAAATTATCTTTTGCGGTCTTTCAAAATTATAATGCTTGTCGAGGTTATCGGTATCCGGCTATAGAAAATTGCATTCGGACTACTGAAGATGCTGGATATTCTATCCCTCCACATGAGAGAGTTGTCATCCATCCCGTGCCGCCGGTGAGCCTCCGGTGGACGTCGGCGAGGCCATCTATCTCGTTTGGTACGGTTCAGGATCTCTTGCCGTTAGCTGATCGCTCGCCGACTATCTCGGGCGGGAATTTAGGTGCTTTTAATGTGGACGTGCCAACACGTGCCACGGGCCCTGGGCTGCTCTCTATTGGGTCCGACCGGGCTAGCCCGGCTTCTTCTGCGGATAATTTGGATATTCCTTCTTCTCAGCAAGCCAGGGATGATTTTGAGGATTTAATTTCAAATATGGTTGATGAGGTTCTCACGTGTCAAAAGTGTTTGAGGAAGGGGCATTTTGCGGCTGCATGCACGTCCAAGTTGTGGTGCATCTCTTGCCTCCGGACGGGTCACGTCAGGAAGGATTGCAACAAATTTGCACAGGTTTTGGGGCTTGTTTGGCAACCCAAATCCACTAATGCTACGGCTTCCGAGGCGCGCTGCGGGAATATCTCTCTGACAACACTTTTACCAAACTTGGACCTCCCTTCCACTTCCGCATTAACTCCCTCGTCCAGTTCCATCAGCCCTGGCCCCAAGACTCCTTCAGCCTCGCCGCCTGAAACCCCTCCTCTGCCGTTGCACTCGCCGTCGTTGGAGGCTGAGCCTTCGGCTCCGATGGCGAACTTTCATCTGGATCCTCAGCTCTACGTCCCCGCTGGCCACCATATCATCAATGGTGGAGAAGATCGCCTTCCAAGAACTTTCATCACGCCGCATACCCCAATTGTGCGCCGCCATGAGGAGTTTATGCTTGCTGAGGTAATGCCTATCCCCCAGCCAGATGAGATTGGCGCTGCTAGAGAGGCTGTAGTTCAATGGTTGCAAGAGCATGGAGTTCTAATCAGATCGGCTCAGCCTTGGATTCGCTCTATGGGGCTTTTTGAGCTTCGCGACGCTGCTGTTCGTTTCCATCTGCTGCAGCTCCTGCCGCAGCCCCTGGGTAATGACCGCTTTGTGCGTTTTATAAAGCACGATGAGGGTGAGTCCTTCTGCGGCGTCCAGGGTTTCCGTCAGGGCCTCCTCATGTTCCTTAGCATTCCCTTGGATCTTCGCAATACAGAGTCTATCAGAGCTGCTGTCAACACTTTCAGCAAATTCCATCATTGGGTTAGCGAGGATCCTTACTTGGTCAGGTCTCTGGTGTTTGCCTCTTTCCCTCAAGACATTCTGGTGCCACGTGATGTGGTGTTCATGGATTTTGCACCCTATGGAGGTGCAAGAGTTTCTTGGACTGCTCCCCTGTATATCTTGGGTGCAAATTTTGCTGAGCAGATGCCCCAAGATGAGGATTGGATGCCCATCAATGGCAATCCACACCCTGTGCCTGGAGTTCCATTCCCTGAGATGCCTCCTTTCAATTTACCTACTTTTCCTGCTTTGGGATGGAACGCAGTGCCCCCTCCTCCACCTGCACCTTTGGTCAATGAGATGGCTGATGACAATTGGGGAAATTGGGATGACAATGTAGCCCCTGATCCTATGCAGGACCAGGAATCCATGGTGGTAGATTTGTCTGCACAGCCAAGCTCTGCTGCTGATGCCCAGGTGCCACCTGTTGCTGTTTTTATGCTTGATGATGATCAGCCTGAAGCCCCTGTTCCTCCTCCAATCAATGAGGAGATTGCTCCTGACCAATGGGCCATTGTGGTCTATCAGCCTCCTGTGATCAAAGAGGAAATTGTTCTGCCTGCTGTGCCTTATGGGCCTCCTCTACCTCCTGACATGCTTTGGAGAAGATCTTTTGAAAGTTTGCTACAAGCTCCTATGGTTTTCTCTGTCTCCAAGCCCGTTTCAATGCAGCCTCTGTCGTCTGTTGTTCTGTCAAAGAGAAGCTGGGATTTCGCTTTTTCTGATTTGGATCTGCCACGTCTCACTTGGAAGGACCAGGAAGTGGCCAGGCCAGTCGCTAGAGCTCTGTTTGTTGATCCTGCTCCTGATCAGGCGATTCCTCCTGCGGCTGTGGTGAAAGCAAGAAGGCCACGACAACCTTTGGCGCCAACACCAATTGTTGACACTTTCGTCAGACGTTGCACTAGGAGTTCAGTCCAGTGGGATGGTTTCAAGCCCATTTTCCATGAGCTTGCTATTCAGCCCAAGAGGAAGAAGCCCAGAGCGAAGCCTTTCACGGCCCAGGAGACTGAAGAGCAGGCTTCTGAAGAAATCCCCCCGGCGACACCTATTGCGCGGCTTCAGGAAATTGGGCGAGAGTTGGAAATTGATGCCACTCTCCTCTCTGTGGATGCACTTATGGTGGACCCACTTGCTTCTGCCTCCGTCATCTCTGATGTTTAGTCTGCTCTTGGTCTAGGTGTGGCAGGCCCTTAAGCTTGCTTCTTTTCTGTTTTATGTCTGTCAGTTATGTCTTGAACTTTCCTATATCTGTGTGGTGGGTCAGACTTTGTTCTGCTATTTTGGACATGTGACATTCTGTGTCATATGGTTTATGCTTCTCAGTGTATGCTTTAATGAGTAACTTATGTAGAAATTGGAATGTGCTGTGCTGGAATGTTAGAGGTCTGAACTCTGAATCTAGGCAGAGAGCTGTCAGACAGAAAATTGAGGAAAGTCAATGCTCTATAGCCTGTTTGCAAGAAACTAAATGCTCATCCTTTGATTCCAGATCAATCAAGAGTTTCTGCCCTACGAGATTTGACTCTTTTGCCTGCTCCCCTTCAATAGGGGCTTCTGGTGGTATCCTTGTGGTTTGGAATTCCTCTGTTTTTATTGGAACTCTAATTGAAGTTCAACAGCTTGTTGTTGTAATTCAGTTTACTTCCAGGCAAAATAATGAAAGTTGGACCTTGGTTGTTGTATATGGCCCTTGTCAGGGTGAGGCTAGGGACAACTTTATCAATTGGTTATATAACCTCTGTATCCCCATTGATGAGCACTGGTTATTACTAGGAGACTTTAATTTCCTTAGGTCAGTGGACAATAGAAACTTACCTGGTGGGGACATAAATGATATGTTCATCTTCAATGAGGTTATTGGACACTTGGGACTTCTTGAATTACCAATTAAAGGTAGATCCTACACTTGGTCCAATATGCAGGACATCCCTCTTCTGGAGCAATTAGATTGGTTCTTCACCTCAGTAGATTGGATTACTGACTATCCAATGACTGAGGTGTTGCCCCTGGCTAGGACTGCCTCTGACCATATCCCTTGCTTAGTCTCAATCAAGACAACCATACCTAAGTGAAACCTTTTTAGGTTTGAAAACTATTGGTTGGATCTGGAGGGCTTTATGGACTGTGTTGAATCCTCTTGGCTAGTCCCATCTAGGAAAGTTCACATGACTGCTAAGATTGCAGACAAGTTTAAGCATCTAAGAATGTGCCTTAAGAGATGGCAATTGAATGTTTCCAAGTTGAAATTGCTGATTAGCAAGTGTAATCATGTTATCTTCCTTCTAGATGAGTTGGAGGAATGGAGGCCCCTGTTTAGGCAGGAATTCAATTTCAGAAAAATTGTGAAGGTTCACTTGGAAAAGCTTCTGCACTTGCACTGCATGTACTGGAAAAAGAGATGCACTATCAGGTATATTAAGGTTGGGGGTGAGAACACCAAATTTTTTCATGCAATGGCCACTGAGAGACACATGAGAAATTCAATTGCTAGTCTTAAATTACCTGATGGCTCTGTGGTCTCTGATCATGATCAAATGGCTGGAATTATTTGGAGCTGCTTCAAGAACAGAATGGGCACTTCTAGAGGGATTGTAATGGGTTTTAATTTATCCTCTCTAATCACTCCAATGGATGGCCTGGATGTGCTTACCTAACCTTTTGAAAAGGAGGAAATGGATGATGTGGTCAAGCATATGCCTGTGGATAAGGCACCTGGACCTGATGGCTTTAACGGTCTATTCTTTAAGAGGTGCTCGCACATTATCTCAAATGACTTCTATGATCTGGCTCAGGCTTTTCATGAGGGGACTGCAGTACTGGAGAACATTAATAGTTCTTTCATTACTCTGGTACCCAAGAAACTTTCACCTAAGGAAGTGGGAGACTATAGGCCTATTTCACTCACAAGCATGGGTCTGAAATTCCTTTCTAAGATGTCTGCCAATAGGTTTCAGAAGATGATCATGAAATGCATCCATAAGAATCAGTATGGTTTCATTAAGAGCAGAACAATCCAGGACTGCATTGGTTGGACCTTTGAGTATCTGCATCAGTGCCATCAGTCAAAGAGACCAATTGTGATTCTCAAATTGGACTTTGAGAAGGCCTTTGACTCCGTTGAGCATGAAGCTATCTTCCAAATACTCAGGCACAAAGGTTTTAATGAGAAGTGTATCCTATGGATGAAGCAGCTGCTTGCCACTGGTACTTCTTCTATCCTTCTGAATGGTGTCCCTGGGAGGAAATTCATTTGCAAAAAAGGAGTAAGGCAGGGGGACCCTGTTTCTCCTCTACTTTTTGTGATAGCTGCTGATCTTCTACAAACAGTGATTAATGATATGTTCAGCAAGGGTATCCTAAAGCTACCTATTCCCTGCCATGATCAAGACTACCCTGTCATTCAATATGCTGATGATACTCTGATCATCCTACCTGCTGACAGGCAGCAGCTTCTAGCCCTGAAGGATATGCTGTTGGTGTTCTCTCAGTCCACAGGTCTTGATGTCAACTACCATAAATCTTTTATCATTCCTATAAATGTTGAAAATGCAGTCATGACAGATCTTGCTACTGCTTTTGGATGCCAAATTGGAAAGATGCCTTTTACTTATCTTGGTTTGCCTGTGGGTACTACAAGGCCTAAGATGGTGGACTTCATGCCTCTTGTGGATTGTATGGAGAGGAGAATGACTGCCAGCTCATCCTTCCTTAATCAAGGTGAGAGGCTGCAGTTCTTAAACTCTGCTTTGTCTTCCATGCCAATTTTCTTTATGGGAAGCCTGGTTGTTCCTGCTGGAATCCTCAAGCAGCTGGAAAGAATTCAAAGACAATGTCTGTGGAGAAAAAAATAGGGAGGAGCCTGCACCATCTCTTGCTGCTTGGGATCTGATTTGTAGACCAAAAAACAAGGGTGGTCTTGGTATTTTGAACCTGGGTGTTCAAAATGTGGCTTTGCTTCTCAAGCATGCTAGTAATTTCCTTAACAAGAAAGACCTTCCTTGGGTGTCCTTAATTTGGGATTCATATTATTATGATGGAATGCCCCAGGGAACAACCTCTTGTGGCTCTTTTTGGTGGAAGTATATTTGCAAGGTCTTGTAGAATTTTAGGGACTGCTCCTGGGTGCAAGTCAATGCTGGTGACACTGCTCTTTTCTGGTCTGACAATTGGAATCTTGGCAATGAAGTTTCTAGCTTGCAGTCTAGATTCCCAAGATTATTCTCCTTTTCCAAGGATCCATGGATTTCTGTTAAGGATATCTTAAATTCACTGGACTTGTACCAACACTTCCACCTACCTTTGTCTTCTCAAGCTTTTGATGAGTTAAACTTAATAAGAGATATGTTAGTCTCCCATAGAAGAGATGATACTTGTAAGGATTTATGGTTATGGCAGGGCTCTTCAAAGGTTTACAAACCAAAGTTGTTCTATGGTCATGCTTTTCAGAATGAAATATTCAACCACTTGCTGTGCTGGATCTGGAAATCCTCTTGCACTATTAAGATCAAGGTTTTTGCTTGGATGCTCATCATGGACAGATTCAACACTAAGGATATGGTTGATAGGAGGCACTGGCACATGGATGATGGTGTTACTTGTAGGCTCTGCCCCCTTCAAGCAAGAGAAACCAGAGACCATCTCTTTTTAAACTGCAATTTCAGTGTCAGAGTTTGGAATTATTTGCAGATTGATTGGTCGGCTGGAAACTCAATGTCTGATTTGGTCATCCAGGCAAGGAGGAGTTTCGATAAGCCCTTCTTCACAGAAGTAGTGTTTATTGCCTGCTGGAATATCTGGATCATCAGGAATGCCAAGGTCTTCAGAGGTGAGGGAAAGTTTCAATAAATGGAGAGGAGCTTTCAGGCATGACTTAACTCTGATGCAGCACAAAATCAAATCTGTTTACAAGGATGACTTGCTCAAGTGGATTTCTTTCCTGCCACCTTAAGTTTTAGCCTTCTCTTTATTTTGTTTTCTTCTTTACTTTTGGTTACCTCTTGTAATCATGTTGTTGTAACTGTTGTCTGGTTTTAATAAAGTTTTGAAATGCTGTGGGGGTTTTGCCCCACAGTTCACAGTCAAAAAATAAAATAAAAACCGTGATGTTGCTAAACCCACTATTTTGGATCTCAAGGAATTTAATTATGAAAATTGCTCTTTGATTGGTTGTATTTCCTTTTTGAATCCGTGCTAGATTCTCCTCATGCTTATAGTCAAAATAAGGCCTTTACCGAACACATTGTTGATGCTTTGATGCAATCTTATGAAGAAAAACTTGAGTTGAAAGTTTCTATCCCTAGGAAACTCTATGATGAGTGGGAACCTACTATTAAAATTAAAATTAAAGATTTTGAGTTTCATGCTTTATGTGATTTGGGTGCTAGTGTCTCTACTATTCCCAAAACTTTATGTGATTTGCTAGATTTCCGTGATTTTGATGATTGCTCTCTAAACTTGCATCTTGCGGATTCCACTATTAAAAAGCCTATGGGAAGAATTAACGATGTTCTTATTGTTGCAAATAGGAATTATGTGCATGTAGATTTTATCGTTCTTGATATAGATTGCACTCCTTCATGTCCTATTATTCTTGGTAGACCTTTCCTTAGAACGATTGGTGCAATTATTGATATGAAGGAAGGGAATATTCGATTCCAATTTCCCTTAAAGAAGGGCATGGAACACTTCCCTAGAAAGAAAATAAAATTACCATATGAATCTATCATGAGAGCCACTTATGGATTGCCTACCAAAGATGGCAATACCTAGATCTATCCTTGCTTTTATGCCTAGCAAGGGCGTTAAACGATAGCGCTTGTTGGGAGGCAACCCAATTTTATTTTGTGTTTTTTGTTTTTGCTTGTTTAGGAATAAATAATCCATATACCTTCTGTTTGGATGTGGTTTTATGTTTTAATTAGTGTTTGTGCCAAGTAGAACCTATAGGATAACCTACGATGATAGTTGATTTGATTCTGCTGAAAAACAAAAACTTTGCATGCACGAACATAATTTTGTTAAATCACAGGAACGTGATCTTGCGTTGATTCTTTTGCTGCTGATCAATAAACAAATTGTACAGGACTTCCTATTTTGGTAGAAGTTTTAGAGTTCCAGAAGTTTGTGTTAGTTATAGATTGCTACAGACTGTTTTGTTTTTGACAGATTCTGTTTTTCGTGTGTTGTTTGCTTATTTTGATGAATCTATGGCTAGTAAAATAATTTATAAACCATAGAGAAGTTGGAATACAGTAGGTTTAACACCAATATAAATAAATAATGAGTTAATTACAGTACCTTGAAGTAGTCTTTTGTTTTCTTTCTCTAACGGAGCTCACGAGATTTCTGTTGAGTTTTGTGTTGTGAAGTTTTCAAGTTTTGGGTGAATTCTTTCGATGGATTATGGAACAAGGAGTGGCAAGAGTCTAAGATTGGGTATGCCCATGGCACCCCCAAGATAATCCAAGGACACCAAAAAGTCAAAGCTTGGGGATGCCCCGCAAGGCATCCCCTCTTTCGTCCACTTCCATCGGTAATTTACCTGGAGCTATATTTTTAATCACCAACATGATATGTGTTTTGCTTGGAGCGTCTTGTATTATTTGTGTCTTTGCTTGTTAGTTTACCACAATCATCCTTGCTGTACACATCTTTTGAGAGAGCCATACATGAATTGGAATTTGTTAGAATACTCTATGTGCTTCACTTATATCTTTTGAGCGTGATAATTTTTTGCTCTAGCGCTTCACTTATATCTTTTAGAGCACGGTGGTGGATTTGCCTTAAAGAAACTATTGATCTCTCATGCTTCACATAGATTATTTTGAGAGTTGTTAATAGCATGGTAATTTGCTTAATGTTAATATACTTGGTGTTCAAGATATGTGAAACTTTCTTTTGAGTGCGTTGAATACTAAGATAAGTTTGATGCTTGATAATTGTTTTGAGATATGGAGGTGATAATATCAAAGTCGTGCTAGTTGGGTGATTATGAATTTGAGAAATACTTGTGTTGAAGTATGCAAGTCCCGTAGCATGACGTATGGTTAAAGTTGTGTAACAAATTTGAAACATGAAGTGTACCTGGCTTGTGCATCCTTATGAGTGGCGGTCGGGGACGAGCGATGGTCTTTTCCTACCAATCTATCCCCCTAGGAGCATGCACGTAGTACTTGAATTTTTGATGGCTTCTAAAATTTTGCAATAAGTATATGAGTTCTTTTGACTAATGTTGAGTCCATGGATTATACGCACTCTCACCTTTCCGCCTTTGCTAGCCTCTCCGGTACCGTGCATTGCCCTTTCTGACCTTGAGAGTTGGTGCAAACTTCGCCGGTGCATCCAAACCCCGTGATACGATAAGCTCTATCACACATAAACCTCTTTATATCTTCCTCAAAACAGCCACCATACCTACCTATTATGACATTTCCATAGCCATTCCGAGATATATTGCCATGCAACTTCCACCATCATCATCATGACATACATTACTTTTGTCATATTGCCATTGCATGATCATGCAGTTGACATCGTATTTGTGGCAAAGCCACCATGCATTATTTTCCATACATGTCACTCTTGATTCATTGCACCATCCCGGTACACCGCCGGAGGCATTCATATAGAGTCATATCTTGTTCTAAGTTTCGAGTTATAATCCTTATGTTGTAATCAATAGAAGTGTGATGATCATCATTATTAGAGCATTGCCCAAACAAAAAAAGAAAGGGCAAAAGAAAAAAAAAGAAAGGCCCAAAAAGAAGGAAAATAAAAAGGGCAATGCTACTATCTCTTTTTTCCACACCTGTGCTTCAAAGTAGCACCTTGTTCTTCATGTAGTGAGTCTCATAATTTGTGATTCAAAGTAGCACCTTGTTCTTCATGTAGTGAGTCTCATAAGTTGTCTTTTTATACTAGTGGGAATTTTTCATTATAGAACTTGGCTTGTATATTCCTACGATGGGCTTCCTCAAATGCCCTAGGTCTTCATGAGCAAGCGAGTTGGATGCACACCCACTAGTTTTTTTTGGTGAGCATTCATAGCTCTAGTGCATCCGTTGCATGGCAATCCCTACTCCTCATGTTGACATCAATTGATGGGCATCTCCATAGCCCATTGATTATCCTCGTTAATGTGAGACTTTCTCCTTTTTTATCTTCTCCACACAATCCCCATCATCATATTCTATTCCACCCATAGTGCTATTTCCATGGCTCACGCTCATGTATTACGTGAAGGTTGAAAAAGTTTGAGATTATTTAAGTATGAAACAATTGCTTGGCTTGTCATCGGGGGTATAGAAGTTGGGAACATCTTTGTGTGACGAAAATGAAGCATAGCCTAACTATATGATTTTGTAGGGATGAACTTTCTTTTGCCATGTTATTTGGAGAAGACATGATTGCTTTGATTAGTATGCTTGAAGTATTATTATTTTTGTGTCAATATGAACTTTTGTCTTGAATCTTTCGGATCTGAATATTCATATCACAATTAAGAAGATTTACATTGAAATTATGCCAAAGTATCGTTCCGCATCAAAAATTCTTTTTTATCATTTACCTACTCGAGGACAAGCAGGAATTAAGCTTGGGGATGCCTGATACGTCTCCAACGTATCTATAATTTTTGATTGCTCCATGCTACTTTACCTACTATTTTGGACTATATTGGGCTTTATTTTCCACTTTTATATTATTTTTGGGACTAACCTATTAACTGGAGGCCCAACCCAGAATTGTTGTTTTTTTGCCTATTTCAGTGTTTTGAAGAAACGGAATATCAAACGGAGTCCAAACGGAATGAAACCTTCGGGATCGTGATTTTCCAACCGAACGTGATCCAGGAGACTTGGACCCTACTCCAAGCAGTGCCAGAGGCGGTCACGAGGGTGGAGGGCGCCCCCCCGGGCGCGCCCCTACCTCGTGGGCCCCCCTGACGCTCCACCGACGTACTCCTTCCTCCTATATATACCTACATATTCCCGAATGATCAGAACAGGAGCCAAAAACCTAATTCCACTGTTGCAACCTTCTGTATCCACGAGATCCCATCTTGGGGCCTGTTTCGGAGCTCCGCCGGAGGGGGCATCCACCACGGAGGGCTTCTACATCATCACCATAGCCCCTCCGATGAAGTGTGAGTAGTTTACTTCAGACCTTCGGGTCCATAGCTAGTAGCTAGATGGCTTCTTCTCTCTTTTTGGATCTCAATACAATGATCTCCCCCTCTCTCGTGGAGATCTATTCGATGTAATCTTCTTTTTGTGGTGTGCTTGTTGAGACCGATGAATTGTGGGTTTATGATCCAGTATTATCTATGGAAAATATTTGATTTTTCTCTGAATTCTTTTATGTATGATTGAGTTATGTTTGCAAGTCTCTTCGAATTATCCTTTTTGGTTTGGCCAACTAGATTGGTAGTTCTTGCAATGGGAGAAGTGCTTAGCTTTGGGTTCAATCTTGCGGTGTCCTTACTCAGTGACAGAAGGAGTTGCAAGGCACGTATTGTATTGTTGCCATCGAGGATAACAAGATGGGGTTTTTATCATATTGCATGTATTTATTCCTCTACATCATGTCATCTTGCTTAAGGCGTTAGTCTGTCTTTAACTTAATACTCTAGATGCATGCTGGATAGCGGTCGATGAGTGGAGTAATAGTAGTAGATGCAGAATCGTTTCGATCTACTTGTCTCGGACGTGATGCCTATATACATGATCATTGCCTAGATATACTCATAACTATGCTCAATTCTGTCAATTGCTCAACAGTAATTTGTTCACCCACCGTAGAATACTTATGCTCTTGAGAGAAGCCACTAGTGAAACCTGTGGCCCCCAGGTCTATTCTCATCATATCAATCTCTATCACTTTATTTATTTGCTTTGTTTTTACTTTGACTTTTACTTTTTACTTTGCATCTATCTATCAAAAATACCAAAAATATTATTTATCATCTCTATCAGATCTCACTCTCGTAAGTGACCGTGAAGGGATTGACAACCCCTAAGCGTTGGTTGCGAGTTGCTATCATTTTGTGTAGGTATGAGGGACTCGTGCGTGGTCTCCTACTGGATTGATACCCTGGTTCTCAAAAACTGAGGGAAATACTTATGCTACTTTGTTGCATCATCCTCTCCTCTTCGGGGAAATCCAACGCAGCGCTCAAGAGGTAGCACGCTGCATCGATATAGTGTCGAAGCTTGGTGACTGGTATTTTCAGTTGCTCGTCTGTCCAACGGCACTTTCCTTCTACAGGGTCCAAGGTTCTGCCAGCCCCGAAGAACCAAGTCCGGCAACGGTCTGGCCAGTTCATTGTCTTTGGTTCGATCCCTTTATCAAGCAGATCATTCTCAGCCTTGGACCACTTAGGCCGGGCTTTGAGGTAGCCACCTGACCCCGTGCGATGGTGAAACTTCTTCTTCGTAGCATTTTTCTTGTTTGTCTCCGACATCTTCTTACTCTTTTCTGATGTCTTGTGGGCCACAAATGCGGGCCAGTGATCTCTGATCTTCTCATATTTGCCGATGAATTCTGGTGTCTCTTCTTTGTCGACAAACTTGTTCAGCTCTTTCCTCCACCTCCTGAATAGACTTGCCATCTTCTTAAGAGCACAAGACTAGATTAAGTGCTCTTTAACTGGCTTCTCCGGATCCTCCTCTGGCGGTAGGGTGAAATTTGCCTTCAGCTCAGTCCAAAGATCATCTTTCTGCATATCATTGACATAAGACACCTCAGGGTCTTCCTCCTTAGGCTTATACCATTGGTGGATGCTAATCGGGATCTTCTCCCTAACAAGAACCCCGCACTGAGCAGAAAATGAGTTCTTCGTCCGGATGGGTTCAATCGGTTCGTTGTCGGGCGCGATTGCTGTGATCTCAAACATTTCATCCGAGCTCAACTTTTTCTTCGGGCTTCGTCTCCTTACCGAAGTTGTGCTCGATCCGGAGGGCTAGAAAAAGGAAGAAAGACGAGAGTTAATTAATATGTGTACATATACCAAAACAATGAATGCATTAATTAACTAGTCAGCATGGGCTTAACTAATATATATATACCTGGCCGGACTCGGTTCGGTCACTGGAGCAGTCAGCACGGTCTCCTTCTTGTACCTCCATTGGATCACTGGAGCTATCATGAACATAGCCCTCTTCTTGTACCGGCATTAATGGGCCAGAGCCATCATGAACATAGCCCTCTTCTTCACCCAGTCCTTCCTGACCATCGTTGTCATTGAGAAATGACGCAACGACATCACTTCCTTGTGCGATTATGTCCCCCAACATCGCTTCTGTTGCTTCATCTCGGGAGTGCTCCATAGTTTCTGCAAATATTTACAACATGTCAATTATTATTCAAACATGGTACAGATGGATATATATTAGTGGCAAACGTAGAACTAGCTAGCTAATCACAATAAGGAATCATGTTAATTAGTGGCCTCGACGCTGCTTCTCTAGGGTTTGGGGTGGCCTAGACAACGCTTCAAGGGTTTGGGGTGGCCTCGACACAACGCTTCAAGGGTTTGGGGTGGCCTCGACGACAACGCTCTTTTAAATTGGTAAATTTGGGTGGCCTCGAGAGAGTTTGTCGGGTAGGGGCACGGCAGGAGGGGGTAGGAGACCAACATTGTTTTTTCTCTAGGGTTTGGGTGTCCTCGAGAGTTTTGGTCGAGCGAGAGGGCCGAGGGGGTGCTGCCGTGGTATAAGTTATCACGGTCGATAGGGGGTATATATATCGACCGCCCCTCATGTCGAAGTTATCTGGGAGGGGGTTATATCGACAACGACATGACATACATATATATGGGAAAATAATATTATCGGGGAGGGGGTATCGGTACCCCCCTCGTGTTGAAGTTTCTCGGGAGGGGGTATATCGACAATGACATACCCGATAAAAAATAAGAAGACAAAAGAAGAAATAAAAAGAGGAGGAGAAGAAAGGAATAGAAGAGAAGCAATCGAAGAAAAAAAAGAAGAAAAAAGGAGAAGAAGAAGAAAGGAATAGAGGAGAAAGAAGAAAAAAAATAGAATTTTCTATTTTTTCTTCTTTCTCCTCTATTCCTTTCTTCTTCTTATCCTCTTCTTTTTTATCTTCTCCCTCGTGTTGAAGTTATCGGGAGGGGTATATCGACGATGACAGAGGAGAAGATCGAAGAAAAAAAAAGAAAAAAGAGGAGAAGAAGAAAGGAATAGAGGAGAAGAAGAAAAAATAGAATATTTTCTATTTTTTCTTCTTCTCCTCTATTCCTTTCTTCTTCTCCTCTTCTTTTTCTTCTTTTTTCCTCTTCTTATTTATTTCTTCTCTTCTCCTCCTTTCTTCCTCTTCTTATTTTCCTTTTTCCTCTCATTCTTTTAGTATTGCTTGTTTTTTTTTAAAAAATGTTTAAATAGAAAATTTTGAAAAAAGTAAAGGTTTTGCCTAATGCATTATTCATATTTCATCAACATATATGCATACAAAAAAGCATACATACATACATATATACATACAAAAAAAGCATACATACATACATATATACAAAAAAAGCATACATACTTTCCTAGCTAGCAAAAAAGCATATATATATATATATATATATATATATATATATATATATATCGCAAGGAAAGTAAAACATACATACATATATCATCAACATATATGCAAAAAAGGATCACTAGCTATGAGCAACGGTGGCGGCAGGGGGCAGGGCAGGGCGCGGGGGCTCACTATGGGCGGCGTCGGCGATGGCGACGTCGGGGCCGGCCTGAGGCAGAGGCGGTGGCGCGCGGGGCAGGGGACGGCGTCGGGGCGGCGATGGCGTCGGGGCGACGCGGGGCGGCGACGGCGATGGCGACAGCGAGGGCAGGGGCGCGCGGGCTCGGGAATGACGTCGGCGGCGGCGACGGCGACGGTGAGGCACGGGCGACGGCGACAGCGCGGTCGGGCGGGGGCGACGGCAGGGGGCGGACGGCGTCGGGGCAGCCTGGCGGCGATGAGCTCGGGGTTGTCGGGGGCAAATGGAGATGAGAAACTGAAATTTTCACAAGTCCTGGTTATATACCAAGAGCATTGGTCCCGGTTCGTGGCACCAACCGGGACCAATGCCCCCTTTAGTCCCGGTTGGTGCCACCAACCGGGACAAAAGGCCAGTTTTCGGCAGCCCAAAGGGCGGGAAGCGGCGGCCTTTGGTCCTGGTTGGTGGCACCAACCGGGACTAAAGGAGGGCATTGGTACAGGTTGGTGCCACGAACCGGGACCAATGCCCTCCTTTAGTCCCGGTTGGTGCCACCAACCGGGACCAAAGGCCTTGCGCTGCCCACGGCCAAAAGTTTAGTCCCACCTTGCTAGTTGAGAGGGGCTTAGAGTGGTTTATAAGCCCCACTGCGGCTACCCTCTCGAGCTCCTCTCAAATGCAGGCTTACGGGCCTAATCTCACACTGTGCTGCCTGTGGGCCTATTGGGCCTTCTGCGGGCCTGAATCCTAGCCCATGTTGGGTTTCTAGTCATATTCAGGCCGTGGTGGCCCAATAGCTGGCAGTTTTTTTTATTTTTTTTCCAGTTTTTTTGTTTTGTTTTCTACATTATTTATTTTCTTTTGTTTTTGCTTTATTTTTTAATTCTTTTTTGCTTTTAGTTTTAGAAAAATTATAAACTTTCTGTTAGTGCCATTAGTTTTCAAATTTGAAAACACTTTTTTGTTTTTTGTTTTCTTTGTTGCTTTATTTGTTTTATTTTGTTTCTACTTACAACAAAATACTTATTATTGCAATTTAATTTTGTTTCCAGTTTTTTTGTTTTGTTTTCTGCATTATTTATTTTCTTTTGTTTTTTGCTTTATTTTTTAATTCTTTTTGCTTTTAGGTCAGCAAAATTATAAACTTTCTGTTAGTGCCATTAGTTTTAGAAAAATTATAAACTTTCTATTAGTGCCATTAGTTTTCAAATTTGAATAGTTAAAATTTGAAATCTTTGAAATTTGTGTGAATCACAAGTTTGTGATTAACTTTACTAAAAAATGAACATAGATGCGCCTATAGAGAAAATTCAACCTAAATTCATAATAAATTTCTATGAATTTTCTCTACGGAACCGGGACCAAAAGGTCCAGAAGAACTGGGACCAATGGCCCACGTGGCTGCCTTCTTGAGAGTGTTCTTGGTGAGAACATAGTTGTCAAGGAGCGAACCGGGATTAATGGTATTACGAGGGCCGAACCATAAGACATTAAAGCATTTCAAATGAACTCTGAAAAAGTTGAAAGTTGGCATGGTATCATAATTTCACCCACATAGCATGTGCATGTACAAAACGGACAATGGTATCATACTCGTCTGTTACAAAGTTGGAATGGTATCATCATAATAGTTGCGGGAGAATGTCTTCACTTTTTCTTCGCTTGTGTCATTTGCTTATTGCGCCGTAACCATGGATAATCTTCATCGTTTATCAGGATGCTGGGTCAGCCTTGACTTTGAAGGGAGGAATTTCATGAAACCTTTCATAATCTTCAGACATATCTGTCTTGCCCTCCACTCCCACGATGTCCCTTTTTCCTGAAAGAACTATGTGGCGCTTTGGCTCATCGTATGATGTATTCGCTTCCTTATCTTTTCTTTTTCTCGGTCTGGTAGACATGTCCTTCACATAGATAACCTGTGCCACATCATTGGCTAGGACGAACGGTTCGTCAGTGTACCCAAGATTTTTCAGATCCACTGTGGTCATTCCGTACTATGGGTCTACCTGTACCCCGCCTCCTGACAGATTGACCCAGTTGCACTTAAACAAAGGGACCTTAAAATCTACTCCGCTCTCTCTAGAACAGACTACCGCCGCCTCCATAGTCGACGGAGCAGGAGGGCCTGGAGGCTCCCGTCACATAGACCCCCGCGCCGAGCTTCAGGCGGCGACGGAGCGAAACGCGCGGGAGGCGCGGGAGGAGCAGGAGGCGGAGGAGCGAAGGGCGGCTGCCGCCGAGCTGGCCCTGGAGACGACGGCGGAGTCGGCCGAGGCGCAGGCCGACGCGACGGCCAGGGCCTGGGCGAAGGCCGAGGCCGCAGAGAAGACGGCGGAGGCCCTGTGTGGCCAGCCTCCACAACTCGTCATCCCCCGCCACTCCGCGCCCCCGGACGTCCCGGAACCCCCGCCGGAGGAGATCAGCCGCGACCCGCCGATGACGGAGAGGGAGGAGGGCGACGTAGTCGTCCTGGAGGGAGAAGTGGTGCCGCCTCCGTCGGCCAGGACCGGCCAAGGCAGCCAGCCCGAGGTGCCGCCTGAGCAGGCGACTGCACAGGCGGATCTCGTGGTCTTGTCGCCGGCTCGCCGTCGTGCGGCGAGGGCGGCTTTGGATCCAGATCCGCAGAGGGCGGACGGCTCCAGCTCGTTGTCGCATGACCTGGAGTCGGCCACTGCTAGCTCGCCAGGGTGGACCCTGGGCGATGGGACGGCCGCGTTGAACTTGGCGGCGCAAGATGTCCAAAGCCGGCTCCAAGCTCAAGCCACCGCGCTGCAGCAGTGCACCCGAGAGTTCCTTGCGACACGGGCGGTCGTTCGGGTGAGTTCTCTTGTTCTTGATTTCTTTCCGTGGGGGCGCGTCAGCGCACCCACTGGGTGTAGTCCCCGAGTTCCGAGCCGGCTGCTGAGCAGGCGGCTTGGAACTTCTTCAAAGACTTTGTTTTACTGATTTGCTCTTGCTTGCTTCTTCGTCCTGTTTGCAGGACTACCACAACCTCCACGCCGCTACCTTCAACTCCCAGGTCCGGGAGGCAGACAAAAGGGCCGCATATCTGTCGGAGAGCCGGCGTGAGTGTCTTTGTCTTTTCATCTCATGTGGGGGCGCGTCAGCGCACCCACTGGGTGTAGTCCCCGAGATTCGAGCCGACTGCTGAGCAGTCGGGTCGGATCTTTCTTGCCGACTTCTTTCTTAATTTCTTCTTTCCATGCTGGCAGGAGCCAACGCCGACTTGAGGCAGCAGCTGGGTGTGGCCCAGACCGCCCTTCGCACCAGGGAGGGTGAGCTCAGTGCCTTGGCCCAGGAGCATGACCGCCTGGCCAAGAAACTAGCCGACCAGGAGGAGAGCCACAAGGCGGCCCTGAAGGCGGCTCAGGACAGCGAGGCCGCCCTCAAAGCCGAATTCGAGACCGAGGCGGCGAGCTGGGCCAAGGCAAGGCAAGCTCTGAGCGAAGGCTACGGCCGTGTCGAGGACTTGGTTGACGGTAGGCCGCCTTCTTATTCACTCTTTGCTTGTCCTTACAAGTCAGTTTATCTCCTAACTTGCTCTGTTTCCTCTTCTTTGTGAAGAGTACTTTCCTGGCCACTCTGTCGCCGCCAACCAAGCCATCGAAACCCACCAAGAGGCCCGGCGGCAGGCTGGGGTTGAGATCGCGCCGGATGCCAACCGGTCGCTTGAGGAGCAGCTTCTGGCGATCGAGGCCCGTCTCCAGCTGGCCTACCGCATGCTCCGCCGGCTTCAGCGTGCCGGGGCACAGGTGCTGGCCGCCCTTTGGCCTGGCGAGGTAATTCCTCGCTCCCCCAGCCGTACTACAGTCTGGCTGGAGGTAGCCGTCGGCCGTCTTGAGGCCTGGAAGGCTTCAGCAGCTCGATCCGGCCAGTCACTCTTTGAACTGCCAGTCACCGTTTTACTTTCCTGCTAGTCACTCTTTGAACAGACTTGTTATTTTTGCGCAATTCCGCCCACTGGGGGTGTATTCAAACTTCGTTGAATGCCGGCCTTTCGAAGGCTTTGGGTGTAAATATTATTATGCACGTGCTTGGCTTCCATTCCTACTTGCTTTTTATCTTTTCGCTTTCTTCCTTTGCCGCCTTCCCTTGGTTGCCGCCTTCCCAGCCGAACAGCTGCTCTGCAGTCTGTGGCCGGGTAAGGAATTCAGCCGTCTGGGAAGGCAAGGACTCAAGCTTTCTTAGATTATGGCAGAGTAGGAAAGGAAGCCGGCCAGCCGACTACTTCGACAGTCGGTTGGCAAGGGGGGAAGCCGGCTTGTGTTATGTAAGTTCGTTAGTCCTTAGCCATTTTTCGTGTGGGCATCCTTTCCGCCTTTAGCTCTTGCTAGTCGGGCAGCTGTTTCTTCGAGCTGTGACTCTCGCAAGAGAGGGCTTGGGTGCCGGCACATTACTTGTCTGACTGCAGGTAGAACTTGGACATAACTCAAGGCGGCCAGTCCCCGGGCCGACTAGTCGAACCCGGTGCCGGACGGAGAAAGTAAATGCAGTAGGGTAACCATGGGTGTGATACCCGGCATACATAGATAAACTAGGGTAGTCCCCGAGAACTCCTCGGGAGCCCGTTGTCTCATACTTAATACAAAAGGTAGCATGATACATACTGCATTTCAACTATAAAATCTTCGAAGAAGATTGGCGTTCAACGGGCGCTCCGACTCCTTGCCGGAGTCGTCTCTCTTGCGTGCCTTCGGCTTCTGCGCGTCGATTAGGTAATAGGAGTCGTTTTCCAGAGCCCGGCTGATGACGAAGGGGCCTTCCCAAGTGGCCGAGAGCTTGTGCTGGCCAGCTATTCGCTGGATTAGCCGGAGCACAAGGTCTCCCTCTTGGAAAGTTCTTGGCTTCACTCTCCGACTATGGTAACGGCGTAGTCCTTGCTGGTAGATGGCGGACCGGCTGAGGGCTAACAGCCGGCTTTCTTCCAGCAAGTCGACGCCGTCTTCTCTTGCTTCCTTGGCCTCCGCCTCCGTGTACATGGTGACTCGAGGTGAGTCGAACTTGATGTCAGTTGGGATGACAGCCTCAGCACCATATACAAGGAAGAAGGGGGTGAAGCCGGTCAACTTGTTTGGAGTAGTGCGCAGACTCCAGAGGACGGCCGGTAGCTCATCGAGCCAGCAGCCGGCCGAGCGCTCTAGTGGCACGACCAGTCGGGGCTTGATGCCGGAGAGGATGAGGCCATTTTCTCACTCGACTTGGCCATTTGACTATGGGTGGGCAACGGACGCTAAGTCCAGTCAGATGCCCTGTGTCGCGCAGAAACGTGCCAATGCTCCCTTGGCAAAATTTGTGCCGTTGTCGGTGATGATGCTGTGTGGTACGCCGTACCGGGTTGTAATGTCGGCAATGAATGTCACGGCAGTCGGCCCATTCAGTTTCTTGATTGGCTTTGCTTCAATCCACTTGGTAAATTTGTCTACGGCGACAAGCAGATGTGTCATGCCGCCGCGCGCCGTCTTGAATGGTCCGACCATGTCCAGTCCCCAGACGGCAAAGGGCCAAGTGATGGGGATGGTCTTGAGTGCAGAAGCCGGTAGGTGTTGCTTGGAGCCGAAGACTTGGCACCCTTTGCAGTGTTTGACTAGTTCCTTGGCATCCTCCAACGCAGTCGGCTAGGAGAATCCATGGCGGAAGGCCTTGGCGACGAGCGCCCTGGAGGCGGCATGGTGTCCGCATTCGCCTTGGTGGATGTCTTCGAGGATTGCTATGCCCTTCTCTTGCTCGACGCAGCGCTGGAAGACTCCAGTAGCGCTACGCCTAACTAGCTCTTGATTCATTATTGTGTAGGCTCCGGCTCGGTGTTGGACTTGTCTGGCCGAGATCTCGTCAGTCGGTAGTTCTCCATTCACCAGAAACCGGAGGATGGGCTGAGCCCATGATGGAGCTGTGATTTCTTCGATTGTCAAGACGGCTACTGCAACCAGGGTGGGCGGGCTGGGTTGTGAGGAGTTGGAGTCGGCCTCCGCCTGCTGTGCCGCTGCAGTCCCCGGGCCGGGTTCGACTATGGCAGTCCCCGGGCTGGGTTCGACTATGGTAGTCCCCGAGCCGGCCGCAGAAGCCCCCAGGCCGCCTGCCTGATCCCCGAAGTCGGATCCGACTGCGTCGGGGTCAGGCGGCACGAAGATGGAACTGGATTCCAGAGACGGCTTGACAGATGGCTTGAGGAGGCGTTGGAGGGCGACGCCGGTTGGTATAGCTTGCCGGGTGGAGCCTATTCGTGCCAGGGCATCTGCTTGCTCGTTGTCGGCTCATGGCACGCGAAGGAACTCGCACCCCTCGAAATATCCGCTGAGCTGCTGGACAAGGAAACGGTAGCTCGCCATGCTTGCGTCCTTGGCATCCCAGTCGCCGGATGATTGCTGAACCACTAAGTCCGAGTCGCCATAACACAGGATCCGGCGGATGCCGAGTTCCTTGGCTAGTCGGAGCCCGTGTATGAGCGCCTTGTACTCGGCCACATTGTTGGAGGCGGCAAAGTGGATTTGCAATGTGTATCTGAGTTTGTCGCCTTTGGGAGAGGTGAGGACGATGCCGGCTCCCAAGCCAGTGCGCATCTTGGATCCATCAAAGTGCATCCGCCAATGAGTGGAGTCGGGGGCCGGTGGCAGGTACTGGGTCTCGGCCCAGTCGATGAGTAAGTCGGCCAGTGCTTGGGACTTGATGGCGGTGCGGGCTGATAGTAGATTGTGTAAGGAGCTAGCGCAATGGCCCATTTCGCCACTCGGCCGGATGCATCCCGTCTACCTATGATCTCGGCAAGCGGGGCAGTGCATACGACCGTGATGGGATGCTCTTGAAAGTAGGGCTTGAGTTTCTTGGAGGCGAAGTACACACCATAGCACATTTTCTGATAGTGCGGGTAGTTTTGTTTTGAGGTGGACAATACTTCGCTCAAAGAATACACCGGCCTCTGGACTAGCTGAGCTCGGCCTTCTTCTGGGCGCTGAACCACAATGACTGTGCTGACCACCCGGCTGGTGGCGGCGATTTAGAGGAGCATGGGCTCCTTCTCAGTTGGGGCCGCCAAGACAGGCGGTGTGGACAGCATCTTTTTCAGCTCGTGGAAAGCTTGATCCGCCTGGTCATTCCACTCAAAATGAGCGAACTTCTTCATGAGTCGGTAGAGGGGGAGAGCCTTCTCTCCGAGCCGGCTCATGAAGCGGTTCAAAGATGCCAGGCATCCGGTGAATTTCTGGACGTCTCGCAGCTTGGTAGGGACCTTCATTCTCTCTATGGCCTTGATCTTCACTGGGTTGCACTCGATGCCGCGTTCGGAGACCAGAAAGCCTAGAAGTTGGCCAGCTGGTACTCCGAACACACATTTCTCCGGGTTGAGCTTGATCTGAAACCGGCGCAAGTTCTCAAAGGTTTCCTTGAGGTCTTCCAGCAGGGTGCCGCGTTTCTCCGTCTTCACCACGACATCGTCTACATAGACGTGGGCATTCCTGCCGAGTTGCTTGAGGAGGCATTTCTGCATGCAACGCTGAAAGGTGGCACCAGCATTTCTCAAGCCGAATGTCATAGTCAGGTAACAGAAAGCTCCAAATGGGGTGATGAAGGCGGTCTTCAAGCGATCAGCCGGGTTCAACTTTATCTAGTGGTAGCCGGAATAAGCATCCAAAAAACTCAACAACTCGCATCCGGCTGTGGAGTCTATCACTTGGTCAATCCTTGGCAGGGAGAACGGATCTTTGGGGCAGGCTTTGTTGAGGATGGTGTAATCGATGCACATGCGCCACTGCTTGTTCTTCCTCAGCACGAGGACCGGGTTGGCAAGTCATTCTGTAAAGAACACTTCCATAATGAAGCCGGCTGCCAAAAGCCGGGTTATTTCTTCTCCGACTACTCTTCTCTTCTGACAGGCGGCATAAGGGCTGCCTGACTGGCTTTGCGTCAGATCGGACGTGTTGCTTGTGCTCGGCGAAATCCGTCGAGACACCTGGCATGTCTTTGGGAGACCATGCGAAGACGTCCCGATTCTCACGGAGCAAATCGATGAGCTCGCCTTCCTATTTGTTGTCAAGGCCTGTGCCTATGACAGCGTGCCTCTCTGGGTGCTCCGGGTCCAGGGGTATCTTCTTTGTCTCCTTGGCCAGCTGGAAAGAACCTTGAGTTTCACATTCTTTGGGGTCAGGAGACAAGGCCGGCTGCTTGCCAGCCAAGGCCACAACTCGATCCAGCATCTTCTTTTCTTTGGCGATCACGAGGGACTCGGCCAGCCGACTACTGGCTGCTGCACACTTAGAAGACTTCTTGTAGTCTCCGGCTATGGTGATAATGCCCTTGGAACACGGCATCTTCATCTTGAGGTAGGCATAGTGGGGCACAACCATAAACTTCACCAATGCTGGTCGGCCAAGCAGTGCGTGGTACGGGCTCTCCAAATCCACTACCTCGAACCATATTGCCTCTCGGCGGAAATGATCCTTGTCTCCAAAGAGTACATCCATCTTGATCTTGCCGATTGGTGAGCAGGACAGGCCGGGTACGATGCCATGGAACACAATCCGGCTAGGCATGAGTTGCTTCGGCATGATGTTGAGCTTCTCCATTGTATCTCGGTACAGTATGTTGATACTGCTCCCGCCGTCTATCAGCACGCGGGAGAAACGAGTGGCGCGCCTCTCTATTGCCAGGGTAGCATCCAAAACAAGGGCATAGGAGCCAGGAGACGGCATCACCTCTGGGTGGTCGTCCCGGCTCCAGCTGATGGGCTTCTCTGACCAGTGCATAAACTCAGGGTTACTGGAGGCGACCGCGTTGACTTCTTGGTGTTGTCGGTGCCGACTTCACCGATCATTCGGTTGGCTCATAAAGATGATGTAGGCCGCATGCTCGTCAGGGAACTCGTCATGGACGGCTCCGACTGCTGGCCGAGCGGCCGGCTGCTGGGGGGCAGGAGGCGGCTGGCCCGCAGGCAGAGGCGGCAACAACCCCTCGCCCTTGGAGATTCGGGTGAGCCAATGGCACTTCCGGGTTGTATGGTTGGACGGCTTCGCGCCGCTGTGGAACTTGCAGGGGGCGTCGAGAGTTTGTTCATAGGAGAAAGCCGGCTGCCAAGCCGGCCTGCCGCCCTTCTGTTTCTTGGGAGCCGGCCGTCCCTCAGGCTGCTCTTCTTCGATCGTAGCCACCTGTCGACTAGTGGAAGGCGGCATCGGAGCCTTGCGCTTGTTGTCGTTCTGGTACGGGCGCCGAGTGGACTCTCCAGCCGGCGTCTTGGGAGCTGGCGCAAGCACTTTCGCGGAAGCGTCGACTCGAAGCTCGGTCTTCATGGAGGAGTCGGCCGTGGCGTATTTGTCCGCGATGATCAGCAGCTCGTCAAGGGTAGTCGGCTCGTCGTAGAGGAGTCGGTGCTTGAGGAGGGTGCCCTCTCGGCACCCGGCCGTGAAGTACTCTATTGCATGAACCTCGTGCACCCCTTCGCAGGAGTTTCGGAGCTGGGCCCAATGCGTAAGGTAGTCACGAGTCGACTCGTTGGGTCCTTGTACGCACAAGGAGCGCTGTCGGGGTTTGGGTGCCCGCTTGTAGGTGCTGGTGAAGTTGCGGATGAAGGCTTCCGTGAAATCGAGCCAGCTGTTGATGCTGTAAGGCTTGAGGCTATTGAGCCAGGTGCGTGCCGTGCCTTGGAGCATCAGGGGGGCATACTTCACGGCAACGCGTCGGTTGCCGTTTGCTATGCGAACCGCGATGGAGTAGTCGATCAACCAGTCCTTTGGCTTCACGGAGCCGTTGTACTTGGGCGTGTCCCTTGGGAGCAAGAACCCTTTGGGAAAGGGCTCGTCGCGGATGCGGGGACCGAAACAAGGCGGGCCGACATCATCTTCTTCTTCTAGGGCCAGGGATCGCGCAAGGCGGTCGATCCGATGGCGGGCATCGTTCTCACCGACTCCTTCGCGGCGACCAAGTCGGCCGCTGAGAGTCGGATGCTCGATAGGCGGCGGGGTGGGATATCTTTCCCCGTGAGGCGGAGGAGGGGGCGGGTCGCCTCGTCTCTCCACGCCTCGGGGACGGTCTTCTGCATCGCGCTCGATGGTGATTCGTGTCCGGCGGCTGGCAGCCGGCTCCTTCTCTTGTCTCTCGCTCGGGCGCCACCCACAGTCGGCGTTCGCGACGTCGCTCCATGCTCTCGGCGAGGGGGGCTTCCTGCTCGGACGCCGGCTTCGTGCCGCGCTGCGACCGCGTCGATCAGCTGCTGGATGCGTCTGGTCATGTAGGGGAGCTCGTCGGCCCCCAGTCCGTTTAGCTCGTCAACGATCGACTGGGCGGCGCGCAGATTCTCGAGGGGCGTGGCGTAGACCAAGCGCTCCGCCCCCAGCATGCTGGCGATGGCCGCGCCGCGTTTCTTGACGGCGCCGACTCGGCTTGGCCCTTCTGGAGGCGGCATGCCGAAGGTGGCGCGGTCGACTTCGCGCTGGTGGGCCTCCGTGAGGCGTCTCATGGTATTTATCTTCTGGCCCTCCGCAACGAGGGCAAGGCGGCGAGCCTCCAGCGCCTCGGCGTCTGCGTCGGCCGGGATGGGGACAGACAAGTCCTGCAGCACTGCTTGCAGGGCGTCGTGGGTGTTCTCGTCGGAGGCGGCTCCGTGCCTGATGACCAGCACCTCGGTGACGGTGCTGCCGCCACTGTCAGCTCGCGGGAGAGGGTCGTCGAAAACGATCATGTCGGTGGGGAAGGCATCGAGCGGCGCCGTGTCGGAGTCGACAAGCATTGGGTCGGTGGAGCCAACCGACTCCAAGTCCACGGTAGGCTCGACGGAGACGTGGATTTGGTCGAGGAGGCTGACGAGACGGCTCTCGAGGCAGCCGATGCCCGCATCGGATACGGGCTCGTCGGAGATGCAAAACTCGCCAAGGAGATCGGCGAGGCAGCTTGCCGCGCAGGCGTCGTCGACGCTTTGCAGCGCGTCGGGGCAAGCACCATCGGGCGTGCCGGGCTGACTACGCTCACGGGGGATAAAGAGGGTTTCCGTCCAGAACAGGTCTCCGGACGACGGTGCACCTGGCCCACGGCGGGTGCCAAATGTCGGGTGGTAGGTGCGACATATGCTAGCGGGTGGCTTATCATTGTGGGAGCCAGTAAGACATCGCCGGTGCCTGGAAACGGGATAAGGCGAAGACATGCATGCCGACGGATCTTACCCAGGTTCGGGGCTCTCCGTGGAGATAACACCCCTAGTCCTGCTCTACGGGGTCTCCACATGATCACTAGATCCACAAGTAACTACAAGAGGCTCCTTGAGCTGTTCGGTGGGAGGAGGAAGAAGGGCAAGGCTAGCTCTCTTCTCTCCCTATGGTGATGTCTAAAACTCTCTGAGATCAACCCTTTGCATGGGTGTCCCGGGGGGTTCATATAGGCCTACCCCCCCGGGGGTACAATGGTAATCCGGCTGGGTGCGGGCCCAGGCCGTCAGTGTCTACGACCGCCGTCTTCTCCGCCGGCTTCTGGGGCCCGCCGACTGGTGGGTCCCGCCGGCTGTCGCCCGCTGATCGACAGGCCGGCCCCACCGCATGGGGGATCTTGTCGGGGGCTGGTTACTGTTGCCTCGGCTTTGATGACGAGGGCTTTATCGGGGTAAGCATGGCTACAGTGCCGCCGCCTTGCGGGCTCCCACTGTAGCCTTACCCCGTCTTGTTCGCTTAATGGTGCGCGAGCCCCGAGGGGGGAGCAAGCTGGCTATTGGAAGCCGGCCCGGCCTCGGGCCGGCTGGGGGAGGCTGGGCCGCCTTCGGATGTCTCTCTGACCGAAGGGGCCCGCCGCCTGCGGGCCGTACTGGCAACCCGTCGTGGATGGTGTCATGATCCGTATGGCAACAGTGCCACGCCAGACGGGGGATGGCTGCCCCGTACAGCGTACTGTAGCCATGCATACACCGGGATTCGGGGGTGGCAGGGTTCGCTGTAGCCACGCCCCGTCCCGTCACCGTTATGGGGGGTGGACTTTAGGATGCGGCCTTCGGCCGCTTGCTTCTTGGAGTCGGTCCTTCATGGGCCGGCTTCTTGGAGTCGGCCCGATCGTGGCGTCCTCCAAAGCTTGTTTTTATGGACGGGCCGCCTTCCGCTAGCCGGCCTAGGTGATAGCCGGCCGGAAGAAGGCGGCCCCGTGTCTCAGGTGCTTCGAGGTCTGATCGGCCCATTGTTTTTTCTGAGGGCCAAAGGGAGCCGGTTAGGCTACCCGTGGTTATACTCCGACAGTGTTCGTGTGTCAACACATAGGTCTTGTTGCGGATTTTTTTTACAACGGCTGTTTTGTCGTGATTTTTTTTACAACTAGGGTTTCGTTGCAATTTTTTCTGCAACCGAGGTCTTGTTGCAGAAAATTTCCGCAACAGAGGTTTTGTTGCAAAACTAGACCTGTCATAGACCATTGCAACACCGCATATGTTTCTGAAATATAGCCTCTGTTTCAAAAGCGTGTTCGACAAAGAACGACATGCAAGCCATCAATTGAACGCGTGTGATGTAGCGGAGGTGGCGGACGCGGCCACTACGATCCGCCGGATGACGGTAAGCTTTTCCCTTAAAATTTTAGTTATATTTCTCAAAATAAAAGTAACTAATAAATTTTATATGAAACATATAGGTCTTACTAATTTGAATTGACGGTAATTTAATTACTCTCTCCGATCTATATCACTTGTCACTGGTTTAGTACAACTTTACATGAATTATTAAACTTTGGAATAATGTGTAACAATTGATACGGATCTCAAAGGACATCCTTTCTATTGTTTTTTTTTGTGAAAAGGCCTAAGGCTAAATATGAAGTAACACGTGTCCTTACAAACGTAGAAGAAGGGGCTGCGAAGTTGTTGATGTAGACCATGAGAGGATATGTAGAAACTACGAAGACCACAAGAACCGGTTGAAATCGGATAGATCCCCCGGAAACCTAAACATAATAAATCCGGAAGACCTGCCGGGAAAAAAAGATCCACACGCCCTTCACTGACGATGAGCACACTGAGAATGGTGCATAGCGGGACGCAGAGTAGTTTTTAAGATTTTTTTTTACCCGGTGCAATGCACGGGCAGCACTTGAGATTTCCGGTTGCTTATTTGGTCGGTAATTCCAACTCGTATCGCCCCCGATTTGCTGCCCTGCCCTACTACTTGTGCCCGACGTGTCGCCTCTCCCCTTCGCTCCCACTTCTCCCCCCACCCCTCCAACCCAAACCCATCTCAGCTCGTCCGTTCCCCTCGTCTTCGCCACTGGACACGACCGCAAACCCTAGGCGCCGCCGCCCTCCGAGGCCCCAAGGTACGCCCGCCGCCGACCACCTAGACAGGCCCGCCGCGCCGCGCCGTGTGGCGGCTCCGGGCCAGGGTTGTTCCTTCTCGTTTCGTTTTCGTGCGCGGGCGGATTTCCCGGCGATTTATTTCTGGGTGGTTCGTTGTGATTGGATCAGGGGAATTAAACTAGGAGGAGGAGGAGGAGATCAGGGGATTTAGGTCTAGCCCCCCCCCCCCCCCCCCCATCCGCCGCAGCCGTTGCCTCCCGATCCGATCCCCTTCCTCTATGCTTACTTTGTTTCTGGTTTCAGATCAACCAGCTCGTTGAAGCAGCGCGAGAGTTGCCGACGTTCATCGCTGATGCCCGCTACACGCCTGACGTTACGTCTCCAACAGCTGATGGAGCATCTTGACCAAGAAGCCCAGTCCAGAGCTCACTTGGAGGAGGAGCTTGTCAAGGAGAGGCAGGCCAACGCTCTTTTGCAGGAGCAGCTTCGAAAGAAGAACGAAGATGAAGCCACGTACAAGCAGCAGATAGCAACTCTCATGCAGAGGAATCAAGCTGAAGCAAAGAAAAGCAAGAGTGACGCGGACAAGCTCCAAGACGAGATAAGGAAGCTCACTGGTGTTCTTAAGGCTAGGCATGAGGAAGACAAGCTAAACCGGGAGCGCATTCAAGGCGTCTTGAAGGCTTGGGATGATCGCAAAGCTGCTCGTGAAGCTCGTGAAGCTTCAACTGCTTCTGGTGGTATGTAGTTCCCTTGTGAATCATTTATATTTCCCTGGTTAGCTGTGGGTAATTGTTATCTATACTACTATATAATGAACGAGTAGCAAAACATATGAACCGTTGGATCAGTGTGATCGGAGAGCTCTAATTGATTGATTCAAAAGTTAGGAAGTCGTGGCATCACATGCGCCATTGGATCAGGAAATCCAACGACCAATATTGGAGGGATTTGCAGTGGAGACCACTAACTCTGCCAGGCGTGTGATCTGACTTGCTCTAGAATTTTCAGCTAGCTAGACGTGGTCAACTGGGTACAGTCTAGGGAGTAGTTAAGGCTAGAAACATCTCAATGTGTGCATGTATAGGACTACCATAGCAGCGTTCTTTTTAAAAGGTACTAATACGTAACAGCATACTGTGGATGTACCGGACGGTTTCTTCATTTTTTTAAGGTAGTAGTAAGCACATTGTTAAAGGGGCGAGACATTTTCTAACAACCAAAGAAAATTATTTTTTTATTTTTGTTTCGGTCCTGGACACAGTCATGCATTAGAAATTAGGAAATATTCCGACTGAAGGGTGAGAAAAGGAGGAAAAATGAAAAGGTGAATAGTTGCTACATCAAGCTCCTTTTTTCTATATTTCAATTTTGAATTATTATTTCTAAACATTTCATGAGACAATAATAACATTTCTTTTTGAAGAACAACAGTTTGCATAAACAAGAAATTGTTTTGCTACATGATCTCCTATGAGAAAATAGGATTTTTCTTTTGAAAATCTCAATATAATTTATCATAATATGTGCCTTTAGTTTTAATTTTAATGGTTTAGTATTTTGCGTATACATAAAAGTCTCACGGGCAAAGCACGTACAACTGACTAGTAGGATGTAGTTTAGCTGAGTAAAATGTACAGAGAGATGTACAGCCATAGTCCGATTCTGGGTGAGTAGAAAAATATGTCCAGTCCTACAATCACATACTGTGTTATCACCATGGCACTTGTTATTTGTGACCTCTAGTACAGAGAGTTTTATGTGCTGTATTTTTTTGAATGATCACGAATTATCCCAGTTAAGACAAGTTATATAATTCAAAATAACAACAAGTTTGCCCTTTTTTTTGGAGTGATCACAAATTATCCCAGTTAAGACAAGTTATATATTTCAGAATAACAAGTTAATAATTCAGAATAACTGTGCTCAAACTCCATTGGGGCCGATCCTGCTTCTCTACCACGGGATTCGGTTGGTGTGTAGAAGAATTAGCCTTGAGGAGCTTTTAGCAACTGTAGACAAGTTAACATCTGCCCTTTTGAAACTTGTAACACTCGTGGATCTGCGGCATTGTTGGTTGGCCACTTGAGTGGCCACTTGACTCGAGCGAGCGGCCAAGCTGAGAGTAGAAACTGCATCTTGGCAGGAAACTTCTTCCTGTATCAACCATGAAGTGATAAAAGAAGCAATCAGTCACAAGTATTGGTAGCTTAATATATTCTGGACCACATGTTCTGTTTACTTAACAAAGATTCTCTGCTCAAGAGGGGGTGGAAAGTGCCCAAAGAATGTGTATTGTGTGGTAAAGATGAATCTGTAGACCATTTGTTTTTTTTCATGCTCAGTTCAGGTGTGACCTGTTTTGGCAGGTGGATTAATTTTTTTGCTAAAAATGATCAGAAACTTGCTATGATTGGCGTGGGTGCTTTGATGTGGACTGTTTGGAAATGTCGCAATGCTGTTATCTATGATGGCAAAAAATGTAATGATCTCTATGACATACTGGATTACTTGGTCTATTATACAGACAAAGGACCAAGCAAGAAGAATGCTGGAGCTGGGGTCAAGACTTCTCGAACAGGTGGCAAGTGAGGTTTACAGGGCATCACAAGGATGGAGGATCAACGTTGCGAGGATTCAAGCCTGAGATTGTGTTGGTGGTGTGGATTTGTCTCCACAGGCGTTGATCTCCTTGTAATAGGTCTAGTCTGCTTGTTGATGCCTGTTTTGCTTAGGTGACACTCCTGTTGTGCGCCTCCCGCCTGGTGGCCCCTGGTGGCTTTTGTTTAGAGGGCTTAACTCCTGCGTTGGATGCTGGATCTTATTACTTTGGGCTTCGTTAGTTAGCTGTCTGCTGCGTTTTTCGTTTGTGTCTGTAGTTCTCATGACTTGCAGCTTGCTGCTTGGTTTCCCTTAATGGAATTCGGAGGGGGAAACCCTTCTTTGATAAAAAAAACTTACTAGCACCTAAGAATTTATCAGATTTGAATGTACAAAGGTTGCACCCTAAGCCCCTACTGGCTAAGAAGGTGCTGTTATATATAAATTAAAATTATGATGCCCAACTTTATTTTTCTAGCAACTTGATCACTTTGCCATACATACATATTGAGCTTCGCAAGGTTGGTAGTCAAGGAACAAAAGTATGGCAACCTAATAAGGAGTAATAAAGTTCAATTGACCTTTATTTTTCTAGCAACTTGAACACTTTGCCATGCTCGATTTTTTCTCTAAGAAAATGCATGTCACTTTGGTACCCATGTATGCAGAAATCATATGAAGCTCATGTGACTTGTGTATGCACAAATCAGAAGCTCTTGTGAATTGTCTATGCACAGATCATATGAACAGAACAATACACATGACACACTAACTGAACTTTTGCATAGGCACAATCATATATCAAACTAACAATGTATACATAAGTCACATGGACATAGCAGTAATCACAATTGAAACATCTGCAAACATGTGCAAAAGTATTACCCATTTACATGTACAGTAGATTCACCATGGCTGCCATGGGAGGACCTTGGGGAAGAAGCAAGGGACCTTGGGGAAGAAGCAAGGGAGCTCACCTAGGGTTGATGCCGTCGGAGAGGGGTACTCAAGGGTTCAGCCGGGGTCCATCGATGTCAGCACCCGCGTTGTGGTCGACTCTGCAGCCGGTGGGGCGCAACGTTGGGTGCGGGCGGGGATGCAACTTCGGGGTGGTGTTCTGGAAGGGAACCGGCAGAGATTGCCTTGTAGATGTCGGATCTGGTGGTGGAGTGGTGAGGAACACTAGATGAAAAAATATATATCGTATGTCAGATTTGTTTGGCTACTTCTAGATGCTTCCACTCTAGTGTAGTGTTTCTTTTCTTTTCTTTTGTTTTCTACCCTACCTGCTGTTTCTAAAGTTCTCTAGTTATAAGTAGCTGTGAGTAGAATGGTGAATCCTAAGGAATGTTTTCTAGAGTATTCCAGCTATAAGTAGAAGTATGTGAAGGCTTGCCGAAGCCCTATAAATAGAGGTCCTCACCTCTACTTTGTAACCCACACTATGGACCCACTACCTATAATAGAACTTGTTGTTCTTATCTAAGATCTTGGAGTAGATCTTGTGCTCTAGGGGTTCTGGATTGAACTCTTGCTGCCATATCGGCCTACATTCGCCACTAGAGCGATATCTAGCGCAACACATTGAAGTTGTTCCTTCAACAGTTGTGTTGTACACATTGTAGCAGCAAGGTGGAGTTGCTCCTCCGCAACCTTTTTGTTGTTTCAGGTGGTACCAGAGCCTCGTTGATCCATACTAGTTCATTTTCTCCTCTTCGAGAGCAAGCTGCAGCAAGCAATGGAGCAATTGGAGAAGAGGATGGATGTTGCAGAACAACAAATTAAAGAGCTGCGTGAAGATCTTAATCAGAGATTTGACCAACTGGTTTAGATGATAAAAAGGGTGTCCCCTTGCTACCAATGAAGGAGATTCATCTAAAGAAGAAGAACATGTTCATCAAAGAAGAAGGAGAGGTAATCTTGGAGCAAGACTGCCAACATGCTGTTCAATGTGCTTCAAGAAGGCCAATTTATGTTGAAGCTTTTGAAGGTGAAGAATATGATGATGCCCTTGAAGAACCAAATCTCTACGCATATCGGAGAGTACCCAATCCTACGTATGCAAGAGATACATACAAGGTGAAAGCTGAGATCCCATGTTTTAATGGAAATGTTGATATTGAAGGGTGCCTAGATTTGTTATATGAAGTGGAGACTTTCTTTGAGGTCATGGAGGTTCCGAAAGATCGCAGAGTTCCTTTGGTCGCATACAAGCTGAAAGGAGGAGCCGGTGCATAGTGGCATTGTGACGCCCCCGATTCAATCGTACACTAATCATACACGCAAACGTGTACGATCAAGATCAGGGACTCACGGGAAGATATCACAACACAACTCTAAAAATAAAATAAGTCATACAAGCATCATAATACAAGCCAGGGGCCTCGAGGGCTCTAATACAAAAGCCCGATCATAGGCGAGTCAGCGGAAGCAACAATATTTGAGTACAGACATAAGTTAAACAAGTTTGCCTTAAGAAGGCTAGCACAAAAGTAGCAATGACCGAAAAGGCGAGGCCTCCTGCCTGGGACCTCCTAAGTACTCCTCGAAGCCGAACTCCATGTAGAATCATCCTCGGGATCCTTTGGCTCCTGGACTCCATCATATGATCGCAAAATCCGGGAAAAGGGAAAAAATAAGTAGCAAAGCAACCGTGAGTACTCATACAAAGTACTCGCAAGCAAGGATCTACACTACATATGCATGGGTATCTGTGTAAGGGGCAATATCGGTGGACTGAACTGCAGAATGCCAGAATAAGAGGGGGATAGCTAGTCCTATCAAAGACTACGCTTCTGGCAGCCTCCATCTTGCAGCAGTAGAAGAGAGTAGATGGTAAGTTCACCAAGTATCATCGCATAGCATTATCCTACCCGGCGATCCTCTCCTCGTCGCCCTGTTAGAGAGCGATCACTGGGTTGTATCTGGCACTTGGAAGGGTGTGTTTTATTAAGTATCCGGTTCTAGTTGTCATAAGGTCAGGGTACAACTCCGGGTCGTCCTTTTACCGAGGGACACGACTATTCGAATAGATAAACTTCCCTACAGGGGTGCACCACATTTCCCAACACGCTCGACCCCCTTTGGCCAGGCACACTTTCCTGGGTCATGCCCGGCCTCAGAAGATCAACACGTCGCAGCCCCACCTAGGGACAACAAAGAGGTCAGCACGCCGGTCTAAATCCTATGGCGCAGGGGTCTGGGCCCATCACCCATTGCACACTTGCACATTGCGTACGCGGCCGGTAAGCAGACCTAGCCTCCCTAATACAAGAGCAGGCATTCCAGTCCAATCCGGCGTGCGCCGCTCAGTTGCTGACGTCAAGAAGGCTTTGGCTGATACCACGATGTCGAGTACCCATAACTGTTCCTGCGTAGTTGGTTAGTGCGTATAGGCCAGTGGCCAAACTCAGTTCAAATACCAAGATCTCGTTAAGCGTGTTATTTTGAAGTAACCGCGGACGCCGACCAGGGCCAGGCCCACCTCTCTCCTAGGTGGTCTCAACCTGCCCTGTCGCTCCGCCACAAAGTAGCAGTCGGGGGCCGTCGGGAACCCAGGCCCACCACTACCGGGATGGAACCACCTGTCCTTTCAGCCCCCACATCGGAATCACTTGCGGGTACTCTACGAGCCGACCCGACTTTAGTCACCACATGTATCATATATCATGTATATAAGTATATACCCGTGATCACCTCCCGAGTGATCACGGCCCGGTAGTATAGCATGGCAGACGGACAAGAATGTAGGGCCACTGATGATAAACTAGCATCCTATACTAAGCATTTAGGATTGCAGGTAAACGTAACAGCAGTAGTAGCAAAGACAAGCTATGTAGCAGAATAGGATTTCCGAAAGTAGTAACATGCTACACTACTCTAATGCAAGCAGTAGAGAGAAGGAATAGGCGATATCTGGTGATCAAGGGGGGGGGGGGCTTGCCTGGTTGCTCTGGCAAGAAGGGTTCGTCGTCGATGTAGTCGATCACAGGGGTACCGACAGTGGTCTCGGGGTCTACCGGAAAGAAGTAACGAAGGGGAACACAATAAATAACAGAGCAATCAAAGCATCACAAAGCACAACATGGCAATACGCGGTGGTAGAGGTGACCTAATGCAGTACTAGGTGATACCGGCAGAGGGGGGAAACATCCGGGAAAGTATTCCCAGTGTTTCACGTTTTTGGACAAATGAACCGGAGGGGGAAAGTTGCGTGTTCGCTATGCTAGGGATGTGTGGCGGACGAACGGGCTACGTATCTGGATTTGTCTCGTCGTTCTGAGCAACTTTCATGTACAAAGTTTTTCCATCCGAGCTACGGTCTATTTTATATTAATTTTAAAAGGATTTTATCTTTTTCTAGAATTAACAGAATTAATATAATTAGAAAAGGTAATTAAGACGTCAGCATGATGTCAGCATGACGTCAGCAGTCAACGCTGACCGTTGACCTGGTCAACCTGACAAGTGGGTCCCACTGTCATTGACAATTTAGTTAATTAACAGTAGTTAATTAGGTTAATTAAATATAATTAATTAAGTTAATTAATTTAGTTAACTAATTAATTAATTAATTAAATTTTATTTTTATTTTGTTTTGTTTTTTGTTTTTGTTTTTCGTTTTCATAAAAAGAGCGTGGGGCCGTTAGGCAGTGGCCCAGAGGGGTTAGCGAGCATGCGGGCGCTCGGCATAGAGCGCGGGCGCCGCCAGTATGCAGGGGCGCGGCGGGGCGCTGTTGTGTTGGCGGCCGACATCGGCGACGACCGGTGACAACGGTAGGAGGCGGAGCCGGGGGGCACTAGGCGAGATCGTGGCCTCGTGGAGGTGCCGGCGCGCGGCAGCAGAGTCCGGTGGGGTGCGGCCTGGTGCGAGGCACCGCGACGCGAGGCGGGGACCAACGAGGTGCGCGTGCGACGAGGCAGCAGGCAACGAAACGGGGCGGCGGGAGCGCGAGCGGAGGGCAGGAAACATCACCAGCGGCGGTTGCGGGCCACGGCGAGCGGAAGTGTGGAGCGCGGCTGGCAGCGCTCGCAGCGGTAGGAAGGCGCAGGCGCGACCGGCGAGCGGGGCAGCTGCAACAGCATCTGCACTTGCAGGCGAGGGGAGGCGGGGGAAGAGGCCACAGGCTGCTAGGCACGACACGGTCGCAGCCGTGGGCGTAGCAGGGCACACATCCACGACGACCGAACGGGGGCATGGCACCATAGTGCATGCGAGATGACGGGGACGGGGACAGTCGAGAGAGAGGGGAGGTGGAGGCCGGGGCTCATGGCGATTCGTAAGGGACTGGCAGCGGGCCCGGGGAGGAGGACGGGGACGACGAGGTCGGGGTTGGGTCGGTGACGGAGATGAGGACGACGAGGCGGCGTCGCGGCGTCGGGGAGGCGGGCGCAGTCCGGTGGGGAGGAAGGGTACGCGACGATGGCGGGCAGCGTCAGGCGGCTTCAGGTCCCCGTGCTGCGGCGGTGGTCGACGACAACAGGTGGTGATGGTGACGGCGAATGGGGCCGGGATCGCTCGCCTTCCCGATCCAGATCGGGAACGAGAGGAGTGGGAGAGGCGAGCGAGTGGGGGGAGTGGGGTGCTGGGTGTCGGTTAGGGTTTAGGTAGGGGGTGTATAGGGGAATGAGGTGGGTCGGCTTGTTGGCCAGCTGGGCCGGTTGACCCAGTGGGGGGGGGGGCTTTTCCTTTTATGTTAATTTTTGTTTAGTCTTTTCCTTTTCCTTCTTTTTATTTTCTGTTTTAATTTTATTTCCCAAATTGTTTTAATTTTGTAAAATATTCAATTAGCACCTAAAATAGTAACATTAGTTATATCACTGCCACAATAACTCTGGCACCAAGCTAAAATAGTTTATACTCCCTCCTTTCTGGTTTATAGGGCTTATTTCAACGTTTTTGTTTTTCCGATTTAAAGGGCTCAACTCCATCTTCTATTGAGATTTCAATGCGCATTAAATATTTGCATGCAATAATTAAAAGGAACTCACCAATGCATGTAACTTTCCTACTCATCTAGTGGGCAAGCATACATGCACTGTAATTAATCCAAATGAATGCATCATTTTAATTAGGGTAGCTTTGTAAAGTACGAGATACATTCCTCCACTCACCAAGTGCCTTGGTTGATGAGATTTCAGATTTGAGCCTTATAAACCGGAAAGGAGGGAGTATCTTATAAAATATAATAGGGGTATAATTAATTGTTTTTGCTACTATTTAATCACCTTATGGTATTTATTATTTTAAAGATTTTGTTTCTCCACCAATTTTATTATCCATGATTTATTTGTCACATTAAGAACATTTTAGTTTTGACTTTTGAAAACTTTAATTGTTTGACTTGATTTTGAATTTGAATTTTAAATCGGTTTGGAACTAATGCGAGATTAGCAACAGTAATCGAGGTGACGTGGCATCATTAGCAGAGGTTCATTGTAGGTTAAATATCCGGGCGTCACAGGCATCGCGTTCAAGAAGAGCGCAGGCTAAGACAAGAACCTCGTGTGAGAATTCGGTGGTGTCGTACGTTTGGTACTCGATCGGTGGAGCGCGAAGAAAGTTCGACTACATCAACCGCATTGTGAAAAGCTTGCGCTTTCGGTCTACAAGGGTACAAGGACATACTCTCCCCTTCATTGATATGCATCTCCATGGATAGATCATTGCGTGTGCGTAGTTTTTTTTCCATGCAACGTTTCCCAACATTTGAGCCTCGCAGAAAAGGAATACCATTCAAAGTCCAAACGGAATAAAATTTCACGATGATTTTTCTTGGACCAGAAGACACCTAGGGGACTTGGAGTCCAAGTCAGAAGAGCCACGAGGCGGTGCAAGGGTGGGAGGCGCGCCCCCTACCTTGTGGGCCCCTCGGGATTCCCCTGACCTAGATCTTTCTCCTATAAATTCACATATATTCCAAAACCACCAGAGGCATTGATGTCGCTTGAAGCTACGTCGGTATTTCCCCAAAGAGGAAGGGATGATGCATCACAGCGGCGGTAGGTATTTCCCTCAGATATGAAACCAAGGTTATCGAACCAGTAGGAGAACCAAGCAACACAACGTAAACAACCCCTGCACACAGATAACAAATCCTTGCAACCCGACGTGTTAAAGGGGTTGTCAATCCCTTTCGGGGTACAGTGCCTCAAGATAGGCAAACGGACGTGAGATAATTTTGTAGTAAATTGATATATAGATCGCAAATAAAATAAATATAAATAAAATGCAGCAAGATATTTTTATATTTTTGGTTTAATAGATCTAAAAATAAATGCAAGAGAAAAGTAGATCGCAAAGGCAAATATATGAGAAGAAAGACCCAGGGGCCGTAGGTTTCACTAGTGGCTTCTCTCGAGAAAAATAGCAAACAGTGGGTGAACAAATTACTGGTGGGCAATTGACAGAACTTCAAATAATTATGACGATATCCAGGCAATGATCATTATATAGGCATCACGTCCAAGATTAGTAGACCGACTCCTGCCTGCATCTACTACTATTACTCCACACATCGACCGCTATCCAACATGCATCTAGTGTATTAAGTTCATGGAGAAATGGAGTAATGCAATAAGAATGATGACATGATGTACCTCTCCCACTGTCTGAGCTCTCAAAAAAACGATGACATGATGTAGACAAGATCTATCTATGTAGAGATAGACCCCATCGTTTTATCCTTTGTAGCAACGATACATATGTGTTGTTTCCCTTTCTGTCGCTGGGATCAAGCACCGTAAGATCGAACCCACTACAAAGCACCTCTTCCCATTGCAAGATAAATAGATCAAGTTGGCCAAACAAAACCCAAATATCAGAGAAGAAATACGAGGCTATAAGCAATCATGCATATAAGATATCAAAGAAACTCAAATAACTTTCATGGATATTAAAAGATAGATCTGATCGTAAACTCAAAGTTCATCGATCCCAACAAACACACTGCAAAAGAGTTACATCATATGGATCTCCAAGAGACCATTGTATTGAGAATTCAGCGAGAGAGAGAAAGCCATCTAGCTACTAACTACGGACCCGAAGGTCTACAAAGAACTACTCACGCATCATTGGAGAGGCACCAATGGAGGTGGTGAACCCCAGCTGAGATGGTGTGTAGATTGGATCTAGTGGTTCTGGATTATTCTACGGCGGCTGGATGAATATTTCGTCGATTGTCTTAGGGTTTCTGGAATATTGGGGTGTTTATAGAGCAAAGAGGCGGTCCGGGGGCACCCGAGGTGGGCACAACCCACCAGGGCGCGCCGGGGCCTCCTAGCGCGCCCTGGTGGGTTGTGCCCCCCTCGAGGCACTCGCGAGGCGCAGCCAGGGCCCGTTGTGTTCCTTCTGGCCCATAAAAAATCATCGTGGAGTTTCGTGGCATTTGGACTCCATCTGGTATTGATTTTTTGCCATGTAAAAAACATGGAAAAAACAACAACTGGCACTTGGCACTATGTCAATAGGTTAGTACCAAAAAATGATATAAAATGACTATAAAATGATATAAAACACCCAAGATTGATAATATAACAGCATGGAACAATAAAAAATTATAGATACGTTGGAGACGTATCAGGCATCCACAAAAACACTTTTCCACCACCGCAACCTTCTATTCCCGTGAGATCCCATCTCGGGCCTTTTCCGGCATCCTGCCGGAGGGGGAATCGATCATGGAGGGCTTCTACATCAACTCCATTGCCCTTCTGATGAAGCGTGAGTATTTTACCTCAGACCTACGGGTCCATAGCTAGTACCTAGATGGCTTCTTCTCTCTCGTTGATTCTCAATACCACTGATGTTTCCCTGACGATGACGCCAGAAAGCTCCTGTCTGCTAGGACTACGTCGCTATTTCCCCAAAGAGGATGGGATGATGTAGCACAGTGACGGTACGTATTTCCCTTAGTGATGAAACCAAGGTTATCGAACCAGTAGGAGAAACAAGCAACATAACGTAAACATCACCTACACACAAAGAACAAATACTCGCACCCCGACATGTAAAAGAGGTAGTCAATCCCTTTCGGGTACGGCGCCTCAAGATATGCAAACGGACATGAATAAAATTGTAGTAGATTGATAGATCGAACGCCAAAATAAAATAAATAAGAATAAATTGCAGCAACGTATTTTTGTTTTTTTGGTTTAATAGATTTGAAAATAAAAGCAAAGGAAAAGTAGATCGCAACGGCAAATAATATGAGAAGAGACCCGGGAGCCGTAGGTTTCACTAGTGGCTTCTCTCGAGAAAAATAGCAAACGGTGGGTGAACAAATTACTGTTGGGCAATTGATAGAACTTCAAATAATCATGACGATATCCAGGCAATGATTATTATATAGGCATCACGTCCAAGATTAGCAGACCGACTCCTGCATGCATCTACTACTATTACTCCACACATCGACCGCTATCCAGCATGCATCTAGTGTATTAAGTTGATAGAAAATGGAGTAGTGCAATAAGAGCAACTCCAACGGGCCGACCCAAACGGACGGCGCATTTGTCTGCTTTTTGTCCGTTTGGGTCGGCCGCCCGCCCGACGTCCGCCCAGTTTTGCATTTGGGTCGGCAGTGCACCCAACGCGCCGACCCATTTGATGTCCGCATCAACTTTAAAAAAGGGCCCCGTGGCCGATCATGCTAGCGGCCATGTCTCATCATGTCGGGACCATGCCAGCGCCGGCATACAATGCCGGCTTCAGAAAATATCACCACAGTTCATGCTGGTGCACTCGCCAGCCTGCCGGCCCACATGCCGGCACACAAAAAAGGGTGGGACTTGAGTTCGACCACGCCATCGCAACCCTCATGGTCATGCCAGCACACCTGCCGGCTACAAAAAATACGATGCTCGCCACCATAGATCACTCGTTGTCGAACTTGAGCATGTCAGCCTGCATCTTCTCGAACCACGACCTCTTCCTTGGCGACACGGTGTTGAGATCCACCTTCATGATCTCCACCCCGGTCATCATGCTCGTGAGAGCCACTTCTTTGGCCTTGGTCTTGGCGTTGGCGGCCTCGATCTCTAGAATCTTGGCTCGCTTCTCCACCTCGAGCTCGAACATCTTGCCTTGCTTCTCCGCATCCATCTCAAGCCTCCTCCTTTGGATCTCCATGAAAGCGTCCATTTGCTCCGACTTGAAACACCGGCGCTCCTCCTCCCTTGAGTCATTCTTGTTCATCATGCCCTCCACGCTTGCGATCAAGGAGTTGGATGCCGCATCCCGCTTGTCCTCCTTCTTGGAGTTGGTCTTCCCCCGCGGCCATGCCTGCTCGCCCTCCCCAACCTCCTCCATGGCTTGCTTCCCCGCACGCGACTCGAGGGCGGCATATTGCACCTTGAACTTCTCCTCGTCCTTGATGACGCGAAGCAATGGGAGAGGTTGAAGCACTTGCCGTTGTGTTGAACCTTGAATGCCTCTAAAGCTTGAAATGCATACAAAATGTTTCCATGCAAGCATATGGGCAAATGATATGCAAATGAACACGCAAGCATGAACTTGATGACACAAAAGAGGGCGGCTTGCTAGCATACCATGTCTTGCATGCCGATGCCGCTCACCGGGCGGGCCTTGACGCTCTCGAGAGTGGCGCAAAACTTGTTGCATTCTTGTTGGATCACCCTCCATCGCTTGGAAATGGACACCCACCCGCGCGTGCTCACAAGTTGGTAAGGCGGAAACTTCTTGCGCTCATGAAACTCTAGGTGGACACGAATCCAAAAGGTTGAATGCTTTTTTTCGGTGCCCGTCTTGGGGTCTTGTCCAATGTCACGCCAACACTCACAATGAAGCTTGTCCTCGGCCGCCATGTATGCCTTCGTGCACTTGCTCTTGCGCTTTGGCTTAGGACCAGCGACTTGGTTGGCGAGCTTGTCCTCGAACAAGGGCTCCACTTCGATGTCGCACTCATCCTCTTCCTCTAGCCCATAGTCGTCTGGAACTCGTGGTCGAATGGGAAGCCGTCCAGGTCGATGCTGACCTGATCACGTATGAAGGCCGCCTGATTGGGATCATAGCCAGCGGCCGGCGTGAACGGCCCGCGGCCGTCCTGGCTTTGTGTCTCATCGGGATCGTAGCCAGCGGCCGGCGCACCGCCCTCGAAGATGAGGTTCTGCATGTAGTCCTCATCGAAAGCGGACAACATTTCGTCGAACAGGTTATGGGCCTCCGGGAGCATGACGGCCGGCGTCTGCGGCGCGCGTTTCCTTGCGCCACCGGATGACGAGCCACCGGCCACCGGGGTGGCGTTAAGGTCGATGGGCGTGGGCGCGGGCGTGGAAGGCGCGACCACGCTCACGTCGGGCGAGCACTCCCTGGAGAGGCGGGAGGCCTACGGGTACACGTCGAAGCCGGGCACCGGGTTGCAAGCTAATGCACGGGGCGAGTTGGGCAGCATCATCCGAGGAAACGCTGATGAGCCAGTGCTGGCCATGGTGACGGCGGTGTTGAGGAGCCCGTGCTAGCCAGGGTTTAACCCTAGCATGTAGAGTGCCTCCCTCATTGCCGCCGCGACGCGGGCGTTGGTGACCTCCTACTGCGCGGCGGCGGCGACGGCGGCCTCATCCCTCGCGTCCGCGGCGTGCCTCCGGTCCTTCCTCTTGGCCGACTCCCTTGCCCGCTGTGTGGGCTTCAACGGCTTGTTTGGCTTGGCCAAGGCAGCGGTCTTGCACGGGGCACGAGGCTTGACTTTCCCGGCGGGGGCGGGGGCGCCGGACGACGCGAGGGAGGCGAGGCCGGCGGCGGCGTCGAGGTCGATGGCGTTCTCCTGGCGGGGTGTGGGGCGGGAGCGCGCAGGCGGGAGGGTTTTTGGGAGAAAATGGTGGTGGCTACCACCGACCGGCAGGCCCGGGGAGAGGAGTAGGCGCGTGCGCGTCCGTCTCATGTCCGCGCCGACGCAAATCCGGCTAAAAAATGGGCCGGTAGTGGGCGGCAGGAGGACGCCAAGTGGACACGGGTCCGTTTGGGTCGGCGCGTTGGGCCGACTTTTGTGTTCGCGCTGACCCAAACGGACGCCAGCGGACGAAATGGGTCGCCCCATTGGAGTTGCTCTAAGAACGATGACATGATGTAGACAAGATCTATCTATGTAGAGATAGACCCCATTGTTTTATCCTTAGTATCAACGATACATATGTGTCGGTTCCCCTTCTGTCACTGGATCAAGCACCGTAAGATCGAACCCACTACAAAGCACCTCTTCCCATTGCAAGATAAATAGATCAAGTTGGCCAAACAAAACCCAAATATCGGAGAAGAAATATGAGGCCATAAGCAACGGCGGGTGGAGAAACTCTCACAAGAAGTTCTCTTGGTTGGTAGCTTTAACTTTTTTTATTGGATCGGAACCTTTAACTAACTAGTGATTTCAGCCATACCTAGCTTCTCCCAGTGCTCCACCCCAGTTGGGTGCTTACTGGCCTGTTGGGCGCTAGATTGGGCTAGCTGGAGGCAACCCAGTTCGGATCAGACAGTTGGGCATCACAACGGGTGGTTGGTTTAGGCTGAAAATAACATTATTTTTCCATAGGGACATATAGTTGCGAAATTTGTTTGCGAGGACACACAGTTGTGATTTTTTACTGTACATGGACATGTACAAATAGCTTTTCTATACTACATGTATCACCAAATGTACAACAATTTTTTTTTGAAAGATCACAAATTTCCCAGTTAAGATTACTTATAATATTGAAGATCAACTAGTTTTGTCATGTGTCGTACAACAAAAACTTCATTTGTATATAAGTTAGCAAATCAAATGGTCACTTCCATTCAAAAAATGTCAAAATGCTCACACATCTAAAAACATAGTTCACCAACTAAGAGCAATGGTGGTAACTAGTTCATTCTAAACAAATCCATGTTAGGACCACTTTCCACCTGAGTTGAAGCCCCATGGACTTGCAGAAATGATAACCCACAAGTACAGGGGATCGCAACAATTTTTGAGGGTAGATTATTCAACCCAAATTTATTGATTCGACACAAGGGAAGCTAAAGAATATTTGCAAGTATTAGCAGCTGAGTTGTCAATTCAACCACACCTAGAGATTAATTATCTACGGCAAAGTGATTAGTAGCAAAGTAGTATGATAGTTTTGATAGTAGTAGCAATAGCAATAGTAATGGTAACAGTGATAGCAATGATTTTGTAGGAAGTGTGACAGTAATAGCAACCGCAGTAACTTGGCAAAAGCAATATGTAGGAAATCCGTAGGCATTGGATCGGTGGATTCGTTGGATGATATTCATCATATAACAGTCATAACCTAGGGCGATACAAAACTAGCTCCAGTTCATAAATATAATGTAGGCATATATTCAGTAAATAGTCATACGTGCCTATGGAAAGAACTTGCATGACATCTTTTATCCTACCCTCCTGTGGCAGCGGGGTCCATAAGGAAACTAAGGGATATTAAGGCCTCCTTTTAATAGAGAACCGGAACAAAGCATTAGCACATAGTGAATACATGAACTCCTCAAACTACGGTGATCACCGGAAAGTATCCCGACTATTGTCACTCTAGGGTTTACGGATCATAACACTTAATAGGTGAATATAACTTGCAAGATAGGATCTAGAACATAGATATAATGGTGATAACATAAACGGTTTAGATCTGAAATCATGGCACCCGGGCCCAAAGTGACAAGCATTAAGCATGGCAAAGTCATATCAACATCAATCTCAGAACATAGTGGATACTAGGGATCAAGCCCTAACAAAATTAACTCGATTACACGATGAATCTCATCCAACTCCTCACTGACTAGCGAGCCTACGAAGCAATTACGCACTCCCAGTGGGGAGCATCATGGAATTGGCGAAGGAGGGTTGGTGATGATGAAGATCGAAGATCCCCATCTCTGGAGCCCAAAACGGACTCCAGATCTGGCCTCCCGGTGAAGAATGGGAGGTGGCGGCGACTCCGTATCGTGAAACGAGATAATTCTTCCTCCCTGGTATTTTTTCTGGAAAAATAGGTATTTATGTAGTTGGACTCAGGATCTGCGGGGCCACCAGGTGGGCACAACCCACCTGGGCGGGCCTGAGGGGGGGGGGGGTGCCCTGGTGGGTTGTGCTCACCCAGGGTCCCCACCGGTGGTTCTTGGCTCCAGTATTTTTATTTTATTGTATAAAAATTCTCCAAACAGTTCGTTCCATTACGAGAACTTTTATTTATGCACAAAAACAACACCATGGTAGTTCTGCTGAAAACAACGTCAGTCCGGGTTAGTTTCATTCAAACATGCAAATTAGAGTCCAAAACAAGAGAAAAAGCGTTAAGAAAAGTAGATACGACGGAGACGTATCAAGGAATAATGTACTTCTTCTATCTTTCCAAAATAGTTGGAACATAATTCGGACCCCTCTCACACGGAAGAAAGTGGAGAACATCCTTTTCATGGAGGTGAACATAGTTGTGTAGTGCCATAGTAGCCACAACAATCATCTTTTGTGTTTGAATTGATTAGTTTGTCAACTTGAGCACAGTTTGCCATTTCATCTTCAAGACACCAAAGGTTGTCTCTATGGTAGTGCGCTTCGAGGAATGGACCATGTTGAACTTCTTTATGGTTCAAAAATATATCTATGGTACTGTGCTTTGTATTTCTCTATGGGAGTTGGCTGACTTTGGGTGCAGCGATTTTGCTACTTGTGAGCTGCGTTGGGATTTCCTCGAAGAGGAGAGGACGAAGAAGTACAATACAGATAAGTATTTCCCTCACTTAAGAACCAAGGTTATCAATCCAGTAGAAGAACCACGCAGAACCTCGTTAGCAGCACCTACATACACAAAAGCAAATACTTGCACCCAACACAAACAAGGGGGCTGTCAATCCCCTCGGCGGTTAATTACAAGGATCAAATCTCATAGTGATAGATAGATAAAATAAAACACAAGATAAAATAGCGGTAAATAAATTGCAGTAAGGTGTTTTTGGATTTTATATATGATAAAAGTAGACCCGGGGGCCATAGTTTTCACTAGAGGCTTCTCTCTCGAACAAAAGCATATGATGGGTAAATAAATTACTATTGGGCAATTGATAAAAAAGCGCATAGTTATGACGATATTCAAGGCAATGATCATGTATATAGGCATCATGTCCGAGACAAGCAGACCGACTCCTGTCTACATCTAGTACTATTACTCCATCCATCGACTGTTGTACATCATGCATCTAGGGTGTTAAGTTAATAAAAAGAGAGCAACGCCTTAAGCAAGATGATATGTGTGTCATGTCCCTTTCTTTCACTGGGATTGAGCACCGCAAGATCGAACCCATCACAAAGCACCTCTCCCATTGCAAGATAAATCAATCTAGTTGGCCAAACCAAACGGATAGATCAGAGAGAAATACAAAGCTATAAAAATCATGCATAAAAGACTTCAGAGAAGACTCAAATAATATTCACGAATAATCTGATCATAAACCCAAAATTCATCGGATCCCAACAAACACACCGCAAAAATGAATTACATCGAATAGATCTCCAAGAAGATCAAGGAGAACATTGTATTGAAGATCAAAGAGAGAAGAAGAAGCCATCTAGCTACTAGCTATGGGCCCGTACGTTTGTGGTAAACTACTCACGCATTATCGGAAGGGCAGCAAGGTTGATGTAGAAGCCCTCCATGATCGATTCTCCTTCAAGCAGATTACCGGAAAAGGCCTCCAGATGGGATCGCAAAAGAACAGAGACTTGCGGTGGTGGAAAAAGTGTTTCCATGGCTCTCTGATGTATTGGGGACATTTGAGAATTTATAGAAGTGGAATTAGGCCAAGACGTGCCATGAGGGGCCCACAAGCCTGGGGCGCCCCCCTTGGATTGCGCCTCCCAAGCTTGTCGCTCCCTCGTGACTCTTTAGATCTTCTCCTGAAGCTTCTAAGATCTCTCTGGGTCTAGAAAAATTGTCCAAAAGTTTGTAGCATTTGGATTCTGTTTAGTATTGATTTCCTGAAAAGCCAAAAAACAAGCAAAATAACAACAACTGTCATTGGGCACTAGGTTAATAGGTTTAGTCCCAAAATATGATATATAATTGCATATAAAACATCCAAGATTGATACGATAATAGCATGGAATAATAAAAAAGTATAGATACGTTGGAGACGTATCAAGCAACCCCAAGCTTAATTCTTGCTCATCCTCGAGTAGGTAAATGATAAAAACATAATTTTGATGTGGAATGCTACCTATCATGTTCATCATGTAATCTCTCTTTGTGGTATGAATATTAAGATCCGAGTGATTCAAAGCAATAGTTTATAATTTGATATAAAGACATCAATACTCAGGCATACTAACAAACAATCATGCCTTTAAAAAAATGCTAAAGAAAGTTATCCCTACAAAATCATATAGTCTTGTCATGCTTCATCTTCTTAACACAAAGTATTTATCATGCACAACCCCGATGACAAGCTGAGCAATTGGTTCATACTTTTTAACATGCTTCAGCTTTTTCAACCCCCACGCAATACATGAGCGTAAGCCATGGATATAGCACTATGGGTGGAATAGAATGCGGTGATAGAGATTAATAAGAGAAGTCAAAAAAGGAAGATAGTCTCACACCGACGAGGCTAATCAATGTGCTATGGAGATTCCCATCAATTGATGCCAATGCAAGGAGTAGGGATTGTCATGCAACGGATGCACTGAGAGCTATAAGTATATGAAAGCTCAAAATAAAAAGTAAGTGGGTGTGCATCCAACTTGCTTGTTCATGAAGACCTCGGGCATTTGAGGAACCCATCATCGGAATATACAAGCCAAGTTCTATAACAAAAAATCCCCACTAGTATATGGAAGTGAAAGCATGGGAGACTCTCTATATGAAGAACATGGTGCTACTTTGAAGCACAAGTGTGGAAAAGGATAGTAACATTGGCCCTTCTGTCTTTTTCTCTCATTTTTCTATTTTTTTGTGGGCTCTTTTTAGCCTTTGTTTTCTTTTCTATCCGTTTTTTATTTCTTCTAATAATAAATAATGATGATCATCACACTTCTATTTACTTACAACTCAAAATTACAACTCGATACTAGAACAAATATGACTCTATATGAATTCCTCTGGAAGTGTACCCGAATGTGCAGTGATCTAGCGTAACATGTATAAAAAAATGATGAACGGTGGCTGAGCCACAAATACTATGTCAGCTATATGATCATGCAAAGCAATACGACAATGATGATGTGTGTCATATAAACAGAACAATGAAAGTTGCATGGCAATATATATCTCAGAATGGCTATGGAAATGCCATAATAGGTAGGTATGGTGGCTGGTTTGAGGAAGATATAAGGAGGCTCATGTGTGATAGAGCGTATCATATCACGGGTTTTGGATGCACCGGTGAAGTTTGCACGAACTCTGGAGGTGAGAAAGGGCAATGCACGGTACCATAGAGGCTAGCAAATTGCAGAAATGCGAGAGTGCGTACAATCCATAGACTCACATTAGTCATAAAGAACTCATATACTTATTGCAAAAGTTTATTAGCCCTCGAAGTAAAGTACTACTACGCATGCCACTAGGGGGATAGATTTGTAGGAAAAGACCGCCGCTCATCCCCGGCCGCCACTCATAAGGAAGACAATCAATAATAAATCTTGCTCCAACTTCTGAGCATAACTAGAGACCATACATGCATGCTTTGGGAATCACAAACCTTAACACCAATATTCCTACTAAACCACAATCATTCACTAGTACCTCCCACATATTACCATCATAATATCACAAAACTATTATAAGGAATCAAACTTATCATATTCAGTGATCTACCTGATTTTTTTTATTATATCCTTCCTGAATACCCATCATATTAGGACCAATTTCATAACCCGTGCATATTGCCATTACTATTTATAAAACTATCAAAATGATATAAGTGAAGCATGAGAGTGCAACTATTTCTTTAAAATATAACCACCGTCGTGCTCTAAAAGATATAAGTGAGGCACTAGAGCGACTACCTAGCTCAAAAGATATAAGTGAATCACAAAGAGTATTCTAACAACTCACGAATGAGTGTGTGTCCCTCTGAAAAGGTGTGTCTAGAAAAAGATGATTGTGGAAAACTAAAAAACAAACAAACAAAAGACTCATATAATACGCGACGCTCCAAGCAAAACTCATATCATGTGATGAATAAAAATATAGCTCCAAGTAATTTAACGATGGTTGGTACACGAAGAGGGGATGCCTGAAGGCATCCCCAAGATTAGACACTTGGCTCTCGTTGAATATCACCTTGATGTGCCTTAGAAATACCCAAGCTTAGGTTTTCGCCACTCTCTATTCCTTCATCCACCGCGATCTCGCTTAAAACTTGAAAACTTCAGCACACAAAACTCAACAGAAACCTCATGAGATCCGTTAGTGTAACAACCAAATCAAAAAAATTAGGTACTTTTATGAAACCACTAACATTTTATTATTGCATAATACATAATGTATTCCAACTTCTTCATAACTTATACCCCCCGATACAATCCATAGATTCATCAAAACAAACAAACTATTCAGCGAAAACATAATCTGTCTAAAACAGACCAGTCTGTGGTAATCTGAATAATGACCATACTTATGGAACCCTACAAATTCTAAAAAATTGGAAAAACGTGAGAAATTTGTATATCAATCATGTGTAAAAACTTCAAATCAAAATCACATTCTAGTGATTTTTAGACTTTTTCTTTACTGGGTGCAAAAGTTTTAGTTTTTTCACAGAAACAAATCAACTATCAACCAAATCATCCCAAAGGCTTTACTTGGCACAAACACTAATTAATCCAAAAAACAACCATAAAAGTAGCATAATTGTGTGAACACTCAAAAACTGAAATGATAACTATTGGTTTGTCTCCCAAAAGCGCTTTATTTATATTAAGTTAGGCTTAAGATTTTATTGATGCTCACATGAAAGATAATAATTGAAACACAAAGAGAGCATTATGTAGCATGTGAAGAACACATTTAAGTCTAACATAATTCCTATGCATAGGCATTTTTTAAGCAAGCAAATTATCAAGGCGAGCAAAAACTAGCGCAAGGAAGAAGAAAGAAACAATAGCAATATCAACTTGAAGAGAGGTAATTTAGTAACATGAAGATTTATACAACCATATTTGCCTCTCTCATAATAATTACATGTAGGATCATATTCAAATTCACATAAAATATTCTCTTCATGATCCACATGCATAAGTCTTATAATCTTCCAAAATAGTGGGATTAACACCAACTAAGTCGTGACCTCTCCGAACCCACTTTTGTCAAAAAAAAAAGTAAGACTGGACTCTCTCCGAGTATGTGGGATTCATATTTCCTAAAGTTGACACTCTTCCAAACCCATTTTCAATATTATTGCAAACATTATTATCATTATCATATCCATCATGAGGATTAAATAAATTATCAAGATCATAACAATCATTATCACCCCAATCATGAGCATTGCAATAAGTAGTGGACATGACAAAATTATCATCCCCAAGCTTGTAGCTTTGCATATCATTAGCACAATTGACATTAATAAAATTTATAATAGCATCATTGCAATCATGCTTTTCATTCAAGGAACTATCAAGTGCGGGTGTAATAAAAATAATTTTATTTTTAACTTAAGGAACTATGGCAAGTTCATCTCCATAAACATCATTAATATGTGTATCGTGGCCATAAGAATAGCAAGCATCATGTTCATCAAAAGGGGATATTTCAATCAAATCAATAAAGTCATAATTGTCTATAGATTCATGCATATCATTATTCTCTTCCAAGGCAGCAAACATTCTCCCAATAAATTCTTTAACATAGACATTAGGAACATAGTTTTCATAGCAGTATTTAGGTTTGTCAAAATTTTCAGACTTGTAGAGAGTAGCATCATACTTTTAAATTAAAGAAGCTACTTCATAAGCACCCTTAAAGGCAACAAATTCTTCATTTTTTGATATCATACTAACTATAAAGGGATATTTATTTATGTGCCCCTGGTTCCTTAGCTCTACTCATTCATCCCCACTCTGTTAACTTTTGCTCACTTTTCCCCACTCCCTTGCCCGAAACCCTCATAACTGGTCATAACGGACATTACCATCGGGTCAATGCCTTTGACCGTTAACTCTAACGAGTGGGGCCACGTAGGGCCGAGTACACCTTTGACCATATGCTGACCGTACAGGTATTCGTATACGTGGGCGCATGCAACTAATCACGGTCATGGGGTAGCACATGTCCATGGGACATGCACGAAATGTCCCATCATATAAAGAGGGGCAACCACCTCCATCACCCCTACCATTTTCCGCCAAATCCCCTCCCTGCCGCATCGTCTTCCTCTCCCCCACCGGCGTCGTCTCGCTCTCCTCCACTACCTCGACCGCACCATCTCGCTCTCCCCCACCGCATCCTCTTCCTCACCTTCATCGCCTCCATCTGCCCGGAGATGGCTGACACGTCTCCGTCGTATCTACAATTTCTGATTGTTTCATGCCAATATTCTACAACTTTCATTTACTTTTTGGCAACTTTTTATACTATTTTTGGGACTAACATATTGATCCAGTGCCCAGTGCCAGTTCCTGTTTGTTGCATGTTTTTGTTTCGCAGAATATCCATATAAAACAGAGTCCAAACGGGATAAAAACGGACGGAGAATTATTTTGGAATATTTATGATTTTTGGGAAGTACAATCAACGCGAGACGGTGCCCGTGGGGGCCACGAGGCAGGGGGCGTGCCCTGGACCCTCGTGGGCACCTCGTAAGGCGGTTGACGCTCTTCTTTTGCTGCAAGAAAGCTAATTTTATGAGAAAAATCTGGGTGAAAGATTCACCCCAATCGGAGTTACGGATCTCCGGATATAAAAGAAACGGTGAAAGGGAAGAATCTGAGAACGCAGAAACATAGAGAGAGAGAGAGACAGATCCAATCTCGGAGGGGCTCTCACCCCTCCCATGCCATGGAGGCCAAGGACCAGAGGGGAAACCCTTCTCCCATCTAGGGAGGAGGTCAAGGAAGAAGAGGAAGAAGGGGGCCCCTCTCCCCCTCTCCTCCGGTGGCGCTAGAGCGCTGCCGTGGCCATCATCATCATCACCGCAATCTTCACCAACTCTTCCTCCCTCTATGCAGCGGTGTAACCTCTCTCTTACCCGCTGTAATCTCTACTTAAACATGGTGCTCAACGCTATATATTATTTCCCAATGATGTATGGCTATCCTATGATGTTTGAGTAGATCCGTTTTGTCCTACGGGCTATTTGATGATCAAGATTGGTTTGAGTTGCATGTTTTATTATTGGTGTTGTCCTATGGTGCTCTCCGTGTCACGCAAGCGTGAGTGATCCCCGCTGTAGGGTTTGCAATATGTTTATGATTTGCTTATAGTGGGTTGCGTGAGTGACTGAAACACAAACCCGAGTAAGTAGGTTGTTTACGTATGGGATAAAGAGGACTTGATGCTTTAATGGTATGGTTGGGTTTTACCTTAATGATCTTTAGTAGTTCAGATGCTTGCTCGAGTTCCAATCATAAGTGCATATGATCCAAGTAGAGAAAGTATGTTAGCTTATGCCTCTCCCTCAAATTAAATTGCAATAATGATTACCGGTTTAGTTATCGATTGCCTAGGGACAAATAACTTTCTCATAACAAAAAGCTCTCTACTAAAACTAATTTAGTTGTGTCTTTATCTAAACAGCCCCTAGCTATTATTTAGGCGCTCTTTTTTATCTTGCAAGCCTATCCAAAAACACCTACAAAGCACTTCTAATTTCATACTTGTTCTAGGTAAAGCGAATGTCAAGTGTGCGTAGAGTTGTATCGGTGGTCGATAGAACTTGAGGGAATATTTATTCTACCTTTAGCTCCTCATTGGGTTCGACACTCTTACTTATCGAAAACTATTGCGATCCCCTATACTTGTGGGTTATCAAGACCTTTTTCTGGCGCCATTGCCGGGGAGCAATAGCGTGGGGTGAATATTCTCGTGTGTGCTTGTTTGCTTTACCACTAAGTAATTTTTATTTACTGTTCTTAGTTGTTCTTTATCTTTAGTTATGGATATGGAATACGAAATACCAAAAAAATTAGGTGTACTTGCTGCTCATGGAGATGGGGAACCTCCTAAAACCCTCGATGCTAGTTATGTGAAAGATATTATGTACTACTTTAATAATCCTGAGAAAACCGCATTCAATTATGTAATGGGAGTAACGTTGGATCAACGTGAATACTTTAGGGATTATCGCTTGACACAAAAAGGGAAACTATTATGGGATCAAATTCATATATTGAAGTGGTATGCTAGAAAACTATGCTTGAATTATGATTATACTTGTTGCTCTAGGATGAAGGCTCCACACCTTCCCTTTTCATGCAAATTTAATGATAATGAAACCTTGGCTTCTTATGCTAGAGGTATATATGATTACTATGATGTGGAATGAATAGAAGAATTTGTTGCTTTTATGGATGCTTATGAAATTGAATCTATGTTTAAAGAGTTTGAAGATTTTGATGATGCTGTTTATAGACCTGAAAATTTAGCTATCCTCAAATATTGCTATGAGAATTATGAATACAATGCCGATATTAATGCACTTATTAATAAAGTCTCCGCTGTCCAAGAAGAGATTTTACAAGAATCTATGGAAGAAGAAGTTGATGAAACTGTGAGCTCATTGGATGAAAAAGACGAGGAGGAGAGCGAAGAACAAAAGAAGGAAGAGCAGATTGATCACCCATGCCCACCTTCTAATGAGAGTAACTCTTCAACTCATACATTGTTTAATTCCCCTTCGTGCTTGCCGAAGGATGATTGCTATGATGACTGTTATGATCCCGTTGATTCTCTTGAAATATCCCCTTTTGATGATGCTTGCTATGCTTGTGGCCAAGATGCCAATATGAATTATGCTTATGGAGATGAACTTGCTATAGTTCCTTATGTTAAACATGAAATTGTTGCTATTGCACCCACGCATGATAGTCCTATTATCTTTTTGAATTCTCCCAACCACATTATATCGGAGAAGTTTGTGCTTATTAAGGATTATATTGATGGGTTGTGTTTTACTACCACACATGATGATTTTGATAGATATAATATGCATGTGCTTGCTGCTCCTACTTGCAATTATTATGAGAGAGGAACTACATCTCCGCCTCTTTATGTTTCCAACACGATAAAATTGCAAGAAATTGCTTATGCTATGTATTGGTCTTTACTTGATGTTCATGAATTGTTCTTGTATGACATGCCGATGCATAGGAAGAGAGTTAGACTTCGTCATTGCTTGATATATGTTACTTTGTGCTCACTACTAAATTACAAATCATTGTTAATTAAAATTGGCTTTGATATACCTTGGGATCCGGGTGGATCCATTACTTGAGCATTATATGCCTAGCTTAATGGCTTTAAAGAAAGTGCTGCCAGGGAGACAACTTGGAAGTTTTAGAGAGTCATTTATTTCTGTTGAGTGCTTTTATATAGTTTAAAAACAAAAAAAAGAGGGGAACCCAAAACTTTTCAAAAAGAAAAGTGAAAGTGAGATAGACGTGCATTGTGAAAGTGGGGGGCGTCCTTAAACTTGTTCAGGCCCATGGGAACTTTGTGAATCTTAATTACAGAAAATTTTCAATAAAAATAATAATCCGCTTGCACAATTCCATTGTATTATAAAAATAATGTGCCAAGGTTTGCCTTTAGGATGTTTACAATGCTTGTTGGTTTGTGCGGTGTAGGACAGAAACTTTGGCTGTAGTGCCCGATTTTAATTTTTTGCTGGAACGTCAAATGGTTCTGATTCCTTTTGCACTGTCTTTCTATACAAATTTTCTATTTTTCCTAATTTTGGCAGAATTTTTCAAGTATCATAAGTATGGTTAATGTTCAGATTATTACAGACTGTTCTATTTTAGACAGATTCTATTTTTGATGCATAGTTTGCTTGTTTTGATGAAACTATCAATTTATATCAGTGGATTAAGCCATGGAAAAGTTATGTTACAGTAGACACAATGCAAAACAAAATATGAATTGGTTTGCAATAGTACTTAGAGTTTGATTTGCTTTATTATACTAACGGATCTTACCGAGTTTTCTGCTGAAGTTTTGTGTGGATGAAGTGTTCGATGATCGAGGAGGTCTCGATGTGAGAAGAAGGAAGAGAGGCAAGAGCTCAAGCTTGGGGATTCCCAAGGCACCCCAAGTAAATATTCAAGGAGACTCAAGCGTCTAAGCTTGGGGATGCCCCGGAACGCATCCCCTCTTTCTTCAACAAGTAACGGTATGTTTTCGGATTCGTTTCGTTCATGCGATATGTGCAATCTTGGAGCGTCTTTTGCATTAGGTTTTCATTTTTATTTTATGCACCATGCTGGTATGAGATAGTCCTTGGTTGATTTATAGAATGCTCATTGCACTTCACTTATATCTTTTGAGTATGGCTTTATAGAATGCTTCATGTGCTTCACTTATATCATTTGAAGTTTCGATTGCCTGTTTCTCTTCACATAGACAATCGCCATTTGTAGAATGCTCTTTTACTTCACTTATATTTGTTAGAGCGTGGGCATATGTTTTGTAGAAAGAATTAAACTCTCTTACTTCACTTATATCTATTTAGAGAGATGACAGGAATTGGTCATTCACATGGTTAGTCATAAAATCCTACATAAAACTTGTAGATCGCTGAATATGATATGTTTGATTCCTTGCAATAGTTTTGCAATATAAAGGTGGTGATATTAGAGTCGTGATAGTTGAGTAATTGTGAAATTGAGAAATACTTGTGTTGAGGTTTGCAAGTCCCGTAGCATGCACGTATGGTGAACCGTTATGTAAAGAAGTTGGAGCATGAGGTATTTATTGATTATCTTCCTTTGTGTGGAGGTCGGGGGCGCGCGATGGTTAACTCCTACCAACCTCCCCCCTAGGGGCATGCGTAGTAGTACTTTGCTTCGAGGGCTAATAAACTTTTGCAATAAGTATGTGAGTTCTTTATGACTAATGTTGAGTCCATGGATTATACACACTCTCACCCTTCCACCATTGCTAGCCTCTCTAGTACCGCGCAACTCTCGCCGATGCATTACACCCACCATATACCTTCCTCAAAACAGCCACCATACCTACCTATCATGGCATTTCCATAGCCATTCCGAGATATATTGCCATGCAACTTCCATCATCATCATATTCATGACTTGAGCATTCATTGTCATATTGCTTTGCATGATCGTAAGATAGCTAGCATGATGTTTTCATGGCTTGTCCGTTTTTTGATGTCATTGCTATGCTAGATCATTGCACATCCCGGTACACCGCCGGAGGCATTCATATAGAGTCATATCTTTGTTCTAGTATCGAGTTGTAATATTGAGTTGTAAGTAAATAAAGTGTGATGATCATCATTATTAGAACATTGCCCCAGTGAGGAAAGGATGATGGAGACTATGATTCCCCCACAAGTCGGGATGAGACTCCGGACGAAAAAAATAAAAATAAAAGAGAAATGCCAAAAAAAGAGAAGAAGGCCCAAAAAAATGAAAAAAAGAAGAAAAAAATGAGAGAAAAGGAGAGAAGGGGCAATGTTACTATCCTTTTATCACACTTGTGCTTCAGAGTAGCACCATGTTCTTCATATAGAGAGTCTCTTGAGTTATCACTTTCATATACTAGTTGGAATTTTCATTATAGAACTTGGCTTGTATATTCCGATGATGGGCTTCCTCAAATGCCCGAGGTCTTCATGAGCAAGCAAGTTGGATGCACACCCACTTAGTTTCCAGTTTGAGCTTTCATATACTTATAGCTCTAGTGCATCCGTTGCATGGCAATCCTACTCCTCGCATTGATATCTATTGATGGGCATCTCCATAGCCCGTTGATACGCCTAGTTGATGTGAGACTATCTTCCTCCTTTTTGTCTTCTCCACAACCACCATACTCTATTCCACCCATAGTGCTATATCCATGGCTTGCGCTCATGTATTGCGCGAGGGTTGAAAAAGCTGAAGCGTGTTAAAAAGTATGAACCAATTGCTTGGCTGAAACCGGGGTTGTGCATGATTTGAATGCTTTGTGTGATGAAGATGGAGCATAGCTAGACCATATGATTTTGTAGGGATAACTTTTTTTGGCCATGTTATTTTGAAAAGACATGATTGCTTTATTAGTATGCTTGAAGTAGTATTGTTTTTATGTCAAATGATAGACTATTGCCTTGAATCACTCGTGTCTTAATATTTATGCCATGATTAGATACATGCTCAAGATTATGCTAGGTAGCATTCCACATCAAAAATTATCTTTTTATCATTTACCTACTCGAGGACGAGCAGTAATTAAGCTTGGGGATGCTCATACGTCTCCGTCGTATCTATAATTTTTGATTGTTCCATGCCAATATTCTATAACTTTCATATACTTTTTGGCAAATTTTTATACTATTTTTGGGCTAACATATTGATCCAGTGGCCAGTGACAGTTCCTATTTGTTGCATGTTTTTGTTTTGTAGAATATCCATATCAAACGGAGTCCAAACGGGATAAAAATGGACGGAGAATTATTTTGGAAAATTTATGATTTTTGGGAAGTAAAATCAACACGAGACGGTGCCCGAGGGGGACATGAGGCAGGGGGGCGCGCCCTGGACCCTCGTGGGCACCCCGTAAGGCGGTTGATGCTCTTCTTTTGCCTTAAGAAAGCTAATTTTATGATAAAAATCTGGGTGAAAGATTCACCCCAATCGGAGTTATGGATATCCGGATATAAAAGAAACGGTGAAAGGGAAGAATTTGAGAACGCAGAGAGAGAGAGAGAGAGAGAGAGAGAGAGAGAGAGAGAGAGAGAGAGAGAGAGAGAGAGAGAGAGAGAGAGAGAGAGAGAGAGAGAGAGAGAGAGAGAGAGGGAGGGAGAGGGAGGGAGAGGGAGGGAGAGAGAGAGAGAGGGAGGGAGAGGGAGGGAGAGAGAGAGAGGGAGGGAGAGGGAGGGAGAGGGAGAGAGAGAGAGAGAGATCCAATCTCGGAGAGGCTCTCTCCCCTCCCATGCCATGGAGGCCAAGGACCAGAGTGGAAACCCTTCTCCCATCTAGGGAGGAGGTCAAGGAAGAAGAGGAAGAAGGTGACCCCTCCCCCCTCTCCTCCGGTCGCACCGGAGCGCTGCCATGGCCATCATCATCATCACCGCAATCTTCACCAACATCTTCACCCCTCTATGCAGCGGTGTAACCTCTCTCTTACCCGTTGTAAACTCTACTTAAGCATGGTGCTCAACGCTATATATTCTTTCCCAATGATGTATGGCTATCCTATGATGTTTGAGTAGATCCGTTTTGTCCTACGGGCTATTTGATGATCAAGATTAGTTTGAGTTGCATGTTTTATTATTGGTGTTGTCCTATGGTGCTCTACGTGTCGCGCAAGCGTGAGGGATCCCCGCTGTAGGGTTTGCAATATGTTTATGATTTGCTTATAGTGGGTTGCGTGAGTGACTGAAACACAAACCCGAGTAAGTAGGTTGTTTATGTATGGGATAAAGAGGGCTTGATGCTTTAATGCTATGGTTGGGTTTTACCTTAATGATCTTTAGTAGTGGCGGATGCTTGCTAGAGTTCCAATCATAAGTGCATATGATCCAAGTAGAGAAAGTATGTTAGCTTATGCCTCTCCCTCAAATAAAATTGCAGTAATGATTACCGGTTTAGTTATCGATTGCCTAGGGACAAATAACTTTCTCATAACAAAAAGCTCTCTACTAAAACTAATTTAGTTGTGTCTTTATCTAAACAGCCCCTAGCTTTTATTTACGCGCTCTTTTTTTATCTTGCAAACCTATCCAAAATCACCTACAAAGTACTTCTAGTTTCATACTTGTTCTAGGTAAAGCGAACGTCAAGTGTGCGTAGAGTTGTATCGGTGGTCAATAGAACTTGAGGGAATATTTATTCTACCTTTAGCTCCTCGTTGGGTTTGACACTCTTACTTATCGAAAAATGTTGCGATCCCCTATACTTGTGGGTTATCAATGGCCGAAGCCCGTGGCGACGCCGGCGCAGCGGCCGGAGATGTGGTCGAGCTGCAGGGCGCGGTGTCCGCGGATGTCGGCGACATCCACGGTGGTGCAGGGAAACTTGCAATCGCTGCAGATGTGGAGAAGGAGGTGGCGGGCTTCGCCTCAGCGCTGTAGAAGGTGACGGCGTCGAGCGGTGCAGTCAATCCCGATGCCCCCGATGCGCAACCTGGCGAGGAGCAGGAGGTATTTGCACTTGCTTTGCTTTAGTATATTAGCTTGTAGAGTTAGTTGGATTGGTTAGATTGTGGATTCATACGGTAGTTCATATGGTTAGAGTAGTTGGTTTGACGGATGGGTTGGGGTTTGATGTATTGGGGGGATGGGGGTTTTTGTACTAGGGTTTGTTGGATAAATTCATTGCAAAAATGCTAGATAGATATGTTTATTAGATGTGCTTCAATGCTACATAGATGTATGCTTATTAGATTTGTTTTTAATGCTCACAGATTGGGTTTTTTAATGTTACAGACATGTATGCTTATTAGATTGGGAGATTGGGTCCCTATTAGATTGGTTTTTGAATGCTACTCAGATTGGGGTTTTGAATGTCATATGCCCAAATGTAATCCACTGATTAAGAAGTTATTTGATTCATTAGTATATAAATTTGTCCACAATATGTAGTTATATTAGCTCTGTTCTTCAATGTGTGTGCATGATCAATGATCAATGTGTTATTTGAATGTCATATTGGGGTTTTTGATCAATGTGTGTACAAATCTAATACATTGATATACTAGTGATGGATGTGGTTTTTGATTGCATAGAGCTAAGGGGCACAGAAATAAAAAACCACTTCTGAAACATTTCTGATATTGGGAGTATATTAGCCCTATGTTCAATGTGTCATGTGTGCATATCTAATTTTTCAATTGGCTACTAGTGATGGATGTAATTGTATATTCCGGAGGATGATGGTTGGGGGGGGGGGGAGAGGAAGCTGGCCGACTACGACCCGTACGAGGGGGCGTTTAGTGACGATTCTGAATATGAGGTAAACCTGTCCCTTGTTCATTTATTTACTTTGACATGGTGTATATGAATCTATAATGTATTAATGCAATTCATTCATGTGTGCAGTATGATTCTGGAGATGATGTGTACATGGGCAATGTGGCGTCCTTCACAGCCAAGGAGGTGGAGAAGATCAAGGCCAAGGGAGTTGCTTCCTTCTACAACCGCAAGTTCAAGAAGTGGCACTTCCCCTACTGCACTACCAAGCCAAAGCCCAAGGATGGCCGTTTCGATCACCTTCTGTCTCGTGCATAGGATGTAGCGATCCGCGGGGAGGACTACATGATCAGGGGGCAGCATCCTGCGCTCGCGAACGCCCTGACTCCGGCGCGAAGTGATGTGATGATGCAGTGATGGTGTGATGTTTTGAATTGAATCTTAATATTTTGGGTACTTAGGGTCCGGTTACTTATGGTAAACTTAATGTGGCAGTTTATGGTGTGAACTTAATCTATGGTGATGCTAGTAACATATTATTCTATCTATATTTGTCTATCCTTATATTTGCCTGTGTCGTATGGTTAGTTCTGTTTAGATGTTGTGAACTATGAGTTTAGGTGCTGCAATGATCAAACATGTTGTTTCAGTGTTGCTTCACTGATCAGACATGTTGTTTCGGTGTTGCTTCACTGATCACTTCAGTGTTGCTTCACTGATCACACATGTTGTTTCAGTGTTGCTTCACTGATCACACATGTTATTGGTCTCATGTTTATTAATCAAATCAAATGCATGCTTTTTCCCACCGGCAATTTATCTATGTATGTTTGTGTAAATTCGAGAACATGCAAAAAAATAAAACCTTGGCAAACTATCTATGTTTGTGTAGGAGATCATGTGTGCAAAATTTGAGGTGATTTAGAGGAGGTCAAAGAAATTTGAATTTGAGAAATGTGCTCCAAATGAGCTCCCAGGCTAGGGTAAACAGCCCATTTGTAATCAAGTTTTTTTGGACCTACTCTAAATGAGCCAAATGTTTTTTTATTAACACCTATTCAATCTATATACTGTAGATTCGAAGTCTCACTTTTTTTGAATTCATCTTCATATTTTTTCATTTTATTTTGAAAAATATGCTTTAATATAAAAACTATTAAAACACGTTTAAAATATGAAAATGGAAAACTAAGTTCAGATCCTTCTTATTCAAAACACGTTTAAAATATGAAAATGGAAATAAAGCTTTGGTGATTTTTTTGATTTTTTTGATTTTTTTAAATTTTTGTAAAACAGAAGGTAACCCTACCTCATCCTTGAACTCTATGAGATCTTGTAGGTTATAGCTCATACGTGTGAAGGTTTTCTCATGAAAATGACCATAGACCAAGTTTATGATTTTTGGTTGGTAACATGTCACATAAGACAACATTGTGCGCATGTTTCATATTTTTTGATTTTTTTAATTAATGGTGCTCATTTGACCTCGATCGTGCCAGCTAGGTTTTTTTCATGAAAATAACCATAGACCAAGTTTAGTACTTTTCCTCGTTAGTGTGTCTTATAAAACGACGAACGATGAAGGTTTCATATTTTTTCAATTTTTTTAAATTAGTTAAGTCAAAGCTTTCGTAACCCCGTTGACTAGTTCAAAACCCCTCTAAACCCCGCGGGGTTTCGCCTAACCCTAGCTCCGAACGTCAGTTGTCCGATCATACCCTGGCGCCAAGCGACATCCCTCAGATGTTGTCTTCTAGAAGGAATTCGATGGGCAGGCTGCATGCAGGCTCCGGGCCGTTGGATCACAAGGACGATTCTGCATTGTTGCATCGTGGGGCGATCCGCGAGAGGAGATCCTATTGGTTGTGCTCGGCTGGTCGCCCACCACTGACTCCGCGAAAAAAACGTTGTTATTGGGCCCAAAAGGAAACCAAGCTCTAGTTGGGCCATCGAATTGCGTCGTTTTTTTGTGAACGTGCTGGCTTTGTTTTTTGTGAACGTGTTGGCTCTGTTTTTTTGCATCATTTGAAATTACCCAACAATTGACATTGCGTAGAAAATTTAGTTCTTTTTGTTCTATACAAATGCAAAATTACCAAATTTATAAGGGCTAAATTTATTTTTATCACGCAAAATGGCCACAAACTATTAAAAATGGGTCATTTTGCATTTGTATAATGGACACAAGCCCTCTATCTTTTTTTATCATGCAAAATGACCAAATTTTTAAATTTATTTTTATCATGCAAAATGGCCACAAGCCCTTCAAAATTTGTCTCTTTTTGTTCATATAATATATATATGACCACGGATTCCCACGCGTGCAATTAGCTTCTTTTTCTTCTTCTTTTCAAACCAACGTTTCCCACGCGTGTACACTCCCGATGCTGCGGTGGGTTTGACAAACGGGCTACTAACTTCACATTTGACCCTGTTATTGCCACGGCCAAATAACACGTAGCACTACGGCTATTTAAGCCACACTCTGCCTCTGCCATCTCCCACCCTCTACCTCTGCCATCCCTCATCCATCTGCCCTTCTTTCTCTTCGACCCCTTCTTCTTCCTCTGCACATCCCTCAGCCATGCAGTACACCAGACCAACCTACCGCTTCCCACCCACTGTGTCAGAGAGGCTCTACTCTGCCAGCGTGTACGTTGATCGCACACTACGTGTGTGGGCGATATCAAGGTTGAGGACCGCAAGGAACTTCACCGAGTTCTTCCTCGCGTCCGGCTACCACCACCTCCCGAGGGGATCTCCAACGATGTTTTGCGTCGAGGAGGTCATCCAAAATCGGGTGGTGGTTGCTCTCCTTGCCCACTTCACCAACACATTCAACGCCTTCTACCTCCTTGGCCGGGTGTTTTGGTGTGGCTCCCAGTTCATCGCTTTCACCACCCACAACAGGTTCACGGAGTACACCAACATCTTCCCCACCGCGACGCGCATGCACACTCTTCCGTACCCCGTCGACAACGCCCCAGAGGAGCAGTGAAAAGGGCGTCCGGAGGAGGAGCGAGGTGGAGAAGGCGGCGGCTAGGGTTCTAAACCCTCTATCTTTTTTAGTCTATGTTATGTTAAGTTGTAATTGAACTATGTTGGAGTTGCTATGGGCTTGTTGGCTTAAGTTCTCTATCTATTCTATTATTAAGTTCTTCCTAGTTTGAACTATGTGATCGTGCTATGGGCTTGTTGGCCCTATCTACATATTGGGACTACATATTTGTTGATTTTTTTCTTAGAGAGCTTGGCTTGTTAGTAGGGTTCCCTTGTTAGTAGCAACCTAGTGCATGCAAGCAAGCTTTGTTAGTAGGATTGAATGAGTAGAGCTAAGCAAGGGAGTGGCTCTTTTTACACAAGCCACAGATATGTAGCCACCTAGATAGATGAGAGGAACCAGGGGCAGTTACCATCGTTACATCCGTGGCGGCTAGCGTGCAAGAAAGCTGCTCGATCAATGCATCATGGCGGACGCATCGGCGCATGCAGGCTTGGTCGGCGCATGCAGGCTCGGTCGGTGCATCGTGGGATCGTGGCATCGACGCATGCAGGAAAGCTTTGCTGGGTGCATGCATAGCAGGCTTCTGTCCTGGCGGCGCGTGCAGACGTTTAATGCAAGGGACGACCCAACGAAACCACGGCCCAACGGTCGAACAATGTCACCATCCAACGCGGCTCCACTTGTCAGGTCGAACGGACGACACAGTCCAGCGTGGCCCCACTAGTCAGAGGTAACGGTCAAGCCTTTGACCTGATAGCAACGTCCGTTATGCCCAGTTATGAGGGTTTCTGGCAAGGGAGTGGGGAAAATTGAGCAAAAGTTAAGAGCGCGGGGATGAATGAGTAGAGCTAAGGAACCAGGGGCACAGATGTAAAAAACCCAACTATAAACACCCTTGGAATAAGAATATAATATTTTATTATCACTAAACTCACATAGATAGGGAAGGTGTTTTTTAGGGTTCTTAGAGAAACAAGTAAAATCATAAATTTCACATAGATTTCAAGCATAGCGTAATAAACAATTTATTTGATTCCATAAGAGTCTCCCTTTTTGAGAAAAGTGGTGACGCACAAAATAAGCATGCTCATCTAATGATTTTCCCTCAACTAAACTAGTTGGCGTTTCAGCATGAGCACAAATGGATCAAAGATGATCCAAGAGATGTAGATCCTCTCCCACCTAATGGTGGCAACCCTCACCCTCTCTCTCATGTGCATGGAGGATTTTGGCATGATGAAGTACTGGGGAACATTCCCATGGACCAGGTGGTTATATATCCTCATAATGAAAACCTTGGTGCTCATTATGAGGATGTTCATGCTGCTCATAATGACCACATCAACCACATGATGAAGAACAACAGCAACTATGTTTCTATAGAGGGATAGGTGGATGCTAATGTTAATCTTCCTGTGCCAGATCAAGATGACAGTCCTCATCCTACACAAGGGCCATATGTTTGCACTGGACCAGATTTTATACCCCTGGAGCAGACTATTCCAATGTAGAGTACACAGCAAGCTCCCAGTCCCCACAAAATGCCAATATGGATTATAATGATCTTCCCTCATCGAGTGCATCCCAGAATCAGACATTCAACATTGCTATTGAAGGTTTAGCTGCACACATTAATGTTCTCCAGGATCTTGTAAGCAACCTGGTAACTAATGCTCAAGATATAATTCCTAAGCTGGGAGGAATTAAAATTGTGAATGCATGTTGCAAAGTTGTAGATGTTGAAGGCCCAAATGGGACAAACAAAAGATGCTTTCTGCAAATCCAAACAACACAAGTGCAACATGTGTCTACTAGTTCTGTTAGTCTGGAAGGGATCATTGAGCAAAGTTTCCATGAGACCAGCAAACCCACCCACAGGCAGAAAAAGAAAATGATCATTGATGAGTCTCAAATCAGAAGAAGTGATAGAATTGCACCTCTTACAAAAGGTTTCAAGGACAAAAATGATGTTCTTACTGCACAGCAGGTTGCTAGCCCCTCCAAGTCTGATCTTCCCTCTCATCAAACCAAGAAGCAGAAGAAGAGTGTTGCTATTAACCTGGTTCCACAATTTGAGGCTACAGTGATCAACATTGGTACAGGACAATGTAAGTTGGCACCTCATGAAGTGTCAAGCAAGATTCTGTAGTATGACAACTTTGATGATTAAACACTGCCTCTGCTTCATGGTTCTGGATGGCTCCCTTAACTGCTATCTCCGGAGATTTATTTGCTTGCATTTTGTCTACTTTATCTTTCTGAGATGCCTACGTGCATCAGTTAATTTCATGGTTTGTAATAATTGCTACCTATGGTACCTCTGCTGTAAGGTTAAACTGCTTGGGGCCTATGCTATCAGTACTCTCCTAGTTATTTCGTTGCCAAGCTTGGTTCAGAATGCTTTATGATACATTTTCTTCCAAGGATTTAGATTTTGCCTCTATATGTTTACTTACAGCGGTATATGCAGTATGTTGATCTTGTTGTGCTACTTCACAATATGATTGTAAATTATCTCAAGCAGTTTGACCATCAATAGACAATGGAATATTCTTAACTGGAATGTTAGAGGCATCAACTCCACTGTTAGATGGAATAATATTAGGAAGAAAATAGATGAAAGTTCTTGCTGTATAATTATTTAAAGAATTAAACTAAAAGAGAGCTATTTGATTATGCTTATTTAAAGAATTTTTGCCCCAAAAGATTCAACCAATTTTGCTACTCTGCTTCTAATGGTAATTCAGGAGGTCTTATAACTATTTGGAATGACAATTTACTGAAAGGGAAGGTGATCTCTCAGACTTAATTTCTGATTATATTGAATTCTCATCCAATATTGTTAACACCTCCTGGTACCTTACCAATGTTTATGGCCCAAACTCTGCTGAAGGAAAACATGAGTTTATTGACTGGATGACAAATCCCAATACCTAGCACTAAACTATGGATGATTATGGGTGATTTCAATTTCATCAGAGGTCCTGAGAACAGAAATAAGCCTGGTGGAGATCCCCAAAGTATGATGAATTTCATGAATATCATCATCAATCATGATTTGGTTGAAACTCCCCTCAAAGGCAGATCATTTACTTGGAGCAACAAGCAAAATCAGCCTCTACTTGAAAAATTAGACTGGGTGTTTACTAGCTCACATTGGACATCCATCCATCCTTCAACTATGGCCATCCCACTGGCCAGGATTACCTCTGATCATGTTCCAATAAAGATCCAGATTGACAGCAATATTCCTAAAAGCCAGATTTTTCAGATTTGAGGAATTTTGGACTGGGTTTAATGGTTTTATTGAAACAGTTGAGGACCACTAAAAAAACTCAACTTATTTCTCAGATTCTGCTAAGATTATTTGTGCAAAATTCAAAGCACTTAGAAGAGGACTGAAAAATTTGAGTAAGCAGTTTTCTCAACTCAGTAAGACCATGGATAATTGTTACTTTTATGTGAAAATGCTAGATGGCATTGAAGATCAAAGAGCTCTCTCCAAAATGGAATATAATTTCAGGAAAATTCTAATTGCACGTACCAATAAACTTCTTTAGGCCAAACGAATATATTGGAGGATTAGAGCTAATATTAGATGGGCTAATCTAGGGGATGAAAATACTAAGTTCTTTCATGCCATTGCCACACAGGTTTTCAGACATAATTACATCACATTTCTTAAATCCTCTGATAATTTATATGTGCATGAACATGACCATAAAGCTGCTACTTTATGGGCCTCGTTTAATGAGAGAATTGGTACCTCTAGTGATACTTCTATGAACTTTGATATATCCCATCTTGCAATGGATAATAACCTGCAGGACTTGGATATGCCTTTCTCCAAAGATGAGATTGATGACATTATGAAACAAATGCCTAATGACAGATCACCAGGTCCTGATGGTATTAATGGCTTGTTTATGAAGAAATGCTGGCACATAATCAAGGAGAGCTTCTACAATTACATTGAAGATTTCTATAATCAGAAAGCCAATCTGGACCCAATAAACACTGCCTATATTACCCTCATTCCAAAGAATGATCAGCCAGAAACTCCCAATGATTTCAGACCTATTTCTTTGGTAAGTATGCCTATTAAGATACTTGCTAAACTCCTGGCTAACAGAGTCCAACCTATCATCATCCCAAGGGTCAGCAAGCACCAATATGGCTTTATAAAATCCCGGAATATTCAGGACTGTCTTGCATGGAGTTTTGAATACCTTCACATGTGTCACAAGTCTAAAAAAGAAATAATTATCTTCAAAATAGATTTTGTGAAAGCTTTTGATAAGGTGGAGCATAATGCAATTCTGTCCATGTTAAAGCACATGGGCTTTAGTAGCAAATGGTTCAAGTGGGTTAAAATGATTCTATCTTCTGCCACTGCCTCAGTAGTGCTCAATGGAGTTCCTGGTAAAACCATACATTGTAAATGTGGTGTCAGACAGGGAGACCCCTTCTCCCCCCTCCTTTATGTTTTGGTGGGTGAATTATTACAAATCTTGGTTAATGAGGCATGGAAGAATGATATCCTAAAACTCCCCATTGACAGTGCATTTACTGAAAGCTACCCTATTATCCAGTATGTTGATGACATACTAGTCATTCTACCTGCTATTGAAGACCATATTATTAGTTTCATGGATATTCTGTTCCTTCTCCAAATTTACTGGTTTAGTGGTAAATTATAGTAAATCTTCTTTGGTGCCCATAAATATTTCTGATGACAGGGCACTAGAACTGGCTAACCTTCTGAAATGTAAGAAAGAATATATGCCATTCACTTATTTGGGCTTGCCAATGGGCTCTACTAGGCCAAAGGTGGAAGATCTTATGCCCATGGTTTCTAGACTAGATTCTAGGTTATATGGTATTGCCTCCATGATAACATACCTAGGTAGACTCATCCATCTGAACGCCATCATATCTGCTCTTCCAATTTTTGCCATGTGTAGTATCAGAGTGCCTTTCACCATCTTGGATCACTTTGAAAAATCTGGAAGGAACTTCTTGTGGTATGGTAAAGATATTAATAAGAGTGGGAAATGTCTTGTGAAGTGGGAGAATGTTTGTTTACCAAAAAAGGCTGGTGGATTAGGTGTCCTAGAACTCAAAGTCCAAAACAAAGCTCTGCTTACAAAGTTTCTATACAAGTTCTTTAACAGAGAAGATACTCCTTGGGTTAAGCTAATATGGAATTCCTATTATGCAAATGGTGATCTTCCCAGTCTTCCAACAAAGTTTGGATCATTATGGTGGAGAGACTGTTGTTCCATCCTTGAAAATTTTAAACAGATGACAACATGTAATGCTGGCAAAGGGGACACCATTGCCTTGTGGTATGACAAATGGGCTGAACATAATCTAGAAACCACTATGCCTCACCTGCACTCTTTTGCTAAGAACAAGCAAATTACTCTGGCTCAGGCTACAAATCTAGATGTGGATAGCTTCTATGATATGTTCTATCTCCCTATGTCATCTATTGTTGTCCAACAGAGTATTGTTCTAAGAGAGATGATTATATTAATAGCAGAGCTAGAATCCAATCCACTGACTTATGGAAATTCTATTGGGGTGGCACAAAATATTCTAATAAAAGAATTTATCTAGAATATATTGGTATTCCACCAAATGCTCCCAAACCTTTTCATTGGACTTGGAAATCTTGCTCCCTCCCTAAACAATTTTTTTCTTCTGGTTGCTACTACAAGACAGACTCAACACCAGAGATCTCCTTGTGAGGAAAAACTTCCACATTGAGAGCAACAGATGTGTCCTGTGTGATGATGACCCCAATGAGCAATTCATCCATTTATTCTTCAGCTGTTATTTTAGCCACAATTTCTGGTTATCAATTGGATTTCAATGGAACACTGATCTTGATTTGGTGGAGATGCTTGTGGAGGAAAGAAGCATAATAACATATGTTGCTTTAATCAATGCCTAATTGCAGGCTGTTGGAGCATTTGGAAGCACAGAAATGGCATCATGTTTGATCATTAGACCAGTAATATAAACCAATGTATTGCTAGCTTCAAGGAGCACTATGACATGATCATCAAAAAAGCTAGGCCTAGTCTGAAAGAAGGGATGCAGTCCTGGCTAGACTATTTGTAAGCTATCATTGTTTGAATCCTTTGTACAAATTTTTGTAATCGCCCCGTCATATTAATAGAAAAAGAGTTACAGTAGGGGCCTTCCCCACTGTGTGTTGCTCAAAAAAAAGATGATCCAAGTAGAAAACTTTAAGTGGATCCATAGTCATCTTAAAATTTTGATTTTTCCTTTTCTGTTTTTGAGTGTTGTCATGAAGGCAATAAAAGTAAGCAAGCGAGCAAACAAGCAAACAAAAAAGTTTTTGTGTTTTTGTAAAACTGTTTTAGAAGTGGGGGAGATGAAAACGAGAGGCAAATGGCAAATGAAGTGATATGTATTGTGGATGCTGAGGAAGAACACTCAGTAAATGAAGAGGAAGATTCAGACAATGCTCAGTTGAAGATCTCCATGCATGCTACTCAAGGACAACCTGAGGATAAACCAACACATACCTTCTCTTTACTAGTACAACTAGGCAGTACTACTACTCTAGCACTAGTTGATAGTGGTAGCACAACCACTTTTCTATCACCTGAAATAGCCCTCAAATCTGGTTGTGTGATCTCACCAGTAAAACATGTGCAGGTGACTGTAGAAAATGGGGGAAAACTTGCTACTGATTTTGCTTGCTTCAAAACAGAGTACTCAATCCAAGGACACACGTTTTCTTTAGATTTCAGAATCCTTAAATTGTGTGGATATGATATGATCTTAGGGGCTGATTGGATGTATACACACAATCCAGTTACTTTTGATATTCCAAAAATGGAACTCACAATTAAGATGATCTCTGGAGACAGGATCACATTCCATGATGAAACCTTGCCTACCAGCCCTTGCACCCACATTCTTCAAGATATGGAACACATCCTAGATGAGATGCTGTCTGGAGCCTTTTTCGATAAAGGGTGGACTTTATTAACTCAAAATAAAGCATCAAGAGGATACAGACATAATGAGCACACACCCGGCCTCAACATAACTAGTTGAGAACAAGGAACAAGAGCACAAACCTGAAGTGGCCAAACTACTAGAAGTATTCCAGGACATTTTCCAAGAACCCACATGTGACGCCTGATACATCTCCATCGTATCTACTTTTCCAAACACTTTTGCCCTTGTTTTGGACTCCTTGCATGATTTGAATGGAACTAACCCGGACTGACGCTTTTTTCAGCAGAATTTCCATGGTGTTATCTTTGTGCAAAAACAAACATTCTCGGATTAACCTGAAACTCCACGGAGATTATTTTTGGAAAATGTAAAAAATACTGGCGAAAGAATCAAGACCAGGGGCCCCACACCCTATCCATGAGGGTGGGAGGCGCGCCTGCCCCCCTTGGGCACGCCCCCTGCCTCGTGGGCCCCCTGGTGCTCCACCAACCTCAACTCCATCTCCATATATTCGCGATTGGGGAGAAAAAAATCCGAGAGAAGGATTCATCATGTTTTACGATACGGAGCCGCCGCCAAGCCCTAAACTCTCTCGGGAGGGCTGATCTGGAGTCCGTTTGAGGCTCCGGAGAGGGGAATCCGTCGCCGTCGTCATCATCAACCATCCTCCATCACCAATTTCATGATACTCACCGCCATGCGTGAGTAATTCCATCGTAGGCTTGCTGGACGGTGATGGGTTGGATGAGATTTACCATGTAATCGAGTTAGTTTTTATAGGGTTTGATCCCTAGTATCCACTATGTTCTGAGATTGATGTTGCTATGACTTTGCTATGCTTAATGCTTGTCACTAGGGCCCGAGTGCCATGATTTCAGATCTGAACCTATTATGTTTTCATGAATATATGTGAGTTCTTGATCCTATCTTGCAAGTGTATAGTCACCTACTATGTGTTATGATCAGGCAACCCTGAAGTGACAATAATCGGGACCACTCCCGGTGATGACCGTAGTTTGAGGAGTTCATGTATTCACTATGTGTTAATGCTTTGTTCTGGTACTCTATTAAAAGGAGGCCTTAATATCCCTTAGTTTCCAATAGGACCCCGCTGCCACGGGAGGGTAGGACAAAAGATGTCATGCAAGTTCTTTTCCATAAGCACGTATGACTATATTCGGAATACATGCCTACGTTACATTGATGAATTGGAGCTAGTTCTGTGTCGCCCTATGTTATAACTGTTACATGATGAACCGCATCCGACATAATTATCCATCACCGATCCAATGCCTATGAGCTTTTCACATATTGTTCTTCGCTTATTTATTTTCTGTTACTATTGTTACAATCATTACAAAACCCAAAAATATTACTTTTGCTACCGTTACCCCTACTATCATATTACTTTGCTACTAAACACTTTGCTGCAGATATTAAGTTATCTAGGTGTGGTTGAATTGACAACTCAGCTGCTAATACTTGAGAATATTCTTTGGCTCCCCTTGTGTCGAATCAATAAATTTGGGTTGAATACTCTACCCTCGAAAACTGTTGCGATCCCCTATACTTGTGGGTTATCAAGACTATTTTCTGGCGCCATTGCCGGGGAGCATAGCTCTATTCTTTGAGTCACTTGGGATTTATATCTGCTGGTCACTATGAAGAACTTGAAAGATGAGAAAACAAAAATTTATCCCTCAACTACGAGGGGAGGTAAGGAACTGCCATCTAGCTCTGCACTTGATTCACCTTCTGTTTTGAGTAAGCTTGCGACACCTAAACCTGCTTCTGCTATTAATTCTGATATGTCGCATGTTATTGCTGATGCCACTTTTGCTATGCATGATACTTATGATGAAACTACTTCTATGCTTGATACTACTGTGCCACTAGGTGAATTTCTTGATGAACAACTTGCTAGGGCTAGGGAGAATGAAATTATTGAAACTGATAATATTGATGATAGTGATGATGAAGACTCTCCCCCTAAATATGAATTTCCTGTTGTGCCTGAGGGTTATGTTATGGATGAAGAAACTGCTAGAGATTTTCTTGCTTGCAATGATAGAAGTGATCTTAAGAAATTATTATTTAAGCTGAAACAAAAAACTTTGAATGCTAGAATGAAATATGACCCTGCTTATGCTACTTCACCTATCTTTGTTACTGATAAGGATTATGAATTCTCTGTCGATCCTGATATAATCACTTTGGTTGAATCAGATCCTTTCTATGGCTATGAATTTGAGACTGTTGTGGCACATCTTACTAAATTAAATGATATAGCCACCCTATTTACTAATGATGAGAAATCTCGCTACTATTAGATCCTTAAAATATTTCCTTTCTCATTAAAGGGTGATGCTAAGACATCGTTTAATTCTCTTGATCCTGGTTGTGTGCGTAGTCCCCAGGATATGATTTATTACTTCTCTGCTCAATATTTCCCTGCTCATAAGAAACAAGCTGCCTTAAGGGAAATATATAATTTTGTGCAAATTGAAGAAGAGAGTCTCCCACAAGCTTGGGGGAGGCTTCTCCAATTACTTAATGCTTTGCCTGATCATCCTCTCAAGAAAAATGAAATACTTGATATCTTTTATAATGGACTAACCGATGCTTCCAGAGACCACCTGGATAGTTGTGCTGGTTGTGTTTTCAGGGAAAGAACACCGGATGAAGCTGAAATTCTATTGAATAATATGTTGACAAATGAAAATAATTGGACACTTCCTGAACCAACTCCTAAGCCAACTCCGAAGAAAAGGGGTGTTCTATTTCTCAGTCCTGAAGATATGCAAGAGGCAAAGAAATCTATGAAAGAAAAAGGTATTAAAGCTGAAGATGTTAAGAATTTACCTCCTATTGAAGAAATACATGGTCTTAATTTACCGCCTGTTGTAGAAATACATGGTTTTAATTCATCACCTATTGAAGAAACACCCGGTCTTGATAACCCGACACAGGTAGTAAAGGTAAATTCTCTCTATAGATATGATAAAGATGAAATCCCGCCTACTAAGCTTGCTAGCCGATGCTTAGATAAGTTTGATGACTGAGGGAGTCCTGGACTAGGGGGTGTCCGGACAGCTGGACTATCATCGTCCGCCGGACTCCAAGACTACGAAGATACAGGATTGAAGACTCCGTCCCGTGTCCGGATGGGACTTTCCTTGGCGTGGAAGGCAAGCTTGGCGATATGGATATGTAGATCTCCTACCATTGTAACCGACTCTGTGTAACCCTAGCCCTCTCCGGTGTCTATATAAACCGGAGGGTTTTAGTCCGTAGGACACAACAACCATTACAACAATCATACCATAGGCTAGCTTCTAGGGTTTAGCCTCCTTGATCTCGTGGTAGATCCACTCTTGTACTACCCATATCATCAATATCAATCAAGCAAGAGTAGGGTTTTACCTCCATCGAGAGGGCCCAAACCTGGGTAAAAACATCGTGTCCCTTGTCTCCTGTTACCATCCGCCTAGATGCACAGTTCGGGACCCCCTACCCGAGATCCGCCGGTTTTGACACTGACATTGGTGCTTTCATTGAGAGTTCCTCTGTGTCGTCACCGATAGGCTTGATGGCTTCTCCAATCAACAACGCCGTCTAGGGTGAGACTTTTCTCCCTGGACAGATCTTCGTGTTCGGCGGCTTCGCACTGCGGGCCAATTCACTTGGCCATCTGGAGCAGATCAAATGCTACGCCCCTGGCCGTCAGGTCAGATTTGGAAGCCTAAACTTCACGGCGGATATCCACGGAGACTTGATCTTCGATGGATCCGAGCCACAGCCGTGCATGCCGCACTGTCACGATGGGCATGACCTAACTCTGCCGCCGGACAGCGCCTTGGAGGCCGCACATGAATCCGCTCCGACCCATAGTTCGGAGCCGATCGCGTAGATCGAGGACGAGTGGTTGGACACCGCCTCGGGAGCTGCAACATCCGCGGCGATGGAGCCGAACACTGACCTCGTCCCCTATAAAACTCGTGACTCCGAGGTGCCGGACTCCATGCCGGACTCCGAACCTCCTGCGCCCCTGCCAATCGAATCCGATTGGGCGCCGATCATGGAGTTCACCGCTGCGGACATCTTTCAGCACTCACCCTTTGGCAACATTCTAAATTCGCTAAAGCATCTCTCGCTATCCGGAGAGCCCTGGCCGGATTATGGCCGGGATGGTTGGGATGCGGACGACAAAGAAATTCAAAGCCCACCCACCACCCACTTTGTAGCCACTGTCGACGATCTAACCGACATGCTAGACTACGACTCCGAAGACATCGACGGTATGGACGACGATGCCGGAAAAGATCAAGAACCAGCGCTCACAGAGCACTGGAAGGCCGCCCCAACCCATGATATATATATGGTGGATACCCCAAAAGGAAGCGATAACGAGGACCAACGGGGCACGACAAAGGATAATCCCGCTGATAAACAACCAAAACGGCAACGCAGACGCCGCACTAAGTCCCGCCTCGACAACAACAGCGCTCCTAATGACCCAACAATAGAGCAGGGCAAACCAGTGGACGACGAACATGCAGCTAAGCAACCGTCCGAACAGGACGAATCGGATAATCAATCCATCCTCGGCGAAACCAACAGTCCAGACGACCTCACACCGGACACACCACCGGAGAATAAGAGCCTTCGCAAAAGACTCGTCGCCACTGCAAGAAGTCTGAAGAAGGAAAAACGGAAGCTCAAAACAGCGAAAGACATACTCAGAATGAGGTGGAGCAAAGTGCTCAAAACCGCAGACAGATACGGCAATGGCCATCAATCAAAGAGCTACCCGAAGCGCAAGCTGCTGCCAGAATTTGACGAGGAAGCCATAGAGCCCTTACAGTCAAAAAACAAAGAGGCCGCCTGGACGAATAGACGGCCAGATGATAGGCCAAAAACTACAAGCGGCGCCGCACACAAGCCGACTCATGATCCTTGAAAAATAGATGGCCCAGCCAGGTCCATTTACGGGCCAAAAAAGAGGGCCCCAGGAAGCAACACAACACGCCAAGTGTTCGAAGACAGCGGTACACCCAAATACAGGGGCGCCGCACACCCACTATGTTTCACCAATGAGGTGCTGGATCATGAATTCCCAGCAGGGTTTAAACCCATAAACATAGAGGCTTACGACGGAACAACAGACCCGGGAGTCTGGATAGAGGATTATATACTACACATACACATGGCTAGAGGAGATGACCTCCACGCCATAAAATATCTACCCCTCAAGCTCAAAGGGCCAGCTTGGCATTGGCTCAAAAGCCTCCCAGAAAACACTGTTAGAAGTTGGGAAGAGCTTGAGGACGCGTTTAGAGCAAATTTTCAAGGGACTTATGTCCGTCCCCCGGATGCAGACGATCTAAGTCATATAACTCAACAGCCCGGAGAGTCAGCGCGCAAATTCTGGAATAGGTTCCTTACTAAAAAGAACCAAATAGTCGACTGTCCGGACGCCGAAGCCTTAGCAGCTTTTAAACACAACGTCCGAGACGAATGGCTCGCCAGACACCTCGGCCAAGAGAAGCCGAGGACAATGTCCGCGCTAACAAGCCTCATGACCCGCTTTTGCGCGGGGGAAGACAACTGGCTAGCAAGATGCAGCACCAGCGACCCAAGTACATCCGAGATCAGAGATGGAAACGGAAAATCACGGCGCAGAAAAGATCAGCGCCGGAATAAAGAGAAAAGCCCAAAGAACACGGCGGTCAACGCCGGACTCAAAAGCTCGCGGCCAAACAACAAAACACTGCCTCTTAAGGACAAAAGTGATGAGCTATCCAATTTAAACAAAATTTTGGATCGGATATGTCAAATCCACAGTACCTCTGGAAGGCCTGCAAACCACACCCACCGAGATTGTTGGGTTTTCAAACAGTCCGGCCGACTCAAAGCCGAACACAAGGGGCTTGACGCACCAAGCGAGGACGACGACGAACCCCACCAGCAGGGCACCGGAAAACAAAAGACTTTCCCACAAGAAGTCAAAGCAGTAAACTCACTTCATGTGATAATACGGAATAACAATGCGGCACCCGCTACGACAGGTCTCGCACGGTCCACCCCAGCGGAACCTCGAGATTGGATGTCAAAACCAATCACTTTTGACCACCTGGATTATTCCAGAGGTGTTCGAAATGCAGGATGGACTGCCCTGATATTGGATCCCATAATCGACGGACTACAATTTACACAAGTTCTGATGGACGGCGGCAGCGATTTAAACCTGCTATATCCGAACACAATCCGCAAGTTGGGGATAGACCTTACTAAAATTCGACATAGCCGCACTTCCTTTAAAGGACTGACGCCAGGCCCTTACGCCAAGTGCACAGGCTCCTTACTACTAGAAGTTGTGTTCGGGTCACCGAACAACTTCCGCGCGAAAAACTAATCTTTCATGTCGCCCCATTCAAAAGTAGCTATCAAGCACTATTGGGACGTGAAGCTTTTGTCCGCATTAACGCCATACCACATTACGCGTCTCTTACACTTAACATGCCCGGTCCACGCGGCATCATTTCATTAAGAGGGTCATTCAGAGACCCTGGACACGGCTAGACGAGTCCAGCATAAATAAGCTAGGGGCTCCCTAGCCGCACACCCTTTCACAAGGGGCTGTGCGTATAAGCGATAATGAGCTAGTATAGACTCCACTTTATTCATTTATTAATATTTTTCATGCACTTTTTCGCACGATTTCCTTCCAAACTAAGTTCCTCTCTTTTACAGATGAACAACGTGCATACCCATCCAGGATAACGGCACAACGGAGACACAGGCGCAGACGTGCAGTAGGGATCCGTCGCAAGGATTCTTTTCAGATTAAGACCCTGCGTAAACCTTTTTTTACTGTCTCTTGTTGCTATAATCCCCTGGTTTCTCATTATAACCAGAGTGGAGACTGACGTTTTGGCATCGGCCGCGTCAGAGGACCTCGCCCGCAACTGGACACTAGGGGCTTAGGGCATTGTTCTGCCCATTATTATAAAGACCGAACACCTTAGGGAGTGTTCGGCGCCTCGAGTTAGGCCTTATATGTATCAGCTCCGAATCATGTCTTTGGTCAAATGTTGGGTTTGCCCGGCTCCTGTGTTTTGCTGCCTTACGTTCCGTATCATCAGCTAACGCAGCACCAGGAGAACTGCTGCGATTGTGCCCCAGTTCGGCTGGGCGAGCACCTCAGTAGAGAAAGCCGAAAACTGACTGTCATGATACAGCGAGAGACTGGTCAACCACTCGATCGACCACCGGAATGTTTAGAATTCCTCCGCTTTGACGAAGGACCGTTTCCCGGTCAGGCACACACGCGCCCTGAATTCCGAGAGCGCGGTGCCCCCAGGGGCTATATCGTAGTCCCACCCTCGAACTCGAATGGCTAAGTGAAAGTGATAAAGCATCATAGTCCGGTTGCCTCGTTCGCTACGCTACCACCTCCTCAACAGGACCGAGACGTCGGATTAAGTGTGAAAATGCGCTATTTTTGCGAACACCCCCGCACCTTGTGCGTGGGGGCTGAAGCCGAAGACTACCATCTTTCAGGTTATACACACGTATACATAAACGGCCGCATAGGAGATATTTCAATACTTGAACGCACAAGTATAAAAAGCGATTACATCATAACCATTGTTTTACAAAATAAAACGTTCATTTGAACGTGACATTTTTCGAGCACTGCGACTCTATTACATGAGCACCACGCATAACTTCCCCAAAATAGTGCTCGGCGGGTAACCGGCTTTCGTCCGAACCCTGGGTTGCAACAACGGTGGCGTCCATCTCTGTCCAATGTGTCTTCACACGGGCAAGGGCCATCCGCGCACCCTCTATGCAGGCCGACCGCTTCATCACCTTGATATGCGGCACCGCCCCAAGAAACTGCTGCAATAAGCCAAAATAGCTCTTTGGCTTGGGCCTCTCCGGCCAGACATGAGTCACGATATCCGTCATGGCAAGTCCGGACAACCTATTCAGCTCAGCCCATTCGGCCAACCGATCGGTCAGCGGAAGTGAACGATCCGAACTATGGAATTGAGACCAAAACATCTCTTCCGTCTTGTGATCCTTCTGACTTCGGAAGTGCACAACGACATCCGCCGCACTCGCCGCTAAGTCCATATATGGATCCTCCGGACCCCACAGCTGGCCAAGCTGGGCATATTTTGGATCCGTAAACCTGCGACGCAGCAGAAAAGGCTTTCCAGCCACAATGTCTCCGGCCTGACGCAGCTCCTCCTTTATAGCCTGCATTGCAGAACGGGCATCCTTGGCTTCGGCGGTGGCCTTTCCAAGGTCTTCTTGCTCCGATAGGCGCTCCTTTTCAAGAGCCTCATTGCGGTCGGTAGCATCCTTCAATTTAATGGCCAATTCGGGCATCTCTTCCCTGCTTCGGCAGTGTGCAGCCCTTTCGGCTTCTAACTCCTCGGCCGCCATCGAGGCAGCCGCATTACTTCTCCTGGCTTGCTCCTTGGCTTGAGCAAGTTCTGCCCGAAGGCTCTCCACAGCAGCAGCACCATCTGCGTCAAGCACAAATATTGTAAGAGGTGGGCTTTGGCTCCCTTAATAGGTGACTGCGGAGAGACAACTTACCTTGCGACTCGTCAAGTCGCTTGTTGACTAACGCGATGTCTGCATCCGCAACATCGAGTTGCCGCATTAATTCGGCAACTCCATCAGTCCGGCTAGCCCCCGGACTATCCGCCACCTGCATAGGAAAGGCGACACTCAATAACTGCAATTTTGATCCTCAGCACGCTGTCGCTTTCGACAACCTACCGAGTCTCAGGGGCTACTATCCATATAGGGCGCACTTTCATGTGCAAAACTGTCAAAAAGGCGCGTCGTTTTTACGTACCTCAAACCCCGCCAGCAAACTCCTGACGACATTATGCAATCCGCTTTCGGCGGACGAAATTCTTCCAATCATAGTACTCATCAATGCACGATGATCTTCTGAGATGGACGCCCTCTCAAGCAGATCCTTCAGCTCCCCCGGCCAAACACTAGTCGGTGCCGAACTCTTCGGCTCTGCCGGGCTCGGGGATACCCTCCGTGACGACACTTCAGGCTCGTCCGCCCTATCTGACGGTGCAGCAGACGGAGGCGTCTCGCTCTCCATCATCTCCGGACGAAGATCCCTCGAAGACGAGCTCATCTGAGAAGGTCGTAGATCCGAACTACAAGGTAAAAATTTCGGTCATCCTCAGAAGCACAAATAGGGATGTTTTTTATTAATCAACTCCCCCTTTTTCTACTCACGGCTCGCTGGAGGGCTGATTCTTTAGAGAAGACTGTGCGGCCGGGACCTCCCCGGACGCAGGACCCTCTGGTGAAGATTTCTTCCTCCGTTTAGGGGCTTTGGCCTCCGAGTCTTCGGAAGTGGTCCTCTTCTCCCCCTGGAGGGGCGATTATCGATCCCCCCTTCTTCAAGCGCCCCCTTGGGCGAGGCGGTAGCTCCTCTATTTTCCCCTTCGCCTTCTTCTGAAGGCGCAACCTCCAACATCCTGACCAGCACGGGATCAGGCGCGGTCTCTGGGAGGGGGGCCGGACACCGTATCAGCTTTGCTTGCGCTATCCACTCCAGTTGCGGGATAACGGGTTAAAAGGCGAATTATAGAAAAGCAAACAAATGGTACGTCCGAACACTAGGCTACTTACTTGAGTATCCGGGCGATTGCAACTTAGGCCGGCATCCTCGGTCAATTCCGGACACGCCACTTGTGGTCCGAAGAACAATTTGTACATCTCCACGGGTGTCGTACCCATAAAGTGTTGGAGAATCCGTGGTCCCTCCGGATTGAACTCCCATAGCCGGAGAGGACGGCGTTTGCAGGGCAGGAGATGCCTAATTAGCATAACCTGCATCACCACGACCATATCGATCTCCCTCGCCTGGAGGTCTCGAATCCGGCCCTGCAATAGGGGCACGTCTTTTGACGGCCCCCAGTTGAGCCTTTGGTTGACCCACGACATCAACCGTCGAGGAGGTCCCGAGCGGAATATGGGCGGCGGCTTCTGCCTGCCGCCCTTCGGAGCAGTGATATAGAACCACTCCTGCTGCCACAAGCCGAGCTCCTCTTGAAAGGAGCCCTCGGGCCACGGGGCATCGGCCCTCCTGCTTATGGCCGCCCCGCCGCACTCTGCTTGACGCCCCCCAATCATCTTCGGCTCCACATTGAAGGTCTTCAGCCACAGGCCAAAGTGGGGGTGACGCAGAGGAAGGCTTCGCAGACGACAATAAATGCAGAGATATGGAGGATGGACTCCGGAGCCAAGTCATGGAACTCCAGCCCGTAGTAGAACATGAGCCCTCTCACGAAAGGATCCGTCGGGAAGCCTAAACCCTGGCGGAGGTGGGATACAAAGACGACGTACTCGCCGGGCTCGGGGGTGGGTATGGCCTGCCCTTCGGCGGGCAGCCTGTGCGAAATCTCGTAAGATAGGTACTTGGCCTCTCGCAGCTTTAGCACATCCTCCTCCGTGACGGAGGAAGGCATCCACCGGCCCTGAAGGTCGGAGCCGGACATTGTTGAAGGTCTGAAGCGCTCGAATCTGGGGCTCTGGGTGTTGGAACTTGGAGCAAGGAGAGGATTCGATGGAAGATTGAAGAAAAGAAACGAGCCTTGGTCCTATTATAAAGAGGGTGAATACCAAGAGCCGTCTCTGTGACCGTTCGGGACTCGCCTTCGGTAGAGGAGGCGTGGCGACGGGCGCGGTTGGGTTACCCACGTCCGTATTGATGAGAATCCCGGAACAAGGGGAACACGATCTCTGCTTCGACAAGACGTGCCAAGGAAACCGCTTCGCTAAACGCGCTGAGGTGGTATAATAAAAAACGATTCGAGTAAAGGCTTGGTAGTGGTGCGACTTCATGCCGCAAAACACGTCAGCAGATTGAACTTGTGTACATATTATTCTCTCTACGGTGGAATGTGGAATTTATTTTGCAGAGCCGGACACTATCCTGGTGTTCACAATCTTCTATGGATTATTCGGAGGAGGAACCCGCCTTGCAATGCCGAACATTATGCGCGCCGGACTCATCGTCATTGAAGCCAGGTTCAGGGGCTACTGAGGGAGTCCTGGACTAGGGGTTGTCTGGACAGCCGGACTATCATCATCCGCCGGACTCCAAGACTACGAAGATACAAGATTGAAGACTCCGTCCCGTGTCTGGATGGGACTTTCCTTGGCGTGGAAGGCAAGCTTGGCGATACGGATATGTAGATCTCCTACCATTGTAACCGACTCTGTGTAACCCTAGCCCTCTCCGGTGTCTATATAAACCGGAGGGTTTTAGTCCGTAGGACACAACAACCATTACAACAATCATACCATAGGCTAGCTTCTAGGGTTTAGCCTCCTTGATCTCGTGGTAGATCCACTCTTGTACTACCCATATCATCAATATCAATCAAGCAGGAGTAGGGTTTTACCTCCATCGAGAGGGCCCGAACCTGGGTAAAAACATCGTGTCCCTTGTCTCCTGTTACCATCCGCCTAGACACACAGTTCGGGACCCCCTACCCGAGATCCGCCGGTTTTGACACCGACAATGACTTTAATGTTAAGCAAGAAAACTTCAATGCTTATTTGGGTAGAGAATTAAAGCGCAATGCTTATATGATTGAACACTTGAGTGATTATATGTCTAGAGTTAAAGGTGAACTTAAACTCATTAGTAAACATGCTTCTATGGTTACCACTCAAGTAGAACAAGTACTTAAAGATCAGAATGATTTGCTCAATGAATTAAATAGTAAGAACAATGACTATGCTGTTAGAATGGCTACTAGAATGGGTAAAAGGACTCAGGAACCTTTGTATCCTGAGGGCCATCCTAAGATAATTGAGCAAGATTCTCAGAGAACTAATGTTGATGCACCTAGTCCTTCTAAGAGGAAGAAAAAGAAAAATGATAGGACTTTGCATGATTCTAGTGAACCTATTATAGACACACCTGAGAATCCCAATCATATTTCTATCTTTGATGCTGAAACACAATCTGGTAATGAACCTGAACCTAGTGATAATGTTAATGATGATGTTCATGTGGATGCTCAACTTAGCAATGACAATGATGTAGAAATTGAACCTGCTGTTGATCTTGATAACCCACAATCAAAGAACCAACGTTATGGTAAGAGAGACTTTGTTGCTAGGAAGCACGGTAAAGAAAGAGAACCATGGGTTTAGAAACCCATGCCTTTTCCTCCTAAACCATCCAAGAAAAAGGATGATGAGGATTTTGAGCGCTTTGCTGAAATGATTAGACCTATCTTTTTGCGTATGCGTTTAACTGATATGCTCAAAATGAATCCTTATGCTAAGTATATGAAAGAAATTGTTACAAATAAGAGAAAGATACCGGAAGCTGAAATTTCCACCATGCTTGCTAATTATACTTTTAAAGGTGGAATACCTAAGAAACTGGGAGATCCAGGAGTACCAACTATACCATGATCCATTCAAAGAAACTATGTTAAAACTGCTTTATGTGATCTTGGAGCCGGTGTTAGTGTTATGCCTCTCTCTTTATATCGTAGACTTGATTTGAATAAGTCGACACCTACTGAAATATCTTTGCAAATGGCTGATAAATCAACTGCTATACCTATCGGTATTTGTGAGGATGTGCCTGTTGTGGTTGCAAACGTTACTATTTTAACGGACTTTGTTATTCTTGATATTCCCGTGGACGATAGTATGTCTATTATTCTTGGTAGACCCTTTTTGAATACTGCAGGTGCTGTTATTGATTGCAACAAAGGCAATGTCACTTTTCATGTTAGTGGTAATGAGCATACGGTACATTTTCCGAGGAAACAACCTCAAGTCCACAACATCATTCTATTGGAAAATTCCAACTATCATTATTGGAGGTTTTGAATTTCCTCTTCCTACTGTCAAGAAGAAATATGATATTCTTATTATTGGGGACGTGCATATCCCCATTGAGGTAACCTAGTGCTATTCAAAAATTCTCCGGTTTCATGTGATTCGGAATGAGATTGTTAACAAGACCAGATCAACCTTGTTAGTGGATTCCTTTTGATGAGCATGAGATGGATGAATTTAGAGAGCACAACTTTCTGTACCCTTCTTTTACTTTCTGTTATTTAGTTGAAATAAAGTAAAAATAGTATTTTCTGTCTCTTTTCTGATTTATCCGTGCAATAAAAAATACCCCCAAAATAAAAGTTCTCCAAATGCCCGAAAAATGAAATATGATTTTTTTCTATAATATTTGAGAATATATGGCACTGAGAACACAGCAGGGGGAGCAAGCACCTGGCCACGAGGATCCAGGGCGCGCCCACCCCCCTTGGGCGCGCCCCCTGCCTCCTGGGCCCATGGTGGCTCCCCTCCACTTATTCCTGCACCCACACACTCCTTCTTCCTCCCAAAAAAAATCACCAACCAGCTCAAGCACGAGTTCTAGCTCATTTTGCTGCGATTTTTGATCTCCTAGCTCAAAGCTTCATTCACAAAACTGCTTTGGGGGATTGTTCTTCGGTATGTGACTCCTCCAATGGTCCAATTAGTTTTGTTCTAGTGCTTTATTCATTGCATATTTTTGCTGCTTAGGTGACCCTGTTCTTGAGCTTGCATGTCAAATTTATATGGTCCCAAGTAGTTCTAATGCATGATATAGTCTCTAGGCACTTGTGGGAATAGTTGCTATCAATTTTGTTGAGTTTGGTTCACTTTTATTTTGAGTTAATAAAAATTTCAGAAATTTTTCAGAGGAAGAAATATGTCTAGGAAAATGTATCAAGGTTGTTCTTCAAGGAAGCAAGGACCCAGGCTCGCAATGCGCGATGCGAACGAAGAACCACCGAGGGAAGCTCAAGTGCGGGCTTGTGAATGGCCTTCAGAGGACTTTATGGATCAAGCAGGAATTAAGGAAGAATTTTATGCATATGTGCGTAATGCTGATCTTGAGAGCTTCAAGGCAGATAAGTGCCGTCAGTACCACTATCTCACTGATTCCTTTGTGAGGAGGTTTGAATTTTCATCATCACGCAATTCTCAAACTGTCCTGTTTGATGTTTCCGAAAATTCTTATACTATGGACTTAGAGGATTTTAATACTACTTGCAAACTTCCACAGTGGGGTAGTCCTAGTGAACCTCGCAAATATGAATTTAGAGATTTTCTTGCTAGTATAACTGTGGGGGAATCTAGAGACATAACACAAGCTACCATAGGGAGCATTCATTTTCCTGCTATACATTATTTTGCTCTACTCATTGGTAGGTGCATAAATGGTAAGGATGAAGCATGTCACATGTGTGTCCCTGATCTTAGTGTTCTCAGGAGCGTTGTATTAGGAGATAAACATTATAATTTGGGAGCCATTGTTGCACGTAGGTTGCATCATAATAGATTTAATGGAGATTTCTTTGGTGGAATTTATGCAACCCGTTTAGCTAATTTTCTGATATACCCATACGTGAGTATGATGTTGAGTTGCCTCTTATTCATTTAGATTATGATGCTATGGTTCGTCATCAGTTTGTTGAGAGGGATGAACCTCCCTTCCAGTACCGACTAATCTATGACAGACGTCGTGCTGTCCATATCACTCTCCCTGCCCCTACTTTCTTTGACTTTCAGGCAAAAGGAAGATATTTCATAATCAGGGAGGAGGCAAATGAGTATGCGAGGAGGATGAGAGCAGCTCGCCTCCAAGCTGCAGCCCACGATGCAATAGCCGCTGCATCTCAGTACGACCCCAACAATAACTTTGGATATCTGCCAGGCCAGCCGTGGCAATAGACCAACTTAGGACAAAAGCCTAAGCTTGGGGGAGTACGTATTTCTCACCGACATTACATCCATGTTCACACACTCATTCCAGTTGTCGGTGCTCATACTCTTTCATTGTACTATCCATGCTAGTTTATTTTCTTTTTAGTTTTCTTCTTGTGTGTTTGAAAAACCTTAAGAAAAACCAAAAAAAATTAATTGTAGCTTTTAGCTAGTTTACTTTTCATGCTTGTAGTATTAATAATTAAAAGAAAACCCAAAAAGATTTCCTGTTCTTCTTTTGCTTGTTGGGAGCTTTCCCATGTAAATAGTTTTATTTCTTTTCTTTTCTTTGGGGGGCGATAGGAGAAGACTATGATGAAATTGTTGAAGTGGCTCTATTATGCATTATTGTTGATTTAATCAAGAGCCCATATTGCCTTGTCTTCTCCTGTTTATTGAATGCTTGCAGATTCCAGCTTAGTCCAATGCACGTGCACTATTATTATTATACACACCGTTCGGTCGTGCAAGTGAAAGGCAATGATGACGATATATGATGGACTGATTGAGATAAGAGAAGCTGGTATGAACTCGACCTCTCTTGTTTTTGTAAATATGATTAGTTCATCGTTCCTGATTCATTCTATTATGAATAAACATGTTTGCAATGGAAAATAGAGATCATAGTTGCTTATGCCATGCTTAATTAGCTAGGAGTTTATAATGGCTTACCTTGCGTGCCAACATGCTATTAAAACGGTTGTGATGTGGTATAGTGGGGTGGTATCCTCCTTTGAATGATTCGAGTGGCTTGACTTGGCACATGTTCACGCATGTAGTTGAAACAAAACCAACATAGCCTCTACGATATTTATGTTCATGGTGGATTATATCCTACTCATGCTTGCACTCAGTGTAAATTAATTTTAATGCATGTTCATGACTGTTGTCGCTCTCTAGTCGGTCGCTTCCCAGTCTTTTGCTAGCCTTCACTTGTACTAAGAGGGAATACTGCTTGAGCATCCAATCCCTTAAACCCCAAAGTTATGCCATATGAGTCCACCATACCTTCCTATTTGCGGTATTTACCTGCCATTCCAAGTAAATTTGTATGTGCCAAACTCTAAACCTTCAAATGAAATTATGTTTTGTATGCTCGAATAGCTCATGTATCAACTAGGGTTGTCTATATCTTCCATGCTAGGTGGGTTATTCTCAAGATGAGTGGACTCCGCTCAGCATTCACGAGAACATGGCCGGTAACCGGGATGCCCAGTCCCATGCTTTAAGCAAAATAAATCAAAATAATTGCAAACAAAACTCCCCCAGGGCTGTTGCTAGTTGGAGGCACTCGTTGTTTCGAGCAAGCCATGTATTGATGCTTGTTGGTGGTGGGGGAGTATAAACTTTACCATTCTGTTTGGGAACCACCTATAATGTGTGTAGCATGGAAGATATCGCCATCTCTTGGTTGTTATGTTGACAATGAAAGTATGCCACCCAAAATATTATTTATCTCTATTTGAAAATCGAGCTCTAGCACCTCTACAAATCCCTGTTTCCCTCTGCGAAGGGCCTATCTATTTACTTTTATGTTGAGTCATCACCCTCTTATTAAAAAGCACCCATTAGAGAGCACTACTGTCATTTGCATCCATTACTATTAATTTATATTGGGCATGACTATGATTGGATCTCTTTTACCATGAATTACAATGTCTAGTCAGTACTTGATCTTTAAAGGTGCTCTGCATTTATGTTTTGCGGTCTCAGAAAGGTCTAGTGAGATACCATCTTGTTATATCATATTATGATTGTTTTGAGAAAGTGTTGTCATCCGAGATTTATTATTATTGCTCGCTAGTTGATTATGCCATTGATATGAGTAAACGCGAGACCTAAGTGTTATTGTGAATATGGTTAGTCATAATCTTTGCTGAAAACTTGAATGCTGGCTTTACATATTTACAACAACAGCAGCAAACAGAGTTTGTAAAAGTTTTTCTTTATCACTTTCAGTTTATCAACTGAATTGCTTGAGGACAAGCAAAGGTTTAAGCTTGGGGGAGTTGATACGTCTCCGTCGTATCTACTTTTCCAAACACTTTTGCACTTGTTTTGGACTCTAACTTGCATGATTTGAATGGAACTAACCCGGACTGACGTTGTTTTTAGCAGAATTTCCATGGTGTGATCTTTGTGCAGAAACAAACATTCTCGGATTGACCTAAAACTCCACGAAGATTAATTTTGTAAAATATAAAAAATATTGGCGAAAGAATCAAGACCAGGGGCCCACACCCTGTCCATGAGGGTGGGAGCCGCGCCTGCCCCCCTGGGCGTGCCCCCTGCCTCATGGGCCCCCTGGTGCTCCACCGACCTCAACTCCAACTCCATATATTCGCGTTCAGGGAGAAAAAAATCAAAGAGAAGGATTCATCGCGTTTTACGATACAGAGCCGCCGCCAAGCCCTAAACTCTCTCGGGAGGGCTGATCTGGAGACCGTTCGGGGCTCCGGAGAGGGGAATCCGTCGCCGTCGTCATCATCAACCATCCTCCATCACCAATTTCTTGATACTCACCGCCGTGCGTGAGTAATTCCATCGTAGGCTTGCTGGACGGTGATGGGTTGGATGAGATTTACCATGTAATCGAGTTAGTTTTGTTAGGGTTTGATCCCTAGTATCCACTATGTTCTGAGATTGATGTTGCTATGACTTTGCTATGCTTGTCACTAGGGCCCGAGTGCCATGATTTCAGATCTGAACCTATTATGTTTTCATGAATATATGTGAGTTCTTGATCCTATCTTGCAAGTCTATAGTCACCTACTATGTGTTATGATCCGGCAACCCCTAAGGGACAATAATCGGGACCACTCCCGGTGATGACCGTAGTTTGAGGAGTTCATGTATTCACTATGTGTTAATGCTTTGTTCCGGTGCTCTATTAAAAGGAGGCCTTAATATCCCTTAGTTTCCAATAGGACCCCGCTGCCACGGGAGGGTAGGACAAAATATGTCATGCAAGTTCTTTTCCATAAGCACGTATGACTATATTCGGAATACATGCCTACATTACATTGATGAATTGGAGCTAGTTCTGTGTCACCCTATGTTATAACTGTTACATGATGAACTGCATGCGACATAATTATCCATCACCGATCCAATGCCTACGAGCTTTTCACGTATTGTTCTTCGCTTATTTACTTTGCCGTTGCTATTGTTACAATCATTACAAAACCCAAAAATATTACTTTTGCTACCGTTACCCCTACTATCATATTACTTTGCTACTAAACACTTTGCTGCAGATATTAAGTTATCCAGGTGTGGTTGAATTGACAACTCAGCTGCTAATACTTGAGAATATTCTTTGGCTCCCCTTGTGTCGAATCAATAAATTTGGGTTGAATACTCTACCCTTGAAAACTATTGCGATCCCCTATACTTGTGGGTTATCAATGCCCCGAGACCGATGTGCCAGGTGTCTCCCAGTTATTCGTCGTCGTAGCCATGTCATTTGTTTGCGTGTTGCATTTTTGCCATGTCATCATGTGCATTGCATCCTCATGTTTTTAAAACTTGCATCCGCCCCGGTCTCCCCGTTCCTTCCGTTGTCCATTCTAAGCCCAGACACACTTGTACGCGCCCGCGACACATCCGAAATATTATTTTATAAGTGTCCGGAAAATGTTCTCGGAAAGGGGTGAAAGTTGGCATGCGGTCTTGTTACAGTGTAGGTAGGCCGCCTGCCAAGTTTCATCGCATTCGGAGTCCGTTTGAGGTTCCAATGGATAACTATAGCGGCAATATAGTCGGTCAAATGTCGGACGTTTTCGGTCTCCAAAAACTATTGCCGGGCTTTCCCTCTCTTTCCTCCCTAGACCATCTACACAGTCCACTACCAACTGCCAGGCCCAACCTAACCCTCCTCATGTCCGGAGCCGTCCGATTGTGATTGGAGGGCCCCGAAACCCCTCCTAACCACCTAACCCCTCCCTGCACAGTGCATAGACCCCCTCGAGTGCGCGTCCGAAGCTGTCCCGAACCCGACCCGAGCAGTCATGACTCTTGGATCCGAATCATCCCCAAACATCCCTAAACCATCATCGGTTTCTCGTTGGACTCTCCTAACCTATTTATCTTGGACCATCCGATTACGATCGGAGGGACCATATGACCCTAAGCCTAGTTCCCTACCTATATAATCAGACCGAACCCTAATTTCTAGGGAGATGTCCCATCACTACCATCCCCGCCGCCACTCTCTCGAGATCCATCCCGCCACCCACCTGGTCTCGTCCCTCGTTTTCAGTACCAGGCCAACCAGACACCCGCGCCCCTGATCCAAATATCTTCTCATGCTCGAGCCAGTGCTGGAGAAGCTGCGTCGCGGGAGCTCTGCTGCCCTACGCGCCCTGCCTCCCTCCCGGCCTTCTCCTTCTCTTCTTTCCCTCGTTTCTCTCTCTCACCCGATTCCCTCTCTCTCTTGTTCTCCATGCAGGAGCAGCAGCACCATAGAGCATGGACGGACCTTCCACGACCTCGAGATGCTAAGTCCAGATCCGGCTGCCTCCGCACCGGAGCTCCTTCCTCAACGCTCGTGCCGACCAAGCCCCGTGAAAGGATCGAGAAGAGGTGTCAAGAGGGGGGTGAATAGACTCTTTACAATTAAGGTTGCAGTTTTTAAATTCTTTAAGTTGAAATGGAGTTTTAGCACAAGTTCACACATTCACAATACATGTCAAGAAAGCATGATATGAGTATATGAGCAGCATAAAGTAAATCATGCAAGTTGCAAGAATGTAAAGGGATGGGATTGGAGTGTGCAAACACAATTTCGAGACACGGTGATTTTTTTCCGTGGTTCCGATAGGTGGTGCTATCATACATCCACGTTGATGGAGACTTCAACCCATGAAGGGTAACGATTGTGCGAGTCCACGGAGGGCTCGACCCACGAAGGGTCCACGAAGAAGTAACCTTGTCTATCCCACCATGGCCATCGCCCACGAAGGACTTGCCTCACTAGGGTAGATCTTCATGAAGTAGGCGATCTCCTTGCCCTTACAAACTCCTTGGTTCAACTCCACAATATTGACAGAGGCTCCCAAGTGACACCTAACCAATCTAGGAGACACCACTCTCCAAGAGGTAATAGATGGTGTGTTGATGATGAACTCCTTGCTCTTCTACTTCAAATGATAGTCTCCCCAACACTCAACTCTCTCTCATAGGATTGGATTTGGTAGAAAGATGATTTGAGTGGAAAGCAACTTGGGAAGGACTAGAGATCAAGATTTATGTGGTTGGAATGGAATATCTTGACCTCAACACAAGTGTAGGTGGTTCTCTCTCAGAAAATGTATGATGGAAGTGTAGGCATGTTCTGATGGCTCTCTCCACGAATTAAGAGTGGATGGAGGGGTATATATAGCCTCCACACAAAATCTAACTGAGGGAGTCCCGGATTAGGGGGTGTTCGGATAGCCGGACTATACCTCCCGCCGGACTCCAGGACTATGAAGATGCAACATTGAAGACTCCGTCCCGTGTCCGGAAGGTTCTTTCCTTGGCGTAGAAGGCAAGCTAGGCGTGCGGATATTCAAGATCTCCTACCAATGTAACCGACTCTGTGTAACCCTAACCCTATCCGGTGTCTATATAAACCGGAGGGTTCTAGTCCGTAGGACAACCATACAACAAACCATTATCATACACAATCCTACCATAGGCTAGCTTCTAGGGTTTAGCCTCCTTGATCTCGTGGTAGATCTACTCTTGTACTACCCATATCATCAATATTAATCTAGCAGGAGTAGGGTTTTACCTCCATCGAGAGGGCCCGAACCTGGGTAAAACAAAGTGTCCCCTGTCTCCTGTTACCATCCAACCTTGACGCACAGTTCGGGACCCCCTACCCGAGATCCGCCGGTTTTGACACCGACATTGGTTCTTTCATTGAGAGTTCCTCTGTGTCGTCGCCTGTAGGTTCGATGGCTCCTTTGATCATCAACGGCGATAAGGTCCACGGTGAGACTTTTCTCCCCGGACAGATCTTCGTCTTCGGCCGCTTCGCTCTGCGAGCCAATTCGCTTGGCCATCTGGAGCAGATCGAAAGCTACGCCCCTGGCCATCAAGTCAGGTTTGGAAGCTTAAACTACACGGCGGATATCCGCGGAGACTTGATCTTCGACGGGTTCAAGCCACGGCCAAGCGTGCCTCACTGTCAAGAAGGGCATGATATAGCTCTGCTCCCGAACAGTGTCCTGGAGGCCGCATACGCTCTAGCCCCGACCCTTGATTCGGGGCCCGCTGCGTTCGTTGAGGAAGAACGGTTGGACGTCACCTCAGGGGCTGCAACGTTAAAGGCGATTGAGCCAAACGCCGACCCCGCACACCATGCGGCCCATTACTCTAAGGAGCCGGATTCTTCTCCGGACTCCAGGCTTTCCACGCCCCCGCCGATCGAATCCGATTGGGCGCCTATAATGGAGTTTACCGCCGCGGACATCTTCCAGTGCTCACCTTTTGGTGACATCCTGAATTCTCTCAAGTCTCTCTCTTTATCAGGAGAGCCCAGGCCGGATTACGGTCTGCGAGGTTGGGATTCGGACGATGAAGAAATTCAAAGCCCGCCCACCACCCACTTAATAGCCAATGTCGACGCGTCTCCTCCTTAACCGACATGGTCGACTACGGCTCCGAAGACTTCGACGACATGGACGACGAAGGAGGAGACGAACAACAACCAGCACCTGTAGGGCGCTGGACAGCCACCTCGTCATATGACATATACATGGTGGACGCTCCGAAAGACGGAGATGGCGACGGAACAGCGGAGGATGGCATATCAAAGAAGCTTCCCAAACGCCGGCGTCAGCGGCACCGCTCTAAATCCCGCCAAAGCAAGAACGGTGATTCCGGCACGGGGGATAATACTACCCCGGATACCGCCGCAGAACACCAACCCCAGCAAGACTCAGCACGGGGAGATGGAGGAGCCAGCCTTCACGAGAAAGCGGCAGAACGAGAGGTTGAGGATGATAACTATATGCCTTCCTCCGAAGACGAGGCAAGCCTCGACGACGATGAATTCGTCGTACCATCAGACCCCACCGAACAAGAGCGCTTTCAACGCAGGCTTATTGCCACGGCCAACAGCCTAAAGAAAAAGCAGCAACAGCTTAGGGCTGATCAAAATTTGCTAGCGGATAGATGGACAGACGTCCTTGCGGCCGAAGAGTATGAACTCGGGCGCCACTCCAAAAATTATCCCAAACACAGGCCGCTTCCCCAATCAGAGGACGAGGCAAATGACATGGCAGACCGGCCACCCCGCGGCCGCGACAAGAGGCCCGCCGAACCTTCAAGCCAACCGTACCACGGGGCCGTTAGGCTAGGGCACAAGGAAACGAGCCAGACCTACGAGACGTACTGGAGGACAGAGCAAGGCAGACAAGATCGATCTATGGATCGCGCGGACGCCCAACACATGACGATTTTCAATCCGGACACAACAAGTCCGGACGGGCCGAACACAACACGCACAGCTCTTCCGAGCTGCGTCGCGACTTAGCCCAATACAGGGGCGCCGCACACCCGTTGTGCTTCACAGACGAAGTAATGGATCATCAAATCCCAGAGGGTTTCAAACCCGTCAATATCGAGTCATACGATGGTACGACAGATCCGGCAGTTTGGATCGAGGATTATCTTCTCCATATCCACATGGCACGCGACGACGACCTGCACGCCATCAAATACCTCCCACTCAAGCTTAAGGGACCAGCTCGGCATTGGCTCAATAGCTTGCCAGTAAACTCAATCGGTTCTTGGGAGGACCTGGAGGCCGCATTCCTGGACAATTTTTAGGGCACCTATGTGCGACCACCGGACGCCGATGACCTAAGCCACATAATCCAGCAGCCAGATGAATCGGCCAGGCAATTCTGGACACGGTTCCTGACAAAGAAAAATCAGATAGTCGACTGTCCGGACGCAGAGGCCCTAGCGGCCTTCAAGCATAACATCCGCGACGAATGGCTAGCCCTGCACCTGGGGCAGGAAAAGCCGAAGTCCATGGCAGCCCTAACGACACTCATGACCCGCTTTTGCGCGGGAGAAGACAGCTGGCTAGCTTGTAGTAACAACTTATCAAAGAAGTCCGGTAACCCGGACACCAAGGACAAAAGTGGCAGGTCACGTCAAAACAATCAAAAACGCCGCATAAGCAGCGACAGTAATGAGGATACGGCAGTAAATGCCGGATTCAGAGGCCACAAATCCGGTCAGCGGAAACAGCCATCTAAAAAGAATAACCAGGGCCCGTCCAGTTTGGACCGAATACTCGACCGCCTGTGCCAGATTCACAGCACCCCCGAAGTGCCAGCCAACCACACCAACAGAGATTGTTGGGTGTTCAAGCAGGCAGGCAAGTTAAGAGCCGAACATAAAAACAAGGGGCTAGACAGCGACGATGAGCAGGAGCCCAGGCCTCCGAACAACAAAGGACAGAAGGGGTTTCCCCCACAAGTGCGGATGGTGAACATGATATATGCAACCCACATTCCCAAGAGGGAAAGGAAGCGTGCGCTACGGGATGTATACGCGATGGAGCCAGTCGCCCCAAAGTTCAACCCTTGGTCTTCCTGCCCGATCACTTTTGATCGAAGGGACCATCCCACTAGCATCCGTCACGGCGGCTTTGCCGCATTGGTCCTCGATCCAATCATTGACGGATTTCATCTCACAAGAGTCCTCATGGACGGCGGTAGCAGCCTGAACCTGCTTTACCAGGATACAGTGCGGAAAATGGGCATAGATCCATCAAGGATCAAGCCCACAAGGACGACCTTTAAAGGCGTTATCCCAGGTGTAGAGGCCAGTTGCACATGCTCGATAACACTTGATGTGGTCTTCGGATCTCCGGATAATTTCCGAAGCGAAGAGTTAATCTTCGATATAGTCCCGTTCCGCAGTGGTTATCACGCCCTGCTCGGACAAACTGCATTCACTAAATTTAATGCGGTTCCGCACTACGCATACCTCAAGCTCAAGATGCCAGGCCCTCGTGGAGTAATTACGGTCAGCGGAAACACCGAACGTTCCATTACTACGGAACAACACACGGCGACCCTCGCGGCGGAAGTACAAAGTAGCCTTTCAAGGCAACTCTCCAGTCCGGCCGTTAAAACGCCGGACAATGCGAAACGCGCCCGGGGTAACCTACAACAAGACCACATGGCATGATCAGAGCAGGCGTAGCAATGCGGCCCCAACCCCATCCATCGCAGCATCGCGGAGCTAGTACCTCGAGTACACAGTTATGCCCTTAAAATTCCATGGGCACGGGGGAAGGGGCACTCTAGCGGCATGCCTACAATACGGCGTTAAACGTACTAGGGGCTGCCGGACTTTTTCTTTTATTTCTTACTTTCAGGACTCCACATTCCGGATAACCTGTTCGGCCTTGCTGCCGTACAAGACGATACAAGGCCCAGGAGAGCAGACAAAGCTACGCCGCACTACGGAACCCTCAGGTGGTCTCTATTTTGAGCGATATATCTGTTTCCAACTTTCAGCGGCCTGCGCCTGGTCAGGACATGTTAAATAGTGTAGTGTTTCCTGCTTATCGCACTTCTTGTATCATCCGGCTTCGAATAGCCTCTTTATAAACAATGCATAGATTTGTGTCTACTTTGCTGCATTACATTTTTGGATATATATGTTTATCTCATAACATGATCGCACCCGTACACCATGGTACGGAAAACCACGCCAGGGGCTTTATTTCCCTTCTATCTGGACGTGAGAAGTCCACACACTTTCCCAAGTGCGGCACCCCGAACTTATAGCACTATATGCATCGGCTCAGAGTCATGATTTTGGTCATATGTTGGGTTTGCCCGGCTCCTATGTTTTGGTACCTTACGTTCCGCTCTATCGGCTAAGGTAGCACTAGGAGAACCGCTGCGATTGTGCCCCAGGTCATGTGGGTGAGCACCTTAGTGGAGAAAGCTAAAACAGACTGTCATGATAGGGCGTGAGACCGGTCGCTGTTCGAGAGGTTTTTCGAGTCCTTAAAGGCTTATGCCGCTTCGAGCGGAGAGCTGGCTAAATCCAGCTAAAAGGCGTGGATAGCGCCCCGAATTCGGCCTTCAGAACTAGGGGCTTCGCCGAAATTTAAAATTATAAAGTTCTATGGCTAAGTGAGAGTGTTCAAGCATTATAGTCCGGTATCCTGGTTCGTTGTGCTGAAGGCCTCCCTCGAAGGACCCAACTATGGGAAAAAGAGCCCTCAGGTTTATCCCGAACACCCCAGCACTAGTTGCATGGGGGTAGAAGTCGACGACTCGCCATCTCTCAGTTACTGATAAACGGCCGCACAGAAAACAATATTTTAAATTCAAAGCATTGCTTAAAGCACATATGAACAAGTTTTCAGCGCACAGGATACAAATGACCGAGTTTACTCAAATATTACATCTCTAGTACATTCATCCGCAACAAGGCGGGCTCCAGCAAGAACTTCTTTATAGTAGTTCTCGGGCATACGATGCTCCTTCCCCACCGGCGGCCCGTCCTTCACCAGCTTCTCGCCGTTCAGCTTGCCCCAGTGAACTCTCACACGGGCGAGGGCCCTCCGGGCACCCTCGATGCAGGCAGAGCGCTTGATGACCTCAAGCCGTGGACAGGCCTCCACCAGCCGCCGCACAAGCCCGAAGTAGCTCCTAGGCAGGGCCTCCGCAGGCCACAGGCGAACTATAAGACCATTTATGGCATGTTCGGCCGCCTTGTGGAGCTCGACCAGCTGCTTCAGATGGTCACTTAAGGGCACAGGGTGTCCGGCCTCAGAATACTGAGACCAGAACACACTCTCCGCCGAGCTGCTCTCTTCGGCTCGATAGAAAGCGGCGGCGTCAGACGCGCTGCGGGGAAGATCGACAAAAGCCCCTGGAGAACTCTAGATTCGGGTAAGAAACAGGTATTTTATTTTTATATTCCTACTTTGCATTGAGAATGCCTTACTTGCGGCTATCTTCTTCAACTCCTCCAATTCCTGGAGGGCCTTCTGGGCTTCGGCCTTGGCATTCTTGGCGGACTCAACGGCAGAGGTGAGTTCGGTGGCTTGCGTTTTCACGTCAAGCTCCAGAGCCTCATTTTTCTTCATGAGGTCTTGCAGCTTCTGCTGCACCTCGCCGCATTCGACCCCAAGCCTCTCCCGCTCGGTGCGCTCCTCGGACGTCTTCTTTTCGGCCTCAGTTAGCGCCTGCCTCAGGGTGGCCACCTCCGTCGCGGTCCCTGCATTAGGCAGCATATTCCTGTTATTTTTCGCAATCAAGCCTCTCCATGGGCACATTTTCTTTAGAGGTTTTTTTCTTACCCTCATTCTCCTTGAGCTGCCCTCTGGCAAGTCCGAACTCTCGCTCGGACCGCTCAAAGTCCTTCTTCAGGGCATCCACCTGCGCAGTTAATGCTGCGGTGGACAGCAGCGAAGCCTGCATACGCATATTTGACATTTTTGTTAGTCTCCTGCGATAATTATTAGATCCTCTATCCGGCTTTTCTTTCCGAACACCGAACAGAGCATCAGGGGCTACTATCTATGCGGCAATGGATTTAACATATTATCTACTTACTTGAAAGCCTGTCAGAAGGCTAGCGCAAGCTTCATTCAGCCCGCTCTTGGCGGACTGAACCCTTTCGACCACCGTACTCATAATAGTACGGTGCTCCTCGTCGATGGTGGCGCCTTCAAGCTTCTCCATCAAGCTGTCCGGCGCCTCTGGTTGAGCAGAGGTCGCCGGCTCAGACGGCTCGCTCCTCTTGGAAGGAGTCCGCCTACCGCGAACCGGGTCTGTTGAGCCCGACGCGGTGTCCGGCATAGAGCCGGACTTGGCGCCCTGGGGGGACTTGTCCCCTCCACTCCTGGAGTCCGGGAGGTCGCCGTGCGGCTCCTCCTGGACCACCTCCTCCTGCCCAGGAGTTCGGCGGGACACCACTTCGGCGTCACCTGTCCGGCAAGGGGAGACGGCGGGCGGAACAGAGTTCACGTCTGATGAATCCAGGGAACCACTCGACGAATCGTCGAGTGTGGTCCGGGGCGGCCTGCACAATTACATTTAAACATAAGGGAAAGCTATGCAAATGAAGGAATATCATGAGTAATGCTGGTATTCGAATACTTACGACGTCGCCGGACGCTTGGTCCTTTCCGGCCGCTCCTCCTCATCCTCGTTGGAGTCAGGGGAGTAGTCCGGCGGAGGGGTCCTCATCTTTTTGGACCCCTTGGCCGCCCTCGCTGGGGCGGCCTTCCTCTTCTTTCCTTCCCCTGTTGGAGGGGGAGGGACTTCTTCTTCCTCCTCCTAGTCTTTGCGAGGGGAGGACGCCACAGACTCGCCAGATGACGAGTCCGACATCACCATGTTGCGGGCGCTCTTTCGAGCCCCGGTGGCCACCTTCTTCTTGGCCTTTTTGTCCGGCACCACATAAGGTGCCGGAGCCAGCAGCTCCTTTAGAAGAGCTGGAGCTGGGTCTTCGGGTAGAGGGGCCGGATAGTTGACGGGTCCAGCTATCGCTCGCCAAGCCTGTCAAAGGTGAAGGGAGTTTAGATCCCGCATGGAGTTAATCTATGAAAAAGAGCTTAAAGAGCTTGTCAAAAGTACAGAGAGCTTACCTCGCTGCCGTTACGCTGCGAGCTGAATCCGCGGTCCTCGGAAGCGGATGAGGGGGACTCGGCGCCTTTGGTCAGCACCTTCCAGACGTCCTCATACGTCATGTCGAAGAGCCTGCTAAGGGTTCGGTGCCGCGCCGAATCGAATTCCCATAAAGTGAAATCCCGTTGTTGGCACGGGAGGATCCGGCGGACGAGCATGACTTGGATCACGTTCACAAGCCTGATTGGCTTGTCCACCAGGGACCGGATGCATGTTTGCAGTCCGGTCACTTCTTCCTCGTTGCCCCACGACAGGCCCGTCTTTGTCCAAGACATAAGCCACGTGGGGGGTCCGGATCTGAACTCGGGGGCCGCGATCCATTCCGGATCACGTGGCTCGGTGATGTAAAACGACCCAGCTTGCCACCCCTTTAGGGTCTCCACAAAGGAGCCCTCGAACCAGAGGACGTTGTCCATCTTGCCGGCCATAGCGCCTCCGCACTCCGCCTGGGTGCCGGACACCACCTTGGGCTTGACGTTGAAGGTCTTGTGCCAGAGGCTGAAGTGGGGGCGGACGCGGAGAAAGGCCTCGCACAGGACGATAAACGTCGAGATGTTGAGGATAAAGTTCGGGGCCAGATCGTGGAAATCCAGCCCATAATAGAACATGAGACCCCGGACGAAGGGGTGGAGTGGAAACCCTAGTCCGCGGCGGAAGTGGGGAAGAAAAACTACCCTCTCATGGGGCTGTGGGGTGGGAAGAAGCTGCCCTTCCTCAGGAAGCCGATTGGCGATGTCCTTGGACAAGTATCCGTCTTTCCTTAACTTTTTTACTTGCTCCTCCGTGACGGAGGAGGCCATCCACTTGCCTCCCGCTCCAGACATCGTTGGGGAAGGTTGAGGTGAGAAAAGCGGACTTGGGCGCTAGAGCTTGAGTGCGCAAGAGATGGGTTGGCAGAGGAGGAAGAAGGCATAAAGTGAAAGGGTGGATCCTTATCCCCTTATATGGTCGAATGCGGTTATGCGTCCCCACTTGCCTAATAAAACTCGCTTGCCTCCCATGCGCCGTGGTAAACGGCACGGTTGGGTTACCCACGTCCGTATTAATGAGAATCCCGCTAAAAGGGGCGCACGATCTCTGCTTCGATAAGACGTGCCAAGGAAACCGCCTCGTTAAACGTGTAGCGGTGCAACCGTAAAAATACTCCATACAGAAGGCTTGGCCGCGATGTTATGATGCATCGCAGGATACGTCAGCAGATTTGATTTGCGTTAATATTATTCTCTATGTGGAAATACGTGGAAACTTATTTTGCAGAGCCGGACACTATTTTTTGGTGTTACTCGTCTTCTTGAAGAACTTGGAGGAGGAACCCGCCCTGCAATGCCGAAGACAATTTGCGCGCCGGACTCGTCGTCATTGAAGCCAGGTTCAGGGGCTACTGAGGGAGTCCCGGATTAGGGGGTGTTCGGATAGCCCGACTCTAGGACTATGAAGATGCAAGATTGAAGACTCCGTCCCGTGTCCGGAAGGTTCTTTCCTTGGCGTAGAAGGCAAGCTAGGCGTGCGGATATTCAAGATCTCCTACCAATGTAACCGACTCTGTGTAACCCTAACCCTATCCGGTGTCTATATAAACCGGAGGGTTCTAGTCCGTAGGACAACCATACAACAAACCATTATCATACACAATCATACCGTAGGCTAGCTTCTAGGGTTTAGCCTCCTTGATCTCGTGGTAGATCTACTCTTGTACTACCCATATCATCAATATTAATCTAGCAGGAGTAGGGTTTTACCTCCATCGAGAGGGCCCGAACCTGGTAAAACAAAGTGTCCCCTGTCTCCTGTTACCATCCAACCTTGACGCACAGTTCGGGACCCCCTACCCGAGATCCGCCGGTTTTGACACCGACACTAACCGTTACCCACAATTTACCAAACTTGGTGGGACCAATTCAGAGAACTCGATGGGACCGATTTGGTTCATAATGTGACCGTTAGGATTTTCGGTGGGTCCGACATGTCAAGTCAGTGGGACCGATATCATTAGGGTTAGGGCATAACGTAATCTCGGTGAGACCGATTACACAAACTCGGTGGGACCGATTTTGGTAATAAGCTAACCAGAGAGTTGGTCAGGCAAACTCGGTGGGACCGATTCGCTCTTCTTGGTAGGACCGAAACGTTACGAAAGGGAAACATAGAGTTTGCATTGCAATCTCAGTGGGACCTATCGCTCATCTCGGTTAAATCGAAACGTTACGAAGGGAAACAGAGAGTTTGCTATCCCATCTTGGTGAGACCGAGATCCCTATCGATGAGACCAAAAAGACTAGGGTTTGTGGCAGTGGCTATGTCGAGTGAACTCGATGGCGCCGGATAGATGAAATCGGTGGAACCGAGTTCGACTTTTGGTTTGGGACATATTTGGAAGTGAGAAAGTGGTTGAGGGTTTTGAAGCATATCACCGAGCTTTTTGAGCAAGAACGTCATTAAGCAACACCTCACCCCCTCTTAATAGTATTGGCTTTCCTATGGACTCAATGTGATCTTGGATCACTAAAATAGAAAATGTAGAGTCTTGAGCTTTGAGCTTGAGCCAATCCTTTGTCCTTATAATCTTGAAGGGGTTGCACATCTTTTTGTCCATGCCACTCCATTTTTGAACTTATCTGAAATATACTAGGTGAAAACATTAGTCCAACAAGAGATATGTTGACATTAATTACCAAAATAACCCAAGGAGCACTTGTGCTTTAAATCTCCCCCTTTTTGGTAATTGATGACAACATACATCAAAGCTTTAGATAAAGATACATAGAATAATAAGTAAAGCTTTGGAAAGACATGTAACATGCATAGGCTCCCCCTACATGTATGCAATCATGTAAATATGAAATATAGGAGCATGTGAATGCATAAGCATAACGGAATAAGCAGTGTGTTACATGTATCTTGGCGATATGCATCAGAGCAAATGATGTGAATATAGGAAATGTACCTTCATGCTCATGAGTCCTTCTTGCAAACAGTATGTACATCAGCAAGAAATCCTCTTGCACATGACTGTGATGCATATACGTACCTTGTGGTCTTGAGTTGGATTAGGAAGGAATGAACCTAAGTAAACAAGGTTAGATAACACAGATACATCTACTAGCCAGAGCAAACAAAGAAACCACAAGTGTACCAAGACTGGGATGACATGTAGAGAGTGAGTACAGAGTGCTCTATTGGATATAGACATGTCTCCAAAGTAAAAGATATGCAGTGAATTCGAGGATTTCCTTCCCTTAGATGTCTTGCTCCCCCTGAATCTTGCATGGGATACTGGGAGAAGATAGGGAACAGAAAATCAGAGCAAAGAAAACAAACATATCAAATGCAAACAATCAAATATGAACATATCTTTCCCCTCATAAAGACATGTGGCTTCTCTCCTCTTGAGCACCAAGCATCTGGGGTCTTTGATGTGATACTTCTTTCTCATTGAATAATTCTCTCCTCCTGAGTATTCTCTCTCCCCCTATATAAATGATTAAGCTTTGATGTGATCTCTCTCTCCCCCTTTGACATCAATTTCCAAGAAGGGCTCTTCTGGATTTTTGTTAGAAATGGGGTTGGTCCTTGAGTCACAGAGCAAAGCAGCAAGGCGAATGTGATGCTGGTAGAGGACAAGAATCATTGAGTGGAGCTGGAGAAAAAATGAAGGCAGGAACAAGTGGCAAGTTGTCTTTCCTGTAGTGAAATCAGTGGCACCGAGTTGTGTGCTTCGGTTGCACCGAAAGGGTTCGGTTGAGAAAACAGCAAACCGGTGTGACCGAGTTCATCACAAAGAAAACACTTGTCACCTAAGCTCACTAGGCAAATAAGATCTCACAAGGATTTGCAGGGAATTAGCTGAAAGATTTGCAAAGAATTTGATGCAGGGAATGCAGAACAGAAAGGAAAATTTAGATGAAGTTTTTTATGAAAAAGAAAAGGGAATAGATATGCAAAGGACAAAATAAAAAACTCAAAGAAACACTAGAGAACTTCATGTAGAATTGGGCGGTGAAAAATTCACCTATGTTAGAGTATATTGACTAAGGAGTCAAGTGAGAGCACTTGATCATAAGTCATACTCGTCGTTTAAGCTCAAAATGGGGCTACCATTTTTTGTTTAAGCATTTTATGTATTCACATCTTGTTGAGCTGCTTTGACCCATGACTTGGAGTAAAGCTTCTCCAAGATGGAATAGCATACCTTGGGTGGTGGTGTTGATCTTGATCATGTAGTTGACCTTGTGTGGGTTGCTCAAGGTTGATGTAGCTCATCAAGAGTTGGGAGCACCACTTGGAATTTGAGTTCATCTACCTACATGGGTTAGTTTTGCAAGGAAGAGCACATGTGTATCCGAAATAACAACCATAAAACTTAATATAGAATTTGTCAAAGGATATGTTTGAAGAGTTTCATGCTTCCTTGTTTTCAGCCACCATTGTGTAGAGAGACTTGGTGATGTAGAGATTGCTCAAGATGTGAGTGAGTTGCAATCTCATGGATTTAGATTCATCCAAGTATCTACAAGGGTTAGATAGCATGCAAGGGTGCAAGTATGTCCAAGACATATAAACAGCACCATGAAAGAAATATCAAGGATTAGTCATATATTCATGCCTCGCATGTATCCAAATGGAGTTCCTACTCCAAGTTTGAAGCATCAATGATGTTCAATTCTCCTCTCAAATGGCAAAAGACTTTCTCATCAAGCGGTTTGGTGAATATATCCGCCAATTGCTTACCGGTACGAACATGCTTAAGATCAATGTCCCCTTTAGCAACATGATCTCGAATGAAAAGATGACGAACTTCAATATGCTTGGTTCGAGAATGTTGCACGGGATTGTGAGCAATCTTAATAGCACTCTCATTGTCGCAAAGCAATGGAACATGTTTCACATATATCCCATAATCTTTAAGAGTTTGGGTCATCCAAAGTAATTGAGCACAACATGAATCAACGGCAATGTATTCTGCTTCGGCGGTGGATAAGGATACCGAGTTTTGTTTCTTGGAGGACCAAGACACAAGAGATCTACCAAGAAATTGACAAGTACCCGAAGTGGACTTTCTATAAACCTTGTCTCCGGCATAGTCCGAATCGGAGTAGCCGACAAGATCGAAAGAAGACCTCTTAGGATACCAAATGCCAAAATTTGGTGTCTGTATTAAGTATCTCATTATCCTTTTCACAACCTTAAGATGACTTTCTTTAGGGGCTGCTTGATATCATGCACACATGCACACACTTAGCATAATATCGGGACGAGAGGCACATAGATATAACAATGAACCAATCATAGAGCGGTAAACCTTTTGATCAACCGGTTCACCATCTTTGGTCAAATCAAGATGTCCACTAGTAGGCATGGGTGTACTCATACCTTTGCATTCTTGCATATTGAACTTCTTGAATAAGTCCTTGGTGTACTTTGTTTGAGAAACAAAGGTGCCTTCCTTAGTTTTCTTGATTTGCAAACCGAGAAAGAACTTGAGTTCACTCATCATAGACATCTCAAACTTCTCCGACATTAGTTTTCCAAACTTCTCACTAAAATGAGGGTTAGTCGAACCAAATATAATATCATCAACATAAATTTGGCACACAAATAGTTCTTCATTAACCCTTTTAGTAAAAAGAGTAGAATCTATTTTTCCAATTTCAAAGCCTTTTTCAATGAGGAACTTGGTCAAGCATTTATACCACGCTCTAAGAGCTTGTTGAAGACCATAAAGAGCTTTATGAAGTTTGTAAACATGATTAGGTTTCTTAGGATTGACAAAGTCAGGAGGTTGCTTAACATAAACTTCCTCCTCAATTTCACCATTTAGAAAAGCACTTTTAATGTCCATTTGGTACAACGTGATATCATGGTGATTAGCATAAGAAAGTAAGATGTGAATGGACTCATGTCTAGCAACGGGGGCATATGTCTCACCATAGTCCATACCTTCGACTTGAGTGTAGAGTTGGGCGACTAGACGAGCTTTGTTGCGGACAACTTGACCATCTTCATCTTGCTTGTTGCGAAACACCCATTTGGTACCGATGATGTTGTGGTTGTTGTCGGGCTTCTCGACCAATGTCCACACTTGATTTCTCTCAAAGTTGTGTAGCTCTTCATGCATTGCTTTTATCCAATCTGGACCTTCCAATGCTTCCTCAACCTTCATAGGTTCAATACTCGAGATGAATGAGTAATGTTCACTAAAATTAGCCAGACGAGTTTTAGAGCGAGTGATTCTCCCGGTTTGAATATCATTGAAGATTTGTTCGACGGGATGATCTCTTGAGACTCTTGCTCGAACTCGTGGGAGCTTTTGCTTGGGTCGGGGTGGAACATCTTCTTCATCTTGTCCTTCTTGTTGGCCTTCTTCATTGTTGACGTTGTCGTTCTCTTATCGTGGTGGAGAAGGAGGTTGATGAGGTTCGTCCTCGTTTTCTTTGTCTTGGTGTGTCCCACTCATGGATGCTTCCATGTCAACTCTTGGTTCACCTTGTCATGAGGTAGAAGCTTCCACTTGGACGGACGAGGTACTCTCCTTCACCTTCGTATGACGAATCTTGCCGATAGACAAGTCTTGGATTGCTTCTGAAGGGTCTTTGTCTCCTACATCAATTGGCAATTGCTCTACATGCGAGCTGTTAGATTCATCAAACTTCATATCTACCGTCTCTTCAACCTTTCGGGTGAAATTGTTGTAGACACGGTAAATGTGAGAGTTCGAGCCATAACCAACTAGGAAACCTTCATGAGATTTAGGAGCAAATTTAGAACGATGATGCTTATCAAGAATGTAGCACTTTGAGCCGAATACTCGAAAGTATCCAACTTGGGGTTTGTTACCGGTGAGGAGCTCGTATGCTGTCTTGCCTAGTAGCTTGTGAAGATACAATCGATTTGTTGCATGACAAGCTGTCTCAACCGCTTCCGCCCAAAAGTGTTTTGGAGTCTTGTACTCATCAAGCATCATTCTTGCCATCTCAATAAGAGTCCGGTTCTTCCTCTCAACAAATCCATTTTGTTGAGGTGTGACATTGCCGAGAACTCGTGTGAAATCCCTTCTTCGTCAAGAAAGGTATCCACATTTGCGTTCTTGAACTCCGTTCTGTTGTCACTTCGAACCATCTTGATCTTCACTTCAAATTGATTTTGAGCCTTCCTAGCAAAGTTTTTGAAGATCTTTTGAACCTGCGATTTATCATTAAGAAAGAACACCCACCTAAATCTTGAAAAATCATCAACTATGACTAGACCAAATGAGTTACCACCGAGACTCTTGTAAGCATTAGGACCAAAGAGATCCATGTGAAGTAGCTCGAGCGGTCTTCTCGTGGTCATAGTGTTCTTCATGGGGTGGCTTCCTCCAACTTGTTTTCCTGCTTGACAAGCACTACAAAGTCTACCCTTGTCAAATATAGCATCTTTTACTCCAAGGATATGATCACCTTTAATAAGCTTATCAAGATTTCGCATACCCACATGACCTAGCCTTCTATGCCACAACCAGCCTTTAGAAGATTTAGAAATTAAGCAAGTTCTAGGTTGAGCCTTTTTAGTGAAATCAACAATGTAAATATCGCCTCTACGCATGTCGGTAAAGACCATTTTATGATTATCTCTACGAAACACATGGCAATCTACTTCAGTAAAGAGAACATTGAAACCGAAATCAGCAAGTCTAGATACTGAAAGTAAATTGTACCCAAGAGATTCAACGAGCATGACATTTTGTATAGAGCTATCATGTGAGATGGCCACCTTACCCAGGCCAACCACCTTACCCTTTGAGTTATCACCGAAAGTGACATACTTTCGAGGGCCGTCATTTTAAGCAAGCTCACGAAACATATGTTTGTCTCCGGTCATATGATCAGTACATCCACTATCAAGGACCCATTCCTTTCCTCCAGCCATGTAGCCGCGAAGATTTGCCATAAGACCAAAGTGTCTCATCACATCATCAAGATCATAGTCACTATTATCATCCTCATCATAGTATCCATGTTCAACATCGTCTTGTATTTGATCAATTCCTAGAGAGGGTAATTCATTAGATGAATGATCATCACAATGGTTATCTTTATGAATTCTAATAGCTTCGGAGATGATATTGCTAATGATTCCAACATCTCCTTTTGCACGCATGAGATTGGTAAGCTCAAATAGACAATCACCAAACATAGGGTCACTCGAATTCATCTTACTCAAGGCAATAGACTTATGGAGAATTTCGTCTAAATTTTTCAAGGAATAATTTGGAAATTGTTCCTCAAGAAATCTCCATATAGTATAGGCACAATCAAGAGTAGGTAAACTAGCAATCAAATTTTTGGGTAATCCTCTAATGATAAGATCGATAGTTCTAAGATTGCAAATCATGTCAAGATCCTCTTCGGGTGTAGGATGCAAAGGGTCAATATGAGGTGCACAAGGGCTAGTAATGTACTTGTTCAAATGCTATTCATTGAAAATCTCAAGCATTTCATTTTTCCACTCATAGAAGAACTCTTCATCAAGAAAGGGCGCTCTAAGTCTAAGACTCCCCAATGTAGACACATCCATCTTCCTCCAAAGGTGTTTAAACCAAAGCAATGGAGACCAATGCTCTGATACCAATTGAAAGGATCGAGAAGAGGTGTCTAGAGGGGGGTGAATAGACTCTTTACAATTAAGGTTGCAGTTTTTAAATTCTTTAAGTTGAAATGGAGTTTGAGCACAAGTTCACACATTCACAATACATGTCAAGCAAGCATGATAAGAGTATATGAGTAGCGAAAAGTAAATCATGCAAGTTGCAAGATATTAAAGGGATGGGATTGGAGTGTGCAAACGCAATTTGGAGACACGGTGATTTTTTATCCATGGTTCCGATAGGTGGTGCTATCGTACATCCACGTTGATGGAGACTTCAACCCACGAAGGGTAACGGTTGCGCGAGTCCACGAAGGGCTCCACCCACAAAGGGTCCACGAAGAAGAAACCTTGTCTATCCCACCATGGCCGTCGCCCACGAAGGACTTGCCTCACTAGGGTAGATCTTCACAAAGTAGGCGATCTCCTTGCCCTTACAAACTCCTTGGTTCAACTCCACAATCTTGATGGAGGCTCCCAAGTGACACCTAACCAATCTAGGAGACACCACTCTCCAAGAGGTAATAGATGGTGTGTTGATGATGAACTCCTTTCTCTTGTGCTTCAAATGATAGTCTCCCCAATACTCAACTCTCTCTCATAGGATTGGATTTGGTAGAAAGATGATTTGAGTGGAAAGCAACTTGGGAAGGACTAGAGATCAAGATTTATGTGGTTGGAATGGAATATCTTGACCTCAACACAAGTGTAGGTGGTTCTCTCTCAGAAAATGTATGTTGGAAGTGTACGCATGTTTTGATGGCTCTCTCCACGAATGAAGAGTGGGTGGAGGGGTATATATAGCCTCCACACAAATCTAACCGTTCCACACAATTTACCAAACTCGGTGGGACCAATTTGGTTCATAATGTGACCGTTAGGATTTTCGGTGGGACCGCCATGTCAACTCGGCGGGACCGATATCATTAGGGTTAGGGCATAACGTAATCTCGGTGAGACCGATTACACAAACTCGGTGGGACCGATTTTGGTAGTAAGCTAACTAGAGAGTTGGTCAGGCAAACTCGGTGGGACCGATTTGCTCTTCTTGGTAGGACCGAAACGTTACCAAAGGGAAACAGAGAGTTTGCATTGCAATCTCAGTGGGACATATCGCTCATCTCGGTTAAACCGAAACGTTACGAAGGGAAATAGAGAGTTTGCTATCCCATCTCGGTGAGACCGAGATCCCTATCGATGAGACCAAAAAGACTAGGGTTTGTGGCAGTGGCTATGTCAAGTGAACTCGGTGGCGCCGGATAGATGAAATCGGTGGGACCGAGTTTGACTTTTGGTTTGGGACATATTTGGAAGTGAGAAAGTGGTTGAGGGTTTTGAAGCATATCACTAAGCATTTTGAGCAAGAACCTCATTAAGCAACACCTCACCCCCTCTTAATAGTATTGGCTTTCCTATGGACTCAATGTGATATTGGATCACTAAAATAGAAAATGTAGAGTCTTGAGCTTTGAGCTTGAGCCAATCCTTCGTCCTTATAATCTTGAAGGGGCTCCACATCTTCTCGTCCACGCCACTCCATTTTTGAACTTATCTGAAATATACTAGGTGAAAACATTAGTCCAACAAGATATATGTTGATATTAATTACCAAAATCACCGACGGAGCACTTGTGCTTTCACCCCGCCACCGCATGGAGTCGCCCCGCCTCTCTGCCGCTCGAATCCGGCCGGGAACTGCATCCCTGACGCCCTCTCGTCGTGATCTAGACCCTCGAAGCCGGGTCTAGGGCTGGAATTCGAGCTGAGTCGAGCCAGCTCGGCTCGACTCGCTAGAGCTCGTTTCGTTAACGAGCTAGCTCGACTTGACTCAAGATTGGCTCGACTCGTATAACTCGCGAGCTGGCTCGTTTAGCTTGTTAAGCTCATTAAAGATATAAACATAAAACCCACAAATATGATAAAATGATTATGTATATATTAAACATATATATCACTAAACAATTATAATTTCCTTGTAATGCATGAGTCTTCTAGGAGGCTAGGCCTTCAACGGTGTCGTGGGGAACGAGCACGAGCACCTATGGGGCAGGGGGGCCCTTCTTGTCCAGCAAGGGAGCGGAGGGCGCACGCAGAGCGGATCGAGGCGAGAGCACGCGGGGGGCGGGGGGGGGGGATTTTACCCAGCTTCAGAGCTCTCCGGAGAGATAAAACTCCTACTGCTGCTTTGTGTTTCTATTATGTTCTTGCTCTAGAGCGTGGGTGTGTTGTAGCTTCGAATGTGTCGAACTGACCGGACTGCGGAACCGGCCGAACCAACCGAACCCCTTCTACGTGCGCATGGGCCTCCTTTTATTAGGCCAAAGGGGTCACCGACAGGTGGCAGCATAGAAAGAGGGGTAAAAAGGTAAAAGCGCAGGTTGGTACAACTACTACCAATAGTGTCCCCTACCTAACTCTGACGGCAGGGGACAAAGGCATTTAATGCCCGTCCGGTCGCCCCAACAGTGCAAGGACGCGACCGTTAGGAGCGCCACCGTCTGCCACGATGGCCTCCTTGTCAGCTCCGCTTGCCACCTCGCACCGCCATGCTGCATAGCTACCCGCCACGTGCACCAGGAGCGATCTGGTGGCGACACGTCGTCGGATGTGCTGGAGCATGGGCGCAGAGTGGCAGCCTTGCCGCGGCAAGCTCCTTGCCGCGGCCCTTATCTTGTCGCACCAGCAAGCTTGCCGCTCGCCGGGCCTTGCCGGGACGCACGGGGCGTTGCGGCAAGTTCCTTGAAGTGCCTTATTTGGTCTTCCCGGCAAGCTCCTCTTGCCGGGGCCTTTGTCCTTCCCGACAAGCTCCTCTTGCCGGGGCCTTGTCTTCTTAGTTAATACTTTGTTCTTGAATGGCAGTAAATAGAAATGGCGGAGGATCTTGGCGGACGTCCGGCAAGCCTTGCCGCGAGGCGCTGCAACTGCCCGTGCCCAAGTTCGGGGTACTAAGGTACCCCTATTTTAGTACACCGACAGGAGCCCCCGGGCCTGGGCTATACACGGTGCCGAGCGCTGTTGGGCCAGGCCCAAAACAGGGCACGGGCACACGCGGCCTGGGCCCAAGCGAGATCGGACTCCGTACCCGCCGCGCCTCCCCGCAACGGCACGCGTCAATCGCGGCGTCGTGGGGGAGGTCGTGGGCAGTTATTAAATTCCAGGAAATGCGTAACGTTCGCATCCCCCGTTTATAAGCAGAGGAAACATGGCCGTTCCGCCACCTTTGCCACTTGCAGTTCCTTCCTCCGAAAGCTCCGCCGCTCCCCTCTGCTTCCCAAGCCGAAAGAGAGCAGCGCTCCGCCGCCCGTCGCCGCCGTCGCTGCCGTCGCCCTCGCCTTCCCCCACCGCTTCCGCCAAGGCTCTGAAGACCGGGAAAGCTGCGAAGGCTGCGAAGGCTGCGAAGTCGGCCGAGGCGCAGCAGCTTGAGGCGCTGCGCAAGAAGCAAGTGCTTTTCACCCCCGAGCTCACCCCAAAGGCGCTGCGGGAGGAGTTCTACCTCTTCTGGTCGACGGAGACGCGGGCGCATGCGCGCACGCTGGCGCTTTCCGCTGAGGCTTCCAAATCGAAAAAGTGCCCCAGAGGGTACTACTTCTTTCCTGTGTTCTTCTATTGCGGGCTCTGCCCACCTTTTTCCGATTTTCTCTGCAACATCATGAACACCTACGGGTTTCATCTTCTTGATTTCACCCCCAACGCCGTTCTGACAATGGCGGTTTTCGCACACCTCTGCGAGAACTTTGTTGGCATCCTCCCCAACGTCACTCTTTTTCGTCATTATTTCTCTCCCCGGGCCGAGAAAGGGGAGCCACTGGCTGGCGGAATCGCCTGGACCTCCCGGATGGGCATGAAGGAGGTGTACTTGACGGGCGAGCTCCGCAGCAAGTGGGACGAGTGGAGGGCGGAGTGGTGCTGGATCTGTGATGCCAATCCGCAGCCGTTCACCGACCTGCGCCAGACTCGGGTGGTGCGTGGCGGCGACGGGAGTGCTCTGTCGCCGGATGATGCCAAGCTGACGATTGCCACCACCCGAATCCTCCGACTCAGGCATGCCGGGTTCACAGCAGGGGCGGTTGGCGCGGATTTCCTTCGCCGTTGCATCGCCCCTCTGCAGAAGAGGGGGAGGCCCGCCTAGCTGTTTGGCGGCCCGGCGGACATCATGAGGCTGCGTCCAGGCCTCAACTTCAGCTTCACCGTTCTGGAGTTTGACGGGATGCTGAGGGAGATATTCAAGCATGACGCCAACCATCCAGAATGGTTCAGGTTGCCGCAGGGTGTCGTCCCGTTGTGCAACAACTCCCAGCGCAACCGCATCTGTGCAATGATGCCAGAGTGCGACTCGCACGGGATAAGTGCAACTTGGATAGAGCCCGCTGCCGAGGTCGTGCAACAATTCTTCGATAACTTGACGGAGGTAGCAGTCAACCCCGACGAGCAGAAGCTCCTCACCCGCGCCACCACCGACAACGAGATGTTGTACATCGCCACCAGGGCCGAAGAGGCGGCAGCAGCTGCTGCCGCGGGCGAGTTTGGCTTCACGTTGGAGGAGGCGGAGGCGCCGAGGCGGCAAGTCTTGCCGACCGGGAAGACCTTGCCGAAGAGGTCGCTGACGAGGGGGAGCCCGTGGCCGAAACGAGCGAGCCCGCCGAAGACGCGAGCGGCCAGCCGTCTTCGAGTAGCTTGCCGCAGGCGGAGCCCCCAGCGCGGCCCCAATTCCAACCGAGAAGGCGCCTCCGTCGAGTTGGAGATACGGCAAGGTAGCAGGCCGACCAGCAGCCGCAGCGCCGTGGGACGCGCTCCACCGCGGCAAGTACCGTCGCCGCGGGAGGGTCCCAGGCTGTGCCGGCAACTGAGGCGGGGTCTTCCCGGGCCGTCACGCCTGATCCTGCCGCAGCCCCCGGCAAACGCCGAAGGGAGCCTACTCCTCCGCCACACCGCGCAGAGAGGGTACCGGACTTCGACCTCTCCGCGCTGAGCTCCGATGACGATGAAGAGGAGGAGGAGGAGGATTAAGACTTTCTTCTCACTGTCCTTGATTTTCTCTGATCCTTATTGTTGTTGTTTCCCTTTGCACCTGATTTGCTTCCCTCTGAATCCTTGTTCTATTTAAGGACTCTGGCCGAGAGAGCGGCGAAGAGGGCCAAGGTCCCCGTGGTCGTCATCGAGGACGATCCTGCTGTGACGGCCGAAGATACGTCCGAGACCACCTTGACGGACCCGGTTCCTTCTCCCCGCAGCAGCCCCCAGCACAGCCCCCATCATAAGTGTTTGGTTCACTTCCTGCTGTGGGGCGCGCATGGGCGCTTCTTCTTTTGCTGATACCTTGATTGCTGATGCATTCGTGTAGGAGCAGAGCAGGCCCATCAGGGGCAATCAGAAACCGCCCCGGAGGTGCTGTCTGCTTCAACTACACCGCCAAGGGACGATTCCCCGACAGGGGAGCGCTCCCCGACAAGGGAGAGATCCCCGGCAAGGGGCGGAACCAGTGAGCCCTTGGTGGAGGAGCCCATAGTCACTGAGCCCAACACAGGTAACCCTCTTTGTCGGAAATCTTCCCTTGGGTCCTTCTTTTGATCTTCTTTCTTCTTTTTTGGATATTTGCTTGACTTTTCTTTCCTCTTCCTATCCTCAGATCCCCCTCTCGTACACCCGATGGAGACCGAGGTCACCGGCGAGGAAAGCGCACGCGGCAACACCGAAGATGCCGCCGCTAGCGAGGAAGAGGCCGACGCTGGTGAGCCTGCCGACGAGGAGGCCGCCTAGGCTGCTGGCGCAGGAGCCGGTGAGGGGTCCGGCGATCGTACTGACGACCCGGAGGGCACAGGAGCGCAAGGCGCTGCACCGTCCGCCGACCCCTCCGCCGCTGATGCAGCGCCGGGCTCCAAGGAGCCCCAGCCAGGAGCGTACTTGAAGGCCGGCGAGGGCGTGTACATCAAGCTTCCCTGGGCGTCGAGCTCCAGGGCGCCGGTGGAAGGGGAGGAGTTTGACGGGGAAGTACTCGCCTCTGCTGGGCTGGCAGTGGTTGACAAGCCAGGCAGCAGCAGCGGCGAGTCCGAGGAGGAGCAGTTGCTCCGAAAGCTGGTGTCACTCTACCGTGCCCGGCAAGCGAAGCTTGAGTCCCGGGAAGCGCTTGTCGTGCAGGCGGGAGTCGACATAGAGAAACACGCGGAGGAGCTCAAGAGCCGCAACCAGGAGGCCCTCCGGTCCATTGCTGAGGAGAGGGCGCAGCTCGACGAGGCAAAGAAGGCGTTCATCCTGGAAAAGGCTGAAGCCGAAGAGCAGCAGAGACTCGCCGCCGAGGAGCTGTCCAAGCGGGATGGTGAGCTGATACAGAAGAAGGTGAACTTGGACAGCCACGAGGAGGAGCTCGCCGTCCGGGAGCAATCACTCAGCGGGGCACTCAAGGAGGCGAAAGACGCTGCCGCGGCTGCTGAGGCCGCCAAAAAGGAGTTGGAGGTGAAGGTGACGCAGCTGGAGGCGGACATGAAAAGGAAGAATGAAGAGCTTGCCGCACTCCAGCGAGAACGCGAGAAGGACGCACGCGCCCATGGCGATCTGCAAGTTCAGCTCACCGAGAAGATCAAGGAGCTGAACGCCGCCAAGGACTCGAGCGCTGATCTGGAGCTGAGACTGGCCACCTTGTCGGAGACGCTGGACGCCGCCAAGAAGCGAGAAGATGACTTGAGGAAGGATCTCAAGGGCAAAGAAGAGCTGCTGACGAGGGCCGCCGAGACTCAAAACACTTTCAAGGCCATGGTGGAGCTCTGGACGGAGGGCCTCGTCAACATCGCTGCAACCATCGACGAGGAGTTGGCAGAGCTGGACTTGGCGGGCTTCGGGTACTCCACCAACGAGAACCTCCAGCCCAGCGCCAAGCTCACTCTTTTCTTCAAGGACGTGGTGACGACCCTCCAGCAACTCCGAGAAAGGATCCCGAAGAAGCTGGCGGACGAGTCGCGCGCGATCTACGCCAAGGTCTTGGAGAAGGTGCTGGTGAAGATCGTCTTCCGCAATCCGGGCCTCGACCTCTCCCGCGTCACCAAGAAGCTGCCGGAGGGCGCTGATCTTGAGGAGCTCAGGGCCATCGTCGCACCCATCATGGACAAGGTGAACGAAGTCAGGAGGGTCGATGGCGAGCGCGTGGATTAGGCCATCCTTATTCTCCTTTCCTTGTCGCTGCCCTTTTCTTTTTCTAAGTCATGGGAACAATTTAGTCAGTGCCGCAACAAGCTATTTTTGTAATATAACTCTATTCTGTGCACTATCTGCTATGTTACTTCCTTTACTTGATTCCATTCCTTGCATGTTTTCGCCCTACGCTTTGAGGGAACTTGCCGGCACAAACACACTTGCTGAGTGCGGAACATCAGCAGCCTGCTGGCGGTGTTGTCTCCGGCAAGAAACCTTGTCGGGGCTAGTTGCAGCGCACTTGTATTGTTGAGCGGACTCGAAACAAATCAAGGGAGCAACTTAGCCACGAGTTGGTTCCTCCGCACACAGGTTTTCCATACAAGGCATGGTCGTTCAAGGAATATAACATAAGAGTCTAAAACTGACCGTGCTCAAACTTTGGCAACTTAGCTTTTCTATCTTCTGCGTCCCGGCAAGGCTGTATATTTTTTTTGAACGACGCCTGGTCCACATCTTTATCCTCTCCTCCCTCCCCGGTGAACTTGTGGGCGAAGGAACCTTCTTTTTGAACAAAAGAAAGAAGAGAAAATAAAGATATGGAGCTTTGAGGCTCGTTATTGCTTACCGGTGGCGAGTGCTGCACAAAATGTCAGATAAAACATGCAAAAAAGAAGGAATGCATGAAATTTGACGAGATGTGCAAAGTAGTCATAAACTTTATTTGTGCACGGGATCTGCGCCCGGCTTTGTACAAAGGGTTACATGCAACAACGGCAAGGCTTGTACAAAAGGTGGTTGCCGGAACAGATTCCGGCAACCGCGCCTTATGGGTAAAACTTGCGAAGATGTTCTATGTTCCAGGAATTGTTCACCGGAGAGCCATCTTCGGTCTCAAGGCGGACAGTGCCGGGCCTAGTGACTCGTTTCACCCGATAAGGGCCTTCCCACTTTGGCGTCAACTTGTTGGAATTCTTGGCGGATTGAACGCGCCGAAGAACAAGGTCGCCTTCCTCGAAGCTTCTGGCATTAACTTTGCGGCTATGGTAGCGGCGCAAAGCTTGCTGGTAGCGAGCAGCTCGTACCGCAGCCTGAAGACGATCTTCTTCGAGGAGCAGCGCGTCGTCTTGCCGCAGCTGCTCTTGCTCAAGCTCATCATAAGCGAGCACTCGAGGCGATCCGTATACGAGTTCCGTGGGGAGAACTGCTTCTGCTCCATAGACAAGAGCAAAAGGTGTCTGGCCAGTGGCTCGATTTGGCGTCATCCTGATCGACCAAAGAACCACTGGCATCTCCTCGATCCAATTCCTTCCGCACTTGTGCAGCCTGTCGAAAGTTCTGGTCTTGAGCCCGCGCAACACTTCAGCGTTTGCCCTCTCCGCTTGACCGTTGCTTCTCGGGTGAGCAACAGAAGCGAAACAGATCTTGGTGCCAAGATCCTGGACGTATTGCATGAAGGTGCGGCTCGTGAATTGTGTGCCATTGTCGGTGATGATCCTGTTAGGGATTCCGAAACGGCAAACAATTGACCTGAAGAACTTGACTGCTGACTGTGCTGTCACCTTCCTCACTGCCTCCACTTCAGGCCACTTTGTGAACTTGTCGATTGCAACGTACAAGTACTCAAAGCCCCCGACAGCTCGGGGGAAGGGGCCGAGTATATCGAGCCCCCAGACCGAAAATGGCCAGGATAAAGGGATTGTTTGGAGATCTTGAGCTGGTTGATGAATCTGTTTGGAGTGGAACTGGCATGCTTCACACTTGGTTACTTGCGCAGTTGCATCCTGGAGGGCTGTCGGCCAGAAGAAACCTTGCCGGAAGGCTTTGCCGGCAAGTGCTCTTGCGCCAATGTGGTGACCACATATGCCTCCATGTATCTCCGCCAACAGCTCATGTCCATCTTCCCGGGAAATGCACTTCAATTTCACTCCGTTGAATCTTCTTCTGTACAGTATGTCATCGACAAACTGGTACATACTTGATTGCCGGGCTACTTTCTCCGCTTCTTATTGTTCCTCGGGAAGTTCTCCTGTTTGAAGGAAACGGACGATCTGCTGTGCCCATGCCGGAGCTTGTGGCTCGACGACAAGGACTAAAGGCGCAAATGCTACTGCGGGAACATCCGCTTCTACGGCAAGAATCTGGGACCCTGCCGGAGCGTGATGCTCCCCGGCAAGCGTGTTGGGACACAGCTTGTCGGGAGCGTCTGCTTCAACGAAACAAACCCTGGGGCTTGTCGGAGCAGACTGCTCCTCAGCACTTTCCGAGTTGACTCTGGGGGCCTTCTTGGCGGCGGCTTCGGGGAGCTCTGCCGGAAAGTAGACGCCAGTAATCAACTTTCTCTTCTTGCTCTGTCCAGTTGATGGTGTTATAGATGGCTGAGTCAGCTTGAGCACAAAGATCCCTGGTTCCACAGGTAACTTGAGTGCGGCATATTTTGACAGACCATCTGCAATGTCATTCTGAGCTCTTGGAACATGTTCCATTTGCAGGCCGTCAAAATGCTCTTCCAGCTTCCTTACTTCATCGATGTAGGCTTCCATCAACGGACTCTGATAATCTTTGTTAACTTGACGGACGACAAGCTGTGAATCACCCCTGACAATAAGCTTCTTGATCCCAAGTTCCGCCGCGATCCTGAGTCCGGCAAGCAAGCCTTCATACTCTGCAGTATTGTTTGTTGCTTGCTCCTTGGGAAAATGCATTTGGACCACGTACTTGAGGTGCTCTCCGGTGGGTGCGACAAGTAGTACACCCGCACCGGCGCCTTGCAGCGAGAAGGCACCATCAAAGTACATGATCCACTCTTTGCTTGCTTCCTTGACGGGGATGCTCCTCTCCGGAGTTTCTTCATCAGGCGTTGGTGTCCACTCTGCTATGAATTCTGCCAGGGCTCGGCTCTGAATAGCTGAGGTACTCTCAAACTTGAGGCCAAAGCTTGACAGTTCTAGTGCCCACTCGACAATCCTGCCTGTTGCTTCTGGATTCTGCAATATCCTCTTCAACGGAAAGCGAGTGACCACTGTTATCTCATGTGCTTGAAAGTAATGGCGCAGCTTCCTCGAGGCCATGAGAAGGCTGAAAAGCAACTTCTGCACACCAGAGTACCTTGATCTAGCCCCCTGCAGAAGGGAACTGACAAAGTAAACTGGGCGCTGCACCATCTTCTTCTGTTTCTCTTCTTGTGGCTGTGCAGATCCATCCTTGCTGGGGCTAGGACTTGCCGGATCAGAGGTTGTCGGGCCAGAGCTTGTCGGGGAAGCCCCCTGCTTGTCGCTGGACTCGCTTGCCGCGGCTGCTGGCTCATCATCTGCCTCCCTCTCCGCTACTAACGCAGCACTAACCACTTGATTGGTTGCCGCTAAGTACAGCAGCAACTTCTCTTGTGGCTTAGGTGCGACAAGTATTGGAGTGGAGGATAGGTATCCCTTCAAGTCCTGCAGCGCAGCCTCCGCTTCTGGAGTCCATTTCATTGGACCTGCCTTCTTCAAAATCTTGAAAAATGGCAGGGCGCGCTCAGCAGACTTAGAAATGAACCTACTGAGAGCAGCAACACAGCCGGCAAGTCTTCGCACATCCTTGACGCACTTCGGTGCTTCGATCTGCTCAATGGCCTTGATCTTGTCGGGATTGGCTTCAATCCCCCTCTGAGACACAAAGAATCCGAGAAGCTTGCCAGAAGGCACTCCAACACGCACTTCTCGGGGTTGAGCTTGAGGTTAATCTTGCGCAGATTTGCAAAAGTTTCGTCCAAATCTTGGATCAAAGTCTCTTTGTCCTTGCTCTTGACCACTATGTCATCCATGTAAGCTTCTACATTTCTGTGCAGCTGTGGCTCAAAAGCATGACTGACTACTCTTGCAAATGTTGAACCAGCATTCTTTAGTCGGAAGGGCATTCATACGAAGTAGTACGTGCCACATGGAGTAATGAATGTGGTTTTCTCTTCATCCTCTTCTGCCATGAAGATCTGGTGATATCCTGAGTATGCATCAAGGAATGAAAGCAGATCACATCCTGCCGTGGAGTCGACAATCTGGTCAATGCGCGGCAAGGGAAATGGATCCTTGGGACAAGCTTTATTAACATCAGTGAAGTCAATACAAAGCCTCCACTTCCCGTTTGCCTTGCGCACGACTACTGGGTTGGCTAACCACGTTGGATGGAGTACTCCTCGGACCAGGACCGCTGCTTCCAACTTCTTGATCTCCTCTGCAATGAACTCTTGACGCTCCACTGCTTGTTTTCTGACTCTCTGCTTGACGGGCCGCGCGCGAGGACAGACGGCAAGGTGGTGCTCAATTACTTTCCTGGGAACACCGGGGATGTCAGATGGTTGCCATGCAAACACATCAACATTCGCCCGCAGGAAAGCAACGAGCGCGCTTTCCTATTTAGGATCAAGCGTGGCACTGATGGTGAAGGTACCACCAGTGCCGTCCTCCTTGGCGGCCACTTTCTTGGTCTCTGGTGAAGCTGTCTTTGCCTTCTTGCACTTGCCGGTGGAGCTCGATGGTGCGTCCTCGACGGTAGCGCAGCACTCCGAAGAGGTGCGCTTGCCGGAGTGGGCATCAGAGCTACTCTTGCCGGACTTGGTCTTCTTCTTCTTCCCTCCGGGAGCTTCAGCGGCAAGTGGTTTGCGCTCTGCTGCGGCTGCTGCTTCCCGGTAGATCTTGTCGGTACAGATGAGTGCATCCTTCTTGTCGCCTTGGACAGAAATGACACTTACCGGACCAGGCATCTTGAGCACATTGTAGGCGTAGTGAGAGGCTGCCATGAACTTGGCAAGCGCTGGACGGCCAAGTATCCCATTGTAGGGCAATGGGAAATCAGCAACGTCAAATGTGACTCTCTCTGTCCTGAAATTCAGCTCGCTGCCAAACGTCACTGGCAGTGTGATCTTCCCCTTTGGCTTGCTCCTTCCCGGGTTTATCCCTTGAAAGGTACCAGTCTCTTCGAGCTCGCTGTCGGGGATCTGGAGCTTCTTGAGCACTGCGGAGGAGATCAGATTCAGGCCGGCCCCACCGTCAACCAGCATCTTCGTGACCTTGAGGTTGCGGATTGTTGGCGAAACCAACATTGGTAAGCGCCCGACCGCAGTGATGCGATCAGGGTGATCCTCAACGTCGAAGATGATGGGTGTGCTGGACCACTTCAGGGGCTTGCGCGACTCAACGGACGGTTCTGCTGCGTTCACTTCCCGCACCCACTGTTTGAGTTGGCGGTGCGAGGTGTGCAGAGAAGCACCGCCGTCGACGCACAACACCTCTGTTGCCTTCTGGAACTCCTGCTCGTCAGTCTCATCTTCCTCCATCTCATCATCCTCATCTTCGTCTTCGTCCTTGTCGCGGCCGCGGGGAGGCCTATCTCCTTGCCGCGGTTTGGCCTTGCCGCGGCGCCCTCCCCGGGCGGGATACTTCTTGCCGGATCCTCCTCCACCTTCCCGGGCCTTCTCCTTGTCGCGGTGCTTGTATTCAGCTTTCTGTAGCTCCGCCATCTGCTCAACTTTCTTGCAGGCTTGGAGGTCATGGCCCTTGGTGCGGTGGATCTTGCAGTACTGCTTGCTGGAGCCGTCCTGCTTGTCGGCGGCCACCACAGCCTCGCCGGAGTCGCCGGCTCTAGCCTTCTCGGAACCGCCTCCGCTGCCGGACTGCTCAACAACTAGCACATCCTTGGCCTTTCTTTTTCTGTTATTCCGCCTCCGGTTCTTCCTTGCCGGAGGGGCATCCTCACTGTCAGATCCTTCGGCTCCCGTGTTCTCTCCGGGGAGTTTCCTCCCTTCTTCAGCCCGTGCACACTTGTCGGCCAGAGCATATAGCTCGCTGACATCTCTGATTTTAGACATCGCCATCTCCTCCCTCATCCTACGGTTACGTACGTTCTGATGGAACGCACTGATAACCGCGGCAGGGTGGACGTCTGGGATGTTGCGCTGCACCTGACTGAATCTCTGTATATACTTGCGCAAGGGTTCTCCTTCCTTCTGGGCGAGCAGATGAAGATCGCTCTCCTGGCCATGGGGCTTGTGGCCGCCTGTGAAGGCGCCGACAAACTGATGGCACAGGTCCGCCCACGAAGAAATGGAGCTGTCCGGCAAGTGCATGAGCCAAGATCTGACGTTGGGCTGGAGTACCAGCGGGAAGTAGTTGGCGAGGATCTTCTCGTCTCGCCCTCCGGTAGCCTGCACCGCGATGGTGTAGACGCTGAGGAACTCTGACGGATGTATCCTGCCATCGTACTTCTCGGGCACGTCTGGCTTGAAGTTCTTGGTACTGGGCCACTGGACCCGCCGCAACTCACGGGTGAACGCAGGGCAACCAACCGCGTACGGCAAGTCGCCTGGCTCCCCTGGTGCATGCATATCGACAGTGAGCCCAGCGCGCTTGTCAGATTGGCGCCGCGCTTCTCTTCGACGCTCGATGCGAGTGCGAGCGTCTTCGTGCCATCGTTCTTGGAGAACTTGGCGTTGATCGCGGCGAGCTCGCGGGTCCGACGACGCGGTGGAGTCGGTGTCGAGGTTGGCCCGGCGAGTCGGCGATCTTGGCCTTCGGGACGGGGAGTGCGCAGTGGTGGCACCTCCAGCGGTCTTGTCGGTGTCGGCTTGCGCCTGGGCGTCTTGCCGGGGCTTCGATGTGCTCGGTTGCCGGGCCTTGTCGCCGTTGGCGAAGCCGATAAGGCTATAAATGGCGGCCCTCCAGTCGTCGATCTTGTCTGGCGCTGGAGGGTAATCCAGAAGCAGCTGGGCTCGAGCCAGCGCTTCCTCTGGGGTCTTGGGTGGCGGCGGTGAGCGACGCGAGGTGCGATACATGCTCAAACTCCTAACAGTGTTAGAAGGAGCAACATCTCGTACAGGCGACCGCACTGCGCTCGTGCCGGCGTGCTGACGTGCATGCTGGCCTTGAGCGTCCCACGACCCACCAGCTTGGCCTTGCTCCAACGCGAGTACGGTGCTGGGAGGACCGTGGCGTTGTCGATCTTGCACCTCCTGGGAAGGGTGCGGTAGATGTGCAGAAGCTGAACCTTGCGGGGCCTTGTCCTTGGACCGGGTGATGATGCGCGTCCCCCTGCCGGTGCCCGCTCCTCCGCCGGCGTCTACCCCACCACCTGTTTGCTCCGGTGGCGGTAGGGAAGTCGCAGACGGGACGGCCACCTCCGAAATCTTCTTCTTCGGCGACATGTTGATGAAGATGTTGATATAGCACGCGCAGACGCCGGATCAGATACACATGACCTCGACGCCCCCCTACCTGGCACGCCAGAGATGTCGTGGGGAACGAGCACGAGCACCTATGGGGCAGGGGGCCCCTTCTTGTCCGGCAAGGGAGCGGAGGGCGCGCGAAGAGCGGATCGAGGCGAGAACACGTGGGGGGGGGGGGGATTTTACCCAGCTTCGGAGCTCTCCGGAGAGATAAAACTCCTACTGCTGCTTTGTGTTTCTATTATGTTCTTGCTCTAGAGCGTGGGTGTGTTGTAGCTTCGAATGTGTCGAACTGACCGGACTGCGGAACCGGCCGAACCAACCGAACCCCTTCTACGTGCGCATGGGCCTCCTTTTTATAGGCCAAAGGGGTCACCGACAGGTGGCAGCATAGAAAGAGGGGTAAAAAGGTAAAAGCGCAGGTTGGTACAACTACTACCAATAGTGTCCCCTACCTAACTCTGACGGCAGGGGACAAAGGCATTTAATGCCCGTCCGGTCGCCCCAACAGTGCAAGGACGCGACCGTTAGGAGCGCCACCGTCTGCCACGATGGCCTCCTTGTCAGCTCCGCTTGCCACCTCGCACCGCCATGCTGCATAGCTACCCGCCACGTGCACCAGGAGCGATCTTGGGGCGACACGTCATCGGATGTGCTGGAGCATGGGCGCAGAGTGGCAGCCTTGCCGCCGCAAGCTCCTTGCCGCGGCCCTTATCTTGTCGCACCAGCAAGCTTGCCGCTCGCCGGGCCTTGCCGGGACGCGCAGGGCGTTGCGGCAAGTTCCTTGAAGTGCCTTAGTTGGTCTTCCCAGCAAGCTCCTCTTGCCGGGGCCTTTTTCCTTCCCGGCAAGCTCCTCTTGCCGGGGCCTTGTCTTCTTAGTTAATACTTTGTTCTTGAATGATAGTAAATAGAAATGGCGGAGGATCTTGGCGGACGTCCGGCAAGCCTTGCCGCGAGGCGCTGCGACTGCCCGTGCCCAAGTTCGGGGTACTAAGGTACCCCTATTTTAGTACAACGACAAACAGCTGGGCCTTGGGTTGTGCGCCTGGGACGTAGGCTGTTTAGTGGCTGATCTTTCTTTTTATTGGGAGTGGCTGATCTATTGTATCGAGCCTAACGAGTTACACGATTACTCGTGAGATTGGCTCGTTTAACTTGGTCTATAAACGATCTTAAACTAAAGCTCGGCTCGACTCGTTATTCTTCGAGTTCGAGTCGATTCAAGCCGAGTCACGAGCTACTTGTTTAGCTCGCGAGCTTCGAGCTTTTTTTCCAGCCCTAGCCGGGTCCGCCATCCGCTCCACCCCCTGCCGTCCCAGTCCCGTTCTGGCCGGTCCCCCTAGAGGCCACCTCGCCGGATCCCCTACCGCGTCGGACTTGCCTCTGCTTCCAGCGAGTCGTGCCCGCTTCTTCCCCCTCGTTAACCCAATCTGGGGCTAGTGTGGACGAGCGCCAGGCCCAGCTCGCCCGCGCCAAGACCCCCCGCCCTCTGCTTCGTGCTCCTAGGCCTGCATCGCACGCGTGGCCTCTTCGCCTAGGGCCGCTTTTGCTGCACCGCGTCAAGGCCCACCTCCAGATCCGGCCTCGCCGTCCAGGGCCATGGCCCGCTATCTGAGCAGCCGCCCAAGATCCCCTATGCACTATCGGGCCAGCAGTTTCGGCCCGCGTATGTTTTTTTCACTCCGGCGATTTTACCTATTTCGAGAGAGTGCAGTTTTACAGAATAGCCCCTAAATTTCATGCATTTAATAACTCACAAATACTGCATCGGATTAAAATGATGTAAACATGTAAAATGCTTAGAATTTTGTCTAGTTTCATAATTTCCAACTTTCATCCATGTTTAAAATGTTCAAAATGTAGTTTGCATTTAATTTGCATATTGTCATGCTAAAATGATTTAGTTCATAACTAATTAATCGTAGCTCGGTTTTAATTAAACTTTATATGCATTTGGGGTAGAAAAACGCCTAGTTTAATATGGTGCACTCATCCTGCATGTTTCACAACTCTAATATATGGTTTAGGGCAGAGCAGAACCAAATTCATAATATGCATATGGGGATTTTCCGGAATTGTTGTTTGTTATTTCCGGCCTCATTTAAACTTGCCTAATTAGTTAGTTTATTTATGCCTCACCTCTTGCCATGTTAACCAACCTTTAATATTGTTGAGTACCTAACCGGGAGTGAACTAAATAATCGAATGTGGTGTTTTGTCAACATGCATCTTGTTACATGTTGAGCTCCACTTAACTTGTAGTTTTGTTTGTGCACTTTGCCATGCTTTTAAACCGGACATGCATCATCCTTGGTTGTGCATCATGCCATGTTTATGCTTGTGTGTTTACCATGTTGCTTGGTTCTTTCCGGTTTGCTTCTCTCGTTAGCTTCGGTTTTGTTCCGGAGTTGTGAGGATTCGTTCGACTACGTCTGTTTGTCTTCTTCATGGACTCGTTCTTCTTCCTTGCGAGATCTCAGGCAAGATGACCATTACCCTCGATATCACTTCTATCTTTGCTTGCTAGTTGTTCGCTCTATCGCTATGTCGTGCTACCTACCACTTGTTATATCATGCCTCCCATATTTCCATGTCAAGCCTCTAACCCACCTTTCTAGCAAAACGTTGTTTGGCTATGTTACCGCTTTTGCTCAGCCCCTCTTATAGCGTTGTTAGTTGCATGTGAAGTTGAAGGTTGCTCCATGTTGGAACATGATTATGTTGAGATATCAGAATATCTCTTATTTAATTAATGCATCTATATACTTGGCAAAGGGTGGAAGGCTTGGCCTTTTGCTCGGTGTTTTGTTCCACTCTTGTCGCCCTAGTTTCTGTCATACCGGTGTTATGTTCCTTGATTTTGCGTTCCTTACGCGGTTGGGGTTATGGGACCCCCTTGAAAGTTCACTTTGAATAAAACTCCTCCAGCAAGGCCCAACCTTGGTTTTACATTTGCCTAACAACCTATAAATTTCCCTTGGGGTTGGAAACCCGAGGGTCATCTTTATTTTAACCCCCCGGGCCAGTGCTCCTCTGAGTGTTGGTCCGAACGCAGCATGTGTGACCACCTCGGGGAAACTTGAGGGTTGGTTTTACTCGTAGCTTGACCTATCTAGTGTGCCCTAAGAACGAGATATGTGCAGCTCCTATCGGGATTTGTCGGCACATTCGGGTGGTCTTGCTGGTCTTGTTTTACCATTGTCGAAACGTCTTGTAACCGGGATTCCGAGTCTGATCGATTTGTTCCGGGAGAAGGAATATCCTTCGTTGATCTTGAGAGCTTGTGATGGGCTAAGTTGGGACACCCCTGCATGGTATAAACTTTCGAGAGCCGTGCCCACGGTTATGTGGCAGATGGGAATTTGTTAATATCCGGTTGTAGAGAACTTGACACTTGACTTAATTAAAATGAATCAACCGCGTGTGTAGCCGTGATGGTCTCTTTTCGCCGGAGTCCGGGAAGTGAACACGGCTTGGGTTATGTTTGAACGTAAGTAGTTTCAGGATCACTTCTTGATCACTTCTAGCTTCACGACCGTTGCGTAGCTTCTCATCTTACTCTTATTTGCGTATGTTAGCCACCATATTGAAGGAAATATGTCCTACAGGAAATAATAAAGTTATTATTTATTTCCTTATATCATGATAAATGTTTATTATTCATGCTAGAATTGTATTAACTGGAAACATAATACATGTGTGGATACATAGACAAACAGAGTGTCACTAGTATGCCTCTACTTGACTAGCTCGTTGATCAAAGATGATTATGTTTCCTAGCCATTGACATGAGTTGTCATTTGATTAACGGGATCACATCATTAGGAGAATGATGTGATTGACTTGACCCATTCCGTTAGCTTAGCACTCGATCGTTTAGTATGTTGCTATTGCTTTCTTCATGACTTATACATGTTCATATGACTATGAGATTATGCAACTCCCGTTTACCGAAGGAACACTTTGTGTCCTACCAAACGTCACAACGTAACTGTGTGATTACAAAGGTGCTCTACAGGTGTCTCCGAAGGTACTTGTTGGGTTGGCGTATTTCGAGATTAGGATTTGTCACTCCGATTATAGGAGAGGTATCTTTGGGCCCTCTCGGTAATGCACATCACTTAAGCCTTGCAAGCATTGCAACTAATGAGTTAGTTGCGGGATGATGTATTACGGAACGAGTAAAGAGACTTGCCGGTAATGAGATTGAACTAGGTATTGAGATACCGACAATCGAATCTCGGGCAAGTATCATACCGATGACAAAGGGAACAACGTATGTTGTTATGCGGTCTGACCGATAAAGATCTTCGTAGAATATGTGGGAGCCACTATGAGCATCCAGGTTCTGCTATTGGTTATTGACCGGAGACGTGTATCGGTCATGTCTACATAGTTCTCGAACCCGTAGGGTCCGCACGCTTAACGTTTCGATGACAGTTATATTATGAGTTTATATGTTTTGATATACTGAAGGTTGTTTGGAGTCCCAGATGTGATCACGGACATGACGAGGAGTCTCAAAATGGTCGAGACATGAAGATTGATATATTGGAAGCCTATATTTGGATATCGGAAGTGTTCCGGGTGAAATCGGGATTTTACCGGAGTACCGGGAGGTTACCGGAACCCCCCGGGGGCTTAATGGGCCATAGTGGGACTTGTGGAGAAGAGGAGAGGCGGCCAGGGCAGGGCCGCGCGCCCCTCCCCCCGTAGTCCAAATAGGACAAGGAGAGGGGGCAGCGCCCCCCTTTCCTTCCTCTCTCCCTCCTCTTTCCCCCTCCACTCCTAGTCCAACAAGGAAAAGGAAGGGAGTCCTACTCCCGGTAGGAGTAGGACTCCTCCTGGCGTGCCCCCTCTAGGTCGGCCGCACCTCCCCCCTTGCTCCTTTATATACGGGGGCAGGGGGGCACCCTAGAGACACAAAAAATGATCGTTTGATCTTTTAGCCGTGTGTGGTGCCCCCCTCCACCATAGTCCTCCTCGATAATACTGTAGCGGTGCTTAGGCGAAGCCCTGCGTTGGTAGAACATCATCCTCGTCACCACACCGTCGTGCTGACAAAACTCACCCTCAACACTCGGCTGGATCGGAGTTCGAGGGACGTCATCGGGCTGAACGTGTGCTAAACTCGGAGGTGCCGTGCGTTCGGCACTTGATCGGTCGGATCGTGAAGACATACGACATCAACCGTGTTGTGCTAACGCTTCGGCTTTCGGTCTACGAGGGTATGTGGACAACACTCTCCCCTCTCGTTGCTATGCATCACCACGATCATGCATGTGCGTAGGAATTTTTTTGAAATTACTACGTTCCCCAACAGTGGAATCCGAGCCAGGTCTTATGCGTAGATGTCATATGCACGAGTAGAACACAAGTGAGTTGTGGGTGATATAAGTCATACTGCTTACCGGCATGTCATACTTTGGTTCGGCGGTATTGTTGGATGAAGCGGCCCGGACCGACATTACGCGTACGCTTACGCGAGACTGGTTCTACCGACGTGCTTTGCACACAGGTGGCTGGCGGGTGTCAGTTTCTCCAACTTTAGTTGAACCGAGTGTGGCTACGCCCGGTCCTTGCGAAGGTTAAAACAACACCAATTTGATAAACTATCGTTGTGGTTTTGATGCGTAGGTAAGAACGTTTCTTGCTAAGCCCATAGCAGCCACGTAAAATTTGCAACAACAAAGTAGAGGACGTCTAACTTGTTTTTGTAGGGCATGTTGTGATGTGATATGGTCAAGACGTGATGCTATATTTTATTGTATGAGATGATCATGTATTGTAACTGAGTTATCGGCAACTGGCAGGAGCCATATGGTTGTCGCTTTATTGTATGCAATGCAATCACCCTGTAATGCTTTACTTTATCACTAAGCGGCAGCGATAGTCATAGAAGCATAAGATTGGCGAGACGACAACGATGCTACGATGGAGATCAAGGTGTCGCGCCGGTGACGATAGTGATCACGACGGTGCTTCGGAGATGGAGATCACAAGCACAAGATGATGATGGCCATATCATATCACTTATATTGATTGCATGTGATGTTTATCTTTTATGCATCTTATCTTGCTTTGATTAACGGTAGCATTATAAGATGATCCCTCACTAAATTGTCAAAGTATACGTGTTCTCCCTGAGTATGCACCGTTGCGAAAGTTCTTCGTGCTGAGACACCACGTGATGATCGGGTGTGATAGGCTCTACGTTCAAATACAATGGGTGCAAAATAGTTGCACACGCGGAATACTCAGGTTAAACTTGACGAGTCTAGCATATAACAGATATGGCCTCGGAACACGGAGACCGAAAGGTCGAGCGTGAATCATATAGCAGATATGATCAACATAGTGATGTTCACTGTTGAAACTACTCCATCTCACGTGATGATCAGACATGGTTTAGTTGATATGGATCACGTAATCACTTCGAGGATTGGAGGGATGTCTATCTAAGTGGGAGTTCTTAAATAATAAGATTAATTGAACTTAAATTTATCATGAACTTAGTACCTGATAATATCTTGCTTGTCTATGTTGATTGTAGATAGATGGCCCATGCTGTTGTTCCGTTGAATTTTAATGTGTTCCTTGAGAAAGCAAAGTTGAAAGAAGATGGTAGCAATTACACGGACTGGGTCCGTAACTTGAGGATTATCCTCATTGCTGCACAGAAGAATTACGTCCTGGAAGCACCGCTAAGTGTACCACCTGCGCTAGCAACTGCAGACATTGTGAATGCCTGACAGTCACGTGTTGATGACTACTCGATAGTTCAGTGTGCCATGCTTTACGGCTTAGAACCAGGACTTCAACGACGTTTTGAACGTCATGGAGCATATGAGATGTTCTAGGAGTTGAAGTTAATATTTCAAAAGAAGGCCTGGATTGAGAGATATGAAGTCTCCAATAAGTTCTACAGCTGCAAGATGGAGGAGAATAGTTCTGTCAGTGAGCATATACTGAAGATGTCTGGATACTGCAATCACTTGATTCAACTGGGAGTTAATCTTCCAGATGATAGCGTCATTGACAGAATTCTGCAATCACTGCCACCAAGCTACAAGAGCTTCGTGATAAACTATAACATGCAAGGGATGGATAAGACGATTCCCGAGCTCTTCTCAATGCTAAAAGCCGAGGAGGTAGAAATCAAGAAGGAGCATCAAGTGTTGATGGTCAATAAGACCACCAGTTTCAAGAAAAAGGGCAAAGGGAAGAAGAAGGGGAACTTCAAGAAGAACAGCAAGCAAGTTGCTGCTCAGGAGAAGAAACCCAAGTCTGGACCTAAGCCTGAGACTGAGTGCTTCTACTGCTAGCAGACTGGTCACTGGAAGCGGAACTACCCCAAGTATTTGGCATATAAGAAGGATGGCAAGGTGAACAAAGGTATATGTGATATACATGTTATTGATGTGTACCTTACTAATGCTCGCAGTAGCACCTGGGTATTTGATACTGGTTCTGTTGCTAATATTTGCAACTCGAAACAGGGGCTACGGATTAAGCGAAGATTGGCTAAGGAAGAGGTGACGATGCGCGTGGGAAATGGTTCCAAAGTCGATGTGATAGTGGTCGGCACACTACCTCTACATCTACCTTCGGGGTTAGTTTTAGACCTAAATAATTGTTATTTGGTGCCAGCGTTGAGCATGAACATTATATTTGGATCTTGTTTGATGCGAGACGGTTATTCATTTAAATCAGAGAATAATGGTTGTTCTATTTATATGAGTAATATCTTGTATGGTCATGCACCCTTGAAGAGTGCTCTATTTTTGATGAATCTCGATAGTAGTGATACACATATTCATAATGTTGAAGCCAAAAGATGAAGAGTTGATAATGATAGTGCAACTTATTTGTGGAACTGCCGTTTAGGTCATATCGGTGTAAAGCGCATGAAGAAACTCCATACTGATGGACTTTTGGAACCACTTGATTATGAATCACTTGGTACTTGCGAACCGTGCCTCATGGGAAAGATGACTAAAACGTCGTTCTCCAGTACTATGGAGAGAGCAACGAATTTATTGGAAATCATACATATAGATGTATGTGGTCCGATGAATGTTGAAGCTCGTGGTGGATATTGTTATTTTCTCACCTTCACAGATGATTTAAGTAGACATGGGTATATCTACTTAATGAAACATAAGTCTGAAACATTTGAAAAGTTCAAAGAATTTCAGAGTGAAGTTGAAAATCATAGAAACAAGAAAATAAAGTTTCTACGATCTGATCGTGGAGGAGAATATTTGAGTTATGAGTTTGGTCTTCATTTGAAACAATGCGGAATAGTTTCGCATATCACGCCACCCGGAACACCACAGCGTAATGGTGTGTCTGAACATCGTAAGCGTACTCGACTAGATATGGTGCGATCTATGATGTCTCTTACTGATTTACCGCTATCGTTTTGGGGTTATGCTTTAGAGACGGCCGCATTCACGTTAAATAGGGCACCATCAAAATCCGTTGAGACGACGCCTTACGAACTGTGGTTTGGCAAGAAATCAAAGTTGTCGTTTCTTAAAGTTTGGGGCTGCGATGCTTACGTGAAAAATCTTCAACCTGATAAGCTTGAACCCAAATCGGAGAAATGTGTCTTCATAGGATACCCAAAGGAGACAGTTGGGTACAACTTCTATCAGAGATCCGAAGGCAAGACTTCTGTTGCTAAATTCGGAATCTTTCTGGAGAAGGAGTTTCTCTCGAAAGAAGTGTGTGGGAGGAAAGTAGAAGTTGATGAGGTAAATGTACCTTCTCCCTTATTGGAAAGTAGTTCATCGCAGAAACCGGTTTCTGTGACACCTACACCAATTAGTGAGGAAGTTAATGATGATGATCATGAAACTTCAGGTCAAGTTGTTACTAAACCTCCTAGGTCATCCAGAGTAAGATCCGCACCAGAGTGGTACGGTAATCTTGTTCTGGAGGTTATGTTACTAGAACATGACGAACCTACGAACTATGAAGAAATGATGGTGAGCCCAGATTCTGCAAAATGGCTTGAGGCCATGAAATCTTAGATGGGATCCATGTATGAGAACAAAGTGTGGACTTTGGTTGACTTGCCCGATGATCGGCAAGCAATTAAGAATAAATGGATCTTCAAGAAAAGACTGACGCTGACGGTAATGTTATTGTCTATAAAGCTCAACTTGTTGCAAAAGGTTTTCGACAAGTTCAAGGGATTGACTACGATGAGACCTTCTCACCCGTAGTGATGCTTAAGTCTGTCTGAATCATGTTAGCAATTGCTGCATTTTATGATTATGAAATTTGGCAAATGGATGTCAAAACTGCATTCCTGAATGGATTTCTGGAAGAAGAGTTGTATATGATGCAACCGGAAGGTGTTTGTCAATCCAAAGGGAGCTAACAAAGTGTGCAAGCTCCAGCGATCCATTTATGGACTGGTGCAAGCCTCTCAGAGTTGGAATAAACGCTTTGATAGTGTGATCAAAGCATTTGGTTTTGTACAGACTTTTGGAGAAGCTGGTATTTACAAGAAAGTGAGTGGGAGCTCTGTAGCATTTCTGATATTATATGTGGATGACATATTGCTGATTGGAAACGATATAGAATTTCTGGATAGCATAAAGGGATACTTGAATAAGAGTTTTTCAATGAAAGACGTCGGTGAAGCTACTTATATATTGGGCATCAAGATCTATAGAGATAGATCAAGACGCTTAATTGGACTTTCACAAAGCACATACCTTGACAAAGTTCTGAAGATCTTCAAAATGGATCAAGCAAAGAAAGGGTTCTTGCCTGTGTTACAAGGTGTGAAGTTGAGTAAGATTCAATGCCCGGCCACTGCATAAGATAGAGAGAAAATGAAAGATGTTCCCTATGCTTCAGCCATAGGCTCTATCATGTATGCAATGCTGTGTACCAGACCTGATGTGTGACTTGCTATAAGTCTAGCAGGGAGGTACCAAAGTAATCCAGGAGTGGATCACTGGACAGCGGTCAAGAACATCCTGAAATACCGGAAAAGGACTAAGGATATGTTTCTCCTTTATGGAGGTGACAAAGAGCTCATCGTAAATGGTTACGTTGATGCAAGCTTTGACACTGATCCGGACGATTTTCAATCGCAAACCGGATACGTGTTTACATTGAATGGTGGAGCTGTCAGTTGGTGCAGTTCTAAAAAAAGCGTCGTGATGGAATCTACGTGTGAAGAGGAGTACATAGCTGCTTCGTAAGCAGCAAATGAAGGAGTCTGGATGAAGGAGTTCATATCCGATCTAGGTGTCATACCTAGTGCATCGGGTCCAATGAAAATCTTTTCTGACAATACTGGTGCAATTGCCTTGGCGAAGGAATCCAGATTTCACAAGAGAACCAAGCACATCAAGAGACGCTTCAATTCCATCCGGGATTTAGTCCAAGTGGGAGACATAGAAATTTGCAAGATACATACGGATCTGAATGTTGCAGACCCATTGACTAAGCCTCTTCCACAAGCAAAACATGATCAGCACCAACGCTCCATGGGTGTTAGAATCATTACTATGTAATCTAGATTATTGACTCTAGTGCAAGTGGGAGACTGAAGGAAATATGCCCTAGAGGCAATAGTCAAGTTATTATTTATTTCCTTATATCATGATAAATGTTTATTATTCATGCTAGAATTGTATTAACCGGAAACGTAATACATGTGTGGATACATAGACAAACAGAGTGTCACTAGTATGCCTCTACTTGACTAGCTTGTTGATCAAAGATGGTTATGTTTCCTAGCGATTGACATGAGTTGTCATTTTATTAACGGGATCACATCATTAGGAGAATGATGTGATTGACTTGACCCATTCCGTTAGCTTAGCACTCGATCGTTTAGTATGTTGCTATTGCTTTCTTCATAACTTATACATGTTCCTATGACTATGAGATTATGCAACTCCCGTTTACCGTAGGAACACTTTGTGTGCTACCAAACGTCACAACGTAACTGGGTGATTATAAAGGTGCTCTACAGGTGTCTTCAAAGGTACTTTTTGGGTTGGCGTATTTCGAGATTAGGATTTGTCACTCCGATTGTCGGAGAGGTATCTCTGGGCCCTCTCGGCAATGCACAACACTTAAGCCTTGCAAGCATTGCAACTAATGAGTTAGTTGTGGGATGATGTATTACGGAATGAGTAAAGAGACTTGCCGGTAATGAGATTGAACTAGGTATTGAGATACCGACGATCGAATCTCGGGCAAGTAACATACCGATGACAAAGGGAACAACGTATGTTGTTATGCGATCTGACCGATAAAGATCTTCGTAGAATATGTGAGAGCCAATATGAGCATCCAGGTTCCGCTATTGGTTATTGACCGGAGACATGTCTCGGTCATGTCTACATAGTTCTCGAACCCATAGGGTCCGCACGCTTAATGTTTCGATGACAGTTATATTATGAGTTTATATGTTTTGATGTACCGAAGGTTGTTTGGAGTCCTGGATGTGATCATAGACATGACGATGAGTCTCGAAATGGTCGAGACATGAAGATTGATATATTGGAAGCCTATATTTGGATATCGGAAGTGTTCCAGGTGAAATCGGGATTTTACCGAAGTACCGGGAGGTTACCGGAACCCCCCGGGGGCTTAATGGGCCATAGTGGGCCTTGTGGAGAAGAGGAGAGGCGGCCAGGGCAGGGCCGCGTGACCCTCCCCCTAGTTTTTATAGGACAAGGAGAGGGGGGCGGCGCCCCCCTTTCCTTCCTCTCTCCCTCCTCTTTCCCCCTCCACTCCTAGTCCAACAAGGAAAAGGGAGGGAGTCCTACTCCCGGTAGGAGTAGGACTCCTCCTGGCGCGCCCCCTCTAGGACGGGCGCACCTCCCCCCTTGCTCCTTTATATACGAGGGCAGGGGCACCCTAGAAACACAACAATTGATCGTTTGATCTTTTAGCCGTGTGCGGTGCCCCCTCCACCATAGTCCTCCTCGATAATACTGTAGCAGTGCTTAGGCGAAGCCCTGCGTCGGTAGAACATCATCATCGTCACCACACCGTCGTGTTGACTAAACTCTCCCTCAACACTCGGTTGGATCGGAGTTCGAGGGACTTTATCGGGCTAAACGTGTGCTGAACTCGGAGGTGTCGTGCGTTCGGCACTTGATCGGTCGGATTGTGAAGACGTACGACTACATCAACCGCGTTGTGCTAACGCTTCCACTTTCGGTCTACGAGGGTACGTGGACAACACTCTCCCCTCTCGTTGATATGCATCACCATGATCTTGCGTGTGCGTAGGAGTTTTTTGAAATTACTACGTTCCCCAACACATATTTGCTTACCGCTTGCTGCAACTCCACCTCGTTACCTTATCCTACCCATAAGCTTAAATAGTCTTGATCTCGCAGGTTTTGAGATTGTTGAGTCCTCGTGACTCACAAATACTACCAAAACAGTTGCAGGTGCCGATGATGCCAGTGCAGGTGATGCTACCCAACTCAAGTGGGAGTTCAACAAGGAACTTGGTCGTTACTATGTTTCGTTTCCCGATGATCAGTAGTGGAGCCCAGTTGGGACGATCAGGGATCTAGCAGTTGGGTTTATCTTCTTTTCCTTTGGATTTGACCATAGACGGTCTATGTGTGTATTTTGGATGATGTATGACTTATTTAAGTATCGTGTGAAGTGGCGATTGTAAGCTGACTCTCTTTATCCCTTTCTTGTTCATTATATGGGATTGTGTGAAGATGACCCTTCTTGCGACAAAACCACAATGCAGTTATGCCTCTAAGTCGTGACTCGACACGTGGGAGATATAGCCGCATCGTGGGCGTTACACCACAGCTCTTCTCCCCAAGAGGGACTGTGATCTTGCCATTAACTTGGAACCTGGAGCTCCTGTAGTAAATCAGAGGGATTACAGAATGCCATACAATCAGAAAAATGCCTTGGAGAGCATCATCAAAGAACTGATTGCCAAAGGAACAATAAGATTGAGCAACAGTCCATACTCTTCACCTGCTATTCTAGTAAGGAAAAGAGACTTGACATGGAGACTGTGTGTAGATTACAGGAAACTCAACCTGCACACTATCAAAAACAAATACCCAATTCCTATGATTGAAGATCTGCTAGATGAGCTACATGGAGCATGTATCTTTACAAAAATTGATTTGAGAAGTGGGTATCATCAAATAAGAATGAAAGAAGGAGATATTGAGAAGACTGCTTTCAGTACTCACATGGGATTGTTTGAATTCCTTGTTATGCCATTTGGAGTGACAAATGGACCACCAACCTTCCACCAATTAATGCATTCTATCCTTGGGCCCTTACTAAGAGAGTGTGTCTTGGTCTTCTTTGATGACATCCTAATCTTCAACAAGTCATACAAGGAACATTTGGAACATTTGCAGTTAGTATTTGATGCCTTGAGGAAGCATCCACTATATGCAAAAATTTCTAAATGCACTTTTGCTCAAGACAGAGTGGAGTACTTGGGCTATGTTATTACTGTTGAAGGAGTTTCTACAGACCCAACAAAGGTTTAAGCAATAGTTCAATGGCATACTCCTGAAAATGTCACACGATTAAGGAGTTTTCTGGGACTTGCTGGCTACTATAGGAGATTTATCAAAAATTATGGCATCACTTGCAAGCCCCTGTTTGAAGACTTGAAGAAGGATGGATTTAAATGGGAAGCAGCTCAAGAAAATGCTTTCAAACAACTGAAAGCACACATGACCACTGCCCCTGTGTTAGCAATGCCTGATTTCTCCATTCTCTTTATCCTTGAAGCTGATGCTTCAGGTTATGGAATTGGAGCTGTGTTGATGAAAGAGGACAACCCATTTCTTTCCTAAGCAAAGCTATTGGACCCAAAGCTGCAGGTTGGTCCACTTATGACAAAGAAGCACTGGCAATTATTGAAGCAATCAAACAATGGAAGCACTACTTTGCTTCATCCTCCATCATCATTAGAACTGATCAACAAAGCCTAAAACATATTCAAGAACAAAAGCTCACAGAGGGAATACAACACAAGCTACTCATTAAACTTCTGGGCTATAAATTCAGAGTGGAGTACAAAAAGGGAAAAGAGAACACGGTTGCTGATGCACTCTCTAGAGTAAAATATGCTCTATCTACTCTCATTTCAAGTGTTGCCATTCCTGCTTGGATCACTGAGGTAGTCAAAAGCTATAAAGAAGATCCCAAGTGTTCTGAACTAACTGCCCGGCTAGCCATTGCTCCAATAGGACACCCACCATATACACTTACAAGTGGAGTCCTCAGGTACAAAGGGAAAATTCTGGTTGGTACTCATACAGACCTAAGAAAATCTCTCCTCACTTCCTTTCATGCTTCTGAACTGGGAGGGCACTCAGGAGAAAGAGCTACTTATCACAGGCTCAAAATATTATTCACTTGGCCATGAATGAGACAAGATGTGAAATCCTTTGTGCAGCAATGCACCGTCTACCAATTGAACAAGGCACATCACAATCCATACCCAGGGTTACTACAACCTCTACCAGTCCCTGATTTTGCTTGGAGACACATCAGCATGGACTTTGTAGAAGGGCTTCCTGTTTCTCACCACAAGAACCTCATCCAAGTAGTGGTGGACAAGTTTACCAAATATGCTCATTTCATAGCTATGGAACATCACATCTTTGTTCAGATAGTAGCTCAAGCTTTCACTGATAATATTTCCAAGTTGCATGGACTGCCAACAATAATTGTAATTGACAGAGATAAAATCTTCATTAGCAACTTGTGGCAAAATTTATTCACAAAGATGGGAGTAAAACATCACCTGAGCACTTCATACCATCCTCAAACTGATGGTCAGACTGAAATGGTAAACCAATGCCTGGACAATTACTTGAGGTGCATGGCTTTCTCTCAACCAACTAAGTAGTACAAGTGGCTCTCCATGGCTGAGTGGTGGTATAACACCAGTTTCCACACCTCACTGAAGATGACCCCCTTTCAAGCTCTCTATGCTAGACCTCCTCCACTAATAGCAGAACTAATGCTCCCACCAGCAAAAGGAGATGACCCACAATCGGAATTGGACAGAGATTCCATTGCTGCTCAAATCAAGGACAATCTCCTCAAAGCTCAGGAAAGGATGAAGTTTTATGCTAATAGGAAGAGGTCTGATCGACAGCTAGAAGTGGGTGATATGGTCTATGTTAAGCTGCAACCATATAGACACACCAACCTGAGAATTCATAGGTTTCTGAAGCTACATTCCAAATACTATGGCCCCTTCAAAGTTCTGCAGAAAATTGGCCAAGTCGCTTACAAACTCCTTCTCCCAGACGACTGTCAATTACACCCCACTTTCCACATCAACCAGCTTAAAAAGCATATAGGACCTGATGCAGTTCCTAACCTCAAGCTACCACTCTTGGATGACAAGGTCCACATCCTGATCAAACCTGAAGCTCTTCTGGAAAGGAAATTGATCCCTCGAGTTCACACTACAAAAAAATACACTTCCATGATGATACATGTTTGTAATAGTAGGTCGCGTTTTTTGTCATGCATGTACATCCATGACAAGTTTATAACAGAATCACGATAGTCATACCTATGATGTCGTAGAAGTGTTCCATGACATTACCAAAATTATCATCACGGAAGTGTCCACTTCCATGATGATAAATCGTGCATCACAGAAGTGCTTTCGTCAAGGGTGACCGACACGTGGCATCCACCGTAACGGAATGCCGTTAAGCTATAGGGTCGGGTTTTGGATCCGTTAACCCGTTAAAGGCCCCGACCAATGGGAAATTTCCACGTGTAAAATTGTTATTGGCTGGACGAAACACGTGTCAGCTCGTTAGTGGGTCAGATAGGCACCTATAATATGTCGACACTAAAGGAAATATGCCCTAGAGGCAATAATAAAGTTATTATTTATTTCCTCATATCATGATAAATTTTTATTATTCATGCTAGAATTGTATTAACCGGAAACATGATACATGTGTGAATACATAGGCAAACATATAGTCACTAGTATGCCTCTACTTGACTAGCTCATTAATCAAAGATGGTTATGTTTCCTAACCATAGACATGTGTTGTCATTTGATTAATGGGATCACATCATTAGGAGAATGATGTGATTGATATGACCCATTCCGTTAGCCTAGCACTTGATCGTTTAGTATACTGCTATTGCTTTCTTCATGACTTATACATGTTCCTATAACTATGAGAATTATGCAACTCCCGTTTACCGGAGGAACACTTTGGGTACTACCAAACGTCACAACATAACTGGGTGATTATAAAGGAGTACTACAGGTGTCTCCAAAGGTACATGTTGAGTTGGCGTATTTCGAGATTAGGTTTTGTCACTCCGATCGTCGGAGAGGTATCTCTGGGCCCTCTCGGTAAAGCACATCACAATAAGCCTTGCAAGCAATGTGACCAATGAGTTGGTTACGGGATGATGCATTACGTAACGAGTAAAGAGACTTGCCGGTAACGAGATTGAACTAGGTATTGGATACCGACGATCGAATCTCGGGCAAGTAACATACCGATGACAAAGGGAACAACGTATGTTGTTATGCGGTTTGACCGATAAAGATCTTCGTAGAATATGTAGGAACCAATATGGGCATCCAGGTCCCGCTATTGGTTATTGACCGAGAATGGTTCTAGGTCATGTCTACATAGTTCTCGAACCCGTAGGGTCCGCACGCTTAACGTTACGATGACAGTTTTATTATGAGTTTATAAGTTTTGATGTACCGAAGTTTGTTCGGAGTCCCGGATGTGATCACGGACATGACGAGGAGTCTCGAAATGGTCGAGACATAAAGATCGATATATTGGAAGCCTATATTTGGACATCGGAATCGTTCCGGGTGAAATCGGCATTTTACCGGAGTACCAGGAGGTTACCGGACCCCCCCGGGGGTTATTGGGCCTACATGGGCCTCGAGGGAGAAGAGGGAAGGAGCCAGGAGGGGGCCGCGCGCCCCTCCCCTTCCTAGTCCGAATAGGACAAGGGAAGGGGGGCGGCGCCCCGCCTTTCCTTCCCCTCTTCCTTCTCTTTCCCCCCTTCTCCTACTCCTACTTGGAAAGAAGGGAGTCCTACTCCCGGTGGGAGTAGGACTCCCCCCCTTGGCGCGCCCTCCTTGGCTGGCCGCCTCCTCCCCCCTGGCTCCTTTATATACGGGGGCAGGGGGCACCCCATAGACACACAAGTTGATCTACGGATCGTTCCTTAGCCGTGTGCGGTGCCCCCTTCCACCATATTCCACCTCGGTCGTATCATAGCGGAGTTTAGGCGAAGCCCTGTGCCGGTAGAACATCATCACCGTCACCACGCCGTCGTGCTGACGGAACTCATCTCCGGAGCTTTGCTGGATCGGAGGCCGGAGATCGTCATCGAGCTGAACGTGTGCTGAACTCGGAGGTGCCGTACGTTCGGTGCTTGGATCGGTCGGATCATGAAGACGTACGACTACATCAACCGCGTTGTGCTAATGCTTCCGCTTACGGTCTACGAGGGTACGTGGACGAACACTCTCCCCTCTCGTTGCTATGCCATCACCATGATCTTGCGTGTGCGTAGGAAATTTTTTGAAATTACTACGTTCCCCAACAGTGGTATCAGAGCCTAGGTTTTATGCGTTGATGTTATATTCACGAGTAGAACACAAGTGAGTTGTGGGCGGTACAAGTCATACTTCTTACCAGCATGTCATACTTTGGTTCGGCGGTATTGTGAGATGAAGCGGCCCGGACCGACATTATGCATACGCTTACGCGAGACTGGTTTCACCGTTACGAGCACTTGTGCTTAAAGGTGGCTGGCGGGTGTCTGTCTCTCTCACTTTAGCTGAATTGAGTCTGGCTACGCCCGGTCCTTGTGAAGGTTAAAACAGCACCAACTTGACGAACTATCATTGTGGTTTTGATGCGTAGGTAAGAACGGTTCTTGCTAAGCCCGTAGCAGCCACGTAAAACTTGCAACAACAAAGTAGAGGACATCTAACTTGTTTTTGCAGGGCATGTTGGGATGCGATATGGTCAAGACGTGATGCTATATTTTATTGTATGAGATGATCATGTTTTGTAACCGAAGTTATCGGCAACTGGCAGGAGCCATATGGTTGTCGCTTTATTGTATGAAATGCAAACACCCTGTAATTGCTTTACTTTATCACTAAGTGGTAGCGATAGTCGTAGAAGCAATAGACGGCGTAACGACAACAATGCTACGATGGAGATCAAGGTGTCGCGCCGGTGACGATGGTGATCACGACGGTGCTTCGGAGATGGAGATCACAAGCACAAGATGATGATGGCCATATCATATCACTTATATTGATTGCATGTGATGTTTATCCTTTATGCATCTTATCTTGCTTTGATTGACGGTAGCATTTTAAGATGATCTCTCACTTAATAATCAAGAAGTGTTCTCCCTGAGTATGCACCGTTGCGAAAGTTCTTCGTGCTGAGACACCACGTGATGATCGGGTGTGATAGGCTCTACGTTCAAATACAACGGGTGCAAAACAGTTGCACACGCGGAATACTCAGGTCATACTTGACGAGCCTAGCATATACAGATATGGCCTCGGAACACGGAGACCGAAAGGTCGAGCGTGAATCATATAGTAGATATGATCAACATATTGATGTTCACCATTGAAACTACTCCATCTCACGTGATGATCGGACATGGTTTAGTTGATTTGGATCACGTGATCACTTAGATGACTAGAGAGATGTCTGTCTAAGTGGGAGTTCTTAAGTAATATGATTAATTGAACTTAAATTTATCATGAACTTAGTACCTGATAGTATTTTGCTTGTCTATGTTTGTTTGTAGATAGATGGCTCGTGTTGTTGTTCCGTTGAATTTTAATGTGTTCCTTGAGAAAGCAAAGTTGAAAGATGATGGTAGCAATTACACGGACTGGGTCCGTAACCTGAGGATTATCCTCATTGCTGCACAAAAAAGTTACGTCCTGGAAGCACCGCTAGGTGCCAGGCCTGTTGCTGATGCAACTAACGACGTTAAGAACGTCTGGCAGAGCAAAGCTGATGACTACTCGATAGTTCAGTGTGCCATGGTTTACGGCTTAGAACCGGGTCTTCAACGACGTTTTGAACGTCATGGAGCATATGAGATGTTCCAGGAGTTGAAGTTAATATTTCAAGCTAATGCCCGGATTGAGAGATATGAAGTCTCCAATAAGTTCTATAGCTGCAAGATGGAGGAGAATAGTTCTGTCAGTGAACACATACTCAAAATGTCTGGGTATAATAATCACTTGATTCAACTGGGAGTTAATCTTCCTGATGATAGTGTCATTGACAGAATTCTTCAATCACTGACACCAAGCTACAAGAGCTTCGTGATGAACTATAATATGCAAGGGATGAACAAGACTATTCCCGAGCTCTTCGCAATGCTAAAAGCTGCGGAGGTAGAAATCTAGAAGGAGCATCAAGTGTTGATGGTTAACAAGACCACCAGTTTCAAGAAAAAGGGCAAAGGGAAGAAGAAGGGTAACTTCAAAAAGAACGGCAAGCAAGTTGCTGCTCAAGAGAAGAAACCCAAGTCTGGACCTAAGCCTGAAACTGAGTGCTTCTACTGCAAGCAGACTGGACACTGGAAGCGGAACTGCCCCAAGTATTTAGCGGATAAGAAGGATGGCAAAGTGAACAAAGGTATATGTGATATACATGTTATTGATGTGTACCTTACTAATGCTCGCAGTAGCACCTGGGTATTTGATACTGGTTCTGTTGCTAATATTTGCAACTCGAAACAGGGACTACGGATTAAGCGAAGATTGGCTAAGGACGAGGTGACGATGCGCGTGGGAAATGGTTCCAAAGTCGATGTGATCGCAGTCGGCACGCTACCTCTACATCTACCATCGGGATTAGTTTTAGACCTAAATAATTGTTATTTGGTGCCAGCGTTAAGCATGAACATTATATCAGGATCTTGTTTGATGCGAGACGGTTATTCATTTAAACCAGAGAATAATGGTTGTTCTATTTATATGAGTAATATCTTTTATGGTCATGCACCCTTGAAGAGTTGTCTAATCTTATTGAACCTCGATAGTAGTGATACACATGTTCATAGTGTTGAAACCAATAGATGCAGAGTTGATAACGATAGTGCAACTTATTTTTGGCACTGTCGTTTAGGTCATATCGGTGTAAAACGCATGAAGAAACTCCATACTGATGGGCTTTTGGAATCACTTGATTATGAATCACTTGGTACTTGCGAACCGTGCCTCATGGGCAAGATGACTAAAATGCCGTTCTCCGGAACTATGGAGCGAGCAACTGATTTGTTGGAAATCATACATACTGATGTTTGTGGTCCAATGAATGTTGAGGCTCGCGGCGGGTATCGTTATTTTCTCACCTTCACAGATGATTTGAGCAGATATGGGTATATCTACTTAATGAAACACAAGTCTGAAACATTTGAAAAGTTCAAAGAATTTCAGAGTGAAGTGGAAAATCATCGTAACAAGAAAATAAAGTTTCTACGATCTGATCGTGGAGGAGAATATTTGAGTTACGAGTTTGGTCTACACTTGAAACAATGCGGAATAGTTTCGCAACTCACGCCACCCGGAACACCACAACGAAATGGTGTGTCCGAACGTCGTAATCGTACTTTACTAGATATGGTGTGATCTATGATGTCTCTTACTGATTTACCGCTATCGTCTTGGGGTTATGCTTTAGAGACGGTCGCATTCACGTTAAATAGGGCACCATCAAAATCCGTTAAGACAACGCCTTATGAACTATGGTTTGGCAAGAAACCAAAGTTGTCGTTTCTTAAAGTTTGGGGCTGCGATGCTTATGTGAAGAAACTTCAACCAGATAAGCTCGAACCCAAATCGGAGAAATATGTCTTCATAGGATACCCAAAAGAGACTATTGGGTACACCTTCTATCACAGATCTGAGGGCAAGATTTTCGTTGCTAAAATCGAATCCTTTCTAGAGAAGGAGTTTCTCTCGAAAGAAGTGAGTGGGAGGAAAGTAGAACTTGATGAGATAACTGTATCTACTCCCTTATTGGAAAGTAGTTCATCACAAGAACCGGTTCCTGTGACAACTACACCAATTAGTGAGGAAGCTAATGATATTGATCATGAAACTTCAGATCAAGTTTCTACTGAACCTCGTAGGTCTACCAGAGTAAGGTCCTGTCACGACCGGTTTTCCAATAAAATATTTATTGAAAAACCAATCTATAGAAATCCAGTTTGAGATAAACCACCTCACTGGCAGACAAACTTTTGATACAATAAGCGAGTAGCATAAATATATTACAGGGTTGAGCCGACGATACTCAACAATTTATTACAAGCGTGCCAATAATTATACATAAAGGAGATTAATGACACAAGGGAATGGTGGCATACTACTGACTCGCAAATAAGGTAGAGGTGGAGTAACACAGTGGGAGTGGTTATGGGATTCTCAAACTAACATCCCATCGAGCGTCGAGGTGAAGCTCGATGAATTTATTAGGGTAGCGGAAGCGGATATGAAACAGTGACCAACTCCAGGGTTGCACGAGACTGACTGGGACTCCTCTAGGCGTCGGATTCGCTATCGAACTCTTCATCCATGAGATCACCTTCGTCAGCATCTGGCCAAATCAACAAGCCAGTGAGTACTTTGAAAGTACTCGCAAGACAGTTCGGACGTAAGATATAACAAATGCCAACATGAAACACATGGATAAGCTAACCAGTACGATCGGACATAGAGGTGATAATGCTGGGTGCCAAACGAGTGTCTGAAAGACTCCTCGAGCGGAAAATGCAGAATAATAATACCGGTGCCAAACGAGTGTCTGAAAGACTCCTCGAGCGGAAAATGCGGAATAATAATGCTGGTGCCAAACGAGTGTCTGAAAGACTCCTCGAGCGGAAAATGCGGAATAAGAATACTGGTGCCAAATGGGTGTCTGAAAGACTCCTCGAGCGGAAAATGCGGAATAATAATGCTGGTGCCAAACGAGTGTCTGAAAGACTCCTCGAGCGGAAAATGCGGAATAAGAATACTGGTGCCAAACGAGTGTCTGAAAGACTCCTCGAGCGGAAAATGCGGAATAATAATGCCACAATCGGGCGTCTGAGCGACACTACATAAAGGGCTTTAAAAAGAAATGCCACAGTCGGGCGTCTGAGCGACACCACATAAAGGGCTTTAAAAAGAAATGCCACAGTCGGGCGTGTGAGCGACACCACATAAAGGGCTTTAAAAAGAAATGCCACAGTCGGGCGTCTGAGCGACACCACATAAAGGGCTTTAAAAAGAAATGCCACAGTCGGGCGTCTGAGCGACACCACATAAAGGGCTTTAAAAAGAAATGCCACAGTCGGTCGTCTGAGTGACACCACATAAAGGGCTTTAAAAAGAAATGCCACAGTCGGGCGTCTGAGCGACACCACATAAAGGGCTTTAAAAAGAAATGCCACAGTCGGGCGTCTAAGCGACACCACATAAAGGGCTTTAAAAAGAAATGCCACAGTCGGGCGTCTGAGCGACACCACATAAAGGGCTTTAAAAGAAATGCCACAGTCGGGCGTCTGAGCGACACCACATAAAGGGCTTTTAACTGTTAATGAAATAATATATCATCATGAATATATTTAACTCATGGAGAATAACGGATTAGTACATCCACAAGGATAAACATTTAATCGGTCTTAGTGCCCATGTGTCCCACCGGGTAATCTGTCACCAAACTGGCACATGACTGTTAGCAGGAAACTTGGGAACAGATAATATGATTTAAGGGTATAGAGCTCTGCAGAGTTTGTACAAAAATTTCCCACAGTCGACGGATTTCAGTAGTCACTAGGACTAGTTCCGTTACGGTATTTCAGAAGAAAAACACGGCAATCGAGTACACACCCATCCAAATCTTCGATGCCAGGAATCACCCTCAACATCGTCCAAGAAAAACTATTGACACGGGGAGATCACAATCTCGAATAGCATGGGATCAAATTTATATACGCGCGCTCTAAGGGGTGCCCCCCTCTCGGTCCCAACCGGAAACACCCATGCCCCCTGACCGGATGCCTGGCTTTAATCCAGGGCCATGGAACCAGCATCCCGGCCTCTCCTTTTGGTGTGTACCAAGAAAGCGGTTTACGACTTACTAAACCATATCCCTTTCGGGAAACATGTGGTAGTACAGGGAAAGGGAATGGATATGAACCAACCGATACGGGTTGGTACTGAAGATAACTTGCATGGCCTAAGACTGGCATGCTACAACACTGCCATCTTACCCATCTTCATGCCAACACATGGCCTTACATACTCACGTCCACCGACGTGTGAAATCATCGGGCTTACTTGCTCCAACAATGCATAATGAACGGTTCATCGGTATGCTCCACACATGCCATGAAACTATCTACATGCAAACATGCCAATACACTCATCATATCAAAAGTTCGAACATGCTTGCCTGGTTCAGAGTAGTCGGAGCCTAGCTCGGTGAAGTTCGCGGCCCCGTCACCTCCGTCGGTATCTATGGTACAGAGAAAACATACGCGCTAACGTGAATATCGAGAGGTGCAGAAGAAGTATTGCAAATATTATTCCAATAAATCTGATAAAAAACTAGACAAAATTTTGAAGAGAACAGAGAAAGAATCAATCAAAAATATGCTTCTGATAAAAAGTTATAAAGGTTTTTGCCCAGGGACTCATCTGTAATGAAACAAAAACTTCCCAGGGTTCTAACTGAGAAAACAGAAAACGGTTCGTTTGGAAATGCGCAAGCGCAACAGAGAAAGCGCATTTTGCCCGAAGGCGTCAGCAGAAAACGTTTCGCAATTAAAAGAACAGAGGCTGACGTGTGGGGTCTGCATGTCAGGTTTGAAAAGGCTCGCCGGCGCCCGAAGACGGTGGTGGACGCCGGCGTCGAACTACGGCGAATTAGGAGAAACGGAGGGTACCAAGAGCTTTGGTGTCTTCTTCCGCGTCGGTGGGTGGTGGACTCGTCCAACAGGGAGCACCACGTCAACGGCGACACTAGCTCCGGCGGACGGCGGTTCGGGTGAGGATGGGGAACTCCGGTGGAGGGCTGCAAGCTTCAAATTGAAGTGCGGGTCAGAATGAGGGATGCGTGGAGAAGCTACTAGCAGGAGAATGGAGGTGGAGGAGCACGCACGGGGGCGAATCGGGCTGGATCCAGTGGCGGGTCGCGGCGGTCGGAGTCGAGGAAGGAGACCTCCTCGGGGCCCTTCCAGAGGCCTGGCATGCTCTAGGGGGTGTGCATGGCTAGTGGGTGCTCGAGTTGAAGCTCGGGGCCTCTATTCATAGGCAGATCGACGGGGTGGCCGTAAACGGAGAGTCTCCGGCGAGCGATTACGGCGGAGCAGTGGATTAGAGGGTGGCTTGAGCGGTCGGGCAGCATCAGTGGAGGTTACTGAACTCATTCTGCTACTAAACGGAGCTGGCCCCGGCGTAATGGCGTCTGTCCACGGTGAGGTGACCGCACGGGCTCAACGGCGGCAGAGAGCGCGCGCTGTGCGCGTCGCGCCACGGCGACGGTGCTGCATGCGTGCGCTGGCGCGGAGATGGCCACGCGGAGCCATCAGCGGGGTTGTGCGGCGCGGAACGGCGTTGAGCCGCCGTTCTGCTCCCTGTTGGCTGCCACGGCGGTTCAGCCGCCGCGGGACACGCCGGCGTGGTCGGGCCAGAGCGCCACCGACGCCAGGAAGAAGCCAAGCGCGCGTGCGGGGCTCTGGACACGCAGACCAGGCGGCGAGCAACGTGCCAAGGGCACTGTGTGCGCGTGACTGAAGATGATCTGCAGAAAACAACACTGAAGACTGAATTTGACTGAAAGTGTTCGAACAGTGCATGCAAGGTGTTCGACAGAATGATCCAGGCATGTAGGGATTTTTCCTTGGGCTGATTTTTGGTGGAGTGACTTCTCATTGCTCTAGTAGGCTGCCTGATTTTTGGTGGAATTTTTGGAGAAGTGTAGATATGAATTTCACCAAATTTGACAAATCTGGTCCAAACTTGCAGGGAGTGTAAGTTGAAAAATTTGAAAAGAAGATGAGTGGATCAAGATGGTTCTGGGTTGTGGGTGCAAAGGACTAGCCAGTCGAGTTGGTTTGAAGTCAAATCTCAAATGGAAAAGGGTACTTGCTTTGAAAATCCATTAGGCTAAAATAATTGACAGAAAAAGAATTTGAGAGATAAAACAAAATCCAAAACTTGTTTGGATGAGTTGGGATAGGAAGTTTGAGTTGTTGACAAGGAGGGGAGAAGATGTTGGAGTGGTTTTACCTCATGGGCAAAATTCAAGGTCATGGATGGTTTTCAATAGAATGAAAAACCCAAATCTTTTTCATAGAGTTTTTCTTAAAAGGAAAACTCCCAAAAATAAAATCTGAGAAGGGAAACAATAGAGAAGGAGTTTTTAAGAAGGTCAAACCCAAGGCTTGAAGGAGAAAACAGAAATAGCAAACCCTAGTCAAGGAAAAGGAATTTTAAGAGGGTTGTTTTACTGAAAGCCTCAAATTTCAAGGAAAATCCAGCAAGGATTTTGCTAAAACCCAAATGAAGATTTTGGAGTGTCACAGGTCCGCACCAAAGTGGTACGGTAATCCTCTCTTTCCCATGTTGCTTCACTTTCGGTGTGATTACTCCACTGAACTTTGAAAAAATTGACGGTCTTCTGTCGGGTCCTCCTTTCAGACTCCTCTAGTATTCTTACTGGGTGTTCCCGATAAGTGAGGTCTGATTGCACGTCTATGCTCTCATGGGATACTTGTTTCTCTGGGTTGCTCACACATTTCCTCAATTGCGATACGTGGAACACGTTGTGGATATCTGATAGTTCCTCAGGTAGGTCTAGCTGATATGCTACTGTGCCTTTTCGTGCCGTTATACAGAATGGCCCGATGAATCTTGGCGCTAGCTTTCCCTTAATTTGAATCGCTGCAACCCCCTCATAGGTGATACTCGTAGGTACACGAATTCACCGGGTTCGAAGTTGACCCCACGATGTTTCTGATCGTAATAACTCTTTTGCCGGCTTTGGGCGGTCTTGAGTCGATTTCTGATTAGTTGGACCTTTTCCTCGGCTTCCTTGAGCAAGTCTGGGCCGAAGATACGGCTGTCTTCGGTCTCTGACCAATTTAACGGGGTACGACATCTTCGCCCATACAAGGCTTCAAATGGTGCCATTTGTAGGCTGGCCTGATGACTGTTGTTGTATGCGAACTCGGCGTATGGCAGGCTGTCTTCCCAACTGGCTCCGTAGGTGAGGACACATGCTCTCAGCATGTCCTCTAAAATATGGTTTACCCGTTCCGTTTGTCCATCTGTCTGGGGGTGGTATGCCGTACTGAAGGCTAGTTGAGTTCCTAGAGCCTGTTGTAACTGCTCCCAGAATCTCGAGACGAACTGTGTTCCTCTGTCAGATATTATAGTCTTCGGGACACCGTGCAGACAAACTATGCGAGAGAGATATATTTTGGCAAGCTTCTGAGTGGTGTGGGTCGTCTTTACTGGAATGAAATGTGCCACCTTAGTCAATCTGTCGGTGATAACCCATATGGCATCATTCCCGTGTCGTGATCGAGGTAGTCCGACAATGAAATCCATCCCTATTTCATCCCATTTCCACTCAGGTATTTTATTTGGTTGCAGTAGTCCAGCTGGTCTCTGATGTTCGGCCTTTATACGTTGACAAGAGTCGCAGCATGCAATGAAGGTGGCTATGTCCCTTTTCATACCGTGCCACCAAAATCCTTCTTGGATATCCTTATACATCTTGGTCCCTCCAGGGTGGATCGAATATGGAGCGGTGTGGGCTTCAGCTAGAATTTGCCGTTTGAGGTCTTCTATGTCTGGCACGCAGAGTCTGTTTCCGTACCATAGTGTCCCTTCTTCGTCTATGATGAATTCCGAGGCCTTGCCCATACTCGCCTTTCTTTTGATGCCTTCAATGCTGGGGTGACCCGGCTGGGCTTCTTTGATTCTTGCCACAAGGTTGGGCTGTATCTCCAAGTTTGTTATGGTGCCTTCTGCTACCATCAACAAGTTGAGTCTGGCAAATTCCCGTTGGAATTCGGGTCTTAAGTTGGGCAGACTGTTGTTGTTGGCGCTGGGGTTCCGACTAAGAGCATCGGCTACTACATTTGCTTTTCCAGGATGATAGTGGATTCCGACATCATAATCCTTTACTAGCTCCAACCAGCGTCGTTGCCTTAAATTCAGCTCTGGCTGTGTGAAAATATATTTGAGACTTTTATGGTCCGTATATATTTCACATCGATTTCCAAGTAGGAAGTGCCTCCATTCCTTGAGTGCATGAATAACTGCTGCCATTTCTAAGTCATGAGTAGGATAGTTTTCCTCATGCTTGCGAAGTTGCCTTGAAGCGTATGCGACAACCTTGCCTTCTTTCATTAATACGCATCTGAGTCCCTTCCTGGACGCGTCACAATATACTTCAAAATTCTTGCGTATGTCTGGCACAATCAATACTGGTGCTGTTGTTAATTTCCATTTTAGTTCTTGGAAACTTTTCTCACAGGCTTCTGTCCATTCAAATTTCTTATCTTTCTTGAGCAACTGCGTCATTGGCTTGGCTATGGTGGAGAATCCTTCAATAAATCTGCGGTAATATCCTGCCATTCCCAAGAAACTTCGTATGTCCGTTACGCTGGTTGGTGACTTCCAGCCAAGTACGGCCTTGACTTTCTCTGGGTCCACGGCGATCCCGTCTTGGGTTAGCACGTGGCCTAGAAAGCCTATTTGCCTTAACCAAAACTCACTTGCTGAACTTGGCGTACAATTGGTGTTTCCTGAGTTCTCCTAGTACAATTCTGAGATGTTCAGCGTGTTCTTCTGGTGTTTTGGAGTATACTAAAATATCATCGATGAATACCACAACGAACTTGTCCATAAACTTCATAAATACTTTGTTCATAAGGTGAACAAAATATGCAGGGGCATTTGTTAATCCAAAAGGCATTACTGTGAACTCATACAGTCCATATCTGGAGGTGAAGGCTGTCTTGGGGATATCTTCTGTTCGTACCTTTAATTGATGGTATCCTGACCTTAGGTCGATTTTTGAGAATACCTTGGCCTTAGCGAGTTGATCGAATAAATCATTTATTCTTGGCATCGGGTATTTGTTCTTGATCGTGACCATGTTGAGTGCTCGGTAGTCAATACACAATCGCAGTGTTCCATCTTTCTTTTTGGCAAACAAAATTGGTGATCCCCATGGTGAGGAACTGGCTCGAATGTATCCCTTGTCAAGCAATTCCTTTATTTGTTTCTTCAATTCAACCAACTCGGACGGTGCCATTCTGTATGGTTTCTTGTATATGGGGGTGGTTCCTGGTGCTAGCTCAATGCTGAATTCTATCTCTCGGTCGGGTGGCATGCCTGGTAGCTCTTCGGGAAATACGTCTGGAAATTCACGTACTACTGGAACCTTATTTAATTCAGAAATGTCTACCTTGTTCAGTCTTGGTTGTCTGGGTATTTCTCTCTCTTTGGCGGATACTTTTATTGTTTCCCCATGGTGGTGTGTGAGAATCACGGTCCGATTGAAACAATCAATGAAACCTTTGTTAGTGGTTAACCAGTCCATCCCTAGGATGACATCTAGTCCTTTATTTTCCAACACAATGAGATTGGCGTGAAACTTCAATCCTTTGAACTCAACGATCACATCCTGACAGTAATTCTGAGTAACTTGCTGAATTCCAGGGGACTTGATGATCATGGATTTCTCCAAAGGAAGCATCGAAAAATTATTTTGCGAAGCAAAACTTTTCGAGATAAAAGAGTGAGAAGCTCCAGAATCAAACAAAACCATTGCAGGTATTGTGTTGACAGGGAACGTACCGAGTATGATATCCGGAGCGTTTTGTGCCTCCTCTTTGGTCACGAGGTTCAGATGACCTTTCCTGTGGTTGTTGTTGAGATTGAAGTTGTTTCTCTTGGGCGCTGAATTATTGTTGCCGTTGTTCGGTTTTGGTGCTGAGCTTCTTGGCTTGGGACACTGCTTGGCATAGTGTCCTTCTTCTCCACAGGCGTAACAAGTAACACCTGGGCGTTATGTGCACTCCTTGTCCCTAGCATGGAAATTCTTTGTTGGGCGTGAGACGTTGGATGATGATTTGTGCGTCCCACCCTTCTGAAAATCGGTCTTACTTCGGTGATTGCGAGCATGGTTAGTCTGGTCCCTTTTTCGCTTGCGGATATAATCCAAACTGCGTCTTTCATTTTCCAGAGTAATGGCTTTATCCACCAGTGTCTTAAAATCTGGGAAAGTGTGTATGACCAGTTGGCATTTAAGCGCGGGTGCTAGGCCGTCAAGGAACTTCTCCATTTTCTTGCTTTCAGTCATACACTCTTCGTTAGCGTAGCGGGATAACAGAATAAATTGGCTGTTGTACTCTGACACTGTCATGTTCCTTTGCTTGAGGTCATCGAACTCTCTTTTCTTGATTTTCATAATACTCCTAGGAATATGCGCGCCACGGAAACCTTCTTTGAAATCATCCCAGGTTATATCATTTTCGTTGGGATGCATGTGCGGAAAATTTTCCCACCAGGATGCGGCTGCTCCCGTGAGATAATGCGGTGCGTACAGTACCTTTTCTGGGTCTGAGCATTTTGCAATAATTAACTTTCTCTCCATATCGCGAAGCCAGTCTTCGGCCTCAAGTGGCCTGTCAGTATGAGAAAATGTTGGGGGACGTGTCTTCTGTAGCTCAGATAACTTGGAATGCTGCGGATACTGCCCATGGTGATTTCCCATGTTAATAACTTGGTTCATCATTTCCCGATGTTGTTGCTGACTCTGTTCATAAAGGCGGCACATTTGGGAAAGTGCCGTTTCACTGTCCGGTTGACTTGTCTGACCTCGTGAAAAATTGTTGCCTGATTGAGTATTATAGTGTTGACTTGACTGCCCTTGTGCAAAGTTGTTGCCCGGTTGGTTGCCATAATCTTCCTCTGGTGGAGCTGGCATGGAGCGGGTCCAAGGACGAGACATTTTTCACTCTGGGGATGTATTTATAAAACCCATAAGAAAAATGGAAGGGTTGCGAAGATAAAACCCATAATGCACGAGGTTGACAATTTTTTTTTTGAACCAAGATACCCAAGGGAAAACAAATCGATTTGCGCATAGAGAAGGACTGCATCATTACGCATCTTACACGCGGAGATAATTATACAATACATCACTCAGGATATGCGTACATAATCCTGACATGTTATTTAGGCTAGTGCACTTCTCCAGATCCTACATGATGCGCAAACAAGCTACTTCTCACAACATCTTACATGGTGATGCAACGCATGGCGGCTACGCGTACTCAGTCGGAGATGTTGATGACATCCTTGGCCCTGCCAAGGGTGAGGCGTAGCGAAGCCGGGGACTCGACTTCCTCCTCGCTAATAGGCTCCATGCGAGTAGTGCTGCGCCGAGTAGATGGAGCGGGTGCCAGGGGCGGAACGACACGGATTGGAGTCGGTGCGAGTGGCGATGCAGTGCGCGCTGGAGTGGGCGCAATGACCTGGTTGAACTCCTCGGTGGTAGGCAGGCGACGAGCAGGAGCATGGGATGCAGAGGACAAGACGAAAGTCAGTGGCGGTGCAGTAGGCAGGAGCTCCCTCCTATTGGCGGCACATCCGTGGACTGAGTCCATGCGGGCGGCCACAAAGTCATCCACCAAGTTGTCGAAGGCTGCCTCCAAGGCCCGGAGATACTCAATAAGCATCTCAAAAGCCTCGTCCCGTTCTCCTCTGTGGCAGGAGAATGCGTAGTGACAGGTGTAGGGCACATGGCATGGAAGATAGCGGTAGCGACGAGCCTTCATCGCGGGAAGGGCATCCCTGAGACGAGCTATCGCCTCGCGGGCTGCCATCTGGATGGCATGCTTCTCCGTAGGCATGGCTCTCCCCAAGAACCGGAAGCGGCGTAGATCACCACGCCCTCCCTTGAACTGCACCACGGCCTGGTGCATAGTCAGACTGTCGTTGACTCTGTGCTGACAGAGAGTGACGACTGGGCGCACAGACGGCCCCATCGCGACCTGAACGACGAAGGAGAGGAGCTTGACGAACCCATCGGGTACGTTGGCGAAGGTCTGAGACTCGCAGCTGCGGTCGGCCATCTACAAAAGTGGGCAAAAATCCTGAATGGTCAGATCATATATATATGTTGACTGTTAGAAAAATGACTACTATTGTAAAAACATGCATAAGCTCTATCATGCTCATAACCGATTAGCGATCGCACCTAGTGGCTTCATACAGTCAGCCTGGCTCTGGTACCAAGCTTGTCACGACCGGTTTTCCAGTAAAATATTTATTGAAAAACCAATCTATAGAAATCCAGTTTGAGATAAACCACCTCACTGGCAGACAAACTTTTGATACAATAAGCCAGTAGCATAAATATATTACAGGGTTGAGCTGACGATACTCAACAATTTATTACAAGCGTGCCAATAATTATACATAAAGGCGATTAATGACACAAGGGAATGGTGGCATACTACTGACTCGCAAATAAGGTAGAGGTGGAGTAACACAGTGGGAGTGGTTATGGGATTCTCAAACTAACATCCCATCGAGCGTCGAGGTGAAGCTCGATGAATTTATTAGGGTAGCGGAAGCGGATATGAAACAGTGACCAACTCCAGGGTTGCACGAGACTGACTGGGACTCCTCTAGGCGTCGGATTCGCTATCGAACTCTTCATCCATGAGATCACCTTCGTCAGCATCTGGCCAAATCAACAAGCCAGTGAGTACTTTGAAAGTATTCGCAAGACAGTTCGGACGTAAGATATAACAAATGCCAACATGAAACACATGGATAAGCTAACCAGTACGATCGGACATAGAGGTGATAATGTTGGGTGCCAAACGAGTGTCTGAAAGACTCCTCGAGCGGAAAATGCAGAATAATAATACGGGTGCCAAACGAGTGTCTGAAAGACTCCTCGAGCGGAAAATGCGGAATAATAATGCTGGTGCCAAACGAGTGTCTGAAAGACTCCTCGAGCGGAAAATGCGGAATAAGAATACTGGTGCCAAACGAGTGTCTGAAAAACTCCTCGAGCGGAAAATGCGGAATAATAATGCTGGTGCCAAACGAGTGTCTGAAAGACTCCTCGAGCGGAAAATGCGGAATAAGAATACTGGTGCCAAACGAGTGTCTGAAAGACTCCTCGAGCGGAAAATGCGGAATAATAATGCCACAATCGGGCGTCTGAGCGACACCACATAAAGGGCTTTAAAAAGAAATGCCACAGTCGGGCGTCTGAGCGACACCACATAAAGGGCTTTAAAAAGAAATGCCACAGTCGGGCGTGTGAGCGACACCACATAAAGGGCTTTAAAAAGAAATGCCACAGTCGAGCGTCTGAGCGACACCACATAAAGGGCTTTAAAAAGAAATGCCACAGTCGGGCGTCTGAGCGACACCACATAAAGGGCTTTAAAAAGAAATGCCACAGTCGGTCGTCTGAGTGACACCACATAAAGGGCTTTAAAAAGAAATGCCACAGTCGGGCGTCTGAGCGACACCACATAAAGGGCTTTAAAAAGAAATGCCACAGTCGGGCGTCTGAGCGACACCACATAAAGGGCTTTAAAAAGAAATGCCACAGTCGGGCGTCTGAGCGACACCACATAAAGGGCTTTAAAAGAAATGCCACAGTGGGGCGTCTGAGCGACACCACATAAAGGGCTTTTAACTGTTAATGAAATAATATATCATCATGAATATATTTAACTCATGGAGAATAACGGATTAGTACATCCACAAGGATAAACATTTAACCGGTCTTAGTGCCCATGTGTCCCATCGGGTAATCTGTCACCAAACTGGCACATGACTGTTAGCAGGAAACTTGGGAACAGATAATATGATTTAAGGGTATAGAGCTCTGCAGAGTTTGTACAAAAATTTCCCACACTCGACGGATTTCAGTAGTCACTAGGACTAGTTCCGTTACGGTATTTCAGAAGAAAAACACGGCAATCTAGTACACACCCATCCAACTCTTCGATGCCAGGAATCACCCTCAACATCGTCCAAGAAAAACTATTGAGACGGGGAGATCACAATCTCGAATAGCATGGGACCAAATTTATATACGCGCGCTCTAAGGGGTGCCCCCCTCTCGGTCCCAACCGGAAACACCCATGCCCCCTGACCGGATGCCTGGCTTTAATCCAGGGCCATGGAACCAGCATCCCGGCCTCTCCTTTTGGTGTGTACCAAGAAAGCGGTTTGCGACTTACTAAACCATATCCCTTTCGGGAAACATGTGGTAGTACAGGGAAAGGGAATGGATATGAACCAACCGATACGGGTTGGTACTGAAGATAACTTGCATGGCCTAAGACTGGCATGCTACAACACTGCCATCTTACCCATCTTCATGCCAACACATGGCCTTACATACTCACGTCCACCGACGTGTGAAATCATCGGGCTTACTTGCTCCAACAATGCATAATGAACGGTTCATCGGTATGCTCCACACATGCCATGAAACTATCTACATGCAAACATGCCAATACACTCATCATATCAAAAGTTCGAACATGCTTGCCTGGTTCAGAGTAGTCGGAGCCTAGCTCGGTGAAGTTCGCGGCCCCGTCACCTCCGTCGGTATCTATGGTACAGAGAAAACATACGCGCTAACGTGAATACCGAGAGGTGCAGGAGAAGTATTGCAAATATTATTCCAATAAATCTGATAAAAAACTAGAAATTTTTATGAAGAGAACAGAGAAAGAATCAATCAAAAATATGCTTCTGATAAAAAGTTATAAAGGTTTTTGCCCAGGGACTCATCTGTAATGAAACAGAAACTTCCCAGGGTTCTAACTGAGAAAACAGAAAACGGTTCGTTTGGAAATGCGCAAGCGCAACAGAGAAAGCGCATTTTGCCCGAAGGCTTTAACAGAAAACGTTTCGCAATTAAAAGAACAGAGGCTGACATGCGGGGTCCGCATGTCAGGTTTGAAAAGGCTCGCCAGCGCCCGAAGACGGCGGTGGACGCCGGCGTCGAACTACGGCGAATTAGGAGAAACGAAGGGTACCAAGAGCTTCGGTGTCTTCTTCCGCGTCGGTGGGTGGTGGACTCGTCCAACAGGGAGCACCACGTCAACGGCGACACTAGCTCCGGCGGACGGCGGTTCGGGTGAGGATGGGGAACTCCGGTGGAGGGCTGCAAGCTTCAAATTGAAGTGCGGGTCAGAATGAGGGATGCGTGGAGAAGCTACTGGCAGGAGAATGGAGGTGGAGGAGCACGCACGGGGGCGAATCGGGCTAGATCCAGTGGCGGGTCGCGGCGGTCGGAGTCGAGGAAGGAGACCTCCTCGGGGCCCTTCCAGAGGCCTGGCGTGCTCTAGGGGGTGTGCATGGCTAGTGGGTGCTCGAGTTGAAGCTCGGGGCCTCTATTTATAGGCAGATCGACGGGGTGGCCGTAAACGGAGAGTCTCCGGCGAGCGATTACGGCGGAGCAGTGGATTAGAGGGTGGCTTGAGCGGTCGGGCAGCATCAGTGGAGGTTACTGAACTCGTTCTGCTACTAAACGGAGCTGGCCCCAGCGTAATGGCGTCTGTCCACGGTGAGGTGACCGCACGGGCTCAACGGCGGCAGAGCGCGCGCGCTGTGCGCGTCGCGCCACGATGACGGTGCTGCATGCGTGCGCTGGCGCGGAGATGGCCACGCGGAGCCATCAGCGGGGCTGTGCGGCGCGGAACGACGTTGAGCCGCCGTTCTGCTCCCTGTTGGCTGCCACGGCGGTTCAGCCGCCGCGGGACACGCCGGCGTGGTCGGGTCAGAGCGCCACCGACGCCAGGAAGAAGCCAAGCGCACGTGCGGGGCTCTGGACACGCAGACCAGGCGGTGAGCAACGTGCCAAGGGCACTGTGTGCGCGTGACTGAAGATGATCTGCAGAAAACAACACTGAAGACTGAATTTGACTGAAAGTGTTCGAACAGTGCATGCAAGGTGTTCGACAGAATGATCCAGGCATGTAGGGATTTTTCCTTGGGCTGATTTTTGGTGGAGTGACTTCTCATTGCTCTAGTAGGCTGCCTGATTTTTGGTGGAATTTTTGGAGAAGTGTAGATATGAATTTCACCAAATTTGACAAATCTGGTCCAAACTTGCAGGGAGTGTAAGTTGAAAAATTTGAAAAGAAGATGAGTGGATCAAGATGGTTCTGGGTTGTGGGTGCAAAGGACTAGCCAGTGGAGTTGGTTTGAAGTCAAATCTCAAATGGAAAAGGGTACTTGCTTTGAAAATCCATTAGGCTAAAATAATTGACAGAAAAAGAATTTGAGAGATAAAACAAAATCCAAAACTTGTTTGGATGAGTTGGGATAGGAAGTTTGAGTTGTTGACAAGGAGGGGAGAAGATGTTGGAGTGGTTTTACCTCATGGGCAAAATTCAAGGTCATGGATGGTTTTCAATAGAATGAAAAACCCAAATCTTTTTCATAGAGTTTTTCTTAAAAGGAAAACTCCCAAAAATAAAATCTGAGAAGGGAAACAATAGAGAAGGAGTTTTTAAGAAGGTCAAACCCAAGGCTTGAAGGAGAAAATAGAAATAGCAAACCCTAGTCAAGGAAAAGGAATTTTAAGAGGGTTGTTTTACTGAAAGCCTCAAATTTCAAGGAAAATCCAGCAAGGATTTTGCTAAAACCCAAATGAAGATTTTGGAGTGTCACAACACCTACCCCCTTAGGAAAAATCTCGTCCCCGAGATTTCAGTTGATCCTTAAATAAGTGCGGATGCTCTGCTCGAAGAAAATCCTCTCTTTCCCATGTTGCTTCACTTTCGGTGTGATTACTCCACTGAACTTTGAAAAATTTGACGGTCTTCTGTCGGGTCCTCCTTTCAGACTCCTCTAGTATTCTTACTGGGTGTTCCCAATAAGTGAGGTCTGATTGCACGTCTATGCTCTCATGGGATACTTGTTTCTCTGGGTTGCTCACACATTTCCTCAATTGCGATACGTGCAACACGTTGTGGATATCTGATAGTTCCACAGGTAGGTCTAGCTGATATGCTACTGTGCCTTTTCGTGCCGTTATACAGAATGGCCCGATGAATCTTGGCGCTAGCTTTCCCTTAATTTTGAATCGCTGCAACCCCCTCATAGGTGATACTCATAGGTACACGAATTCACCGGGTTCGAAGTTGACCCCACGATGTTTCTGATCGTAATAACTCTTTTGCCGGCTTTGGGCGGTCTTGAGTCGATTTCTGATTAGTTGGACCTTTTCCTCGGCTTCCTTGAGCAAGTATGGGCTGAAGATACGGCTGTCTCCGGTCTCTGACCAATTTAACGGGGTACGACATCTTTGCCCATACAAGGCTTCAAATGGTGCCATTTGTAGGCTGGCCTGATGACTGTTGTTGTATGCGAACTCGGCGTATGGCAGACTGTCTTCCCAACTGGCTCCGTAGGTGAGGACACATGCTCTCAGCATGTCCTATAAAATCTGGTTTACCCGTTCCATTTGTCCATCTGTCTGGGGGTGGTATGCCTTACTGAAGGCTAGTTGAGTTCTTAGAGCCTGTTGTAACTGCTCCCAGAATCTCGAGACGAACTGTGTTCCTCTGTCAGATATTATAGTCTTCGGGACACCGTGCAGACAAACTATGCGAGAGAGATATATTTTGGCAAGCTTCTGAGTGGTGTGGGTCGTCTTTACTGGAATGAAATGTGCCACCTTAGTCAATCTGTCGGTGATAACCCATATGGCATCATTCCCGTGTCGTGATCGAGGTAGTCCGACAATGAAATCCATCCCTATTTCATCCCATTTCCACTCAGGTATTTTATTTGGTTGCAGTAGTCCAACTGGTCTCTGATGTTCGGCCTTTATACGTTGACAAGAGTCGCAGCATGCAATGAAGGTGGCTATGTCCCTTTTCATACCGTGCCACCAAAATCCTTCTTGGATATCCTTATACATCTTGGTTCCTTCAGGGTGGATCGAATATGGAGCGGTGTGGGCTTCAGCTAGAATTTGCCGTTTGAAGTCTTCTATGTCTGGCACGCAGAGTCTGTTTCCGTACCATAGTGTCCCTTCTTCGTCTATGATGAATTCCGAGGCCTTGCCCATACTCGCCTTTCTTTTGATGCCTTCAATGCTGGGGTGACCCGGCTGGGCTTCTTTGATTCTTGCCACAAGGTTGCGCTGTATCTCCAAGTTTGTTATGGTGCCTTCTGCTACCATCAACAAGTTGAGTCTGGCAAATTCCCGTTGGAATTCGGGTCTTAAGTTGGGCAGACTGTTGTTGTTGGCGCTGGGGTTCCGACTAAGAGCATCGGCTACTACATTTGCTTTTCCTGGATGAGAGTGGATTCCGACATCATAATCCTTTACTAGCTCCAACCAGTGTCATTTCCTTAAATTCAGCTCTGGCTGTGTGAAAATATATTTGAGACTTTTATGGTCCGTATATATTTCACATCGATTTCCAAGTAGGAAGTGCCTCCATTCCTTGAGTGCATGAATAACTGCTGCCATTTCTAAGTCATGAGTAGGATAGTTTTCCTCATGCTTGCGAAGTTGCCTTGAAGCGTATGCGACAACCTTGCCTTCTTTCATTAATACGCATCCGAGTCCCTTCCTGGACGCGTCACAATATACTTCAAAATTCTTGCGTATGTCTGGCACAATCAATACTGGTGCTGTTGTTAATTTCTGTTTTAGTTCTTGGAAACTTTTCTCACAGGCTTCTGTCCATTCAAATTTCTTATCTTTCTTGAGCAACTGCGTCATTGGCTTGGCTATGGTGGAGAATCCTTCAATAAATCTGCGGTAATATCCTGCCATTCCCAAGAAACTTCGTATGTCCGTTACGCTGGTTGGTGACTTCCAGCCAAGTACGGCCTTGACTTTCTCTGGGTCCACGGCGATCCCGTCTTGGGTTAGCACGTGGCCTAGAAAGCCTATTTGCCTTAACCAAAACTCACTTGCTGAACTTGGCGTACAATTGGTGTTTCCTGAGTTCTCCTAGTACAATTCTGAGATGTTCAGCGTGTTCTTCTGGTGTTTTGGAGTATACTAAAATATCATCGATGAATACCACAACGAACTTGTCCATAAACTTCATAAATACTTTGTTCATAAGGTGAACAAAATATGCAGGGGCATTTGTTAATCCAAAAGGCATTACTGTGAACTCATACAGTCCATATCTGGAGGTGAAGGCTGTCTTGGGGATATCTTCTGTTCGTACCTTTAATTGATGGTATCCTGACCTTAGGTCGATTTTTGAGAATACCTTGGCCTTAGCGAGTTGATCGAATAAATCATTTATTCTTGGCATCGGGTATTTGTTCTTGATCGTGACCATGTTGAGTGCTCGGTAGTCAATACACAATCGCAGTGTTCCATCTTTCTTTTTGGCAAACAAAATTGGTGATCCCCATGGTGAGGAACTGGCTCGAATGTATCCCTTGTCAAGCAATTCCTTTATTTGTTTCTTCAATTCAACCAACTCGGACGGTGCCATTCTGTATGGTTTCTTGTATATGGGGGTGGTTCCTGGTGCTAGCTCAATGCTGAATTCTATCTCTCGGTCGGGTGGCATGCCTGGTAGCTCTTCGGGAAATACGTCTGGAAATTCACGTACTACTGGAACCTTATTTAATTCAGAAATGTCTACCTTGTTCAGTCTTGGTTGTCTGGGTATTTCTCTCTCTTTGGCGGATACTTTTATTGTTTCCCCATGGTGGTGTGTGAGAATCACGGTCCGATTGAAACAATCAATGAAACCTTTGTTAGTGGTTAACCAGTCCATCCCTAGGATGACATCTAGTCCTTTATTTTCCAACACAATGAGATTGGCGTGAAACTTCAATCCTTTGAACTCAACGATCACATCCTGACAGTAATTCTAAGTAACTTGCTGAATTCTAGGGGACTTGATGATCATGGATTTCTCCAAAGGAAGCATCGAAAAATTATTTTGCGAAGCAAAACTTTTCGAGATAAAAGAGTGAGAAGCTCCAGAATCAAACAAAACCATTGCAGGTATTATGTTGACAGGGAACGTACCGAGTATGATATCCGGAGCGTTTTGTGCCTCCTCTTTGGTCACGAGGTTCAGATGACCTTTCCTGTGGTTGTTGTTGAGATTGAAGTTGTTTCGCTTGGGCGCTGAATTATTGTTGCCGTTGTTCGGTTTTGGTGCTGAGCTTCTTGGCTTGGGACACTGCTTGGCATAGTGTCCTTCTTCTCCATAGGCGTAACAAGTAACACCTGGGCGATATGTGAACTCCTTGTCCCTAGCATGGAAATTCTTTGTTGGGCGTGAGACGTTGGATGATGATTTGTGCGTCCCACCCTTCTGAAAATCGGTCTTACTTTGGTGATCGCGAGCATGGTTAGTCTGGTCCCTTTTTCGCTTGCGGATATCATCCAAACTGCGTCTTTCATTTTCCAGAGTAATGGCTTTATCCACCAGTGTCTTAAAATCTGGGAAAGTGTGTATGACCAGTTGGCATTTAAGCGCGGGTGCTAGGCCGTCAACGAACTTCTCCATTTTCTTGCTTTCAGTCATACGCTCTTCGTTGGCCTAGCGGGATAACAGAATAAATTGGCTGTTGTACTCTGACACTGTCATGTTCCTTTGCTTGAGGTCATCGAACTCTCTTTTCTTGATTTTCATAATACTCCTAGGAATATGCGCGCCACGGAAACCTTCTTTGAAATCATCCCAGGTTATATCATTTTCGTTGGGATGCATGTGCAGAAAATTTTCCCACCAGGATGCAGCTGCTCCCGTGAGATAATGCGGTGCGTATAGTACCTTTTCTGGGTCTGAGCATTTTGCAATAATTAACTTTCTCTCCATATCGCGAAGCCAGTCTTCGGCCTCAAGTGGCCTGTCAGTATGAGAAAATGTTGGGGGACGTGTCTTCTGTAGCTCAGATAACTTGGAATGCTGCGGATACTGCCCATGGTGATTTCCATGTTAATAACTTGGTTCATCATTTCCCGATGTTGTTGCTGACTCTGTTCATAAAGGCGGCACATTTGGGAAAGTGCCGTTTCACTGTCCGGTTGACTTGTCTGACCTCGTGAAAAATTGTTGCCTGATTGAGTATTATAGTGTTGACTTGACTGCCCTTGTGCAAAGTTGTTGCCCGGTTGGTTGCCATAATCTTCCTCTGGTGGAGCTGGCATGGAGCGGGTCCAAGGACGAGACATTTTTCACTCTGGGGATGTATTTATAAAACCCATAAGAAAAAGGGAAGGGTTGCGAAGATAAAACCCATAATGCACGAGGTTGACAATTTTTTTTTTGAACCAAGATACCCAAGGGAAAACAAATCGATTTGCGCATAGAGAAGGACTGCATCATTACGCATCTTACACGCGGAGATAATTATACAATACATCACTCAGGATATGCGTACATAATCCTGACATGTTATTTAGGCTAGTGCACTTCTCCAGATCCTACATGATGCGCAAACAAGCTACTTCTCACAACATCTTACATGGTGATGCAACGCATGGCGGCTACGCATACTCAGTCGGAGATGTTGATGACATCCTTGGCCCTGCCAAGGGTGAGGCGTAGCGAAGCCGGGGACTCGACTTCCTCCTCGCTAATAGGCTCCATGCGAGTAGTGCTGCGCCGAGTAGATGGAGCGGGTGCCAGGGGCGGAACGACACGGATTGGAGTCGGTGCGAGTGGCGATGCAGTGCGCGCTGGAGTGGGCGCAATGACCTGGTTGAACTCCTCGGTGGTAGGCAGGCGACGAGCAGGAGCATGGGATGCAGAGGACGAGACGAAAGTCAGTGGCGGTGCAGTAGGCAGGAGCTCCCTCCTGTTGGCGGCACATCCGTGGACTGAGTCCATGCGGGCGGCCACAAAGTCATCCACCAAGTTGTCGAAGGCTGCCTCCAAGGCCCGGAGATACTCAATAAGCATCTCAAAAGCCTCGTCCCGTTCTCCTCTGTGGCAGGAGAATGCGTAGTGACAGGTGTAGGGCACATGGCATGGAAGATAGCGGTAGCGACGAGCCTTCATCGCGGGAAGGGCATCCCTGAGACGAGCTCTCGCCTCGCGGGCTGCCATCTGGATGGCATGCTTCTCCGTAGGCATGGCTCTCCCCAAGAACCGGAAGCGGCGTAGATCACCACGCCCTCCCTTGAACTGCACCACGGCCTGGTGCATAGTCAGACTGTCGTTGACTCTGTGCTGACAGAGAGTGACGACTGGGCGCACAGACGGCCCCATCGCGACCTGAACGACGAACGAGAGGAGCTTGACGAACCCATCGGGTACGTTGGCGAAGGTCTGAGACTCGCAGCTGCGGTCGGCCATCTACAAAAGTGGGCAAAAATCCTGAATGGTCAGATCATATATATATGTTGACTGTTAGAAAAATGACTACTATTGTAAAAACATGCATAAGCTCTATCATGCTCATAACCGATTAGCGATCGCACCTAGTGGCTTCCTACAGTCAGCCTGGCTCTGGTACCAAGCTTGTCACGACCGGTTTTCCAGTAAAATATTTATTGAAAAACCAATCTATAGAAATCCAGTTTGAGATAAACCACCTCACTGGCAGACAAACTTTTGATACAATAAGCCAGTAGCATAAATATATTACAGGGTTGAGCTGACGATACTCAACAATTTATTACAAGCGTGCCAATAATTATACATAAAGGCGATTAATGACACAAGGGAATGGTGGCATACTACTGACTCGCAAATAAGGTAGAGGTGGATTAACACAGTGGGAGTGGTTATGGGATTCTCAAACTAACATCCCATCGAGCGTCGAGGTGAAGTTCGATGAATTTATTAGGGTAGCGGAAGCGGATATGAAACAATGACCAACTCCAGGGTTGCACGAGACTGACTGGGACTCCTCTAGGCGTCGGATTCGCTATCGAACTCTTCATCCATGAGATCACCTTCGTCAGCATCTGGCCAAATCAACAAGCCAGTGAGTACTTTGAAAGTACTCGCAAGACAGTTCGGACGTAAGATATAACAAATGCCAACATGAAACACATGGATAAGCTAACCAGTACGATCGGACATAGAGGTGATAATGCTGGGTGCCAAACGAGTGTCTGAAAGACTCCTCGAGCGGAAAATGCAGAATAATAATACCGGTGCCAAACGAGTGTCTGAAAGACTCCTCGAGCGGAAAATGCGGAATAATAATGCTGGTGCCAAACGAGTGTCTGAAAGACTCCTCGAGCGGAAAATGCGGAATAAGAATACTGGTGCCAAACGAGTGTCTGAAAGACTCCTCGAGCGAAAAATGCGGAATAATAATGCTGGTGCCAAACGAGTGTCTGAAAGACTCCTCGAGCGGAAAATGCGGAATAATAATGCCACAATCGGGCGTCTGAGCGACACCACATAAAGGGCTTTAAAAAGAAATACCACAGTCGGGCGTCTGAGCGACACCACATAAAGGGCTTTAAAAAGAAATGCCACAGTCGGGCGTCTGAGCGACACCACATAAAGGGCTTTAAAAAGAAATGCCACAGTCGGGCGTGTGAGCGACACCACATAAAGGGCTTTAAAAAGAAATGCCACAGTCGGGCGTCTGAGCGACACCACATAAAGGGCTTTAAAAAGAAATGCCACAGTCGGGCGTCTGAGCGACACCACATAAAGGGCTTTAAAAAGAAATGCCACAGTCGAGCGTCTGAGCGACACCACATAAAGGGCTTTAAAAAGAAATGCCATAGTCGGGCGTCTGAGCGACACCACATAAAGGGCTTTAAAAGAAATGCCACAGTCAGGCGTCTGAGCGACACCACATAAAGGGCTTTTAACTGTTAATGAAATAATATATCATCATGAATATATTTAACTCATGGAGAATAACGGATTAGTACATCCACAAGGATAAACATTTAACCGGTCTTAGTGCCCATGTGTCCCACCGGGTAATCTGTCACCAAACTGGCACATGACTGTTAGCAGGAAACTTGGGAACAGATAATATGATTTAAGGGTATAGATCTCTGCAGAGTTTGTACAAAAATTTCCCACAGTCGACGGATTTCAGTAGTCACTAGGACTAGTTCCGTTACGGTATTTCAGAAGAAAAACACGGCAATCTAGTACACACCCATCCAACTCTTCGATGCCAGGAATCACCCTCAACATCGTCCAAGAAAAACTATTGAGACGGGGAGATCACAATCTCGAATAGCATGGGATCAAATTTTATACGCGCGCTCTAAGGGGTGCCCCCCTCTCGGTCCCAACCGGAAACACCCATGCCCCCTGACCGGATGCCTGGCTTTAATCCAGGGCCATGGAACCAGCATCCCGGCCTCTCCTTTTGGTGTGTACCAAGAAAGCGGTTTGCGACTTACTAAACCATATCCCTTTCGGGAAACATGTGGTAGTACAGGGAAAGGGAATGGATATGAACCAACCGATACGGGTTGGTACTGAAGATAACTTGCATGGCCTAAGACTGGCATGCTACAACACGGCCACCTTACCCATCTTCATGCCAACACATGGCCTTACATACTCACGTCCACCGATGTGTGAAATCATCGGGCTTACTTGCTCCAACAATGCATAATGAACGGTTCATCGGTATGCTCCACACATGCCATGAAACTATCTACATGCAAACATGCCAATACACTCATCATATCAAAAGTTCGAACATGCTTGCCTGGTTCAGAGTAGTCGGAGCCTAGCTCGGTGAAGTTCGCGGCCCCGTCACCTCCGTCGGTATCTATGGTACAGAGAAAACATACGCGCTAACGTGAATACCGAGAGGTGCAGAAGAAGTATTGCAAATATTATTCCAATAAATCTGATAAAAAACTAGACAAAATTTTGAAGAGAACAGAAAAAGAATCAATCAAAAATATGCTTCTAATAAAAAGTTATAAAGGTTTTTGCCCAGGGACTCATCTGTAATGAAATAGAAACTTCCCAGGGTTCTAACTGAGAAAACAGAAAACGGTTCGTTTGGAAATGCGCAAGCGCAACAGAGAAAGCGCATTTTGCCCGAAGGCGTCAACAGAAAACGTTTCTCAATTAAAAGAACAGAGGCTGACATGCGGGGTCCGCATGTCAGGTTTGAAAAGGCTTGCCGGCGCCCGAAGACGGCGGTGGACGCCGGTGTCGAACTACGGCGAATTAGGAGAAACGGAGGGTACCAAGAGCTTCGGTGTCTTCTTCCGCGTCGGTGGGTGGTGGACTCGTCCAACAGGGAGCACCACGTCAACGGCGACACTAGCTCCGGCGGACGGCGGTTCGGGTGAGGATGGGGAACTCCGGTGGAGGGCTGCAAGCTTCAAATTGAAGTGCGGGTCAGAATGAGGGATGCGTGGAGAAGCTACTGGCAGGAGAATGGAGGTGGAGGAGCACGCACGGGGGCGAATCGGGCTGGATCCAGTGGCGGGTCGCGGCAGTCGGAGTCGAGGAAGGAGACCTCCTCGGGGCCCTTCCAGAGGCCTGGCGTGCTCTAGGGGGTGTGCATGGCTAGTGGGTGCTCGAGTTGGGGCCTCTATTTATAGGCAGATCGACGGGGTGGCCGTAAACGGAGAGTCTCCGGCGAGCGATTACGGCGGAGCAGTGGATTAGAGGGTGGCTTGAGCGGTCGGGCAGCATCAGTGGAGGTTACTGAACTTGTTCTGCTACTAAACGGAGCTGGCCCCGGCGTAATGGCGTCTGTCCACGGTGAGGTGACCGCACGGGCTCAACGGCGGCAGAGAGCGCGCGCTGTGCGCGTCGCGCCACGGCGACGGTGCTGCATGCGTGCGCTGGCGCGGAGATGGCCACGCGGAGCCATCAGCGGGGCTGTGGGGCGCGGAACGGCGTTGAGCCGCCGTTCTGCTCCCTGTTGGCTGCCACGGCGGTTCAGCCGCCGCGGGACACGCCGGCGTGGTCGGGTCAGGGCGCCACCGACGCCAGGAAGAAGCCAAGCGCGCGTGCGGGGCTCTGGGCACGCAGACCAGGCGGCGAGCAACGTGCCAAGGGCACTGTGTGCGCGTGACTGAAGATGATCTGCAGAAAACAACACTGAAGACTGAATTTGACTGAAAGTGTTCGAACAGTGCATGCAAGGTGTTCGACAGAATGATCCAGGCATGTAGGGATTTTTCCTTGGGCTGAATTTTGGTGGAGTGACTTCTCATTGCTCTAGCAGGCTGCCTGATTTTTGGTGGAATTTTTGGAGAAGTGTAGATATGAATTTCACCAAATTTGACAAATCTGGTCCAAACTTGCAGGGAGTGTAAGTTGAAAAATTTGAAAAGAAGATGAGTGGATCAAGATGGTTCTGGGTTGTGGGTGCAAAGGACTAGCCAGTAGAGTTGGTTTGAAGTCAAATCTCAAATGGAAAAGGGTACTTGCTTTTAAAATCCATTAGGCTAAAATAATTGACAGAAAAAGAATTTGAGAGATAAAACAAAATCCAAAACTTGTTTGGATGAGTTGGGATAGGAAGTTTGAGTTGTTGACAAGGAGGGGAGAAGATGTTGGAGTGGTTTTACCTCATGGGCAAAATTCAAGGTCATGGATGGTTTTCAATAGAATGAAAAACCCAAATCTTTTTCATAGAGTTTTTCTTAAAAGGAAAACTCCCAAAAATAAAATCTGAGAAGGGAAACAATAGAGAAGGAGTTTTTAAGAAGGTCAAACCCAAGGCTTGAAGGAGAAAATAGAAATAGCAAACCCTAGTCAAGGAAAAGGAATTTTAAGAGGGTTGTTTTACTGAAAGCCTCAAATTTCAAGGAAAATCCAGCAAGGATTTTGCTAAAACCCAAATGAAGATTTTGGAGTGTCACAGGTCCGCACCAAAGTGGTACGGTAATACTATTCTGGAAGTCATGTTACTTGACCATGATGAACCTACGAACTATGAGGAAGCGATGATGAGCCCAGATTCCGCAAAATGGCTAGAGGCCATGAAATCTGAGATGGGATCCATGTATGAAAACAAAGTATGGACTTTGCATGACTTGCCCGATGATCGGCAAGCCATTGAGAATAAATGGATCTTTAAGAAGAAGACTGACGCTGATGGTAATGTAACTGTCTATAAAGCTCGACTTGTTGCGAAAGGTTTTCGACAAGTTCAAGGGGTTGACTACGATGAGACTTTCTCACCCGTAGCGATGCTTAAGTCTGTCCGAATTATGTTAGCTATTGCTGCATTTCATGATTATGGAATTTGGCAAATGGATGTCAAAACTGCATTCTTGAATGGATTTCTGGAAGAAGAGTTGTATATGATGCAGCCAGAAGGTTTTGTTGATCCAAAAGGTGCTAACAAAGTGTGCAAGCTCCAGCGTTCCATTTATGGACTGGTGCAAGCATCTCGGAGTTGGAATAAACGCTTTGATAGTGTGATCAAAGCATATGGTTTTATACAGACTTTTGGAGAAGCCTGTATTTACAAGAAAGTGAGTGGGAGCTCTGTAGCATTTCTGATATTATATGTAGATGACATATTATTAATTGGAAATGATATAGAATTTCTGGATAGCATAAAGGGATACTTGAATAAAAGTTTTTCAATGAAAGACCTCGGTGAAGCTACTTACATATTGGGCATCAAGATCTATAGAGATAGATCAAGACGCTTGATAGGACTTTCACAAAGCACATACCTTGACAAAATTTTGAAAAAGTTCAAAATGGATCAGGCAAAGAAAGGATTCTTGCGTGTGCTACAAGGTGTGAAGTTGAGTCAAACTCAATGCCCGACCATAGCAGAAGATAGAGAGAAAATGAAAGATGTTCCCTATGCTTCAGCCATAGGCTCTATCATGTATGCAATGTTGTGTACCAGACCTGACGTATGCTTAGCAATAAGCTTGGCAAGAAGGTACCAAAGTAATCCAGGAGTGGATCACTGGACAGCGGTCAAGAACATCCTGAAATACCTGAAAAGGACTAAGGATATGTTTCTCGTATATGGAGGTGACAAAGAGCTAGTCGTAAATGGTTACGTCGATGCAAGCTTTGACACTGATCCGGACGATTCTAAATCGCAAACCGGTACGTGTTTTGATTAAACGGTGGAGCTGTAAGTTGGTGCAGTTCTAAACAAAGCGTCGTGGCGGGATCTACATGTGAAGCGGAGTACATAGCTGCTTCTGAAGCAGCAAATGAAGGAGTCTGGATGAAGGAGTTCATTTCTGATCTAGGTGTCATACCTAGTGCATCGGGTCCAATGAAGATCTTCTGTGACAATACTGGTGCAATTGCCTTGGCAAAGGAATCCAGATTTCACAAGAGGACCAAGCACATCAAGAGACGCTTCAATTCCATTCGGGACCAAGTCCAAGTGGGAGACATAGAGATTTGCAAGATACATACGGATCTGAATATTGCATACCCTTTGACTAAGCCTCTCTCACGAGCAAAACATGATCAGCACCAAGACTCCATAGGTGTTAGAATCATTACTATGTAATCTAGATTATTGACTCTAGTGCAAGTGGGAGACTGAAGGAAATATGCCCTAGAGGCAATAATAAAGTTATTATTTATTTCCTCATATCATGATAAATGTTTATTATTCATGCTAGAATTTTATTAACCGGAAACATGATACATGTGTGAATACATAGACAAACATATAGTCACTAGTATGCCTCTACTTGACTAGCTCATTAATCAAAGATGGTTATGTTTCCTAACCATAGACATGTGTTGTCATTTGATTAATGGGATCACATCATTAGGAGAATGATGTGATTGACATGACCCATTCCGTTAGCCTAGCACTTGATCGTTTAGTATACTGCTATTGCTTTCTTCATGACTTATACATGTTCCTATAACTATGAGAATTATGCAACTCCCGTTTACCGGAGGAACACTTTGGGTACTACCAAACGTCACAACGTAACTGGGTGATTATAAAGGAGTACTACAGGTGTCTCCAAAGGTACATGTTGAGTTGGCGTATTTCGAGATTAGGTTTTGTCACTCTGATCGTCGGAGAGGTATCTCTGGGCCCTCTCGGTAAAGCACATCACAATAAGCCTTGCAAGCAATATGACCAACGAGTTGGTTACGGGATGATGCATTACGTAACGAGTAAAGAGACTTGCCGGTAACGAGACTGAACTAGGTATTGGATACCGACGATCGAATCTCGGGCAAGTAACATACCGATGACAAAGGGAACAACGTATGTTGTTATGCGGTTTGACCGATAAAGATCTTCGTAGAATATGTAGGAAACAATATGGGCATCCAGGTCCCGCTATTGGTTATTGACTGAGAATGGTTCTAGGTCATGTCTACATAGTTCTCGAACTCGTAGGGTCCGCACGCTTAACGTTACGATGACAGTTTATTATGATTTTATAAGTTTTGATGTACCGAAGTTTGTTCGGAGTCCCGGATGTAATCACGGACATGACGAGGAGTCTCGAAATGGTCGAGACATAAAGATCAATATATTGGAAGCCTATATTTGGACATCGGAATCGTTCCAGGTGAAATCGGCATTTTACCGAAGTACCGGGAGGTTACCGGAAGCCCCCCGGGGGTTATTGGGCCTACATGGGCATCGAGGGAGAAGAGGGAAGGAGCCAGGAGGGGGCCGCGCGCCCCTCCCCTTCCTAGTCTGAATAGGACAAGGGAAGGGGGGCGGCGCCCCCCCCCTTTCCTTCCCCTCTTCCTCCTCTTTCCCCCCTTCTCCTACTCCTACCACCCCTTGGCGCGCCCTCCTTGGCCGGCCGCCTCCTCCCCCTGGCTCCTTTATATACAGGGGCGGGGGGCACCCCATAGACACACAAGTTGATCTACGGATCGTTCCTTAGCCGTGTGCGGTGCCCCCTTCCACCATATTCCACCTCGGTCGTATCGTCGCGGAGTTTAGGCGAAGCCCTGCGCCGGTAGAACATCATCACCGTCACCACGCCGTCGTGCTGACGGAACTCATCTCCGGAGCTTTGCTGGATCGGAGGCCGGAGATCGTCATCGAGCTGAACATGTGCTGAACTCGGAGGTGCCGTAATTTCGGTGCTTGGATCGGTCGGATCATGAAGACGTACGACTACATCAACCGCGTTGTGCTAACGCTTCTGCTTACGGTCTACAAGGGTACGTGGACGAACACTCTCCCCTCTCGTTGCTATGCCATCACCATGATCTTGCGTGTGCGTAGGAATTTTTTTGAAATTACTACGTTCCCCAACAGACACGTGCCACGGCCCACCACTAGCCCATTTAACTTACAAAGCCGGCCCGTTTGACTTGGACAAAAGTTAACGTGCTAGCCCATGAAAAGCCTGTTAACGGTCTCTTTGCAAATAGCCCATTTTATGGCCCGTTAGGCCCTAAAGGACATCGGCCCAACAACATCATGTGGGCCGTCGAATATAACACCAGCCCATTTCACTTTCGGCCCATGTATGGCCCATGACATCTTTCGGCCCATATGAGGCCTTCGTATCTTTCGGCCCTTTACAGGCCCACGACGACTCTAGCCCATAATGAACTGTAATTTTCTTTATACCCATTAACGGCCCATGATTTACAGGGGCCGTTTCCAGCCCGTGTTAACTTTCGCCCTATTGACGGCCCATACGTTCTTGGGCTCCTTTTTGGCCCTCGATTACTTTCGGCCCGTTACTGGCCTGTTCCCCTAATGGGCCAAATTCGGCCCATGGCAAGAGTCGACCCGTTACTGGCCTGTTCCCCTAATGGGCCAAATTAGGCCCATGGCAAGAGTCGGCCCGTTACTGGCCTGTTACCCTAATAGGCCAAATTCGGCCCGTGGCAAGAGTCGGCCTGTTCCTGGCCTGTTAACCCGTTGCGCCATTTCCAGCCCGTCCTATATTCTGGCCCATTAACGACCTATTATGCCTGTGAAAGAAATAATCCTTTGCTGTCCTACAGCCTGTTACCGTGCTGGGCCGATACCAATTACGCCCGATTACAGCCCATGTAGACCCATTTATCCGATGGCCCGAGGCCCACCGATTACAGGCCCATTTATCGACGGCCCGTAGGAGACCCATGGATCCTACGGCCCGTATATGGCCCATGGTAGTTGCGGCCACTAGCAAACCAGGGAAAAAGAAGACTAGGAAATAAATAAGGCCAAAACTAACGCTAGGCTATTAAGGCGATTGCACAGATTACATCCACTCGGCATCAAAGATCGCCACCGGTGCAAATATAGGGAACACCCTACACTATACAAAAATGGCTTGCTATTTTCTTCAGCTGGTGGCTCCACGTTAAGAATAAATTTTGTATCGCACCAAAACAAATTACAACTATATAACAAAAGGAAGGTTGGCATAAAACTTAACAGTCTAGCAGATAAATGCACCACCAAAAATTCAGAAGCTCAGTTCATTTGACCTGACTGTTATGTTTTCATGATGTATTGTCCGATGGAGCACCATAACCCTCGCCTTCATTTCCCCTAGGCTCCTGAACAACATAGCAAATGTCTGATAGTCTGGTTTCAAAACCATGCATATCTTGACGACATTGAGCAATGTTTCTCCATGTTTCACAAAGGGTCTCTATTAGGGAATGGATTTGCGTCTAGAGCGCAGATACAACATTGCTTTGAGCTTGCATATCTTGATCATGAGGCAGTTTGGACGATATTGCCTTAACAACCAACCGAGTATTACGCAGGAACGTGCTTTTGGCACTGTTAGTGGACAGGTACTGACCCACTGCAGCAAGAGCTGACATTGCGGTTATAGTTGCATCGCCACCTTCAGAAGGTGGTGGTTCCACCATTTTTTCCATAGCTTGCTGAAAAGTTGAGGTTTTACATTAGTAGTACCAGAATAGAAGATATTAAGGAGGCAGCAAAACCAAACAAAATAGCTTTGGTCTATATACAGAACTTATTCTAGTGAACCCATGTAAAATATTAGTTGTATTTTATTGCAAAGTACATAATAAAACCAGGTTCCAAACATATGACCATGTACCATCGCTAATGTATTGTCTATTTCTTCACATTGTATTGAGGGCTAAGGATAAAGAGACGAAGTTTATAATACGGTAAGCATAGTATGACATCATTTATATCACAAAACAACTGAGAACAGACAAACAGACAATTGTAACGTTGTGTGGGCAAGTCCAGCACGGAACTAGATTACGGGTCAAGATCAAAGGAACATCACTCCTCTCTTTTAAACCTTGTAAGGTGCAATGATACGCTAAGACAATTGTGTATAAAATTGAAAAGAGTAATAGACATTGGCTGCAAACCACGCAGTTCAAAGCACAAGTCAGAGTAAGTAGTAGTTAAAAGACATGAGGATTAAGGACTTACAACAGTGGCTTTGACTGGTGTAGTCATGCCCTTCTTCTTGCTGGTGTGACAGTCCTTGAAGATTTCCACAGCGTTTGTTCAGGTACTTTTTGGTCCTTGCGGGCTTTCCTCTGCATTTCGAACAAGTCAATATAGATCTGATAATATGGTACAGCGAAAAGAGTGAAACAACAGCTAATTACAAGAGCCTCGCAGTGTGCAATATAGCTACGAGATCCTGTCGTCTGTTGGAATTTCACTTTCGTACGGTTGGCGTTGTTCTTTGAACAGTTCACCTACAAGAAGATAGATTTGTGTGGCACATGCGTAAATAGGACTTCAACATGTGATCTGATCACATATATATATATATATAATGCACCTGATACTTCGGATCAGACCAGTGTTTAACAAGGCCCCTCCAGTCTTCATCTGATATATTTTCCACTGGAGATGTTTGGGAAAGTTCACTGTTAGCCTTGCCTTCAAAGTGAGTTTTCCTCAAGTTATACCGATACTATCGCAGAGCGGACTTGAAAACATGGGTGCAAGCTTGTCTGGTTGCATCATCTTGGCTATCCAACTTGAACCTCATCTGTTGAAAATTATGGGAGTCTCATTATCAGCAACCTAGAGAGTATGGGACAGAGCAAGACGATATTACTAGTTTCCATACATAACCATACTTACAGATAAATGGTCAAGGAAGGTGTTGAACTGGGTTTCGTCTTTGTCATTCATGTACTGAATCCATGTTGGGAGGATACGTACATGACACTTAACGGCAACCGCTGCCTCTGATACTAACTTGGCTGACTCTGTAGCATCATGTGGCCTTTTTAAACCTGCCTCAAAATGGATCTCCATTCTTCCTCCTCTAGATTTAGTTAACATATCGAGCATTATCCCTGATGTTTGTTTCCTCTTGCGCCTAGGTGCTAGTCCAACAACGAACATAGGAAGTGTTAGTGTACATCAAACTGTGAGACTACATATAAAGAAGCATGCAACTGTAACTTGACTCCAGCAACTACCTTCTTGCTGTTGAAGCTCACAAGGTTCATCTGATATTGCCAACTCGTCTTGTGTCAAGAGTGCTTGGGAAGTAGTGTCAGGCGGCAAGGGAGCTTGGGAACGTGCTGCTAGCTCAGTTGACGCACGAGTAAGTCGTGCAGCTGGTAGTGCTGTGGTAGGTGTTGCAAGAACTAGGGATGTCTCTGCTTGTTTTGTGGTAGCTATTTGTTTCTGTTTGGCTTTTTTGCAACTCGTGTAGCATGGGATGTCGTGTTTGTAGAATTTTCCACTGGACTTTGACCTTCTATTGCACCATCAGTACCAGCAGAATCTTCAGGATTCATCCGCTTCTCATTCCCTGCCATCCTGTGTTTCTTCCTCTTTCTCTGTGCCATGTTAAGTCAAGCCAACAATAAAAATGAATAACAATTTAGTTCTTCAGAACAAATTGATGCGTGATGCACACGAACTAAACTTTGATGTTAGACAACCACATGATAGGAGGATGTAATATGTATGAAAAACAGGACGGAAGAGATAACCAGAACTATGATATGTAAACTAAGAAGAAGACATTTCACCAAATTAGAAGCAATGCAATGGAAGGTAGACACCATATGAAAGATGCTACAAATATCGCTCTGCCAAGTTAACAGTGTCTCATCATAAATGGCATTTAAACAAATGTGAAGTAGTACAAGAAATAAATCATATGCAAGATGCAAACAACATCACACTACCATGTTAGAGGTCTCTCGTCATTAGTGCCATTGCATATTCACAGCATTGCATATTCACAGCTTATGATGTGTAAACTAAGGAGAAGGCATTTAAACAAATTAGAAGCAATGAAAGCTAGACACCATATGAAAGATGCAACGAATATCACTCTACCAAGTTAAAACTGTCTCGTCATAAGTGCCATTTCAACAAATTAGTAGTACAAGCTAGAAAATTATGTGAGATGTAACCTATATCACACTTCGAAGTCAAACGTGTCTTATGATAAGTGATTGTTGCAGGTTACACAACAGTAGTAATTTGATGTAAGAACATGGTGTGATAGACAGATATTGTATGTTCTAGAAACAGGAACATGTGTCTTATTCAAGTATAATGTGTAAAGTAAGTAGATGGAATTCAACAAAATTAGAAGTAATACAAGCTAGACATAACACATAACATGCAACCACATATAACGATGCCAAGTTAGAGGGAGCACCGGTGATGCTGCACTAGGGGAGACGTGCTCATCATAAACACAGCTTTGTTGAGTGTCTATGCATGTGTTGTCTTGGAAATCATCTTGGGGGTGTGGAGGAGTAGAAACTGTAGAGGCCCTCAAGGAGCACCTTTATCCGCTGCCTTGCTAACTTCCTTCCGCTTTATTGATTTTGAATTGTCAATTAAAACCGACAAGAAAAAGCAATAAAATTCTTTCTTCAGAACTCATTCATGCATGATACTGACAATCACTACTTTGATGTAAGGCAAACACATGATACCAGGATGGAATATGTATGAAAAATAGGATGGCATGGCATGTTCACAACTGTTGGTGTAAACTAAGCAAAAATCATTCCAGCAAATAAGAAGCAATGCAAGCTAGACACCACATGAAAGATGCAACCAATATGACTCTGCCAAGTTAAAAGCATCCCATCATAAATGGAATTTCAACAAATTAGAAGCAGCACATGCTATAAATCATATGAAAGATGCAACTAATATTGCACTGCATATACTAAAGGTGTCTCATCATGTTGATTGATGCGGGATACAAAAAAATAGTTTTATGTAAGGACATGCTTAATAGACAGATGTACTATGTACTAAATACAGGAAGGTATGTCACATTAACAGGTATAATGTATAAGCTAAGCAGACTAGCACATGCAGTTTAACCAGATTGGAAGAATTACAATCTAGACACCATATACAACATGCAACCACATATCACGCTGCCAAGTTAGAGCAAGCACCTGCGATGCTAGTGTAGGGGAAATGTTGTAATCAACTACAGAGCTACGTTCACTATCTTCATCTAGCATTTCTGTTTCTTGAGAATCATGGCGGGAGGCTGACGCTACATTCTTTAAATGAGGAGTAGTCCCCTTGCCTGCCTGCCTCATCATAACTGATTGATGAGGGATACACAAGAACATTAGTTTGATGTAAGAACATGGTTAATACACATATGTACTAGTATGTACCAAAAACAGAAAGGCATGTCATATTCAAAGGTATAATGTGTAAGCTAAGCAGATGCAATTTAACCAAATTGGAAGCAATACAAGCTAGACATCCGGCTGGAGTGGTGAGCATGATCATTTAGGACCTGAGAGCCTGGTGGGAGGCGGTCTGCTTCACCACCATCGCAGCTTTTTAGTTGGCTTCCAGGTGATGCCTATCTTTGCTGGGCTTGTCAACCCTTACTAGCTATTTGTCTTCTGGTGCTCACGGGATGGTGGTTCATGTAAAAAAAAATATCTTTCCTTATCTTACCGACTTCGGCCTTTCGAATACAAGCTAGACACCATATGCAACATGCAACCACATATGACATCGTGAAGTTAAAGCAAGCACCTGGGTTGGTGGTTCACGGCGAGCGAGATCATCAACTCCAGAGCTACGTTCCTCGTCTCCATTTGCTGACACTACACCCTTTAAAGCCTTGAAACGTTTTTGGCCTAGCCGCGTACCACGCTGGAGCGACTTCTCTCTATTCTTTTCTGCTTCTGTCAAGGCAGGGTCTGAAATACCCTTGCATAAAAACACAATAGTGAGAGTAAGGGTGAAGTGTGTGCAGAACTAGTGCACTGTAAAAGTAGCAGATAGCAGGTGGCTGAAAAATAAATGACAGGAGACATATGATAGCTCTACAACATTGCATGGCAAACAAAATTAGATTCTACTCCGTATGATTTTGTAATATATGAGCACAGGAAATGCAGGTACTCCTCCAGCACACCACCACATGTGGTCATATCTAAGATAACAGTCGACTGAAAATAAATAGGTCAGTCGATTTTTTTAATGAACCGTCCGATCTATAAGGAACGGGCAGATGGCCTTCGTCTACTTCCCGCCAGTCACTGTTGACGATCTTTCTCGAACCGCCAGCGACCATCAGCCCAGACCCCTGCCTCCGCCGCCCCGCCCTCCCATCGACCTCACACCACCGCCGTGTTTGGCAGCGCCCCCAGGACACCCCTTTAATCCCGGCCGACCTCTAGATCAGGCGCCAGTAGCTCTAGGCCGCACACACCCCTAAGATAAACACCAAGGCGATGCTTCCCCGGCGTAATAGGCGTGCTAGCGCCCATTACGCCGGGGAATGCTTCCGTTAATTGGGAATCAACTGGCCAGAAATTAAAATTCAGGGGGGCGACAGACCTCTAGCTAAGGTGAAACAGTATATGAGGAGAAACCTTGTGCATCGCGAGTTACTAGGAACATCTAGTATCAAGAAGAAGCGGTCAACTAGTGTCTTCTGTGGGATGAATACCGTGCAAGCAGAGACGTAAGATTTGCACGAATAAGGGAAGAGGAGTACCTTTTTCGGTTGCCAGTGTGGTTACCTCCACATGTCGCGCCAATCTTCTTCTTTTTACCGGGGAAACCAATGTTCTGGAGGGTGCGGGCTTGGACGAACCCATGGCCAAATTGTTGATTGTGTTGCCGTGGCCGTATGTTGGCCGAGGGGAAGCAGATCCGAGGCGGCGAAGGACGGCGTAGCAGGAACAGCTCCGGTGCGGTGGAGGGTGGCGAAGATGGAGCGGCAGCGGTGAGGCGCAGGACGGCGTGGTTGAACTGGCTCGGGTACGGACGGCTCGGCCTCGGCTTCAACTACTAGCCGTGGAGGGCATTGCGGTTGAGGTTGCGGTGGACGACGACGTCGGGGTATCGGCTCCTGCGTGATGGAGGAGGGCGGCGGTTGATGGGTGGGATGGGGTGGCGGACGCAGGACGCCGGGGTTTCGCGGCTGGTGGAGAGGTAGTTTTAGCGCCCATGGAGTACTAATGGGGAATCGGGCGGGTGGGGGGAACCATGTTTCGGTCTGGGACGCGCTTGTTTTTGGCTTTTTTGAACAGAAGATGGGACGCGCTTGTTTGAAATTTGGGGAAAGTACAAACTTTGCCCCCCTCTTAAATTTCGGACCTACTGTGGGTCGGGGGTAGGATGGTAATCCCAGGTGTCCCAAATAGTGGGCGCGAGCGATTTCGGCCGCGCGCATGTGTGCTTAGGCGGCTATTGTGTATGAATGTTTTTCGGATGCGGTTGTGTAGCGTCTAGATGAAGCTACAAACCTACCCCGGTTTAGACCTTTGGACGTCGGGCCGGTAGGTTTCACGGGTCGGAGTTATTAGAAAAGTAATTTCCTTGTACTACCAAACATTGGTCTCACGCGGTTTCGGCGAGTAGAGGCTCTTTTGGCGCTTCGTTCAAAATTTTGAAACACAAGCATTCACGTTTAGAGTACTCTTGAACTATCAGGATTGACCTAAATAGACAACGTTATATTTGACCTTGTATGGTTGAAAACCTCATTAAATTATCCGCTTCTTTTTGAAATTTTGACACTTGAAAATCCTATAACTACGATTATTTTGGAATGGAGGAGCTAAATTTGAATCTATTTTGTACACGACTACATATGCTATTATGTACAAAATCAGAGCAAAGATTGGTGCCCCCATAATTTAGGTATGGTTTACAAATGCCATGATATGAAATTCAAATAATTGAATGGACTTCATGTTGAATTCAATATTTTTCAACCACCTTAAGTTGAATTCAAATGTATGCTAGTTCATAGGTAGCTATTTATAATGTCCATTGTGTAACTTTCGTATGTATAATGTGCTTTACACACACAACATGAACTATACTCACGTTTATATTCGATTGCTAAAGCGATGCATTGTCTGGAGTTCAAAATACTAACTATGTGGATCAATTGTGTCGAATAATAACATAGACATGCTCAAATTCGATAGAATCTAGATGTCTGATGGATCAATGACCGCTCCTTGCGCGAATTGCAAATATCATGATCCCATCCTAATATTTGGATACAATTTATATCTTTAACCAATGTGTAGAGCAGTCTTTTACGTGTAGTTTCACTCCCCAACTGTGGTCTCTCACACATGCTCACACACTCTCTCCCGAGGTGTCTTTCTCGCACACATGCTCTAGATATAACCCTCCCTCCCTCTTGTAACCATTTACAACCGTTTTCACTAACCTTTATCACAAGCACTCTTCCTCTCGCAAACATACACACACACAATCATCATCGACCCTTTCTATATACATGGACCTGCCTACATGTCTCATGTACGCACATTATCTTTACGCCTGTCTCTCACGCATTGTCTCACACCTCTCTTCCTAATCGAAGAGTATGATTCTAGCAGAGCATTCTGTAGGATGCCCCTTAAAGTTAGGTTGGATGAATAGTAATATCAGAGATAAAGGGGTTACCTTAGTCCGAGAACCTAGGGTTACAAATCCTAGCCGGCTTTGTCAGTGGACATAGAGTCCTTCACAATTCTGCTATCTTTGTCTTGTACTACTAGTCTTCCATGGGTCTTCCTAAATGCGTCACGGGCCGACCAATGTGGCGCAGGACGGAACCGAACGAAGGGCCTCATCTCGACCCACCGGACCTCACGCGGTGACACACCCTCTGCCCCCACGTCTCATTATCTTCTCACACCCACACATACCAACACAAACACCACACACACAGAAAATTTATCCTGGTGCCTCTATTCCCTCCCCCCTTGCATATACACACTCAAGGGAATGGAATCTCTTGTCGTGACATCATATTCGTCTCTCTCTCTAGACCACCCTCATTTCTCGTGCTATCTCTCCCACGCCCCCCCGTCGGCCCCTCTATCCATGCCTCTCTCGAATACGTAATACACACACATACCTCTCTAGGCCCCGCCAAATGCATCAACTACACATTCACACATGTTACATCACGTACCCCATTGATCTAAAAAGCCCTCTCTTCACGTTTATTTCGCATACAACATTCCTTTTGAATAAAGTGTGGACAAAATATTATTTTAGAGTTTCTACATATATACAACATTACAAAGTTATATGGAGGAGTACGAACGCTAATTTGCATTGCATGGTGCGCACAATGATATTTATTCCGCACTGTGAATTTGTATATTTTTATACTATATACAAAGTTAGTCATAATAAAGAGAAACGAAGATCATCTCTCCCTCCATCGCATACCCCCCTCTACGCCCCTTTCACGTATGCACACAAAACTATCTCCAGGTCCTCTAAAAGTGAGCCCCCAGAAAATTCACACATGTTTCATCTTTCTCTTGCGATATATGCAATGACGCTCATTGTATTTGAAGCGAAAGCACGATACGTACATTGGACTTCAGAATCCACTCATTACGGTCACCATTTACGTTTAGTGGTTATTATACAGTCACGGGCTCACCGTACAACTCTGTATTTGCTCATGACATGACTAGTTGACCAGTTAAACGCTCCACATGGCACCTCTAGTGTTGCATCACATTATCTCACTACCATCGTGCCCACCTGTCGACTTGTATCTACTCTACATCTGCACTCTTATAAAATACATAAAATACACTCTTATAAGAAACAGAGTTGGTGATGATGGTGTGCCTGCCATCTTGCAATATAGGTCGTCCGATTTATATCTGATGGATAGGAAAGAAACTATGGAAATTTTGCAAAAAGGTACCCACACACCTCTCCATATTTGCAAATAAGACCTTCCCTCATTCATCCTTTTCTCTCACAAGATAAACAAGTCATACAAATGCATCTTGATGTTATGTGCAACGCACGGGCATCTCGCTAGTAAGAATGAAAACAAACGACAAAAAAATATTTGGACAGTTGTTCGAAGTCATGAACGCGGGCACAGCGGACAAGGTGGCCTTGTATTGGTATGCTGAGCCGTCTATTTTAACACACAGGAGCTGGTGTGGTGATTATACACACACGCACGCATGCACACGAACTGCATCCATGCAACACTCACACAAACACATGCACCCACGCACGCACGCAACACTCACACGTACACACGCAGCCACGCACGCACGCAACACTCACACGCACGCACGCAACACTCACATGCACACACGCACGCATGCATGCACACACCAGTACACCACACGACCAACACACACTCTCACGCTCAAGTGCTCAACCTGCATGTGCGTGCGCACACATCAGGCCCTGACTGACACATACAGAACCAGGTGATTCCGGCGCACGGGTTGGAGCCTTGTCACGCCTGCGTAAATTTGTGTTTATCTGACCTTTTGCCTATGCAAACTGATAGGTGGGACCCACAAGGAACATGGTCAATTTAACTAGTAAACATGGCGCCACGCAAACTATTTGGCCGGTCAACAGAGTGGAATCCGATGTTGAACTATGAGCAGGTGACCGTATAATCACCGCAAAACGTATATAGTGACCGTAATCAGCTTATTCTGAAGTTCGTTGACCGTATTACGTTTTTCTCTCTGTAGGCCCTCCAAAACTACATCTCTACACGTTCTCGCATGTTACATCTAACAACTATGCAATACATCACTACTACTACACTCTAACATAATAAATCATATGTGTTTTTAGTTTTACTAGATATCATATTGTTACTTGTAATTATTCAGTTTGCATACATTAAAATTGCCTTTGAAATGTATGGCCAGTATCATCTACCGCGCGGGGAAAATCCCGCCCTTTCCTGTTTAATCGGGTTTGTATCGATGGATCGTGCGAAACAGCAAAACTATAGTACTATACAGTACAAGTGACAGTTCACTGGGCCGTCGTGTAGTCTACTCCTCCGTCGTAAGAGTGGAGCGCTCGCTTTCATAAATCTTCTAGTCCCTTTCGCCGACATGTGGGACATCAAGCTACCGGGTCCACGTGCCATACCGGAATACAGTGCAGAGCAGCCGGGGTGAAGCACCCCAGTCATGGCGCCGGCGTAGTAATGAGCAATGAGGCGTCAAATCACAAAGTTGTACCTTTCCCGCAGTTAAGTTGGAGGGACGAAGCAACCTTCATTTCACTCGTTGCTGAATCCGCTTCTCCCTCATCTTCTTCAACTTAACCACGTGTTGCTTCTGCCGTTGTTCTGCCTCATGTGGGACACTGATCGGCTTGGTAAATCACTAACACGTGGGACCGCATGTTAGCAAACCACCAGGACAACGTCCTCCGAAAATAAGAAGCCTAATCCTAGACTTACAAAGGGCTACGTAGCTACTACGTATACTTTCCATCTAATCTATGTATGCCCGCCTGATTTTCAGGTGGGGTGGGCCTAATCCTCTCCTTTAATCCAATCAAATAGTCCCACATCACATCAGTTCGTAACTTTACGTAAACCATTACGTGGATGTAGCATTGCTCAAATAAGAAACCTCCCCCGCCATCCGCGCGGCAAAATCACCTCCTTTTTACTAATCTTGATTCTATAATTTTTTAGATCAATATAATTGAGATTTGTATAGATAGCACACAGAGCAAAACCAAGTGGTATGGTTAAGGGCATCCACAATGTGTAGACAAATGTGAAAATAGCTTTTGGCATCGTGGGAACCATTGTGGACGGTGTTGCCAAAGCCAAAAAGATGGAACCAAAGCTCCCTGATTGATTGATTGAAGGAATAGAAAAATGCAACGTCTCTCCTCTTTCTCCCATGCTTGGACGCATGTAGTACAATATAGAGCATAGAGTCAACTCCCATGTCCCTTCTATCACAAATCACAAAGCAGTGAGGCGTCAAATCACAAAAGCACGGACGAAGCAACCATCATTTCACTCTTCGCTGACTCCGCTTCTCCATTGTCTTCTTCGAGAAACCATCTCACCGCACTAGTACTCCTAGTAGTACTAGTAAAGGACTTCCTGGATGCAAATAAGGCGGTTGTCTCGGCTTGCAGGCGGCACTTGCGAACGACTTACCGTGGTCTCCCTCAATGGTGTTCTCCATCGAACGCACTTCGCCAAACCACCAAAAAAAATATCGTCGACGTCACCGCAATGGGGAAGGAAGTCAAATATAGTTACTACCTCAATTTTTTGTACACAAGGCTAGTATATCAAAATTACAATTTGCAAAGGGAGACCAACACTAATCGAGGCAAAATTGATGGGGTTAGCAACGAAGGACATTAATATCCCCTGCATGCATGCGGAAGTGAGAAGGTTGGTTTGCATGGCGCTACATTAATCAAGCGATGAGGAGTGAGATGGTTAGCTCTTTGGTCTTTGGAGAAAAAAATACGCATTAATTGACACGTGAAACGAGGCTTTGTATCGATTAAATCCCACGAAGGAAAACCCCGCCTTTCTTTTTTAACACTAGTACTCCTAGTACGTACGTACTTATCCTATTTGGATCTAGGCCTTGCATTGCCAAACTTCGCCACACATTTTTGCCAAGCTTGCCTAAAGTTTTCAAAATGAGAAGGAGGTACACTTGCGCACGGCTGTCGCGGGCGCACCGCACCCTCACACAGTCGCTCCTGCACGCCGCGGTCGCATCGCACCCTCACACAGTCACTCCTGCACGCTGCAGACCCAACCAAGGGAACGCACCCTCACTGACATGTGATGTCGCATGTGAACAAACCAAACTCAGCCATCCTATCCCTGACACATAATTTTTGTTCATAGAGTATATTTATCCAACCGCATGTTGGGGAGTATCCGTATGGCCCATGCGGTGGTCTGTTGGGGAAGAAGAAGAGGTGAGGAAGAAGGAAAGAAGCGTTAGGAGACGTAGGATATTCATCCAACCGCCTGAAATGGTAGACTGACCCAAGTCAGGCAACTTGCATAACAAATATATGTTTTTACATAGCAAAAGATCCATAAAAACAACAACATAAAGAAAAACTATCACTGCTTGCGGAAAGAGACGGCCTCGTTGTCTTTGGCTGCCGGCGTGAACCAGCTGACGTGTGTCTCCGCACCGTGGTTGTCCTCGGCCTCCGGCTACTAGTTCAAGCGGAGCGTGCGGGAGCTCTGCACGGACGAGAGCACAATCCAGTTTAACTTGAGGACGTCCGGTTCCGCCTGCAGGAGGGCCTCGATGGCAGCGGCATCCGCGAGCTCCGCGTCGAGCTGAGCCTCCGCCGCCAGGTTCAAGTCCAGGACGTCCGGTTCTGCCTGTAGGAGGGCGTCGATGAGAGCGGCATCCGCGCGCTCTGCATCAAGTCGAGCCTCTGCCGCCCACTTAAAGTCCAGGACGTCCGGCTCCGCCTGCGGGAGGGCCTCGATAGCAGCGGCATCCGCGCGCTCCGCCTCAAGATGAGCCTCCGCCGCCCGGTTCACATCCACGACATCTGGTTCAGCCTGCAAGAGAGCCTCGATGGCAGCGGCATGCGCGCGCTCCGCGTCGAGTTGAGCTTCTGCCTCCCGGTCCTCCTTTAGTATCGCCATGTTGAACCACTGGTCCGCCTGCACCATGGGGGACTCGGACGCCGGCACGAAGTCGACGTCCATCGTCTCATACCCATCGGGGGCCTTCTGCGCCGCGACCTCCGCCATGAACATTGGATCGGCTTCCTCCTCCTCGTAGCTTGGCTCCAGAGAACTCGGGGACTGGCCCGCCGCAAAGCGAGCTTGGGAACGGAGGTCTGTGGCGCCGACCACCGCCGCGATTTCTGCATGGCGCTCCGGCGTCAGCATCTTGTAGTAAGTGATCTTGCGGTGCACCATGGCTTTCCGGCGAACTAGGGGACGCTTGATGCGGGCTAGGGGATCGAAAGGTGGGGGAATGGACTGGAGATTTGGTGTGATTTTAGGTAAGTGGCTGGCGTAGGCCGAGCAGCGAAGGTTCTGGTGTGAATAGTGGTTCTGGTGACGACCGGACAATCGGTTTTGACTGTACATCGCTCTTGTCGCGTTCGCGTTGTAGCCCGGCACGCTGGACCCTCCACGTCGCTCACTGAATGGAACGCGCTTCGTCTTGCGTTTTCGCTCGCTTGTGGGACCGCAGTTGAGAGCAAACCGATGTCCCTCCCCCTCCCCCGCCTGCGTCATTTATTATACCACCACTCCCTCCGTTTTATGTGTAGTAAATAAAAACAGAGGGAGTATACTACGGATGAGGATCCCCTAACGTGGCCGAACCCATTGAGTAACTGACATGCGAGGCCTAGCAAGCATGGGGTCTGCCAGTAAGTGACCGAAAGGGAGGGTAAGGCAGGGATACCTACGTCAGAGGATCCACTTCCACTATACTACTTTGACCAAATGTTAGAGTAATAATATATGGCATGCAACTTACACAAATGTTAGAGTAATAATATATGACATGCAACTTACACAAAGCATACAGGGTCTAATGCGTTTTTCGAGGCTAACTTTAACCAAATGTTAGAGTAATAATATATGACATGCAACTTACACAAAGCATACAGGGTCAAATTCGTATGTGAAAGGAGTTTCCAATGATATAAATTTCACATTATACATCTCATGTACTATTAATCTTGTCAATAGTCAAATTGGAAACCATCTCGAGTACAAATCTAGGAGTACGTACGAATCTAACAATATTGATTGGGCGTTGTTGAATGTTGATACCTTTTTATCAAAGTAGAGATACTTTGACTACACATAAAACTTATATGTAAACTAGAAAGGATAGGAGGGAGTATATTGTACGTTCAAAAATGAAACGAACATTGAATACCCTTTATATATGATTTGCGGATGCTATGATCACCGGTTCAAAATTTTGAATCCGCCTTAGGTATCACGTGCCCCCACTCGTTCCCTCTCGATTTCATCTGGGGGTCCGGAGATCTATTGAAAGAGGACTAGGGTGGGTACATGTGAATGATACTCGGCGGAATGTTCAAATGAGGCATGCGGGAGGATGGACTCGACTGGAGGGCGACATGATCGATGGAGAAGAGGGTTGGAGAAGAATGAGAAATAAGCAAACGCCACATGATTATACTTGAACGGCTCATATAAACAATAAGTTGTCTCGCTTGGCCTACATAGTGAAAGGCCTAATGTGCAACGCGGAGCACTAACGCTCGAATATGGCCGGGAAAACAGGGAAACCGACATGTGGGGCACACCCGTCGGGATGACGTAGCGCAGACTAGTCCAATGGAGGAGCTGGCCCACGACCTCCTCGCCACCGACAACCGTTCATGTGGGTCATTGGGACCAACAACGGGGCGCAGCTCCAGCACCGGCTCTGGGCACGGCGACCGCGGTGAGCGACATGCTCATATCGTCGCTACACACGGTCGGTTTCAGTGTGCCGAGGGTGGCGTTAGTGCTATGGCACGACCAACGGTATGTTTGGTTTGTTGCCAAGATTGCCCCATCAGAGCATTGGGTAGCCAAAAATTTGGTTGAGGTATTGGTTGCCTATAATTTGGCCGACATTGGCAAGAAAAATGAACTAGAGTTGGCTAGAGTTCATTGGCATGCCAAAGAAATGGCAACCATCCATTCAAACAAAGACCAATCTTTGGGTCATGACCAAAATTTTGGTTGAGGTATTGGTTGCCCATGATTTGGCCGACATTGGCAAGAAAAATGAACTAGAGTTGGCTAGAGTTCATTGGCATGCCAAAAAAATGGCAACCATCCAAACGAAGACCAATCTTTGGGTCATGACCAAAATTTTGGTAAGGTGCACTTTGCCCACAATCCAAACACACCCCAACACCCGGCTCGTCGAGGATGCACGGGGCGCCGCGACGCGTCTGCGGAGTGGTGTAGCGTGGCCAACTGCATCCTCTAGACCTGAGACCATGCCGGGTGGTCTTGCTTTTTCAATGACATGCTGGGATCACATGTGAGCAAAGGGCATCTCAAACGTTGCCACGACCGTAGCTGACTACCCTAGCACACCAAATCCCTCGTCCCTCGCGCCGTCGCGTGGTGCGTTTCCAGCCGGTGCTAGCTGCCCACATTCATGCCGTTCATTCGTATGTCGTCATTAATAGGCTCGGTGCCTGAGGAACCAACTCCGGCGACTTAATGACGCACCCGGACGCTTGGCTTCACCGGAATGCGCTACTTAAAGAGGCAACGCCCAGCTAACCTCCACACCATAGCGCATCGTCCTCCTACCTGGCACCACATCCGCCATGACCGCAAGTGCGAACGCTCTGCGGGAGAGCTTGTCTTCGGGGATGAAGCTAGAGGTCACCGCCCTCGCTCAAGTCGCCTCTCACGACGCAATAGCGGCGTAGCCAGATGCGGACGCGACCGCACAAGCGGTGGCCACGCTGGCGGCCGACGACGGGAGCACCGTCAGCCACGCGTCCTACTTGCCGCCGTCCAACGTCCGGCACCGCCGAGGTCGGGGACTCCTCCGAGGATGAGTAGGGCATGGGAGGCGGCAGGGCATGGTGTGCCAACTGGCCGGTCTGTATCCCATGTTCTACTCTTCCTCGCCGGAGACCGCACCTTCACTTCACGGGTCTTGAACCCCGCCCCCGTACATAGAGATCGCAGATGGAGGACGTCGGTCGCCGCCGTAGAATAGTTTTAGGGTCGGGTTTCTTTTATTTTTATGTCCTAAAATGTAATGAAAATCTGCCGTGTTTGCAATAATCTCGGCCGGTGTATATGAACTTTCACAATAATATACATATTGTAGGAGTACTAGCATGATTCCCGTGCGTTGCACGGAAGATCAAGATCTTGTGGGAGAAAAGGATGAACGAGGGAAAGCCTTATCTGTAAATGTGGAGAGGAGTGCGAGTAAATTGTCATAGTTTCCTTCATATCCGTTAGATATAGATCGGACGGCCTATATTGCAGGATGACAGGCACACCATCATCACCAACTCTACTTTTTATTGAACCGAGACAAATCTAACATGCGAAGTAAAATAAACACATAGGGTCTATACATACACAAAATATCTTAGGCACTTCAATAGTACGTCCACTACACATTCACGCATTTCACATCTTTCTACATCTACGGGAACCTACGAAAGGGTTAACGTAAATGGCCTCTCTCTCCTCCCCTGATTTTCATGGTGGTGGGCCCCTCCCTCCCCCAATCTACAATCAACAGCTCACACGTTTCACATTACATTAATTACGTAATTGGGATTAGGTAGGTGTAGCATTACTCGTCCTAAAAAACCCAACTAAGCCAACCTCCCAGCATATCGTGCGGGAAAAGACTCGGCCGCGCCGTTTTAGTCGGGATTACCGGATTACTAGTAGTAGTATTGATGGATCGCGCGAAGCAACAAAATTTTTTTTGAGGGGGTGAAGCACCTAGTTTAAAAGGAAAAAAGGCGGTACACTCACAGCACTCCTGTCGCGGTCACATTGCACCCCACACACGTTCGGTCCTGCACACGGCTCATGCAAACAGAACGCGCTTCGGCTTGCCTCTTCACTGACACGTGGGACTGCACTTGGAGAAACCAACCATGCGCCAAACTCCCCCCGCCCACCGCGTGAAAATCCTCCCCCCCCCCACACACACCCAAAAATTCCCCCCAAATCCGATTCAACCGCCCTTCGGCCAACTAGCCAATAATATTCCCCAAACCCCCTCCCCCCATCCCCCTCCACTCCATTCGCTCCGCCAAAGCCGCCCTCCCCGCCGTGCCGATACGTTGGCGCCGCGGTTCGGCGTTCCTCTCGCTCCCACAGTACGCTCTCATAGACTGCCATCCTCTAGCCGCGCCGCCACCTCTGGCTACGTTCTTGTGGAGGCGCATGGCGGTCAGCGCCGCCACCGCTGGCAACGTTCGTGTGGAGACGCACGGCGGTCAGCTTCTCCCACGGTACGCGCATTCTAGACTGAGGCCCCGTTCATGTTGGTGTAGCGCTGAATGTTAGCTGATAGACGTTGTTAATCTCACTATTTGCCGAAGTAGTTTACTGTCAATATGCTCTGCTTAAGAAGCTTCCTTGCCCTGTTCTGCACTCAATCTGCTTAGCTGAGATGGCATGCCAAGGCCGATCAGTTGCTAAAATATCCTGCCATATATTTATTGTGACGTAGATTGCCATGGTCTAGTAGCCAATCTGTTAGGTGAAATAGCTCTACACCGTTTTATACTCGATCTTTGTTGCTGTGACGGCCTTCGATAGTTCGATGGTTGTGTCCTCGGCCTCATTGATTGCTGAAACAGCCTGCCATAATTTGGCACTCAAATTTGTTTGCTGAATTAGCTTTACATATATTTCGTTACTTAGATCTGCTCGTCCAAATATCTTGCCATAGCTTTAGACATCGACCTAGGTATTTTTTTCTGGACTTCATAAAAAAGCATATATGTTTTTCCTATAATATCTAGTAGAAGAACTAATTTGTATGTCTAATAGATGGACGGGACTTGGATAACTTCTGCTCGAAGATTCTCCGCTGCATATGTTGAGGGGGTTGAAAACTTCATGAACTTTATCAGAGCTGAGTACAGTGGTCCGAAATCAGATGTGCTCTGACTGTGTAGCAGTTGTATGAATTCGGTTACAAAACCTCCGTCAACTGTGCAGAATCATCTACACTTGTATGGTATGTCGGTCACATATACTAGGTGGGTTCATCATGGTGAAGCTGTGAACGTCAATGTTATTGACTACGTGGAAGCAGCAGATCACCATCTTGATCTGCCTGATGCTCATGTGGAAGAGGAGGAGGAGGTGGTGGTGGCGGAGTGCTACCTCTTGAGCACTGCGTTGGATTTCCCCGAAGAGGAGAGGATGATGCAGCAAAGTAGCGTAAGTATTTCCCTCAGTTTTTCAGAACCAAGGTATCAATCTAGTAGGAGGCTACGCGCGAGTCCCTCGTACCTGCACAAAACAATAGCTCCTCGCAACCAACGCGTTTAGGGGTTGTCAATCCCTTCACGGTCACTTACGAGAGTGAGATCTGATAGAGATGATAAATAATATTTTTGGTATTTTTGGTATAGAGATGAAAAGTGAAAAGTAAAAGGCAAAGTAAAAACAAAGCGAGTATTAAAGTGATGGAGATTGATATGATGAGAATAGACCCGGGGGCCATAGGTTTCACTAGTGGCTTCTCTCAAGAGCATAAGTATTCTACGGTGGGTGAACAAATTACTGTTGAGCAATTGACAGAATTGAGCATAATTATGAGTATATCTAGGTATGATCATGTATATAGGCATCACGTCCGAGACAAGTAGTCCGACTCCTGCCTGCATCTTCTACTATTACTCCACTCATCGACCGCTATCCAGCATGCATCTAGAGTATTAAGTTAAAAACAGAGTAACGCCTTAAGCAAGATGACATGATGTAGAGGAATAAATTCGTGCAATATGATAAATACCCCATATTGTTATCCTCGATGGCAAGAATACAATACGTGCCTTGCAACCCTTTCTGTCACTGGGTAAGGACACCGCAAGATTGAACCCAAAGCTAAACACTTCTCCCATTGCAAGAATTACCAGTCTAGTTGGCCAAACCAAACGGATAATTCGAAGAGACTTGCAAAGATAACCAATCACACATAAAAGAATTCAGAGAAGATTCAAATATTATTCATAGATAATCTGGATCATAATCCCACAATTCATCGGTCTCAACAAACACACCGCAAAAAGAAGATTACATCGAATAGATCTCCATGAGAGAGGGGGAGAACATTGTATTGAGATCCAAAAAGAGAGAAGAAGCCATCTAGCTACTAGCTATGGACCCGAAGGTCTGAAGTAAACTACTCACACTTCATCGGAGGGGCTATGGTGATGATGTAGAAGGCTTCCGTGATAGATGCCCCCTCCGGCGGAGCTCTGGAATAGGCCCCAAGATGGGATCTCGTGGATACAGGAAGTTGCGGCGGTGGAATTAGGTTTTTGGCTGCTGTTCTGATCATTTGGGGGTACGTAGGTATATATAGGAGGAAGGAGTACGCCGGTGGAGCAACAGGGGCCCACGAGGTAGGGGGCGCGCCCCCCACCCTCGTGACCGCCTCTTTTGTTCCTTGGAGTAGGGTCCAAGTCTCCTGGATCACGTTCGGTGAGAAAATCACGTTCCCAAAGGTTTCATTCCGTTTGGACTCCGTTTGATATTCTGTTTCTTCAAAACACTGAAATAGGCAAAAAAAACAACAATTCTGGGCTGGGCCTCCGGTTAATAGGTTAGTCCCAAAAATAATATAAAAGTGGAAAATAAAGCCCAATATAGTCCAAAACAGTAAATAAAGTAGCATGGAGCAATAAAAAATTATAGATACGTTGGAGACGTATCATGGAGCCAGTGAGTTTGACCAACATTGAAACAATGCTACGAAATGCTCGTGCATTCCGTGAACTTTCACCTGCAGAAGAAAAACGGTGGGCCCGCATGTTGGAACTATGCAACGTTGCTGTCACCCCAGGAAATAAGCTGTCAGTGTTCTCAGCTATGGTCACCTTTCTTCAGGTGAAGACATCTGAGCGGATGACCAACAAATCATTCGATGTGATGTTGGCTACTTTCCGCAAATCTTTCCCAGATGCGTGTGAGCTGCCACACACCTATAGTAAAATGAAGAATTTCCTTCGTGCAGTTGGAATTGGATATGATATGATCCATGTTTGTAAGAATAATTGTGTTCTGTTTCGGAAGGATTATGCCAACTTAAGTGAATGCCCAAAATGCAAATCATCAAGATGGAAAGATGGCGATGTTGTGAAGAGGATTCCTCATAATGTTCTGAGACATTTTCCAATTACACCAAGATTGCAGAGGTTGTTTCATGATGCTGAAACAAGAGAGGATGTACTGTGGCATTCTAGGAACCAGGAGTACAGAGATCAGAATGTAATTACCCATCCATCTCATGGTAGTGAGTGGAAAAGCTTCAATGATAAACACAAAGAGTTTGTTGCTGACCCGAGAAACATTAGACTTGTTTTAGCTTCAGATGGATTTAACCCATTTGGCCACCAGAGCGCCACATATAGCATGTGGCCAGTGCTTGTTATCCCTTAAAACATGCCTCCAAATGTCTGCACCAAAGAATCGAACTACATGATGGCCTTGCTCATCCCAGGTCCAAAAAGTCCTGAAAAGGATTTTGATTTGTTCATGGAGCCTCTTGTGGAGGAACTTCAATAGCTATGGAAGGGTGTTCTCACTCGAGACCTATATAGCAGCCCACCAGTTGATTTCTTTCTGTGTGCTATTATAATTTGGTGCATCCATGATTATCCAGCTTTGGGCACTATGTCAGGGTGAACGACACATGGTTACAATGCATGTGTTCGCTGTGACAGGAATCCGATGTCATACGCAATACTTAGCAAGATCTGTTACATTGGACACCGCCACTTCCTTGCCAAGGACAAGCCGCATCCTAGAAAATACCGAAAACATGTGTTCAATGCAAAGCATGAAAACTGTGATGCGCCAAAGAGGCTCACCGCCGATGAGTTGCAAGTGGAATTAGAGAAGGTCAGGAATATTACACCAGGAAACCATCCTGGTAATGGTAGCGGGAAAAGGAAGCATGGCAGGGTAGAAGAGAGATTATTGTTTACCCGCAGGTCCACTTTGTGGGACTTGGAGTATTGGAAAGATTTGGATCTGTGGCATAATCTTGATGTGATGCACATCGAGAAAAATATATGTGACAGCATTATCGGCACACTTCTTAATATTGAAGGCAAGACGAAAGATACCTTAAAATCTAGGATTGATTTGAAACACCTGGGTATCAGAATGGATTTGCAGGTGCAAGATGAAGGTAAACCACGGGATATGGCACCAGTTGTGTACGTCTTGGACAAGGTAAAAAGAAAAGAATTCTGCAAGGTCCAGTCACGTGTGAGATTCCCACATGGATTTGCTTCCAACCCTGAAAGGAGAGTCAGTGCAGATGGAAACAAGGTACAAGGGTTGAAAATTCATGACTGCCACGTCCTACTTCAAAGGGTTTTACCTGTTATCCTTAGAGGATTGGGCCGCCCTGACTTATACAGAGCAGTTGCAGAGTTGGGACAATTCTTAAGGGAACTCTGCAGTAGGAATATCAGGATAGATGCTTTGGAGCGTCTTAGAGACAAGATACCAACTATCCTATGCGACCTTGAGAAGATATATCATCCATCCTTCTTTGATGTGATGGTGCATTCGGCTGTTCATCTACCTGATGAGGCACTACTTAGAGGTCCAGTACAATATGGCTGGATGTACCCTATTGAAAGGCGGCTAGGCACTTTCAAGGGCTATGTTAGGAACAGAGCTAGACCCGAGGGTTCCATTGCACAGGCCTACATTGCTACAGAAGTGTTGACATTCTGCTCAAAATACATTGAAACAGCTGATCAGCTTAGCAAAGAGGTGGGTGAAGACAATCTCGGGCTCAATGTTTTCAATTGTTCTGTTCGAGTTACAGGGAAGAGTCGACATGAGGACAAACCTAAAGATTTGGACAAAATGGTTTGGTATGTGTTGAATAACTGTCCTGAGATACTACCTTATATCAAGTAAGTGCAGTACTGCAGCTTATACATCGTAATCTACTAAACTTGCAGCACATTCTTATATATTTAGATGTTTGACGCGATCCCTATGTTGTGCAGCATCTACAAAGAGGAGTTACTGCCGCAAAATCCAAGAAACATTAACAAACTGGTTATGGCAGGATTTGCGAAATGGTTCAAGAACCATGTAAGCTTTTGAAGTGCACTGTCAATTTTTTTAATATATTGAGTACATAAGATGATCCTCTTGTCTATTTTCTAACCATAGGTTAAGAAGATGCGGGAGGATGGGCAGGCAGTTGATGATGCCCTTTACTCACTAGCAATGGGTCCTGATACTCGGGTATGACATTATGAATCTTGCGTTGTTGGAGATGTGCGCTACAACACCCTTGCACGAGACGAAGGCAGGAAGACACAAAACAGTGCCATCATGAGCATGGATACGTATGACAAAGACATAACTGAAATGTATGCTAACATAACAGACATTGTTCAGTTGCAGTATATCTCCAGTTTCGAGGATCATCGGTGTGTGGTTCTGTTGTGCTGTCGTTGGTATAACCTGTTTTCCAGGATCGCAAAACCCAGAGCTGATGATTATTTCAAATCCATCAATGTCAAGGCGGCGTACTAGACCAACGAGCCTTTTATTTTGGCAAATCAAGCAACACAGATATTTTTCTTGGAAGACACATTTGCACGTAGCGATGACTGGAGAGTATTGCAAAGGTTTGAGCAGAGTAATTCGTTTAATGAAGTTGCACAACAAGATGATGCTTACACTGCTCCTGATGTACAAGATAACACAGATATTCCTAATATCTTTGAGATACATCACGTCAATGACGCCGGCGAAAAGATTGCCTGTCGTGCTGTGGACATACAAGAGTTGATCAAGAAGAAGCCAACGTTCGAGGACGTTGAGGACGAAGAAGAAGATGACACCGTGGGGAATTACGATTCAGACTGATACACATGGCGAAGATGTTGACGCTGCTACTTCGGATGATGATTACATTGCTTTTGTCGTATTTGCCTGTCAGAAGACGTTTTTTATCTACTATGTGAAAGTGTTTGCTATGACAACTGAAACCTGATGAACATGTTGTTTAGTATTTTGTTGTGAGAACATCACTTGTTATGTATGCTGATTTGTGTTTGGTGATTGTATGAAAACTAAAAAATGATTACATTGTTGTTTAGTTGTACTCATATTTGGTTGTGAAACTTGAATTTGATGACATAGCTTGCTGTTGGACTGCAATTTGCTCGACGTCTTCGAATGAGAACAAAGCTGACCCGACAGGGCCTCTGCTATTTATTTATTTATATGAGCAAAAGGGGATACCCCCTGATTTCCGTTAATAGAAATCATTAGATGTTCACAACACTATGCCTTGCCTGCTACACAAGTTTCATTCGTTACTAGTTTCAGCAAAGTGCTCATGTCGTAGCCACTGAATACATCACGAGTGCTACATACACTGCAAATAAAAAGACAATCATCCTACAGAGCACATCAATTTTGCCCATTATCTTCACAAGCTCTTTCATCTCCTCATTGCTGTCAAGGCCGTTTAGCAGCTGTTGCTTGGTCATGATCAGAGGAACTGCATCTTTAACCTTCTGCTCTGCATCTTCCTCTACTGTCGTTCCTTTAGTTACTTGTCCAACACCCCAACCTGCTGGTATTGGGATTCCTCGGCTAACCAAATAATCAGCATAGTTGCATTCCCCCACATCAGCAACTTCCCAGAAATACAAATCACACGAATCTTCCCTATTCTGCATGAATCAAATTGGAAGATCATCAACCAAACTATTAAAAAAATTAGCAACTGAAAGCAGTAGAACAACACTTAAACATATTATTACCCCATAATTCGGGCATTTGTAGAAGAATCGGCCAGGGTTGCGGATTGTGGTTGAGACGCGACGGATGACTCTGCGTGATTTGCAGCAGTGGCACCACACCAACGGCAGCGGGTTGCGATGAGCAATAGGCTGCGGTGCGCATGCCGACGGGGGTGTGATGAGACCCACAGGCGATGGTACGGGTGGCAACTTGGTGCATCTGGTTGTTGCCTGCTGAAGAGCAAGTGGACGAGTAGCCAGCGGACATGGTTGCTACGGCCAGAGCTTCTGATGCTAGGCAGAGTAAGTAGAGAAGAGGAGAAGCGAACGTTGGATATGTCAGTTTCATTACTTGCAAAGTAGCATAGCACCATATATAGTCATAGTCTAGGTTTGGATTCGAACCAGCTACAGGAGCACGTCTTTCTTTTTTCTAAAACTCGACAACGTCTCTTTACTGGTACACTAGCTTGTTCTGTACGCCTTCCCAAGTCTGTGATTTTCTTTCCCTTTTTTTGCAAGGAAGGAAGGAGGACAAAATTGAGAGTTCCTGGGACTCGAACCCAAGACCTCTCGGTTGGAAACCAAGGGTGCTAGTCACTTATGTGGTGAACGTTCCCTGTGAGGAGGACGGCAGACGAACGCATTTTCCTCACAGTTTTCTTCCTATATATAAAAGAGTATGCTACTTGGTGTCCGCTTAGTCAACAAACGATTGTGCCAACCTTGACCGTTGGATTGATGTAACACCCCAAAATTTTGGTTTTGATTTTTATCAACTTCTTTATTTGATTTAAAGAAGGTCACTTGAATTTAAAAAAAAGGGGCTCACCTTCTCAAATCTTTTTATGACAAATATTTCATGCGTTCTTCCCAATCTTGATTTTTGGTCTTGAAGATATTTCATCATGTGTTGGCTCAACACAAAAAAAATTGGAAGGTTTTTACAATTCCTTTTTATTAAAAAGAATTCCTATAAATTATGAATTTTATTCTTCCCCATTCAAAAAAATTACTCTCTTGCCATGACCTATGTTGAAAACTTTCTTCCAAAACCCACCTCCCCACTTTGGGTCAAGTCAAGCATCAAGTCCAGCAAAGTTCAACTTCCCCTAGATTTTAATTCTATTTATTTTAAACTCAAACTCTTTTTCTGCCATTTATTTGGACCTTAGTGATTTACAAAGGAACTACTAGATTTCCTTTGAGTTATGGCTCCAAATAAATTCCTCTAGCTAGTCCTTAGTGTCCTCAACCTAGATCCATCAAGATCTGCTAATCCACAGTACAAATTTTTCAAAATTTGCTTGCTACAACTTTGTACCAGATTTGCCATTTTTGGTGAATTTCATTCTTTTTATTTTCCAAAAATTCTGAGATAATACAGGCAGTCTCCAGATGCATCAAGAGATCACTTCACCAAGTTTCAGCTCTAGAAAAATTTTCCACGTGCCTAAAACATTTCATCGAACAGCTGGTGTGCACTGTTTCTATTCAAATTCAGAGTTTAGTGTTTCAGTTCAGTCGTCAGTGTCGCTTCCGTCAGAATTCTTCGTCAATCTCACCAGTGGATGCCTTGGATCGTTGCTCACTGCTCCTTCTTCTTATCCAATGCGCCACACGGTTGTTTGACTGGTCGCGAGCGTTGGTGGCGACGTGTCACGTCAACTCTGGCGTCTTCCGCGATGGCAGAACCACCCATGGCGACCAGCAGCGGCCAGCGCTGCAGAACGGCACCGTCCAGCACCGCCTACACCACCAGGAGCCTCTGCGTGGCCGTCCTCTTCTCTGGGCGCACTGCAGAACTGTCGCCGTGGCCTGAGAGGCGCAGAGCGCGCTTTCTGCCGCCGACGAGCCCGTGAGGCCGTTCCGTCGAAGGCTTGGAGTATCGCCCAAGTTGTACCAAGATTAGCCGTTGAATGGAACCAGTGAACCAATCCGCAGCTGCCTAGTCACCTAAGCCGTGAGCTCGACCACCACCTCACCATAATTACTCGTTGGAGAAATCCTGCTCTTGGCAACCGCCTCGGGCCGGCTATTAATGGAGGCCCCGAGCTCTCCTTCGACCCAGCACCACTTCTCCACCTCACCAGAACCGCGCCCAGCCGCTAGGAGGACCTCGAGGAGGCCATCTTCCCCGACTCCGGCCGCCCCGATCCGCTTCGGGCTCCGGCAAGATTCTCCCTAGTGAGTGCACCCCGCTCCCCAAACCGTGCCAGTAGCATCCTAGTGCACCCACTTTCCTGACCCGCGCTTCAATTTGGAGTTTGCAGCTCCCTTCGGAGAGAATCATCCTCGACCGAACCACCGTCCACCGTAGTGGAGGCCGCCGTCGACGTGGTGCTCGCCGACGACCAAATCCACCACCCACAAACGCGGGAGAACTCCGTGAGTCCGTAGGTACCTTCCACTCCCCCTACCTCACCGTGGATCGACGCCGGCGACCACCGCGAGCCTCGGGCGCCGGTGGGACTCTATTCTGAATTTCAAACCTGACGGGTGGGACCCCCTCGTCAGCCTCACCCTCCACTTTCGAACCGTTTTCTGTTGGCGCCTTTGGCCCGGATGCGTTTCCTCCTCTGGAAGGCGTGTTCCAACCGAAGCGTTTTCTGTTTTTCTAAACTAGCCCCTGGAAAGTTTCTGTTTCATCACAGATTAGTCCCTGGACTAAAACCTTAATAAATTTTAAACAGAAGATGACTTTGAGTTGATTCTTTTTCTGTCATCTTTATTTTTCTATCTAGTTTTTTATCATATTTATTTGAAAAATATTTCTAACAATTTTTATGCATGCATGGTATTTACGTTAGTATCCGATTTCTTTTATAACGTAGATACCGAAGGAGGTGACGGAGCCGCAAACTTCGCCGAGCTAGACTCCGACTACTCCGAACCAGGCAAGCATGTTTGAACCTTTGATATGATGAGTGTTTTTCATGATTCCTCGAGTGGTTTTCTCATGACATTTTTATATAAGCATTTGTGAATGTTATATTTCATGCGAAGCAAGCTGCAAGTGAGCTTCGAAATTTGATGTGTTCATATGATGGTGAGATAACCTGATCATGTGGTGGCATGATAGGTTGCAAGCTGGTATTGTTGAAGCAAGCCAGTTTTATGTCAACCATTTAACTCCAGTATTAATGTGGACCAAGTCTTGTTCCCGTTCGTCCCCTTTTCGTGCTGCCACATGTCTTCTGCAAAGAATGCGGTTTAGTCAGTTGCAAACCTCTTTCCTTGTACACACCAAATAGAGGGGCTGTGATGAGGGTTCCATGGCCCTGGATTAAAGCCCGTCATCCGGTCAGGGGGCATGGGTGTTTCCGATTGGGACCAAGAGGGGGGCACCCCTTAGAGCGTGTGATATAAATTTGATCCCATGCTATTCGAGGTTGTAGCCTCCCCGTCTTAGAATTTTTCTTGAACGTTGCCTAGGGTGATTCCTAGCAGCGGAATGTGGAATGGGTGTGTACTGGTTAGATGTGTTTCTTCTAAAATACCGTAAACGGAACTAGTCCTTTGTGACTACTGAAATCCGTTGGCTGTGGGTAAAGAGTACAAACTCTGCAGAGTCAAAACCATTCGAGTAACCATGTCCATGGTCAAGGACTTTGATCAACATATCAGTGTCAGTCTCAGTGTTAGTCTCAGTGACAGTCTCCGGAGAATAAGCAGGAAACTGAGTGTGGTAAACCCGGCTGAATGTTATTCCTATGGAGGCACTAACCAATTTATTATAATGCACCGAGTATTCCGTGGAATGATTTTACCTTCATGAGCTACTTGAATTCGAATGATGAGATATAAGCCCTTTATGTGATGTCGCTCAGACGTCCAACTGTGGCATTCTTATTATTTACTTCTGATATAAGTCCTTTATGTGATGTCACTCAGACATCCGACTGTGGCATTCTTGTTATTTACTTTTGATATAAGCCCTTTGTAGCGACCCGACCCAAATGGGTCAAGTCTCTGTGCTTACGTACCATCCCTGGATCGGTATGCTGACACACACAGTACTCGAGGATTTATAACAGAGGTAAATCACATGTATAAAGTAACGTAAATACTATTACCTCAATCCAAAAGCGGAAGTAACAAGGTTGTGGATTCCCATCAACACCAACGGCAAAGTTGAGTATAGGAAATCGTAACCCTAACGTATCACTTACTCGCCGTAAGATAATCCTGCAACATGAGACGTTGCAGCCACAAAGGGTCAGTACATTGAATGTACTGGCAAATTCACACCATAGAGAAATGATGAATAAAGGCTATCACTACATGCATATTTGGCTGGTGGAGGCTCTATGGTTATAATGTTTTTGCGAAAAGCCAATTTTTCCCTACTACAAAGGAATCAGTTTTAATTTAACTATCATGGTGGTTGAAACAACATTTGAGAAGGTAACCCCAACTCAATGATCCCAATTAAAAATACTTAACAACCCAGCAAGATTAATTAAGAGTGTTGAGATACATGCGAATACTCAAGTACTAGATACTCAGAATTGTCCATAACCGGGGACACGGCTAACCATGATTAGATTGTACACTCTGCAGAGGTTTGCGCACTTTTCCCCGCAAGACTCGATCGCCTCCGTTGATTTCTCGCACTCCATGGTGTTTGAGAGACGGATGACCGAGACACAGTCTTTCAGAAGCATTAACTCTCTACTCCGAGCAGACCATACCAAACCTACAAACCCACTACCTGCTGATCCACCTCTTCAAGAGCTTCACGCAACTTACTCAACTATGCTAGAGCCCATAATAGCTTGCGGCTGCACACGGAAGTTTCTAGCATGAATAGACTCAGTTCCCTTTGAGCCTGGGTGGCGGTCCATAGGAGAATCACACGGTAACCCCGGGATTTCCAAAAATAAAACAGGAAATCACTGGATACCCCAGGTGCCTGAATCCACCCAGATGTGTATTAAGGTTGCCACCTTAAGTAAACCATTAATTAACAATCTCACATCTGTCATGGATATCACTCAAACCTAATCCACGTCTACTAGCATAGCATGGCAATATAAGCATAACGTAGAAGTAACTCCCAAGGGTTTGGTAATAAACAGGGCAATAGGTTCTACCTCAGCAACTACTTCCCAACCCACAAGTTAAAGGCATCCTAATCATGCAATGTTTGAGGAAGAAACTAATGCATAAAAACTGGGTGTGAAAAGGGATATGATCAAAGTGTGAACTTGCCTGTACTGTTGATGAAGATGATTCGCACTCAAAACTCTTGATAGTTCTACTCGTCACACTCCGGACAATCTAACGTAAGCAATCAATAGTAACCACACATAAGCAATCACTCAAAAGATCGGAAAAACGAGGAAAACAATTAGGAAAACATCAAAACCAAGCGAATAACTCTTGCAACATAAAACAATTTCTAACAGTACCAAAAATATTTGAATTTGGCCTTATCAGAAAGTTTAGGTCAAGAGCTTCGATTTGCAAAAAGATTCAACTCAAACGGAGTTACGGAACTTAAGTTATGATCAAACGAAGTTCAAATTCAAATCTGATCTAAATCAAATTTTAAACTTTCAAAAACATGTTTGAGTTGGATTACTGGATAGAGGAGATCGTAACGAAGAAGTGTGCGTTGATTTCATCTAATTTGGATGAACGAGTAAGAAGTTATGGCTATTTGAAAAATTAGGGCCAAACTATTTTATGAAGAGAAAAAATAGCTACGGCTAAGGTCTAATGTGTAAATACGTAGACTAATTGGTAATCTAATTATTTTATCGTACTAGTCTAGAAAATAATAAACTACGAAAGTATTAAAAAAAAGAAGAAAGATACCTTTATAAGGCAGAGAAAAGACAAATTCGGAGAGAGAAGACAATTTCCAGAAGTCGCGCCGGCGAGGAGAAAAATATTTTTCTTAAATGAATCTAGTCAAACCAAAATATTGATTTAACCTGAATCAGATGATTTTTGAAGGCTCTATGGGTCTATATTTATTGATGGAAAAGAGGCTTCAGGGTCAAAAGGTTAGGCAATGTGGGTTTAAACGTAGATGAAAGGAAAAGAAACAGAGAAGAAGAGGCGCCTCGCATGGGCCTAGAGGCCTTCGGCCGGCCGCGCGCGCAAGCTGCGGCTGCAGTTTTTTTTTCTTTTTTACAAAATTCGTCCTAAGAAAAAAGAAAAGAAAAGGCTGGCTGGGCCTGGCCCATATAGGAAAAAATGGGGTGCTCGCTATTACTATGATGCGCGCGTGGGGGACAAATACTTATGGGCCACACACACAGTTTTTTTTAAGTAGAAACAGAAAGGAAAACTGAATAACGAAAATATAATAATAATTTTATATAGGCATATTATATATCAACATTTTCAGAAAAAGATTTTCTACGACATGAACATTTTCTTGAAGTCCAGTCAAATAAAATACACACAAATTCAAATAAAACAAAAAGTGTTTCTGCCCTAGTAAAATCCAGTAAAATCATTTTAAAAATACCAAAATTAATTCAAATTTATTTCTCTCCAATTTTATGATGTAGGTAATCATGTTACCCTATTTTCCATATATTTTATTTTTGGAGAAAAATAATTTGAATAAAACTCAAATAACTCCAAATTGAAATTAAATTCAAAAGAACTTTGAATTTAATTCTTTTAAACTCCCAACTCATATTTCATTTGTTTTGAAGAAGTCATTTTATCTTGTCTCATGAAAATCATTGAGTTGCTTGAAGTTTATGAATTGGAAATATTTCCAAATGAAACTCAAATATTTTCAAATACCCTTTCATTTAATTAAATGGAAGAAGTCATATCATCTTCGCTCAAGGGTTTTGTATTTGAAAAGAATTTGAATTCATGAAGATCAGAAAAGAAAATGAAAGTTTGGGAAAGCCTTTTATTCCCTCTCATTTAACTTTCAAAAGTTTCGAATCACTCAATTTCACACAAGCAATCAAACAATCAATCAAAACTATCTATTTATTATAACATTCCAAAATTTAGAATTTTGGGATGTTACAAACCTACCACCCTTAAAATGAATCTCGTCCTCGAGATTCGGAGAGGCTAGCAAGAAATAGGTTAGGGTTGGGGGTCTTCAAAATCCAACGTTCGTCTCTAGGGTCTCGGGTGCTACCACCCTTAGAAGCATGGTTAAGGTTCCATCAAAACTCATATACTCCATCCTTATTGTTGATAGGGTCGGTCTTCCCAGATCTTCAGAATAACCTTTACCGCAATTCTTCTATCCTTTCATCTTGGTAAGGTCCCTCTGTGACTGGGTCTTCTTAGCTGACGGGTCTGGCGCCAATACTAAACAACTATCGATATCTCCTGGTGGTCAACAATTTATGGTTTCTCCTGCCGAAAATGGGTCTGGGCTGTACCTCACCGTATGACCTACGATTGGCAACAACTGCCTTGTACAAGGAAAAAAATTACTATACCATTCTAAGGTTCAAACAAGGTTTTGATCGTCGTCTCTCTACTATAGGTAAGTCACTCAGATTTACCATCCAGTATAGCAAGGCGAATAATAAGAGTAAGTCGGTATGGTGATCAATCCATCCCGCACCCAAATCATTATCTTGTATATGGTTTAGCAAATCTCGCATGCTAACACTCGGTCATCCTCACAAGCATTGCAGAATTTCTCTTGTCAACGAACCAAGTTCGGATAAATCCATTGATTCTGCAAGCCAAACAAACATCTATCGTTTTCTTCACACTCTCAGGTTTTGTGTTGCTCCTATAAAATCGTTTGTCGATAAAATGGTAACTCTTTCCAGGGTTTTTCCTTCAGCAAGAGTGTGCTTGCTTCTTGGCAGGTCCTGGGGCCTGTGGGTTATGGCCCATCTCATCACTTGTAAACCTTGAACTCATCATCGCGGGCAACTGATCGTTATTCCAACATCACACCTCCTTTATATCCAATAGTAATTCATCTCTTCATCCTCATGGCATATCCCACATACCGAGATAAAAAAACTTATACTTATGGAGTCCATAATCCGCTTCGTGGAGCATCATTATCCTTTCCAGGGCCAAGCATCCTTACAGGGGAATATTGGCCATCTCTGCATGGCACTTCTTCAATTGGGAAACGTGAAACGCATCATGAACTTCTGACAGTCCTTCGGGTGACTCCAATTTGTTGGCCACTTCTCCCATACGCTCGAAAACTCGGTATGGTCCTACAAATCTCGGGGCTAACTTTCCCTTAACTCCAAATCATTTAACTCCTCACAGAGGGGACACACGAAGACATGCTCTGTCTCCAATTTCATAGACTACCTCCTTGCGTTTTTGAGTCTGCATAACTCTTCTGCCTGGACTGAGCTACCTTCAGTCCATCTCGAATCAACTTAACATTCTCTTCTGACTCCTTGATCACATTTGGTCCAAACAACTGACGGTCTCCAACTTCATCCCAAATCAACGGTGTCTGGCTCCTTCTCCCATACAAAGCTTCAAAAGGGGCATCTTCAAACTGACTTGGTAGCTGTTGTTGAATGAGAACTCCGTGTAAGGTAGATTATCATCCCTACTAGATCCATAACCTAGCGCACACGCTCTCAACATGTCCTCCAGAATCTAATTGACTCTCTCGGTCTATCCATCTGTCTGCGGATGAAAGGCCGTAGTGAACTCTAGCCTAGTACCCAAAGTGTGGTGCAGTTGATTCCAAAACTTTGAGGTAAACTGTGTTCCTCTATCTGATACGATGGTCCTCGGAACTCCATGCAGACATATGATCCTGGTCAAATATATCTTGGCCAACTTCGCACATGTATAGGTGGTTTTACTGGGATAAAGTGAACCACTTTGGTCAAGCGAATCAACCACTACCCAGATAGAATCATATCCCGATCGGGTTCTGGGAAATCCGGTAATGAAATCCATTCCAAGCTTATCCCCACTTCCATTCGGGTATCGGCATAGGCTGTAGTAATCCTGCTGGCTTCTGATGCTCTGCTTTTACTCTCTCGCATACATCACCTATGACTACATACTCCGCAATATCCTTCTTCATACCAGTCCACCAGAAACGCTCCTTCAAATCCAAATACATCTTGGTGTTTCCAGGGCGAATCGGGTATGGTGAGTCATGAGCCTCCTGAAGTATTAACTTCTTGATCTTTGCATTATTGGGCACGTATACACGGTCCTCGAACCATAAGGTGTCGTGCTCATCCTTACAAAAACCTTTGGCCTTTCCTTTGCTCATCCTCTCTTTTATCTCGGCAATCTCTTTTCCATCCTTCTAAGCTTCACGGATCTTTCCCAACAATGTAGACTGAACTTCCATTGCTGCAACAAAACCTTTGGGAACAATCTCCGACCGAAGTTCCCTAAGATCCTCGGCTAACTCCTTTGGTAATCCTCCGATTATGAGGGTATTCTTCCTTGTTTTCTTTATGGTTGTGTCCTATTTCTCCACAAAGCTTGTATGCACAAGGTTTCTTCATATCCGTTCCATAAGGCCTCAATTTTTTGGGACACAAGCCAAGACTTTAACAAAGTCCACTTAAATTCCTTCAAAGTGGTTACTCCTTGCCATCCATTGATGGTTTGGTATATCTTATACCAGGTAGTGGCACATTTTTCAAGGCACTCAAGAGCATGCTGGGTCATATCCTTTCCGGCTATAGGGTTATTCTCCATGTGATCCTCCATGTTCTGAATCCATCGGTCCGTCTCCAATTGACTTATAGGTCCAGGAAATACAACCTCATCTACATTCATCCTATATTGGGTCCATGGGTTTTGGGGTGGGATAGGAGAGATAGAGAGGGATGCACACAATACAAACAAAATTTTGAAAAGACAGATTTTATTTGTGGCTGTCAGAAAAAAATATCAAACAAATGACAGCTCACAAATGTTGCATCTAACGTTGGCATATAACAGGGGTTGGGTCTTCTAAAGGTCAATAAATCTTCAAAATCATCAAACTCTTCCAGTCTTGTTCATGTCACTGATGGCTTCTTCCGATCATGCTTGTCCTTCTCAAGTTCTTTTGCCAGATCATCTCTATTGACGAGAAGTCTCTCGTGACGTCCTGCAATATTCTGGGGTTGCATTTCAGACTTCTAGGTTTCAACATCCTTGGCATGAACCAAGGTCTAGTTCCTGACGAATCTCCGGATTCTCGTGGTTCTGCTCCTCCAGCTTGGCTACTCTCATCTTTAGGGTCCTGCGTTCTTCATGAAATACTTCCTTGTTAAAATACTACTTCTTGTAGGTCCATCTTAACTTCTTGATGTAACACTCCAGATCCCGGTGATACACCGGCTAAGGTTAAAATTTCATCTTGCTGATAGGTGCTTCATTAGCTCTTTTGTCAACCAATTCTTCCGAAAGATGCATGCTTAACACCTCATGGTGACAATAACATGAGTGAGTGATAGCATCATGGATATCCATGTTTATGACTATGTCTCTGCCATCAGCTATCATTCCATAGTTGATATTTCCTGTCTTGGGGCTTTCTTGACAGAACTTTGAGTTGTTAACTTCCCATGCTCCGGTCTTTCTCCGATACACCTTGATCTCGGGTATTGACAACTTCCATAGTCTATCAAGTTCCATAAGTGTAGCCTTCCTAGGTCATAAAAAAAGTCTGGGTATTCTTCAGAGCCTTCAAATTCTCCTAGTCTTCAGAGTGTTCAATAGTTGTAATTTCCATTATCATAATGTATGATAAAATCCTCTTCATTCCGAATGGTCTTAGTTGTCCGATATCTGGTACTTCTTCGAGTGGTCTCATCAGTCGAATCTTCGAGTGGTCAAAAGGGGAAAAGGGGTATGGTCTCACTAAAAGAGAATTATTTGAATAGCTTAGGAGAGAAGAGAGGTAAAGGATCTTTTTGAAAAGAAAGTTGTAGAGGAAATCCTTCCTATGGGCTTGCTAGTTTCTAGGGTCACGTCCTACAGTCAACATGTGCTCTGATACCATCTTGTAGCGACCCGACCCGAATGGGTCAAGTCTCTGTGCTTACGTGCCATCCCTGGATCGGTATGCTGACACACACAATACTCGAGGATTTATAACAGAGGTAAATCACATGTATAAAGTAACGTAAATACTATTACCTCAATCCAAAAAGCGAAAGCAACAAGGTTGTGGATTCCCATCAACACCAATGGCAAAGTTGAGTATAGGAAATCGTAACCCTAACATATCACTTACTCATCGTAAGATAATCCTGCAACATGAGACGTTGCAGCCACAAAGGGTCAGTACATTGAATGTACTGGCAAATTCACACCATAGAGCAATGATGAATAAAGGCTATCACTACATGCATATTTGGCTGGTGGAGGCTCTATGGTTATAATGTTTTTGCGAAAAGCCAATTTTTTCCTACTACAAAGGAATCAGTTTTAATTTAACTATCATGGTGGTTGAAACAACATTTGAGAAGGTAACCCCAACTCAATGATCCCAATTAAAAATACTTAACAACACAGCAAGATTAATTAAGAGTGTTGAGATACATGCGAATACTCAAGTACTAGATACTCAGAATTGTCCATAACCGGGGACACGGCTAACCATGATTAGATTGTACACTCTGCAGAGGTTTGCGCACTTTTCCCCGCAAGACTCGATCGCCTCCGTTGATTTCTCGCACTCCATGGTGTTTGAGAGACGGATGACCGAGACATAGTCTTTCAGAAGCATTAACTCTCTACTCCGGGCAGACCATACCAAACCTACAAACCCACTACCTGCTGATCCACCTCTTCAAGAGCTTCACGCAACTTACTCAACTATGCTAGAGCCCATAATAGCTTGCGGCTGCACACGGAAGTCTCCAGCATGAATAGACTCAGTTCCCTTTGAGCCTGGGTGGCGGTCCATAGGAGAATGACATGGTAACCCCGGGATTTCCAAAAATAAAACAGGCAATCACTGGATACCCCAGGTGCCTGAATCCACCCAGATGTGTATTAAAGTTGCCACCTTAACTAAACCATTAATTAACAATCCCACATCTGTCATGGATATCACTCAAACCCAATCCACGTCTACTAGCATAGCATGGCAATATAAGCATAACGTAGAAGTAACTCCCAAGGGTTTGGTAATAAACAGGGCAATAGGTTCTACCTCAGCAACTACTTCCCAACCCACAAGTTAAAGGCATCCTAATCATGCAATGTTTGAGGAAGAAACTAATGCATAAAAACTGGGTGTGAAAAGGGATATGATCAAAGTGTGAACTTGCCTGTACTGTTGATGAAGATGATTCGCACTCAAAACTCTTGATAGTTCTACTCGTCACACTCCGATCAATCTATCATAAGCAATCAATAGAAACCACACATAAGCAATCACTCAAAAGATCGGAAAGAACGAGGAAAACAATTCGGAAAACATCAAAACCAAGCGAATAACTCTTGCAACATAAAACAATTTCTAACCAAAATTATGTGAATTTGGCCTTATCAGAAAGTTTAGGTCAAGAGCTTCGATTTGCAAAAAGATTCAACTCAAACGGAGTTACGAAACTTAAGTTATGATCAAACGAAGTTCAAATTCAAATCTGATCTAAATCAAATTTTAAACTTTCAAAAACATGTTTGAGTTGGATTACTGGATAGAGGAGATCGTAACGAAGAAGTGGGCGTTGGTTTCATCTAATTTGGATGAACGAGTAAGAAGTTATGGCTATATTAAAAATCAGGGCCAAGCTATTTTATGGAGAAAAAAAATAGCTACGGCTAAGGTCTAATGTATAAATACGTAGACTAATTGGTAATCTAATTATTTTATCGTACTAATCTAGAAAATAATAAACTACAAAAGTATAAAAAAGAAGAAAGATACCTTTATAAGGCAGAGAAAAGACAAATTCGGAGAGAGAAGACAATTTCCAGAAGTCGCGCCGGAGAGGAGAAAAATATTTTTCTTAAATGAATCTAGTCAAACCAAAATATTGATTTAACCTGAATCAGATGATTTTTGAAGGCTCTATGATTCTATATTTATTGATGGAAAAGAGGCTTCAGGGTCAAAGGTTAGGCAATGTGGGACTATACGTAGATGAAAGGAAAAGAAACAGAGAAGAAGAGGCGCCTCGCATGGGCCTAGAGGCCTTGGGCCGGCCGCGCGCGCAAGCTGCGGCTGCAGTTTTTTTTCTTTTTTACAAAATTTGGCCTAAGAAAAAAGAAAAGAAAAGGCTGGCTGGGCTTGGCCCATATAGCAAAAAGAAATGGGACGCTCGCTGTTACTATGATGCGCGCGTGGGGGACAAATCCTTATGGGCCGCACGCACAGTTTTTTTTAAGTAGAAACAGAAAGGAAAATTGAATAACGAAAATATAATAATAATTTTATATAGGCATATTATATATCAATATTTTCATAAAAAGATTTTCTACGACATGAACATTTTCTTGAAGTCCAGTCAAATAAAATACACACAAATTCAAATAAAACAAAGAGTGCTTCTGCTCTAGTAAAATCCAGTAAAATCATTTTAAAAATACCAAAATTAATTCAAATTTATTTCTCTCCAATTTTATGATGTAGGTAATCATGTTACCCTATTTTCCATATATTTTATTTTTGGAGAAAAATAATTTGAATAAAACTCAAATAACTCCAAATTGAAAATAAATTCAAAAGAACTTTGAATTTAATTCTTTTAAACTCCCAACTCATATTTTATATGTTTTGAAGAAGTCATTTTATCTTCTCTCATGAAAATCATTGAGTTGCTTGAAGTTTATGAATTGGAAACATTTCCAAATGAAATTCAAATTTTCAAATACCCTTTCATTTAATTAAATGGAAGAAGTCATATCATCTTCGCTCAAGGGTTTTGTATTTGAAAAGAATTTGAATTCATGAAGATCAGAAAAGAAAATGAAAGTTTGGGAAAGGCCTTTTATTCCCTCTCATTTAACTTTCAAAAGTTTCGAATCACTCAATTACACACAAGCAATCAAAACTATCTATTTATTATAACATTCCAAAATTTAGAATTTTGGGATGTTACACCCTTTTTGTGATGTCGCTCAGACGTCCGACTGTGGCATTCTTGTTATTTACTTTTGATATAAGCCCTTTATGTGATGTCGCTCAGACGTCCGACTGTGGCATTCTTGTTATTTACTTTTGATATAAGCTCTTTATGAGATGTCGCTCAGACGTCTGACTGTGGCATCCTTGTTATTTACTTTCATTATAAGCCCTTTTTGAGATGTCGCTTAGACTTCCGACTGTGGCACGTACTGTCATTTATGTTTTAATATAAGCCCTTTATGTGGTGTCACCCTAACGCCCGACTGCGGCATGTTAAGTTATTTTACCTTTCGAGGCGTCGCTTCAAACACCCGATCGGTCTTCAACTATTTTATTGGGATTTCGGGAGGACTACCGCCGGACTTCCTTTTTATTTAACATGCGGTGCAAATTTATTATATGAGTGTGCATTACTAGTCTGCTTATGTGCATCATGTTTGCATTTGTTATATCTTATGTCCAAACTGTCTTGCGAGTACATTCAAAGTACTCACCTGGCTTGTTGATTTGGCCAGATGTTGACGAAGGTGATCTTATGGATGAAGAGTACGATAGCGAGTCCGACGCCTAGAGGAGTCCCAGTCAGTCCCGTGCGATCCTGAAGTTGGTCACTTGTATTATATACGCTTCCGTTACCCTAATAAAATCATCGAGCCTCACTCCGGCGCTTGATGAGCTATAAGATTTTGGAGTCATGTAACCCACTTCACTGTGACATATCCACCACCACTTTTATTACGAGTCAGTAGTTATGCCACCATACCCTTTGTGTCATATACGCCTTTATGTATAATATCAGCGTGCTTGTAATAAATTGTTGAGCAGCCACAGCTCAACCTTGTATAATATTTAGTACTTCTGGATTTCTGTATCAAGGATTTGTCTACCAGTAAGAAGGATTCTTCTATACTGGTCTGATATAATGGTGGGTTTTTCTAATAAATGTTTTATTGGAGAACCGGTCCTGACAACCTTGGTATCAGAGCTAGGATGACTATAGGAAGCCACTAGGTGCGATCGCTAATCGGTTATTAGTGTAATAAGTGCTATTTTAACATTTTGCAAATGTAGCAATTTTCTGTTAGTCATCATAAATTTATGATTTGACTATTCAGAATTTTTGTCTACCTTTGTAGATGGCTGGCAGCGACTGTGAGTCACAGGTGTTCGCCAATGTACCTGAGGGGATTATCAAGCTTCTCGTCTCCATCACCAAGGTCGCGATCGGGCCATCGACTCGTCCGGAGTTCACACTCTACCAGCACAAGATCAGCGACAGCGTGTCTATGCACCAGGTCGCGGTGCAATTCAAGGGAGGACGTTCTGAGTCACGCCGCTTCCGATTTGTGGGAAGGGCCATGCCTACGGAGAGGCATGCCATGCCGATGGCTGCCCGTGAGGCGATAGCTCGTCTTCGGGATGCCCTCCCTTCGATGAAGGCTCGTCGCTACCGCTACCTCCCATGCCACGTGCCATACACATGTCACTATGCGTTCGCTTGCGCCAGGGGGGAGAGAGATGAGGCTATTGAAATGTTGGTTGAGTATCTCAAAGCTCTTGAGGCAGCTTTTGATAACCTCGTGGACGACTTCGTGGCTGCTCGTACGGACTTAGTTCAGGGCTGTTCCGCCTACAGGAGGGAGCTCCTCCATACAGCACCACCACTGACTTACGTCTCATCCTCCGCATCCTATACACCTGCCATCTTAGCCACCGCTTGGCGCCTGCCTACCACTAAGGAGTTTGACCAAGTCATTGCTCCTACTCCAGTCAGTGTTGCACCACCTGCCGCGCCCGCACCAGCTCCTCAACCCAGTACTTCGCGCCTGGAGCCTATTAGTGAGGAGGAGGTTGAGTATCCAGCATCACTGGGTCTTACCCTCGGCAGGCCAAGGGAAGTTTTTCCCATCTCCGACTGAGTGCGCCTAGCAGCCGTGCGATGTACCAGCTTGTATGATATGTTTATATGTATATAGGTTTGGTGAGAAGTAGTTTGCGTGCGCATCATGTAGGAACTCGGAGAAGTGCACTAGCCTAAATAACAAGTCAGGAATGTGTACGCACATCCTGAGTGATGTATTGTATAATTATGGCTTGCGTGTAAGATATGTACTGAGCGGTCCTTCTCCATGTGCAATCAAGTATTTTCTTGAAAAATCTTGGAGTTTCTTAAAAAATTCTGCCTTTGTAAAATTATTTATTTTTGCCACTCAGTTTTTCTCATGAATTCTGCAAAAATACCCCATAGTGGAAAATTCCTCGTCCCTGGACTCGTTCCGTGCCAAGTCCGCCGGAAGAAAATTATGGTACCCAGACAAGTAACAATTTCACACAGGGGCAGTCAAGTCAGCAAGGCAATGAAGCAGCATTTTCTCAAGTATGCCGCCTTTATGAGCAAAGCCAGCAGCAGCATCAAGAAATGATGAACCATGTTATCAATATGGGAAATCACCGTGAACCATATCAGCAGCATTCAAAATTGTCTGAACTACAAAAGACACGTCCCCCAACGTTCTCTCACACTGATAGACCTCTTGAGGTTGATGATTAGCTTCGAGACATTGAAAGGAAGTTAATTATTGCACAATGTTCGGACCGTGAGAAGGTACTTTATGCACCTCACTACCTCACTGGAGCAGCTGCATCATGGTGGGGAAATTTCCTACACATGCACCCCAATGAAAATAACATCACCTGGGAAGAATTTAAAGAAGGTTTTCGTAGGGCGCACATTCCCAGAAGCATTATGAGGATCAAGAAAAGGGAGTTTGATGACCTCAAGCAGAGAAGCATGACAGTGACTGAGTACAATAGTCAGTTTACTCAATTATCTCGTTATGCCAACGAAGAGCATATGACTGAAAATAAAAAGATGGAAAAATTTCTGGACGGTCTGGCACCAGCACTTAAATGCCAGCTGGTCGTATACACCTTTCCAGATTTCAAAACACTTGTGGACAAAGCTATTACATTGGAAAATGAGCGCCGCAGCTTGGAGGATTTTTGCAAGTGCAAAAGGGACAAGACTACTCATGTTCGCAACACCGGACCAAGACTGATTTTCAGAAAATTGGAGCGAACAAATCCACAACCATTGTTCCACGCCCAAACAAAAAAATTTCATGCAAGAGACAAGGATTTTACATATCACCCAGGTGTTACTTGCTATGCTTGTGGAGAGGAAGGACACTATGCCAAACAGTGCCCAAAGACAAGAAACTCGGCCCCCAAGCCGAACAACAATGGAAATAATTCAACACCCAAGCGTAACAACTTCAACCCCAATAACAATCACAAGAAGGGTCACTTGAACCATGTGACCAAGGTCGAAGCGCAAAATGCCCCGGATATCATACTCGGTACATTCCCTGCCAACACAATACCTGCCACGTTTTTGTTTGATTCTGGAGCTTCTCACTCGTTCATTTCAAAGAAATTTGTTTTGCAACATGATTTTTCGATGCTTCCCTTGGAAAAATCCATGACCATCAAGTCCCCCGGGATTAAGCAAATCACTTAGAGTTACTGCCAAGGTGTGGTTATTGAGATTGAGGGACTAAAGTTTCAGGCAAACCTCATGGTATTGGAAAATAAGGGACTGGATGTTATCCTAGGAATGGACTGATTAACCACCAACAAGGGATTTATTGACTGCTTCAATCGGACTGTAGTTCTTACTCATCATCACGGGAAGACGATAAAAATTGCAGCTCAAGAAAGACCAATATCACGGCAACCAAGATTAAACAAGGTGGACATTTCAGAGTTAAGAAAAGTTCCAGTGGTGTGTGAGTTCCCTGACGTATTTCCCGAAGGACTACCAGGCATGCCACCAGACCGGGAAATAGAGTTCATCATTGAACTAGCACCTGGAACCACCCCCATTTACAAGAAACCCTATAGAATGGCACCCTCTGAGTTGGTAGAATTAAAGAAGCAAACAAAAGAATTACTGGACAAAGGATTTATACGGGCCAGCTCCTCACCTTGGGGTTCACCAGTATTATTTGCGAAGAAAAAGGATGGGGCACTGAGATTATGTATAGACTATCGAGCACTCAACATGGTTACCATCAAAAACAAATATCCGATGCCGCGGATAAATGATTTATTTGACCAGCTCGCACAAGCCAAGGTTTTCTCAAAAAATTGATTTAAGGTCGGGGTATCATCAATTAAAGGTACGGACAGAAGATATCCCTAAGACAGTATTCACCTCCAGATACGGATTATATGAATTTACAGTAATGCCGTTTGGACTGACAAACGCTCCCGCATATTTTGTCCACCTCATGAACAAAGTGTTTATGAAATTTATGGACAAATTTATTGTGGTGTTCATTGATGATATTCTGGTATACTCTAAGACACCAGAAGAACATGTTGAACATCTCAGAATTGTACTGGGAGAATTAAGGAAACATCAATTATACGCCAAATTCAGCAAATGTGAATTTTGGTTAAGACAGGTTGGTTTTATAGGCCACGTATTGACCCAAGAAGGTGTTGCCATGGACCCAGAAAAAGTCAAGGCCGTACTTGGCTGGAAACCACCAGCCAACGTAACAAATGTACGAAGTTTCTTGGAAATGGCTGGATATTACCGAAGGTTTATTGAGGGGTTCTCCACCATAGCAAAACCAATGACACAGTTACTCAAGAAGGATAAGAAATTTGTATGGACTGAAGCTTGTGAGAAAAGTTTCCAAGAACTCAAAAGGAAATTAGCAACAGCACCAGTATTGGTTGTACCAGACATACACAAAAGTTTTGAAGTATATTGTGGCGCATCCCGGAAGGGCCTCGGATGCGTATTAATGCAAGAAGGCAAACTAGTCGCATACGCTTCCAGGCAACTATGAAAGCATGAAGAAAATTATCCTACTCATGACTTGGAGTTGGCAGCAGTCATTCATGCACTCAAGGAGTGGAGGCACTTTTTGCTTGGGAATCGTTGTGAAATATATATATACGGACCATAAAAGCCTCAAATATATTTTCACACAACCAGAACTCAATTTACGACAACGGCACTGGTTGGAATTAGTGAAAGATTATGATGTTGGCATTCACTACCATCCAGGAAAGGTGAATGTAGTGGCAGATGCTCTTAGTCGAAACCCCAGCTCGGGAAACGACAGTCTACAAACTTGAGACCTGAATTTCAGCAGGAGTTTGCCAAACTCAACTTGGTGATGGTCACTAAAGGCAATGTGTCAAATTTGGAAATACAGCCCACCCTAATGGAACAGATTAAGAAGGCTCGACATGGACACCCCAGCATCGAAGGCATAAAAAGAAAAGTGAGTCTGGGCAAGGCTTCAGAATTCATCGTAGACCATAAGGGAATATTATGGTACGGAGATAGACTTTGCGTACCAAATATAGAGGACCTCAAACAGCAAATTCTAGCCGAAGGCCACACCGCTCCATATTCGATCCACCCTGGAGGAACCAAAATGTACAAGGACATTCAGGAAAAAATTTGGTGGCACGGTATGAAGAGGGATATAGCCACATTCATTGCATGTTGTGATTCATGTCAGCGCATTAAAGCCGAGCACCAAAAACCAGCAGGACTATTACAGCCAAACAGGATACCTAAGTGGAAATGGGGCAAAATTGGAATGGATTTTATTGTCGGACTACCTCGGTCACGACACGGAAATGATGCCATATGGGTCATCACAGATAGATTAACCAAGGTGGCACATTTCATCCCAGTAAAGACAACCCACACCACTCAGAAGCTTGCCAAACTTTATCTCTCCCGTATAGTTTGTCTGCATGGAATTCCAAAGAGTATAATATCCGACAGAGGCACTCAATTTGTCTCTAGATTTTGGGATCATTTACAACAAGCTCTGGGAACTCAACTAGTATTCAGTACAGCATACCACCCCCAGACTGGAGGACAAATTGAACGTGTGAACCAAATTCTAGAGGACATGCTAAGAGCATGTGTTCTCACCTATGGAACCAGTTGGGAAGAAAGCTTGTCGTATGCCGAGTTCGCATACAACAATAGTTACAAAGCCAGTCTACAAATGGCACCTTTTGAAGCCTTGTACGGGCGAAGATGCCGTACCCCATTAAATTGGTCAGAAACAGGAGACAGTCGTATCTTCGGCCCAGACATGCTCAAGGAAGCTGAGGAGAAAGTTAGACTAATCAGGGATCGACTCAAGACAGCCCAGAGCCGACAAAAGAGTTATTACAATAAAAAACATCGTGAAGTCAGCTTTGAACCCGGTGAATATGTGTATCTACGAGTATCTCCTATGAGGGCCTGCAACGATTCAAAGTTAAAGGAAAGCTAGCACCATGGTTTATTGGACCCTTCTGTGTGATTGCACGCAGAGGCACAGTGGCCTACCAGCTAGACCTACCCGAAGAACTGTCAGACGTCCACGACGTGTTCCACGTCTCACAGTTGAGGAAATGTGTAAGCAACCCAGAAAGCATGTATCTCACGAGAACATTGACATGCAACCAGACCTCACCTACACGGAACATCCAATAAAAATATTGGAGGAGTCTGAGAGAAGGACCCGTTAGAAAACAATTAAGTTTTTCAAGGTCCAGTGGAGTAATCACACCGAGGATGAAGCAACATGGGAAAGAGAGGATTTCCTTCGGGCAGAGTACCCACACCTATTTGAGGATCAGCTGAAATCTCGGGGACGAGATTTTTCCAAAGGGGGTAGGTGTTGTAACACCCCAAAATTTTGGTTTTGATTTTTATCAACTCCTTTATTTGATTTAAAGAAGGTCACTTGAATTTTTCAAAAAAAAGGGGCTCATCTTGCCAAATCTTTTTATGACAAATATTTCATGAGTTCTTCCCAATCTTGATTTTTGGTCTTGAAGATTTTTCATCATGTGTTGGCTCAACACAAAAAAAAATTGGAAGGTTTTTACAATTCCTTTTTATTAAAAAGAATTCCTATAAATTATGAATTTTATTCTTCCCCATTCAAAAAAATTACTCTCTTGCCATGACCTATGTTGAAAACTTTCTTCCAAAACCCACCTCCCCACTTTGGGTCAAGTCAAGCATCAAGTCCAGCAAATTTCAACTTCCCCTAGATTTTAATTCTATTTATTTTAAACTCAAAATCTTTTTCTGCCATTTATTTGGACCTTAGTGATTTACAAAGGAACTACTAGATTTCCTTTGAGTTATGGCTCCAAATAAATTCCTCTGGTTAGTCCTTAGTGTCCTCAACCTAGATCCATCAAGATATGCTAATCCACAGTACAAATTTTACAAAATTTGCTTGCTGCAAGTTTGGACTAGATTTGCCATTTTTGGTGAATTTCATTCTTTTTCTTTTCCAAAAATTCTGAGATAATTCAGGCGGTCTCCAGATGCATCAAGAGATCACTTCACCAAGTTTCAGCTCTAGAAAAATTTTCCATGTGCCTAAAACATATCGTCGAACAGCTGGTGTGCATTGTTTCTATTCAAATTCAGAGTTTAGTGTTTCAGTTCAGTCGTCGGTGTCGCTTCCGTCAGAACTCTTCGTCAATCTCACGAGTGGCTGCCTTGGATCGTTGCTCACTGCTCCTTCTTCTTATCCAATGTGTCGCACGGTTGTTTGGCCGGTCGCGAGCGTCCGTGGCGACGTGTCACGTCAACTCCGGCGTCTTCCGCGGTGGCAGAACCACCCGTGGCGACTAGCAGTGGCCAGCGCTGCAGAAAGGCGTCGTCCAGCACCGCCCACACCACCAGGAGCCTCCGCGTGGCCGTCCTCTTCTCTGGGCGCACAACAGAACTGTCGTCGTGGCCTGAGAAGCGCAGAGCGCGCTTTCTGCCGCCGACGAGCCCGTGAGGCCGTTCCGTCGAAGGCTTGGAGTATCGCCCAAGTTGTACCAAGATTAACCGTTGAATGGAACCAGTGAACCAATCCGCAGCTGCCCAGTCACCTAAGCCGTCAGCTCGACCACCACCTCGCCGTAATTACTCGCTGGAGAAATCCCGTTCTCGGCAACCGCCTCGGGCCGGCTATTAATGGAGGCCCCGAGCTCGCCTTCGACCCAGCACCACTTCTCCACCTCACCAGAACCGCGCCCAACCGCTAGGAGGACCTCGAGGAGGCCATCTTCCCCGACTCCGGCCGCCCCGATCCGCTTCGGGCTCTGGCAAGATGCTCCCTAGTGAGTGCACCCCCGCTCCTCAAACTGTGCCAGTAGCATCCTAGTGCACCTGCTTGCCTGACCCGCGCTTCAATTTGGAGTTTGCAGCTCCCTTCGAAGAAAATCATCCTCGACCGAACCACCGTCCGCCGGAGTGGAGGCCGCCGTCGACGTGGTGCTCGCCGACGACCAACTCCACCACCCACAAACGCGGGAGAACCCCATGAGTCCGTAGGTACCTTCCACTCCCCCTACCTCGCCGTGGATCGACGCCGGCGACCACCGCGAGCCTCGGGCGCCGGTGGGACTCTGTTCTAAATTTCAAACCTGACGGGTGGGACCCCCTCGTCAGCCTCACCCTCCCCTTTCGAACCATTTTCTGTTGGCGCCTTCGGCCCGGATGCGATTTCTCCTCTGGAAGGCGTGTTCCAACCGAAGCGTTTTCTATTTTTCTAAACTAACCCATGGAAAGTTTCTGTTTCATCACAGATTAGTCCCTGGACTAAAACCTTAATAACTTCTAAACAGAAGATGATTTTGAGTTGATTCTTTTTCTGTCATCTTTATTTTTCTATCTAGTTTTTATCATATTTATTTGAAAAATATTTGGAACAATTTTTATGCACGCATGGTATTTACGTTAGTATCTGATTTCTTTTATAACATAGATACCGAAGGAGGTGACGGAGCCGCAAACTTCGCCGAGCTAGACTCCGACTACCCCGAACCAGGCAAGCATGTTTGAACCTTTGATATGATGAGTGTTTTTCATGATTGCTTGAGTGGTTTTCTCATGACATGTTTATATTAGCATTTGTGAATGTTATATTTCATGCAAAGCAAGCTGCAAGTGAGCTTCAAAATTTGATGTGTTCATATGATGGTGAGATAACCTGATCATGTGGTGGCATGATAGGTTGCAAGCTAGTATTGTTGAAGCAAGCCAGTTTTATGTCAACCGCTTAGCTCCAGTATTAACGTGGACCAAGTCTTGTTCCCGTTCGTCCCCTTTTCATGCCGCCACATATCTTCTTCAAAGAATGCGGTTTAGTCAGTTGCAAACCTCTTTCCTTGTACACACGAAATAGAGGGGCCATGATGAGGGTTCCATGGACCTGGATTAAAGCCCGTCATCCGGTCAGGGGGCATGGGTGCTTCCGGTTGGGACCGAGAGGGGGCACCCCTTAGAGCGCATGATATAAATTTGATCCCAAGCTATTCGAGGTTGTAGCCTCCCCGTCTTAGAGTTTTTCTTGAACGTTGCCTAGGGTGATTCCTGGCAGTGGAATGTGGAATGGGTTTGTACTGGTTAGATGTGTTTCTTCTAAAATACCGTAAACGGAACTAGTCCTTTGTGACTACTGAAATCCGTTGGCTGTGGGTAAAGAGTACAAACTCTGCAGAGTCAAAACCATTCGAGTAACCATGTCCATGGTCAAGGACTTTGATCAACATGTCAGTATCAGTCTTAGTGTCAGTCTCAGTGACAGTCTCCGGAGAATAAGCAGGAAACTGAGTGTGGTAAACCCGGCTGAATGTTATTCCTATGGAGGGACTAACCAGTTTATTATTATGCACCAAGTATTCCGTGGAATGATGTTACCTTCATGAGCTACTTGAATTCGAATGATGAGATATAAGCTCTTTATGTGATGTCGCTCAGATGTCCGACTGTGGCATTCTTGTTATTTACTTCTAATATAAGCCCTTTATGTGATGTTGCTCAGACATCCGACTGTGGCATTCTTGTTATTTACTTTTGACATAAGCCCTTTTTGTGATGTCACTCAGACGTCTGACTGTGGCATTCTTATTATTTAGTTTTGATATAAGCCCTTTATGTGATGTCGCTCAAACGTCTGACTGTGGCATTCTTGTTATTTACTTTTGATATAAGCCCTTTATGAGATGTCGCTCAGACGTCCGACTGTGGCATCCTTGTTATTTACTTTCATTATAAGCCCTTTTCGAGATGTCGCTTAGACGTCTGACTATGGAACGTACTGTCATTTACGTTTTAATATAAGCCCTTTATGTGGTGTCGCCCTGACGCCCGACTGCGGCATGTTAAGTTATTTTACCTTTCGAGGCGTCGCTTCAAACACTCGATCGGTCTTCAACTATTTTATTGGGATTTTGGGAGGACTACCGCCTGACTTCCTTTTTATTTAACATGCAGTGCGAATTTATTATCTGAGCTCACATTACTAGTCTGCTCATGTGCATCATGTTTGCATTTGTTATATATTGTGGCCAAACTTTCTTGCGAGTACATTCAAAGTACTCACCTGGCTTGTTGATTTGGCCAGATGTTGACGAAGGTGATCTTATGGATGAAGAGTACGATAGCGAGTCTGACGCCTAGAGGAGTCCCAGTCAGTCCCGTGTGATCCTGGAGTTGGTCGCTTGTATTATATACGCTTCCACTACCCTAATAAAATCATCGAGCCTCACTCCGGCGCTTGATGAGCTATAAGATTTTGGAGTCATGTCACCCACTTCACTGTGACATATCCACCACCACTTTTATTACGAATTAATAGTTATGCCACCCTACCCTTTGTGTCATATCCGCCTTTATGTACAATATCGGCGTGCTTGTATAATAAATTGTTGAGCAGCCACAGCTCAACCTTGTGTAATATTTAGTACTTCTGGATTTCTGTATCAAGGATTTGTCTACCAGTAAGGAGGATTCTTCTATACTGGTCTGATATAATGGTCGGTTTTTTCAATAAATGTTTTATTGGAGAACCGGTCCTGACAACCTTGGTATCAGAGCCAGGCTGACTGTAGGAAGCCACTAGGTGCGATCGCTAATCGGTTATTAGCGTAATAAGTGCTATTTTAACATTTTGCAAATGTAGCAATTTTCTGTTAGTCATCAAAAATTTATGATTTGACTATTTGGAATTTGTGTCTACCTTTGTAGATGGCTGGCAGCGACTGTGAGTCACAGGTGTTCGCTAATGTACCTGAGGGGTTTATCAAGCTTCTCGTCTCCATCACCAAGGTCGCGATCGGGCCATCGGCTCGTCCGGAGTTCACACTCTACTAGCACAAGATCAGCGACAGCGTGTCTATGCACCAGGCCATGGTGCAATTCAAGGGAGGACGTTCTGAGTCACGCCGCTTCCGATTTGTGGGAAGGGCCATGCCTATGGAGAGCCATGCCATGAAGATGGTCTGATATAATGGTCGGTTTTTTCAATAAATGTTTTATTGGAGAACCGGTCCTGACAATTGACATTCAACGTCTGTCGCATTTCTTCAGTCTCTTCTTCCTCGAGCCGCCAAAGCCAAACCTGCGCCGGCGGGACCGCCTGCTCCAGCCTCCCACGACTGGCTGTGATCTTCCCTGGCTCCTGTTTGTTCCCGTCCGAGGCCTCACCATCATCCTCCGCCTTGGTTCGCTCGCCGCGGCGCCGCCCTCCGGTGTTGTCAACATGGTCAACAACTGAGAGGAATAAGGAGATGACTGTACATGGTGAGGATGACAGTAGGGACCCAGCAGCACGCGCATTAATTTTGTTTTTTCGGGACGGAGAAGGGTATCAACTGGTTTGTGCGGGACCCGTGGCCCGTCTAGCCCAAGCTTTTATTTCATATGTTTAGAACATGACCAGCCCAGTTTGTTTTTTCCTTTCTGAAAATGGCTAGCCAGCTATTTTGTTTGTTGCAGAATAACCAACATAGGCCTGCTTGCTTTTCTATGCCCTGCTGGGCCGGAAATCTTTTAAGACGAGGAGGGATGCATTTTGCCCACAAAATGGGCTATAAGTAATAAGAAATGGGCTATAAGTAATAATAAATGGGCTGTAAAATGAAAAAATACAGCAAACAGGCAATTAGTTCCAAAATATTGTTTTTTTTCGGATTTTGATATTTTAAATTTCATTGTTTTTGTGCGCGTAAAATTTCATTGAATTTAAATTAAGGTATATTTAGATTTAAAATTAATTTGGATCTGGCTAGAAATTTCGGGTTGTATGCTGTTTGGGACAGATTTGGAGGCTGACTTGTGGGTCTACTAGGTTGACGTGTACTTTGGCTTTGTCAACTTAGTCCACAAACGATTCTAGCAGCAGTGACCGTTGGATGTTAATCCAACGGCCGTGCTGCTTCTTCAATATCTGATCTTCTTGCTCCAGCTGCCCAAACCAGCTCCGGTGGGACTACGTGCTCCCGCCTCCCGTGGCCGGCTGTGCTGCCGCACAGGCCGCACCGCCCCACCCTACTTCATTGCTGGCCAGGCCATTCCTCTACTCACCCACACCTCTTGTTATTTTCCGACGACAGCAGCCGGACCAGTAAACCCTCGTAGTCCCCACTGCGTGGGCAACCATTTCCGAGTCTTCCCCCGCTCCGTGTCATTCCCTTCCTAGGCCTCGCCGTCGTCCACCGCCATGGTGCTCTCGGCGCGGCCTGGTCAACGTGGTCAATGAATGATATCCATCGGCCATGGACTGTACGCGCAAAATAATGATTCCTCCACCTGACAGCTGGGACCCACCGAAAGGGCCTATGTATTTCGCGAAAAAAATGTTCCCCCCGCTGACATGTCGGACCCACCAGCTATATCTTCGCACGCAAGGAAGTGCCTCCTTATTACGTACAAAAAAATGAATACCCCCTGCTAGCTGGGACCCACCATAGTGGGAGGATGACTTGTGGGCCAACTAAGTTGATGGGGACGGAGGGTTTTGTAAACTTAGTCAATATGAACGATTCTAGCTCTAGTGACCATACGATGTCCATCCAACGGCCGTAGTGCTTCTTCAACCTCTGGTCTTCTTGCTCCAGCCGCCCAAAGCAGCGTCGGTCGTGCCGCATGCTCCTGCCTCCCGTGGCCGATTGTGCTGCCGCGGAGGCCTCACCACCCCCTACTATTCCCACCGCTGGCCAGGCCCTACGGCGACGGCAGCCTCACACCACAGCCGAACCAGTGAACCCTCGTACTCCTCTCCGCACGGGCTTCCACTGTCGCGTCTTTCCCGGCTCCGCGTCGTCCCCTTCCTAGGCCTCGCCGTCGTCCACCGCCGTGGTGCTCTCGGCGCGGCCTAGTCAACGTGGTCAAGGAACGACTTCCATCGGACGTGGACTGTACGTGGAGAGGCTGACAGCTGGGTACACGGCCGCAGCAAGGAACTGCCTCCTTATTACGCAGAAAATAATGATTCCTCCACCTGACAGCTGGGACCCACCAGACGGGCCACTGTATTCCGCGGAAAAAACATTTCCCCCTGACTGCTGGGACCCACCAGCTTCATCTTCGCACGCACGGAAGTGCGTCCGGGCAAAAAAATGATTCGCCCCCCTGACTGCTGGGACCCACCAGCTACACCTTCGCACGCAAGGAAGTGCGTCCGGACAAAAAAATGATTCGCCCCCTGACTGCTGGGACCCACCGGCTACATCCTCGCACGCAAGGAAGTGCATCCGGGTAAAAAAACGATTCGCCCACCTGACTGTTGGGACCCACCAGCTACATCTTCGCAGGCAAGGAAGTGCCTGATAGTCGGGACCCACCTGGTCGAAGCGTACATAGTGTTGTCATTCTGGTCGCAAACGTGTACGTACATACTGGGCGATGTAGAGGCGCGCACGTGTCGTAGTAGAGGCACACACGTGTCGTAGTAGAGGCGCGCACGTAGCATGTACACGTACGTACAACGGCTAGGGTCCAAGAAAGAAAATACGGCCACGTATGTGTACATACGGGCGGGGTCTCGAACGCCTACTCGCGCATACGTACGGCCAGGGCTCATGTACTTGGCTGGGTCGGAACGGAGAAACAGCTCGTCGTCATGTTCATGGGTAGGCAACGGAATGCGTCGTGTTCATGGGGAGGCAATGGAATGCGTCGTGTTCATGGGGAGGCAACGAAATGCGTCGTGTTCATGGGGAGGCAACGGAATGCGTCGTGTTCATCGGGAGGCAACGGAACGCGTGGGAGCCAACCGGCTGGGTCGAAACGGAATGCGTGGTCGTGTTCATCGGGAGGGCTTGGACGGAATAGGCGATGGAAATGAGGCCTGGCGTACCGCAAAATGGAGGAAACAGACCTCCTACGTTTGGAACGAGGTCCTGTTGACCGGGAGGGGTGTGGCGTACCGCAAAACGGAGGAAACGGATCTCCTACGGTCGAAACGGGGGTCCTGTTGATCGGGAGGGGTGTGGCGTACCACAAAACGGAGGAAACGGACCTCCTATGGTCGAAACGGGGGTCCTGCTGATCGGAGGGGTGTGGCGTACCGCAAAACGGATGAAACGGACCTCCTACGGTCGAAACGGGGGTCCTGTTGTTCGGGAGGGGTGTGGCGTACCACGAAACGGACCTCCTACGTCAAAACGGGGGTCCTGTTCATCGAGAGGGGTGTGGCGTACCGCAAAACGGGACTCCACGGGATATTGTTCATCTCCACCGTCGACCTCCTCCAGCCTCCACGGGCTACCGTTGACCTCCTCCAGCCTCCACGGGCTCTTGTTCATCCAGCCTCCACCGCGCGCTACTCCACTGGCTACTGTTCAATGATACGTCTCCAACATATCTATAATTTTTGATTGCTCCATGCTATATTATTTACTGTTTTGGACTATATTGGGCTTTATTTTCCACCTTTATATTATTTTTGGGACTAACCTATTAACCGGAGGCCCAGCCCAGAATTGCTGTTTTTTTGCCTATTTCAGTGTTTCGAAGAAATGGAATATCAAACGGAGTCCAAACGGAATGAAACCTTTGGGAATGTGATTTTCTCACCGAACGTGATCCAGGAGACTTGGACCCTACTCCAAGGAACAAAAGAGGTGGTCACGAGGGTGGGGGCGCGCCCCCCGGCCTCGTGGGCCCCCTGTTGCTCCACCGACGTACTCCTTCCTCCTATATATACCTACGTACCCCCAAACGATCACATACGGAGCCAAAAACCTAATTCCACCGCTGCAACTTTCTGTATCCACGAGATCCCATCTTGGGGCCTGTTCTGGAGCTCCGCCGGAGAGGGCCCTCATCACGGAGGGCTTCTACATCATCATAGCCTCTCCGATAAAGTGTGAGTAGTTTACCTCAGACCTTCGGGTCCATAGTTATTAGCTAGATGGCTTCTTCTCTCTTTTTGGATCTCAATACAATGTTCTCCCCCTCTCTCGTGGAGATCTATTCGATGTAATCTTCTTTTTGCGGTGTATTTGTTGAGACCGATGAATTGTGGGTTTATGATCAAGTCTATCTATGAACAATATTTGAATCTTCTTTGAATTCTTTTATGTATGATTTGTTATCTTTGCAAGTCTCTTCGAATTATCAGTTTGGTTTGGCCTACTAGATTGGTTTTTCTTCCCATGGGAGAAGTGCTTAGCTTTGGGTTCAATCTTGCGGTGTCCTTTCCCAGTGACAGAAGGGGCGGCAAGGCACGTATTGTATTGTTGCCATCGAGGATAACAAGATGGAGTTTTTATCATATTGCATGAAACTATCCCTCTACATCATGTCATCTTGCTTAAAACGTTACTCTGTTTTTAACTTAATACTCTAGATGCATGCTGGATAGCGGTCGATGAGTGGAGTAATAGTAGTAGATGGAGGCAAGAGTCGGTCTACTTGTCTCGGACGTGATGCCTAAATACATGATCATACCTAGATATTCTCATAACTATGCTCAATTCTGTCAATTGCTCAACAGTAATTTGTTCACCCACCGTAGAATACTTATGCTCTTGAGAGAAGCAACTAGAGAAACCTATGGCCCCCGGGTCTATTCTCGTCATATCAATCTCCATCAGTTTATTATTGCTTTGCTTTTTACTTTGCCTTTTACTTTTCACTTTGCATCTCTATATCAAAAATACCAAAAGTATTATCTATCACTCTATCAGATCTCACTCTCGTAAGTGATCGTGAAGGGATTGACAACCCCTAATCGCGTTAGTTGCGAGGAGTTATTGTTTTGTGTAGGTACAAGGGACTTGCATGTAGCCTCCTACTGGATTGATACCTTGGTTCTCAAAAACTGAGGGAAATACTTACGCTACTTTGCTGCATCATCCTCTCCTCTTCGGGGAAATCCAACGCAGTGCTCAAGAGGTAGCAAGAAGAATTTCTAGTGCTGTTGCCGGGGAGTCTGCGCAAAACTCAACATACCAAGTACCCATCACAATCCCTATCTCCCGCATTACATTAGTTGCCATTTGCCTCTCGTTTTCCTCTCCCCCACTTCACCCTTGCCGTTTTATTCGCCCTCTCTTTTTCGTTCGCCTTCTCCCCGTATGTATCTTTGTTTGTGTTTCCTTGTGCCTTCTATATGCTTGCATCTTTGCTTGCTGAAAACTATTGATATGTATCCACTTAAAGTGTTCTATTTGGATCATCTTCGATCCTTATGTGCTCGTGCTGAAACCCCAACTAGCATAGTTGATGGGAAATCTTTAGATGAACATGCTCATTTTGTGCGTCATCGTTTGTCTGAAAAAGGGAGGCTCTTACGGTATCATATAAATAGTCTGCTATGCTATGCTTGGAATCTTTGTGAAATGTGTGATTTTACTTGTTGCTCTAAGAACCCTAAAAAACACCTTCCCTACCTATGTTAGTTCAATGATAATGAAATCTTATCTTCTTATGCAAAGGGTGTTTATAGTTACTACGATATCGAACAAATTGAAGAATTTGTCATTTTTAAGGGTGCTCATGAAGTTGCTTCTTTGATTGAAAAGTATGATTTTACTCTCAACAAATCTGAAAATTCCGTCATGCTTAAATATTGCAATGAAAACCTTGCTCATATTCTCTATGTCCACGAATTTATTGAAATAATGACCATTGCTTTGGAAGAAAATAATGATATGCATGAATTTATAGATAATGATGATTCCGATGATTTGGTTGAAATATCCCTTGATGAACATGATGCTTGCTATTATTGTGGCCATGATGCCAATAGTTATGAAGACGAATTTGCTATAGTTCCTTATGTTAAAAATGAGATTGTTGCTATTGCACCCATGCTTGATAGCTCCCTCGATGAAAAGCATGATTTCAATGATTTTACTATAAATTCTCTTGATGTCAATTGTGCTAATATATGCAAAATCCTAAGCTTGGGGATGCTAGTTTTGCTATGTCTACTACTTGTTGCAATGATCATGATTGGGGTGATTCTTCTTATGATCTTGAAAATTTATTTCATCTCCATGATGAATATGAGATTGATAATATTGTTTGCAATAATATTGAAAGTGGGATTGGAAGAGTGTCAACTTTAGATCCCACATATTTGGAGAATATTCAATCTTATGAAATTTTTGATAAAAGTGGGTTTGGAGAGGTCATGACTTCAGTTAATGTTAATCCCACTATTTCAGAAGAGTGTCAACTTTGCATGCATGTGGATCGTGCTGAAAATGTTTATTGTGATAGCTATTTTATTGAATTTGCCTATGATCCTACATGTAATTATTATGAGAGAGGAAAATATGGTTATAGAAATTTTCATGTTACTAAATTACCTCTCGTTATGTTGAGATTGCTATTGTTCCTTCCCGCTTCCTTGCATATGCTAGTTTTTGCTTGCTATGATAATTTGTTTGCCTATAAGATGCCTATGCATAGGAAGTATGTTAGACTTAGATGTTTTTGTCACGTGTTTTATGATGCTCTCTTTATGCTTCAATTCTTGTCTTTCACGTGAGCATCATTGAAATCTCAATGCCTAGCTAGGGGCATTAAACGATAGCGCTTGTTGGGAGGCAACCCAATTTTATTTTTAGTTTTTTTGTTTTTTCTTCTGTTTAGTAATAAATAATCCATCTACCTTCTGTTTAGATGTGGTTTTATGTTTTAATTAGTGTTTGTGCCAAGTTAAACCTATAGGAACTTCTTGGATGATAGTTATTTGATCTTGCTGTAATTTCCAGAAACTTTGCGCTCATTGCCGGAATTATTAAAATTCACCAGACCAAGATAAAATACTAATTACAATGTCTGATGATCAATAAACAAATTGCCTAGGTCGTCCTATTTTTGCTGAATTTGTGGAGTTCCAGAAGTTTGCGTTAGTTACAGATTACTACAGACTGTTCTGTTTTTGACAGATTCTGTTTTTCGTGTGTTGTTTGCTTATTTTAATGAATCTATGGCTAGTCAAATAGTTTATAATCCATAGAGAAGTTGGAATACAGTAGGTTTAACACCAATATAAATAAATAATGAGTTCATTACAGTATCTTGAAGTGGTCTTTTGTTTTCTTTCTCTAACAGAGCTCACGAGATTCCTGTTGAGTTTTGTGTTGTGAAGTTTTCACGTTTTGGGTAAATTCTTTTGATGGATTATGGAACAAGGAGTGGCAAGAGCCTAAGCTGGGGGATTCCCATGGCACCCCCAAGATAATCCAAGGACACCAAAAATTCAAAGCTTGGGGATGCCCCGGAAGGCATCCCCTCTTTGTCTACTTCCATCGGTAATTTTACTTGGAGCTATATTTTTATTCACCACATGATATGTGTTTTGCTTGGAGCGTCTTGTATTATTTGTGTCTTTGTTTGTTAGTGTACCACAATCATCCTTGCTGTACACACCTTTTGAGAGAGCCATACATGAATTGGAATTTGATAGAATACTCTATGTGCTTCACTTATATCTTTTGAGCTATGTAGTTTTGCTCTTTGTGCTTCACTTATATCTTTTGAGCATTATAATTTTGCTCTATGTGCTTCACTTAGATCTTTTAGAGCACGGTGGTGGATTTGTTTTAAAGAAACTATTGATCTCTCATGCTTCACTTAGATTATTTTGAGAGTTTTTAATAGCATGGTAATTTGCTTAATAATATTCTTGGTATTCAAGATTTGTAAAAATTTCTTTTGAGTGCGTTGAATACTAAGAAAAGATTGATGCTTGATAATTGTTTTGAGATATGAAGATGGTGATATTAGAGTCATGCTAGTTGAGTAGTTGTGAATTTGAGAAATACTTGTGTTAAAGTTTGTGATTCCCGTAGCATGCACGTATGGTGAACCATTATGTGATGAAGTCGGAGCATGATTTATTTATCGATTGTCTTCCTTATGAGTGGCGGTCAGGGACGAGCGATGGTCTTTTCCTACCAATCTATCCCCCTAGGAGCATGCGCTTAATACTTTGCTTTGATAACTTCTAGATTTTTGCAATAAGTATATGAGTTCTTTATGACGAATGTTGAGTCCATGGATTATACACACATTTTCCCATCCTTCCACCATTGCTAGCCTCTCTAATACCGCGCACCTTTCACCGGTATCATACACCCACCATATATCTTCCTCAAAACAGCCACCATACCTACCTATCATGGCATTTCCATAGCCATTCCAAGATATATTGCCATGCAACTTTCCACCGTTCCGTTTATTATGACACGCTCCATCATTGTCATATTGCTTAGCATGATCATGTAGTTGACATCGTATTTGTGGCAAAGCCACCGTTCATAATTTTTTCATACATGTCACTCTTGATTCATTGCATATCCTGGTACAGCACCGGAGGCATTCATATAGAGTCATATTTTGTTCTAAGTATCGAGTTGTAATTGTTGAGTTGTAAGAAAATAAAAGTGCGATGATCATCATTTTTAGAGCATTGTCCCAAGTGAGGAAAGGATGATGGAGACTATGATTCCCCCACAAGTCGGGATGAGACTCCAGATCAAAAAAAGAGGCCATAAAAAAGGCCCAAATAAAAAAATAAGAGAAAAAGAGAGAAGGGACAATGTTACTATCCTTTTACCACACTTGTGCTTCAAAATAGCACCAAGATCTTCATGATAGAGAGTCTCTCATTTTGTCACTTTCATATACTAGTGGGAATTTTTCATTATAAGAACTTGGCTTGTATATTCCAATGATGGGATTCCTTTTGTTGAGCTTTCATATACCCACTTAGTTTCTTTTGTTGAGCTTTCATATACTTATAGCTCTAGTCCATTCGTTGCATGGCAATCCCTACTCACTCACATTGATGGGCATCTCCATAGCCCATTGATACACCTAGTTGATGTGGGACTATCTTCCCCTTCTTTTTGTCTTCTCCACAACCACCATTCTATTCCACATATAGTGCTATGTCCATGGCTCACACTCATGTATTGCGTGAATATCGAAAAAGTTTTGAAAATGTTAAAGTATGAAACAATTGCTTGGCTTGTCGTCGGGGTTGTGCATGATTTAAATACTTTGTGTGGTGAAGATAGAGCATAGCCAGACTATATGATTTTGTAGGGATAACTTTCTTTGGCCATGTTATTTTGAGAAGACATAATTGCTTTGTTAGTATGCTTGAAGTATTATTATTTTTATGTCAATATGAACTTTTGTCTTGAATCTTTTGGATCTGAATTTTCATACCACAATTAAAAAGATTTGCATTGAAATTATGCCAAGTAGCACTCCGCATCAAAAATTCTCTTTTTATCATTTACCTACTCGAGGACGAGCAGGAATTAAGCTTGGGGATGCCTGATACGTCTCCAACGTATCTATAATTTTTGATTGCTCCATGCTATACTATCTACTGTTTTGGACTATATTGGGCTTTATTTTCCACTTTTATATTATTTTTGGGACTAACCTATTAATCGGAGGCCCAACCCAGAATTGTTGTTTTTTTTGCCTATTTCAGTGTTTCGAAGAAACGGAATATCAAACGGAGTCCAAATGGAATGAAACCTTCGGGAACGTGATTTTCTCACCGAACGTGATCCAGGAGACTTGGACCCTACTCCAAGGAACAAAAGAGGCAGTCACGAGGGTGGGGGCGCGCCCCCTGCCTCGTGGGCCCCCTAATTCTCCACCGACGTACTCCTTCCTCCTATATATACCTACGTACCCCCAAACGATCAGATACGGAGCCAAAAATCTAATTCCACCGCCGCAACTTTCTGTATCCACGAGATCCCATCTTGGGGCCTGTTCCGGAGCTCCGCCGGAGAGGGCCGTCATCAGGAGGGCTTCTACATCATCATAGCCTCTCCGATGAAGTGTGAGTAGTTTACCTCAGACCTTCGGGTCCATAGTTATTAGCTAGATGGCTTCTTCTCTCTTTTTGGATCTCAATACAATGTTCTCCCCCTCTCTCGTGGAGATCTATTCGATGTAATCTTCTTTTTGCGGTGTGTTTGTTGAGACCGATGAATTGTGGGTTTATGATCAAGTCTATCTATGAAGAATATTTGAATCTTCTTTGAATTATTTTATGTATGATTGCTTATCTTTGCAAGTCTCTTCGAATTATCAGTTTGGTTTGGCCTCCTAGATTGGTTTTTCTGCCATGGGAGAAGTGCTTAGCTTTGGGTTCAATCTTGCGGTGTCCTTTCCCAGTGACAGAAGGGGCAGCAAGGCACGTATTGTATTATTGCCATCGAGGATAACAAGATGGGGTTTTTATCATATTACATGAAACTATCCCTCTACATCATGTCATCTTGCTTAAAGAGTTATTCTGTTTTTAACTTAATACTCTAGATGCATGCTGGATAGCGGTTGACGAGTGGAGTAATAGTAGTAGATGCAGGCAGGAGTCGGTCTACTTGTCTCGGACGTGATGCCTATATACATGATCGTACCTAGATATTCTCATAACTATGCTCAATTCTGTCAATTGCTCAACAGTAATTTGTTCACGCACCGTAGAATACTTATGCTCTTGAGAGAAGCAACTATAGAAACCTATGGCCCCCGGGTCTATTCTCGTCATATCAATCTCCATCAGTTTATTATTGCTTTGCTTTTTACTTTGCCTTTTACTTTTCACTTTGCATCTCTATATCAAAAATACCAAAAGTATTATCTATCACTCTATCAGATCTCACTCTCGTAAGTGATCGTGAAGGGATTGACAACCCCTAATCGCGTTAGTTGCGAGGAGTTATTGTTTTGTGTAGGTACAAGGGACTTGCATGTAGCCTCCTACTGGATTGATACATTGGTTCTCAAAAACTAATGGAAATACTTACGCTACTTTGCTGCATCATCCTCTCCTCTTCGGGGAGATCCAACGCAGTGCTCAAGAGGTAGCATTCAACCACCCGTCCACGGGCACCCCTCCACCGTCTACTGTTCATCCAACCCTCCACACCACGGGGTCCTGTTCAACCACCCATCCACGGGCACCCCTCCATCATCTACTGTTCATCCATTCCTTCCACACCACGGGGTCCTGTTCATCCAGAGGCAATGCCACCGCTCACTGTTCATCCAACCCCCTCCCCCCCCCCCGCAACGCTCACTGTTCATCCCAGAGGCAGCATCGATTGGCTTCAGTTAGCAGCAGTAGCGAAGGAATCGCTCGATCAGATTCAATTAACAGCCATCGATCGATCGCTTGGGTTCAGTAACGCGTAGCCTGCAGTGCAATCGCTCGGGTTCAGTTAGAGCCCAACGCCTCGCTCGGGTTCAGTTAGAGCCAACGCCTCGCACACACGCGCGTACGTGTACGAGAGAAACGCGCATCGCTCGGCCCCCGACCTCCCAACGTAACCGGGAACTCCCCAAAATTTTCCTCCCCCTTGCTTCTACCATGGTTTTTTCCGTAACGGACGGCCCAAAGAATGTCATGCAGCTGCGTCTCCGGCCCGCCCAGGACGAAAAGCCCATTTTGTGTCATGATTTTTTGTCATAGAAGTAGGAGCCCACCACATCTATGATGATATCGGGTTTTGTCACAATTATTGTCATAGAAGTGTCATATGTATGACAGAAAAAAAAATTGTTCGGCCTAAAATGTCACGGATGTGTCTTTTTTTTGTAGTGTCGGGGTGATATCAGTATACCAGTGGTACAATGGCGCATCAAGTGGGTCAACCTACCGATGGAGAACGCTACTTGGGAAGACACGGCTTTCATTCAAAAAATCTTTCCAGAGTTCCATCCTTGAGGGCAAGTCTGTTCTCGTCAGGGCGGAATTGTCAGGATGGCGTCGGGGCCGGGGCGGTGGTTTGACGGGCGACCAAGAGGTGGTGCTGTCCTGGAGCCAGCAACGGCGGCTACAGCTTGACGATGCGAGCATCAATAGCTTGCTTCAGAGGCTGCGGGTCGTGAGCGGCGCCATGCTCGCGCACGAGACCCGTGCCTGATTTGGATCGGATTGCAGGTCGTGTCCTTGTCGAACACAATTCAATGGAGTGCCCAACCCATATTGTTGTTTTATGCTATAAGAAGGAAGGGTAGTTGGCCGGAATCTCCATGAGATCAATTTTTTATTTGGACGAAACATGCAATGTCTTCACCGAGTTCGCTGGAGGAAGAAACGTCGAGTTCGTCGAAGGTACAAGAACAGCCGTCAAGCACTCCAATGTCGCCAGCGGCGGCTACACCAGAGGTATGTTTGACCCCTGTTTGATCTATTTTCCTGTCACCTGTCGCGCTGGCGAGCCCGTGCGCGGCGACTGTTGCTGTTCGCGTGCTCGTGCGCGTCCATGCTGCTGCCGCTGCTCGCTGTCGAGCCCATGTGTGGCGACTGCTGCTGCTCTCGCGCTCGTGCGCATCCCTGCTGCCGCCGCTGCTCGCTCGTGCCTTTTCCTTCCATTAGTTTCTTGTCTAGCTAGCCGAAATCACTCTGAAGCTGTGAACCAAACACGTGTGTTCTGAATCTTCTGAACTGAATGCTTGAAAGATCGGTTTGTCCTTCTGAAAAGAGTTGCTTGCTTGTCACTGTTTGAATTAGTTATTCCTCAGTTATAGTGCTTGATGGATTTGATAATCTGTGATAGCCTTACTCATATAGTACTAATGAAATCCAACTGCATACTGAAATCTGCTTGGTTATTCTATGGTTATAGTGGTACTAATGAAATTCAATTGCTTACTCATCTATTAGCTTTGCAGTGGCATACACATGAATAGATATCTCAACATATATTTGAAGTGTAACCAGCCTTTCGCAGTTGGATGTATTCTGAACATATGAGTTTATCTCATGAACCCATGATTACTTACTGAACATAGAGTAGCAAAACTGAAAGTATATATATATTGTACTGTACTTTCAGTAATATAGGTGCCAATATCATTACCTTTTTCAGTTAGGGGGTAGTAGGGATTCACTTTGGTATAAATCCGATTGATAGTTACTGCTCTGGTCTTGATTTCTTTGCACAAGCCTACTTACAGTAGCAGTGGTTATACATATTTGCATACCTTTTACGAACCTTCATATTACATTAGAGTTAAGGTAAACTCAAGTATAGAACTTTTTCTGCAAATACTGAAACCCCTGCTCAATTGCTTCGCGTGCTCGACATCAAGTACGGATCCTCTGCCCCCGCGGAGTTTGCCACATGCCGACAAACATGGGTCGTCGACACATCGCCGTGTTCCTTCCAGGGCTCCAGACGTGGATAGGCATGGATTTCTCCTAGGTGCTCGTCGGGCACTTGGAGAAGAGCGTGGTGGAGAGGTTGTGGACCCTGAGAATGGTTTTGTCGGAATTGTTGTCTGCTTTTGTGTGGCAGATGTTGACATCTGAACTGGATCTGAGTTTGATTTTATCTTTTGTTGCTCTGTGCATGATCTAGCACTGTTAATCTCTTGCGAGCGTTGGAAAGCTACTTACCACTTCTTCTTGGATTGGTGAAACAAAGTGACTAATTGCTGAGATTTGATGTTCTGTATACAAAATCAAGACATGCCTCTGTAGATGTCTTTAAGGCAACTAGCTACTTGGGTTGTGCGAATCAACAAGTACTCCTACAGATACCATCAAAACTAAGGTTATTCTTAATTAAGTAGGCTATTCTTAATTAAGTAGCTCACTAGATTACTTTTAAGGATTTTTCTCCACATGAAAATAATAACCTTGAACTTCAAATCTTCTATTGAAACTCCTTTTCCATGTATGAACCTCAGGAGACAACTTCCAGTAGACATGCCAATTGAAATATCAAATCTCTTAGCATGTAAGCTCTCGGTCAGGTATTCTATTCGTAACTCAGCGTATCTTTTTTTCAGAAGTTTTATGTCTAACTCCCAAACATCTTTTGTCAAGAGTAAGAATGCACCTGTTGAGAACTTGACATAAATGGTTGCTTGCTGCAAGAAGAGTGGTATCATTATTACCACAGAAGTAGACATTGTTTGAATTATTCTTTATTATTCATATCATGTTAATAGCTCTCTGCTCTGTTCTTATCTGGGAATCCTAGCTCCTTGGCCCCTTGTCAATTGTAAAAAAGGTAATTTATCAGAATCTTATGGTCTTTTTGTTTGTTTTGAGCCTCCGAGGTTCCTTAGTTTCACGTTTGAACGTGATATTAGTACGCTCAGTTTCAGTTTTGCAGTTTGATTTGCTTGCTTGTGTATATGTGCATGTATACCATGAGAGACGGAGAGATAATTTTGTTCTAGCAGTCGTATTTCTGTGACAAATCTACTTCCCTCCACTCCATTTTCGATTGCCTGAAATCAATTGCAAATTGGGAGCAGCAGAGCAAATGTGACAAAGTTCAGAGAAGATGCATGTTTTTGAGATTCAGAGGACGTGTAAGCTGGGAGATGGCTTGCATGCTTTGTAAGTATGATTAAATGGATTAGGAACTTGTTTCTGTGTTTGCAACACAATGCAATTATGACAAACTGTATGTAATTAAACTAACTGCATATATTTTCTCGGTATATTGTGCAAAATTCATAGATTCATGCTTAAATGAAGTGCAATATATTTTCTCGGTGGAAAGATTTGTGCACGGGGACGGAGGCGATCAAGGAAAGCAGTCATGAGCGAGGTATTTGAGGGCTACGAGCGCCAGTAATGCGACGTCTCAGAAGCCTCCACTCTTGATAGTATGTGCCCACCCGCCCCCTATGCCTAATTCTGTGGGGGGATTTCTCCCCCTTTTTCGCTGCCATCATCATCAGTAAGACGAAATTGATTGTGACGCCCGGATAATTAAGCTACAGTAATCCTCCGTTAATGGTGCCATGTCATCACATCACTGTTGCTAATCCTTGCTTGATCCAAACCTTTGTTCAAACTCAAGTTCAAATTATTGCCCAAAATTCAAATTTGTCAAACATGCAAACTAAAATGTTCATCTTTTGGAAAATATTCCATAACTAATTATGGTGGTGAACCAACATTTTTGCAAAGTGTTTAAATGCCTTAAACTATTCAACACATTGGCCTAGATAATAACTTAATTGTTTTTAAATTGTAAAAATACTAAACTATTTTATTGTAACTTCAAACTATTTGTGGCAGTGACATAAGTTATTAGTGTTGATTTAGGGGCTAGTGTTGTATTTTGTCAAACTAAAAATAAAAGGAGACTAATTAGAAAACAGAAAAGTTTTAAAAGAAAATGCAAAAGAACAGTAAACGGAAAAAGAAAGCCCTTTCCCCTTGTTTCCCTGGGCCTTCACCCACCAGCCGGTCCAGCCCAACTCTCGGTCTCTTCCCTCCTCCTTCTACTGCTCGACCGACCGCACCCACGCCCACTCGTTCTCACCGAACCCGCTCGCCGCCCCCGCATTGCTGCCACGCCGAGGGGATAAGGCCGAGTCCCCTCGGCTTCGTTAGCTCCCCCCAAATATTTCCCCCTCCTTCCGCCTTCCCTCGTTAGACCCCCCTTCTTTCCCTCTGTTCCTTCCTCCCATGTGCCCACCCGACGCGCCGCCGCTGCCGCCTCACTTAGGTCGTGGCCGACGACCTCCCCGAGCCACGCGAAGACGTCGAGGAGTACCGCCGTCATCACATGCATCGACTATGGCAAGCAGCACGAGCTGGGAGGCGCTGCAGCCCCGGATCCCCGTTGTCTTCCAGCTTGGGCACTGCCGCCCTCGCCGTAGAATTCTGGCGTCTCCGAGCCTCCCCCGATCCCACTTCGCGCATCTGCAGGAGCGATGTGAGCTCCTTTTCTTTCTCCCTCTCTCCTCTTGCTCGCGTTCGTCCTCTAGGCCGCTCCGCCATTCTTGCCGGATCTCACTCCGCTGCGGAGCTCGTTGCCGATGTTGTCACCTGTTTCATGGTCGGGCAAGCACGGCAATGCGCTCAGTGCATCGCCGCGATGCCTCCATCACCTTTAGAACGCTCGCATCCGTGCCAAAACGCCAAACCGTCGAGTTCTTGTTCCGGCCTTCGCCACGGCTCGTCGCTGGCGCCACTTCTGGCCACCTCGGCACAAACCATCACCACCCTTGGATGCATCTCATCACGGCCGTTCCATAAAGCCCAAGAACGCCTCCATCCATGCTCTATGCGAGTTTTCCGATGAGATCCGACCGCCGCGCACCCCGCCTAGTCGCAGCTCGCGCGCCCCTACGCCCCGGGCCGCTTGCTCTACCCCGTGCGCTCGCGACAGCCCTCGCCTACGCCCTGCGCTGCTCACTGCTGCTTCCACCGCGCCGCGCTGCCCGCCTGGCCGTGCAGTAGCCGGTGCTCCTCCACCGGCCGCACCTTCTCCCCCCACTAGCACTCACCCACGCCTGCCGGGCATATCCCCCTAGCGCCGCACCGCCCCTGCCCTGCAGCCCCGCCGCCGCTGCTGTTGCTTCGCTGTGCCGGCCGCCCCCTCTTCGCGCCGCCTCCTGCTACTGCTCCCGCTTGCTGGCCGCCACTCTGCTCGCCGCCGCTGCCGCCCACCGGCGGCGAGCCACACCTGCACGCCCGAGCCCGATCGGGCGGGCGCCCACGCTCGCCTCGCTTCGCCCGCCCCGCAAGGCCTTTGGGCCACTGCCCAGTGGGGCCCCCACACCCCCTTTTCTGTAAAAAGAAAAACAGAAAAAATATTTAAAAAAATATAATATAAATAAAATTAATTAATTAACCTAATTAACTTGATTAGTCTAATTAGATCTTCTTAGTTAACTAAGAGTATGACAGATGGGCCCCACTACTCCTTTTGACCTGTCAACCCAGTGTGGGTGGACTGTTGACCCTGCTGACATCATGCTGATGTCATGCTGTTGTAGTAAACCTGTTTTTTTATTTTAATTAAATCTGTTAATTCCAAAAATGTTTTAAAAACTTTGACAAATCATATAAATTAAACCGTAATTCAGATGAAAAAGTTTTCTGCATGAAAGTTGCTCAGAACGATGAGATGAATCAGAATACGCTCTGCGTTCATCTGTCACATGCCCCTAGCATAGAGAACATCGAACTTTTCCCCTCTGGTTCGTTTGTCCGAAAATGCCTAACTCCGGGAAAACTTTCCGGATGTTATCCCCCTTCGCCAGTATAGTGTAGCACCGCGTTAAAGAACCCCTAACGCTGCTTATTGTCTTGTCATGCATAGTATTGCTCTTGTTTGCTCTATATTTATTGTTTCTTCCCCCTCTCCTCTCTGGTAGACCCCGAGACCGCTGTTGATGCCGCTGTGATCGACTACGTTGACGACGACCCTTCTTCCTTTACAGCAGAGCTTCCAGGCAAGTCCCCCCTTTGGTCATTCCGATATCGCCCCATTCCATTCTCTCATGCTTGCATTAGATTTTGCTATTGTTATTGTTTGCTCCTATTCTGATGCATAGCCTGCTTTTGTAACCTGCTTATTGTTACCTACGTGCTTATCATAAACTGCTTAGTATAGGTTGGTTAGTGATCCATCAATGACCCCCACCTTGTCCTTGTTGCCATTGCTTCATCATCGAAGACCCGATCAACGGGATCAAAGACCAGGCCCTGGCACCGCACATCACTTTTCCCTTAGTTGCTCGACACTACTGGGTTACTATCGAGTACCGAGGGTGAGACCTCATCAACACTTCTGATGTTAACCCTGTAGTGTAGCTATTCGGTCATGGTCATCGAGGGTGATTTCCTCCTTAACCACTTCCGATACGACTCTGTCATGCAACCCCTCAAGTGTGAACCTCGAGGGTAGATCCTCTTACGTTCACCTTGATGATTACATCGAGTGGAATTCACCGGGGGTGATTCCTCGGGGTTTTCCCCTTGATGTTTAGACACACGAATACTTGGAAAGGCGGGTCGACCCTGAGGGGTACCCGCGAGTGATGTGGAGATGGGTTGACCTGGAGGGTGCCCGCGAGATAATTACGAGGCGTGGTCGGGCATTCCTAGCCCTTGCCGCAAGTCCTCGAGACGGGGCGATGGGGTCACATCTTTCGCGAGTCTCTGCTTCTTACCGCGCGTTCCTAATCCACTACGATTTGGATATTTGATCCGAGGGGCCTCTGGCCTGATAGCACTAACCATCACGTGGACATAGTATGGGCTTTCTGCGTCGTATACATCAGCCGAAGCTTAGTAGATGTTGGCGACTAAGCGGCGCGTGCCGGGTTGGACTGCGTAAGCACCTGCCTTTTGAAGGAGGTAGCTAGGTCTGCTCACTGGCCGCCCACGCAACGTGTAGGAGTTCCCGGGGCGATGGCCCATGACCCCTGGGGGCATAGGTTTAGTCCGGCGTGCTTGACCTCTCTATTAAGCCTAGGTCAGGTTGCGGCATATAGTTTGGCCGAGGCCGGGCATGACCCAAGAAAGTGTGTCCGGCCGGAGTTAATCGAGCGTCGTGGGTAAGTTGGTGCACCACTACAGGGAAGAAAACATCTATCGATAGCCTGTCATACGGTAACGGACACTTGGAGTTGTATCCCGATCGATACAACTAGAACTGGATACTTGAGATGAGACATGGATATGAGAAATGGATAGTATGGCACTGGGATTGCTTTCTCGCAGGGAGTCGAGAAAGGATCTCTGGCCGAGGTTGATAACACTACTACTACTTTGCTTTATGCTACTCTACTCCTCCTGTTGCTGCAAGATGGTGGTTTCCAGAAGATGCTAGTCTTCGATAGGACTAGGTTCTCCCCTCTATTCTGGCATTTCTACAGCCCACTCCATATATACAGCCTTTCTTTGATAATGTTGCATATGTAGTGTAGATCCTTGCTTGCGAGTACTTTGGATGAGTACTCACGGTTGCTTTGCTCCCCCTTTTCCCGCTTTCTTCTTCTTTCCGGTTGATGCAACCAGATGTCGGAGCCCAGGAGCTAGATGCCACCGTCGATGCCTACTACTACGTGAAGACCGCTGACGACCAGGAGTAGTTAGGAGGCTCCCATGCAGGAGGCCTTGCCTTTTCGATCGATGTTGCTTTTGTGCTAGTCTTCTTCAGGCAAACTTGTTTAACTCATGTCTGTACTCAGATATTGTTGCTTCCGCTGACACTTGTGTTTTCGAGCTGATGTATTTGAGCCCTCGAGGCCCCTGGCTTGTAATATAAAGCTTGTATTATTTTTAATTTGTGTCTAGAGTTGTGTTATGATATCTTCCCGTGAATCCTTGATCTTGATCGTACACATTTGCGTGTATGATTAATGTATGATTGAATCGAGGGCGTCACACTAATAGCAGTGAAAAAGGGGGAGAAATGCACTGAATCGAGGAGCACATAGGTAGACCAAAATTTGTAGACACCACCAGAAAAGCAAAGGTATACATTGAAAGTGAAATGGCGTCCTCTCCAGACAACATTTGCAAAGTTTGTGTTACATTTCAGAAGCAGAGAAGTGCCATGGTCGATTGTCGCTTGAGGAGATATGATTGTTGTCAAGGTTGCGTGAGGATGTGTGTGCCTTGGAACAAGGCTCTCTTTCATACAATCCAAGTTCTTTCACTTACCTTATTTGTCTCCTAGCACTTTTTTTTTATGTGATGTGTGATTTCTTCCTTTTCAAAGTTATTAATGATCCAGCCTGGCCTAAAATTGATTAGACTTATGGTTACTTGGTAATGATTTTAGTTTGCTAGAACTTTTTATGCCTGAAAGAAAGCAAAATGCATATATGCTAGGATCAGGAATTATTTAAGTTATCTTAATATATTTCTTTCTGGTTTGATTTTAGTATCGTTTTTTTCTTCATGCAGTTAATTTGCCGCATAGGTGTCTTCCCTAAGATGCTATAAGGATCACATAACTTCCTTTACTGAATACAGCGCCGACGGTGGCAGGACACGCTTTCTATCTGCAGTTCTCCAACGTTGAGGATGGTGGCCACCTATTTCTTAACTGTAAACTGATCAAGCAACGATGGCGAGCACTGCTGCTTGAGGATATCAGACTTAGACTGCTCCAGTGTACATCTTCCAAAGAAATTTTGTCTATAATCCTTGACCTACCAGAGGAGGGGAAACTGCTATCCATCGCTTTGCTCTGGTGTTGGTGGACGGAACAAAACAGGGGCAATCATGGGGAGCAACGGCTGGAAGTTGAAGCTTTTCGATACACTGTCCGTCACCACGCTGATGAATGGAAAGAGTTTTTGAGCGCTAAGTCTACTGAACCGATCGTGCAGCAGCATAAGTGGGAGAAGCCTCCAAGCAATATTGTGAAAATAAACGTCGATGTTGCGTTTGCTAAACAAAGAGGAGTTGGAGGCTGGTGGGACGCGGATTTTTAGAGCTTAGGCTCATGGACACCTCCTATCCATACCATCTAATATAGCTTTGAGATCCGTGCTAGACAACTAACTTACAGCGTGAAATTTTCTCTTTTTTGTTGCTTCCAAATAAAACAACATATGAACTTCAAACTTTGCGAGATGACAAAACATTCTTACTACAATGAGAGAAAAAACTTACAGATTTTTTTGACCAACATAAATATACAAAATGAGATTTTCTTTATTCAAAAATGTTATTTTTAGTACTTATGATGCACGAAAAAATCTGAAAGTTTTTTCCCACATTCTAGTTAGAATGTTTAGTCGTGCTGCAAAGTTTGAAGTTCATATGTTGTTTTATTTGGAAGAAACAAAAAAGAGAAAAGTTCTTGCACGAATCGCGATGCAGAGATGGATGGCTAGATAAGGGGGTGCACCTAAGCCTAAGCTCTATAGAATATTTTTCGAGGCTGGTGCCTAATCTGCAGAGATGACACTCATGACATTCGTTTTGCAGCGGCTGGAGCCCAGCATGATCTGCAAAGCGCCCTACAAGCTGAAGTTGTTGCTCTTTCCAAGGCAGTGACTTTGGCGGATAGGTTAGGAGTTGGGCGCGTCATTTTTGAAACTGACTGTATGGTCCTTAAGCAAGCAATGAAGTTGAACGACTGTGAGTTGGCGCAACTGGGTGTTTTGTTTAGTGATATCAGGTTCACACTTAGGACCCATTTCATTGAGGCTCATGTAGGGTGTGTTTGGTAGCATGTATGAACCTAGCCCAATTGTTCTCATCTCATACATGCTGAGTGTAGACATGCTGGGTCCATGCTGTTGTTTGGCCGTGATGTATGCGCTGAGACATGCTGAGCTGAGATTTTGTTTGGCAGCCTGCATGTGTTTAGACATGCTGAACAATTTCGAATTCTGAATATTTTTTTTGAATGATGAACAAAATCGAAAAAATGTCAACACAAATTTAAACATATTTTGAAAATTTAAATAAAATTTGATATTCTAAACTTTTTTGGAAAATTAAAATAAATTTCAAATTTCTGTTTTTTTATTTGAACATATTTGAAATTACGAGTTTAAATTTTCAGTGGCCCTGACGAGTGTTTCAAAAATGTCTACACTATCTGGACGTGGTCTGGTCGATGGGGACGAGTGTCAGGGCCAACATAGCTGCCTCCATGCATCCTGTCTGGGGTGCATGAGATGAGCATGGCTGAGGGCACTTTTATGCATCAGATGAGCATAGCTCAGGTGAGCCCATGCACCCTACCAAACAAGCAAAAGTAGGTCGGATTAGGAACTTTTACCCTCATGCATCCTACCAAACACACCCGTAGTGTATGTGCCGAGACAGTGTAATGGATCAAGGACCAACACATGTGCTAGCGTCCTTAGGTGCAAGTTTAGCTGATGGTGTGTACTGCGAGTGGTTCACCAATTACCCCAATGATGTAATCAGTGCTGTGACCGGCGACCAAGCCGTGTTGGAATACAAGTGTTCTATTTAAAAAAAAGGTCATCTTAAGTCAACATGATATATAAAATCGTCTTTACTTAACTATCTGAAACTCACGGACTATGTATTGTCTGCTACAGTATATCAAGTAGGCAGCCTTGCAACCACAATCGTTGCAGACTTCTCTGTTCAGATATGTATTTTTTGACCTATTTTTGGTACTATTAAATTTTGGGGCATGCTATGCGTCCACCGGCTGATATTTTTAAAAGATCAGCCGGCTCGCGAGCCGTCGGATTGCTGCATCAAGCGTGCCGAGCATGTCTCCAGAACTGTAACACAGGTCTTGTTGCGGAATTTTTTTACAACGGCTGTTTTGTCGCGAATTTTTTTTTACAACTAGGGTTTCGTTGCAATTTTTTTCTGCAACTGAGGTCTTGTTGCAGAAAGTTTCCGCAAAAGAGGTTTTGTTACAAAACTAGACCCGTCATAGACCATTGCAACACCACATATGTTTCTGAAACATAGCCTCTGTTTCGAAAGCGTGTTCGACAAAGAACGGCATGCAAGCCATCAATTGGACGTGTGTCATGCAGCGGAGGTGGCAGACGCGGTCACTACGATCCGCCGGATCACGGTGAGCTTTTCCCTTAAAATTTTAGTTATATTTCTCAAAATAAAAGTAACTAATAAATTTTATATGAAACATATAGGTCTTACTAATTTGAATTCGCGGTAATTTAATTACTCTCTCCGATCTATATCACTTGTCGTTGGTTTAGTACAACTTTACATGAATTATTAAACTTTGGAATAATGTGTAACAATTGATACGGATCTCAAAGGACATCCTTTCTATTGTTTTTTTTTCGAAAAGGCCTAAGGCTAAATATTAAGTAACACGTGTCCTTACAAACGTAGAAGAAGGGGCTGCGAAGTTGTTGATGTAGACCATGAGAGGACATGTAGAAACTACGAAGACCACAAGAACCGGTTGAATTCGGATAGATCCCCCGGAAACCTAAACATAATAAATCCGGAAGACCTGCCGGGAAAAAGAGATCCAGACGCCCTTCACTGACGATGAGCACACTGGGAATGGTGCGTAGTGGGACCCAGAGTAGTTTTTAAGATTTTTTTTTACCCGGTGCAATGCACGGGCAGCACTCGAGATTTCCGGTTGCTTAGAGCATTACTAGTAGAACCCTCAAACCCTCAAACCCTTATAGAAGTTTTAAGGGTTGAGAAGTGCCAGTTTTTGACACTTTTAAGGGTTGAAAAACAGGGGCAAAGACTAGAACCCTCAAACCCAACCCGTAAACTGCTTTAAGGGTTGGATTTGAGGGTTCTAGTCTTTGCCTCAACCCCAACCTTTAAAACTGTCATTTCATATATCACACATTTCATCACATTTCATCATATGACATATCACAAATTCCATCACAATTGACATAAAACAATAATCATTCTAGTTATTATTACAACACCGAATAAAACAATAATCATTCAAATTATTACAACAATGTTTGAGCAAATAACACTAATTGTTCGAATCAAATAGGACATAGAAAAGTAAAACAAAGATACATCATGGGCCAATGCGCCGCCCATCCAACTGCCAGTGGTGCTCTACTAGATCATCCCGGAGCCGACCATGAGTCGTTGCATCCTCAATCTGACGATGTGCTTGAAGAAAAGCGTGTATGCGAGAAGGGTTTCTTTCCGGTTGCACACGGGTACCAACATTGTCATAGAAACAAGGGAGGTTTAACCCTCTTTCATCCTCTAGGATCATGTTGTGTAGAATCACACAACATTTCATGATGTTCATCAAGGTTTTTTTGTCCCAAAACCGAGCTGGACCATGAACTATGGCAAACCTTGCTTGCAAAACACCGAAAGCTCTCTCAATATCCTTGCGGGCTGCCTCTTGTGCCTTGGTGAAATGAGCCTCTTTTCTTGTTAAGGGCACCCCATTTTTCTCCTTGATGGACTTCACAAGAGTTGCCCATTCGGGATAGATGCCATCGGTGAGATAGTATCCCATTGAGTACTCATTGTCCATGATTTTGTAGTTGCAAGTTGGAGCATCCCCGGAAATTAATCTTTTGAACAAAGGAGATCTATTGAGGATATTGATATCATTGAGTGTTCCCGGCAACCCAAAAAATGCATGCCAAATCCATGTGTCCTGAGATGCTACGGCCTCAAGCACAATGGTAGCATCACGGCTTTTACCGCAATACATTCTGTGCCATGCCTTTGGGCAATTTTTCCACCTCCAATGCATGCAATCAAGACTACCTAGCATCCCCGGCCATCCCCTTTTTTCATTCATTTCCATTAATCTCTTTGTATCTTCCTCGTTTGGTGCCTGAAGATATTGCTCACCGTACAACCGGATGACCAACTTGGCAAACCTACGGACTGACTCCGTGGTTGTATCTTGCCCAATGCGAAGATACTCGTCGGTATAATCCGCGGGTATGCCATAAGCGAGTACCCGCATTGCCGCCGATATCTTTTGATATGCACTAAACCCCATGATACCGGCGGCGGATCTATGACGTTTAAAGTAATATGAGGCGGCCTCACAATCGGTGACAACCTTCACAAACAAACTACGCCGCATTCGGTACCTTCTGCGGAAGAGACGAGGAGGGTATGTAGGTACCTCGGAGAAGTAGTCTTCCATCAAATGTTCGTGTCCGAGAGCGCGGTTCCGGTAGATGGTGACTCGCCCCATCTTCGACTCTCTCCTCTTATCCATCAGCTTCACGCGGTTTTCAAACAATTGCACGTCGATGAGGAGGCTCATCATCTCGACGTCATCATCTTGCAACAACTCATCAATGTCGGAATCGTCGGATGTCGACCAATCCGACGAATCGGACATGACAATCTCCTCATTGTTCATCTCCATCTGTAAAGGACAGTCACTAATTAGTGCTAAAAATGAAACAATAAAGAAAATGAAACAAAATGAAAAAAAGCACATACCTCACCTCTCGGACGAGGCGTCGTCGGCGGCCGGGGCAGGGCGGGAGGGCGGCAGGGGCCGCGGCTTGGACGGCGGGAGGGCGACCGGGGCAGGGCGGGAGCCGCGGCCGGCGGGAGGGCAGGGCGGCGGCTCGGCTTGGACCGCCTGAGCGACCGGGGCGCGGCTCCTCGAGGGGCGGCCGACGGGAGGGCAGGGCGGGAGGGGAGGCGGGAGGGGAGGCGGGAGGGCGGTCGGGCCGCGGCGACGCAAGGGAGGAGGGAGGGGACGCCGGGGCGGGGAGGAGGAGGCGCGGACGGGGCGTGAAGGAGGAGGCGCGGCCGGGGCGGGGAGGCGGCGGGGCGGTGCGCGACGGGGTGGGGAGGCGGAGGGGCGGCCGGGGCGGTGCGCGACGGGGCGCGGCGCGGCGGGAGGGCCGCCGGGCAGGGTGGCCGGAGGCCGGCGGCGGCCAGATCTGGGGAGGGGAGCTGAAAACTCCCTCCCGCGCGAAACTGTCGAAGGAACCGGGTCGGGGAGGGGTTGGGCTGCCAGCCCCTGTTTCTACAGGCTGGGAAGGAGAATAGGGGTTCAGCCTTAAATTTTTTTAAGGGTTTAAGGGTTAAGGGGTTCTATTCTTTGCGATTTTTTTCGTCTCAACCCGTAAAAAAGCGGTTATTTTTGAGAGTTTGAGGGTTTAGGGGTACTACTAGTAATGCTCTTATTTGTTCGGTAATTCCAACTCGTATCGCCCCCGATTTGCTGCCCTGCCCTACTACTTGTGCCCGACGTGTCGCCTCTCCCCTTCGCTCCCACTTCTCCCCCACCCCTCCAACCCATACCCATCTCAGCTCGTCCGTTCCCCTCGTCTTCGCCACTGGACACGACCGCAAACCCTAGGCGCCGCCGCCCTCCGAGGCCCCAAGGTACGCTCGCCGCCGACCACCTAGACAGGCCCGCCGCGCCGCTCCGTGTGGCGGCTCCGGGCCAGGGTTGTTCCTTCTCGTTTCGTTTTCGTGCGCGGGCGGATTTCCCGGCGATTTATTTCTGGGTGGTTCGTTGTGATTGGATCAGGAGAATTAAACTATTTAAGGGTTTAAGAGTTAAGGGGTTCTATTCTTTGCGATTTTTTTGTCTCAACCCGTAAAAAAGCGGTTATTTTTTAAAGTTTGAGGGTTTAGGGGTACTACTAGTAATGCTCTTATTTGGTCGGTAATTCCAACTCGTATCGCCCCCGATTTGCTGCCATGCCCTACTACTTGTGCCCGACGTGTCGCCTCTCCCCTTCGCTCCCACTTCTCCCCCCACCCCTCCAACCCAAACCCATCTCAGCTCGTCCGTTCCCCTCGTCTTCGCCACTGGACACGACCGCAAACCCTAGGCGCCGCCGCCCTCCGAGGCCCCAGGGTACGCCCGCCGCCGACCACCTAGACAGGCCCGCCGCGCCGCGCCGTGTGGCGGCTCCGGGCCAGGGTTGTTCCTTCTCATTTCGTTTTCGTGCGCGGGCGGATTTCCCGGCGATTTATTTCTGGGTGGTTCGTTGTGATTGGATCAGGGGAATTAAACTAGGAGGAGGAGGAGGAGATCAGGGGATTTAGGTCTAGCCCCCCCCCCCCCCCCCCCATCCGCCGCAGCCGTTGCCTCCCGATCCGATCCCCTTCCTCTATGCTTACTTTGTTTCTGGTTTCAGATCAACCAGCTCGTTGAAGCAGCGCGAGAGTTGCCGACGTTCATCGCTGATGCCCGCTACACGCCTGACGTTACGTCTCCAACAGCTGATGGAGCATCTTGACCAAGAAGCCCAGTCCAGAGCTCACTTGGAGGAGGAGCTTGTCAAGGAGAGGCAGGCCAACGCTCTTTTGCAGGAGCAGCTTCGAAAGAAGAACGAAGATGAAGCCACGTACAAGCAGCAGATAGCAACTCTCATGCAGAGGAATCAAGCTGAAGCAAAGAAAAGCAAGAGTGACGCGGACAAGCTCCAAGACGAGATAAGGAAGCTCACTGGTGTTCTTAAGGCTAGGCATGAGGAAGACAAGCTAAACCGGGAGCGCATTCAAGGCGTCTTGAAGGCTTGGGATGATCGCAAAGCTGCTCGTGAAGCTCGTGAAGCTTCAACTGCTTCTGGTGGTATGTAGTTCCCTTGTGAATCATTTATATTTCCCTGGTTAGCTGTGGGTAATTGTTATCTATACTACTATATAGTGAACGAGTAGCAAAACATATGAACCGTTGGATCAGTGTGATCGGAGAGCTCTAATTGATTGATTCAAAAGTTAGGAAGTCGTGGCATCACATGCGCCATTGGATCAGGAAATCCAACGACCAATATTGGAGGGATTTGCAGTGGAGACCACTAACTCTGCCAGGCGTGTGATCTGACTTGCTCTAGAATTTTCAGCTAGCTAGACGTGGTCAACTGGGTACAGTCTAGGGAGTAGTTAAGGCTAGAAACATCTCAATGTGTGCATGTATAGGACTACCATAGCAGCGTTCTTTTTAAAAGGTACTAATACGTAACAGCATACTGTGGATGTACCGGACGGTTTCTTCATTTTTTTAAGGTAGTAGTAAGCACATTGTTAAAGGGGCGAGACATTTTCTAACAACCAAAGAAAATTATTTTTTTATTTTTGTTTCGGTCCTGGACACAGTCATGCAATAGAAATTAGGAAATATTCCGACTGAAGGGTGAGAAAAGGAGGAAAAATGAAAAGGTGAATAGTTGCTACATCAAGCTCCTTTTTTCTATATTTCAATTTTGAATTATTATTTCTAAACATTTCATGAGACAATAATAACATTTCTTTTTGAAGAACAACAGTTTGCATAAACAAGAAATTGTTTTGCTACATGATCTCCTATGAGAAAATAGGATTTTTCTTTTGAAAATCTCAATATAATTTGTCATAATATGTGCCTTTAGTTTTAATTTTAATGGTTTAGTATTTTGCGTATACATAAAAGTCTCACGGGCAAAGCACGTACAACTGACTAGTAGGATGTAGTTTAGCTGAGTAAAATGTACAGAGAGATGTACAGCCATAGTCCGATTCTGGGTGAGTAGAAAAATATGTCCAGTCCTACAATCACATACCGTGTTATCACCATGGCACTTGTTATTTGTGACCTCTAGTACAGAGAGTTTTATGTGCTGTATTTTTTTGAATGATCACAAATTATCCCAGTTAAGACAAGTTATATAATTCAAAATAACAACTAGTTTGCCCTTCTTTTTTTGGAGTGATCACAAATTATCCCAGTTAAGACAAGTTATATATTTCAGAATAACAACAAGTTATATAATTCAGAATAACTGTGCTCAAACTCCATTGGGGCCGATCCTGCTTCTCTACCACGGGATTCGGTTGGTGTGTAGAAGAATTAGCCTTGAGGAGCTTTTAGCAACTGTAGACAAGTTAACATCTGCCCTTTTGAAACTTGTAACACTCGTGGATCTGCGGCATTGTTGGTTGGCCACTTGAGTGGCCACTTGACTCGAGCGAGCGGCCAAGCTGAGAGTAGAAACCGCATCTTGGCAGGAGACTTCTTCCTGTATCAACCATGAAGTGATAAAAGAAGCAAACAGTCACAAGTAATGGTAGCTTAATATATTCTGGACCACATGTTCTGTTTACTTAACAAAGATTCTCTGCTCAAGAGGGGGTGGAAAGTGCCCAAAGAATGTGTATTGTGTGGTAAAGATGAATCTGTAGACCATTTGTTTTTTTTTCATGCTCAGTTCAGGTGTGAACTGTTTTGGCAGGTGGATTAATTTTTTTGCTAAAAATGATCAGAAACTTGCTATGATTGGCGTGGGTGTTTTGATGTGGACTGTTTGGAAATGTCGCAATGCTGTTATCTTTGATGGCAAAAAATGTAATGATCTCTATGACATACTGGATTACTTGGTCTATTTTACAGACAAAGGACCAAGCAAGAAGAATGCTGGAGCTGGGGTCAAGACTTCTCGAACAGGTGGCAAGTGAGGTTTACAGGGCATCACAAGGATGGAGGATCAACGTTGCGAGGATTCAAGCCTGATGCTGCTTTGGCGGTGTGGATTTGTCTCCACAGGCGTTGATCTCCTTGTACTCCCTCCGTTCGAAATTACTTGTCACAAAATGGATGTATCTACAACTAAAATACATCTAGATACATTCATTTCTTGGACGAGTAATTCCGAACGGAGGGAGTAATAGGTCTAGTCTGCTTGTTGATGCCTGTTTTGCTTAGGTGACACTCCTGTTGTGCGCCTCCCTCCTGGTGGCTTTTGTTTAGAGGGCTTAACTCCTGCGTTGGATGCTGGCTCTTATTACTTTGGGCTTCCTTAGTTAGCTGTTTGCTGCGTTTTTCGTTTGTGTCTGTAGTTCTCATGACTTGCAGTGGTTGTTTGGATATGAAGTGTTAGACGTGAGATCTTGGAAAACTGGTTTCTAAAGGATTTTTAGGAAAACCTGTTTTTGTTAGTTTTTTCTGTTAAGATCAGGCTATACAATACCTGTTTGGATGGAAAAAGATAGGATAACACGTTTAGGCCTCCCGCTCCTCCCACACAGGCATGGCTCTCTCTGCTGATCGCCTCCTGCATGCTTCCAGTGTCCCCTTTCTCTGCATGCTGCTTGCTGCATGCTGCATGACGAGGACGAGATTGTATGCATACACTGGACGTAGTTGGAGAACAACAATGGCTTCCATGTTGAAGCTGCCCACAAGAACGAGCACGGGAGCATAGGCCATGGTGCTGACCTGCTGGAAACCCTCCGACGGTTGGACACGATGCCACGCAGCAGGCGGAAGCAGCAGTGGCAGCGACACTGGTGCACGGCAGGGTGGAGGCGTGGCCCAGCTGGGCAAGGTGATGCCGAGCACGGGCATGGCGAACCAACTCTTGCAGTAGTTCGTTGTTGTCCATCGCCTCGTCGATGCCAACAAGCTCAATGTTACCATTGTCATGGTGTCGGCGTTGGAACCGTGCCGCCAGTGCGCCCATTAGCATGTACGACGTCGCCGGCGTTGGAATCGCGCTGCCGGCGTGGCCACTAGCATGTACTATGAACATGACGTGTGGAACTCGCCAATGTTGGTCTATCCATCCAAATAGATCGTACGTGGACGATACGACTCGAGTATACAAAGTACTCGTTTTTAGAAAAACGACTAAGCTCGTTTTTTGGGCTTGTAGAAAACTGGGTAGTACTTATCCATGGTTTAGTTAGATGATCCAAACGTGGTTTTTGGCTGTTATAACTAAAATCGTGTTTATGCAAATCTGATTCTCTACAATCCCGCTATCCAACCAACCCCGCAGCTTGCTGCTTGGTTTCCCTTAATGGAATTCGGAGGGGGAAACCCTTCTTTAATAAAAAAAACTACTAGCACCTAAGAATTTATCAGATCTGAATGTACAAAGGTTGCACCCTAAACCCTAAACCCCTACTCGCCAAGAAGGTGCTGTTATATATAAATTAAAATTATGATGCCCAACTTTTATTTTTCTAGCAACTTGAACACTTTGCCATACATACATATTGAGCTCTGCAAGGTTGGTAGTCAAGGAACAAAAGTATGGCAACCTAATAAGGAGTAATAAAGTTCAATTGACCTTTATTTTTCTAGCAACTTGAACACTTTGTATTTTTGCATAGGCACAATCATATATCAAACTAACAATGTATACATAAGTCACATGGACACAAAAGTAATCACAATTGAAACATCTGCAAACATGTGCAAAAGTATTACCCATTTACATGTACAGTAGATTCACCGTGGCTGCCACGGGAGGGCCTTGGGAAAGAAGCAAGGGAGCTCACCTAGGGTTGATGCCATCGGAGAGGGGTACTCGGGGGTTCCGCCGGGGTCCGTCGATATCAGCTCCGGCGCTGAGGTCGACTCTGCAGCCGGTGGGGGTGCAACGTCGGGTGCGGGCGGGGATGCAGCTTCAGGGTGGTGTTCTGGAAGGGAACCGACAGGGATTGCCCTGTAGATGTCGGATCTGGTGGTGGAGTGGTGAGGAACACTAGATGAAAAATAATATATCGTATGTCAGATTTGTTGGCTACTTCTAGATGCTTCCACTCTAGTGTAGTGTTTCTTTTCTTTTCTACCCTACCTGCTGTTTCTAGAGTTCTCTAGTTATAAGTAGCTGTGATTAGATTGGTGAATCCTAAGTAATGTTTTCTAGAGTATTCCAGCTATAAGTAGAAGCATGTGAAGGCTTCCCAAAGCCCTATAAATAGAGGTCCTCACCTCTACTTTGTAACCCAGACTATCTACCCACTACCTATAATAGAACTTGTTGTTCTTATCTAAGATCTTGGAGTAGATCTTGTGCTCTAGGAGTTCTGGATTGAACTCTTGCTGCCATATCGGCCTACATTCGCCACTAGAGCGATATCTAGCGCAACATGTTGAAGTTGTTCCTTCAACACTTGTGTTGTACACATTGTAGCAGCAAGGTGGAGTTGCTCCTCCACAACCTTTGTGTTGTTTCAGGTGGTACCAGGGCCTCGTTGATCCATACTAGTTCTTGTTGTCCTCTTCGAGAGCAAGCTGCAGCAAGCAATGGAGCAACTGGAGAAGAGGATGGATGTTGCAGAACAACAAATCAAAGAGCTGCCTGAAGATCTTAATCGGAGATTTGACTAGCTTGTTTAGATGATAAAAGGGTGCCCCCCTGCTACCAATGAAGGAGATTCATCTAAAGAAGAAGAAGATGTTCATCAAAGAAGAAGGAGAGGTAAATCTTGGAGCAAGACCGCCACAACAACATGCTGTTCAATGTGCTTCAAGAAGGCCAATTTATGTTGAAGCTTCTGAAGGTGAAGAATATGATGATGCCCTTGAAGAACCAAATCTCTAGGCATAGCGGAGAGCACCCAATCCTACATATGCAAGAGATACATACAAGATGAAAGCTGAGATCCCAAGTTTTAATGGAAATGTTGATATTGAAGGGTGCCTAGATTGGTTATATGAAGTGGAGACTTTCTTTGAGGTCATGGAGGTTCCGAAAGATCATAGAGTTCCTTTGGTCGCATACAAGCTGAAAGGAGGAACCGGTGCATGGTGGCATCGCGTTCAAGAAGAGCGCGGGCAGAGAGGAGAACCTCGTGTGAGAACTCGGAGGTGCCGTACGTTCGGTACTCGATCGGTGGAGCGCGAAGAAAGTTCGACTACATCAACCACATTGTGAAACGCTTTCGCTTTCGGTGTACAAGGGTACAAGGACATACTCTCCCCCTCGTTGCTATGCATCTCCATAGATAGATCATTGCGTGTGCGTAGAAATTTTTTTGTTTCCGTGCAACATTTCCCAACATTTGAGCCTTGCAGAAAAGGAATACCATACGGAGTCTGAACGGAATAAAACTTCGTGATGATTTTTCTTGGACCAGAAGACACCCAGGGGACTTGGAGTCCAAGTCAGAAGAGCCACGAGGCAGCGGCAAGGGTGGGAGGCGCGCCCTAGGGGGGGTGCCCCCTACCTTGTGGGCCCCTCGGGACTCCCCTGACTAAGATCTGTCCCCTATAAATTCACATATATTCCAAAACCACTAGAGGCATCCACGAAAACACTTTTCCACCGTCGCAACCTTCTATTCCCGTAAGATCTCATCTTGGGCCTTTTCCGGCATCTTGCTGGAGGGGGAATCAATCACGGCGGGCTTCAACGTCAACTCCATTGCCCTTCCGTTGAAGCGTAAGTAGTTTACCTCAGACCTATGGGTCCATAGCTAGTAGCCATATGGCTTCTTCTCTCTCTTTGATTCTCAATACCATGTTCTCCTCGATGTTCTTGGAGATATATCCGATATAATCTTCTTTTGCAGTGTGTTTGTCGAGATCCAATGAATTGTGGATTTATGATTAGCTTATCTATGAATATTATTTGAATCTTCTCTCTATTCTTTTATGCATGATTTAATATCTTTGTATTTCTCTTTGAATTATCGATTTGGTTTGGACAACTAGATTGGTTTCTTGCAATGGGAGAGGTGCTTAACTTTGGGTTTAATCTTGCGTGATTTCACCCAGTGACAAAGTAGGGGTAGCGAGACACGTATTGCATTGTTGCCATCAAGGATAAAAAGATGGGGTTTTCATCATATTGCTTGAGTTAATTGATAATCCTCAAGTGCAAGGAATCATCGTAGCAATTTTCAAAGGTGGAAGTGATAAGTATGGAGTGTCGAACCCACAAGGAGCTAAAGGTAAGATCAATATTCTCTCAAGTCCTATCTGCCACTGATACGACTCTACGTACACCGAACGTTTGCTTTCATCTAGAAACGAGAGATAAAACTACGTTGTGGGTATGAAGAGGATAGCTTTGCATGATATAAGAGAACTAAAATATAAAAATATGTGATGTTAAGATAAAGTTAGAATATATTACAAATAGCAAGTGTGGAATAATGATGGGTCGGTGTGCGGAATTGTCCTAGGCACTTGTTAACAAGATCAGTAATCATTATTGCAATTTCATATGAGGGAGAGGCATAAGCTAACATACTTTCTCTACTTGGATCATATGCACTTATGATTGGAACTCTAGCAAGCATCCGCAACTACTAAAGATCATTAAGGTAAAACCCAACCATAGCATTAAAGTATCAAGTCCCCTTTATCCCATACGCAACAACCCCCTTACTCGGGCTTAAGCTTCTGTCACTCTAGCAACCCACTATAAGCGAATCATGAATGTATTGCAACACCCTACAGCGGGAATCCTTCACATGTGCTCGACACGGAAGGCACCATAGGACATCACCAAAATAAAACATACCACTCAAACCAATCTAGATCATCAATCAACCCAAAAGACAAAAGAAATCTACTCAAAACATCATAGGATGGAAACACATCATTGGATCATAATATGTGGATAAAGCAACATGTTCAAGTAGGGGATTACAACGGGGTGCGGGAGAGTGGACCGCCGAAAAGAGATGAGGAAGGTGATGAAGATGGTGATGTTGATGAAGACGATCACCGCGGCGATGGTTCCCCCGATGGCACTATGGCGCCAGCGAGAGAGAGGGGGAGAGAGAGTCTCCCCCTTGTGCTCCCTCCTCCATGGCCTCCCCCTAGATGGGGAGAGGTTCTCCCTCTGGTCCTTGGCCTGCATGGTGATGATGGCCCCCTCCGGCTTCCTCCTCCATGGTCTCCGGTAATGATGGCCCCCTCCGGCAGGGTGCCGGAGAGGGCCTAGATTGGTTTTTCGTGGCTACAGAGGCTTACGGCGGGGGAACTTCTGATCTCTCTTCTGTTCTGGGGTTTTAGGATTTATAGGAGGGGTTGGCGTTGGTTTCACGTCAGGGCCCCACGAGGCGATCACAAGGTCAGAGGGTGCGCCCTAGGGGGGTGGGGGTGTTGGGGAACGTAGTAATAATTTAATTTTTTTCCTACGTGTCACCAAGATAAATCTAGGAGATGCTAGCAATGAGAGAGAGAGAGAGTGCATCTTCATACCCTTGAAGATCGCTAAGCGGAAGCATTGCAAGAACGGACGGCGCCTCCGCGTTCAAAACATGTACAGCCCGGGGACGTCTTCTCCTTGATCCAGCAAGGGGAGAGGAGAAGTTCAGGGAGTGCTCCAGCAGCACGACGGCGTGGTGGTGGAGCTTGCGGTTCTCCTGCAGGGCTTCGCCAAGCGCTACGGAGGAGAAGGAGGAGTTGGAGGGGGGAGGGCTGCGCCAGGGAAGGGGTGCGGCTGCCCTCCCACCCCCCACTATTTATAGGGGGAAGGGAAGAGGGGGCCGGCCCCCTAGATGCATCGAGAGGGGGGGAGCGACCAGGAGGGGGAGACTTGCCCCCCAAGCAAGGTGGAGGCGCACCCTCCCCTAGGGTTTCCCAATCCTAGGCGCCTTGGGCCCTTGGGGGGTGCGCACCAGCCCACTAGGGGGCTGGTTCCCTCCCATATTCAGCCCATTAAGTCCCCCGGGGCAGGTGGCCCCACCCGGTGGACCTCCAGACACCTTTCGGTGGTCCCGGTACAATACCAATAACCCCCCGAAACCATTCCGGCGACTGAAACTGGACTTCCCATATATAAATATTCACATCCGGACCATTCTGGAACTCCTCGTGACATCCGAGATCTCATCCGGGACTCCGAACAATCTTCGGTAACCACATACAATTTCCCATAACAACGCTAGCATCACCGAACCTTAAGTGTGTAGACCCTGCGGGTTCATGAACCATGCAGACATGACCGAGACGTTCCCCGGCCAATAACCAACAGCGCGATCTGGATACACATGTTGGCTCCCACATGTTCCACGATGATCTCATCGGATGAACCACGATGTCGGGGATTCAATCAATCCCGTATACAATCCCCTTTGTCCATCAGAATGTTACTTGCCCGAGATTCGATCGTCAGTATCCCCATACCTCGTTCAATCTCGTTACCGGCAAGTCTCTTTACTCGTTCCGTAACGCATGATCCCGTGGCTAACTCCTTAGTCACATTGAGCTCATTATGATGATGCATTGTGATACGTCTCCAACGTATCTATAATTTTTGATTGCTCCATGCTACTTTATCTACTGTTTTGGACTATATTGGGCTTTATTTTCCACTTTTATATTATTTTTGGGACTAACCTATTAACCGGAGGCCCAGCCCAGAATTGCTGTTTTTTTGCCTATTTTAGTGTTTCGAAGAAACGGAATATCAAACGGAGTCCAAACGGAATGAAACCTTCGGGAACGTGATTTTCTCACCGAACGTGATCCAGGAGACTTGGACCCTACTCCAAGGAACAAAAGAGGCGGTCACGAGGGTGGGGGGTGCGCCCCCCTAGGGCGCGCCCCCCTGCCTCATGGGCCCCCTGTTGCTCCACCGACGTACTCCTTCCTCCTATATATACCTACGTACCCCCAAACGATCAGAACAGGAGCCAAAAACCTGATTCCACCGCCGCAACTTCCTGTATCCACAAGATCCCATGTTGGGGCCTGTTCTGGAGCTCCGCCGGAGGGGGCATCCACCACGGAGGGCTTCTACATCATCATCATAGCCTCTCTAATGAAGTGTGAGTAGTTTACTTCAGACCTTTGGGTCCATAGCTAGTAGCTATATGGCTTCTTCTCTCTTTTTGGATCTCAATACAATGTTCTCCCCCTCTCTCATGGAGATCTATTCGATGTAATCTTCTTCTTGCGGTGTGTTTGTTGAGACCGATGAATTGTGGGTTTATGATCAAGTTTATCTATGAACAATATTTGAATCTTCTCTGAATTCTTTTATGTATGATTGGTTATCTTTGCAAGTCTCTTCGAATTATCCGTTTGGTTTGGCCAACTAGATTGGTAGTTCTTGCAATGGGAGAAGTGCTTAGCTTTGGCTTCGATCTTGCGGTGTCCTTACCCAGTGACAAAAAGGGTTGCAAGGCACGTATTGTATTGTTGCCATCGAGGACAACAAGATGGGGTTTTATCATATTGCATGAATTTATCCCTCTACATCATGTCATCTTGCTTAAGGCGTTACTCTGTTTTTAACTTAATACTCTAGATGCATGCTGGATAGCGGTCGATGAGTGGAGTAATAGTAGTAGATGCAGGCAGGAGTCGGTCTACTTGTCTCAGACGTGATGCCTATATACATGATCATACCTAGATATTCTCATAAGTATGCTCAATTTTGTCAATTGCTCAACAGTAATTTGTTCACCCACCGTAGAATACTTATGCTCTTGAGAGAAGCCACTAGTGAAACCTATGCCCCCCGGGTCTATTTTCATCATATCAATCTCCATCACTTTAATACTTGCTTTGTTTTTACTTTGCCTTTTACTTTGCACTTTGCATCTCTATATCAAAAATACCAAAAATATTATTTATCATCTCTATCAGATCTCACTCTCGTAAGTGACCGTGAAGGGATTGACAACCCCTAATCACGTTGGTTGCGAGGAGCTATTGTTTTGTGCAGGTACGAGGGACTCGCGCGTAGCCTCCTACTGGATTGATACATTGGTTCTCAAAAACCGAGGGAAATACTTACGCTACTTTGCTACATCATCCTCTCCTCTTCGAGGAAATCCAACGCAGTGCTCAAGAGGTAGCAAGAAGAATTTCTAGCGCCGTTGCCGGGGAGGCTCACGCAAGAGCACCGTCAAAATCTACATACCAAGTACCCATCACAATCCCTATCTCCCGCATTACATTATTTGCCATTTGCCTCTCGTTTTCCTCTCCCCCACTTCACCCTTGCCGTTTTATTCGCCCTCTCTTTCCCAATCTCCTCCTCTTTTTTCCGTTTGCCTTTTCTCGCTTGCCTTTTGTTTGCTCGTGTGTTAGTTTGCTTGCTTGTTGTTATGTCTGAAATTGGGGAAATTATTGCCGATATGGGCGATAATAATATCATAGAAAATTCTGAAGCTCCTGCTGAAGAATCCCCTAGCTATCATACAAAAAGATTTCGAATCGGTAGTGGTAATATTATTGGAAAAGGAGTTATTCAAGATTTCTTTACTTGTGTTGGTGCTTTACCCTCTATGGGTGGTTCTATTCTCCATAGAACTAGTAGCCTTGCGGACGCTATTGCCATGCTTATCGTTGAACTTGAAAGGCAATTTATGCATATGCATCCTTCTATACAAATAATTTTCCTAGAATTTTATAATATTGAACACTCCTCTGTTAAGCGTGCCGCTACAATCTTTTTGGCTCATGAATTCAGATTTATAATAAAAGAAGCCAAAGAAATCTTTGCGCATTATAGGGTGGACGCTAGCCGTCCTCCCATAGAATCTATCCTTTTTGATTAAGAACCCTCCCCTAGGGTTTCCAAACCCTAGGCGCCTTGGGCCCTTGGGGGGCGCACCAGCCAACTAGGGGGCTGGTTCCCTCCCATATTCAGCCCATTAAGTCCCCCGGGGAAGGTGGCCCCACCCGGTGGACCTCCGGACACCTTTCGGTGGTCCCAGTACAATACCGATAACCCCCGAAACCATTTCGGCGACTGGAACTGGACTTCCCATATATAAATTTTCACATCCGGACCATTCCGGAACTCCTCGTGACGTCCGGGATCTCATCCGGGACTCCGAAAAGCCTTCGGTAACCACATACAATTTCCCATAACAACTCTAGCGTCACCGAACCTTAAGTGTGTAGACCCTACGGGTTCGGGAACCATGCAGACATGACCGAGACGTTCTCCGGCCAATAACCAACATCGGGATCTGGATACCCATGTTGGCTCCCACATGTTCCACAATGATCTCATCGGATGAACCACGATGTCGGGGATTCAATCAATCCCGTATACAATCCCATTTGTCCATCGGTATGTTACTTGTCTGAGATTCGATTGTCGGTATCCCCGTACCTTGTTCAATCTCGTTACCGACAAGTCTCTTTACTCGTTCCATAACGCATGATCCCGTGGCTAACTCCTTAGTCACATTGAGCTCATTATGATGATGCATTACCGAGTGGGCCCAGAGATACCTCTCTGTCATACGGAGTGACAAATCCCAGTCTCGATTCGTGCCAACCCAACAGACACTTTCGGAGACACCTGTAGTGCACCTTTATAGCCACCTAGTTACGTTGTGACGTTTGATAAACCCAAAGCATTGCTATGGTATCCAGGAGTTGCACAATCTCATGGTCTAAGGAAATGATACTTAACACTAGAAAAAGCTCTAGCAAATGAACTACACGATCTTGTGCTATGCTCAGGATTGGGTCTTGTCCATCACATCATTCTCCTAATGATGTGATCCCGTTATCAATGACATCCAATGTAGATGGTCAGGAAACCACAACCATCTATTGATCAACGAGCTAGTCAACTAGAGGCTTACTAGGGACATGTAGTAGTCTATGCATTCACACAAGTATTATGGTTTCCGGTTAATACAATTATAGCATGAACAATAGATTATTATCCTGAACAAGGAAATATAATAATAACTGTTTTATTATTGCCTCTAGGGAAAATTTCCAATAGGGGCGCCCTCCACCCTTGTGGTTAGCCCGGGACACTTCTTTCGCATCTTTTTCTTCCAGTATTTTTTATATTTTCCAGAAAAATTATCCTTTAATGTTCCGCTCGTTCCGAGAACTTTTATTTCTGCACAAAAACAACACCACGGTAGTTCTGCTGAAAACAACGTCAGTCCGGGTTAGTTCTAATCAAATCATACCAAAATTATATAGAATTGTTGTAAACATGGCATGAATACTTCGTAAACTAGATGACGCCCCGCGCGTTGCTGCGGGAATTCTTAGTCCTATGCATATGATAATACATAAATTGAATATCTTTGTTGCGTAGTAGATGTATGATCTTAGGATGAAAATAAATAAAATAGACACAGTTTTGGAGTGTAATTATATAGTAGCAAACTGTTTATTATTTGATACTTTAATAAATATATGGCATAATTAATCTCATATGATTTATATACAAACCAATGTATATACACACAATATATTCTAAAATGAAGACGACACAGAACGTCATGTAAAAATTGTCATTTTTGAGATACTTATGTGTATGGCTCCTGGTTTAAATCAGTCTTCTGCATCTTAGTACATAAGTTCTACGGATTATAGCCAAGTAGGTGCTACATAAGTTTAGAGAAGGAAGCCTTGAGACAATTAGCAAGGGTACCACAAATGAAATTTTAGAAGTTCAGTGGAAATAGCACCACCTGATAGCTATATCAAATGCTTAATGGAGAAAACTAATTACGCTTCTGGTTTCACTCCAGGGCTTCAAAGCTTGTGTGGAGTCATTTAATAAGCACCTCCCTACAAACCAGCATGAATACGAAATTAGATAAAACAATTTGATAACAACCCTGAAGAATAACTAATGACCATGCATCGTTGGGATAGCAAATAGTACAAACACCCATTCATCTATGTGTCTGGCAAAAAACAATCAACAAACCATGTAGAATAACCTCATAGTTAGTAAGATAGTAGAGTAGGATTATGAATGGAGCCATGGAGGAATCAGGAAGTACCTGACATGAATAAGATGGCCTGATATTAGCAGATACATAAGGAACTCCAAATTTCGCCCAACATTATAACTTTGTATGAGCGGAAACATACATGCATAAAACAAAAATTTAACATCCCCCGCGAGGTAAATTAGTGATATATAATTAGGTATTAAGGTAAGGGATTAGTTACCATCTCATGGGCTAGTTATTGGGACCATCGAAGGAAAGGTACTCCCGAACGACACCAAGATGCATGCCGGTGGATGGTGTATTACATGCTCTACTCCATGGGGCGGATCAAGTACCGCTAGCTTCATGGGGCGGATCGACCGCCGGCACCGCTAGCTTCCGGCCTAAGCGGTGGACCAATGATAACGACAGGTTCTACAGCGCAAGTTCATGGCGTTCCACAATGCTGCGGCTCTTCCTAGGCAAGGACCTGGCGTACCTGGAGATGAAGATGGTGCTGGGCATCTTGTGCAGGTTCTTTAGGTTCGAGTTTGCGGAGGGCCATGCCGTCAAGTAGCTATGATGAGCTGGTGACCATTCTCTCGGTGGCGCATGGTCTGAAGGTCCGCATCTTCAGGTTACATTTGTTTGGTGGAGAAGATGAAGATAAAGAGAGCCAGTTGTTGGAGGAGTTAATTGGGGAGATGGAAAGAAAAATTGACGTGAGATGATGGAGATTTTATGCCATATACTCCATGAAAAATCAATCGGTGGAGGAGTTGATTGGGGATACATAGGGTCGCAAAAACGTTGGTACTAATTGCAGGTGGGCCGCGTGGTGGATTGAGTAATTAGTGTTTTGATTACGATAAAAAAAACTGGCCGATGTTTGGAATAATTGAGCGTTGATGTGTCATGCATGCTGACATGGACAGTGTAGCGCTGATGTGTCATACATGGTGATGTGGACAGTGTGCATGTAGAGAGAATTGGTAGTAGTGGGGATCAACTTCTTAAGAATATAGGATTATAGATACATTAGAGACGTATCATTAATTCCTCTACATCATGTCATCTTACTTAAGGCGTTACTCCGTTCTTTATGAACTTAATACTCTAGATGCATGCTGGATAGCGGTCGATGTGTGGAGTAATAGCGGTAGATGCAGGCAGGAGTCGGTCTACTTGACATGGACGTGATGCCTATATGCATAATCATTGCCTTGGATATCGTCATAACTTTACGCTTTTCTATCAATTGCTCGACAGTAATTTGTTCAGGCACCATAATATTTGCCTTCACGAGAGAAGCCTCTAGTGAAACCTATGCCCCCCGGGTATATTTTTCATCATATTACTTTCGGATCAACTATTTTGCAATATTTTATTTTCAGATGTATATACCAAAAAAACCAAAAATATTTTATCTTTTATTTATCTATCTCTATCAGATCTCACCTTTGCAAGTGACCGTGAAGGGATTAACAACCCCTTTATCACGTTGGGTGCAAGTGTTTGATTGTTTGTGCAGGTGTTAGTGATTTGTGCATTCTTCTCCTACTGGATTGATACCTTGGTTCTTAACTGAGGGAAATACTTACCTCTATTGTGCTGCATCACCCTTTTCTCTTCAAGGGAAAAATCAACGCAAGCTCAAGAAGTAGCAAACCACAACACTGGTCCATCACTACAAAAAAAAGACACATCCATGACATTTTGGGCCGAACAAATTTTTTTCTATCATACTTATGACACTTCTATGACAATAATTGTGACAAAATACGGTATCATCATAGATGTGGTGGGGTCCTACTTCTATGATAAAAAGTCATGATAGAAAATGGGCTTTTCATCCTGGGCGGGCCGGAGACGCAGCTGCATGACATTCTTTGGGCCGTCCATGACGGAAAAAACCATGGTAGAAGCGAGGGCGAGGAAAATATCAGGGTGTTCCCAGTTACGGTGGGTGATCAGGGCCGAGCGATGCGCGTTTCTCTCATACACGCACGCGCGTGGGTGCGAGGCGTTGGGCTCTTACTGAACCCGAGCGAGGCGTTGGGCTCTAACTGAACCCGGGCGATTGCACTGCAGGCTACGCGCTCCTGAACCCGAGCGATCGATCGATGGCTGTTAACTGAACCCCGTCGAGCGATTCCTTCGCTACTTCTGCTAACTGAAGCCGATCGATGCTGCCTCTGGATGAACAGTGAGCATTGCTAGGGGGGTTTGGATGAACAGTTCCCGCTGGGGGTGGATGAATAGGACCCTGATCGATCGAGCCGGTTGGGGCTGGATGAACAGGACCCCGTGGAGGGCTGGATGAACAGGACCACCCCGTGGAGGGCAGGATGAATAGTAGACGGTGGAGGCTGGAAGAACAGTAGCCCGTGGAGGGGTGGTTGAACAGGAGCCCGTGGAGAGGGCTGGTTGAACAGTAGCCGGTGGAGTAGCGCGCGGTGGAGGCTGGATGAACAGTCGTAGGTGGAGGCAGGAGGAGGTCGACGGTGGATGAACAGTAGCCCGTGGAGGCTGGAGGGGGTCGACGATGGAGATGAACGTTATCTCGTGGAGTCCCGTTTTGCGGTACGCCACACCCCTCCCGATGAACAGGACCCCCGTTTTGACCGTAGCGCTCCAACACAAGTACGTTCCCTCCGTTTTGCGGTACGCAACATCCCTCCCGATCAACAAGACCCCCGTTTCGACCGTAGGAGGTCCGTTTCCTCTGTTTTGCGGTACGCCAGACCCCTTCTGATGAACATGATCCCGTTTCGACAGTGGCCGGTCAAACACAAGGTCGTTTCCTCCGTTCTACGGTACTCCAGGCCTCGTTTCCATTGGTTGTTCCGTCCAAGCTCTCCCGATGAACACGACCGTTCTGACCCAGCCAATTCGCTCCCGATGAACATGACGACGACGCTGTTTCTCCGTTCCGACCCAGCCATGTGATACGTCTCCGTCTTATCTATAATTTTTGATTGTTTCATGCCAATATTATTCACTTTCATATACTTTTTTGGCAACTTTTTATATTATTTTTGGGACTAACTTATTGATCCAGTGCCCAGTGCCAGTTCCTGTCTGTTGCATGTTTTATGTTTCGCAGAATATCCATATCAAACGGAGTCCAAACGGGATAAAAACGGACGGAGCTTATTTTTGGAAAATATGGAAAATTCCAGAAGAAAAATCCATGCGAGACGGTTCCCGAGGTGGTCACGAGGTAGGGGCCCACGCCCGTACCAGGAGGGCGCGCCCCCTACCCTTCTGAGCCCACCGTAAGGCGGTTGACGCTCTTCTTTTGCCGCAAGAAAGCTAATATTTGGAAAAAAAATCAAGGCGAAGGTTTCAGGCCAATCAGAGTTACGGATCTCCATATATATGCGAAACGGTGAAACAAAGCCAGAAGAGAACGCAGAAACAGAGAGATAGATCCAATCTCGGAGGGGCTCTTGCCCCTCCCACGCCATGGGAGCCAAGGACCAGAGGGGAAACCCTTCTCCCATCTAGGGAGAAGGTCAAGGAAGAAGAAGAAGAAGGGGGGCTCTCTCCCCCTTGCTTCCCGTGGCGTCGGAACACTGCCGGGGGCCATCATCACCACCGCGATCTTCACCAACACCTCCATCATCTTCACCAACACCTCCATCACCTTCCCCCATCTATATCCAGCGGTCTACTCTCCCGCAACCCGTTGTACCCTCTACTTGAACATGGTGCTTTATGCTTCATATTATTATCCAATGATGTGTTGCCATCCTATGATGTCTGAGTAGATTTTCATTGTCCTATCGGTGATTGATGAATTGCTATGATTGGTTTGAGTTGCATGTTTTATTATTGGTGCTGTCCTATTGTTCCCTCCATGTCGCGCAAGCGTGAGGGATTCCCGTTGTAGGGTTTGCAATATGTTTATGATTTACTTATGGTGGGTGGCGTGAGTGACAGAAGCACAGACCCGAGTAAGTAGGTTGTTTGCGTATGGGATAAAAGGGGACTTGATGCTTTAATGCTATGGTTGGGTTTTACCTTAATGAATCTTTAGTAGTTGCGGATGCTTGCTAGAGTTCCAACCATAAGTGCATAGAATTCCAAGTAAGGGATGATATGTTAGCTTATGCTTCTCCCTCAAATAGAATTGCAATAGTGATTACCGGTCTAGTAACATAGTCAATTGCTTAGGGACAATTCCACAACTCCTACCACCACTTTCCACACTCGCTATATTTACTTTATTGCATCTTTATCTAAACAGCCCCTAGTTTTTATTTACGCATTCTTTATTCTCTTGCAAACCTATCCAACAACACCTACAAAGTACTTCTAGTTTCATACTTGTTTTAGGTAAATCGAACGTCAAGCGTGCGTAGAGTCATATCAGTGGCAGATAGGACTTGAGAGAGTATTTGTTCTACCTTTAGCTCCTCGTTGGGTTCGACACTCTTACTTATCGAAAGAGGCTACAACTATCCCGTATACTTGCGGGTTATCAAGACCTTTTTCTGGCGCCGTTGCCGGGGAGTCATAGCGTGGGGTGAATATTCTCGTGTGTGCTTGTTTGCTTTATCACTAAGTATTTTTTATTTTCTGTCCTTAGTTGTTTTCTATCTTTAGTTATGGGTAGGAAATGCAAAATACCAAAAAATTAGTTGTACCTACTGCTCCAATGGTTGAAGAACCACTCAAAATCTATCACACTACTGAAGCTTTTTACTTGGATCATCTTCGATCCCTTTGTGCTCGTGTTGAAACCCCCACTAGTTTAGTTGAGGGCAAATCTTTAGATGAGCATGCTTGTTTTGTGCGACACCGTATATCTGAAAAAGGAAACTATTATGGGACCAAATTCAACGTTTACAATGCTATGCTTGGAATTTATGTTGGGAATATGATTTTACTTGTTGTTCTGAAAACCCTAAAAAACACCTTCCCTACCAATGTGAGTTTATTGATAATGGGATCTTATCTTCGTATGCTAAGGGTGTTTATAGTTACTATGATGTTCAACAAATTGAAGAATTTGTTGCTTTTAAGGGTGCTTTTGAAATTGCTACTTTGATTGAAAAGTATGATGCTACTCTTTACAATTCTGAAAATTTTGCCATACTTGAATATTGTTATGAGAATTATGCTTCTAATACCTATGTTAAACAATATATCGAGGCTTACCCCGCTGTCCAAGAAGAGACTAATATTTTGCAGGAGCCTATGGAAGAGGAAATTGATGAAACTATGAGCTCATTGGATAAAAAAGATGATGAGGAGAGCGAAGAACAAAAAGAGGAAGAGTGGATTGATCACCTGTGCCCACCTTCTAATGAGAGTAACTCTTCAACTCATACATTGTTTAATTCCCCTTCGTGCTTACCGAAGGATGATTCCTATGATGACTATTATGATCCCATTAATTCTCTTGAAATATCCCTTTTTGATGATGCTTTCTATGCTTGTGGCCAAGATGCCAATATGAATTATGCTTATGGATATGAACTTTCTATAGTTCCTTATGTTAAACATGAAATTGTTGCTATTGCACCCACGCATTATAGTCCTATTATCTTTTTGAATTCTCCAAACTACACTATATCGGAGAAGTTTGTGCTTATTAAGGATTATATTGATGGGTTGCCTTTTACCATTGCACATGATGATTTTTATGAATATAATATGCATGTGCTTGCTGCTCCTACTTGCAATTATTATGAGAGAGGAACCATATCTCCACCTCTCTATGTTTCTAATATGATAGAATTGCAAGAAACTGCTTATACTATGCATTGGCCTTTACTTGGTCTCCATGAATTGTTCTTTTATGACATGCCGATGCATAGGAAGAGAGTTAGACTTCGTTGTTGCATGATATATACTTTGTGCTCACTAGTAAATTACAAATCATTGTTAATTAAAATTGGCTTTGATATACCTTGGGATTCGATTGGATTCATTATTTGAGCACTAAATGCCTAGCTTAATGGCTTTAAAGAAAGCGCTGCCAGGGAGACAACCCGGAAGTTTTAGAGAGTCATTTATTTCTGTTGAGTGCTTTCATATAGTTTAAAAACAACAAAAATAAAGGGGGGAACCCAAAACTTTTTAAAAAGAGAAGTGAAAGTGAGAGAGACGAGCATTGTGAAAGTGGGGGACGTCCTTGAACTTTGTTCATGCCCATGCGAACTTTGTGAATCTTAATTACAGAAACTTTTCAATAAAAATAATTATCCCCTTGTACAATTCGATTGCATTATAAAAATAATGTGCTAAGGTTTGCCTTTAGGATGTTTACAATGCTTGTTGGTTTGTACGGTGAAGGACAGAAACTTTGACTGTAGTGCGCCATTTTATATTTTTTGCTGAAACGTCATTTGGTTCTTATTCCTTTTGCACTGTCTTGCTATACAACTTGTTTATTTTTCCTAATTTTGGTAGAATTTTTGGGGTACCAGAAGTATGGTGGATGTTCAGATTGCTACAGACTGTTCTGTTTTTGACAGATTCTGTTTTTGATGCATAGTTTGCTTGTTTTGATGAATCTATCTATTTATATCAGTGGATTAAGCCATGAAAAATTTCTATTACAGTAGACACAATGCAAAAACAAAATATGAATTGGTTTGCAACAATACTTAGAGTGGTGATTTGCTTTATTATACTAACGGATCTTACCGAGTTTTCTGTTGAAGTTTTGTGTGGATGTAGTGTCTAATCAAGGATGTTTCGATGTGAGAAGAAGGAAGAGAGGCAATAGCTCAAGCTTGGGGATGCCCGAGGCACCCCAAGTAAATATTCAAGGAGACTCAGGCGTCTAAGCTTGGGGATGCTGGGGAGGCATCCCCTCTTTCTTCAACAAGTATCGGTATGTTTCGGATTCGTTTCGTTCATGCATTATGTGCAAGTCTTGGAGCGTCTTTTGCAATTTTGTTTTTATTTTTCTTTTGTGCACCATGCTGGTATGAGATAGTCCTTGGTTGTTTTATAGAATGCTCATTGCACTTCACTTAAATCTTTTTAGTATGGCTTTATAGAATGCTTCATGTACTTCACTTATATCATTTGAAACTGGATTGCCTGTTTCTCTTTACGTGGAAAACCGCCATTTGTAGAATGCTCTTTTGATTCACTTATATTTGTTAGAGCGTGGGCATATCTTTTGTAGAAAGAATTAAACTCTCTTGCTTCACTTATATCAATTTAGAGAGATGACAGGAATTGGTCATTCACATGGTTAGTCATAAAATCCTACATAAACTTGTAGATCGCTGAGTATGATATGTTTGATTCCTTGCAATAGTCTTGCGATATAAAGGTGGTGATATTAGAGTCATGCTAGTGGGTGGTTGTGGATTGTAGAGACACTTGTGTTGAGGTTTGTGATTCTCGTAGCATGCACGTATGGTGAACCGCTTTGTGATGAAGTTGGAGCACAATTTTATTTATTGATTGTCTTCCTTATGAGTGGCGGTCGGGGATGAGCGATGGTCTTTTCCTACCAATCTATCCCCCTAGGAGCATGCGCGTAGTACTTTGTTTTCAACGGCTTGTAGATTTTTGCAACAAGTATATGAGTTCTTTATGACTAATGTTGAGTCCATGGATTATACGCACTCTCACCTTCCATCATTGCTAGCCTCTTCGGTATCGTGCATTGCCCTTTGTCACCTCGAGAGTCGGTGCAAACTTCGCCGGTGCATCCAATCCACGTGATATGATACGCTCTGTGACACATAAGCCTCCTTATATCTTCCTCAAAACAGCCACCATACCTACCTATCATGGCATTTCCATAGCCATTCTAAGATATATTGCCATGCAACTTCCATCATCATCATATACATGACTTGAGCATTCATTGTCATATTGCTTTGCATGATCGTAAGATAGCTAGCATGACGTTTTCATGGCTCATCCCTTTTTTGATGTCATATCTTTGTTCTAGATATTGAATTGTAAGTAAATAAAAGTGTGATGATCATCATTATTAGAGCATTGCCCCAGTGAGGAAAGGATGATGGAGACTATGATTCCCCCACAAGTCGGGATGAGACTCCGGACTTTATGAAAAATAAAAGAGGCCAAAGAAGCCCAAATAATATTAAAAAAAGAGGCCAAAGAAGCCCACCAAAAAATAGAAAAAAAAGAGAAAATAAAAAAGAGAGAAAAAGAGAGAAGGGGCAATGTTACTATCCTTTTACCACACTTCTGCTTCAGAGTAGCACCATGTTCTTCATATAGAGAGTCTCCTATGCTTTCACTTTCATATACTAGTGGAAATTTTCATTAAAGAACTTGGCTTGTATATTCCGGTGATGGGCTTCCTCAAATGCCCGAGATCTTCATGAGCAAGCAAGTTGGATGCACACCCACTTAGTTTTCAGTTTGAGCTTTCATACACTTATAGCTCTAGTGCATCCGTTGCATGGCAATCCCTACTCACTCACATTGATATCTATTGATGGGCATCTCCATAGCCCGTTGATACGCCTAGTTGATGTGAGACTTTCTCCCTTTTTGTCTTCTCCACATAACCCCCACCATCATATTCTATTCCACCTATAGTGCTATATCCATGGCTCACGCTCATGTATTGCATGTAAGTTGAAAAAGTTTGAGATTATTAAAGTATGAAACAATTGCTTGGCTTGTCATCGGGGTTGTGAATGATTAAATACTTTGTGTGATGAAGATAGAGCAACAGCCAGACTATATGATTTTGTAGGGATAACTTTCTTTGGCCATGTTGTTTTGAAAAGACATGATTGCTTTATTGGTACGCTCGAAGTATTATTGCTTTTATGTCAAATGATAGACTATTGCTTTGAATCACTCGTGTCTTAATATTCATGCCATGATTAGACATATGATCAAGATTATGCTAGGTAGCATTCCACATCAAAAAATTGTTCCTTTTTATCATTTACCAACTCGAGGACGAGTAGGAATTAAGCTTGGGGATGCTGATATGTCTCCGTCGTATCTATAATTTTTGATTGTTCCATGCCAATATTATTCACTTTCATATACTTTTAGGCAACTTTTTATATTATTTTTGGGACTAACTTATTGATCCAGTGCCCAGTGCCAGTTCCTGTCTGTTGCATGTTTTATGTTTCACAGAATATCCATATCAAACGGAGTCCAAACGGGATAAAAATGGACGTAGCTTATTTTTGGAAAATATGGAAAATGCCGGAAGAAAAATCCACGCGAGACGGTGCCCGAGGTGGTCACGAGGTAGGGGGCCATGCCCGTACCAGGAGGGCGCACCCCTACCCTCATGAGCCCACCATAAGGCGGTTGACGCTCTTCTTTTGCCGCAATAAAGCTAATATTCGGAAAAAAAATCAAGGCGAAGGTTTCAGGCCAATCGGAGTTACGGATCTCCATATATACGCGAAACGGTGAAACAAAGCCAGAACAAAACGCAGTAACAGAGAGATAGATCCAATCTCGGAGGGGCTCCTGCCCCTCCCACGCCATGGGAGCCAAGGACCAGAGGGGAAACCCTTCTCCCATCTAGGGAGAAGGTCAAGGAAGAAGAAGAAGAAGGGGGGATCTCTCCCCCTTGCTTCCCGTGGCGCCGGAACGCTGCCGGGGGCCATCGTCATCACCGCGATCTTCACCAACACCTCCATCATCTTCACCAACACCTCCATCACCTTCACCCATCTATATCCAGCGGTCCACTCTCCCGCAACCCGTTGTACCCTCTACTTGAACATGGTGCTTTATGCTTCATATTATTATCCAATGATGTGTTGCCATCCTATGATGTCTGAGTAGATTTTCGTTGTCCTATCGGTGATTGATGAATTGCTATGATTGGTTTGAGTTGCATGTTTTATTATTGGCGCTGTCCTATTGTGCCCTCCGTGTCGCGCAAGCGTGAGGGATTCCCGTTGTAGGGTTTGCAATATGTTTATGATTTGCTTATGGTGGGTGGCGTGAGTGACAGAAGCACAGACCCGAGTAAGTAGGTCGTTTGCGTATGGGATAAAAGGGGACTTGATGCTTTAATGCTATGGTTGGGTTTTACCTTAATGAATCTTTAGTAGTTGCTGATGCTTGCTAGAGTTCCAACCATAAGTGCATAGAATTCCAAGTAAGGGATGATATGTTAGCTTATGCTTCTCCCTCAAATAGAATTGCAATAGTGATTACCGGTCTAGTAACGTAGTCAATTGCTTAGGGACAATTCCACAACTCCTACCACCACTTTTCCACACTCGCTATATTTACTTTATTGCATCTTTATCTAAACAGCCCCTAGTTTTTATTTACGCATTCTTTATTCTCTTGCAAACCTATCCAACAACACCTACAAAGTACTTCTAGTTTCATACTTGTTTTAGGTAAATCGAACGTCAAGCGTGCGTAGAGTCATATCAGTGGCAGATAGGACTTGAGAGAGTATTTGTTCTACCTTTAGCTCCTCGTTGGGTTCAACACTCTTACTTATCAAAAGAGGCTACAACTATCCCGTATACTTGCGGGTTATCAAGACCTTTTTCTGGCGCCGTTGCCGGGGAGTCATAGCGTGGGGTGAATATTCTTGTGTGTCGTTGTTTGCTTTATCACTAAGTAATTTTTATTTGCTGTCCTTAGTTGTTTTCTATCTTTAGTTATGGGTAGGAAACGCAAAATACCAAAAAAAATAGTTGTACCTACTGCTCCAATGGTTGAAGAACCACTCAAAATCTATCACACTACTGAAGCTTTTTACTTGGATCATCTTCGATCCCTTTGTGCTCGTGCTGAAACCCCCACTAGTTTAGTTGAGGGGAAATCTTTAGATAAGCATGCTTGTTTTGTGCGACACCGTATATTTGAAAAAGGGAAACTATTATGGGATCAAATTCAACGTTTACAATGCTGTGCTTGGAATTTATGTTGGGAATATGATTTTACTTGTTGTTCTGAAAACCCTAAAAAACACCTTCCCTACCAATGTGAGTTTATTGATAATGGGATCTTATCTTCGTATGCTAGGGGTGTTTATAGTTACTATGATGTTCAACAAATTTAAGAATTTGTTGCTTTTAAGGGTGCTTTTGAAATTGCTACTTTGATTGAAAAGTATGATGCTACTCTTTACAATTCTGAAAATTTTGCCATACTTGAATATTGTTATGAGAATTATGCTTCTAATACCTATGTTAAACAATATATCGAGGCTTACCCCGCTGTCCAAGAAGAGACTAATATTTTGCAGGAGCCTATGGAAGAGGAAATTGATGAAACTATGAGCTCATTGGATGAAAAAGATGATGAGGAGAGCGAAGAACAAAAGGAGGAAGAGTGGATTGATCACCCGTGCCCACCTTCTAATGAGAGTAACTCTTCAACTCATACATTGTTTAATTCCCCTTCGTGCTTACCGAAGGATGATTGCTATGATGACTATTATGATCCCATTAATTCTCTTGAAATATCCCTTTTTGATGATGCTTGCTATGCTTGTGGCCAAGATGCCAATATGAATTATGCTTATGGAGATGAACTTGCTATAGTTCCTTATGTTAAACATGAAATTGTTGCTATTGCACCCACGCATGATAGTCCTATTATCCTTTTGAAATCTCCAAACTACACTATATCGGAGAAGTTTGTGCTTATTAAGGATTATATTGATGGGTTGCCTTTTACCATTGCACATGATGATTTTGATGAATATAATATGCATGTGCTTGCTGCTCCTACTTGCAATTATTATGAGAGAGGAACCATATCTCCACCTCTCTATGTTTCTAATATGATAGAATTGCAAGAAACTGCTTATACTATGCATTGGCCTTTACTTGGTGTACATGAATTGTTCTTTTATGACATGCCGATGCATAGGAAGAGAGTTAGACTTCTCTGTTGCATGATATATACTTTGTGCTCACTACTAAATTACAAATCATTGTTAATTAAAATTGGCTTTGATATACCTTGGGATCCGGGTGGATTCATTATTTGAGCACTAAATGCCTAGCTTAATGGCTTTAAAGAAAGTGCTGCCAGGGAGACAACCCGGAAGTTTTAGAGAGTCATTTATTTCTGTTGAGTGCTTTCATATAGTTTTAAAACAACAAAAATAAAGAGAGGAACCCAAAACTTTTCAAAAAGAGAAGTGAAAGTGAGAGAGACGAGCATTGTGAAAGTGGGGGGCGTCCTTGAACTTTGTTCATGCCCATGGGAACTTTGTGAATCTTAATTACAGAAACTTTTCAATAAAAATAATTATCCCCTTGTACAATTCCATTGTATTATAAAAATATGTGCTAAGGTTTGCCTTTAGGATGTTTACAATGCTTGTTGGTTTGTACGGTGCAGGACAGAAACTTTGACTGTAGTGCGTGATTTTATATTTTTTGCTGGAACGTCATTTGGTTCTTATTCCTTTTGCACTGTCTTTCTATACAACTTGTTTATTTTTTCTAATTTTTGTAGAATTTTTGGGGTACCATAAGTATGGTGGATGTTCATATTGCTACTGACTGTTCTGTTTTTGACAGATTCTGTTTTTGATGCATAGTTTGCTTGTTTTGATGAATCTATCTATTTATATCAGTGGATTAAGCCATGAAAAAGTTATATTACAGTAGAAAAAATGCAAAAACAAAATATGAATTGGTTTGCAACAATACTTAGAGTGGTGATTTGCTTTATTATACTAATAGATCTTACCGAGATTTCTGTTGAAGTTTTGTGTGGATGTAGTGTCAAATCGAGGATGTTTCGATGTGAGAAGAAGAAAGAGAGGCAAGAGCTCAAGCTTGGGGATGCCCGAGGCACCCCAAGTAAATATTCAAGGAGACTCAAGCGTCTAAGCTTGGGGATGCTGGGGAGGCATCCCCTCTTTCTTCAACAAGTATCGGTATGTTTCGGATTTGTTTCGTTCATGCATTATGTGCAAGTCTTGGAGCGTCTTTTGCAATTAGGTTTTTATTTTTATTTTATGCACCATGCTGGTCTGAGATAGTCCTTGGTTGATTTATAGAATGCCCATTGCACTTCACTTAAATCTCTTGAGTATGGCTTTATAGAATGCTTCATGTACTTCACTTATATCATTTGAAGCTGGATTGCCTGTTTCTCTTTACATGGAAAACCGCCATTTGCAGAATGCTCTTTTGATTCACTTATATTTGTTAGAGCGTGGGCATATCTTTTGTAGAAAGAATTAAACTCTCTTGCTTCACTTATATCAATTTAGAGAGATGACAGGAATTGGTCATTCACATGGTTAGTCATAAAATCCTGCATAAACTTGTAGATCGCTGAATATGATATGTTTGATTCCTTGCAATAGTTTTGCGATATAAAGGTGGTGATATTAGAGTCATGCTAGTGGGTGGTTGTTGATTGTAGAGACACTTGTGTTGAGGTTTGTGATTCCCGTAGCATGCATGTATGGTGAACCGCTTTGTGATGAAGTTGGAGCACAATTTTATTTATTGATTGTCTTCCTTATGAGTGGCAGTCGGGGACGAGCGATGGTCTTTTCCTACCAATCTATCCCCCTAGGAGCATGCACGTAGTACTTTGTTTTCAAAGGCTTGTAGATTTTTGCAATAAGTATATGAGTTCTTTATGACTAATGTTGAGTCCATGGATTATACGCACTCTCACCTTCCATCATTGCTAGCCTCTTTGGTACCGTGCATTGCCCTTTCTCACCTCGAGAGTCGGTGCAAACTTCGCCGGTGCATCCAAACCCTGTGATATGATACGCTCTGTCACACATAAGCCTACTTATATCTTCCTCAAAACAGCCACCATACCTACCTATCATGGCATTTCCATAGCCATTCTGAGATATATTGCCATGCAACTTCCATCATCATCATATACATGACTTGAGCATTCATTGTCATATTGCTTTGCATGATCGTAAGATAGCTAGCATGACGTTTTCATGGCTCGTCCTTTTTTTATGTCATTGCTATGCTAGATCATTGCACATCCCGGCACACCGCCGAAAGCATTCATATAGAGTCATATATTTGTTCTAGATATTGAGTTGTAAGTAAATAAAAGTGTGATGATCATCATTATTAGAGCATTGCCCAAGTGAGGAAAGGATGATGGAGACTATGATTCCCCCACAAGTCGGGATGAGACTCCGGACTTTACGAAAAATAAAAGAGGCCAAAGAAGCCCAAATAATAATAAAAAAAGAGGCCAAAGAAGCCCACCAAAAAAAAGAGAAAAAAAAAGAGAAAATAAAAAAATGAGAGAAAAAGAGAGAAGGGGCAATGTTACTATCCTTTTACCACACTTGTGCTTCAGAGTAGCACCATGTTCTTCATATAGAGAGTCTCCTATGCTTTCACTTTCATATACTAGTGGGAATTTTCATTAAAGAACTTGGCTTGTATATTCCGATGATGGGATTCCTCAAATGCCCGAGATCTTCATGAGCAAGCAAGTTGGATGCACACCCACTTAGTTTTCAGTTTGAGCTTTCATACACTTATAGCTCTAGTGCATCCGTTGCATGGCAATCCCTACTCACTCACATTGATATCTATTGATGGGCATCTCCATAGCCTGTTGATACGCCTAGTTGATGTGAGACTTTCTCCCTTTTTGTCTTCTCCACATAACCCCCACCATCATATTCTATTCCACCTATAGTGCTATATCCATGGCTCATGCTCATGTATTGCATGTAAGTTGAAAAAGTTTGATATTATTAAAGTATGAAACAATTGCTTGGCTTGTCATCGAGGTTGTGCATGATAAAATACTTTGTGTGATGAAGATAGAGCAACAACCAGACTATATGATTTTGTAGGGATAACTTTCTTTGGCCATGTTGTTTTGAAAAGACATGATTGCTTTATTGGTACGCTCGAAGTATTATTGCTTTTACGTCAAATGATAGACTATTGCTTTAAATCACTCATGTCTTAATATTCATGCCATGATTAGACATATGATCAAGATTATGCTAGGTAGCATTCCACATCAAAAAATTGTTCTTTTTTATCATTTACCTACTCGAGGACGAGCAGGAGTTAAGCTTGGGGATGGTGATACGTCTCCGTCGTATTTATAATTTTTAATTGTTCCATGCCAATATTATTCACTTTCATATACTTTTTGGCAACTTTTTATATTATTTTTGGGACTAACTTATTGATCCAGTGCCCAGTGCCAGTTCCTGTCTGTTGCATGTTTTATGTTTCGCAGAATATCCAAATCAAACGGAGTCCAAACGGGATAAAAACGGACGGAGCTTATTTTTGGAAAATATGGAAAATTCCGGAAGAAAAATCCACGCGAGACGGTGCCCGAGGTGGTCACGAGGTAGGGGCCCACGCCCGTACCAGGAGGGCATGCCCCCTACCCTCGTGAGCCCACCGTAAGGTGGTTGACGCTCTTTGTTTGCCGCAAGAAAGCTAATATTCGGAAAAAAAATCACGGCGAAGGTTTCAGGCCAATCGGAGTTACGGATCTCCATATATACGCGAAACGATGAAACAGAGCCAGAACAGAACGCAGAAACAGAGAGATAGATCCAATCTCGGAGGGGCTCTCGCCCCTCCCACGCCATGGGAGACAAGGACCAGAGGGAAAACCCTTCTCCCATCTAGGGAGAAGGTCAAGGAAGAATAAGAAGAAGAAGGGGGGCTCTCCCCCCCTTGCTTCCGGTGGCGCCGGAACGCCGCCGGGGGCCATCATCATCACTGCGATCTTCACCAACACCTCCATCATCTTCACCAACACCTCCATCACCTTCCCCCATCTATATCCAGCGGTCCACTCTCCCGCAACCCGCTGTACCCTCTACTTGAACATGGTGCTTTATGCTTCATATTATTATCCAATGATGTGTTGCCATCCTATGATGTGTGAGTAGATTTTCGTTGTCCTATCGGTGATTGATGAATTGCTATGATTGGTTTGAGTTGCATGTTTGCTGTCCTATTGTTCCCTCCATGTCGCGCAAGCGTGAGGGATTCCCGCTGTAGGGTTTGCAATATGTTTATGATTTGCTTATGGTGGGTGGCGTGAGTGACAGAAGCACAGACCCGAGTAGGTAGGTTGTTTGCGTATGGGATAAAAGGGGACTTGATGCTTTAATGCTATGGTTGGGTTTTACCTTAATGAATCTTTAGTAGTTGCGGATGCTTGCTAGAGTTCCAACCATAAGTGCATAGAATTCCAAGTAAGGGATGATATGTTAGCATATGCTTCTCCCTCAAATAGAATTGCAATAGTGATTACCAGTCTAGTAACATAGTCAATTGCTTAGGGACAATTCCACAACTCCTACCACCACTTTTTCACACTCGCTATATTTACTTTATTGCATCTTTATCTAAACAGCCCCTAGTTTTTATTTACGCATTCTTTATTCTCTTGCAAACCTATCCAACAACACCTACAAAGTACTTCTAGTTTCATACTTGTTTTAGGTAAAGCGAACGTCAAGCATGCGTAGAGTCGTATCAGTGACAGATAGGACTTGAGAGAGTATTTGTTCTACATTTAACTCCTCATTGGGTTCGACACTCTTACTTATCGAAAGAGGCTACAACTATCCCGTATACTTGCAGGTTATCACCACGTACAAGAGCCCTGGCCATACGTACCCGCGAGTAGGCATTCGAGACCCCGCGCGTATGTACGTATGTGGCCGTATTTACTTTCTTGCACCCTGGCCGCTGTACGTATGTGTACATGTGATAACCCACAAGTATAGGGGATCGCAATAGTTTTCGAGGGTAGAGTATTCAACCCAAATTTATTGATTTGACACAAGGGGAGCCAAAGAATATTCTCAAGTATTAGCAGCTGAGTTGTCAATTCAACCACACCTGGAAACTTAGTATCTGCAGCAAAGTGTTTAGTAGCAAAGTAATATGATTGTGGTGGTAACGGCAACAAAAGTAAAGGCAGTAAAAGTAATGTTTTTGGTATTTTGTAGTGATTGTAACAGTAGCAACGGGAAAGTAAATAAGCGTAAACCAGTATATGGAAAGCTCGTAGGCACCGGATCCGTGATGGATAATTATGGTGGATGCGGTTCATCATGTAACAGTCATAACATAGGGTGACACAGAACTAGCTCCAATTCATCAATGTAATGTAGGCATGTATTCCGAATATAGTCATACGTGCTTATGGAAAAGAACTTGCATGACATCTTTTGTCTTACCCTCCCGTGGCAGCGGGGTCCTAATGGAAACTATGAGATATTAAGGCCTCCTTTTAATAGAGAACCGGAACAAAGCATTAGCACATAGTGAATACATGAACTCCTCAAACTATGGTCATCACCGGGAGTGGTCCCGATTATTGTCACTTCGGGGTTACCAGATCATAACACATAGTAGGTGACTAAAGACTTGCAAGATAGGATCAAGAACTCACATATATTCATGAAAACATAATAGGTTCAGATCTGAAATCATGGCACTCAGGCCCTAGTGACAAGCATTAAGCATAGCAAAGTCATAGCAACATCAATCTCAGAACATAGTGGATACTAGGGATCAAACCCTAACAAAACTAACTCGATTACATGATAAATCTCATCCAACCCATCACCGTCCAACAAGCCTACGATGGAATTACTCACGCACGGCGGTGAGCATCATGAAATTGGTGATGGAGGATGGTTGATGATGACGACGACGACGAATCCCCCTCTTCAGAGCCCTGAACGGACTCCAGATCAGCCCTCCCGAGAGGTTTTAGGGCTTGGCGGCGGCTCCGTATTGTAAAACGCGATGATTTCTTCTCTCCTATTATTTTCTCCCCGAAAGCCAATATATAGAGTTGGAGTTGGCGTCAAAAGGTGTCCAGGGGGCCCATGAGGTAGGGGGGCGCGCCCTAGGGGGGGCACCCTCGTGGACAGGGTGTGGGCCCCCTGGTCTTCATCTTTGGCGAGGGTTTTTTATTATTTTTTATAAGACATCCTGTGGAGTTTCAGGTCATTTCGAGAACTTTTGTTTTCTGCACATAAAACAACATCATGGCAATTCTGCTGAAAACAGCGTCAGTCCGGGTTAGTTCCATTCAAATTATACAAGTTAGAGTCCAAAACAAGGGCAAAAGTGTTTGGAAAAGTAGATACGACGGATACGTATCAACTCCCCCAAGCTTAAAACCTTGCTTGTCCTCAAGCAATTCAGTTGACAAACTGAAAGAAATAAAGAAAAACTTTTACAAACTCTGTTTTCTCTTGTTGTTGTTAATATGTCAAGCCAGCATTCAAGTTTTCAGCAAAGATCATAACTAACCACATTTGCAATAATTCTCAGGTCTCATAATTACTCATATCAATAGCATAATCAACTAGCAAGCCATAATAATAAATCTCGGATGACAACACTTTCTCAAAACAATCATAATATGATATAACAACATGGTATCTCGCTAGCCCTTTCTGAGACCGCAAAACATAAATGCAGAGCACCTTTAAAGATCAAGAAATGACTAGACATTGTAATTCATGGTAAAAGAGATCCAATCATAGTAACACCCAATATAGATTAATTGTGATGAATGCAAATGACAGCTATGCTCTCCAGGTAGTGCTTTTTAATAAGAAGGTGATGACTCAACATAAAAGTAAATAGATAGGCCCTTCGCAGAGGGAAGCAAGGATTTGTAGAGGTGCCAGAGCTCCGTTTTGAAATAGAGATAAATTGTATTTTGAGCGGTATACCTTCATTGTCAACATAACAACTAAGAGATGGCGATATCTTCCATGTCACACACATTATAGGCGGTCCCCAAACACAATGGTAAAGTTTATACTCCCCTTGCACCAACAAGCATCAATCCATGGCTTGCTCGAAACGAGTGCCTCCAACATACATCAGGTCCCAGGGGGAGTTTTGTTTGCAATTAATTTTGGTTCAATTTGCATAAAGCATGGGACTGGGCATCTCGGTGACCAGCCATTTTCTCGTGAGTGAGGAGCGGAGTCCACTCGTCTTGAGAATAACCCGCCTAACATGGAAGATAAGGGCAGCCTTGGTTGATACATGAGCTATTCGAGCATACAAAACAGAATGTTTATTTGAAGGTTTAGAGTTTGGCACATACAAATTTACTTGGAACGGCAGGTAGATACCGCATATAGGAAGGTATGGTGGACTCATCTGGAATAACTTTGGGGTTGAAGGGATTGGATGCACAAGCAGTATTCCCGCTTAGTACAAGTGAAGGCTAGCAAAAGACTAGGAAGCGACCAACTAGAGAGCGACAACAGCCATGTACATGCATTAAAATTAATAAACATTGGATGCAAGCATGAGTAGGATATAATCCACCATGAACATAAATATCATGAAGGCTATGTTGATTTGTTTCAACTACATGTGTGAACATGTGCCAAGTCAAGTCACTTAAATCATTCAAAGGTGGATACCACCCCATCATACCACATCATAACCATTTTAATATTATGTTGGCACGCAAGGTAAACCATTATAACTCATAGCTAATCAAGCATAGCACAAGCAACTATGATCTCTAATTGTCATTGCAAACATGTTTATTCATAACAAGCTGAATCAAGAACGACAGACTCATCATATTTACAAAAACAAAAGAGGTCGAGTTCATACCAGCTTTTCCCATCTCAGTTAGTCCATCATATATCATCATAATTGCCCTTCACTTGCACGACCGAACGGTGTGAATAATAATAAGAGTGCACGTGCATTGGACTAAGCTGGAATCTGCGAGCATTCAATAGACAGGAGAAGAAAAGGCAATATGGGCTCTGGGTTAAATCAAAAATAATGCATATAAGAGTCACTTCAACAATTTAATCATGGCCTTCTCCTACTGACCCCCAAAGAAAAGAAATTAAAACTATTTACATAGGAAAGCTCCCAACAAGCAAAAGAAGAACGGGAAATATTTTTTTTTGGGGTTTTCTTTTTGATTACTACTACTACAGCAGAAAAGTAAACTACTACTATTTTTTTGGTTTTTCTCAAGGTTTAACAAACACACAAGAAGAAAGCAGGAAAAAGAAAATAAACTAGCATGGATATTACAGTGAAAGAGTATGAGCACCGACATCTAGCAATGAGTGTGTGTGAACATAAATGTAATGTCGGTGAGAAATACGTACTCCCCCAAGCTTAGGCTTTTGGCCTAAGTTGGTCTATTGCCAGGGATAGCCTGGCGGATACCCGTAGGTGTACCTGGGGTCGTACTGCAACGAAGAATAGTTGGGATCATAGTGTGATGAGGAGGACTCCGACTGCCATTGGCTGACAGCCATCTCTGGATCCCAAGAATTAACAGATTGTCGAGGAGGCTCATCTTGTGGTTCCGGTTCCGGGGTTGGTGCAGGATTCTTGTAAGCCTGGACGACAGCCCACGTAACGAGATAGGGTCCGTGGACGTTGGTCGCGGATGAAGTCGGTGAGGCCAACATTCTCAATAAGTGAATAGAAATCCTCATAAATCCCAGCCTATCTCAAAAAATTATCAGAAGGCCATTCACACGGCCGGATCTCCGCGGTACGAGGCAAATTATATTTGGGCCTCTGAGCTTCTTCATTTTGTTTTTCCTTCGAGCTTCGGCTCAATGAGCCCCTCAAAAGTCTCTTCATTATTTTCTGAAATAATCTGAATTTTTAGTAACTTCAAACAAAAGTGAACCAACTTCAATAAAACTGATAGCAACTACTCCTACAAGTGCCTAGAGCCTATATCAAGCATTAGAACTACTTGGAACCATATAAATTTGAGATGCAAGCTCAAGAACATGGTCACGTATGCAGCACAAATTTGCAATGAATAAAGCACTAGAACAAAAACTAATTGGACCAATGGAGGAGTCACATACCAAGGAACAATCTCCCCAAGCAGTTTTGTGAGAGGTGCTTTGAGCAAGGAGATCGAAAATCACAGCAAAGAGGGCTGGAACTCGTTCTTGAGTTGGTTTTTCGTGTTTGTATGAGGAAGAGGAATAAGAAGGGTGCTGGGATAAGTGGAGGAGGGCCACCGTGGGCCCACGAGGCAGGGGGCGCGCCCAGGGGGGTAGGGCGCGCCCTCCACCCTCATGACAAGGTGGCAGCTCCCCCCGCGGTAATTTTTGCATAGTAAATCCTCAAATATTCCCGAAAAAATCATATTAAATTGGCATGTCATTCTGAGGAATTTTATTTTCGGGGTATTTTTATATTGCACAGATAAACCAGGAAACAGACAGAAAAATACTATTTTTACTTTAATTCTACTAAATAACAGAAAGTATAGAGAGGGTACAGAAGGTTGTGCTTCTAGTTTCATCCATCTCATGCTCATCAAAAGGAATCCACTAACAAGGTTGATCAAGTCTTGTTAACAAACTCATTCTGATAATCATGAAACCAGAGAAATTTCGAATAACACTATGTTACCTCAACGGGGATATGCACATCCCCAATAATAAGTATATCATATTTCTTTTTGACAGTAGGAAGGGGAAATTCAAAACCTCCAAATATAATCGATGGAATTTTTCCAATAGAGTTGATACTATGAAATTGAGGTTGTTTCCTCGGGAAGTGTATCGTATGCTCATTACCATTAACATGAAAAGTGACATTGCCTTTGTTGCAATCAATAACAGCCCCTGCAGTGTTAAGGAAAGGTCTTCCAAGAATGATAGACATACTATCATCCTCGGGAATATCAAGAATAACAAAGTCCGTTAAAATAGTAATGTTTGCAACCACAACAGGCACATCCTCACAAATGCCGACAGGTATAACAGTTGATTTATCAGCCATTTGCAAAGATATTTCAGTGGGTGTCAACTTATTCAAGTCAAGTCTACGATATAAAGAGAGAGGCATAACACTAACACCGGCTCCAAGATCACATAAAGCAGTTTTGACATAATTTCTTTTAATGGAGCATGGTATAGTAGGTACTCCTGGATCTCCAAGTTTCTTTGGTATTCCACCCTTAAAAGTGTAATTAGCAAGCATGGTGGAAATTTCAGCTTCCGATATCTTTCTTTTATTTGTAACAATATCTTTCATGTACTTAGCATAATGATTCATTTGAGCATATCAGTCAATCACATACGCAAAAAGATAGGTCTAATCATTTCAGCAAAGCACTCAAAATCATCATCATCCTTTTTCTTGGATGGTTTCGGAGGAAAAGGCATGGGTTTCTGAACCCATGGTTCTCTTTCTTTACCATGCTTCCTAGCAACAAAGTCTCTTATCATAACGTTGATTCTTTGATTGTGGGTTATCAAGATCAACAGCAGGTTCAATTTCTACATCATTATCATTACTAGGTTGAGCATCATCACGAACATCATCATTAACATTTTCACTAGGTTCATGTTCATTACCAGATTGTGTTTCAGCATCAGACATAGAGATATCATTTGGATTATCAGGTGGTTCAGCAATAGGTTCACTAGAAGTTTGCACAGTTCTATCATTTTTCTTTTTCTTCTTTTTAGAAGAACTAGGAACATCAATATTATTTCTCTGAGTATCTTGCTCGATTCTCTTAGGGTGGCCTTCAGGATACAAAGGTTCCTAAGTCATTCTACCAGTTCTAGTAGCCACTCTAACAGCATAATCATTTTTCTTACTATTCATTTCATCAAGCACTTCTTTTTGGGCTTTAAGTACTTGTTCTACTTGAGTGGTAACCATAGAAGCATGTTTGCTAACAAGTTTAAGTTCACCTCTAATATTAGCCATATAATTACCCAAGTGTTTAATCATATCGGAATCATATTTCAATTGTCTACCAAAATAAGCATTGAAATTTTCTTGTTTGACAATAAAATTATCGAACTCTTCTAAGCATTGTCTAGCAGACTTATAGTGAGGGATATCACCTTCATCAAATCTATAGAGAGAATTTACCTTTACTACCTGTGTCGGGTTATCGAGGTCTGGAGGTTCTTCAATAAATAAAGGATTGAGATCATATGTTTCTTCAACGGGAGGTAGATTGAGACCATGTATTTCTTCAATAGGAGGTAAATTCTTAACATCTTCAGCTTTAATACCTTTTTCTTTCATAGATTTCTTTGCCTCTTGCATATCTTCGGGAATGAGAAAAAGAATACCTCTATTCTTCGGAGTTGGTTTAGGAATAGGCTCAGTAATTGGAGCAGGAGCTGGCTCAAGAGCTGGCTCAGGAGCTGGCTCAGGAGGTGCCCAATTATTTTCATTTGTCAACATATTATTCAATAGAATTTCAGCTTCATCCGGTGTTCTTTCCTTGAAAAGAGAACCAGCACAACTATCCAGGTAATCTCTGGAAACACCGGTTAGTCCATTGTAAAAGATATCAAGTATTTCATTTTTCTTAAGAGGATGATCAGGCAAAGCATTTAGTAACTTGAGAAGCCTCCCCCAAGCTTGTGGGAGACTCTCTTCTTTAATTTGCACAAAGTTGTATATTTCCTTTAAAGCAGCTTGTTTCTTATGAGCAGGGAAATATTTAGCAGAGAAGTAATAAATCATATCCTGGGGACTACACACATAACCAGGATCAAGAGAATTAAACCATATCTTAGCATCACCCTTTAATGAGAACGGAAATACTTTGAGTATATAAAAGTAGCGCGATCTCTCATCATTAGTAAACAGGGTGGCTGTATCACTTAATTTAGTAAGATGTGCCACAACAGCTTCAGATTCATAGCCATGGAAAGGATCAGATTCAACCAAAGTAATTATATCAGGATCAACAGAGAATTCATAATCCTTATCGGGAACACAAATAGGTGAAGTAGCAAAAGCAGGATCAGGCCTCATTTTATCTCTAAGTGATTCTTTGTTCCATTTAGCTATTAACCTTCTAAGCTCATCATTATCATTGCAAGCTAAAATAGCAGCAGAAGCTTCTCTATTAAAAATATAACCTTCAGGAATAACAGGCCTATCCTCATCATCATTTTCATCAATATTATTAGTTTCAATAATTTCTTTCTCTCTAGCCCTAGCAATTTGTTCATCAAGAAATTCACTAAGGGGCACAGTAGTATCAAGCATAGAAGTAGTTTCATCATAAGTATCATGCATGGGAGAAGTAGCATCATCAATAACATGCGACATATCAAAACGAATAGCAGAAGCAGGTTTAGGTGTCACTAGCTTACTCAGAACAGAAGGTGAATCAAGTGCAGAGCTAGATGGCAGTTCCTTACCTCCCCTCGTAGTTGAGGGATAAATTGTTGTCTTAGCGTCTTTCAAGTTCTTCATAGTTTCCAGCAGATATAAATCCCAAGTGACTCAAAGAATAGAGCTATGCTCCCCGGCAACGGCGCCAGAAAATGGTCTTGACAACCCACAAGTATAGGGGACTCGCAACAGTTATCGAGGGTAGAGTATTCAACCCAAATTTATTGATTCGACACAAGGGGAGCCAAAGAATATTCTCAAGTATTAGCAGCTAAGTTGTCAATTCAACCACACCTAGAAACTTAGTATCTGCAGCAAAGTGTTTAGTAGCAAAGTAATATGATAGTGGTGGTAACGGCAACAAAAGTAAAGGCAGTAAAAGTAATGTTTTTGGTATTTTGCAGTGATTGTAACAGTAGCAACGGGAAAGTAAATAAGCGTAAACCAGTATATGGAAAGCTCGTAGGCACCGGATCAGTGATGGATAATTATGCCGGATGCGGTTCATCATGTAACAGTCATAACATAGGGTGACACAGAACTAGCTCCAATTCATCAATGTAATGTAGGCATGTATTCTGAATATAGTCATACGTGCTTATGGAAAAGAACTTGCATGACATCTTTTGTCCTACCCTCCCGTGGCAGCGGGGTCCTAATGGAAACTACGGGATATTAAGGCCTCCTTTTAATAGAGAACCGGAACAAAGCATTAGCACATAGTGAATACATGAACTCCTCAAACTATGGTCATCACCGGGAGTTGTCCCGATTATTGTCACTTCGGGGTTGCCGGATCATAACACATAGTAGGTGACTATAGACTTGCAAGATAGGATCAAGAACTCACATATATTCATGAAAACATAATAGGTTCAGATCTGAAATCATGGCACTCGGGCCCTAGTGACAAGCATTAAGCATAGCAAAGTCATAGCAACATCAATCTCAGAACATAGTGGATACTAGGGATCAAACCCTAACAAAACTAACTCGATTACATGATAAATCTCATCCAACCCATCACCGTCCAGCAAGCCTACGATGGAATTACTCACGCACGGCGGTGAGCATCATGAAATTGGTGATGGAGGATGGTTGATGATGACGACGGCGACGAATCCCCCTATTCGGAGCCCCGAACGGACTCCGGATCAGCCCTCTCGAGAGGTTTTAGGGCTTGGCGGCGGCTCCGTATCGTAAAACGCGATGATTTCTTCTCTCCTATTTTTTCTCCCCGGAAGCCAATATATAGAGTTGGAGTTGGCGTCAAAAGGTGTCCAGGGGGCCCATGAGGTAGGGGGCGCGCCCTAGGGGGGGCACCCTCGTGGACAGGGTGTGGGCCCCCTGGTCTTCATCTTTGGCGAGGATTTTTTATTATTTTTTATAAGACATCCCGTGGAGTTTCAGGTCATTCCGAGAACTTTTGTTTTCTGCACATAAAACAACATCATGGCAATTCTACTGAAAACAGCGTCAGTCCGGGTTAGTTCCATTCAAATCATACAAGTTAGAGTCCAAAACAAGGGCAAAAGTGTTTGGAAAAGTAGATACGACGCGGACGTATCAACATGCTACGTGCGCGCCTCTACATCGACCAGTATGTACGTACACGTTCGCCACCAAAATGACAACGCTACGTACGCTTCGACCAGGTGGGTCCCAACTGTCAGGCACTCCCTTGCGTGCGAAGATGTAGCTGGTGGGTCCCAGAAGGCGGGGGGGAAAATCGTTTTATTTTTGCCCAGATGCACATCCTTGCGTGCGAAGATGTAGCTGGTGGGTCCCAGCAGTCAGAGGGAAACATTTTTTTGCGAAATACGATGGCCCGTCCGGTGGGTCCCCGCTGTCAGGTGGAGGAATAATTATTTTGCGCGTAATAAGGAGGCACTTCTTTGTTGTGGCCGTGGACCCAACTGTCAGCCTCTCCACGTATAGTACTCTTCCGATGGAAGTCGGTCGTTGACCACATTGACCACGCCGCGCCGAGAGCACCAAGGTGGTGGACGCCGGTGAGGCCTAGGAAGGGGACGACGCGGAGCCAGGCAAGACGCGGCAGTGGATGCCCATGCGGAGAGGAGTACGAGGGTTCACTTGTTCGGCTGCGGTGTGAGGCTGCCTTCGCCGCAGAATAACAGGGGGTGTGGGTGAGTAGAGGGATGGCCTGGCCAGCGGTGGGAGTAGTAGGGGGCGGTGAGGCCTCCGCGGCATCGCAGCCGGCCACGGGAGGCAGGAGCACGAGGCACGACCGGCGTTGGTTTGGGCGGCTAGAGCAAGAAGACCAGAGGTTGAAGAAGCACTACGGCTGTTGGATGGACATCGTACAGTCAATGGAGCTAGAATCGTCCATATTGACTAAGTTGACAAAGCCCTCCGTCCCCGTCAACTTAGTAGGCCCACAAGTCAGCCTCCCACTATACTGGGTCCCAGCTAGCAGGAGGCACTTCCGGTGGGTCCGAGTTGACAGCAGGGGAACGTTTTTTCCACGAAATATGATGGCCCGTCCGGTGGGTCCCAGTAGTCAGGGGGAAACGTTTTTTTCGCCAAATACGGTGGCCCGTCCGGTGGGTCCCTGCTGTCAGGTGGAGGACTAATTATTTTCCGTGTAATAAGGAGGCACTTCCTTGCGGCTGTCATGGACCCAGCTGTCAGCCTCTCCATGATAGTACTCTTCCGATGGAAGTCATTCCTTGACCACGTTGACCACGTCGCGCCGAGAGCACCAGGGCGGTGGACGACGGCGAGGCATAGGAAGGGGACGATGCAGAGCCGGGGAAGACGCGACAGTGGATGCCCACGCCGAGAGGAGTACGAGGGTTCACTAGTTCGGCTACGGTGTGAGGTTGCCGTCGCCGCAGAATAATAGGGGGTGTGGGTGAGTAGAGGGATGCCCTGGCCAGCGGTGGGACTAGTAGGGGGCGGTGGGGCCTACATGGGAGGTGGGAGCAGGCGGTCCCACTGGCGCTGGATTTGGCGGCTAGAGCAAGAAGATCAGAGATTGAAGAAACACGACGGCCGTTGGATTGACATCCAACGGTTATGTCTGCTAGAATCATTTGTTGATGTATATAATAACTAAAAAATATTGCAACCACGTCAACTTAATAGGCCCATAAGTCAGACCATTCCCTCTTTTTTTTAATAATTTATATATAGCTCATTGCGACTTCTTATGCAATTTATTGCATTCCATTTTTTCTGGTTGGGCAATGCCAATTTCGCATATTTCTGTGGGTTCCAAACTATTTTTAATACCAAAATGTCGAGCCAGATTTAAAGTACTTTGAAGATATATTTAAATTAGGTTAATGCCCAGTGAAATAGGAATCTGAAAATGTGAAAAAATTCAGAAATTATAAAGTAATTGCCAATTTGTCATCTGTTTATATATTTACAACCAATTTCGTATTACTTTCAAGATTTGCAGGCGTCTTGAAAGAGTTGCAGCCCATTAGGGCATAGAAAAATAAATAGGCCTGGATTGGGTATTCTTCAGAAAAATAAACTGGGCTCATTTTCACAAAGAAAAAATAGCTGGGCTGGTCACATGGTGAACATAAAATATAAGCCTGGGCTAGACGGGCCACAACCCAGTTCAAACCCTGCTCCGTCTCAACAATAACAAAAAAAAATACTGCTCGAGCAGCTACGTCCCAGATGTCAGCCGATCTTGTGCTGTTCTCTTGTCTATTGACTATATACGCTCACAATGTCATGGGTCCCAGATGTCAGGAAAACACTAGGAGGAAGCATTTTATTTTTCCATACGCTGACATGGTGGGCTCGTACTGTCATTCTCTCCACGTACTTCTGTCGATTCCTGTTGTTTGTTGACCATGTTGACAATGCAAGAGGGCGGTGCCACGGCGAGTGCACCAAAGTGCACGGAGGACGACGACGAGGCCTCGGACATCGGCGTTAACGATTTAGGAGATGGTGGGGCAGCGATGCGTGCGCTGAGGCACAACCAGCCGTGGGAGGCAAGCAGGCGGCCCCGCCGGCACTGGTTTGGTTTTGGCGGCTGGAGGAAGACAGGACTGAAGAAACACGACAGACCATAAAAGTAGCAGGAGTACTTAACAACCTTAACTGAAACCAGCATGGGCACTTAACAACCATAGCTGAAAGAAGTATGAGTACTTATACAGGTTCAACCGTACAAAGCACGCCTCGAACAGTGCTACTTTGCCTACAGTTAACCAAGGGTGAGGCCGCCAAGCCCCAGGACAAGGCCCAGGCGCCACCCCCCGCATCCACAACCTTCTGAAAGCGGCTTCATCTCGCAATGTGGTCAATAAACAGGATATTCGCTTTAGAGCCATGAAAAATTAGGAACATAATCTTCTGTCCTATTCTCCAAGGTGGACGGGCCTTCATTATTTGAGGCCATCCATGAATAAGTATCTTTTCACCTCCAAGGGGAATGGAGTAGGTCGACATAAACATCATGTTGTGACCAAGCGCAAGTCTGACCCGACCATGGTCAGTCATCTGTATAGGAACAATAGAACTGGGCAGTTTCTATTTCAAGAAGATCGCAGCTGTAAAACTGTGTATAAGCAATTGTGTATAAGCAACAGAAAATAGCTCGTACCATAAGTTTCTCGACACAGTTGGATCTGTTCAATGAGTGCAGCAGTGGCACACATATCCCACGTGGCCTTCCACCATTGAAACGCCCCACAAGGACCTCAAGACGATCAATAAAGTGTAGGAACTTGTGGATGTCGTCCCAGTCAACTTCAGTGCCATCAGTAACACCCGAGTTGTTACAAAATAACAAACGAGCAGCCTGCTTAACTCTGAAAAAACCTACATGTGCACCAATTATAAGAAAATATTAGTTAGAAGTAGCATCTTCGTGAGAGATTCGTTGCTACTTCTAAAGTTAAATTGTGATTAGTTAGACAAAATAGGTGGATTAAGAAGTAATCGAGGCAACAAGCAAGAACCAAATACAAAACTAATATGGATGAACAATTGGAACGACGTCGGGGTGGAAGATCGCAGTGAAGATGAGACCAGGTTCTGCTATTTCCATCAACATTCATGCGCCAACTTTCAGTCCGTAACACTTGAGAAAGTTTATCCAAGTTCGGCCATAAAAAAGCAGCGATCTTCTTGGTTAATGAACCCAACTCGGAACTTATATCCATGGCTTGTCTTCACTATGACCATTAAACTAGTGTATTCAGTTATGGCAAGGCCGAGCATCTTGAGTACATGTGTTCTGGCAGAGCAAATAATGCACTGCAGGAAAAATAATATGAGAACACAATGTATTCCCTATCCAAATCTAGAAATAACTTCCTCCTTCACGTCAGTTTTGACCATCGTACTGGTAGTACCTTTTATCCAAATTTCCAAATTAGTCGACATCATGTTCAGAAAAAGCCCCACCCTCCCGGATAGAAAAGAGGATTCTAGGAACATACTGTGCGCGTTTTAAAATCCTGTGTTAGGATGAGAAGTAACAAGTGTGGCGTCTCGCCAAGGGTGCAGAAACCTGTAGGGTCCTCGCACTTTGGGCACTGTAAATGAAACACACAAGATTCAATAGGAAGAAAAATGCATCAACGGCGGTGGCTTCTATCCTAGGATTACCCGCGACCAAGGGACTTGGATTTATCAGGGATGGATGAAGAATTTGTACCTGGTTCTCCATGAGAAAACCCTATGCAATCACCGAGAGGGGGTTTTCTCTGAACAAGCAGACGAGGGAGAAGGGGATTCAGGCCCAGTGAAATATTGCCGCTTCGTCCATCCAGCTTACTGCTAAAGCTGGAGAGAGGGGGGGTTTTGTGATTTGACGGATCATTGGGCATTACTGCGGTGCTACGACCGGGGTGTGTCTACCTTGCAGTTGTGCACTCTAATTTGTGCATATGGCACGTGGACCCCGTTGCCGGATGCCCCACATATCAGCGAAAGGAAGTAGAAAGACATGAGTAATTAGTTACACAAAAAAATATTTTTGACAGAGAGATACTCCCTTTATAAAGAAATATACAAATCTTTTACAACTTTATACATAATAAAAATCAAGGGGAATATACATAACATATACAATTATAAAAAACAGAGTTGTTTTTAACACAGCATAGACGAGTTGGTGATGATGGTGTGCCTGCCATCCTGCAATATTGGCCGCCCGATTTATATCTGACGGATAGGAAGGAAACTATTGCAATTTTGCAAAAAGGTACCCACACACCTCTCCACATTTGCAAATAAGGCATTCCCTCGTTCATCCTTTTCTCTCACAAGATAAAATACTCATACAAATGCATCTTGATGTTACATGCAACGCACGGGCATTATGGGGGTTCAGCTGATAATATAATACTCAGACAGGCTCACGGTTCTGGACTTTGGGCCGCAGGCCCACCCTGCATGTTTGGGGGCCCATGTGTTCTACCTCAGCGCTTTTCATATTGCAACCGATCGGTACGGCGCTGGTTTTAGATGCTGTCGCAAGGCGAATACACAAAATTGAATAAAGCACGGCAGCTGTTGGAATGAAATCGAACGAAAGTACCTAACTAGCAATGAGAGTTGCAATTCTATCAACGATATAGCATGTGATAAATAATACTGTCGTATTACTTATTTCACCATGCCAGATTATTACATCAAAATCTCTCATAGGATAGATCAGTTCGGCAGTTGCATGCTGCTACTGAAGAATTTCAAAGTTGATTTGGACCAGCTCTCCTTGCCGAGAAAGTTAGATTTTGAGATCATCCCCTACCGCAAGATATGATTTAGATTTGAACCTTGACCATCCTTTAGCATCAATCATCATGCGACCATCCTTTGTACTTACGGTATATTGAGCAGGTTCATTCACACCAATGTTGTGCATGATTTAAATACTTTGTGTGGTGAAGATAGAGCATAGCCAGACTATATGATTTTGTAGGGATAACTTTCTTTGGCCATGTTATTTTGAGAAGACATAATTGCTTTGTTAGTATGCTTGAAGTATTATTATTTTTATGTCAATATGAACTTTTGTCTTGAATCTTTTGGATCTGAATATTCATACCACAATTAAAAAGATTTGCATTGAAATTATGCCAAGTAGCACTCCGCATCAAAAATTCTCTTTTTATCATTTACCTACTCGAGGACGAGCAGGAATTAAGCTTGGGGATGCCTGATACGTCTCCAACGTATCTATAATTTTTGATTGCTCCATGCTATACTATCTACTGTTTTGGACTATATTGGGCTTTATTTTCCACTTTTATATTATTTTTGGGACTAACCTATTAATCGGAGGCCCAACCCAGAATTGTTTCTTTTTGCCTATTTCAGTGTTTCGAAGAAACGGAATATCAAACGGAGTCCAAATGGAATGAAACCTTCGGGAACGTGATTTTCTCACCGAACGTGATCCAGGAGACTTGGACCCTACTCCAAGGAACAAAAGAGGCAGTCACGAGGGTGGGGGCGCGCCCCCTGCCTCGTGGGCCCCCTAATGCTCCACCGACGTACTCCTTCCTCCTATATATACCTACGTACCCCCAAACGATCAGATACGGAGCCAAAAATCTAATTCCACCGCCGCAACTTTCTGTATCCACGAGATCCCATCTTGGGGCCTGTTCCGGAGCTCCGCCGGAGAGGGCTGTCATCAGGAGGGCTTCTACATCATCATAGCCTCTCCGATGAAGTGTGAGTAGTTTACCTCAGACCTTCGGGTCCATAGTTATTAGCTAGATGGCTTCTTCTCTCTTTTTGGATCTCAATACAATGTTCTCCCCCTCTCTCGTGGAGATCTATTCGATGTAATCTTCTTTTTGCGGTGTGTTTGTTGAGACCGATGAATTGTGGGTTTATGATCAAGTCTATCTATGAACAATATTTGAATCTTCTTTGAATTATTTTATGTATGATTGCTTATCTTTGCAAGTCTCTTCGAATTATCAGTTTGGTTTGGCCTCCTAGATTGGTTTTTCTGCCATGGGAGAAGTGCTTAGCTTTGGGTTCAATCTTGTGGTGTCCTTTCCCAGTGACAGAAGGGGCAGCAAGGCACGTATTGTATTATTGCCATCGAGGATAACAAGATGGGGTTTTTATCATATTACATGAAACTATCCCTCTACATCATGTCATCTTGCTTAAAGCGTTACTCTGTTTTTAACTTAATACTCTAGATGCATGCTGGATAGCGGTTGACGAGTGGAGTAATAGTAGTAGATGCAGGCAGGAGTCGGTCTACTTGTCTCGGACGTGATGCCTATATACATGATCGTACCTAGATATTCTCATAACTATGCTCAATTCTGTCAATTGCTCAACAGTAATTTGTTCACGCACCGTAGAATACTTATCCTCTTGAGAGAAGCCACTAGTGAAACCTATGGCCCCCGGGTCTATTCTCATCATATCAATCTCCATCACTTTATTATTGCTTTGCTTTTTACTTTGCCTTTACTTTTCACTTTGCATCTCTATATCAAAAATACCAAAAATATTATCTATCATCTCTATCAGATCTCACTCTCGTAAGTGACCGTGAAGGGATTGACAACCCCTAATCGCGTTGGTTGCGAGGAGTTATTGTTTTGTGTAGGTACAAGGGACTTGCGTGTAGCCTCCTACTGGATTGATACATTGGTTCTCAAAAACTAATGGAAATACTTACGCTACTTTGCTGCATCATCCTCTCCTCTTCGGGGAGATCCAATGCAGTGCTCAAGAGGTAGCATTCAACCACCCGTCCACGGGCACCCCTCCACCGTCTACTGTTCATCCAACCCTCCACACCACGGGGTCCTGTTCAACCACCCCTCCACGGGCACCCCTCCATCGTCTACTGTTCATCCATTCCTCCACACCACGGGGTCCTGTTCATCCAGAGGCAACGCCACCGCTCACTGTTCATCCAACCCCCTCCCCCCCCCCCCCCGCAACGCTCACTGTTCATCCTAGAGGCAGCATCGATTGGCTTCAGTTAGCAGCAGTAGCGAAGGAATCGCTCGATCAGATTCAATTAACAGCCATCGATCGATCGCTTGGGTTCAGTAACGCGTAGCCTGCAGTGCAACCGCTCGGGTTCAGTTAGAGCCCAACGCCTCGCTCGGGTTCAGTTAGAGCCAACGCCTCACACACACGCGCGTACGTGTACGAGAGAAACGCGCATCGCTCGGCCCCCGACCTCCCACCGTAACCGGGAACTCCCCAAAATTTTCCTCCCCCTCGCTTCTACCATGGTTTTTTCCGTAATGGACGGCCCAAAGAATGTCATGCAGCTGCGTCTCCAGCCCGCCCAGGACGAAAAGCCAATTTTGTGTCATGATTTTTTGTCATAGAAGTAGGAGCCCACCATGATGATATCGGGTTTTGTCACAATTATTGTCATAGAAGTGTCATATGTATGACAGAAATTTTTTTGTTCGGCCCAAAATGTCACGGATGTGTCTTTTTTTTGTAGTGTCGGGGTGATATCAGTATATCAGTGGTACAATGGCGCATCAAGTGGGTCAACCTACCGATGGAGAACGCTACTTGGGAAGACACGGCTTTCATTCAAAAAATCTTTCCGGAGTTCCATTCTTGAGGGCAAGTCTGTTCTCGTCAGGGCGGAATTGTCAGGATGGCGACAAGAGCAAGATGAGTAACAGTCCAGTTTGTTTTTTCGAAGAGTCTCAGCCATCGATCTGCCATCCAACGGCCGCCTAGTTCACTTACCGCTTTGTGAGCTGCCATTGTTTGTGAGCCGCTGATCTTCAGATGGACGGCCCTCAACCATGTGCGCTTGTTTCAAAAGTTACTGTATTTACTAAACCTGTCGTTTTCAAGCTTTTTCACCTTCTGTGGCCTTCTCAAGCCGCTCCGCTTGTGGAGATGAGGCATGTTATTGTAATTCCGGGCTGTGCCCTAAAAGCCGCTGTGTTCCAGCTGGCTAACCCTAGCTCGACCTCCTCAGATCTGGAATGAAACCCTCTCAAATTCCCCTGTGAATTCCGTGTTTCTCTCTGTTTTTTTAATTCTAAGACAGTTCATAGTTCGACCCTATCAGTCTCCGACGAGGCGAGGCCGAGGCGGCGGTGCGCGGGCGCAAGGAGGCGGGGTCAAGGAGGCGCAGGAGGACACCGGTCGGTGGTGCTCCGGTGGGGGTTTGGCGAGGGCGACAGTGGTCGCGAGGGCTTGGCGGCGGCTGGCGTGCTCGCTTGGGAGGATGGAGCCACCTCGCCGGGGCACAGGCGCGATAGCACGACCTCGAGCCATTGCCGATGGCGTCGGGGCCGGGGTGGTGGTTTGACGGGCGACCAAGAGGTGGTGCTGTCCTGGAGCCAGCAACGACGGCTACAGCTTGACGATGAGAGCGTCAATAGCTTGCTTCAGGGGCTGCGGGTCGTGAGCGGCGCCATGCTCGCGCACGAGACCCATGCCTGATTTGGATCGGATTGCAGGCCGTGTCCTTGTCGAACACAATTCAATGGAGTGCCCAACCCATATTGCTGTTTTATGCTATAAGAAGGAAGGGTAGTCGGCCGGAATCTCCATGAGATCAATTTTTTATTTGGACGAAACATGCAATGTCTTCACCGAGTTCGCTGGAGGAAGAAACGTCGAGTTCGTCGAAGGTACAAGAACAGCCATCGAGCACTCCAATGTCGCCAGCGGCGGCTACACCAGAGGTATGTTTGACCCCTGTTTGATCTATTTTCCTGTCACCTGTCGCGCTGGCGAGCCCGTGCGCGGCGACTGTTGCTGTTCGCGTGCTCGTGCGCGTCCATGCTGCTGCCGCTGCTCGCTGTCGAGCCCATGTGTGGCAACTGCTGCTGCTCTCGCGCTCGTGCGCATCCCTGCTGCCGCCGCTGCTCACTCGTGCCTTTTCCTTCCATTAGTTTCTTGTCTAGCTAGCCGAAATCACTCTGAAGCTGTGAACCAAACACGTGTGTTCTGAATCTTCTGAACTGAATGCTTGAAAGATCGGTTTGTCCTTCTGAAAAGAATTGCTTGCTTGTCACTGTTTGAATTAGTTATTCCTCAGTTATAGTGCTTGATGGATTTGATAATCTGTGATAGCCTTACTCATATAGTACTAATGAAATCCAACTGCATACTGAAATCTGCTTGGTTATTCTACGGTTATAGTGGTACTAATGAAATTCAATTGCTTACTCATCTATTAGCTTTGTAGTGGCATACACATGAATAGATATCTCAACATATATTTGAAGTGTAACCAGCCTTTCGCAATTGGATGTATTCTGAACATATGAGTTTATCTCATGAACCCATGGTTACTTACTGAACATAGAGTAGCAAAACTGAAAGTATATATATATATATATATATATATATATATATATATATATATATATATATATATATATATATATATATTGTACTGTACTTTCAGTAATATAGGTGCCAATATCATTACCTTTTTCAGTTAGGGGGTAGTAGGGATTCACTTTGGTATAAATCCGATTGATAGTTACTGCTTTGGTCTTGATTTCTTTGCACAAGCCTACTTACAGTAGCAGTGGTTATACATATTTGCATACCTTTTACGAACCTTCATATTACATTAGAGTTAAGGTAAACTCAAGTATAGAACTTTTTCTACAAATACTGAAACCCCTGCTCAATTGCTTCGCGTGCTCGACATCAAGTACGGATCCTCTGCCCCCGCGGAGTTTGCCACATGCCGACAAACATGGGTCGTCGACACATCGCCGTGTTCCTTCCAGGGCTCCAGACGTGGATAGGCATGGATTTCTCCTAGGTGCTCGTCGGGCACTTGGAGAAGAGCGTGGTGGAGAGGTTGTGGACCCTGAGAATGGTTTTGTCGGAATTGTTGTCTGCTTTTGTGTGGCAGATGTTGACATCTGAACTGGATCTGAGTTTGATTTTATCTTTTGTTGCTCTGTGCATGATCTAGCACTGTTAATCTCTTGCGAGCGTTGGAAAGCTACTTACCACTTCTTCTTGGATTGGTGAAACAAAGTGACTAATTGCTGAGATTTGATGTTCGGTATACAGAATCAAGACATGCCTCTGTAGATGTCTTTAAGGCAACTAGCTACTTGGGTTGTGCGAATCAACAAGTACTCCTACAGATACCATCAAAACTAAGGTTATTCTTAATTAAGTAGGCTATTCTTAATTAAGTAGCTCACTAGATTACTTTTAAGGATTTTTCTCCACATGAAAATAATAACCTTGAACTTCAAATCTTCTATTGAAACTCCTTTTCCATGTATGAACCTCAGGAGACAACTTCCAGTAGACATGCCAATTGAAATCTCAAATCTCTTAGCATGTAAGCTCTCGGTCAGGTATTCTATTCGTAACTCAACGTATCTTTTTTTCAGAAGTTTTATGTCTAACTCCCAAACATATTTTGTCAAGAGTAAGAATGCACCTGTTGAGAACTTGACATAAATGGTTGCTTGCTGCAAGAAGAGTGGTATCATTATTACCACAGAAGTAGACATTGTTTGAATTATTCTTTATTATTCATATCATGTTAATAGCTCTCTGCTCTGTTCTTATCTGGGAATCCTAGCTCCTTGGCCCCTTGTCAATTGTAAAAAAGGTAATTTATCAGAATCTTATGGTATTTTTGTTTGTTTTGAGCCTCCGAGGTTCCTTAGTTTCACGTTTGAACGTGATATTAGTACGCTCAGTTTCAGTTTTGCAGTTTGATTTGCTTGCTTGTGTATATGTGCATGTATACCGTGAGAGACGGAGAGATAATTTTGTTCTAGCAGTCGTATTTCTGTGACAAATCTACTTCCCTCCACTCCATTTTCGATTGCCTAAAATCAATTGCAAATTGGGAGCAGCAGAGCAAATGTGACAAAGTTCAGAGAAGATGCATGTTTTTGAGATTCAGAGGACGTGTAAGCTGGGAGATGGCTTGCATGCTTTGTAAGTATGATTAAATGGATTAGGAACTTGTTTCTGTGTTTGCAACACAATGCAATTATGACAAACTGTATGTAATTAAACTAACTGCATATATTTTCTCGGTATATTGTGCAAAATTCATAGATTCATGCTTAAATGAAGTGCAATATATTTTCTCGGTGGAAAGATTTGTGCACGGGGACGGAGGCGATCAAGGGAAGCAGTCATGAGCGAGGTATTTGAGGGCTACGAGCGCCAGTAATGCGAGGTCTCAGAAGCCTCCACTCTTGATAGTATGTGCCCACCCGCCCCCTATGCCTAATTCTGTGGGGGGATTTCTCCCCCTTTTTCGCTGCCATCATCATCAGTAAGACGAAATTGATTGTGACGCCCGGATAATTAAGCTACAGTAATCCTCCGTTAATGGTGCCATGTCATCACATCACTGTTGCTAATCATTGCTTGATCCAAACCTTTGTTCAAACTCAAGTTCAAATTATTGCCCAAAATTCAAATTTGTCAAACATGCAAACTAAAATGTTCATCTTTTGGAAAATATTCCATAACTAATTATGGTGGTGAACCAACATTTTTGCAAAGTGTTTGAATGCCTTAAACTATTCAACACATTGGCCTAGATAATAACTTAATTGTTTTTAAATTGTAAAAATACTAAACTATTTTATTGTAACCTCAAACTATTTGTGGCAGTGACATAAGTTATTAGTGTTGATTTAGGGGCTAGTGTTGTATTTTGTCAAACTAAAAATAAAAGGAGACTAATTAGAAAACAGAAAAGTTTTAAAAGAAAATGCAAAAGAACAGTAAAAGGAAAAAAGAAAGCCCTTTCCCCTTGTTTCCCTGGGCCTTCACCCACCAGCCGGTCCAGCCCAACTCTCGGTCTCCTCCCTCCTCCTTCTATTGCTCGACCGACCGCACCCACGCCCGCTCGTTCTCACCGAACCCGCTCGCCGCCCACGCATTGCTGCCACGCCGAGGGGATAAGGCCGAGTCCCCTCGGCTTCGTTAGCTCCCCCCAAATATTTCCCCCTCCTTCCGCCTTCCCTCGTTAGACCCCCCTTCTTTCCCTCTGTTCCTTCCTCCCATGTGCCCACCCGACGCGCCGCCGCTGCCGCCTCACTTAGGTCATGGCCGACGACCTCCCCGAGCCACGCCAAGACGTCGAGGAGTACCGCCGTCATCACCTGCATCGACTATGGCAAGCAGCACGAGCTGGGAGGCGCTGCAGCCCCGGATCCCCGTCGTCTTCCAGCTTGGGCACTGTCGCCCTCGCCGTCGAATTCTGGCGTCTCCGAGCCTCCCCCGAGCCCACTTCGCGCATCTGCAGGAGCGATGTGAGCTCCTTTTCTTTCTCCCTCTCTCCTCTTGCTCGCGTTCGTCCTCTAGGCCGCTCCGCCATTCTTGCCGGATCTCACTCCGCTGCGTAGCTCGTCGCCGATGTTGTCACCTGTTTCCTGGCCGGGCAAGCACGGCAATGCGCTCAGTGCATCGCCGCGATGCCGCCATCACATTTAGAACGCTCGCATCCGTGCCAAAACGCCAAACCGTCGAGTTCCTGTTCCGGCCTTCGCCACGGCTCGTCGCTGGCGCCACTTCTGGCCACCTCGGCACAAACCATCACCACCCTTGGATGCATCTCGTCACGGCCGTTCCAGAAAGCCCAAGAACGCCTCCATCCATGCTCTATGCGAGTTTTCCGATGAGATCCGACCGCCGCGCACCCCGCCTAGTCGCAGCTCGCGCGCCCCTGCGCCCCGGGCCGCTTGCTCTACCCCCTGCGCTCGCGACAGCCCTCGCCTACGCCCTGCGCTGCTCACTGCTGCTTCCACCGCGCCGCGCTGCCCGCCTCGCCGTGCAGTCGCCGATGCTCCTCCACCGGCCGCACCTTCTCCCCCCACTAGCACTCGCCCACGCCTGCCGGGCATATCCCCCTAGCGCCGCACCGCCCCTGCCCTGCAGCCCCGCCGCCGCTGCTGTTGCTTCGCTGTGCCGGCCGCCCCCTCTTCGCGCCGCCTCCTGCTGCTGCTCCCGCCTGCTGGCTGCCGCTCTGCTCGCCGCCGCTGCCGCCCACCGGCGGCGAGCCACACCTGCACGCCCGTGCCCGATCGGGCGGGCGCCCACGCTCGCCTCGCTTCGCCCGCCCCGCAAGGCCTTTGGGCCACTGCCCAGTGGGGCCCCCACACCCCCTTTTCTGTAAAAAGAAAAACAGAAAAAATATTTTAAAAAATATAATATAAATAAAATTAATTAATTAACCTAATTAACTTGATTAGTCTAATTAGATCTTCTTAGTTAACTAAGAGTATGACAGATGGGCCCCACTACTCCTTTTGACCTGTCAACCCAGTGTGGGTGGACTGTTGACCCTGCTGACATCATGCTGATGTCATGCTGTTGTAGTAAACCTGTTTTTTATTTTAATTAAATCTGTTAATTCCAAAAATGTTTTAAAAACTTTGACAAATCATATAAATTAAACCGTAATTCAGATGAAAAAGTTTTCTGCATGAAAGTTGCTCAGAACGACGAGATGAATCAGAATACGCTCTCCGTTCATCTGTCACATGCCCCTAGCATAGCGAACATCGAACTTTTCCCCTCTGGTTCGTTTGTCCGAAAATGCCTAACTCCGGGAAAACTTTCCGGATGTTATCCCCCTTCGCCAGTATAGTGTAGCACCGCGTTAGAGAACCCCTAACGCTGCTTATTGTCTTGTCATGCATAGTATTGCTCTTGTTTGCTCTATATTTATTGTTTCTTCCCCCTCTCCTCTCTGGTAGACCCCGAGACCGTTGTTGATGCCGCTGTGATCGACTACGTTGACGACGACCCTTCTTCCTTTACAGCAGAGCTTCCAGGCAAGTCCCCCCTTTGGTCATTCCGATATCGCCCCATTCCATTCTCTCATGCTTGCATTAGATTTTGCTATTGTTATTGTTTGCTCCTATTCTGATGCATAGCCTGCTTTTGTAACCTGCTTATTGTTACCTACGTGCTTATCCTAAACTGCTTAGTATAGGTTGGTTAGTGATCCATCAATGACCCCCACCTTGTCCTTGTTGCCATTGCTTCATCATCGAAGACCCGATCAACGGGATCAAAGACCAGGCCCTGGCACCGCACATCACTTTTCCCTTAGTTGCTCGACACTACTGGGTTACTATCGAGTACCGAGGGTGAGACCTCATCAACACTTCTGATGTTAACCCTGTAGTGTAGCTATTCGGTCGTGGTCATCGAGGGTGATTTCCTCCTTAACCACTTCCGATACGACTCTGTCATGCAACCCCTCAAGTGTGAACCTCGAGGGTAGATCCTCTTACGTTCACCTTGATGATTACATCTAGTGGAATTCACCGGGGGTGATTCCTCGGGGTTTTCCCCTTGATGTTTAGACACACGGATACTTGGACTTTACAGCTGTTACTTGGAAAGGCGGGTCGACCCTGAGGGGTACCCGCGAGTGATGTGGAGACGAGTTAACCTGGAGGGTGCCCGCGAGATAATTACGAGGCGTGGCCGGGCATTCCTAGCCCTTGCCGCAAGTCCTCGAGACGGGGCGATGGGGTCACATCTTTCGCGAGTCTCTGCTTGTTACCGCGCGTTCCTAATCCACCACGATTTGGATATTTGATCCGAGGGGCCTCTGGCCTGATAGCACTAACCATCACGTGGACATAGTATGGGCGTTCTGCGTCGTATACATCAGCCGAAGCTTAGTAGATGTTGGCGACTAAGCGGCGCGTGCCGGGTTGGACTGCGTAAGCACCTGCCTTTTGAAGGAGGTAGCTAGGTCTGCTCACTGGCCGCCCACGCAACGTGTAGGAGTTCCCGGGGCGATGGCCCATGACCCCTGGGGGCATAGGTTTAGTCCGGCGTGCTTGACCTCTCTATTAAGCCTAGGTCAGGTTGCGGCATATAGTTTGGCCGAGGCCGGGCATGACCCAAGAAAGTGTGTCCGGCCGGAGTTAATCGAGCGTCGTGGGTAAGTTGGTGCACCACTACAGGGAAGAAAACATCTATCGATAGCCTGTCATACGGTAACGGACACTTGGAGCTGTATCCCGATTGATACAACTAGAACTGGATACTTGAGATGAGACATGGATATGAGAAATGGATAGTATGGCACTGGGATTGCTTTCTCGCAGGGAGTCGAGAAAGGATCTCTGGCCGAGGTTGATAACACTACTACTACTTTGCTTTATGCTACTCTACTCCCTCCTGTTGCTGCAAGATGGTGGTTTCCAGAAGATGCTAGTCTTCGATAGGACTAGGTTCTCCCCTCTATTCTGGCATTTCTACAGCCCACTCCACATATACAGCCTTCCTTTGATAATGTTGCATATGTAGTGTAGATCCTTGCTTGCGAGTACTTTGGATGAGTACTCACGGTTGCTTTGCTCCCCCTTTTCCCCCTTTCTTCTTCTTTCCGGTTGATGCAACCAGATGTCGGAGCCCAGGAGCTAGATGCCACCGTCGATGCCTACTACTACGTGAAGACCGCTGACGACCAGGAGTAGTTAGGAGGCTCCCATGCAGGAGGCCTTGCCTTTTCGATCGATGTTGCTTTTGTGCTAGCCTTCTTCAGGCAAACTTGTTTAACTCATGTCTGTACTCAGATATTGTTGCTTCCGTTGACACTTGTGTTTTCGAGCTGATGTATTCGAGCCCTCGAGGCCCCTGGCTTGTAATATAAAGCTTGTATTATTTTTAATTTGTGTCTAGAGTTGTGTTATGATATCTTCCCGTGAATCCTTGATCTTGATCGTACACATTTGCGTGTATGATTAATGTATGATTGAATCGAGGGCGTCACACTAATAGCAGTGAAAAAGGGGGAGAAATGCACTGAATCGAGGAGCACATAGGTAGACCAAAATTTGTAGACACCACCAGAAAAGCAAAGCTATACATTGAAAGTGAAATGGCGTCCTCTCCAGACAACATTTGCAAAGTTTGTGTTACATTTCAGAAGCAGAGAAGTGCCATGGTCGATTGTCGCTTGAGGAGATATGATTGTTGTCAAGGTTGCGTGAGGATGTGTGTGCCTTGGAACAAGGCTCTCTTTCATACAATCCAAGTTCTTTCACTTACCTTATTTGTCTCCTAGCACTTTTTTTTATGTGATGTGTGATTTCTTCCTTTTCAAAGTTATTAATGATCCAGCCTGGCCTAAAATTGATTAGACTTATGGTTACTTGGTAATGATTTTAGTTTGCTAGAACTTTTTATGCCTGAAAGAAAGCAAAATGCATATATGCTAGGATCAGGAATTATTTAAGTTATCTTAATATATTTCTTTCTGGTTTGATTTTAGTATCGTTTTTTTCTTCATGCAGTTAATTTGCCGCATAGGTGTCTTCCCTAAGATGCTATAAGGATCACATAACTTCCTTTACTGAATACAGCGCCGACGGTGGCAGGACACGCTTTCTATCTGCAGTTCTCCAACGTTGAGGATGGTGGCCACCTATTTCTTAACTGTAAACTGATCAAGCAACGATGGCGAGCACTGCTGCTTGAGGATATCAGACTTAGACTGCTCCAGTGTACATCTTCCAAAGAAATTTTGTCTATAATCCTTGACCTACCAGAGGAGGGGAAACTGCTATCCATCGCTTTGCTCTGGTGTTGGTGGACGGAACAAAACAGGGGCAATCATGGGGAGCAACGGCTGGAAGTTGAAGCTTTTCGATACACTGTCCGTCACCACGCTGATGAATGGAAAGAGTTTTTGAGCGCTAAGTCTACTGAACCGATCGTGCAGCAGCATAAGTGGGAGAAGCCTCCAAGCAATATTGTGAAAATAAACGTCGATGTTGCGTTTGCTAACAAAGAGGAGTTGGAGGCTGGTGCCTAATCTGCAGAGATGACACTCATGACATTCGTTTTGCAGCGGCTGGAGCCCAGCATGATCTGCAAAGCGCCCTACAAGCTGAAGTTGTTGCTCTTTCCAAGGCAGTGACTTTGGCGGATAGGTTAGGAGTTGGGCGCGTCATTTTTGAAACTGACTGTATGGTCCTTAAGCAAGCAATGAAGTTGAACGACTGTGAGTTGGCGCAACTGGGTGTTTTGTTTAGTGATATCAGGTTCACACTTAGGACCCATTTCATTGAGGCTCATGTAGGGTGTGTTTGGTAGCATGTATGAACCTAGCCCAGTTGTTCTCATCTCATACATGCTGAGTGTAGACATGCTGAGTCCATGCTGTTATTTGGCAGCGATGTATGCGCTGAGACATGCTGAGCTGAGATTTTGTTTGGCAGCCTGATGTGTTTAGACATGCTGAACAATTTCGAATTCTGAATATTTTTTTTGAATGATGAACAAAATCGAAAAAATGTCAACACAAATTTAAACATATTTTGAAAATTTAAATAAAATTTGATATTCTAAACTTTTTTGGAAAATTAAAATAAATTTCAAAATTCTGTTTTTTTATTTGAACATATTTGAAATTACGAGTTTAAATTTTCAATGGCCCTGACGAGTGTTTCAAAAATGTCTACACTATCTGGACGTGGTCTGGTCGGTGGGGACGAGTGTCAGTGCCAACATAGCTGCCTCCATGCATCCTGTCTGGGATGCATGAGATGAGCATGGCTGAGGGCACTTTTATGCATCAGATGAGCATAGCTCAGGTGAGCCCATGCACCCTACCAAACAAGCAAAAGTAGGTCGGATTAGAAACTTTTGCCCTCATGCACCCTTCATGCATCCTACCAAACACACCCGTAGTGTATGTGCCGAGACAGTGTAATGGATCAAGGACCAACACATGTGCTAGCGTCCTTAGGTGCAAGTTTAGCTGATGGTGTGTACCGCGAGTGGTTCACCAATTACCCCAATGATGTAATCAGTGCTGTGACCGGCGACCAAGCCGTGTTGGAATACAAGTGTTCTATTTTAAAAAAAGGTCATCTTAAGTCAACATGATATATAAAATCGTCTTTACTTAACTATCTGAAACTCACGGACTATGTATTGTCTGCTACAGTATATCAAGTAGGCAGCCTTGCAACCACAATCGTTGCAGACTTCTCCGTTCAGATATGTATTTTTTGACCTATTTTTGGTACTATTAAATTTTGGGGCATGCTATGCGTCCGCCGGCTGATATTTTTAAAAGATCAGCCGGCTCGCGAGCCATCGGATTGCTGCATCAAGCGAGCCGAGCATGTCTCCAGAACTGCAACACAGGTCTTGTTGCGGAATTTTTTTACAACGGTTGTTTTGTCGCGAATTTTTTTTTACAACTAGGGTTTCGTTGCAATTTTTTTCTGCAACTGAGGTCTTGTTGCAGAAAGTTTCTGCAAAAGAGGTTTTGTTACAAAACTAGACCCGTCATAGACCATTGCAACACCACATATGTTTCTGAAACATAGCCTCTGTTTCGAAAGCGTGTTCGACAAAGAACGGCATGCAAGTCATCAATTGGACGTGTGTCATGCAACGAAGGTGGCAGACGCGGTCACTACGATCCGCCGGATGACGGTGAGCTTTTCCCTTAAAATTTTAGTTATATTTCTCAAAATAAAAGTAACTAATAAATTTTATATGAAACATATAGGTCTTACTAATTTGAATTCACGGTAATTTAATTACTCTCTCCGATCTATATCACTTGTCGTTGGTTTAGTACAACTTTACATGAATTATTAAACTTTGGAATAATGTGTAACAATTGATACGGATCTCAAAGGACATCCTTTCTATTGTTTTTTTTTTCGAAAAGGCCTAAGGCTAAATATTAAGTAACACGTGTCCTTACAAACGTAGAAGAAGGGGCTGCGAAGTTGTTGATGTAGACCATGAGAGGACATGTAGAAACTACGAAGACCACAAGAACCGGTTGAATTCGGATAGATCCCTCGGAAACCTAAACATAATAAATCCGGAAGACCTGCCGGGAAAAAAAGATCCACACGCCCTTCACTGACGATGAGCACACTGGGAATGGTGCGTAGTGGGACCCAGAGTAGTTTTTAAGATTTTTTTTTACCCGGTGCAATGCACGGGCAGCACTCGAGATTTCCGGTTGCTTAGAGCATTACTAGTAGAACCCTCAAACCCTCAAACCCTTATAGCAGTTTTAAGGGTTGAGAAGTGCCAGTTTTTGACACTTTTAAGGGTTGAAAAACAGGGGCAAAGACTAGAACCCACAAACCCAACCCGTAAACTGCTTTAAGGGTTGGATTTGAGGGTTCTAGTCTTTGCCTCAACCCCAACCTTTAAAACTGTCATTTCATATATCACACATTTCATCACATTTCATCATATGACATATCACAAATTCCATCACAATTGACATAAAACAATAATCACTCTAGTTATTATTACAACACCGAATAAAACAATAATCATTCAAATTATTACAACAATGTTTGAGCAAATAACACTAATTGTTCGAATCAAATAGGACATAGAAAAGTAAAACAAAGATACATCATGGGCCAATGCGCCGCCCATCCAACTGCCAGTGGTGCTCTACTAGATCATCCCGGAGCCGACCATGAGTCGTTGCATCCTCAATCTGACGATGTGCTTGAAGAAAAGCGTGTATGCGAGAAGGGTTTCTTTCCGGTTGCACACGGGTACCAACATTGTCATAGAAACAAGGGAGGTTTAACCCTCTCTCATCCTCTAGGATCATGTTGTGTAGAATCACACAACATTTCATGATGTTCATCAAGGTTTTTTTGTCCCAAAACCGAGCTGGACCATGAACTATGGCAAACCTTGCTTGCAAAACACCGAAAGCTCTCTCAATATCCTTGCGGGCTGCCTCTTGTGCCTTGGTGAAATGAGCCTCTTTTCTTGTTAAGGGCACCCCATTTTTCTCCTTGATGGACTTCACAAGAGTTGCCCATTCGGGATAGATGTCATCGGTGAGATAGTATCCCATTGAGTACTCATTGTCCATGATTTTGTAGTTGCAAGTTGGAGCATCCCCGGAAATTAATCTTTTGAACAAAGGAGATCTATTGAGGATATTGATATCATTGAGTGTTCCCGGCAACCCAAAGAATGCATGCCAAATCCATGTGTCCTGAGATGCTACGGCCTCAAGCACAATGGTAGCATCACGGCTTTTACCGCAATACATTCCGTGCCATGCCTTTGGGCAATTTTTTCACCTCCAATGCATGCAATCAAGACTACCTAGCATCCCCGGCCATCCCCTTTTTTCATTCATTTCCATTAATCTCTTTGTATCTTCCTCGTTTGGTGCCCGAAGATACTGCTCACCGTACAACCGGATGACCAACTTGGCAAACCTACGGACTGACTCCGTGGTTGTATCTTGCCCAATGCGAAGATACTCGTCGGTATAATCCGCGGGTATGCCATAAGCGAGTACCCGCATTGCCGCCGATATCTTTTGATATGCACTAAACCCCATGATACCGGCGGCGGATCTATGACGTTTAAAGTAATATGAGGCGGCCTCACAATCGGTGACAATCTTCACAAACAAACTACGCCGCATTCGGTACCTTCTGCGGAAGAGACGAGGAGGGTATGTAGGTACCTCGGAGAAGTAGTCTTCCATCAAATGTTCGTGTCCGAGAGCGCGGTTCCGGTAGATGGTGACTCGCCCCATCTTCGACTCTCTCCTCTTATCCATCAGCTTCACGCGGTTTTCAAACAATTGCACGTCGATGAGGAGGCTCATCATCTCGACGTCATCATCTTGCAACAACTCATCAATGTCGAAATCGTCGGATGTCGACCAATCCGACGAATCGGACATGACAATCTCCTCATTGTTCATCTCCATCTGTAAAGGACAGTCACTAATTAGTGCTAAAATGAAACAATAAAGAAAATGAAACAAAATGAAAAAAGAAGCACATACCTCACCTCTCGGACAAGGCAGCGTCGGCGGCCGGGGCAGGGCGGGAGGGCGGCCAGGGGCACGGCTTGGACGGCGGGAGGGCGACCGGTGCAGGGCGGGAGCCGCGGCCGGCGGGAGGGCAGGGCGGCGGCTCGGCTTGGACCGCCTGAGCGACCGGGGCGCGGCTCCTCGAGGGGCGGCCGGCGGGAGGGCAGGGCGGGAGGGGAGGCGGGAGGGGAGGCGGGAGGGCGGCCGGGCCGCGGCGGCGCAAGGGAGGAGGGAGGGGACGCCGGGGCGGGGAGGAGGAGGCGCGGACGGGTCGTGAAGGAGGAGGCGCGGCCGGGGCGGGGAGGCGGCGGGGCAGTGCGTGACGGGGTGGGGAGGCGGAGGGGCGGCCGGGGCGGTGCGCGACGAGGCGCGGCGCGGCGGGAGGGCCGCCGGGCAGGGTGGCCGGAGGCCGGCGGCGGACGGATCTGGGGAGGGGAGCTGAAAACTCCCTCCCGCGCGAAACTGACGAAGGAACCGGGTCGGGGAGGGGTTGGGCTGCCAGCCCCTGTTTCTACAGGCTGGGAAGGAGAATAGGGGTTCAGCCTTAAATTTTTTTAAGGGTTTAAGTGTTAAGGGGTTCTATTCTTTGCGGTTTTTTTCGTCTCAACCCGTAAAAAAGCGGTTATTTTTGAGAGTTTTAGGGTTTAGGGGTACTACTAGTAATGCTCTTATTTGGTCGGTAATTCCAACTCGTATCGCCCCCGATTTGCTGCCCTGCCCTACTACTTGTGCCCGACGTGTCGCCTCTCCCCTTCGCTCCCACTTCTCCCCCACCCCTCCAACCCAAACCCATCTCAGCTCGTCCGTTCCCCTCGTCTTCGCCACTGGACACGACCGCAAACCCTAGGCGCCGCCGCCCTCCGAGGCCCCAAGGTACGCTCGCCGCCGACCACCTAGACAGGCCCGCCGCGCCGCTCCGTGTGGCGGCTCCGGGCCAGGGTTGTTCCTTCTCGTTTTGTTTTCGTGCGCGGGCGGATTTCCCGGCGATTTATTTCTGGGTGGTTCGTTGTGATTGGATCAGGAGAATTAAACTATTTAAGGGTTTAAGAGTTAAGGGGTTCTATTCTTTGCGATTTTTTCGTCTCAACCCGTAAAAAAGCGGTTATTTTTGAGAGTTTGAGGGTTTAGGGGTACTACTAGTAATGCTCTTATTTGGTCGGTAATTCCAACTCGTATCGCCCCCGATTTGCTGCCCTGCCCTACTACTTGTGCCCGACGTGTCGCCTCTCCCCTTCGCTCCCACTTCTCCCCCCACCCCTCCAACCCAAACCCATCTCAGCTCGTCCGTTCCCCTCGTCTTCGCCACTGGACACGACCGCAAACCCTAGGCGCCGCCGCCCTCCGAGGCCCCAGGGTACGCCCGCCGCCGACCACCTAGACAGGCCCGCCGCGCCGCGCCGTGTGGTGGCTCCGGGCCAGGGTTGTTCCTTCTCATTTCGTTTTCGTGCGCGGGCGGATTTCCCGGCGATTTATTTCTGGGTGGTTCGTTGTGATTGGATCAGGGGAATTAAACTAGGAGGAGGAGGAGGAGATCAGGGGATTTAGGTCTAGCCCCCCCCCCCCCCCCATCCGCCGCAGCCGTTGCCTCCCGATCCGATCGCCTTCCTCTATGCTTACTTTGTTTCTGGTTTCAGATCAACCAGCTCGTTGAAGCAGCGCGAGAGTTGCCGACGTTCATCGCTGATGCCCGCTACACGCCTGACGTTACGTCTCCAACAGCTGATGGAGCATCTTGACCAAGAAGCCCAGTCCAGAGCTCACTTGGAGGAGGAGCTTGTCAAGGAGAGGCAGGCCAACGCTCTTTTGCAGGAGCAGCTTCGAAAGAAGAACGAAGATGAAGCCACGTACAAGCAGCAGATAGCAACTCTCATGCAGAGGAATCAAGCTGAAGCAAAGAAAAGCAAGAGTGACGCGGACAAGCTCCAAGACGAGATAAGGAAGCTCACTGGTGTTCTTAAGGCTAGGCATGAGGAAGACAAGCTAAACCGGGAGCGCATTCAAGGCGTCTTGAAGGCTTGGGATGATCGCAAAGCTGCTCGTGAAGCTCGTGAAGCTTCAACTGCTTCTGGTGGTATGTAGTTCCCTTGTGAATCATTTATATTTCCCTGGTTAGCTGTGGGTAATTGTTATCTATACTACTATATAGTGAACGAGTAGCAAAACATATGAACCGTTGGATCAGTGTGATCGGAGAGCTCTAATTGATTGATTCAAAAGTTAGGAAGTCGTGGCATCACATGCGCCATTGGATCAGGAAATCCAACGACCAATATTGGAGGGATTTGCAGTGAAGACCACTAACTCTGCCAGGCGTGTGATCTGACTTGCTCTAGAATTTTCAGCTAGCTAGACGTGGTCAACTGGGTACAGTCTAGGGAGTAGTTAAGGCTAGAAACATCTCAATGTGTGCATGTATAGGACTACCATAGCAGCGTTCTTTTTAAAAGGTACTAATACGTAACAGCATACTGTGGATGTACCGGACGGTTTCTTCATTTTTTTAAGGTAGTAGTAAGCACATTGTTAAAGGGGCGAGACATTTTCTAACAACCAAAGAAAATTATTTTTTTATTTTTGTTTCGGTCCTGGACACAGTCATGCAATAGAAATTAGGAAATATTCCGACTGAAGGGTGAGAAAAGGAGGAAAAATGAAAAGGTGAATAGTTGCTACATCAAGCTCCTTTTTTCTATATTTCAATTTTGAATTATTATTTCTAAACATTTCATGAGACAATAATAACATTTCTTTTTGAAGAACAACAGTTTGCATAAACAAGAAATTGTTTTGCTACATGATCTCCTATGAGAAAATAGGATTTTTCTTTTGAAAATCTCAATATAATTTGTCATAATATGTGCCTTTAGTTTTAATTTTAATGGTTTAGTATTTTGCGTATACATAAAAGTCTCACGGGCAAAGCACGTACAACTGACTAGTAGGATGTAGTTTAGCTGAGTAAAATGTACAGAGAGATGTACAGCCATAGTCCGATTCTGGGTGAGTAGAAAAATATGTCCAGTCCTACAATCACATACCGTGTTATCACCATGGCACTTGTTATTTGTGACCTCTAGTACAGAGAGTTTTATGTGCTGTATTTTTTTGAATGATCACAAATTATCCCAGTTAAGACAAGTTATATAATTCAAAATAACAACTAGTTTGCCCTTCTTTTTTTGGAGTGATCACAAATTATCCCAGTTAAGACAAGTTATATATTTCAGAATAACAACAAGTTATATAATTCAGAATAACTGTGCTCAAACTCCATTGGGGCCGATCCTGCTTCTCTACCACGGGATTCGGTTGGTGTGTAGAAGAATTAGCCTTGAGGAGCTTTTAGCAACTGTAGACAAGTTAACATCTGCCCTTTTGAAACTTGTAACACTCGTGGATCTGCGGCATTGTTGGTTGGCCACTTGAGTGGCCACTTGACTCGAGCGAGCGGCCAAGCTGAGAGTAGAAACCGCATCTTGGCAGGAGACTTCTTCCTGTATCAACCATGAAGTGATAAAAGAAGCAAACAGTCACAAGTAATGGTAGCTTAATATATTCTGGACCACATGTTCTGTTTACTTAACAAAGATTCTCTGCTCAAGAGGGGGTGGAAAGTGCCCAAAGAATGTGTATTGTGTGGTAAAGATGAATCTGTAGACCATTTGTTTTTTTTTTCATGCTCAGTTCAGGTGTGAACTGTTTTGGCAGGTGGATTAATTTTTTTGCTAAAAATGATCAGAAACTTGCTATGATTGGCGTGGGTGTTTTGATGTGGACTGTTTGGAAATGTCGCAATGCTGTCATCTTTGATGGCAAAAAATGTAATGATCTCTATGACATACTGGATTACTTGGTCTATTTTACAGACAAAGGACCAAGCAAGAAGAATGCTGGAGCTGGGGTCAAGACTTCTCGAACAGGTGGCAAGTGAGGTTTACAGGGCATCACAAGGATGGAGGATCAACGTTGCGAGGATTCAAGCCTGATGCTGCTTTGGCGGTGTGGATTTGTCTCCACAGGCGTTGATCTCCTTGTACTCCCTCCGTTCGGAATTACTTGTCACAAAAATGGATGTATCTACAACTAAAATACATCTAGATACATTCATTTCTTGGACGAGTAATTCCGAACGGAGGGAGTAATAGGTCTAGTCTGCTTGTTGATGCATGTTTTGCTTAGGTGACACTCCTGTTGTGCGCCTCCCTCCTGGTGGCTTTTGTTTAGAGGGCTTAACTCCTGCGTTGGATGCTGGCTCTTATTACTTTGGGCTTCCTTAGTTAGCTGTTTGCTGCGTTTTTCGTTTGTGTCTGTAGTTCTCATGACTTGCAGTGGTTGTTTGGATATGAAGTGTTAGACGTGAGATCTTGGAAAACTGGTTTCTAAAGGATTTTTAGGAAAACCTGTTTTTGTTAGTTTTTTCTGTTAAGATCAGGCTATACAATACCTGTTTGGATGGAAAAAGATAGGATAACACGTTTAGGCCTCCCGCTCCTCCCACACAGGCATGGCTCTCTCTGCTGATCGCCTCCTGCATGCTTCCAGTGTCCCCTTTCTCTGCATGCTGCTTGCTGCATGCTGCATGACGAGGACGAGATTGTATGCATACACTGGACGTAGTTGGAGAACAACAATGGCTTCCATGTTGAAGCTGCCCACAAGAACAAGCACGGGAGCATAGGCCATGGTGCTGACCTGCTGGAAACCCTCCGACGGTTGGACACGATGCCACACAGCAGGCGGAAGCAGCAGTGGCAGCGACACTGGTGCACGGCAGGGTGGAGGCGTGGCCCAGCTGGGCAAGGTGATGCCGAGCACGGGCATGGCGAACCAACTCTTGCAGTAGTTCGTTGTTGTCCATCGTCGCCTCGTCGATGCCAACAAGCTCAATGTTACCATTGTCATGGTGTCGGCGTTGGAACCGCGCCGCCAGTGCGCCCATTAGCATGTACGACGTCGCCGGCGTTGGAATCGCGCTGCCGGCGTGGCCACTAGCATGTACTATGAACATGACGTGTGGAACTCGCCAATGTTGGTCTATCCATCCAAATAGATCGTACGTGGACGATACGACTCGAGTATACAAAGAACTCGTTTTTAGAAAAACGACTAAGCTCGTTTTTTGGGCTTGTAGAAAACTGGGTAGTACTTATCCATGGTTTAGTTAGATGATCCAAACGTGGTTTTTGGCTGTTATAACTAAAATCGTGTTTATGCAAATCTGATTCTCTACAATCCCGCTATCCAACCAACCCCGCAGCTTGCTGCTTGGTTTCCCTTAATGGAATTCGGAGGGGGAAACCCTTCTTTAATAAAAAAAACTACTAGCACCTAAGAATTTATCAGATCTGAATGTACAAAGGTTGCACCCTAAACCCTAAACCCCTACTCGCCAAGAAGGTGCTGTTATATATAAATTAAAATTATGATGCCCAACTTTTATTTTTCTAGCAACTTGAACACTTTGCCATACATACATATTGAGCTCTGCAAGGTTGGTAGTCAAGGAACAAAAGTATGGCAACCTAATAAGGAGTAATAAAGTTCAATTGACCTTTATTTTTCTAGCAACTTGAACACTTTGTATTTTTGCATAGGCACAATCATATATCAAACTAACAATGTATACATAAGTCACATGGACACAACAGTAATCACAATTGAAACATCTGCAAACATGTGCAAAAGTATTACCCATTTACATGTACAGTAGATTCACCATGGCTGCCATGGGAGGGCCTTGGGAAAGAAGCAAGGGAGCTCACCTAGGGTTGATGCCATCGGAGAGGGGTACTCGGGGGTTCCGCCGGGGTCCGTCGATATCAGCTCCGGCGCTGAGGTCGACTCTGCAGCCGGTGGGGGTGCAACGTCGGGTGCGGGCGGGGATGCAGCTTCAGGGTGGTGTTCTGGAAGGGAACCGGCAGGGATTGCCCTGTAGATGCCGGATCTGGTGGTGGAGTGGTGAGGAACACTAGATGAAAAATAATATATCGTATGTCAGATTTGTTGGCTACTTCTAGATGCTTCCACTCTAGTGTAGTGTTTCTTTTCTTTTCTACCCTACCTGCTGTTTCTAGAGTTCTCTAGTTATAAGTAGCTGTGAGTAGATTGGTGAATCCTAAGTAATGTTTTCTAGAGTATTCCAGCTATAAGTAGAAGCATGTGAAGGCTTCCCAAAGCCCTATAAATAGAGGTCCTCACCTCTACTTTGTAACCCAGACTATCTACCCACGACCTATAATAGAACTTGTTGTTCTTATCTAAGATCTTGGAGTAGATCTTGTGCTCTAGGAGTTCTGGATTGAACTCTTGCTGCCATATCGGCCTACATTCGCCACTAGAGCGATATCTAGCGCAACATGTTGAAGTTGTTCCTTCAACACTTGTGTTGTACACATTGTAGCAGCAAGGTGGAGTTGCTCCTCCACAACCTTTGTGCTGTTTCAGGTGGTACCAGGGCCTCGTTGATCCATACTAGTTCTTGTTGTCCTCTTCGAGAGCAAGCTGCAGCAAGCAATGGAGCAACTGGAGAAGAGGATGGATGTTGCAGAACAACAAATCAAAGAACTGCCTGAAGATCTTAATCGGAGATTTGACTAGCTTGTTTAGATGATAAAAGGGTGCCCCCCTGCTACCAATGAAGGAGATTCATCTAAAGAAGAAGAAGATGTTCATCAAAGAAGAAGGAGAGGTAAATCTTGGAGCAAGACCGCCACAACAACATGTTGTTCAATGTGCTTCAAGAAGGCCAATTTATGTTGAAGCTTCTGAAGGTGAAGAATATGATGATGCCCTTGAAGAACCAAATCTCTACGCATAGCGGAGAGCACCCAATCCTACATATGCAAGAGATACATACAAGATGAAAGCTGAAATCCCAAGTTTTAATGGAAATGTTGATATTGAAGGGTGCCTAGATTGGTTATATGAAGTGGAGACTTTCTTTGAGGTCATGGAGGTTCCGGAAGATCATAGAGTTCCTTTGGTCGCATACAAGCTAAAAGGAGGAACCGGTGCATGGTGGCATCGCGTTCAAGAAGAGCGCGGGCTGAGAGGAGAACCTCATGTGAGAACTCGGCGGTGCCGTACGTTCGGTACTCGATCGGTGGAGCGCGAAGAAAGTTTGACTACATCAACCACATTGTGAAACGCTTTCGCTTTCGGTGTACAAGGGTACAAGGACATACTCTCCCCCTCGTTGCTATGCATCTCCATAGATAGATCATTGCGTGTGCGTAGAAATTTTTTTGTTTCCGTGCAACGTTTCCCAACATTTGAGCCTTGCAGAAAAGGAATACCATACGGAGTCTGAACGGAATAAAACTTCGCGATGATTTTTCTTGGACCAGAAGACACCCAGGGGACTTGGAGTCCAAGTCAGAAGAGCCATGAGGCAGCGGCAAGGGTGGGAGGCGCGCCCTAGGGGGGTGCCCCCTACCTTGTGGGCCCCTCGGGACTCCCCTGACCAAGATCTGTCCCCTATAAATTCACATATATTCCAAAACCACTAGAGGCATCCACGAAAACACTTTTCCACCGCCGCAACCTTCTATTCCCGTAAGATCTCATCTTGGGCCTTTTCTGGCATCTTGCCGGAGGGGGAATCAATCACGGCGGGCTTCAACATCAACTCCATTGCCCTTCCGTTGAAGCGTGAGTAGTTTACCTCAGACCTATGGGTCCATAGCTAGTAGCCATATGGCTTCTTCTCTCTCTTTGATTCTCAATACCATGTTCTCCTCGATGTTCTTGGAGATATATCCGATATAATCTTCTTTTGCAGTGTGTTTGTCGAGATCCGATGAATTGTGGATTTATGATTAGCTTATCTATGAATATTATTTGAATCTTCTCTCTATTCTTTTATGCATGATTTAATATCTTTGTATTTCTCTTTGAATTATCGATTTGGTTTGGCCAACTAGATTGGTTTTCTTGCAATGGGAGAGGTGCTTAACTTTGGGTTTAATCTTGCGTGATTTCACCCAGTGACAAAGTAGGGGTAGCGAGACACGTATTGCATTGTTGCCATCAAGGATAAAAAGATGGGGTTTTCATCATATTGCTTGAGTTAATTGATAATCCTCAAGTGCAAGGAATCATCGTAGCAATTTTCAAAGGTGGAAGTGATAAGTATGGAGTGTCGAATCCACAAGGAGCTAAAGGTAAGATCAATATTCTCTCAAGTCCTATTTGCCACTGATACGACTCTACGTACACCGAACGTTTGCTTTCATCTAGAAACGAGAGATAAAACTACGTTGTGGGTATGAAGAGGATAGCTTTGCATGATATAAGAGAACTAAAATATAAAAATATGTGATGTTAAGATAAAGTTAGAATATATTACAAATAGCAAGTGTGGAATAATGATGGGTCGGTGTGCGGAATTGTCCTAGGCACTTGTTAACAAGATCAGTAATCATTATTGCAATTTCATATGAGGGAGAGGCATAAGCTAACATACTTTCTCTACTTGGATCATATGCACTTATGATTGGAACTCTAGCAAGCATCCGCAACTACTAAAGATCATTAAGGTAAAACCCAACCATAGCATTAAAGTATCAAGTCCCCTTTATCCCATACGCAACAACCCCCTTACTCGGGTTTAAGCTTCTGTCACTCTAGCAACCCACTATAAGCGAATCATGAATGTATTGCAACACCCTACAGCGGGAATCCTTCACATGTGCTCGACACGGAAGGCACCATAGGACATCACCAAAATAAAACATACAACTCAAACCAATCTAGATCATCAATCAACCCAAAAGACAAAAGAAATCTACTCAAAACATCATAGGATGGAAACACATCATTGGATCATAATATGTGGATAAAGCAACATGTTCAAGTAGGGGATTACAGCGGGGTGCGGGAGAGTGGACCGCCGAAAAGAGATGAGGAAGGTGATGAAGATGGTGATGTTGATGAAGACGATCACCGCGGCGATGGTTCCCCCGATGGCACTATGGCGCCAGCGAGAGAGAGGGGGAGAGAGAGTCTCCCCCTTGTGCTCCCTCCTCCATGGCCTCCCCCCTAGATGGGGAGAGGTTCTCCCTCTGGTCCTTGGCCTGCATGGTGATGATGGCCCCCTCCGGCTTCCTCCTCCATGGTCTCCGGTAATGATGGCCCCCTCCGGCAGGGTGCCGGAGAGGGCCTAGATTGGTTTTTCGTGGCTACAGAGGCTTACGGCGGGGGAACTTCTGATCTCTCTTCTGTTCTGGGGTTTTAGGATTTATAGGAGGGGTTGGCGTTGGTTTCACGTCAGGGCCCCACGAGGCGATCACAAGGTCGGAGGGTGCGCCCTAGGGGGTGGGGGTGTTGGGGAACGTAGTAATAATTTAATTTTTTCCCTACGTGTCACCAAGATAAATCTAGGATATGCTAGCAATGATAGAGAGTGTGTGTGTATCTTAATACCCTTGAAGATCGCTAAGCGGAAGCATTGCAAGAACGGACGGCGCCTCCGCGTTCAAAACATGTACAGCCCGGGGACGTCTCCTCCTTGATCCAGCAAGGGGCGAGGAGAAGTTCAGGGAGTGCTCCAGCAGCACGACGGCGTGGTGGTGGAGCTTGCGGTTCTCCTGCAGGGCTTCGCCAAGCGCTACGTAGGAGAAGGAGGAGTTGGAGGGGGGAGGGCTGCGCCAGGGAAGGGGTGCGGCTGCCCTCCCACCCCCCACTATTTATAGGGGGAAGGGAAGAGGGGGCCGGCCCCCTAGATGCATCTAGAGGGGGGGAGCGGCCAGGAGGGGGACACTTGCCCCCCAAGCAAGGTGGAGGCGCACCCTCCCCTATGGTTTCCCAATCCTAGGCGCCTTGGGCCCTTGGGGGGGTGCGCACCAGCCCACTAGGGGGCTGGTTCCCTCCCATATTCAGCCCATTAAGTCCCCCGGGGCAGGTGGCCCCACCCGATTCCAGACACCTTTCGGTGGTCCCGGTACAATACCAATAACCCCCAGAAACCATTCTGGCGACTGAAACTGGACTTCCCATATATAAATATTCACATCCGGACCATTCTGGAACTCCTCGTGACGTCCGAGATCTCATCCGGGACTCCGAACAATCTTCGGTAACCACATACAATTTCCCATAACAACGCTAGCATCACCGAACCTTAAGTGTGTAGACCCTACGGGTTCATGAACCATGCAGACATGACCGAGACGTTCCCGACCAATAACCAACATCGCGATCTGGATACACATGTTGGCTCCCACATGTTCCACGATGATCTCATCGGATGAACCACGATGTCGGGGATTCAATCAATCCCGTATACAATCCCCTTTGTCCATCAGAATGTTACTTGCCCGAGATTCGATCGTCAGTATCCCCATACCTCGTTCAATCTCGTTACCGGCAAGTCTCTTTACTCGTTCCGTAACGCATGATCCCGTGGCTAACTCCTTAGTCACATTGAGCTCATTATGATGATGCATTGTGATACGTCTCCAACGTATCTATAAATTTTGATTGCTCCATGCTACTTTATCTACTGTTTTGGACTATATTGGGCTTTATTTCCCACTTTTATATTATTTTTGGGACTAACCTATTAACCGGAGGCCCAGCCCAGAATTGCTGTTTTTTTTTGCCTATTTCAGTGTTTCGAAGAAACGGAATATCAAACGGAGTCCAAACGGAATGAAACCTTCGGGAACGTGATTTTCTCACCGAACGTGATCCAGGAGACTTGGACCTTACTCCAAGGAACAAAAGAGGCGGTCACGAGGGTGGGGGGTGCGCCCCCCTAGGGCGCCCCCCCTGCCTCATGGGCCCCCTGTTGCTCCATCGACGTACTCCTTCCTCCTATATATACCTACGTACCCCCAAACGATCAGAACAGGAGCCAAAAACCTGATTCCACCACCGCAACTTCCTGTATCCACAAGATCCCATGTTGGGGCCTGTTCTGGAGCTCCACCGGAGGGAGCATCCACCACGGAGGGCTTCTACATCATCATCATAGCCTCTTTGATGAAGTGTGAGTAGTTTACTTCAGACCTTTGGGTCCATAGCTAGTAGCTATATGGCTTCTTCTCTCTTTTTGGATCTCAATACAATGTTCTCCCCCTCTCTCATGGAGATCTATTCCATGTAATCTTCTTCTTGCGGTGTGTTTGTTGAGACCGATGAATTGTGGGTTTATGATCAAGTTTATCTATGAACAATATTTGAATCTTCTCTGAATTCTTTTATGTATGATTGGTTATCTTTGCAAGTCTCTTCGAATTATCCGTTTGGTTTGGCCAACTAGATTGGTAGTTCTTGCAATGGGAGAAGTGCTTAGCTTTGGGTTCGATCTTGCGGTGTCCTTACCCAGTGACAAAAAGGGTTGCAAGGCACGTATTGTATTGTTGCCATCGAGGATAACAAGATGGGGTTTTATCATATTGCATGAATTTATCCCTCTACATCATGTCATCTTGCTTAAGGCGTTACTCTGTTTTTAACTTAATACTCTAGATGCATGCTGGATAGCGGTCGATGAGTGGAGTAATAGTAGTAGATGCAGGCAGGAGTCGGTCTACTTGTCTCAGACGTGATGCCTATATACATGATCATACCTAGATATTCTCATAAGTATGCTCAGTTTTGTCAATTGCTCAACAGTAATTTGTTCACCCACCGTAGAATACTTATGCTCTTGAGAGAAGCCACTAGTGAAACCTATGGCCCCCGGGTCTATTTTCATCATATCAATCTCCATCACTTTAATACTTGCTTTGTTTTTACTTTGCCTTTTACTTTGCACTTTGCATCTCTATATCAAAAATACCAAAAATATTATTTATCATCTCTATCAAATCTCACTCTCGTAAGTGACCGTGAAGGGATTGACAACCCCTAATCACGTTGGTTGCGAGGAGCTATTGTTTTGTGCAGGTACGAGGGACTCGCGCGTAGCCTCCTACTGGATTGATACCTTGGTTCTCAAAAACCAAGGGAAATACTTACGCTACTTGGCTACATCATCCTCTCCTCTTCGAGGAAATCCAACGCAGTGCTCAAGAGGTAGCAAGAAGAATTTCTGGCGCCGTTGCCGGGGAGGCTCACGCAAGAGCACCGTCAAAATCTACATACCAAGTGCCCATCACAATCCCTATCTCCCGCATTACATTATTTGCCATTTGCCTCTCGTTTTCCTCTCCCCCACTTCACCCTTGCCGTTTTATTCGCCCTCTCTTTCCCAATCTCTTCCTCTTTTTTCCGTTTGCCTTTTCTCGCTTGCCTTTTGTTTGCTCGTGTGTTAGTTTGCTTTCTTGTCGTTATGTCTGAAATTGGGGAAATTATTGCCGATATGGGCGATAATAATATCATAGAAAATTCTGAAGCTCCTGCTGAAGAATCCCCTACCTATCATACAAAAAGATTTCGAATTGGTAGTGGTAATATTATTGGAAAAGGAGTTATTCAAGATTTCTTTACTTGTGCTGGTGCTTTACCCTCTATGGGTGGTCCTATTCTCCATAGAACTAGTAGCCTTGCGGACGCTATTGCCATGCTTATCGTTGAACTTGAAAGGCAATTTATGCATATGCATCCTTCTATACAAATAATTTTCCTAGAATTTTATAATATTGAACACTCCTCTGTTAAGCGTGCCGCTACAATCTTTTTGGCTCATGAATCCAGATTTATAATAAAAGAAGCCAAAGAAATCTTTACGCATTATAGGGTGGACGCTAGCCGTCCTCCCATAGAATCTATCCTTTTTGATTAAGAACCCTCCCTAGGGTTTCCAAACCCTAGGCGCCTTGGGCCCTTGGGGGGCGCACCAGCCAACTAGGGGGCTGGTTCCCTCCCATATTCAGCCCATTAAGTCCCCCGGGGAAGGTGGCCCCACCTAGTGGACCTCCGGACACCTTTCGGTGGTCCCGGTACAATACCGATAACCCCCGAAACCATTTCGGCGACTGGAACTGGACTTCCCATATATAAATTTTCACATCCGGACCATTCCGGAACTCCTCGTGACGTCCGGGATCTCATCCGGGACTCCGAAAAGCCTTCGGTAACCACATACAATTTCCCATAACAACTCTAGCGTCACCGAACCTTAAGTGTGTAGACCCTACGGGTTCGGGAACCATGCAGACATGACCGAGACGTTCTCCGGCCAATAACCAACATCGGGATCTGGATACCCATGTTGGCTCCCACATGTTCCACAATGATCTCATCGGATGAACCACGATGTCGGGGATTCAATCAATCCCGTATACAATCCCATCTGTCCATCGGTATGTTACTTGTCTGAGATTCGATTGTCGGTATCCCCGTACCTTGTTCAATCTCGTCACCGACAAGTCTCTTTACTCGTTCCATAACGCATGATCCCGTGGCTAACTCCTTAGTCACATTGAGCTCATTATGATGATGCATTACCGAGTGGGCCCAGAGATACCTCTCTGTCATACGGAGTGACAAATCCCAGTCTCGATTCGTGCCAACCCAACAGACACTTTCGGAGACACCTGTAGTGCACCTTTATAGCCACCTAGTTACGTTGTGACGTTTGATAAACCCAAAGCATTGCTACGGTATCCAGGAGTTGCACAATCTCTTGGTCTAAGGAAATGATACTTAACACTAGAAAAAGCTCTAGCAAACGAACTACACGATCTTGTGCTATGCTCAGGATTGGGTCTTGTCCATCACATCATTCTCCTAATGATGTGATCCCGTTATCAATGACATCCAATGTAGATGGTCAGGAAACCACAGCCATCTACTGATCAACGAGCTAGTCAACTAGAGGCTTACTAGGGACATGAAGTAGTATATGCATTCACACAAGTATTATGGTTTCCGGTTAATACAATTATAGCATGAATAATAGATTATTATCCTGAACAAGGAAATATAATAATAACTGTTTTATTATTGCCTCTAGGGAAAATTTCCAATAGGGGCGCCCTCCACCCTTGTGGTTAGCCCGGGACACTTCTTTCGCATCTTTTTCTTCCAGTATTTTTTATATTTTCCAGAAAAATTATCCTTTAATGTTCCGCTCGTTCCGAGAACTTTTATTTCTGCACAAAAACAACACCACAGTAGTTCTGCTGAAAACAACGTCAGTCTGGGTTAGTTCTAATCAAATCATACCAAAATTATATAGAATTGTTGTAAACATGGCATGAATACTTCGTAAACTAGATGACGCCCCGCGCGTTGCTGCGGGAATTCTTAGTCCTATGCATATGATAATACATAAATTGAATATCTTTGTTGCGTAGTAGATGTATGATCTTAGGATGAAAATAAATAAAATAGACACAGTTTTGGAGTGTAATTATATAGTAGCAAACTGTTTATTATTTGATACTTTAATAAATATATGGCATAATTAATCTCATATGATTTATATACAAACCAATGTATATACACACAATATATTCTAAAATGAAGACGACACAGAACGTCATGTAAAAATTGTCGTTTTGAGATACTTATGTGTATGGCTCCTGGTTTAAATCAGTCTTCTGCATCTTAGTACATAAGTTCTACGAATTATAGCCAAGTAGGTGCTACATAAGTTTAGAGAAGGAAGCCTTGAGACAATTAGCAAGGGTACCACAAATGAAATTTTAGAAGTTCAGTGGAAATAGCACCACCTGATAGCTATATCAAATGCTTAATGGAGAAAACTAATTACGCTTCTGGTTTCACTCCAGGGCTTCAAAGCTTGTGTGGAGTCATTTAATAAGCACATCCCTACAAACCAGCATGAATACGAAATTAGATAAAACAATTTGATAACAACCCTGAAGAATAACTAATGACCATGCATCATTGGGATAGCAAATAGTACAAACACCCATTCATCTATGTGTCTGGCAAAAAACAATCAGCAAACCATGTAGAATAACCTCATAGTTAGTAAGATAGTAGAGTAGGATTATGAATGGAGCCATGGAGGAATCAGGAAGTACCTGACATGAATAAGATGGCCTGATATTAGCAGATACATAAGGAACTCCAAATTTCGCCCAACATTATAACTTTGTATGAGCGGAAACATACATGCATAAAACAAAAATTTAACATCCCCCGCGAGGTAAATTAGTGATATATAATTAGGTATTAAGGTAAGGGATTAGTTACCATCTCATGGGCTAGTTATTGGGACTATCGAAGGAAAGGTACTCCCGAACGACACCAAGATGCATGCCGGTGGATGGTGTATTACATGCTCTACTCCATGGGGCGGATCGAGTACCGCTAGCTTCATGGGGCGGATCGACCCCCGGCACCGCTAGCTTCCGGCCTAAGCGGTGGACCAATGATAACGACAGGTTCTACAGCGCAAGTTCATGGTGTTCCACAGTGCTGCGGCTCTTCCTAGGCAAGGACCTGGCGTACCTGGAGATGAAGATGGTGTTGGGCATCTTGTGCAGGTTCTTTAGGTTCGAGTTTGCGGAGGGCCATGCCGTCAAGTAGCTATGATGAGCTGGTGACCATTCTCTCGGTGGCGCATGGTCTGAAGGTCCGCATCTTCAGGTTACATTTGTTTGGTGGAGAAGATGAAGATAAACAGAGCCAGTTGTTGGAGGAGTTAATTGGGGAGATGGAAAGAAAAATTGACGTGAGATGATGGAGATTTTATGCCATATACTCCATGAAAAATCAATCGGTGGAGGAGTTGATTGGGGATACATAGGGTCGCAAAAACGTTGGTACTAATTGCAAGTGGGCCGCGTGGTGGATTGAGTAATTAGTGTTTTGATTACGATAAAAAAAACTGGCCGATGTTTGGAATAATTGAGCGTTGATGTGTCATGCATGCTGACATGGACAGTGTAGCGCTGATGTGTCATACATGGTGATGTGGACAGTGTGCATGTAGAGAGAATTGGTAGTAGTGGGGATCAACTTCTTAAGAATATAGGATTATAGATACATCAGAGACGTATCATTAATTCCTTTACATCATGTCATCTTACTTAAGGCGTTACTCCGTTCTTTATGAACTTAATACTCTAGATGCATGCTGGATAGCGGTCGATGTGTGGAGTAATAGCAGTAGATGCAGGCAGGAGTCGGTCTACTTGACATGGACGTGATGCCTATATGCATAATCATTGCCTTGGATATCGTCATAACTTTACGCTTTTCTATCAATTGCTCGACAGTAATTTGTTCAGGCACCATAATATTTGCCTTCATGAGAGAAGCCTCTAGTGAAACCTATGCCTCCCGGGTATATTTTTCATCATATTACTTTCGGATCAACTATTTTGCAATATTTTATTTTCAGATATATATACCAAAAAACCAAAAATATTTTATCTTTTATTTATCTATCTCTATCAGATCTCACCTTTGCAAGTGACCGTGAAGGGATTAACAACCCCTTTATCACGTTGGGTGCAAGTGTTTGATTGTTTGTGCAGGTGTTGGTGATTTGTGCGTTCTTCTCCTACTGGATTGATACCTTGGTTCTTAACTGAGGGAAATACTTACCTCTATTGTGCTGCATCACCCTTTCCTCTTCAAGGGAAAAATCAACGCAAGCTCAAGAAGTAGCAAACCACAACACTGGTCCATCACTACAAAAAAAAGACACATCCGTGACATTTTGGGCCGAACAAATTTTTTTCTATCATACTTATGACACTTCTATGACAATAATTGTGACAAAACACGGTACCATCATAGATGTGGTGGGGTCCTACTTCTATGACAAAAAATAATGATAGAAAATGGGCTTTTCATCCTGGGCGGGCCGGAGACGTAGCTGCATGACATTCTTTGGGCCGTCCATGACAGAAAAAACCGTGGTAGAAGCGAGGGCGAGGAAAATATCGGGGTGTTCCCAGTTACGGTGGGTGATCAGGGCCGAGCGATGCGCGTTTCTCTCATACACGCACGCGCGTGGGTGCGAGGCGTTGGGCTCTAACTGAACCCGAGCGAGGCGTTGGGCTCTAACTGAACCCGAGCGATTGCACTGCAGGCTACGCGCTCCTGAACCCGAGCGATCGATCGATGGCTGTTAACTTAACCCCGTCGAGCGATTCCTTCGCTACTTCTGCTAACTGAAGCCGATCGATGCTGCCTCTGGATGAACAGTGAGCATTGCTAGGGGGGTTTGGATGAACAGTTCCCGCTGGGGGTGGATGAATAGGACCTTGATCGATCGAGCCGGTTGGGGCTGGATGAACAGGACCCCGTGGAGGGCTGGATGAACAGGACCACCCCGTGGAGGGCAGGATGAATAGTAGACGGTGGAGGCTGAATGAACAGTAGCCCGTGGAGGGGTGGTTGAACAGGAGCCCATGGAGAGGGCTGGTTGAACAGTAGCCGGTGGAGTAGCGCGCGGTGGAGTCTGGATGAACAGTCGTAGGTGGAGGCAGGAGGAGGTCGACGGTGGATGAACAGTAGCCCGTGGAGGCTGGAGGGGGTCGACGATGGAGATGAACGGTATCTCGTGGAGTCCCGTTTTGCGGTACGCCACACCCCTCCCGATGAACAGGACCCCCGTTTCGACCGTCGCGCTCCAAAAGAAGTACGTTCCCTCCGTTTTGCGGTACGCAACATCCCTCCCGATCAACAAGACCCCCGTTTCGACCGTAGGAGGTCCGTTTCCTCTGTTTTGCGGTACGCCAGACCCCTTCCGATGAACAGGATCCCGTTTCGACAGTGGCCGGTCAAACACAAGGTCGTTTCCTCCGTTCTACGGTACTCCAGGCCTCGTTTCCATTGGCTGTTCCGTCCAAGCTCTCCCGATGAACACGACCGTTCTAACCCAGCCAATTCGCTCCCGATGAACATGACGACGACGCTGTTTCTCCGTTCTGACCCAGCCATGTGATACGTCTCCGTCGTATCTATAATTGTTGATTGTTTCATGCCAATATTATTCACTTTCATATACTTTTTTGGCAACTTTTTATATTATTTTTGGGACTAACTTATTGATCCAGTGCCCAGTGCCAGTTCTTGTCTGTTGCATGTTTTATGTTTCGCAGAATATCCATATCAAACGGAGTCCAAACGGGATAAAAATGGACGGAGCTTATTTTTGGAAAATATGGAAAATTCCAGAAGAAAAATCCATGCGAGACGGTGCCCGAGGTGGTCACGAGGCAGGGGCCCACGCCCGTACCAGGAGGGCGCGCCCCTACCCTCGTGAGCCCACCGTAAGGCGGTTGACGCTCTTCTTTTGCCGCAAGAAAGCTAATATTCGGGAAAAAAATCAAGGCGAAGGTTTCAGGCCAATCGGAGTTACGGATCTCCATATATATGCGAAACGGTGAAACAAAGCCAGAAGAGAACGCAGAAACAGAGAGATAGATCCAATCTCGGAGGGGCTCTTGCCCCTCCCACGCCATGGGAGCCAAGGACCAGAGGGGAAACCCTTCTCCCATCTAGGGAGAAGGTCAAGGAAGAATAAGAAGAAGGGGGTCTCTCTCCCCCTTGCTTCCCGTGCCGTCGGAACGCTGCCGGGGGCCATCGTCATCACCGCGATCTTCACCAACACCTCCATCATCTTCACCAACACCTCCATCACCTTACCCCATCTATATCCAGCGGTCTACTCTCCCGCAACCCGCTGTACCCTCTACTTGAACATGGTGCTTTATGCTTCATATTATTATCCAATGATGTGTTGCCATCCTATGATGTCTGAGTAGATTTTCATTGTCCTATCGGTGATTGATGAATTGCTATGATTGGTTTGAGTTGCATGTTTTATTATTGGTGCTGTCCTATTGTTCCCTCCATGTCGCGCAAGCGTGAGGGATTCCCGCTATAGGGTTTGCAATATGTTTATGATTTGCTTATGGTGGGTGGCGTGAGTGACAGAAGCACAGACCCGAGTAAGTAGGTTGTTTGCGTATGGGATAAAAGGGGACTTGATGCTTTAATGCTATGGTTGGGTTTTACCTTAATGAATCTTTAGTAGTTGCGGATGCTTGCTAGAGTTCCAACCATAAGTGCATAGAATTCCAAGTAAGGGATGATATGTTAGCTTATGCTTCTCCCTCAAATAGAATTGCAATAGTGATTACCGGTCTAGTAACGTATTCAATTGCTTAGGGACAATTCCATAACTCCTACCACCACTTTTCCACACTCGCTATATTTACTTTATTGCATCTTTATCTAAACAGCCCCTAGTTTTTATTTACGCATTCTTTATTCTCTTCCAAGCCTATCCATCAACACCTACAAAGTACTTCTAGTTTCATACTTGTTTTAGGTAAATCGAACGTCAAGCGTGCGTAGAGTCATATCAGTGGCAGATAGGACTTGAGAGAGTATTTGTTCTACCTTTAGCTCCTCGTTGGGTTCGACACTCTTACTTATCGAAAGAGGCTACAACTATCCCGTATACTTGCGGGTTATCAAGATCTTTTTCTGGCGCCGTTGCCGGGGAGTCATGGCGTGGGGTGAATATTCTCGTGTGTGCTTGTTTGCTTTATCACTAAGTAATTTTTATTTGCTGTCCTTAGTTGTTTTCTATCTTTAGTTATGGGTAGGAAATGCAAAATACCAAAAAACTAGTTGTACCTACTGCTCCAATGGTTGAAGAACCACTCAAAATCTATCACACTATTGAAGCTTTTTACTTGGATCATCTTCGATCCCTTTGTGCTCGTGTTGAAACCCCCACTAGTTTAGTTGAGGGCAAATCTTTAGATGAGCATGCTTGTTTTGTGCGACACCGTATATCTGAAAAAGGAAACTATTATGGGACCAAATTCAACGTTTACAATGCTATGCTTGGAATTTATGTTGGGAATATTATTTTACTTGTTGTTCTGAAAACCCTAAAAAACACCTTCCCTACCAATGTGAGTTTATTGATAATGGGATCTTATCTTCGTATGCTAAGGGTGTTTATAGTTACTATGATGTTCAACAAATTGAAGAATTTGTTGCTTTTAAGGGTGCTTTTGAAATTGCTACTTTGATTGAAAAGTATGATGCTACTCTTTACAATTCTAAAATTTTTGCCATACTTGAATATTGTTATGAGAATTATGCTTCTAATACCTATGTTAAACAATATATCGAGGCTTACCCCACTGTCCAAGAAGAGACTAATATTTTGTAGGAGCCTATGGAAGAGGAAATTGATGAAACTATGAGCTCATTGGATAAAAAAGATGATGAGGAGAGCGAAGAACAAAAGGAGGAAGAGTGGATTGATCACCTGTGCCCACCTTCTAATGAGAGTAACTCTTCAACTCATACACTGTTTAATTCCCCTTCGTGCTTACCGAAGGATGATTGCTATGATGACTATTATGATCCCATTAATTCTCTTGAAATATGCCTTTTTGATGATGCTTTCTATGCTTGTGGCCAAGATGCCAATATGAATTATGCTTATGGATATGAACTTGCTATAGTTCCTTATGTTAAACATGAAATTGTTGCTATTGCACCCACGCATTATAGTCCTATTATCTTTTTGAATTCTCCAAACTACACTATATCGGAGAAGTTTGTGCTTATTAAGGATTATATTGATGGGTTGCCTTTTACCACTGCACATGATGATTTTGATGAATATAATAGGCATGTGCTTGCTGCTCCTACTTGCAATTATTATGAGAGAGGAACCATATCTCCACCTCTCTATGTTTCTAATATGATAGAATTGCAAGAAATTGCTTATACTATGCATTGGCCTTTACTTGGTGTCCATGAATTGTTCTTTTATGACATGTCGATGCATAGGAAGAGAGTTAGACTTCGTTGTTGCATGATATATACTTTGTGCTCACTACTAAATTACAAATCATTGTTAATTAAAATTGGCTTTGATATACCTTGGGATTCGGGTGGATTCATTATTTGAGCACTAAATGCCTAGCTTAATGGCTTTAAAGAAAGCGCTGCCAGGGAGACAACCCGGAAGTTTTAGAGAGTCATTTATTTCTGTTGAGTGCTTTCATATAGTTTAAAAACAACAAAAATAAAGAGGGGAACCCAAAAATTTTTAAAAAGAGAAGTGAAAGTGAGAGAGACGAGCATTGTGAAAGTGGGGGACGTCCTTGAACTTTGTTCATGCCCATGCGAACTTTGTGAATCTTAATTACAGAAAATTTTCAATAAAAATAATTATCCCCTTGTACAATTCCATTGTATTATAAAAATAATGTGCTAAGGTTTGCCTTTAGATTGTTTACAATGCTTGTTGGTTTGTACGGTGCAGGACAGAAACTTTGACTGTAGTGCGCGATTTTATATTTTTTGCTGGAACGTCATTTGGTTCTTATTCCTTTTGCACTGTCTTTCTATACAACTTGTTTATTTTTCCTAATTTTAGTAGAATTTTTGGGGTACCAGAAGTATGGTGGATGTTCAGATTGCTACAGACTGTTCTGTTTTTGACAGATTCTGTTTTTGATGCATAGTTTGCTTGTTTTGATGAATCTATCTATTTATATCAGTGGATTAAGCCATGAAAAATTTATATTACAGTAGACACAATGCAAAAACAAAATATGAATTCGTTTGCAATAGTACTTAGAGTGGTGATTTGCTTTATTATACTAACGTATCTTACCGAGTTTTCTGTTGAAGTTTTGTGTGGATGTAGTGTCTAATCAAGGATGTTTCGATGTGAGAAGAAGGAAGAGAAGCAATAGCTCAAGCTTGGGGATGCCCGAGGCACCCCAAGTAAATATTCAAGGAGACTCAAGCGTCTAAGCTTGGGGATGCTGGGGAGGCATCCCCTCTTTCTTCAACAAGTATCGGTATGTTTCGGATTCGTTTCGTTCATGCATTATGTGCAAGTCTTGGAGCGTCTTTTGCAATTTGGTTTTTATTTTTATTTTATGCACCATGCTGGTATGAGATAGTCCTTGGTTGATTTATAGAATGCTCATTGCACTTCACTTAAATCTTTTTAGTATGGCTTTATAGAATGCTTCATGTACTTCACTTATATCATTTGAAGCTGGATTGCCTGTTTCTCTTTACATGGAAAACCGCCATTTGCAGAATGCTCTTTTGATTCACTTATATTTGTTAGAGCGTGGGCATATCTTTTGTAGAAAGAATTAAACTCTCTTGCTTCACTTATATCAATTTAGAGAGATGACAGGAATTGGTCATTCACATGGTTAGTCATAAAATCCTACATAAACTTGTAGATCGCTGAGTATGATATGTTTGATTCCTTGCAATAGTCTTGCGATATAAAGGTGGTGATATTAGAGTCATGCTAGTGGGTGGTTGTGGATTGTAGAGACACTTGTGTTGAGGTTTGTGATTCCCGTAGCATGCACGTATGGTGAACCGCTTTGTGATGAAGTTGGAGCACAATTTTATTTATTGATTGTCTTCCTTATGAGTGGCGGTCGGGGACGAGCGATGGTCTTTTCCTACCAATCTATCCCCCTAGGAGCATGCGCGTAGTACTTTGTTTTCAACGGCTTGTAGATTTTTGCAATAAGTATATGAGTTATTTATGACTAATGTTGAGTCCATGGATTATACGCACTCTCACCTTCCATCATTGCTAGCCTCTTCGGTATCGTGCATTGCCCTTTGTCACCTCGAGATTCAGTGCAAACTTCGCCGGTGCATCCAAACCACGTGGTATGATACGCTCTGTGACACATAAGCCTCCTTATATCTTCCTCAAAACAGCCACCATACCTACCTATCATGGCATTTCCATAGCCATTCTAAGATATATTGCCATGCAACTTCCATCATCATCATATACATGACTTGAGCATTCATTGTCATATTGCTTTGCATGATCGTAAGATAGCTAGCATGACGTTTTCATGGCTCATCCCTTTTTTGATGTCATTGCTATGCTAGATCATTGCACATCCCGGTACACCGCCGGAAGCATTCATATAGAGTCATATCTTTGTTCTAGATATTGAATTGTAAGTAAATAAAAGTGTGATGATCATCATTATTAGAGCATTGCGCCAGTGAGGAAAGGATGATGGAGACTATGATTCCCCCACAAGTCGGGATGAGACTCCGGACTTTATGAAAAATAAAAGAGGCCAAAGAAGCCCAAATAATAATAAAAAAAGAGGCCAAAGAAGCCCACCAAAAAAATAGAAAAAAAGAGAAAATAAAAAAGAGAGAAAAAGAGAGAAGGGGCAATGTTACTATCCTTTTACCACACTTGTGCTTCAGAGTAGCACCATGTTCTTCATATAGAGAGTCTCCTATGCTTTCACTTTCATATACTAGTGGAAATTTTCATTAAAGAACTTGGCTTGTATATTCCGATGATGGGATTCCTCAAATGCCCGAGATCTTCATGAGCAAGCAAGTTGGATGCACACCCACTTAGTTTTCAGTTTGAGCTTTCATACACTTATAGCTCTAGTGCATCCGTTGCATGGCAATCCCTACTCACTCACATTGATATCTATTGATGGGCATCTCCATAGCCTGTTGATACGCCTAGTTGATGTGAGACTTTCTCCCTTTTTGTCTTCTCCACATAACCCCCACCATCATATTCTATTCCACCTATAGTGCTATATCCATGGCTCACGCTCATGTATTGCATGTAAGTTGAAAAAGTTTGAGATTATTAAAGTATGAAACAATTGCTTGGCTTGTCATCGGGGTTGTGCATGATAAAATACTTTGTGTGATGAAGATAGAGCAACAGCCAGACTATATGATTTTGTAGGGATAACTTTCTTTGGCCATGTTGTTTTGAAAAGACATGATTTCTTTATTGGTACGCTCGAAGTATTATTGCTTTTACGTCAAATGATAGACTATTGCTTTAAATCACTCATGTCTTAATATTCATGCCATGATTAGACATAAGATCAAGATTATGCTAGGTAGCATTCCACATCAAAAAATTGTTCTTTTTTATCATTTACCTACTCAAGGATGAGCAGGAATTAAGCTTGGGGATGCAGATACGTCTCCGTCGTATCTATAATTTTTGATTGTTCCATGCCAATATTATTCACTTTCATATACTTTTTGGCAACTTTTTATATTATTTTGGGACTAACTTATTGATCCAGTGCCCAGTGCCAGTTCCTGTCTGTTGCATCTTTTATGTTTCGCAGAATATCCATATCAAACGGAGTCCAAACGGGATAAAAACGGACGTAGCTTATTTTTGGAAAATATGGAAAATTCCGGAAGAAAAATCCACGTGAGACGGTGCCCGAGGTGGTCACGAGGTAGGGGGGCATGCCCGTACCAGGAGGGCGCACCACTACCCTCATGAGCCCACCGTAAGGCGGTTGACGCTCTTCTTTTGCCGCAAGAAAGCTAATATTCGGAAAAAAAATCAAGGCTAAGGTTTCAGGCCAATCGGAGTTACGGATCTCCATATATACGCGAAACGGTGAAACAAAGCCAGAACAAAACGCAGAAACAGAGAGATAGATCCAATCTCGGAGGGGCTCTTGCCCCTCCCACGCCATGGGAGCCAAGGACCAGAGGGGAAACCCTTCTCCCATCTAGGGAGAAGGTCAAGGAAGAAGAAGAAAAAGAAGGGGGATCTCTCCCCCTTGCTTCCCGTGGCGCCGGAACGCTGCCGGGGGCCATCGTCATCACCGCGATCTTCACCAACACCTCCATCATCTTCACCAACACCTCCATCACCTTCCCCCATCTATATCCAGCGGTCCACTCTCCCGCAACCCGCTGTACCCTCTACTTGAACATGGTGCTTTATGCTTCATATTATTATCCAATGATGTGTTGCCATCCTATGATGTCTGAGTAGATTTTCGTTGTCCTATCGGTGATTGATGAATTGCTATGATTGGTTTGAGTTGCATGTTTTATTATTGGTGTTGTCCTATTGTGCCCTCCGTGTCACGCAAGCATGAGGGATTCCCGCTGTAGGGTTTGCAATATGTTTATGATTTGCTTATGGTGGGTGGCGTGAGTGACAGAAGCACAGACCCGAGTAAGTAGGTCGTTTACATATGGGATAAAAGGGGACTTGATGCTTTAATGCTATGGTTGGGTTTTACCTTAATGAATCTTTAGTAGTTGCTGATGCTTGCTAGAGTTCCAACCATAAGTGCATAGAATTCCAAGTAAGGGATGATATGTTAGCTTATGCTTCTCCCTCAAATAGAATTGCAATAGTGATTACCGGTCTAGTAACGTAGTCAATTGCTTAGGGACAATTCCACAACTCCTACCACCACTTTTCCACACTCGCTATATTTACTTTATTGCATCTTTATCTAAACAGCCCCTAGTTTTTATTTACGCATTCTTTATTCTCTTGCAAACCTATCCAACAACACCTACAAAGTACTTCTAGTTTCATACTTGTTTTAGGTAAATCGAACGTCAAGCGTGCGTAGAGTCATATCAGTGGCAGATAGGACTTGAGAGAGTATTTGTTCTACCTTTAGCTCCTCGTTGGGTTCAACACTCTTACTTATCGAAAGAGGCTACAACTATCCCGTATACTTGCGGGTTATAAAGACCTTTTTCTGGCGCCGTTGCCGAGGAGTCATATAGTGGGGTGAATATTCTTGTGTGTCGTTGTTTGCTTTATCACTAAGTAATTTTTATTTGCTATCCTTAGTTGTTTTCTATCTTTAGTTATGGGTAGGAAACGCAAAATACCAAAAAAAATAGTTGTACCTACTGCTCCAATGGTTGAAGAACCACTCAAAATCTATCACACTATTGAAGCTTTTTACTTGGATCATCTTCGATCCCTTTGTGCTCGTGCTGAAACCCCCACTAGTTTAGTTGAGGGCAAATCTTTAGATAAGCATGCTTGTTTTGTGCCACACCGTATATTTGAAAAAGGGAAACTATTATGGGATCAAATTCAACGTTTACAATGCTGTGCTTGGAATTTATGTTGGGAATATGATTTTACTTGTTGTTCTGAAAACCCTAAAAAACACCTTCCCTACCAATGTGAGTTTATTGATAATGGGATCTTATCTTCGTATGCTAAGGGTGTTTATAGTTACTATGATGTTCAACAAATTGAAGAATTTGTTGCTTTTAAGGGTGCTTTTGAAATTGCTACTTTGATTGAAAAGTATGATGCTACTCTTTACAATTCTGAAAATTTTGCCATACTTGAATATTGTTATGAGAATTATGCTTCTAATACCTATGTTAAACAATATATCGAGGCTAACCCCGCTGTCCAAGAAGAGACTAATATTTTGCAGGAGCCTATGGAAGAGGAAATTGATGAAACTATGAGCTCATTGGATGAAAAAGATGATGAGGAGAGCGATGAACAAAAGGAGGAAGAGTGGATTGATCACCCGTGCCCACCTTCTAATGAGAGTAACTCTTCAACTCATACATTGTTTAATTCCCCTTCGTGCTTACCGAAGGATGATTGCTATGATGACTATTATGATCCCATTAATTCTCTTGAAATATCCATTTTTGATGATGCTTGCTATGCTTGTGGCCAAGATGCCAATATGAATTATGCTTATGGAGATGAACTTGCTATAGTTCCTTATGTTAAACATGAAATTGTTGCTATTGCACCCACGCATGATAGTCCTATTATCCTTTTGAAATCTCCAAACTACACTATATCGGAGAAGTTTGTGCTTATTAAGGATTATATTGATGGGTTGCCTTTTACCACTACACATGATGATTTTGATGAATATAATATGCATGTGCTTGCTGCTCCTACTTGCAATTATTATGAGAGAGGAACCATATCTCCACCTCTCTATGTTTCTAATATGATAGAATTGCAAGAAACTGCTTATACTATGCATTGGCCTTTACTTGGTGTACATGAATTGTTCTTTTATGACATGCTGATGCATAGGAAGAGAGTTAGACTTCTTTGTTGCATGATATATACTTTGTGCTCACTACTAAATTACAAATCATTGTTAATTAAAATTGGCTTTGATATACCTTGGGATCCGGGTGGATTCATTATTTGAGCACTAAATGCCTAGCTTAATGGCTTTAAAGAAAGTGCTGCCAGGGAGACAACCCGGAAGTTTTAGAGAGTCATTTATTTCTGTTGAGTGCTTTCATATAGTTTTAAAACAACAAAAATAAAGAGAGGAACCCAAAACTTTTCAAAAAGAGAAGTGAAAGTGAGAGAGACGAGCATTGTGAAAGTGGGGGGCGTCCTTGAACTTTGTTCATGCCCATGGGAACTTTGTGAATCTTAATTACAGAAACTTTTCAATAAAAATAATTATCCCCTTGTACAATTCCATTGTATTATAAAAATATGTGCTAAGGTTTGCCTTTAGGATGTTTACAATGCTTGTTGGTTTGTACGGTGCAGGACAGAAACTTTGACTGTAGTGCGTGATTTTATATTTTTTGCTGGAACGTCATTTGGTTCTTATTCCTTTTGCACTGTCTTGCTATACAACTTGTTTATTTTTTCTAATTTTGGTAGAATTTTTGGGGTACCATAAGTATGGTGGATGTTCATATTGCTACTGACTGTTCTGTTTTTGACAGATTCTATTTTTGATGCATAGTTTGCTTGTTTTGATGAATCTATCTATTTATATCAGTGGATTAAGCCATGAAAAAGTTATATTACAGTAGAAAAAATGCAAAAACAAAATATGAATTGGTTTGCAACAATACTTAGAGTGGTGATTTGCTTTATTATACTAATAGATCTTACCGAGATTTCTGTTGAAGTTTTGTGTGGATGTAGTGTCAAATCGAGGATGTTTCGATGTGAGAAGAAGAAAGAGAGGCAAGAGCTCAAGCTTGGGGATGCCCGAGGCACCCCAAGTAAATATTCAAGGAGACTCAAGCGTCTAAGCTTGGGGATGCTGGGGAGGCATCCCCTCTTTCTTCAACAAGTATCGGTATGTTTCGGATTTGTTTCGTTCATGCATTATGTGCAAGTCTTGGAGCGTCTTTTGCAATTAGGTTTTTATTTTTCTTTTATGCACCATGCTGGTATGAGATAGTCCTTGGTTGATTTATAGAATGCCCATTGCACTTCACTTAAATCTCTTGAGTATGGCTTTATAGAATGCTTCATGTACTTCACTTATATCATTTGAAGCTGGATTGCCTGTTTCTCTTTACATGGAAAACCGCCATTTGCAGAATGCTCTTTTGATTCACTTATATTTGTTAGAGCGTGGGAATATCTTTTGTAGAAATAATTAAACTCTCTTGCTTCACTTATATCAATTTAGAGAGATGACAGGAATTGGTCATTCACATGGTTAGTCATAAAATCCTACATAAACTTGTAGATCGCTGAATATGATATGTTTGATTCCTTGCAATAGTTTTGCGATACAAAGGTGGTGATATTAGAGTCATGCTAGTGGGTGGTTGTTGATTGTAGAGACACTTGTGTTGAGGTTTGTGATTCCCGTAGCATGCATGTATGGTGAACCGCTTTGTGATGAATTGGAGCACAATTTTATTTATTGATTGTCTTCCTTATGAGTGGCGGTCGGGGACGAGCGATGGTCTTTTCCTACCAATCTATCCCCCTAGGAGCATGCACGTAGTACTTTGTTTTCAAAGGCTTGTAGATTTTTGCAATAAGTATATGAGTTCTTTATGACTAATGTTGAGTCCATGGATTATACGCACTCTCACCTTCCATCATTGCTAGCCTCTTTGGTACCGTGCATTGCCCTTTCTCACCTCGAGAGTCGGTGCAAACTTCGCCGGTGCATCCAAACCCTGTGATATGATACGCTCTGTCACACATAAGCCTACTTATATCTTCCTCAAAACAGCCACCATACCTACCTATCATGGCATTTCCATAGCCATTCTGAGATATATTGCCATGCAACTTCCATCATCATCATATACATGACTTGAGCATTCATTGTCATATTGCTTTGCATGATCGTAAGATAGCTAGCATGACGTTTTCATGGCTCGTCCTTTTTTGATGTCATTGCTATGCTAGATCATTGCACATCCCGGTACACCGCCGAAAGCATTCATATAGAGTCATATATTTGTTCTAGATATTGAGTTGTAAGTAAATAAAAGTGTGATGATCATCATTATTAGAGCATTGCCCAAGTGAGGAAAGGATGATGGAGACTATGATTCCCCCACAAGTCGGGATGAGACTCCGGACTTTATGAAAAATAAAAGAGGCCAAAGAAGCCCAAATAATAATAAAAAAAGAGGCCAAAGAAGCCCACCAAAAAAAGAGAAAAAAGAGAGAAAATAAAAAAATGAGAGAAAAAGAGAGAAGGGGCAATGTTACTATCCTTTTACCACACTTGTGCTTCAGAGTAGCACCATTTTCTTCATATAGAGAGTCTCCTATGCTTTCACTTTCATATACTAGTGGGAATTTTCATTAAAGAACTTGGCTTGTATATTCCGATGATGGGATTCCTCAAATGCCCGAGATCTTCATGAGCAAGCAAGTTGGATGCACACCCACTTAGTTTTCAGTTTGAGCTTTCATACACTTATAGCTCTAGTGCATCCGTTGCATGGCAATCCCTACTCACTCACATTGATATCTATTGATGGGCATCTCCATAGCCTGTTGATACGCCTAGTTGATGTGAGACTTTCTCCCTTTTTGTCTTCTCCACATAACCCCCACCATCATATTCTATTCCACCTATAGTGCTATATCCATGGCTCACGCTCATGTATTGCATGTAAGTTGAAAAAGTTTGAGATTATTAAAGTATGAGACAATTGCTTGGCTTGTCATCGGGGTTGTGCATGATAAAATACTTTGTGTGATGAAGATAGAGCAACAACCAGACTATATGATTTTGTAGGGATAACTTTCTTTGGCCATGTTGTTTTGAAAAGACATGATTTCTTTATTGGTACGCTCGAAGTATTATTGCTTTTACGTCAAATGATAGACTATTGCTTTAAATCACTCATGTCTTAATATTCATGCCATGATTAGACATAAGATCAAGATTATGCTAGGTAGCATTCCACATCAAAAAATTGTTCTTTTTTATCATTTACCTACTCAAGGATGAGCAGGAATTAAGCTTGGGGATGCAGATACGTCTCCGTCGTATCTATAATTTTTGATTGTTCCATGCCAATATTATTCACTTTCATATACTTTTTGGCAACTTTTTATATTATTTTTGGGACTAACTTATTGATCCAGTGCCCAGTGCCAGTTCCTGTCTGTTGCATGTTTTATGTTTCGCAGAATATCCAAATCAAACGGAGTCCAAACGGGGTAAAAACGGACGTAGCTTATTTTTGGAAAATATGGAAAATTCCGGAAGAAAAATCCACACGAGACGGTGCCCGAGGTGGTCACGAGGTAGGGGCCCACGCCCGTACCAGGAGGGCAGGCCCCCTACCCTCGTGAGCCCACCGTAAGGTGGTTGACGCTCTTTGTTTGCCGCAAGAAAGCTAATATTCAAAAAAAAATCACGGCGAAGGTTTCAGGCCAATCGGAGTTACGGATCTCCATATATACGCGTAACGATGAAACAGAGCCAGAACAGAACGCAGAAACAGAGAGATAGATCCAATCTCGGAGGGGCTCTCGCCCCTCCCACGCCATGGGAGCCAAGGACCAGAGGGAAAACCCTTCTCCCATCTAGGGAGAAGGTCAAGGAAGAAGAAGAAGAAGGGGGGCTCTCCCCCCCTTGCTTCCGGTGGCGCCGGAACACCCCCGGGGGCCATCATCATCACTGCGATCTTCACCAACACCTCCATCATCTTCACCAACACCTCCATCACCTTCCCCCATCTATATCCAGCGGTCCACTCTCCCGCAACCCGCTGTACCCTCTACTTGAACATGGTGCTTTATGCTTCATATTATTATCCAATGATGTGTTGCCATCCTATGATGTCTGAGTAGATTTTCGTTGTCCTATCGGTGATTGATGAATTGCTATGATTGGTTTGAGTTGCATGTTTGCTTTCCTATTGTTCCCTCCATGTCGCGCAAGCGTGAGGGATTCCCGCTGTAGGGTTTGCAATATGTTTATGATTTGCTTATGGTGGGTGGCGTGAGTGACAGAAGCACAGACCCGAGTAGGTAGGTTGTTTGTGTATGGGATAAAAGGGGACTTGATGCTTTAATGCTATGGTTGGGTTTTACCTTAATGAATCTTTAGTAGTTGCGGATGCTTGCTAGAGTTCCAACCATAAGTGCATAGAATTCCAAGTAAGGGATGATATGTTAGCTTATGCTTCTCCCTCAAATAGAATTGCAATAGTGATTACGAGTCTAGTAACATAGTCAATTGCTTAGGGAGAATTCCACAACTCCTACCACCACTTTTTCACACTCGCTATATTTACTTTATTGCATCTTTATCTAAACAGCCCCTAGTTTTTATTTACGCATTCCTTATTCTCTTGCAAACCTATCCAACAACACCTACAAAGTACTTCTAGTTTCATACTTGTTTTAGGTAAAGCGAACGTCAAGCATGCGTAGAGTCGTATCAGTGACAGATAGGACTTGAGAGAGTATTTGTTCTACCTTTAGCTCCTCATTGGGTTCGACACTCTTACTTATCGAAAGAGGCTACAACTATCCCGTATACTTGCAGGTTATCACCATGTACAAGAGCCCTGGCCATACGTACGCGTGAGTAGGCATTCGAGACCCCGCGCGTATGTACGTATGTGGCCGTATTTACTTTCTTGCACCCTCGCCGCTGTACGTATGTGTACATGTGATAACCCACAAGTATAGGGGATCGCAATAGTTTTCGAGGGTAGAGTATTCAACCCAAATTTATTGATTTGACACAAGGGGAGCCAAAGAATATTCTCAAGTATTAGCAGCTGAGTTGTCAATTCAACCACACCTGGAAACTTAGTATCTGCAGCAAAGTGTTTAGTAGCAAAGTAATATGATAGTGGTGGTAACGGCAACAAAAGTAAAGGCAGTAAAAGTAATGTTTTTGGTATTTTGTAGTGATTGTAACAGTAGCAACGGGAAAGTAAATAAGCGTAAACCAGTATATGGAAAGCTCGTAGGCACCGGATCCGTGATGGATAATTATGGTGGATGCGGTTCATCATGTAACAGTCATAACATAGGGTGACACAGAACTAGCTCCAATTCATCAATGTAATGTAGGCATGTATTCTGAATATAGTCATACGTGCTTATGGAAAAGAACTTGCATGACATCTTTTGTCCTACCCTCCCGTGGCAGCGGGGTCCTAATGGAAACTACGGGATATTAAGGCCTCCTTTTAATAGAGAACCGGAACAAAGAATTAGCACATAGTGAATACATGAACTCCTCAAACTATGGTCATCACCGGGAGTGGTCCCGATTATTGTCACTTCGGGGTTGCCAGATCATAACACATAGTAGGTGACTAGAGACTTGCAAGATAGGATCAAGAACTCACATATATTCATGAAAACATAATAGGTTCAGATCTGAAATCATGGCACTCAGGCCCTAGTGACAAGCATTAAGCGTAGCAAAGTCATAGCAACATCAATCTCAGAACATAGTGGATACTAGGGATCAAACCCTAACAAAACTAACTCGATTACATGATAAATCTCATCCAACCCATCACCGTCCAACAAGCCTACGATGGAATTACTCACGCACGGCGGTGAGCATCATGAAATTGGTGATGGAGGATGGTTGATGATGACGACGGCGACGAATCCCCCTCTTCGGAGCCCTGAACGGACTCCAGGTCAACCCTCCCGAGAGGTTTTAGGGCTTGGCGGCGGCTCCGTATCGTAAAACGCGATGATTTCTTCTCTCCTATTATTTTCTCCCCGAAAGCCAATATATAGAGTTGGAGTTGGCGTCAAAAGGTGTCCAGGGGGCCCGTGAGGTAGGGGGGCGCGCCCTAGGGGGGGCACCCTCGTGGACAGGGTGTGGGCCCCCTGGTCTTCATCTTTGGTGAGGGTTTTTTATTATTTTTTATAAGACATCCTGTGGAGTTTCAGGTCATTCCGAGAACTTTTGTTTTCTGCACATAAAACAACATCATGGCAATTCTGCTGAAAACAGCGTCAGTCCGGGTTAGTTCCATTCAAATTATACAAGTTAGAGTCCAAAACAAGGGCAAAAGTGTTTGGAAAAGTAGATACGACGGATACGTATCAACTCCCCCAAGCTTAAAACCTTGCTTGTCCTCAAGCAATTCAGTTGACAAACTGAAAGAAATAAAGAAAAACTTTTACAAACTCTGTTTTCTCTTGTTGTTGTTAATATGTCAAGCCAGCATTCAAGTTTTCAGCAAAGATCATAACTAACCACATTTGCAATAATTCTCAGGTCTCATAATTACTCATATCAATAGCATAATCAACTAGCAAGCCATAATAATAAATCTCGGATGACAACACTTTCTCAAAATAATCATAATCTGATATAACAAGATGGTATCTCGCTAGCCCTTTCTGAGACCGCAAAACATAAATGCAGAGCACCTTTAAAGATCAAGAAATGACTAGACATTGTAATTCATGGTAAAAGAGATCCAATCATAGTAACACCCAATATAGGTGAATTGTGATGAATGCAAATGAAAGCTATGCTCTCCAGCTAGTGCTTTTTAATAAGAAGGTGATGACTCAACATAAAAGTAAATAGATAGGCCCTTCGCAGAGGGAAGCAAGGATTTGTAGAGGTGCCAGAGCTCGGTTTTGAAATAGAGATAAATTGTATTTTGAGCGGTATACCTTCATTGTCAACATAACAACTAAGAGATGGCGATATCTTCCATGTCACACACATTATAGGCGGTCCCCAAACACAATGGTAAAGTTTATACTCCCCTTGCACCAACAAGCATCAATCCATGGCTTGCTCGAAACGAGTGCCTCCAACATACATCAGGTCCTAGGGGGAGTTTTGTTTGCAATTAATTTTGGTTCAATTTGCATAAAGCATGGGACTGGGCATCTCGGTGACCAGCCATTTTCTCGTGAGTGAGGAGCGGAGTCCACTCGTCTTGAGAATAACCCGCCTAACATGGAAGATAAGGGCAGCCTTGGTTGATACATGAGCTATTCGAGCATACAAAACAGAATGTTTATTTGAAGGTTTAGAGTTTGGCACATACAAATTTACTTGGAACGGCAGGTAGATACCGCATATAGGAAGGTATGGTGGACTCATCTGGAATAACTTTGGGGTTGAAGGGATTGGATGCACAAGCAGTATTCCCGCTTAGTACAAGTGAAGGCTAGCAAAAGACTAGGAAGCGACCAACTAGAGAGCGACAACAGCCATGTACATGCATTAAAATTAATAAACATTGGATGCAAGCATGAGTAGGATATAATCCACCATGAACATAAATATCATGAAGGCTATGTTGATTTGTTTCAACTACATGTGTGAACATGTGTCAAGTCAAGTCACTTAAATCATTCAAAGGTGGATACCACCCCATCATACCACATCATAACCATTTTAATATTATGTTGGCACGCAAGGTAAACCATTATAACTCATAGCTAATCAAGCATAGCACAAGCAACTATGATCTCTAATTGTCATTGCAAACATGTTTATTCATAACAAGCTGAATCAAGAACGACGGACTCATCATATTTACAAAAACAAAAGAGGTCGAGTTCATACCAGCTTTTCCCATCTCAGTTAGTCCATCATATATCATCATAATTGCCCTTCACTTGCACGACCGAACGGTGTGAATAATAATAAGAGTGCACGTGCATTGGACTAAGCTGGAATCTGCGAGCATTCAATAGACAGGAGAAGAAAAGGCAATATGGGCTCTGGGTTAAATCAAAAATAATGCATATAAGAGTCACTTCAACAATTTAATCATGGCCTTCTCCTACTGACCCCCAAAGAAAAGAAATTAAAACTATTTACATAGGAAAGCTCCCAACAAGCAAAAGAAGAACGGGAAATATTTTTTTTGGGGTTTTCTTTTTGATTACTACTACTACAGCAGAAAAGTAAACTACTACTATTTTTTTGGTTTTTCTTAAGGTTTAACAAACACACAAGAAGAAAGCAGGAAAAAGAAAATAAACTAGCATGGATATTACAGTGAAAGAGTATGAGCACCGACATCTAGCAATGAGTGTGTGTGAACATAAATGTAATGTCGGTGAGAAATAAGTACTCCCCCAAGCTTAGGCTTTTGGCCTAAGTTGGTCTATTGCCAGGGATAACCTGGCGGATACCCGTAGGTGTAACTGGGGTCGTACTGCGACGAAGAATAGTTGGGATCATAGTGTGATGAGGAGGACTCTGACTGCCATTGCCTGACAGCCATCTCTGGATCCCAAGAATTAACAGATTGTCGTGGAGGCTCATCTTGTGGTTCCGGTTCCGGGGTTGGTGCAGGATTCTTGTAAGCTTGGACAACAGCCCACGTAACGAGATAGGGTCCGTGGACATTGGTCGTGGACGAAGTCGGTGAGGCCAACATTCTCAATAAGTGAATAGAAATCCTCATAAATCCCAGCCTGTCTCAAAAAATTATCAGAAGGCCATTCACACGGCCGGATCTCCGCGGTACGAGGCAAATTATATTTGGGCCTCTGAGCTTCTTCATTTTGTTTTTCCTTCGAGCTTCGGCTCAATGAGCCCCTCAAAAGTCTCTTCATTATTTTCTGAAATAATCTGAAATTTTTAGTAACTTCAAACAAAAGTGAACCAACTTCAATAAAACTGATAGCAACTACTCCTACAAGTGCCTAGAGCCTATATCAAGCATTAGAACTACTTGGAACCATATAAATTTGAGATGCAAGCTCAAGAACATGGTCACGTATGCAGCACAAATTTGCAATGAATAAAGCACTAGAACAAAAACTAATTGGACCAATGGAGGAGTCACATACCAAGGAACAATCTCCCCAAGCAGTTTTGCGAGAGGTGCTTTGAGCAAGGAGATCGAAAATCACAGCAAAGAGGGCTGGAACTCGTTCTTGAGTTGGTTTTTCGTGTTTGTGTGAGGAAGAGGAATAAGAAGGGTGCTGGGATAAGTGGAGGAGGGCCACCGTGGGCCCACGAGGCAGGGGGCGCGCCCAGGGGGGTAGGGCGCTCCCTCCACCCTCATGACCAGGTGGCAGGTCCCCCCGCGGTAATTTTTGCATAGTAAATCCTCAAATATTCCCGAAAAAATCATATTAAATTGGCATGTCATTCTGAGGAATTTTATTGTCGGGGTATTTTTATATTGCACGGATAAACCAGGAAACAGACAGAAAAATACTATTTTTACTTTAATTCTACTAAATAACAGAAAGTATAGAGAGGGTACAGAAGGTTGTGCTTCTAGTTTCATCCATCTCATGCTCATCAAAAGGAATCCACTAACAAGGTTGATCAAGTCTTGTTAACAAACTCATTCTGATAATCATGAAACCAAAGAAATTTCGAATAACACTATGTTACCTCAACGGGGATATGCACATCCCCAATAATAAGTATATCATATTTATTTTTGACAGTAGGAAGGGGAAATTCAAAACCTCCAAATATAATCGATGGAATTTTTCCAATAGAGTTGATACTATGAACTTGAGGTTGTTTCCTCGGGAAGTGTACCGTATGCTCATTACCATTAACATGAAAAGTGACATTGCCTTTGTTGCAATCAATAACAGCCCCTGCAGTGTTAAGGAAAGGTCTTCCAAGAATGATAGACATACTATCATCCTCGGGAATATCAAGAATAACAAAGTCCGTTAAAATAGTAATGTTTGCAACCACAACAGGCACATCCTCACAAATGCCGACAGGTATAGCAGTTGATTTATCAGCCATTTGCAAAGATATTTCAGTGGGTGTGAACTTATTCAAGTCAAGTCTACGATATAAAGAGAGAGGCATAACACTAACACCGGCTCCAAGATCACATAAAGCAGTTTTAACATAATTTCTTTTAATGGAGCATGGTATAGTAGGTACTCCTGGATCTCCAAGTTTCTTTGGTATTCCACCCTTAAAAGTGTAATTAGCAAGCATGGTGGAAATTTCAGCTTTCGATATCTTTCTTTTATTTGTAACAATATCTTTCATGTACTTAGCATAATGATTCATTTGAGCATATCAGTCAATCACATACGCAAAAAGATAGGTCTAATCATTTCAGCAAAGCACTCAAAATCATCATCATCCTTTTTCTTGGATGGTTTCGGAGGAAAAGGCATGGGTTTCTGAACCCATGGTTCTCTTTCTTTACCATGCTTCCTAGCAACAAAGTCTCTCTTATCATAACGTTGATTCTTTGATTGTGGGTTATCAAGATCAACAGCAGGTTCAATTTCTACATCATTATCATTACTAGGTTGAGCATCATCACGAACATCATCATTAACATTTTCACTAGGTTCATGTTCATTACCAGATTGTGTTTCAGCATCAGACATAGAGATATCATTTGGATTATCAGGTGGTTCAGCAATAGGTTCACTAGAAGTTTGCACAGTTCTATCATTTTTCTTTTTCTTCTTTTTAGAAGAACTAGGAACATCAATATTATTTCTCTGAGTATCTTGCTCGATTCTCTTAGGGTGGCCTTCAGGATACAAAGGTTCCTAAGTCATTCTACCAGTTCTAGTAGCCACTCTAACAGCATAATCATTTTTCTTACTATTCATTTCATCAAGCACTTCTTTTTGGGCTTTAAGTACTTGTTCTACTTGAGTGGTAACCATAGAAGCATGTTTGCTAACAAGTTTAAGTTCACCTCTAATATTAGCCATATAATTACCCAAGTGTTTAATCATATCGGAATCATATTTCAATTGTCTACCAAAATAAGCATTGAAATTTTCTTGTTTGACAATAAAATTATCGAACTCTTCTAAGCATTGTCTAGCAGACTTATAGTGAGGGATATCACCTTCATCAAATCTATAGAGAGAATTTACCTTTACTACCTGTGTCGGGTTATCGAGGTCTGGAGGTTCTTCAATAAATAAAGGATTGAGATCATATGTTTCTTCAACGGGAGGTAGATTGAGACCATGTATTTCTTCAATAGGAGGTAAATTCTTAACATCTTCAGCTTTAATACCTTTTTCTTTCATAGATTTCTTTGCCTCTTGCATATCTTCGGGAATGAGAAAAAGAATACCTCTATTCTTCGGAGTTGGTTTAGGAATAGGCTCAGTAATTGGAGCAGGAGCTGGCTCAAGAGCTGGCTCAGGAGCTGGCTCAGGAGGTGCCCAATTATTTTCATTTGTCAACATATTATTCAATAGAATTTCAGCTTCATCCGGTGTTCTTTCCTTGAAAAGAGAACCAGCACAACTATCCAGGTAATCTCTGGAAACACCGGTTAGTCCATTGTAAAAGATATCAAGTATTTCATTTTTCTTAAGAGGATGATCAGGCAAAGCATTTAGTAACTTGAGAAGCCTCCCCCAAGCTTGTGGGAGACTCTCTTCTTTAATTTGCACAAAGTTGTATATTTCCTTTAAAGCAGCTTGTTTCTTATGAGCAGGGAAATATTTAGCAGAGAAGTAATAAATCATATCCTGGGGACTACACACATAACCAGGATCAAGAGAATTAAACCATATCTTAGCATCACCCTTTAATGAGAACGGAAATACTTTGAGTATATAAAAGTAGCGCGATCTCTCATCATTAGTAAACAGGGTGGCTGTATCACTTAATTTAGTAAGATGTGCCACAACAGCTTCAGATTCATAGCCATGGAAAGGATCAGATTCAACCAAAGTAATTATATCAGGATCAACAGAGAATTCATAATCCTTATCGGGAACACAAATAGGTGAAGTAGCAAAAGCAGGATCAGGCCTCATTTTATCTCTAAGTGATTCTTTGTTCCATTTAGCTATTAACCTTCTAAGCTCATCATTATCATTGCAAGCTAAAATAGCAGCAGAAGCTTCTCTATTAAAAATATAACCTTCAGGAATAACAGGCCTATCCTCATCATCATTTTCATCAATATTATTAGTTTCAATAATTTCTTTCTCTCTAGCCCTAGCAATTTGTTCATCAAGAAATTCACTAAGGGGCACAGTAGTATCAAGCATAGAAGTAGTTTCATCATAAGTATCATGCATGGGAGAAGTAGCATCATCAATAACATGCGACATATCAAAACGAATAGCAGAAGCAGGTTTAGGTGTCACTAGCTTACTCAGAACAGAAGGTGAATCAAGTGCAGAGCTAGATGGCAGTTCCTTACCTCCCCTCGTAGTTGAGGGATAAATTGTTGTCTTAGCGTCTTTCAAGTTCTTCATAGTTTCCAGCAGATATAAATCCCAAGTGACTCAAAGAATAGAGCTATGCTCCCCGGCAACGGCGCCAGAAAATGGTCTTGACAACCCACAAGTATAGGGGACTCGCAACAGTTATCGAGGGTAGAGTATTCAACCCAAATTTATTGATTCGACACAAGGGGAGCCAAAGAATATTCTCAAGTATTAGCAGCTAAGTTGTCAATTCAACCACACCTGGAAACTTAGTATCTGCAGCAAAGTGTTTAGTAGCAAAGTAATATGATAGTGGTGGTAACGGCAACAAAAGTAAAGGCAGTAAAAGTAATGTTTTTGGTATTTTGCAGTGATTGTAACAGTAGCAACGGGAAAGTAAATAAGCGTAAACCAGTATATGGAAAGCTCGTAGGCACCGGATCAGTGATGGATAATTATGCCGGATGCGGTTCATCATGTAACAGTCATAACATAGGGTGACACAGAACTAGCTCCAATTCATCAATGTAATGTAGGCATGTATTCTGAATATAGTCATACGTGCTTATGGAAAAGAACTTGCATGACATCTTTTGTCCTACCCTCCCGTGGCAGCGGGGTCCTAATGGAAACTACGGGATATTAAGGCCTCCTTTTAATAGAGAACCGGAACAAAGCATTAGCACATAGTGAATACATGAACTCCTCAAACTATGGTCATCACCGGGAGTTGTCCCGATTATTGTCACTTCGGGGTTGCCGGATCATAACACATAGTAGGTGACTATAGACTTGCAAGATAGGATCAAGAACTCACATATATTCATGAAAACATAATAGGTTCAGATCTGAAATCATGGCACTCGGGCCCTAGTGACAAGCATTAAGCATAGCAAAGTCATAGCAACATCAATCTCAGAACATAGTGGATACTAGGGATCAAACCCTAACAAAACTAACTCGATTACATGATAAATCTCATCCAACCCATCACCGTCCAGCAAGCCTACGATGGAATTACTCACGCACGGCGGTGAGCATCATGAAATTGGTGATGGAGGATGGTTGATGATGACGACGGCGACGAATCCCCCTATTCGGAGCCCCGAACGGACTCCGGATCAGCCCTCTCGAGAGGTTTTAGGGCTTGGCGGCGGCTCCGTATCGTAAAACGCGATGATTTCTTCTCTCCTATTTTTTCTCCCCGGAAGCCAATATATAGAGTTGGAGTTGGCGTCAAAAGGTGTCCAGGGGGCCCATGAGGTAGGGGGCGCGCCCTAGGGGGGGCACCCTCGTGGACAGGGTGTGGGCCCCCTGGTCTTCATCTTTGGCGAGGATTTTTTATTATTTTTTATAAGACATCCCGTGGAGTTTCAGGTCATTCCGAGAACTTTTGTTTTCTGCACATAAAACAACATCATGGCAATTCTACTGAAAACAGCGTCAGTCCGGGTTAGTTCCATTCAAATCATACAAGTTAGAGTCCAAAACAAGGGCAAAAGTGTTTGGAAAAGTAGATACGACGCGGACGTATCAACATGCTACGTGCGCGCCTCTACATCGACCAGTATGTACGTACACGTTCGCCACCAAAATGACAACGCTACGTACGCTTCGACCAGGTGGGTCCCAACTGTCAGGCACTCCCTTGCGTGCGAAGATGTAGCTGGTGGGTCCCAGAAGGCGGGGGGGAAAATCGTTTTATTTTTGCCCAGATGCACATCCTTGCGTGCGAAGATGTAGCTGGTGGGTCCCAGCAGTCAGAGGGAAACATTTTTTTGCGAAATACGATGGCCCGTCCGGTGGGTCCCCGCTGTCAGGTGGAGGAATAATTATTTTGCGCGTAATAAGGAGGCACTTCTTTGTTGTGGCCGTGGACCCAACTGTCAGCCTCTCCACGTATAGTACTCTTCCGATGGAAGTCGGTCGTTGACCACATTGACCACGCCGCGCCGAGAGCACCAAGGTGGTGGACGCCGGTGAGGCCTAGGAAGGGGACGACGCGGAGCCAGGCAAGACGCGGCAGTGGATGCCCATGCGGAGAGGAGTACGAGGGTTCACTTGTTCGGCTGCGGTGTGAGGCTGCCTTCGCCGCAGAATAACAGGGGGTGTGGGTGAGTAGAGGGATGGCCTGGCCAGCGGTGGGAGTAGTAGGGGGCGGTGAGGCCTCCGCGGCATCGCAGCCGGCCACGGGAGGCAGGAGCACGAGGCACGACCGGCGTTGGTTTGGGCGGCTAGAGCAAGAAGACCAGAGGTTGAAGAAGCACTACGGCTGTTGGATGGACATCGTACAGTCAATGGAGCTAGAATCGTCCATATTGACTAAGTTGACAAAGCCCTCCGTCCCCGTCAACTTAGTAGGCCCACAAGTCAGCCTCCCACTATACTGGGTCCCAGCTAGCAGGAGGCACTTCCGGTGGGTCCGAGTTGACAGCAGGGGAACGTTTTTTCCACGAAATATGATGGCCCGTCCGGTGGGTCCCAGTAGTCAGGGGGAAACGTTTTTTTCGCCAAATACGGTGGCCCGTCCGGTGGGTCCCTGCTGTCAGGTGGAGGACTAATTATTTTCCGTGTAATAAGGAGGCACTTCCTTGCGGCTGTCATGGACCCAGCTGTCAGCCTCTCCATGATAGTACTCTTCCGATGGAAGTCATTCCTTGACCACGTTGACCACGTCGCGCCGAGAGCACCAGGGCGGTGGACGACGGCGAGGCATAGGAAGGGGACGATGCAGAGCCGGGGAAGACGCGACAGTGGATGCCCACGCCGAGAGGAGTACGAGGGTTCACTAGTTCGGCTACGGTGTGAGGTTGCCGTCGCCGCAGAATAATAGGGGGTGTGGGTGAGTAGAGGGATGCCCTGGCCAGCGGTGGGACTAGTAGGGGGCGGTGGGGCCTACATGGGAGGTGGGAGCAGGCGGTCCCACTGGCGCTGGATTTGGCGGCTAGAGCAAGAAGATCAGAGATTGAAGAAACACGACGGCCGTTGGATTGACATCCAACGGTTATGTCTGCTAGAATCATTTGTTGATGTATATAATAACTAAAAAATATTGCAACCACGTCAACTTAATAGGCCCATAAGTCAGACCATTCCCTCTTTTTTTTAATAATTTATATATAGCTCATTGCGACTTCTTATGCAATTTATTGCATTCCATTTTTTCTGGTTGGGCAATGCCAATTTCGCATATTTCTGTGGGTTCCAAACTATTTTTAATACCAAAATGTCGAGCCAGATTTAAAGTACTTTGAAGATATATTTAAATTAGGTTAATGCCCAGTGAAATAGGAATCTGAAAATGTGAAAAAATTCAGAAATTATAAAGTAATTGCCAATTTGTCATCTGTTTATATATTTACAACCAATTTCGTATTACTTTCAAGATTTGCAGGCGTCTTGAAAGAGTTGCAGCCCATTAGGGCATAGAAAAATAAATAGGCCTGGATTGGGTATTCTTCAGAAAAATAAACTGGGCTCATTTTCACAAAGAAAAAATAGCTGGGCTGGTCACATGGTGAACATAAAATATAAGCCTGGGCTAGACGGGCCACAACCCAGTTCAAACCCTGCTCCGTCTCAACAATAACAAAAAAAAATACTGCTCGAGCAGCTACGTCCCAGATGTCAGCCGATCTTGTGCTGTTCTCTTGTCTATTGACTATATACGCTCACAATGTCATGGGTCCCAGATGTCAGGAAAACACTAGGAGGAAGCATTTTATTTTTCCATACGCTGACATGGTGGGCTCGTACTGTCATTCTCTCCACGTACTTCTGTCGATTCCTGTTGTTTGTTGACCATGTTGACAATGCAAGAGGGCGGTGCCACGGCGAGTGCACCAAAGTGCACGGAGGACGACGACGAGGCCTCGGACATCGGCGTTAACGATTTAGGAGATGGTGGGGCAGCGATGCGTGCGCTGAGGCACAACCAGCCGTGGGAGGCAAGCAGGTGGCCCCGCCGGCACTGGTTTGGTTTTGGCGGCTGGAGGAAGACAGGACTGAAGAAACATGACAGACCATAAAAGTAGCAGGAGTACTTAACAACCTTAACTGAAACCAGCATGGGCACTTAACAACCATAGCTGAAAGAAGTATGAGTACATATACAGGTTCAACCGTGCAAAGCACGCCTCGAACAGTGCTACTTTGCCTATAGTTAACCAAGGGTGAGGCCGCCAAGCCCCAGGACAAGGCCCAGGCGCCACCCCCCGCATCCACAACCTTCTGAAAGCGGCTTCATCTCGCAATGTGGTCAATAAACAGGATATTCGCTTTAGAGCCATGAAAAATTAGGAACATAATCTTCTGTCCTATTCTCCAAGGTGGACGGGCCTTCATTATTTGAGGCCATCCATGAATAAGTATCTTTTCACCTCCAAGGGGAATGGAGTAGGTCGACATAAACATCATGTTGTGACCAAGCACAAGTCTGACCCGACCATGGTCAGTCATCTGTATAGGAACAATAGAACTGGGCAGTTTCTATTTCAAGAAGATCACAGCTGTAAAACTATGTATAAGCAATTGTGTATAAGCAACAGAAAATAGCTCGTACCATAAGTTTCTCGACACAGTTGGATCTGTTCAACGAGTGCAGCAATGGCACACATATCCCACGTGGCCTTCCACCATTGAAATGCCCCACAAGGACCTCAAGACGATCAATAAAGTGTAGGAACTTGTGGATGTCGTCCCAGTCAACTTCAGTGCCATCAGTAACACCCGATTTGTTACAGAATAACAAACGAGCAGCCTGCTTAACTCTAAAAAAACCTACATGTGCACCAATTATAAGAAAATATTAGTTAGAAGTAGCATCTTCGTGAGAGATTCGTTGCTACTTCTAAAGTTAAATTGTGATTAGTTAGACAAAATAGGTGGATTAAGAAGTAATCGAGGCAACAAGAAAGAACCAAATACAAAACTAATATGGATGAACAATTGGAACGACGTCGGGGTGGAAGATCGCAGTGAAGATGAGACCAGGTTCTGCTATTTCCATCAACATTCATGCGCCAACTTTCAGTCCGTAACACTTGAGAAAGTTTATCCAAGTTCGGCCATAAAAAAAGCAGCGATCTTCTTGGTTCATGAACCCAACTCGGAACTTATATCCATGGCTTGTCTTCACTGTGACCATTAAACTAGTGTATTCAGTTATGGCAAGGCCGAGCATCTTGAGTACATGTGTTCTGGCAGAGCAAATAATGCACTGCAGGAAAAATAATATGAGAACACAATGTATTCCCTATCCAAATCTAGAAATAACTTCCTCCTTCACGTCAGTTTTGACCATCGTACTGGTAGTACCTTTTATCCAAATTTCCAAATTAGTCGACATCATGTTCAAAAAAAACCCCACCCTCCCAGATAGAAAAGAGGATTCTAGGAACATACTGTGCGCGTTTTAAAATCCTGTGTTAGGATGAGAAGGAACAAGTGTGGCGTCTCGCCAAGGGTGCAGAAACCTGTAGGGTCCTCGCACTTTGGGCACTGTAAATGAAACACACTAGATTCAATAGGAAGAAAAATGCATCAACGGCGGTGGCTGCTATCCTAGGATTACCCGCGACCAAGGGACTTGGATTTATCGGGGATGGATGAAGAATTTGTACCTGGTTCTCTATGAGAAAACCCTATGCAATCACCGAGAGGGGGTTTTCTCTGAACAAGCAGACGAGGGAGAAGGGGATTCAGGCCCAGTGAAATATTGCCGCTTCGTCCATCCAGCTTACTGCTAAAGCTGGAGAGAGGGGGGGTTTTGTGATTTGACGGCTCATTGGGCATTACTGCGGTGCTACGACCGGGGTGTGTCTACCGTGCAGTTGTGCACTCTAATTTGTGCATATGGCACGTGGACCCCGTTGCCGGATGCCCCACATATCAGCGAAAGGAAGTAGAAAGACATGAGTAATTAGTTACACAAAAATATATTTTTGACAGAGAGATACTCCCTTTATAAAGAAATATACAAATCTTTTACAACTTTATACATAATAAAAATCAAGGGGAATATACATAACATATATAATTATAAAAAACAGAGTTGTTTTTAACACAGCATAGACGAGTTGGTGATGATGGTGTGCCTGCCATCCTGCAATATTGGCCGCCCGATTTATATCTGACGGATAGGAAGGAAACTATTGCAATTTTGCAAAAAGGTACCCACACACCTCTCCACATTTGCAAATAAGGCCTTCCCTCGTTCATCCTTTTCTCTCACAAGATAAAATACTCATACAAATGCATCTTGATGTTACATGCAACGCACGGGCATTATGGGGGTTCAGCTGATAATATAATACTCAGACAGGCTCACGGTTCTGGACTTTGGGCCGCAGGCCCACCCTGCATGTTTGGGGGCCCATGTGTTCTACCTCAGCGCTTTTCATATTGCAAGCGATCGGTACGGTGCTGGTTTTAGATGCTGTCGCAAGGCGAATACACAAAATTGAATAAAGCACGGCAGCTGTTGGAATGAAATCGAACGAAAGTTCCTAACTAGCAATGAGAGTTGCAATTCTATCAACGATATAGCATGTGATAAATAATACTGTCGTATTACTTATGCACACATGACACTTGTTTCACCATGCCAGATTATAACATCAAAATCTCTCATAGGATAGATCAGTTCGGCAGTTGCATGCTGCTACTGAAGAATTTCAAAGTTGATTTGGACCAGCTCTCCTTGCCGAGAAAGTTAGATTTTGAGATCATCCCCTACCGCAAGATATGATTTAGATTTGAACCTTGACCATCCTTTAGCATCAATCATCATGCGACCATCCTTTGTACTTACGGTATATTGAGCAGGTTCATTCACACCAATGTTGTGCATGGTAAGAGAAACTTGGCCGCTGTCGCCCGGATTGTTGAATGACCCCCTCGTTGCTCTAGGAATTCTCTGTTTGCAAACAAGAAGACATACCCAAACAGTTAGATCAACACAGTGAATCATGCGGAACAACATGGAAAGAAAAAAGAACGAAACACTTGGGCGGCCAATGCTTACCAAGAAGGTGGACATGTCGGTTTTTGTAAGGACTTTGGTATATGAAGTGCGAATTGCAGCCCAGTCTGTTGCCGGTGCAACAGCTCGTTCGGTTGCCGCTGCATGGGCCGGAGCAGATGCAAGTGCAAGTGTTGGTGCAGGTGCCGAAGCCGATGCTGTTGTCGGAGATGGTGCTCCTTGTAGAGCTGGTGCCGGTGTCGGAGCAGGTGCCGGTGTCGATGCCCGATCCTCCGGTAGATCATCCTGATCCGCTGACGTGGTCCGTGCCTAATCCTCAGCTAGATCGGACTGAGCTTTTGCCTATGTCAGTGCTAAAGCAACTTCCGGTGCTCGATCCGTTGCTGAAGGTGGTACCGATGTGAGAGACAGCGGCGATTGTGTCTGGTCTGCTATGATCAGCTTTCTAACTTGACTAGGCTTCGTGACCGTGATCCAGTTTTTTTTTCTTCATTTCTTTTAAACGCGAGAAGGACTAATTGTGGAGTTTTTGTTAAACCAAACTGCAGTTCATCATAGGAATTCAACTTGTACTCAGACAACAGACTGATCCAATTTTTTCCAGTAATATAAGTGATGGGCAGTGCTTTCGTTACTGACACGACATAAGAAGTGAAACCTGCAAAAATAGCCATCGTAGAGCAAACCAAACGGTTTATTCTATGATGAATGTCACATGGCAAAACCTGCATCATAAAATTGCAGGAAAAGAAAGCAAACATGACATTAAATCAATAAGATTTAGACAGTAAATCAATAAGATTTACTTGATGTGACACGAGTGAATCCTTACCAGGAAATCACTATGTTGAAGTACTAAACAAAAGATTGATCGTCCAACTACGGGTGGCATGCAGGGGCCCCACCTACTCCCAAAAGCAGGACAGTCCAAAGGTCATGACAAATCGTATGGACCAAACATTCAAGGGACTGGAAATCCTGGTGGGTGCGACAAACCTTGCAATGCATACAGATATTGGAGTGTAACCATAATTGATAAACCGTCCTCACAAAAAAGATGATCTGGATGCTTCAGAATATACAGACTGAATTGAGTGGATAGACATTAACATAGACCGTCCTCAGGACTGACCACACACCAAAAGCCGCGGTACTAATAAACAATACAGGGTTCACAAACACAAATCAAGTACTGAACCATAGTACTTACTAAAGACAAGCAAAGTTGCACTAATTCAACTCTGCAGACTATTTCTTGCCACCGACCTACGGGATGAACCCTGCATAACTGACTAGGCCATGGACTTCGTGAGAGATGTCTACATGCACCATCACCATCTTGTCAACCTTGGAGAACCTAACAGCGTGGTCTTTCCACTCATAAACATGATCATGAAGACATGACGCATCAGATTTGTTGGGAAGCTTTACAAGAACCACACCCTTCGTAATCGAAGGCACAACCAGGAAATTGTTGTGGTCAAGTACAGCCTCGAGAACACGCCTGACAAAAATGCTACAGGAAAACACTAGTTCAGGACATGTGGCGACAAGGACACAACAGTTGGATAGTTTAGTAGTAGAACTCATCCTCGGGTCTTCCAGTTCACACGGCATGACTTTGAGAACTTCATCTCCATCGCGGACCTTGTTCTAATTCAAACAGAAACCATTTTTTTATTACTACCTCCATTCAGAAATATAAGATGATTTTCGATATTATACTCCATATATGACTACATAGACGCATAGAAATGAGTGAACAAAGACACTAGAATATGTCTTCAAAGGCATGAGAGCAAAGGGATTACTTGCAATATCCATAACACAAGTTATTGAGGCAAATATACCCTCTTCAAAGGTAGCATTGATGTTCATAAAGTACTCCCTCCATTCCAAAATTCTTGTCTTAGATTTTTCTAGATACGGATGTATCAAGTCACATTTTAGTATTAGACACATCCGTATCTAGACAAATCTAAGACAAGAAATTTGGGACAGAGGGAGTAGTTGAAAGTAATCTATAAGAAATCTGTGTCAACCTCTCGCATGTTTTGGTCAAAAGAGGAATTTAGAACCGTCATTTGGCACACAAAAATCACATGCAAGATCACCCAGAAAGTTGTACTACTAGTACTAGTACTGCGTGTTAGATGAAAAAACACGATCAAGATCGAGAAAAAGATCGTCAAGAAGAGATATTACCTGGACTTGCTTAATGAGGGATCCCGGAGAGGGGGGCTTGGACGGGGCGATGGCTTTGAGCTTGTCTGCGGTAGTCTCGGCGGGGTGATTGTGCTTCTTCGTACCATGAGCCTCGACGGTTTTGGCTAGAGCCATAGACATCACTTCGGCCGGTGCTCCAGCGTCCATCAAGAAACTATCAAATAGAAATAAAAGAAAAGAAACCATAATCACAAATCCAAAAGAAGAAAAGGGAGGGAGTTATAAGATCAGTCTCGGGGTTGCAAGTCCGGGCCTTGGCCAGAATCAACACCATTGATGCGCTCACCTTTCCTTCTTTGGGAGAGAAGAACAATGGAAGAAGCAGGTCGGGGTTTTGTTGAAAAATGAGGAACAAGATGAGGGAGAAGCGAGTTGGGTAGAGAGGAAGCTGAGAGAGAAGAGTGAAATGATGGTTGCTTCATCCGTCCAACTTACTGCTGGAAAGGAGGGGGTTTTGTGATTTGACGGCTCATTGGGCATTACTGTCGCGCTTCGATCGGGGTAGTCTACCGTCACTCTACTACGGAGTAATTTAGTGCATGGCTGGTGGACCCCGATGTTGGCTGTCCCACACGTCGGCGAAAGTGAGTAATTTAGTGCATGGCTGGAGGAGGATCCGCATGGTAGAGCATGTCCACTGTTTTTCTGAAGAAAAAAATGATTACGGCAAGTGTTTCCACTCTTACGACGGAGGAGTGCGAAACACGACAGCCACTTGAACATACACAATGCTCCTACTACTAGGCATGTGCAGTGGTTCATACGTCAGTACTACATAATCTTGTTGCTAGTGTAGTAAGATATGACGACAACAAATGATGTTGTGCGCATGTCAACTATATGAACAGTAATGTAGTAACATAGTACCGCTTTCTCGACTGTCCGGTCGAGAATGAACAGTGAGATCAATGTTAGCAGAACTAGGTCTACAGCGCACGGAGAGTACGGTGCTACAGTACTCCACGAAGCATGAACCATATGAAGCATGTATAGTGTTAGGCAGGGTGTATGAAGGGTGCATGGGATGGGAGCAAAAGTTCCCTTCTCGACCCACTTTTGGGTGTTTGGCAGAGTGCATGAAGGGTGCATGAGTCCACACTAGTAGGTTAACACAAATACACGAAGAGGAAACAACTATATTGAGATGAGAATGCAACCAAACACACCCACACGCTTTGTGCTACAGTGACTGATCTGCACCGTCCGAGTTTGATCCAACAGCCATGTTGCGCCGAGACATGGACATGCCCATGCAGAGGGCGCCTAAACACCACCGAAGTCCCTCTGCTTCTCGAGGCGCACGGCATTGGTGATGCAGGGGCAAAACGGCTGAAAGGCAATGCAGTCTATGGGAAGGCGGAGGGAGCCAGCCGAGGAGCGGGGAATCTTTTGGTTTTCACCATGGTAAAACACTAGTCGACGACTTCTCACATCAGGGAGCAGTGGGTTTTACAGGCGGAGTCATCGTGACTAATTGCTGCCGCGCCTACTCCCGTCAATCAAAAAATTAAAAATCCTACTGCGCCTGCTCCCGTCAATCAAAAAATTAAAAATCATGCCGCACTCAAACACCAGAGCAACGCCGCGGTGGATATTCAAATTTACCTGCCGGCAAGTAGATAAAAAAAGGGGTGAAAAAACAAATGTGGCGGCGGCCTAGCTAATCGGTCAACTAGCCCAACTAGCTAGCCACTGTGCTTCACTGATGTACTCGGCGGGAAAAGTGGTCTTTCGTGATTTGACGAATCATTTACTTGCTTCGGAGAAAATGCGTGGTAGGGCGTCCCACGTTAGGAAGAATATATGCGTGCACCACCCGGGAGGACCCCAAAACCGCGTGGTAGGGTGTGCCATGTCTCGGTACGGAGGAAAAATGTGCGTGTAAAAATTTACTGTATCAGACGTAGTACCTATGGTTCAACCTCGGGACCCAGCCAGTCGGTCGAAAACACCCGACTAGCCACACAGCTTCATCATGCTAACATGGCACGGAGGATAGGTGTGGTTAGATCCGTCTCGACCAGCCACAACGTCTCTTGTTCTAGGCAATTCTTCTATTTTCCAAGCTTTTTTAGTTGTAATAACACCACGGCAAGCTAGCGTCGCTCTTCGTGTGTGCTCGTGCAAAGGTTAGACGATGGAGAGAAGAGAGAGATCGCAGACCTGGGACCCACCAGTAAGTGAGTCAACGGTCATGCACGTGTTGACGAGGCACTCCCTCTACTCTACTCAACATAATACTGTATAAAATCAAGTTATGGGACAAAGCCAACAACCGTTGTTGTTTCAGGCTATCGACTTACGCTTTGTAGTCTAGGTTGCCAGTTCGAATCTTGTCTTTCATATTTGTTAGTTTTAGGTCCAAATTTGATTAATGACAAGTGGGACCCCCATGTGTTGTTCCGATATTTCAGTGTAGGATGGTTTTTTTTGAACAAACACTTTGCGCGGTTAGACAAGTAACGGCACAAGTTACATGTATTTTGCTAGTTTACAAACAAAAATGACAGCTGCATAGAATATCACATCCACCCCGCAGCTTAGATGCTATGGTGATACGAGTTTTTACATCATTGGAAGTGAGATCCAATGGCTTGGGAGTACTCTTTGTAATTATGCGCAATTTCCAAACTCTCCAAAGGTTTTTTTGCAAATAAAACATTCAGGCCTCGTGTGTGCCGCTGCATCTTGGATCCAACGGCTTCCCGTTGCTCATATTAGGTGCTCCCCATAGCTTAATTACCCGCTACGGTGCTATGAGCATCTAGGTCGTATGATCAGTAATCAGATGGAACATGCGTAGTACTTGTACTTTCTGCGCAATTCCCAAACTCTCTCAGCCGTATATTGCAAAAACATTCAAACCTCCTGCTGTGGGCCGTTAGATCTCCGTGAACTCGTATCACCATAGAATCTACGGTGAGGGAGCACCTCATATTCTCCCGTGCGAGGAAACATAAGGTGCTCTCACAACTTGGATGCTACGGTGATACGAGCTTCGATGTCATTTGATCTGAGATCCAATGGCATCTGAGCAGTCTTTGTGCTTGTAAGCAGTGGCCGAACTCTTTGGGGGCTTTTCTGCAAAAAAACATTGGCCGAACTCTTTGGCCGAACCCCAGTGCACCTGCCAGCGCATGCGCCTGCGCGTGCACTGACGTGCGCGCCCGTGCCGGTGCCCGTGCACACGAATGTCTCCGCCGCGCCGTTGACAGTGCATGTCCCTGCGCGGGTGCCAGTGCCCCCCTCAGCGGCATGGATGGCCGCCGTCGACCACTTCCTTCCACCAACGCCAGTCGCCTCCTCCCTACAGTTGACTCGCTACAAAGTCCAAAACATTTGGCCTTCCTTGAAGCTAGGCCAACATCCAGGAGTACGCCAACAACGGCACAAGGCGCCGCCATCGCCGTCGATCAGTGGCCTGACGACACACAGAGCACGGCAGAGGATCCGCTTCCCACCGCAAGACGCCCCCGCCGCCGCCGCGTAATCTAAATTTGCCATGAAAAACGTTCAGATTGCCATGCTTAAAATCCGAACATTTATCATTTCCATTTATTTTAGATCGATCATCGTATAATTTAAAGTCGGAGTCGGACTGAACAAAATCTATGGTTTGATCGATTGAATGTTCTGCTAGAGCCGTATCAAATTAAATATAAAACACCATCAAGCCACATGTATTCCTCGTCATACAACGACCTAGACTGCTTCAATGTCGAATGCTCAACACGTTTAGCGTGCAGTTAATTTTATGCCAAAAATAGTGCTAATCACATAATAACATGGAAATAATATCCTAGTTAATATCCGCATGCACTTAATATACTTCCAAATTAATGTGCATTGCATGTACACACTGACTAGTGCTGCTAGCACGTGAAACTGATGCCGTAACTTGTAAACGCGTCCAGATATTGTAGCGACCCGACCTCAGACGGTCAAGTCTCTGTGCTTACGTGTCATCCCTGGATCGGTATGCTGACACACACAGTACTCGAGGATTTATAACAGAGGTAAATCACATGTATAAAGTAACGTAAAACTATTACCTCAATCCAATAGCGGAAGTAACAAGGTTGTGGATTCCCATCAACACCAATGGCAAAGTTGAGTGTAGAAATCGTAACCCTAACGTATCACTTACTCATCGTCTGAAGTCTGCAACATGAAACATTGCAGCCCGAAAACAGGTCAGCACATGGAATATGCTGGAAATGTAACACATAGAGAGTAATGAAATAATAAGTTATACTACATGCATATATGGCTGGTGGAAAGCTCTATGGTTACAGTTTTGCGTAAAGCCAATTTTTCCCTACTGCAAAGGAATAAATTTATTTAACTATCATGGTGGTTGTTAAACATTGAGAATGGTTGACAGCATCCTCAATCCCAATTAAAAAGTACTCATTAACAAACCCAACAATATTAAATTAGAGTAACATGTTGAGATTCACAGGATATTCAAGTACTAGATACTCAAGATGTCCATAACCGGGGACACGGCTAATCATGATTAGTTTGTACACTCTGCAGAGGTTTGCGCACTTTTCCCCACAAGACTCGATCGCCTCCGTTTGGTTTCTCGCACTACATGGTGTTTGAGAAACGGATGACCGAGACATAGTCTTTCAGAAGCGCTAGCACCTTACGATGGGTAGACCGGTACACCTACATCCCCTACATCTGCTAGTCCACCACTATAAGAGTTCGTACAACTTAGTCAACTATGCCAGAGCCCATAATGGCTTGTGGCTGCACACGGAAGTTACTAGCATGAATTATCTTATGATCCCTTTGAGCCTGGGTGGCGGTCCATAGGAAAATCACACGGTACCCCCGGGATTTCCAAAAAAACAGGCAGTCACTGGATACCCCAGGTGCCTCAATCCACCCAGATGTGTATTAAAGTTGCCACCTTAGATAAACCATTAATTAACAATCTCACATCTGTCATGGATAATCACACACCCAATCCACGCCTACTAGCATAGCATGGCATAATAAGCAAACGTAGAAGTAACTCCCAAAGGTTTCATAAGTAAAACAGGTAATAGGTACTACCTCATCTACTTCCCAACCCACAATTTAATTAGATCCTAATCATGCAATGTTTGAGGATTGATCTAATGCAATAAAAGTGGGTGATAGAAAAGGTATGATCAAGTGTTACTTGCCTGCAATGTTGATGAAGATGATTCGCACTCAAAACTCTTGATAGTTCTACTCGTCACACTCCGGTCAATCTATCGTGATCAAGCAATGGTAACCACACATAAGCAATCACTCAAAAGATCACAAAGAACGAAGAGTACGATTCAGAAAACATCAAAACCAAGCGAATAACTCTTGCAACATAAAACAATTTCTAACATTACCAAAATTATGTGAATTTGGCCTTATCAGAAAGTTTAGGTCAAGAGCTTCGAGATGCAAAAAGAATCAACTCAAACGGAGTTATAAAACTCAAGTTATGATCAAACAAAGTTCAAATTCAAATCTGATCTAATTCAAATTTTAAACTTTCAAAACCATGTTCAAGTTGTTTATCTGGATAGAGGGGATCATAACGAAGAAGTGGGCATTGGTTTCGTTGGATTTGGATAAACGGGTGAAAAGATGTGAGTGTTTGAAGTCCAGGGGCTAATTTGTAAATAAAATATTCACAGACGGGTCCCTGGCCGAGAATAAAAATAAAAGAAAAGAACTAAATAACGAACGTTTCTTTATAAGCTCTAAACAGTGGAAGTTCGCTGTTTAATAAAACTAGAAGAAAACAGATCTAGTCTAGGGTTTTCAGAAAAAACGATTTAAAATAAAACCGGGCGGTTTTCTCGGGTTATACCGGTTCGGGAGGGGGAAAACCGGCGGCGGCGGTGACGGCGTTCTCCGGCGAGGAAGACGGCGGCGGCGGCGGCGGCTGCGAGCGGGGAGGCGGCTCCGGTCGCTCTCCGGCGGCGGCGAGGATGGTGCGGTGGCGAGGGCGGCGCTCCGCGGCGGCGGCGCGGCGAAGTGCGGGGCGGGATTCCGCGGCGGCGGCGGCAGGCGAGCTCCGACAGCTTCCCGGATCTCGGCGGAAGGGTGCGGCGGCGGCGACGCGGTCCAGGGGGGCCTGGGTGCGGATTTATAGGGGGAGGCCGAACTCGGGAGGCGTGGGGAAGGGGGCAAGGCGGCGGGGTCGGTGCCGGACTCCGGCGGGAGTCCCGCTCTACCACGACGGGGAAGGCGGCGTGGTGCTGGGCCTTGGCCTGGCCGGTTGGCTGGGCCGGCCCAGTCGGGGGATTTCTCTTTTTTTTTGAAACATTTTTCAGACAAATAAAATAATAAAGGCAAAATAAATAAATAAAAATTATATAGGCATATAATATATCAAAATTTGCAGAAAAAGATTTTCTACAACATGAACATTATTCTAGCTTCAAATAAAATACGCAAAAATTCTAATAATTCAAACAGTGCTCCTGATCTAATAAAATTCAAGAAAACTCAAATTAAAAATACCAAAATTAATTCAAAATTATTTCTCTCAAATTTTCTGATGTAGGGAATCATGTTACCCTAATTTCTGTATATTTTATTTTTGGAGAAAAATAATTTGAATAAAACTCAAATATCCCAAATTGAAAAATAAATTCAAAAGAACTGTGAATTTAATTCTTTGAAACTCCCAACTCATATTTCATATGTTTTGAAGAAGTCATTTTATCTTCTCTCATGAAAATCATTGAGTTGCATGGAGTTTAGGAATTGGAAATAATTTCAAATGAAATTCAAATATTTTCAAATACCCTTTCATTAAATCAAATGGAAGAAGTCATGTCATCTTCTCTCTAGGGTTTTGTATTTGAAAAGAGTTTGAACTCACGGAGATCATAAAAGCAAGATGAAAGTTTGGGAAAGTCCTTTTATTCCCTCTCATTTAACTTTCAAAAGTTTCGAATTGCACTCAATTTCACACAATCAAACAAACAATCAATCAAATCTATCTATTTAATATAACATTCCAAAATTTAGAATTTTGGGATGTTACAAACCTACGACCCTTAAAATGAATCTCGTCCTCGAGATTCGGAGAGGCTAGCAAGAAATAGGTTAGGGTAGGGGGTCTTCAGAATCCATCGATCGTCTCCGGGGTCTCGGGTGCTACCACCCTTAGAAGCATGGTTACGGTTCCATCAAAACTCATATACTCCATCCTTAATGTTGACAGTGTCGGTCTTCTCAGATCCTCTGAAAAATTTCCTTCTCTGGGCTCTTCCGGTAGTGGCATATCTTTTACCGCAGTTATTCTGTCCTTTTCATCTTGGTAAGGTTATTCCGAGACTTGGTCTTCTTAGCTGACGGGTCTGGCGCCAATACTAAACAACTATCGATATCTCATGGTGGTCAACAATTTATGGTTTCTCCTGCAGAAAACGGGTTTGGGTTGAACCTCACCGTATATCCTACGATTGGCAACAGCTGCCGTGTACAAGGGAAAATACCTATACCATTCTAAGGTTCAAACAAGGTTTTGATCGTCGTCTCTCTACTATAGGTAAGTCACTCAGATTTACCATCCCACATAGCAAGGCGAATAATAAGAGTAAGTCGGTATGGTGATCAATCCATCCCGCACCCAAATCATTACCTTGTACATGGTTTAGCGAATCTCGCATGCTAACACTCGGTCATCCTCACAAGCATTGCAGAATGTCTCTTGTCAATGAACTAGGTTTGGATAAATCCATTGATTCTGCAAGCTGGACAACTATCGGTTCCTTCACCACTCACAGGTTTTGCGTTGCTCCTATAAAATCGACGGTTGATAGAGTCGTAACTTCTTCCAGGGTTTTCCTCCAGCAAGAGCGTGCTTGCTTCTTGGCAGGTCCGGGGGCCTGTGGGTTATGGCCCACCTCATCACCTGTAAACCTTGAACTCATCATCGAGCAACTGATCATTATTCCAACTTCCAACTTCCTAGTATTCTTAAATCCATCCAATTGTAATGTCTTCCTTCCTTCTATTGGCACCAAACTAGGACATGATTACTCAGACTCATCACGGAATTTCCATTGATCCATATTTCCAACATCATACCTCCTTTATATCCAATAATACTTCTTTCCTTCATGCTCTTGGGGGTATCCAACATATCGAGACAAAACTCATACTTATTTTGTCCAAGGTCCACTCCGTGGAACATCATTATCCTTTCCAGGGTCAACATCCTTACAGGGGAATAGTGACCATCTCTACATGGCACTTCTTCAACTAGGAAACGTGAAACATATCATGAACTTCTGACAGTCCTTCGAGTGACTCCAACTTGTTGGCCACTTCTCCCATACGTTCCAAAACTCGGTATGGTCCTACAAATCTCGGGGCTAACTTTCCCTTAACTCCAAATAGTTTAACTCCTCGCAGAGGGAACACACGAAGACATGCTCCATCTCTAATTTCATAGACTTCCTCCTTGCATTTTTTTTGAGTCTGCATAACTCTTTTGCCAGGACTGAGCTACCTTCAGTCTATCTTGAATCAACTTAACATTCTCTTCTGACTCCTTGATCACATTTGGTCCAAACAACTGACGGTCTCCAACTTCATCCCACATCAACGGTGTCTGGCTCATTCTCCCATACAAAGCTTAAAAAGGGGCCATCTTCAAACTGGCGGGGTAACTGTTGTTGTATGAGAACTCCACGTAAGGTAGATTATCATCACTACTAGATCCATAATCTAGCGCACACGCTCTCAACATGTTCTCCAGAATCTGATTGACTTTCTCGATTTATCCATCTGTCTGCGGATGAAAGGCTGTACTGAACTCTAGCCTAGTACCCAAAGTCTGGTGCAGCTGATTCCAAAATTTTGAGGTAAACTGTGTTCCTCTATCGATGGTCCTCGGAACTCCATGCAGACAAACATCCTGGTCAAATATATCTTGGCCAACTTCGCACTTGTATAGGTGGTTTTCACTGGGATAAAGTGAGCCACTTTGGTCATGCGAATCAACTACTAACCCAGATATAGTCATAAAGCCATTCGGGTTCTGGGAAATCTGGTAATGAAATCCATGCCAAGCTTATCCCCACTTCCATTCGGGTATCGGCATAGGCTGTAGTAATCCTACTAGCTTCTGATGCTCTGCTTTACTCTCTCTCTGGCATACATCACCTACTATTACATACTCCGCAATATCCTTCTTCATACTAGTCCACCAGAAACACTCCTTCAAATCCCAACACATCTTGGTGTTTCCAAGGCGAATCGAGTATGGTGAGTCATGAGCCTCCTGAAGTATTAACTTCCTGATCTCTGCATTATTGGGTACATGTACACTATCCTCAAACCATAAGATGCCGTGCTCATCCTTACGAAAACCTTTGGCCTTTCCTTTGCTCATCCTCTCTCTTACCTCAGCAATCTCGTTGTCATCCTTCTGAGCTTCAAGGATCTTTCCCAACAATGTAGACTGAACTTCCATTGCTGCAACAAAACCTTTGGGAACAATCTCCAACCGAAGTTCCCTGAAAATCCTCGACTAACTCCTTTGATAATCCTCCGCTTATGAGGGTATTCGTTCTTGTTTTCTTTATGGTTGTGTCCTATTTATCCACAAAGATTGTATGCACAAGATTTCTTCATATCACTTCCATAAGGTTTCAACTTCTGGGACACAAACCGAGACTTTGGAAAAGTCAACTTAAATTCCTTCCAAGTGGTTACTCTTTGCCATCCATTGACGGTTTCATACATCCTCCACCAAGTAGCAGCACCTCTTAAAAACACTGAAGAGCATGCTGGGTCATATCCTTTCCGGTTATAGGGTTATTCTCCATTTGATCCTCCATGTTCTGAATCCATCGGTCCGTCTCCAATTGACTCATCGGTCCATAAAATATGACCTCATCTCCATTCATCCTCTATTGGGTCCATGAGTTTTGGGTGAGATAAGAGAGATAGGGAGAGATGCACACAATACAAACAATGGTTTTTGAAAAGACAGATTTTATTGTGGCTGTCGGAAAAACAACAAACAAATGACAGCTCACAATCGTCGCATCTAACATAAGTATATAACAGGGGTTGGGTCTTCTAATGGTCTATAGATCTCAATGTCATCAACTCTTCAAGTCTTGGTCATGTCTCCGATGACTCCTTCTGATCATACTTATCCTTCTCAAGTTCTTTTGCCAAATCATCTCTGTTGACGCGAAGTCTCTAGTGACATCCTTTAATATTCTGCAGTTGCATTGCAAACTTCTGGTTTCAACATCCTTGGCATGAACCATGGTCTTACTGTCCTTTAGTTCCTGACGAATCTCTGGTATCTAGAGGTTTTGCTTCCTCCAGTTTGGCTACTTCAGCTTCAGGTTCCTGAGTTCTTCATGAACTGCTTCCCTGTCAAATATAACTTCCTGCGAGTCCATCTTAAATCCTTGATGTAATACTCCAGATCCTGGCGATACACCAGCTAATGTTAAAACTGCATCCTTTGCTGACAGATGCTCCTTCAGCCTTCTATCATCCAATTCTTCCATGCATCTGCACGCTTAACTCAGCACGGTGACAATAGCATAAGCGGGCGATAACATCATGGTGATAGTGTGTTTCTGCTCTTGTCATTTCCATGAGCTATCTCTCTATAGTTGGTATCTCCTGCATTTAGGGTTTTCCTTGACAAAACTTTTGAGTTCTAATGCTCCATGTTCCGGTCTTTCTCCAACACACCTTAATCTCGGGTATTGACAGCTTCCATAGTCTGTCAAGTTCCATAAGTGTAGCCTTCCTAGGTTATACAAATCTGGAAAATCTTCAAAGCCTTCAAATTCTCCTGGTTTTCAGAGTCTTGAGCAGTTGTAGTTTCTATTATCATAACGTATAGTAAAATCCTCTTCATTCCGAATGGTCTTAATTGTCCGATATCTTGTACTTCTTGGAGTGGTCTCATCAGTCGAATCTTCAAGTGGTCAAAAGGGGAAAAGGGTATAGTCTCACTAAAAAGGAATTTTTGAATAATCTCAGGAGAGAAGAGAGGTAAAAGATTCTTTTGAAAAGAAAGTTTGTAGAGAAAAATCTTTCCTATGGGCTTGCCAGTTTCTAGGGTCACGTCCTACAGTCAACATGTGCTCTGATACCATCTTGTAGCGACCCGACCTCAGACGGTCAAGTCTCTGTGCTTACGTGTCATCCCTGGATCGGTATGCTGACACACACAGTACTCGAGGATTTATAACAGAGGTAAATCACATGTATAAAGTAACGTAAAACTATTACCTCAATCCAATAGCGGAAGTAACAAGGTTGTGGATTCCCATCAACACCAATGGCAAAGTTGAGTGTAGAAATCGTAACCCTAACGTATCACTTACTCATCGTCTGAAGTCTGCAACATGAAACATTGCAGCCCGAAAACAGGTCAGCACATGGAATATGCTGGAAATGTAACACATAGAGAGTAATGAAATAATAAGTTATACTACATGCATATATGGCTGGTGGAAAGCTCTATGGTTACAGTTTTGCGTAAAGCCAATTTTTCCCTACTGCAAAGGAATAAATTTATTTAACTATCATGGTGGTTGTTAAACATTGAGAATGGTTGACAGCATCCTCAATCCCAATTAAAAAGTACTCATTAACAAACCCAACAATATTAAATTAGAGTAACATGTTGAGATTCACAGGATATTCAAGTACTAGATACTCAAGATGTCCATAACCGGGGACACGGCTAATCATGATTAGTTTGTACACTCTGCAGAGGTTTGCGCACTTTTCCCCACAAGACTCGATCGCCTCCGTTTGGTTTCTCGCACTACATGGTGTTTGAGAAACGGATGACCGAGACATAGTCTTTCAGAAGCGCTAGCACCTTACGATGGGTAGACCGGTACACCTACATCCCCTACATCTGCTAGTCCACCACTATAAGAGTTCGTACAACTTAGTCAACTATGCCAGAGCCCATAATGGCTTGTGGCTGCACACGGAAGTTACTAGCATGAATTATCTTATGATCCCTTTGAGCCTGGGTGGCGGTCCATAGAAAAATCACACGGTACCCCCGGGATTTCCAAAAAAACAGGCAGTCACTGGATACCCAGGTGCCTCAATCCACCCAGATGTGTATTAAAGTTGCCACCTTAGATAAATCATTAATTAACAATCTCACATCTGTCATGGATAATCACTCACCCAATCCACGTCTACTAGCATAGCATGGCATAATAAGCAAACGTAGAAGTAACTCCCAAAGGTTTCATAATTAAAACAGGTAATAGGTACTAATCATCTACTTCCCATCCCACAATTTAATTAGATCCTAATCATGCAATGTTTGAGGATTGATCTAATGCAATAAAAGTGGGTGATAGAAAAGGTATGATCAAGTGTTACTTGCCTGCAATGTTGATGAAGATGATTCGCACTCAAAACTCTTGATAGTTCTACTCGTCACACTCCGGTCAATCTATCGCGATCAAGCAATGGTAACCACACATAAGCAATCACTCAAAAGATCACAAAGAACGAAGAGTACGATTCGGAAAACACCAAAACCAAGCGAATAACTCTTGCAACATAAAACAATTTCTAACATTACCAAAATTATGTCAATTTGGCCTTATCAGAAAGTTTAGGTCAAGAGCTTCGAGATGCAAAAAGAATCAACTCAAACGGAGTTATAAAACTCAAGTTATGATCAAACGAAGTTCAAATTCAAATCTGATCTAATTCAAATTTTAAACTTTCAAAAACTTGTTCAAGTTGTTTATCTGGAGAGAGGGGATCATAACGAAGAAGTGGGCGTTGGTTTCGTTGGATTTGGATAAACGGGTGAAAAGATGTGAGTGTTTGAAGTCCAGGGGCTAATCTGTAAATAAAATATTCACAGACGGGTCCCTGGCCAAAAATAAAAATAAAAGAAAAGAACTAAATAACGAACGTTCGTTTATAAGCTCTAAACAGTGGACGTTCGCTGTTTAATAAAACCAGAAGAAAACAGATCTAGTCTAGGGTTTTCAGAAAAACCGATTTAAAATAAAACCGGGCGGTTTTCTCGAGTTATACCGGTTCTGGAGGGGGAAAACCGGCGGCCGCGGTGACGGTGTTCTCCGGCGAGGAAGACGGCGGCGGCGGCGGCGGCTGCGAGCGGGGAGGCGGCTCCGGTCGCTCTCCGGCGGCGGCGAGGATGATGCGATGGCGAGGGCGGCGCTCCGCGGCGGCGGCGCGGCGAAGTGCTGGGCGGGATTCCGCGGCCGCGGCGGCAGGCGAGCTCCGGCGGCTTCCCGGATCTCGGCAGAAGGGTGCGGCGGCGGCAACGGGGTCCAGGGGGACCTGGGTGCGGATTTATAGGGGGAGGGCGGACTCGGGAGGCGTGGGGAAGGGGGCAAGGCGGCGGGGTCGGTGCCGGACTCCGGCGAGAGTCCCGCTCTACCACGACGGGGAAGGCGGCGTGGTGCTGGGCCTTGGCCTGGCCGGTTGGCTGGGCCGGCCCAGTCGGGGGATTTCTCTTTTTTTTGAAACATTTTTCAGACAAATAAAATAATAAAGGAAAAATAAATAAATAAAAATTATATAGGCATATAATATATCAAAATTTGCAGAAAAAGATTTTCTACAACATGAACATTATTCTAGCTTCAATAAAATACGCAAAAATTCCAATAATTCAAACAGTGCTCCTGATCTAATGAAATTCAAGAAAACTCAAATTCAAAATACCAAAATTAATTCAAAATTATTTCTCTCAAATTTTCCGATGTAGGGAATCATGTTACCCTAATTTCTGTATATTTTATTTTTGGAGAAAAATAATTTGAATAAAACTCAAATATCCCAAATTGAAAAATAAATTCAAAAGAACTTTGAATTTAATTCTTTGAAACTCCCAACTCATATTTCATATGTTTTGAAGAAGTCATTTTATCTTCTCTCATGAAAATCATTGAGTTGCATGGAGTTTAGGAATTGGAAATAATTTCAAATGAAATTCAAATATTTTCAAATACCCTTTCATTAAATCAAATGGAAGAAGTCATTTCATCTTCTCTCTAGGGTTTTGTATTTGAAAAGAGTTTGAACTCACGGAGATCATAAAAGCAAGATGAAAGTTTGGGAAAGTCCTTTTATTCCCTCTCATTTAACTTTCAAAAGTTTCGAATTGCACTCAATTTCACACAATCAAACGAACAATCAATCAAATCTATCTATTTAATATAACATTCCAAAATTTAGAATTTTGGGATGTTACAGATATGGTCAACGGCAACATCGCCCGCGAGTTCTTCGTGTTTGCCCGTGTGTCTAAACGCAGAAGGGGAGGAGAGAGAGAGCACACATGGAACCCACCAGTAAGTGAAGACGAATAGTACTAAAAATAATATTACATGTTATCAATTAAATAGACTATGGTAATATAAAAACATTATGTGAACAAAGGGAGGTACAACAAACATTGATGTTCTACGTATGTTGCCTATTGACGTGCGGCTTGAAGGCCCTGGTCGCATGTTCGATCCTCGTCCTTTATTTTTTAATTTGTATATGGGTCCAAATTTGTTTCATGACATGTGGGCCCCTCAGTGTGTAGTTTGTAGCACTTTAATTTGTGGGTCGAAATTTGTTCCATTCCAAGTGGACTATCGGTGTGTAGTTTTGTAGCTTATTTATAATAATTAAAGAGAACAACAGAGTTTTTTGCAATAATACCATGGTGCGACGTTGAAGGCGAGAAAGGACATGCAACAGAGCGATGACCAAGCCAGAGGGAAATCAAGTAGGGGAGTTGCGGGGGTTGCAACGGTGTTTCGAGTAGTTGTGGGCCGAATGCTACGATCACACTCATTTGGCAATGGTGAGGGTTGTGGGCCAAAATCTCTATCTTACAACCAAGCTCTGGAGAGATATTGTCCGATTGAGATTTTGGCAAGGGTGAGGGTTGTAAGATAGAGCTTGAGAGATGATCCAGTCACAAACGTGGATATATTTTGTGCGTGGGAGGAAGCAAGGTCAATCGATCACATAGGGTCGTGATGTGATCGAAAGAGTGAGACGGGTTGGAGAGAGTGACCTAGATAGACAATGTGCATGAGAGAGTATACAATGTGAATAAGTCGAATTGGGCTCAAACATGGTGATATATCGTTTTTGTCTGAGAAAGAGCGAGGTCAATCGAGACACATAAAGAGAGAGAGGGGGGAGCGTGGTCCGCCATGAGGTCGAAAGAGTGGGGGCGGCTTCGATGGACTGACCTAGATAGACAATCTGCGTGAGAGAGCATAGAGTGTGTCGATCGAGGCCCGAACAGGGAGATATATCATTTGTGTGTGAAAGAAAACGAAGTTAAACAAGACTCGGATAAACAGAGCGAGATTGAGCAAGTGTGGCCCGCCATGCGGAAGAAAGAGTGAGACAGTCTCGAGTAACCTAGATAGACAACGTGCGTGCGTGCGCACAAGAGGTTGGGGGGCTAGATAGGCAATGCATGTATTTAGCGCGAGAGGGTGAGAGGGAGAGGGAGAGAGAGAGCTCGGCATGGGGTGCAATGGTGGGTGTGTGAGGTAAATACATTTCGTAACAGAGTGGAAAAAGGGGTTGTGTAGTTGAGAGAGTTAGAGATCGAAACATGGAGAGAAAGAATGGATGTGTGTTGGAAATTGATAGCTTCCTAAGGTGGTTAGGAGAGGAAGATTGAGCGATACAGGAAGTATGTAGCGTGTGTGCGGGGGGGGGGGCTAAAAACAACATTTGAATGTAGATAGTACGGGACTTAATATCGATGTTTCAATTCGGTGTACATTATAAGATTTGAACTGAGGACCATGCATATGGGTAATTATTTCGAATTCGTGCCATACTAGGTTTGGAAAAGTTGACATTGACTCGATTTGTTGTGCTATTTTGTAGGTCATATGTTTGAATCCATCCAAAAGTTTTCTCACTACCATGGTGTTCATCATATACATATGAATTCGTATTAAAAAAGTAGCATGGATACAGTGAAATGCGAAATCCACGTTAGAATTGGAGATCGCTATGTGACACACACTCTAATTCAAATAACTAATTATGTGACACACACTCTAATCCACGTTAGCGTGGATACCGTTTCGATTTTTTTTCAAATAACTTCTCATTAATTAATTTATAGTATCTTCGAATGACTAATTATTGCAAGGAAAACACGGGCATGGTAATACATACAGATTCGTTTGCAAATGAAAGAAGATTCGTTTGCATTCTCAAATGTAGGCGCACCAGGCAGACCAGGGTCGTGTCGTGGTGGTCGCATGTGTCGGACGGACGCTTAGCACCAAGCCACCCACCCCCTCCCTCCCCCCCCCCCCCAAAAAAAAGGACGACGACAAAATAAGTTCACGCTTCCACTTTTCGGATTGAAATATCTGGCGGCCCAAATTCCAGCCCTGCAAAATCTCCCTTCTCCACCGTCCCCTTCCGTGCCCAGATTGCTCAAATCCCTAATTCGCCGCCGACCCAAGCAAAGTTTGAATCGCCCCTCATCTCGTCTCTTTCCCCACCTCTGTGCCGGACGACGACGACGAAGACAACGGTCGCGCTTCACCACCGCACTGGAGCTACCTCATCTACGCCCTCGTCCACCACACCGGGTGGTCCACCGACAACGTCGGCCGCCACAACCGACGTGCCTCACAGACACCGACTTCCACCACATCAGGTGCGCTTCGCCGACGTCGTCTCCCAGCTCACTGGATCTACTTCACCGAGCACATCGTCGTGCCTCCACCCCTCGAGGCCGCTGGGGCTTCACCAACGGTCTCGTCCACCGCATCGTAGCGCTCCGCTACCACTCAAGATCTGCATCCGTGCGCGGACAGCCAACGCCAGCGCATCACCCTCAACGGCTCTGAAGTGACCCGCACTCTAGCTAGACAAGCATGCCCAAACGCCGGCCCGAACTAGGTATCCACACATCACTCCCTTGTGCACTATTCCGACGATGTTTGGATATCCTTTCACTGCTCTCTTAGCTTACATGCCTATCCAAATCTGACTTTAACTCTTATTTCTTCTCGAGATATCATCTGAGACAAGCAAATCCATTTTTTTAGCGAAGCATGACGGCGCTACGGGATCTGGTACACATCCTGCACACCCGTATAACCTTGTAAGTATCTGTCCTCCGGTACAACAGCAAGGTCGATTCCTCTTATTTGATCAGCCATTCGCCATGTCAATAATGCAGAGGGGGATGCAAGGAGCACAAGGCCTGCACATCCAAGCAAGTGGTAACATGGACTTGTACATGGAACATCCCAAGTGCAAGCAGAGTTGCAGTGAGCCTGTACAACAAGCTAGTGTAAGTCCCTGCATTTCATTTAATTCGTACTGGCATTCGTGTATGATTTGTGTGAAGTGGCGGATCCACGAATTCAAGTTACCAGGGGCGAACATTTAACTTAAAAAATACGAAGGCACTTGCACTCCGGAAATCAACATAACTTGAGAAATGTGAAGCTACATGCACTTTGAAAACCAGCTAATGATCCAAAGTAGTTCAGATTATAAACACTAATTGCTGCAAGCATCCAAAAAACACAAAATGCAACATGTTGTACAAGGACTACAAACACGGTCCGTACCTGCTTGAATATTCGTTCTCTGGCTGAAAATATCGAAGTGTAATTGCACCTATAACCAGTGCACAAATTGCATATCAATATATCTATCCTGCACAAGTATGCCAATAGTTTCAAACAATAGATTAGAAAAGTATTTATGCTACGTTGTCATGATACGGGGACTTTCTGGTAGATGGCCTCAATGTTTCCTCAAGCCATGAAAATGCACTATAATTTGCTTGTCATCAATGCCTGCAAATCTCTATGTCTCTCTCAACATAGCAGAACATCATTAGACACTAAATCCTTCAATAGGATCTTGAAAAATGATTGCATTAGATGACTCATTAGACACTATATGTTCATCACCAGGAGCATGTAAAATGTTTGCATCAAATCCTTCATTACCAGTCTGTTCATTAGACACTTCTGGCTCAAGAACAACATGAGCTTGGATGTTTCCACCGGAAACTTGATTAGATTCAGTCAGTTCAGTATTGATTGGGGAGTTATAAAATAAGTAGAAATTGGTTTCATTTTCTCATAGATTCCCTACATACAAGCAGTTTTACAACACCGTCAGGTTTAACTATTGGCCAGAAATTGAAGAGTTGAATTAGATATAATCAGGGATGTGATGTACATGCTCGTTGCGCATGCTACTCTTGCAAGCTGCGACTGTCCGTTTGCGCAAGCTTGATGCCATGCCTGAGCTACCGCCTCTGCCTCCCACGCAGGCTACACCCAAGGTTGGATCTTCATCTTCTTGTCCTTCCGTTCGCTTGAAGCCCGGCGACCGCCCTCCAACAAGGGCGCAAGGAAGTGCTGTGTCGGTCTGTACAGCGGCGGCTAGGTTAGGAGCAAACCAGACTGGACGCTGGAGAGGATGAATTGGGATTTTTCCTGCTGTCGGTTGATATGGGAGGCGCTCGTTTGGGCCGCAAGCCTGCTATAGGGCCTGCCTTGCACTTATGTTATTGGCCTATCCAAATTGAAATATTTTTCTTCATTTTTTACATTGCCTGCTCGTGCGTTGGGACGAACAAAACTAGCCTGTGCCAACCTGGACGACTCAAACTAAGTGCACACTTTCGAGCCACCCGAGGCGGCCGCCCATACCAGCCCCTATGGTGGAGTTGCCCCTTTTTGCGTGTATGATAGGGGTAGTGAAAAATATTCTAGTGGCGCTTCTGATTTACCCACAGAATGGTTGAATTGCTTGTTTCTATGAACTGAGTTCGCAATAATGTGAAGGATGCCAATCTTTTCATCCTATTATAGATTGCTTAGATCTCGATATGGCAAAAGTAATCGCATGAAATATACAGTAAAGGCCAGTGTGATGTGTGTGGCTACAACTAGTCTGACTACACGTCCTCATATAACATATCAAGGACGCACCTTCTTACCAGATTAACCATTCGACTTACCAATGTAGTGTGGGAAGAAAGAAGTATTGGGACTGTGTATCCAAGCAATTGATGCCATGGACTCCTTCGTATAACCTTGTAAGCGAAAAAGAAGTTGCAGTGTGCCTGTACAAAGAACTAGCGTAAGTTCAGTTACCTGCTTCTCAGAATTTTAGTTAGCCACTTATTGCAAAAAAATTCAATTATGTTGCTTGGCTTAATTTAGTTTGCTACTGATTACATAATGCCACGGCCTATTAATCCTATTATAGACTGCGCCTATCTATGTGTTTGATACTTACTGTTAAGAATTACCTGTTTGCCTGAACTTAAATAGCTACTTGTTTGTTTAACTGCTTTGCTACTGCAACAACGGGTTACAATGATGTTAATAACTACTTTTCAGCATCGAATTGAAACTCTTTACTTCCTTGTTTGTTTAACTGGTTTGCTATTATAACTCCCAGTTGAGATGTTTTGCTAACTTCAACTTTTCTGAATCCAATTGGAACTTTAATGGCAAAACGGGTTAGCCCAAGATCAAAGAGCGAGGTCCCCATGGACGTTGTATCATCCCACAGCAATGGCACTGGCGCAATCGTGCATTATGAATTGCCAACTGTTGATGCTCTAGAGGCTAAACTAGTGGTAGAAAGAGATTCTGCTTCTGCACTTAGATATGAAGTTGAGATGCTGAGGAAGCAAACAGCATAATTAGTAGCAGTACTCAAGACAACCATTAAACATTTGGTGGATTTCAAAATGAAGCAAGCTGAGACTGACCACATTGTTAAGGTCCTGAAGGAAAAAAGGAAATTAAATCCCCACTTGGTAAATCATAGGTGAAATGTTCTTTCCATCGTTGAATAACCTTTGTGTTGTTTGTGCATGTAATCAATTAAACCATTTGTTTTAGAGATCATGTAATAATTGTTTTTTGTTTTTCATTTTTTGGTTTGTAATTTTATTTGAGCACAAGTCTGTATTAATTGATAAGACTCGGAGACATTTCATTTTGATTGTTGTGCCAGACCTACAAATATGCCAATCGGGCTGAATGTGCATTCAGCAATAATAGTAGTATAGATGGACCATAAGTGGCACAAATCGGAAAGAGCCAAGATGCTGTAGTAGCTTGGCTAAAAAAAGGATGCTGTTGTAGCAAAGAAAAGTACAGCAATCTGGCTTATGTATGTTAGTTGATATTATTGATCCATATACTCTATAAGTGTTTATATGTCTATTAGTTTTGTACATTCTTGGTCGATTGACTCGGTATTTGAATCTTGATACATCGCTTGTGTACATATCTAAATGGGACTACACATTATGCTGCGTGTGACATTTGAGTTGGACATGAAGTGTTCCAAATATTCGAATTCACCTTAAACTGGATTCTAGCTTCTGAATTTGAGTATCGGCATTTGTAAACCATATTCATAAAGATTCGTATAGGACTACAAAATGGATTTGAATTTAGTTGCCAGCGTAAACGTGGATGCTTATTGTCCCCAAATTCGAAAGAAGCGGCAAAATGTCCACTCCCACGTCGGCGGCCCGAAGCCAAGTGTTTGGGTGATGGAAATTACTGTCTACCCATTACACGGACAATCCATCGGCCCGATTTCCACTGCTCTAAATAGGGGTAGGATAGTAACTTCAATTAGACGTGACACGACCGCCTCTGACCCATTTCGACACGGTGGGCGCCTAACATGGGTGGCAAAACACATTTGATTCAAGCTCGTCCGAAAGACCGTTGTTTCTCCCTCCATTTCCCCATTCATACACGGTGGGCGGCAAAACAAACTCGACTCGGCCGAAATCGATGTAGGCAAATATTTTCGATAGGGGCAGGTTTGTAACTACACACAGACGTGACACAACCGCCCTACCTGTCAGCCCCGTTCATACACCGTGGGCGCCAACCACCCTCTCCTTGCCCGAAATCGCTCTAGGCAAATATTGGCGAGATGCGAGATTACCGTCGTATCCCCAACCGACGAGATGTCCAAATTTTAAACAGGGGCTAAGTTCGTAACTTTCCCATATTTCAGACAGCCGCGTCCCAAAAACATGGTTCCCCGTACCTCTCCCTCCATTTTCCCATTCATACACCATCCGTGCTAGAACACCATCCCCACACCAGCCTCCGTCCGCCACCCCATCCATTGCCGCCGTCCTCCACCACATCCATCGCCGCCGTCCTCCACCACATCCATCACCACCGTCCTCCACCATGCCGGAGCGCCTACCAAGACCACGTCGTCCACTGCTAGAGATGGACGTTTCTCATCCACGGCGACGGACCAAGAGCCTTGCATCACGTCCTCTCGCTTCATTGGTGCCGTCGTCCTCTTTGCCGGGGCCGCTCACACGACCTTCTCTTCCACCGCAACGGGACTTATCCCCCAATGCACCCGTCTACCGACGCAGATCTGCTTCAACGCCACCGAGAACCATCACACCCCCGATGCCTACACGGCGCCGCAAGAGAGGTGGTACTTCATATCTCCTCAACATTTTGATCTCAACCAGAAAATAGATCTTAACTTGGTTACTCTACTTTCTTTTCAGCTCGTTCTTAGTTCGAAGCAAACAATGGCTGCTAAATATCATTTCTCCGGTTTCCCCCTTTTATGATCACTATACTATCAGAATACGTGCTTCGTGTCATAATAGCACTGCTCGACCCATCAAGCTAAACAAGCTTAGTTGTTCAAATACGAATCTGATATTATTAAAACAGATTCGTTTAATTGGTCAGTTAAATGTCCTAAATTAGTTTCAAAAAATGCATGTTCGCCGCTCGGGTGTGTATCTCTACAGGGTGCCCATGGTGGGTCGGCCCGCCCTGGGGGTTTGGGTCGTCCCAGGCCCCGATTCCCCTCTGTTCTGCTGCGCGCTTCCGATCTCTACTCGCCCCCAGCCGCCTGCCTCGCCGGCGACTTGCCGTCCCCGGATGGCATGACTCTAGGAGGAGACGCCGGACTAACAGGAGGTCAGGAGCCGCTCGCCCAACAGCGTCACCGCTGCCCGGGCATGCCGCCGTGACTACCTTCCCAGCCCGTTCAGGGCTCAGGCGTGCAGCACCCATAAGCCAACCTGATTTATCCTGAGATAAGTCCTCAACACTCAGCAACCACTCCTCATCACCCATTTTCTAATTGATTCATTACTCATTAGGCAGGACTGTCATTAGGGTTTGTTGTGTGCTTAGTGCTACCTACACTTAATGGTTCAGATGTATTTGGGTAATCTTTAGTACCTGTAAAGTTCACAGGGTTTTCAAAATTCCGGCCCTAGGAACAGACACTAGTCATTTTGGATTGTTGGTCATAGTGACATTGACCCAGATTACTACTGCAAGCCAGGTTTGTTGACAATTTTACTTGTCTTTCTTACTCATTCGATATAATATCCAATTATTCACGTCGATTAAATTCCCACTTGGTAAATCATAGGTGAAATGTTCTTTCCATCGTTGAATAACCTTTGTGTTGTTTGTGCATGTAATCAATCAAACCATTTGTTTTAGAGATCATGTAATAATTGTTTCTTGTTTTTCGTTTTTTGGTTTGTAATTTTATTTGAGCACTAGTCTGTATTAATTGATAAGACTCGGAGACATTTCATTTTGATTGATGTGCCAGACCTACAAATATGCCAATCGGGCTGAATATGCATTCAGCAAAAATAGTAGTATAGATGGACCATAAGTGGCACACGTTGTAAAGGGCCAAGATGTTGTAGTAGCTTGGCTAAAAAAAGGATGTTGTTGTAGCAAAGAAAAGTACAGCGGCATGGCTTATGTATGTTAGTTGATATTACTGATCCATATACTCTATAAGTGTTTATATGTCTATTAGTTCTGTACATTATTGGTTGATTGACTCGGTATTTGAATCTTGATACATCGCTTGTGTACATATCTAAATGGGACTACACATTATGCTGCGTGTGACATTTGAGTTGGACATGAAGTGTTCCAAATATTCGAATTCACCTTAAACTGGATTCTAGCTTCTGAATTGAGTATCGGCATTTGTAAACCATGTTCATAAAGATTCGTATAGGACTACAAAATGGATTCGAATTTAGTTGCCAGGGTAAACGTGGATGCTAATTGTCCCTAAATTCGAAAGAAGCGGCAAAATGTCCACTCCCACGTCGGCTGCCCGAAGCCAAGTGTTTGGGAGATGGAAATTACTGTCTACCCATTACACGGACAATCCATCGGCCCGATTTCCACTGCTCTAAATAAGGGTAGGATAGTAACTTCAATTAGACGAGACACGGCCGCCTCTAACCCATTTCGACATGGTGGGCGCCTAACATGGGTGGCAAAAAAAATTTTATTCAAGCTCGTCCGAAAGACCGCTGTTTCTCCCTCCATTTCCCCATTCATACACGGTGGGCGGCAAAACAAACTCGACTCGGCCAAAATCGATGTAGGCAAATATTTTCGATAGGGGCAGGTTTGTAACTTCACTCAGACGTGACACAACCGCCCTACCTGTCAGCCCTGTTCATACACCGTGGGCGCCAACCATGGGCGGCAACCACCCTCTCCTCGCCCGAAATCGCTCTGGGCAAATATTGGCGAGATGCGAGATTACCGTCGTATCCCCAACCGACGAGATGTCCAAATTTTAAATAGGGGCTAAGTTCGTAACTTTCCCATATTTCAGACAGCCGCATCCAAAAAACATGGTTCCCTGTACCTCTCCCTCCATTTTCCAATTCATACACCGTACGTGCTAGAACACCATCCCCACACCAGCCTCCGTCCGCCACCCCATCCATTGCCGCCGTCCTCCACCACATCCATCGCCTCCGTCCTCCACCACATCCATCACCACCGTCCTCCACCATGCCGGAGCGCCTACCAAGACCACGTCGTCCACTGCTAGAGATGGACGTTTCTCATCCACGGCGACGGACCAAGGGCCTCGCATCACGTCCTCTCGCTTCATTGGCGTCGTCGTCCTCTTTGCCGGGGCCGCTCACACGGCCTTCTCTTCCACCGCAACGGGACTTATCCCCCAATGCACCCGTCTACCGTCGCAGATCTGCTTCAACACCACCGACAACCATCGCACCCCCGATGCCTACACGGCGCCGCAAGAGAGGTGGTACTTCATATCTCCTCAACTTTTTGATCTCAACCAGAAAATAGATCTTAACTTGGTTACTCTACTTTCTTTTCAGCTCGTTCTTAGTTCGAAGCAAACAATGGCTGCTAAATATCATTTCTCCGGTTTCCCCCTTTTATGATCACTATACGATCAGAATACGTGCTTCGTGTCATAATAGCACTGCTCGACCCATCAAGCTAAACAAGCTTAGTTGTTCAAATACGAATCTGATATTATTAAAACAGATTCGTTTAATTGGTCAGTTAAATGTTCCTAAATTAGTTTCGAAAAAATGCATGTTCGCCGCTCGGGTGTGTATCTCTACAGGGTGCCCACGGTGGGTCGGCCCGCCCTGGGATTTTGGGTCATCCCAGGCCCCGATTGCCCTCTGTTCTACTGCGCGCTTCTGATCTCTACTCGTCCCCAGCCGCCTGCCTCGCCAGCGACTTGCCGTCCCCGGACGGCATGACTCTAGGAGGAGACGCCGGACTAACAGGAGGTCAGGAGCCGCTCGCCCAACAGCGTCACCGCTGCCCGGGCACGCCGCCGTGCCTACCTTCCCAGTCCGTTCAGGGCTCAGGCGTGCAGCACCCACTAAGCCAACCTGATTTATCCTGAGATAAGTCCTCAACACTCAGCAACCACTCCTCATCACCCATTTTCTAATTGATTCTTTACTCATTAGGCAGGACTGTCATTAGGGTTTGTTGTGTGCTCGGTGCTACCTACACTTAATGGTTCAGATGTATTTCGGTAATCCTTAGTACCTGTAAAGTTCACAGGGTTTTCAAAATTCCGGCCCTAGGAACATACACTAGTCATTTTGGATTGTTGGTCGTAGTGACATTGACCCAGATTACTACTGCAAGCCAGGTTTGTTGACAATTTTACTTGTCTTTCTTACTCATTCGATATAATATCCAATTATTCACGTCGATTAGTTGCAAACAATAAGTGCTAGACAAACTTCTTGATTCAGATTTTGGACGGTCTCTTACTGCAGTTACAATTCTGCATACTTGTCCTAGTAAGTTCACAAGTAAATGATTGATTCACTACATCTATGCTTGCCTTGTTGTCAATATTCTTTTAGGGTGAAACACACTGTTCCTAAATACTGCAACCGTAGACATGAGTGAATAGTATTTCTCTATGTGATCTCTTCCATCATGTGTGGGAAACGTACACTGCATTGTATAGAAAGAAAGTGCATTTCCAACTTTTACATAGGCTTCGATCTTTTACATGGAATACAATCTGCCTACTTGCTTTGTGTCGCACTACCAACACTCCACCCTTGAAGCTAAACATTATGCCACTCATAATTCCTTAGTTTATTTGTTCAAATACGAATTTCATATGATTCTAATGTTCCTACTTCAGTTTTGAAATGTGTGTCTGCCTGTTATAGAGACATAAGGGGTTTGTATTTCTGTGTGTGGTCTGGTCAGCACGGTTGGGGGGTGAACTTTGCATATGCAGGGGTTTATAGGGAGACACTCTTCGAGTTGAATCCGCAATGCATTCCATAGATAATCTGACTACTTTTTATGTTTTCATGAATCTCAGATTCAGAACAGCACCATAATGATATGAGCTTGCGCGCATGAAAGAATAAAGAAGAACAATGCCATGGCTGTCAAACTTGGCATTAAGGGACTGAAATAAAGTCTAGATGCAATGCAATGCAACGCTCTCCACCTATAGATTCATGCTCAGAATATGATCCTAACAGTGATTCTGCGCTAGAGGAAGACCTAAGTCAATGTAGCTCCCTAGTGGAGGAGTCAGAGGAAGATGCCCTATCTTATTCACCCATCAAGGTGCTTGCTCTAACTTTCCAAGGTTATATTTGTCGCACATATCTTGCAACTGATGCTTTGCATTGCTTCTACTTTGTTGAACTTCCATTAGCTTAATTTACACATCCTGTATGTGAATACGCCCTGCCTATCCATTTTCAGTACATATTCCATCTGTCATCATACCATATTTATCCATTCAAATGATGTTCTTGTGTATCAGACGTTCAAAAGGAAGAGGGCGATTGCTGATCATGGAGGAGCACAAGCAAAGTATTTGGAAAAGGTAGTGACACCTGATAAATCAAATAGCCCATTAGGTGTAGTTGCAATATCATCTAACCCACAAAACGCCCCAACTCTAGCAGACTCTAGCCCTACTACACTGGTCATTTCTGATGTCCCAACTCAGTAGACCCCAACTGCAGCAAACATTATGATTATGCCAGTTGACATAGCACCAGCTCTACGACGCAAAACCCCCATTCTAGCAAAGAGTACACCAAATCCAGTTGCCAAATCCCTTTTCGAACCAGAGAGAGACCCAATTGCAGCAAATAGGACCCCTGTTCCATTTCTTCCTAGTTTAGAAGACAAAGCTTATATTGTTGTCAGGAACTTTGTGCGCATCTTTCCTTCATGGAAAGATTATACCACAGACATAGAACATATTTCCAGTCTTCCTCCACAACTTACGCGTAAGTAATGTACTAATGTTATTCATGGTCATTGTTGATACGTCTCCAACGTATCTATAATTTTTGATTGCTCCATGCTACTTTATCTATTGTTTTAGGCAATATTGGGCTTTATTATCCATACCTCTACATTTTTTTGAGGGGCTCCCACTATACATATAATCTCTTGCGTCTTCTGGCTGGGCTAGTCAGCTGTTGGAGGCCCAACAAGGCCCAAGTCGCTGACACGGGACCATATGGCATCCGAGCTTGTTAGTCTATTGACGGTCCACGTTGCAAGAGGCTGGGTCTTGTCAAAGATGTATTCACCGCCTTTACGTTTTGGTTCTCGTCAACCGCGCACACATATTTAGTCCGACAGGAGCGAGGCTAGAAGGCCACATTGTCTCCGGGCCAACTCATCGGCCAAACGTCCTTCCCTTGTGCCGCCGCCGCCTCCTCCACGTCCGCCTCATCCTACTTGCTTATTTGCCCAGGGTTAAAGGATTGATATTGCCCTGCGGGTTCGTTCTTCTGCCCGATGTCCAATTGGGCTTCGGGTGTTTCTTTAGCATGCCGAAGTAGCTCTGAAGAGTTCATCGCTTTTGTGTTAGTTTCATCAGAAAGAAAAAGAAAAATCACCACTGGCCGCTGGTTTTTTTTTGAGTAACCACTGGCCGCTGGTGGAAAGGGAGGAAGGGTCAGGTTGGGCCCTGGCCCAGTCCATATTTTGGTATATCTTCCGAAAACAATGGTATATATCAATCCTGACCCTGACCCTCCCTCCCCCACGACCCCCTCCTCCTCCCGATCTTGCCGCCGCCTCCCGATCTGATCGTTCCCGCCCATCGCCGCCGCCTCCCAATCAGTATGTGGCGATGGAGCTGCTAACGCTTGAGTTTGTAATCAATTGAAAACAGTCCAATTTATAATTCTGGTTATGCAGGTTGCGATGATGGGGCTGCTAACGCTCGAGTTTGTGAATAAGATGAAGACAACCCACGACCGCGTTGCTGGAGGGTTGGATAATCTTGAACGATTTCTGCAAACGGTACGTCTTACATATATAGGAGTACATCTCACAGATAGAGGTCCGGCTTTTGCACCCTATGCTTAGTTCGTTTCTTGTTTCAGATTAACAAGCTCGTGGAACAATCTCGAATGGTTTCAGAGTTTATCCCCATGGCCAAAAACACAGTTAGGGAACACGCCAGTCAGAAAGAGCAGCTTCAGCAGAAGATGCAAGACGAAGCCGTCCTGAAGGAGCAGCTGCAGAAGAAGATAGAGGAGAAAGCTGCCTTGAAGGAGCAGATGCAGACTCAGATGCAAGAGAATGCGTCTTTGAAGGAGCAGATACAGAAGAAGGGCCAAGAAAATGCCATCTTGAAGGATCAAGTAAAATCTTTGAAGGAGCAGATGCAGAAGAAGGACCAAGGAAATGCCATCTTCAAGGAAAGTAAAAAAACAACCTTTTTTAAGAGAAAAATGCCATCAAGAAAATGCAAGAAAATGCCATCTTGAATGAGCTGAGGTGTTTAACCAGTAACAATGATGGCCCAATAATTTAATTTGAGCCCGTAAAATAATTTTGAAGTATACTTTCAAATTCGATTTCATGGTTTCAAAGATGACGGTGGGCTTGAACATGGCTTTCAAAAAACTGCCCTCGCTAAGTATATAGGCAATTTAGAAAAAAGCAGTTATTTCCATTTTTATTGCATAAGATCGATGCATCAAAGAATCATTATCATCCTTATTTCCAAATGACATCCACGGCTGTATGCTTCTGCATGTTTTGGTACTGAATCAAACGTGAAGGCTTGATTCTAAGCATACAAACGGTTCGATCTATATTTTCAAGATAAATCTCACCCAGACAGAGATGTTCATTCTTTAGTGTTGCCAAGTGAACAGGGGAGAGGTCTAGCGAGAGGATCAGACGACGATGTGAAAAAAAAACTCCTGGCATTGTTAAATAAGTAACTCGCCATACTAAAGAGAACACATTTTCCAGAGAAAGATACGTTTAATGTGTTTGTTCATTCATTTCAGTCTGTCTATAGTCCATATTAAAATATGCAAAACATGTTACATTTGTGGAAGAAGGAGCATTTGATAATTATAAGCGAAACAATAGACATTAAAATGAAATACGATATGACACAAAATGACCAACAAAAAATACATTACATCGAAAATTACAGTGTCCTTCCCTCCACTATACATCGTCCACCGGAACTTGAGAATAAACTTAACTGACATCAAGAGAAAGAGACACCTGCAAATGCCTCGTTATACTAGGATTTGAAGACCTCAATAATCACTGGCGGCAGAAACGAGATGTAGCAACTGTTGAAGAAATATTAGTTAGGGCACCACCCAATGCAGCGCAGGATTGCAATACTTCAACATCTATCTAGAAAGTTGGAGAAATCGGGCCGTGCCACAAAACAACTAGAAAGAATAAGTGGTCGCGCCAAGAGCCAGCCAATTGCTTCAGTTGACGGACACATCAGCTGCTCCGACTGAAGATAGCCAGTATATTTGACAACATCTACTTGCATATGCCTCTCGTAGGCGTCGATCCCACTCCAACGTGGCATCGCAAACACCACCTCGCCCAAGGAAAATAAGAATCTACTAGACCTACAAAAATTGAAAGGGGCGGATTTCCACTCCTCTAATTGCCGATAAACCATCGAGCGAAAGAGATGAGCGGGGCTGAGACAACAATGTTGAGGAGACCATGATGACAGTTAGGGTTGAGGAATGAGTGTTGCAAAAGGGAAAACAAACTTTGTAGGCTTCGTTAGAGAAATTTGCATCGACCATATGCACGCCGACACGACGAGGAAAGAAGAAACCACGAGGCGCGCGCGCACACACAGAGAGAGAGAGGTGGTGCCGCTAAAAATCCTCTGTAACTAAATATGAGATGAACTACAAAAACCGGAAATCCAATTCGGTTGTTGGGAGCATATGCTCCTGCCCGTCAAAAATGTTTTTTTGGAAATGTCACATTTAAAAAATATGTGTCCGTTGTCACACCAAAATGCTACCTGCAAGTTTTTTTTGAAGGAAAGCTTAAGTATTTTGATCATTGAAAAAAAACAAGGTCGAACGACAAATGTTACCCTTAAATGTTACACTTATTTTTGTCTTTTTCACCGTCGAAGCATCGTCATTCCGTTTCGCATGAAGATTGTCAAGCACGCTTGTTACCTAACAAGAACATCTAAAAAAATCAAAATTTAATAATTTTATTTACTATTTATTTTGAATTTATTGTTCATTAGGGAGCATTTGCACCCCAAAGCCAAAGATGTCTTATATTTAGTTACAAAGGTAGTAGACTATTATATATTTAGTTACAAAAGCAGTCAAACGCTTTTATATTTCTTTACGGAGGGGGTATTATGTAGGGCCAGTTCTTCGGGCAACTTAAGAAATAAGCCGCCTCTTCCCAGCTTTTTTCATAAGCTGCGTCTCTTATTCATTGAGGCTTCTAAACTAGTTATGGATAACTAATTTAGAAGTCTCAACGAATTTAGATGACGGCTTATTTTTCAAGCTGAAGAGAGACAACTTATTTTTTAAAGCCGCCCAAAAAAATTAGCCCTTACTGCTTTAAAACGTTTTGCATTTGTTTACAGAGGGAGTACCTAAAAGGGGATAATTTGTAATCTCCACACCGTGTATAGAAACAAATCTCATATAACTTTTCAAGTTTGATTTAGTACTAGTATATGTACACTAAAATAACAGTATTTTGATGAATCAAATAACTATTCATCCTAGCTTCCAAAAAAGAAAAGAGAAAAACTATTCATCCTCCACATCGCCCCCCAAAAAATCAGACCTCGTACACAATTAAAAAAAAATGAAGAATGGTTGTAAATATCCACAATTCAATTGCATCTTTACGCGCCACGAGAAGCGGAAGGCAAATGTTTGCTCAGCTGTCCTCGTCGTCGTACCGACGGCTCCGGAGAACCGAGCTCACCGAGCTGTAGCCGAGCACGTGGTGGAGTAGCCCATGGTCGGGGCCCTGCCGTAGCTGCTCGCCGCTCAAACGGCTCCTCGCAGTTGCACGCGTGTTCTGCTCCTCCGCGTCGTCGGCGCCAAAACCAGCTGGCTGCGGCGCGGAGAATATCTTCCTCGGCCGGTCCGTCGTCGAGCCGGCGCCCCTCGCCGGCAGCGTCACCTCGAGCATTTCCTCGCAGCCGCCGCACTGCAGCCTGGCGAATTTGTCTACAGATAGGCCGGCCGGTAGCAGCAGTATCTCCTCGCACTTGTCGCAGAGGACGAACGGCGTGCCGCCCATCACCGGCCGGCAGATTAGGTGCCTCGCCGACGCACCGCGCCGGCTGCTCGATGCCGATGCCGGTGCCGACACCGGTGCCAATGCCGACGCCGACGCCGACATCCACGAAGACAATGACGAGGAGGTGGTGGGCTTGCCGATGCGCCGGCCGCTGTCGGTGGCCGGCAATGCCTGGGCGAGCTGCGACTCGAGGCGGCGCAGGATGCGGGAGTCGCGCCGCGTGACTTTCTGAGGGGCGCTGTTGCTGCCAGACGCGCTCTTGGGAGGCACGCCGGGAGCGAGCCGGGGCGCGTCGAGCCTGAGCGGCTCCTCGACGGCGACGATGAGCTTCCGGAGGTTCTCGAGAGCGTGCAGGAGGTTCTGCTGGAACCCCGGGTCAGCCAGCGGCGATCTCGCAGCCACACCAGCGGCCGGTCCATCCCCCGCCAAGGCCATCGCGGCGTCCAGTTCCTGCGAGCTCAGCGGCGACGCCCGGCGGCCGTAGGACGAGGCCGACCTCGTCCGCGGCACGTCGAACTCCCCGCCCCCGTCCTTGGGCGCGTCGAGGTCAGCGCTCGCCGGCCGCCTGGTCCTCCGCGACGCCGGCCGGAGCTCGCTCACGCGACTGTGCAGCGGCGACCCGCTTCGCCGAACCTGATCCGCTTCGTCGTGCCGGCCCAGATCGCCGCTCCTTGGACCGGTCCTGATCGCGCTGTAGGGCCGGTACGCGGACGAGGAGGACGCGACCCCGTTGTCCCGGCTGGTCGGCTCGAGGTCTCCGCCATTGGGCGGATCCGTCTCGTCGGAGTAGGTGGACATGGTGTCGAAGGAGAGGATCTCGAGCTGCGCGAGCGAGTACTCGGTGTCGTCCGTGGGCTCCGGGTTCTTGCCTCGGATGGGCGTGCGGCACTTGCTGCAGTAGTAGATGACGGCCTGCGGGTCCTGGTAGATCATGGCGCGGCAGTAGGGGCACCGCCCGAACCGCCGCTTCACCTGCTCGCTCTCCATGGCCCCCGTCGTCTCCGGCCTCCTCTTCTCAGTAGCTGCAGGAAACGAGTTGGGTTAACAAATAGCAATGCCCTCCTCCGTGTTGGATTGGGGATTCGTCTCTCAAATTAGTCCTCCACCACTGCAAAGCATCTGGCATGTGGAATCAGTGGGCAGCTAGGGTTGGAGAGACCATATGCATCGAGAATTCTACATGATCGCGTCCTCTGTTATCCAACATACCCTAGTCGGCAAGAAGAGGGCGAGAATTCATGAGCAGGACCAAGAACTGATGGAGGGTTTACCTCGATCGACGCCGGTCAAATTCCCAGTCTCAGATTCCTCGTCTCTTCGTCCACCGCTCGCTGATCATTCACGGCCCGATCTCCCACCGGCAGAGCAAAGATAAAATCGCTCGGGGTATTTGATTTCTTTTCTGCAACGCGGATCCCAAAGGCAAGCAAGCAACCAGTAGGAGCAGGACGACCGAGCGAGGAAGCGAAGCAGCAGAAAAGTCTCCCTCCAGCTCCCGTGACAGCGAGCGAGGAAGCAGCCAGCGGGGAGAAGAGATGTGAGGATGACAATTCTCGACGATGCCAATTAAGAGGAGGCCACGCCACACGTTTAGGAAAGGAATGGGCCGGAGCCGGAGCGCGGATCGCTGCTTCCAAACCCCCGCGTTGACGGGCGCGTGAATTCATACGGTAGGTGCACTGGCGTTGAAAGCGAAGAATAGTAGGGACCTGGTCCTGCCTGCGAGCTCCACCCCCTCTTCCTGAAGAATTCTTGTACTGCCAACTGCTACTTGGGACCTGGGAGTAGTACAAATCAGGGCATCTCCAACATCTCGCATCAAACCGTCACGTTCCGGACACTTTAAACTCTTCAACACTGTAGGTATGTTTAAATTCTCACAAACTGGAAGCAAATCGGAGGAGGTTTGTTGGCGTCGGGACAACCGCCACGGGAATTCCGACATCACTCAGAGCCTCGCTTTCTTACTCCGTTCCTCCGCCCTTGCGATGTACTCCCTCCGTCCCGAAATGTAAGACGTTTTTTGGTACTATGATAGTGTAAAAAAACGTCTTATATTTTGGGACGGAGGGAGTATCGGCGTAGTTCGAGACCACCATCGCCGCTATACTACCCACTCCGCCGCCCAGGCCTTACTAGACCTCCGCTGTTACACCCTCGTGCTAGCCGACTTGCCTACACCTCCCTTCTATCCTTGGTCCGGCCGCCGCGCGGGTACCCTCTGCCCCTGCACATTGCCGTGCATGGCGGACACCACGCCTGACAAGTGTTCTGCCAAATGTCATAGCCATATTTATTGACTTTTTTTGTTGTTTACTTTGAAGCAAACACGATAAATTCGGCCTTGGAGTATTTATGCACCAAGTTCAAGGATTTGTCCTCGTCAGATGAGGACGAATATGAGGATGAAACGACGATAATGCATGCGGTTCTCGAAGATGCCTAACGTGCTGAGAAGCATGTCCTCAATTTCAAATGGTCAATCAAGGGGCATCGAGTACCAAATCAGAAGAGGGCACGTGGGCATATGATGTTGATAATGACTACTTTGTCCCCGATGTGCTATTCGGGTCATTTGTCTGCCGTTGATTCCGGATGAGCCTGACAATGTTTGATCGATCTACAATGGTGTCCGGACATATGATGACTACTTCACTTGGAAGAAGGATGTCATTGGAAACATTGATTCTCTGGTCACCAAAAGCTAACGGCTGCCTTGATGATGCTTGCCTAAGGCACGACCGCATATTCATGGGATGGGTACCTCCGGATGTCCAAAATCACATGTCCCGAAGCCATAGTCTGGTTCGGTGGTCAAGGCATTTGGAGTGGAGTATTTGTGAGAACCAACTGCCGAAGACACCGCATGACCCATGGCACTGTCGGAAGCAAGATGGTGGCCAGATAAAGTCAAATCCCTTACATGCACCGACAATAGAAGAATTGTCCGCATGCTCTACAAGGGCAATATGAGGGGCATTGCAAGAAGCCCACCACTTGATGCGGCTGCATAGAAAACCTATGGATTTGGCACTCTTTCTTTGGGACACCCGAGTCTCACAATGACATCAACATTTTTGCAGCGATCTTCATTGTTTGCAAGGTTTTGTGTGAGACAAGCTCCTCCATACAAGTATACCATCGATGGTCATGAGTACAACATGAGCTATTAATTTTGTGATGGTATCTATCATTTGTGGGTCCTTCGTCAAGACCATCTCTCATCCAAGGGATGAGAAAAGATCTCACTTTGCCCCAAAACAAGTAGGAGCTAGAAAGGATGTCGAGATGGCATTTGGAGGGCTCCAACTTGTTTTGTAGTTATTCGGGGACTTGCAAAAACATGGGATCATAGACGTTGTGAGAGATGATGACAGTTTGTGTGACCATGCACAATATAATTGTGAAGGATGAGGCTGACGGAATATGCCACGGTCTAGAATTTGAGCAAATGGTGATCACATCGAACCTCCTGAGCAGAATTCGGCTACGTTCGAGAAATTTATCCAAATGCAACAGTAGCTTTGTCATCAAACAACTCATGAGCAACTTCAGATTGACCTGGTTGAGTATTTATGGGCGATTCGAGAGGGAACTAAAAACATGTCAGAATAAGTTGAATTCAAGTTGTAAATATTTTATTACAAAAATTATGTTTATTATTGCGTTGGAATATTTGCACAACATTATTATGGACGAAGATTATCTTACTTATTTTAAGTGTTTTGGATACAGGATAAGTAAACAGGGACAAAATTTTGGTGTATAGAGTTGGATGATCTTCTCTCGGCCGCTGTCCTTGAACACGCCCGAATGTTTCCGTGAAAAGTTAGATTGTCTGTTTTGACGAAGGACGTTGGAGATGCCCTCGCAAACGCTTTGCGCAGAATGCTTCTCCCAACTGCTGGTACTTCTCGAATTGATTCAAGCTAATCACGTGTAAGCTTGAGCTGTTTGGAAGGATGACGAGGGTTAGCCCTTTCTGGCGTTATTATTTTATTATAGTACGTGCAAGCTGTGGAGCATTTCGGGGTGTCCAGCCGTACATGTTCGCAGCTATGCATTGACGTCAAAGGGAGGACCAGGACCAGGATCAAGCTGCCGTCCGCACTAATTAATTCACTAATCAGTCTCGTGAAAAAAGTCAGGCTCGTGAGGGTTGAGGCCGCGTCATGCATGCTCTACGCGTTCCCACGGTTCCGACGCGCTCTCTACTCTACTCGTGGAAACTGAAAATGTGTGCATGGTTCAAACGGAGGACGGACATAGCAATGACATTTCGTAGACTTTACTTGCACTTTCGGGCGCACTCTCACGTTTGAGTTACCCACCTGAATTATACTCCCTCCGTCACATAATATAATAACGGTTTGATTCTGTAGTGCTGCATAAGCTCCTTTGGTTGTAAAGAGCCCTCACCCAAGAATTGCACGGACATCAGCCGCATCTTGTAGGTTCACTAGCAACACAAGAACATGCAAAGAGTATAGTTTCGAAGCCCCATCCATGGTTAGCCGGCTACTGTCGGATCTCGGGTTCCGGCAAAACCCTCAAGGTTCGAACATTGGTGTGCGCACGAAGATCTTTCCCAACCGATCCACGTCCTAAATTCGCTAGGATCTTAAGGGCTAACTCGACGAACTCGCAACACAAAGGACACAAGATTTATACTGATTCGGGCCACCGTTGTGGTGTAATACCCTACTCCAGTGTGGTGGTAGTGGATTGCCTCTTGGGCTGAGGATGAACAGTACAAGGGGAAGAACAGCCTCTTGAGGCGAGGTGTTCTTGTGCTTGGTGGGTATGAGGATAAACTGAATGAGTTCGAGAGCCCTCTCCCTCCTGCCGTGATGGCTAATCCTATTTATAGAGGCTCTGCTTCTCTCCTCCAATATCGAGCGGGAAGGGAGCCAACAGCGGCCAATTTGAAAGGGGACAACTAGTACAGCTTATCCTGACAAAAACGGTCTTCGCCTGCAAAAGGCTCTGGTGGTGACGCCGTCTTGGGCTTCATGGTGACCTCCGTCTTGCCGTCTTGCTGGTCTTGGTCTCGTTGCACTGATATGGAAACCTTTGCTTGGCGCCTTGGTACTCCGCGCCTGCGCTTGCTTCCTTAGCACCAAAGAGGAAACAAGCACACTGTGCGCGCTGACGCCCGCCTGATCTTGATCGTCATGGCTCACGTCATTGGAACATCGCGAGGTTTGCCCTGCCTTGAACTCTCCGCCCCTCGGGAGCCAACCTGGTGAGGGCGCTCCCGAGGAGGTCTTGTGTCGTCCGCCTCGCGAGGCTTGGCCCCTCGCGAGGGTCTTGAGTGCTTGTTGGTGAAGATGAGTCATACGGGCCCGCTCGCAGAGCCATGCCATGGGCCGCAGGCAGGCAAGTCTGGGGACCCCCGTTCCCAGAACGCCGACAGTAGCCCCCGAGCCCAAGGCGCGCTCGGGCTTGGCTTCAAGGCGAAGCCAAAGGTCAAGTGCGGAGCGCCGCGGGCCCCAATAGCATGCGGCCTTGGTCGACGCGTGGCGGTTGATTGGACGTGGGCGTCTCCGCTTCCCCACGCTGCGTCAAAATCCACCTAGCTATGCGGCCACCGCAACCTACACAGTTATTCTTCCATCGCCTGCGCCATACTCCTCCAATTCCTCTGCTTCCCTGGGACTCCGCTCCTCTTTCCAATCTGACCTGCGCTCTGCCCACTCCATCGCCATGGTGCCGAAACAAGCGGATAAGGGGAAGAAACCTCTGTCTTTGGCTAGTGCGCCTCCGACCGCCGCGGCCCCCCGTTCTCGTGGTCGCGCCGCTGCGCGTGGCAGGGGTCGCTCCGGTCGCGGCAGCCCTGTCGATGAAGGGAGACGCGCCGTGGTTGCGCGGCCTCCCCGGCGACGCTTCCACTCTGTGGAGGTGCTGCCGGAGTTCGTCGTCTGGTCGGAGAACCCGGCTGGCAACTGGCTTCAGCTCCCGTGTTTCTTCGTCGACGAGCTGCCAGCCTCTGGTCCAGGCGGGTTCTGGCTGCAGGCGGACGGTTGCTGCAGCAGGGCTTATTGGGTCGCGGTCGAGGTCTCCGCCACGGGCAACATAGCTCTGGCCCACGGTTGGCAGACGTTTGCCCGCGCACACGGCCTGGGCAGGCGGTCCACCCTCCATTTCAGGTACGACGGTGATGCGACCCTCTATGTGAGGGTGTTTGGGGAAGATGGTCGCCGCGCCGGGTGCTGCCCCGAGGTGAACGACGGCGAGGAGGTGCTCGGCCTTGGCGACGGTCGTGACGAGGATGAGGGTGAACTAGACCTTGGTGCCGACCGCGTCTCGTCCAGCTATGGCGGCTCTTCCCCCGGCGACAGCTCCAGTAGTGGTGGCTACGACCAGCCGCCACACCGTCGTGCTCGCTTCGAAGGCGGTAGCGGGTTGTCTCGTCGTCGCGCCTCAGTGAAGCGCGAGGAGGGGTCCGGCTGAGCTCAGGACGGCGCCAGGAGCCTGCCCCCGTGGACCGCTGTAGGGGCAGGCGCCGCTTTTATTTTGTTCTTCCTTTCCTTCCTGCATCAAAAAGAAACCAGAATGGGTCCCGGAGGGGCGTGTATCGAACTATGATCTCAATCTGTGCTGTGTCGTTATTTTGTGTAGAGGTAACTTAGCTTGGCACGTTTGGGGTAACCTCCTCTTCATGAGGGACTTGCTTCCTAGTGCCTGTGAAGGCCTTCCTTGACTTGGCGGGTGCTAGGGAACTGCGAAAAACTCATTAGGAGGCTCGCTAGGAGGCTCATCGTTCACCCGGGCCTTGACCCGGTGCTTCGTATTGCGATACCCGAGGGGCACGGATTAGGAGAGGTGTGCCAGCTTGTGGGCTCAAACGGGGATGCCTCGCGAAAAAATAGTCGAAAGGCAGAGAAAGGGAGAAAGGAAAAATGCTCGCGAGGGCGCCTGCCTAGCCCCCTCGCGAGGTGTGCGAGAGAGAGAGAGAGAGAGAGAGAGAGAGAGAGAGAGAGAGAGAGAGAGTGCAGGTTAAACTGGAGCCGGAAACAGCGATAAAAGGCGACATCACCAAATCAGCAAAGAACTCTAGAAGCAGAATTCAATAGAAAGAGGGCGAGCCAACTACGGAAAGTAAATGAAAAGCCACGTCCGGCACCTAGTCTAGTCTTCAAGTCTTCTCACCAGCGCGGAGCTAAGTGCTGCCACTTGGACGTGGGAGTGAGCCTTCGAAGCCCGAGGGCGGCACTGCTGAGACTCCGGGGCATGTACAACCCCACTCATTATTACGTGAGAGTGTCACGTGCGGAGATCTTCACAGGCGTTGGGCCTTCTTCATAGGCGCTGGGCCTTTCTTCATGGGTAAACTTCCGGAGATGCTGGATGTTCCAGGCGTTTTGGATGGGTACCCCGTCCTGCGTCTCCAGACGCGCGGCGTCAGGCCTGGAGACGTGGGCGACCTTGAACGGTCCCTCCCACATGGGTGAGAGCTTATGCAGCCCTTCCCTGGAGAGCGCCCGCCTCAGGACGAGGTCACCCACCTCGAGAGTCCTGGAGCAGACGTTGCGACAGTGGTACCGGTGCAGCGCCTGCTGGTACCTTGCCGCCCGTAGTGCAGCTTCGCGGCGGCGTTCCTCCCCCAGCACGAGGTCCATCCCCCGCGTGGCGTCCTGCTGCATCTCATCAAACGCGAGGACCCGTGCGGAGCGATGCTTGACCTCGTGAGGGAGGACCGCTTCTGCTCCGTAGACGAGGAAGAACGGGGTCTCGCCCGTTGGCTTGGTGGCGGTGGTGTGGATTGACCACAGCACGGACTAGAGCTCGTCGTGCCAGCCCCTGCCGCAGGCTTCGAGCTTCTTCTTGAAGGTCCTGGTCTTGAGGCCCATCAGGACCTCCGCGTTGGCGCGTTCAGCTTGTCCATTGCTCCGAGGGTACGCCACTGAAGCATAGCAGATCTGCGTTCCAAGGTCAGCACAATATGTTTTGAAGAGATTACTGGTGAACTGTGAGCCATTGTCGGTGATGATGCGGTTGGGGACCCCGGATCGTCTCACGAAACCCTTGATGAACTTAACCGCAGAGCCGGCTGGGATGGTGCGGATGGCTTCCACCTCCGCCCACTTGGTGAACTTGTCGATGGCAACATTGAGGTATCGGTAGCCCCCTGGCGCTTGAGGGAATGGGCCCAGGATGTCCAGTCCCCAAACTATGAACGACCACGAGAGTGGGATGGTCTGGAGGCCCTGAGTCGGCTGATGGATTTGCTTGGCGTGGAATTGACAGGCCTCGGAGGACCTCACCAGCTCAGCTGCGTCGTTGAGCGTCGTAGGCCAGTAGAATCCACTACGGAATGCCTTGCCGACGAGGGTTCGCGACGATGAATGGTGCCTGAAGTCCCCGCCGTGTATGTCGGCTATCAGCTCTTTACCCTGTTCCCTGGAGATACAACGCAGTGAAACGTCATTTGGTCGCTTCCTGTATAACTCACCATCCCGGATGCAGTATGTCGTGGCCTGCTGGGCCACATGCTCCGCGTCCTCCTCCTTCTCCGGAAACGTCCCTTGCATTAGGTATTCCTTGAATTCCTTGGTCCAGCATCCCTCCTGGGGCTCGAGCGCCAAGAGTAGGCGCGCTCCCGAGGTCGGGCCACGGGCTGGGGCTCCTGTGGCAGGCGGCTACGGGAGTTCCTCCCGAGGCTGAGCTGTTCTTGAAAGCGGTGGTGTTGCTGATGGCTTGAAGAGCCGCTCCTCGAAGACGCCAGGCTCTTGGGCTACCGCTTGGATGCCCTTCTGGCGATGTCGTCAGCTTCCTTGCTGGTGCCACGGGGCACGTGCTGCAACTCCAGGCCCAGGAATTGCTTCTCCATCTTGCGCACCTCCATGAGGTATGCTTCCATGTGCTCGTCCTTCGGCTCGTATACCTTGTTGGAGAAGTTGACGAGGAGCTGCGAGTCGCCCCTAACGGTGAGGCGCTTCACCCCCAGAGCTGCCGCAGCTTTCAGGCCAGCTATGAGGCCTTCGTATTCTGCGATGTTGTTGGAGACCTTCTCGCCCTGCTGAAAGCAGAGCTGCACAGCGTAGTAGAGCTTGTCCTGAGTGGGTGAGATGAGCACCGCTCCATCCCCCGCGCCCTGGTGTGCGAAAGCACCATCAAAATACATGACCCAGCCGTCAGGCGCCTCACTTCCCGGCGAGAGGGACTGATCTTCGCCTATTTCAAGCGTCGGGGCGTCCGTCCATTCTGCCACGAAATCAGCAAGTGCGGGCTCCCTTGATGACCCTGGTAGTGCTGAACTTCAACTGGAATGCTTGCAACTCGATGTTCCACTCAACGACCCTTCCAGCAGAGTTGGGGCTCCTGAGCACTCTCTCCAATGGGTAGGCTGAGACAACCTTGATGGGGTGGCCCTGGAAGTAGTGTCGCAACTTACCGAGGCCACCAAGAGCGTGAGTAAGAGCTTTTGAGGCATGGGATATTGTGCCCTTGCATCCCGCAACACTATGCTGACGAAATACACCGGGTGCTTGATACGTCTCCAACGTATCTATAATTTTTTATTGCTACATGCTATATTATCTACTGTTTTGGACAATATTGGGCTTTATTTTCCACTTTTATATTATTTTTGGGACTAACCTATTAACCGGAGGCCCATCCTAGAATTGTTGTTTTTTGCCTATTTCAGAGTTTCGAAGAAATGGAATATCAAACGGAGTCCATACGGAATGAAACCTTCGGGAACGTGATTTTCTCACCGAACATGATCCAGGAGACTTGGACCCTACGTCAAGGAAGCTTCGAGGAGGGCACGAGGTGGGGGGGCGTGCCCACCCCCCAGGGCGCGCCCTCCACCCTCGTGGGCCCCATGATGCTCCACCGACGTACTTCTTCCTCCTATATATACCTACGTACCCCCAAACGATCAGATACGGAGCCAAAAACCTAATTCCACCGCCGCAACCTTCTCTACCCACGAGATCCCATCTTGGGGACTGTTCCGAAGCTTCGCCGGAGGGGGCATCCACCATGGAGGGCTTCTACATCATCACCATAGCCCCTCCGATGAAGTGTGAGTAGTTTACCTCAGACCTTCGGGTCCATAGTTAGTAGCTAGATGGCTTGTTCTCTCTTTTTGGATCTCAATACAATGTTCTCCCCCTCTCTCGTGGATATCTATTCAATGTAATCTTCTAACCGATGAATTGTGGGTTTATGATCAAGATTATCTATGAACAGTATTTGAATCTTCTCTGAATTCTTTTATGTATGATTGGTTATCTTTGCAAGTCTCTTCGAATTATCAGTTTGGTTTGGCCTACTAGATTTGTTTTTCTTGCAATGGGAGAAGTGCTTAGCTTTGGATTCAATCTTGCGGTGTCCTTTCCCAGTGACAGTAGGGGCAGGAAGGCACGTATAGTATTGTTGCCATCGAGGATAACAAGATGGGGTTTTTATCATATTGCATGAATTTATCCCTCTACATCATGTCATCTTGCTTAAGGCGTTACTCTGTTTTCTTGAACTTAATACTCTAGATGCATGCTGGATAGCGGTTGATGAGTGGAGTAATAGTAGTAGATGCAGGCAGGAGTCGGTCTACTTGTCTCGGACGTGATTCCTATATACATGATCATACCTAGATATTTCTCATAACTATGCTCAATTCTGTCAATTGCTCAACAGTAATTCGTTCACCCACCGTAAAATACTTATGCTCTTGAGAGAAGCCACTAGTGAAATCTATGCCCCCCGGGTCTATCTCCATCATATTAATCTTCCATCACTTTATTATTGCCTTTGCTTTTTTACTTTGCTTTTTATTTTATTTTGCATCTTTATCACAAAAATACCAAAAATATTATCTATCATCTCTATCAGATCTCACTCTCGTAAGTGACCGTGAAGGGATTGACAACCCCTAATCGCGTTGGTTGCGAGGAGTTATTTGCTTTGTGTAGGTACGAGGGACTCGCGCGTAGCCTCCTACTGGATTGATACCTTGGTTCTAAAAAAACTGAGGGAAATACTTATGCTACTTTGCTGCATCATCCTTTCCTCTTCAAGGAAATCCAACGCAGTGCTCAAGAGGTAGCAAGAAGAATTTCTGGCGCCGTTGCCGAGGAGTCTACGCAAAAGTCAACATACCAAGTACCCATCACAATCCCTTATCTCCCGCATTACATTATTTGCCATTTGCCTCTCGTTTTCCTCTCCCCCACTTCACCCTTGCCGTTTTATTCGCCCTCTTTTTTTTTGTTTGCCTTTTTCTCGCTTGCCTTTTGTTTGCTCGTGTGTGGGATTGCTTGTTTGTCACGATGGCTCAAGATAATACCAAATTGTGTGACTTTACCAATACCAACAATAATGATTTCCTTAGTACTCCGATTGCTCCTCTTACCAATACTGAATCTTGTGAAATCAATATTGTTTTGTTGAATCTTGTCGTGAAAGATCAATTCGCCGGCCTTCCTAGTGAAGATGACGCTACTCATCTAAATAGCTTCGTTGATTTATGTGATATGCAAAAGAAGAAAGATGTTGATAATGATATTGTTAAATTGAAGCTATTTCCTTTTTCGCTTAGATATCGTGCTAAAGCTTGGTTTTCGTCTTTGCCTAAAAATAGTATTGATTCTTGGAACAAGTGCAAAGATGCTTTTATCTCTAAGTATTTTCCTCCCGCTAAGATCATCTCTCTTAGGAACAATATTATGAATTTTAAGCAACTTGATCAAGAAAATGTTGCACAAGCTTGGAAGAGAATGAAATTAATGATACGTAATTGCCCTACTCATGGGTTGTGGATGATTATACAAAAATTTTATGCCGGATTGAATTTTGCTTCTAGGAATCTTTTAGATTCGGCCGCGGTAGGTACTTTTATGGAAATCACTTTAGGAGAAGCTACTAAACTCCTAAATAATATTATGGTTAATTATTCTCAATGGCACACTGAAAGATCTACTAATAAAAAAGTGCATGCAATAGAAGAAATTAATGTTTTGAGTGGAAAGATGGATGAACTTATGAAATTATTTGCTACTAAGAGTGTTTCTTCTGATCCTAATGATATGCCTTTTGTCTACTTTGATTGAGAATAATAATGAATCTATGGATGTGAATTTTGTTGGTAGGAATAATTTCGGTAACAACGCGTATAGAGGGAACATTAATCCTAGGCCTTATCCTAGTAATCCTTCTAATAATTATGGAAATTCCTACAACAACTCTTATGGAAATTTGAATAAGTTGCCCTCTGAATTTGAGACTAGTGTTAAAGAGTTTATGAATTCGCAAAAGAATTTCAATGCTTTGCTTGAAGAGAAATTGCTTAAAGTTGATGAATTGGCTAGGAACGTTGATATAATTTCTCTTGATGTTGATTCTTTAAAGATTAGATCTATTCCGCCTAAGCATGATATCAATGAGTCTCTCAAATGCATGAGAATTTCCATTGATGAGTGCAAGGAAAGAACCGCTAGGATGCGTGCTACGAAAGATGCCTTTATTAAAGCGTGTTCTTCCAATTTCCATGGAAATAAAGATGAAGATCTAAAAGTTATTGATGAGTCCCCTATTAAATCTTTGTTTTGCAATATGAATCTTGATAATGATGGGACTGAATATGATCCACCTTTACCTAGAAGGCGTTCCAAAAATTCGGAGTGTTTAGATCTTGATGCTAAAATTGATAAGTGGGATTGAAGAAAGCAAAACCCTAGATGTTGCGAAACCCACTATTTTGGATTTCAAGGAATTTAATTATGAAAGTTGCTCTTTGATTGATTGTATTTCCTTGTTGCAATCGGTGCTAAATTCTCCTCATGCTTATAGTCAAAATAAAGCGTTTACTAAACATATCGTTGATGCCTTGATGCAATCTTATGAAGAAAAACTTGAGTTGGAAGTTTCTATCCCTAGAAAAATTTATGATGAGTGGGAACCAACTATTAAAATTAAGATTAAAGATCATGAGTTTTATGTTGTATGTGATTTGGGTGCTAGTGTTTCCACTATTCCCAAAACTTTGTGCGATTTGCTAGATTTCTGTGATTTTGATGATTACTCTCTAAATTTGCACCTTGCGGATTCCACTATTAAGAAACCTATGGGAAGAATTAATGATGTTCTTATTGTTGAAAATAGGAATTATGTGCCCGTAGATTTTATCATTCTAGATATAGATTGCAATCCTTCCTGTCCTATTATTCTCAGTAGACCTTTCCTTAGAACGATTGGTGCAATTATTGATATGAAGGAAGGGAATATTAGATTCAAATTTCCATTAAAGAAAGGCATGGAACACTCTAGGAAGAAAATAAAATTACCATATGAATCTATCATGAGATCCACTTATGGATTGCCTACCAAAGATGGCAATACCTAGATCTATCCTTGCTTTTATGCCTAGCTAGGGGCGTTAAACGATAGCACTTGTTGGGAGGCAACCCAATTTTATTTTTAGTTTTTTTTGCTTTTGCTTATGTTTAGGAATAAATATTTGTTCTAGCCTCTGGTTAGATGTGTTTTTATGTTTTAATTAGTGTTTGTGCCATGTTAAACCTATAGGATCTTCTTGATGATAGTTATTTGATCTTGCTGTAATTTCCAGAAACTTTCTATTCACGAAAACAATTGTTAAAAATCACCAGAACGTGATAAAACAGTGATTCCAATTTTTGCTGATCAATAAAGAAATTTCCTAGGTCGTCCTATTTTGGCTGAATTTTTGGAGTTCAGAAGTTTGTGTTAATTAGAGATTACTACAGACTGTTCTGTTTTTGACATATTCTGTTTTTCGTGTGTTGTTTGCTTATTTTGATGAATCTATGGCTAGTAAAATAATTTATAAACCATAGAGAAGTTGGAATATAGTAGGTTTAACACCAATATAAATAAATAATGAGTTCATTACAGCACCTTGAAGTGGTCTTTTGTTTTCTTTCGCTAACGGAGCTCACGAGATTTCTGTTGAGTTTTGTGTTGTGAAGTTTTCAAGTTTTGGGTGAAATCTTTTGATGGATTATGGAACAAGGAGTGGCAAGAGACTAAGCTTGGGGATGCCCATGGCACCCCCAAGATAATCTTAGGACACCAAAAAGTCAAAGCTTGGGGATGCCCCGGAAGGCATCCCCTCTTTCGTCTACTTCCATCGGTAACTTTACTTGGAGCTATATTTTTATTCACCACGTGATATGTGTTTTGCTTGGAGCGTCTTGTATGATTTGAGTCTTTGCTTTTTAGTTTACCACAATAATCCTTGCTGTACACACCTTTTGAGAGAGCCATACATGATTTGGAAATTATTAGAATACTCTTTGAGCTTCACGTATATCTTTTGAGTTATATATTTTTGCTCTAGTACTTCACTTATATCTTTTAGAGCACGATGGTGAATTTGTTTTAAAGAAACTACTAATCTCTCATGCTTCACGTAGATTATTTTGAGAGTCTTAAATAGCATGGTAATTTTCTTAAATAATCTTAATATGGTAGGTATTTAAAATAGTAAAAACTTTCTTATGAGTGTGTTGGGTACTAAGAAATGTTTGATGCTTGATGATTGTTTTGAGATATGGAGGTAATAATATCAAAGTCGTGCTAGTTGAGTAGTTGTGAATTTGAGAAATGCTTGTGTTGAAGTTTGCAAGTCTCGTAGCATGCACGTATGGTAAATGTTATGTAACAAATTTGAAACATGAGGTGTTCTTTGATTGTCCTCCTTATGAGTGGTGGTCGGGGACGAGCGATGGTCTTTTCCTACCAATCTATCCCCCTAGGAGCATGCGCGTAGTGCTTTGGTTTTTGATGGCTTGTAGATTTTTGCAATAAGTATGTGAGTTCTTTATGACTAATGTTGAGTCCATGGATTATACGCACTCTCACCCTTCCATCATTGCTAGCCTCTTCGATACCGTGCATTGCCCTTTCTCACCTTGAGAGTTGGTGCAAACTTCACCGGTGCATCCAAACCCCGTGATATGATACGCTCTTTCACACATAAACCTGCTTATATCTTCCTCAAAACAGACACCATATCTACCTATTATGGCATTTCCATAGCCATTCCGAGATATATTGCCATGCAACTTTCCACCATTCCGTTCATCATGACACATTCATCATTGTCATATTGCTTAGCATGATCATGTAGTTGACATTGTATTTGTGGCAAAGCCACCGTTTATAATTCTTTCATACATGTCACTCTTGGTTCATTGCATATCCCGGTACACCGCCGGAGGCATTCATATAGAGTCATACTTTGTTCTAGTATCGAGTTGTAATCATTGAGTTGTAAATAAATAGAAGTGTGATGATCATCATTTTCCAGAGCATTTTCCCAAGTGAGGAATATAAAAAATAAAGAAAGGCCATAAAAAAAGAGAAGGCCCAAAAAATGAGAGAAAAACAGAGAAGGGACAATGCTACTATCCTTTGCCACACTTGTGTTTCAAAGTAGCACCATAATCATCATGATAGAGAGTCTCTTGTTTTGTCACTTTCATATACTAGTGGGAATTTTTCATTATAGAACTTGGCTTGTATATTCCAACAATGGGCCTCCTCAAGTGCCCTAGGTCTTTGTGAGCAAGCAAGTTGGATGCACACCCACTTAGTTTCTTTTGTTGAGCTTGCATACATTTATAGCTCTAGTGCATCTGTTGCATGTCAATCCCTACTCCTTGCATTAACATCAATCGATGGGCATCTCCATAGCCCATTGATTAGCCTCGTTGATGTGAGACTTTCTCCTTTTTGTCTTCTCCACATAACCCCCATCATCATATTCTATTCCACCCATAGTGCTATGTCCATGGCTCGCGCTCATATATTGCGTGAAAGTGTATAAGTTTGACATTACTAAAGTATGAAACAATTGCTTGGCTTGTCATCGGGGTTGTGCATGATGAGAGCATTCTTGTGTGACGAAAATGGAACATGACTAAACTATATGATTTTGTAGGGATGAACTTTCTTTGGCCATGTTATTTTGAGAGGACATAATTTCTTAGTTAGTATGCTTGAAGTATTATTATTTTTATGTGAATATGAACTTTTGTCTTGAATCTTTCGGATCTGAATATTCATACCACAATTAAGAAGAATTACATTGAAATTATGCCAAGTAGCACTGCGCATCAAAAATTCTGTTTTTATCATCTACGTACTCGAGGACGAGCAGGAATTAAGCTTGGGGATGCCTGATACGTCTCCAACGTATCTATAATTTTTTATTGCTCCATGCTATATTATCTACTGTTTTGGACAATATTGGGTTTATTTTCCACTTTTATATTATTTTTGGGACTAACCTATTAACCGGAGGCCCAGCCCAGAATTGCTGTTTTTTTGCCTATTTCAGAGTTTCGAAGAAATGGAATATCAAACGGAGTCCAAACGGAATGAAACCTTCGGGAACGTGATTTTCTCATCGAACATGATCCAGGAGACTTGGACCCTATGTCAAGGAAGCTTCAAGGAGGGCACGAGGTAGGGGGCGTGCCCACCCCCCAGGGCGCGCCCTCCACCCTCGTGGGCCCCATGATGCTCCACCGACGTACTTCTTCCTCCTATATATACCTACGTACCCCCAAACGATCAGATACGGAGCCAAAAACCTAATTCCACCGCCGCAACCTTCTCTACCCACGAGATCCCATCTTGGGGCCTGTTCCGGAGCTCCGCCGGAGGGGGCATCCACCATGGAGGGCTTCTACATCATCACCATAGCCCCTCCTATGAAGTGTGAGTAGTTTACCTCAGACCTTCGGGTCCATAGTTAGTAGCTAGATGGCTTGTTCTCTCTTTTTGGATCTCAATACAATGTTCTCCCCCTCTCTCGTGGACATCTATTCGATGTAATCTTCTTTTTGCGGTGTGTTTGTTGAGACCGATGAATTGTGGGTTTATGATCAAGATTATCTATGAACAATATTTGAATCTTCTCTGAATTCTTTTATGTATGATATGTTATCTTTGCAAGTCTCTTCGAATTATCAGTTTGGTTTGGCCTACTAGATTTGTTTTTCTTGCAATGGGAGAAGTGCTTAGCTTTGGGTTCAATCTTGCGGTGTCCTTTCCCAATGACAGTAGGGGCAGCAAGGCACGTATAGTATTGTTGCCATCGAGGATAACAAGATGGGGTTTTTATCATATTGCATGAAATTATCCCTCTACATCATGTCATCTTGCTTAAGGCGTTACTCTGTTTTCTTGAACTTAATACTCTAGATGCATGCTGGATAGCGGTCGATGAGTGGAGTAATAGTAGTAGATGCAGGCAGGATTCGGTCTACTTGTCTCGGACGTGATGCCTATATACATGATCATACCTAGATATTCTCATAACTATGCTCAATTCTGTCAATTGCTCAACAGTAATTCGTTCACCCACCGTAAAATACTTATGCTCTTGAGAGAAGCCACTAGTGAAATCTATGGCCCCCGGGTCTATCTCCATCATATTAATCTTCCATCACTTTATTATTGCATTTGCTTTTTATTTTACTTTGCATCTTTATCACAAAAATACCAAAAATATTATCTATCATCTCTATCAGATCTCACTCTCGTAAGTGACCGTGAAGGGATTGACAACCCCTAATCGTGTTGGTTGCGAGGAGTTATTTGCTTTGTGTAGGTATGAGGGACTCGCGCGTAGCCTCCTACTGGATTGATACCTTGGTTCTCAAAAAACTGAGGGAAATACTTATGCTACTTTGTTGCATCATCCTTTCCTCTTCAAGGAAATCCAACGCAGTGCTCAAGAGGTAGCAGTGCTCGATGAGAGCTGGCGCGTTGGTGAGGCTCGTGTCTTGCGGAAGTTGGGGCGTCTCCTGAGGTAGTGGAACCCCTGACGCTTGATTGCTTGTCGGGACCTCGGCGGCGGCGTCCTGCCGAGTTTAGTCCTCTGTTGATGCTGCTACGGCCCTTGCGGCACCTTCATGGTCTTGCGTCATCTCGGCTGGTGGCATAGCTCGGCGCGACGCGCCTTTGGCTTGGTGCTCTTCCCGAACCGCCACCAGAGCTGTCGTGGTTTTGTCACGACAGATGTCCTCATGAAAGGACTTAGTCGTGGAGCCATCGCGACGGGTTAGCTTGAAGGGGTTAAAGCGGACACAGGGATGCAAAAGAATTTATACTAGTTCGGCCCCTTTGATGAAGGTAAAAGCCTACGTCTAGTTGTGATGGAATTAATGGGGTTTCAAGGACTAGGGAGCAAACAAGCTTCGCCTAAGTCTCGAGTTGTTGTCTGTTGTCCTGAACCGCCGCCGAGTCATCCCCTTATATACACGGGTGACGCCCGTCGGTTGACAGAGTCCCAACACCGGTTCATACTCGTATCCGGGTTGGTCTCTCCTTATTCCTAACTTACAATACAAGTTTATATACAAATGCCGGTTTACGGCTACAAGTCTTAAACCGAATATGGGCCTTAGGCCCTCATCTATCTTCTCGGGCTTCAACACTCTTCAACTACTGATGAAGTTAACCCGGCCCGAATAGGCCGGTTTACGCCCAGTAGTAATATCCCCAACATTAGGCCCCAGATTGATTTGAATGGGTTCATGTCAATCCCTTAGCAAAAAATCTTCGTCTTCAACATCTTCTTGTAGTTGTTGGACCGATGTGATGTCACCTTCTCTGGTTGCCTTAAACCGGAGTGACGTCATTTGTCATAAAGAGAGTATCTATGATACCTTCTTGTTTAATAAATCCGCAATAACCGAGGCGACAGCTCCGCTTCCAAAATTCACGGTCCCTTGATTTACGCGCCTGACACATGTCCTTTTGCCTTATAAATAGGACCGAAGGGTCATTTCTTTTCTCCCCTTCGTGCCCTTCTTCTTCGTCTTCCTCGCGTCGCCAGCCTCGGAGCTCCGCCGCCACCGTCAACTTCAGCACCGACCTTGGCCGCTGCATCAACCTGGACGGACCAGAGCACCGCGGCGACCTTCCGCGTCTTCCTCAACCCTGGTGAGCCTCCTGCTCTTCTCAACACAGATCTGTTCTAGGGTTTCGTGTTCTTGCAGTGGTCATCGCCTGTGCTTGTTCATATACTAGCTTCTGGATGCATCTGTGAACCCCTAGTCTGTGTAGCGGTAGCTTTTAGTATCCGCCTTTAGTTTCATGCCCAAGACCATATATCTCACATATATTTCTGCCCATTGAGTCAATACTGTTCTGCTTTGATCTTTTGAATATTTTTCTTTTTTCCTGAACTTGCTTTAGATCCAACGCCGTAGAAAAATCTTGCGAAATCTGTTTCTGCATACTTATCCATCCGCAATCTCAGCTGTCTCAATGTTTAGATCAGGTGGTTTAACTTGGTGTAGAAAAAATTAACAAACCGGCATACACCATTAGTCCCCTTGTTAAACCGCCAGAACTCTTTAGCCAGATGCTGCCGCTTCATAGAACTCTGTGAAGGAAATATGCCCTAGAGGCAATAATAAAGTTATTATTTATTTCCTTATATCATGATAAAGGTTTATTATTCATGCTAGAATTGTATTAACCGGAAACATAATGCATGTGTGAATACATAGACAAACAGAGTGTCACTAGTATGCCTCTACTAGACTAGCTCGTTAATCAAAGATGGTTATGTTTCCTAACCATGAACAAAGAGTTGTTATTTGATTAACGAGGACACATCATTGGTTGAATGATCTGATTGACATGACCCATTATATTAGCTTAGCACCCGATCGTTTAGTATGTTGCTATTGCTTTATTCATGACTTATACATGTTCCTATGACTATGAGACTATGCAACTCCCGTTTGCCAGAGGAACACTTTGGGTACTACCAAACGTCACAACGTAACTGGGTGATTATAAAGGAGTATTACAGGTGTCTCCAATGGTAGATGTTGGGTTGGCGTATTTCGAGATTAGGATTTGTCACTCCGATTGTCGGAGAGGTATCTCTGGGCCCTCTCGGTAATGCACATCACTTAAGCCTTGCAAGCATTGCAACTAATGAGTTAGTTGCGGGATGATGTATTACGGAACGAGTAAAGAGACTTGCCGGTAACGAGATTGAACTAAGTATTGGATACTGACGATCGAATCTCGGACAAGTAACATACCGATGACAAAGGGAACAACGTATGTTGTTATGCGGTCTGACCGATAAAGATCTTCGTAGAATATGTAGGAGCCAATATGGGCATCCAGGTCCCGCTATTGGTTATTGACCGGAGACGTGTCTCGGTCATGTCTACATTGTTCTCGAACCGTAGGGTCCGCACGCTTAACGTTACGATGACAGTTATTATGAGTTTATGCATTTTGATGTACCGAAGGTTGTTTGGAGTCCCGGATGTGATCACGGACATGACGAGGAGTCTTGAAATGGTCGAGACATAAAGATTGATATATTGGAAGCCTATGTTTGGACATCGGAAGTGTTCCAGGTGAAATCAGGATTTTACCGGAATACCGGGTGGGTTACCGGAACCCCCCGGGAGCCATATGGGCCTTAATGGGCCTTAGTGGAAAGGATAAAGGGGCAGCCCTAGTGGCCGCGCGCCTCCCCCCTTCCCTAGTCCTATTAGGACTAGGAGAAGGTGGCCGGCCCCCTCTCTCTCTTTCCCCCCCTTGAGGAATCCTATTCCAACTAGGATTGGGGGGGGGGGGATCCTACTCCCGGAGGGAGTAGGACTCCCTGGCGCGCCACCCCTTGGCCAGCCAGCCCCTCCCCCTTGGCTCCTTTATATACGGGGGCAGGGGAGCACCCTAGGACACACAAGTTGATCTACGGATCGTTCCTTAGCCGTGTGCGGTGCCCCCTTCCACCAAATTCCACCTCGGTCATATCGTTGCAGTGCTTAGGCGAAGCCCTGCGCCGGTAGCACATCAAGATCGTCACCACGCCGTCGTGCTGACGGAAATCTTCCCCGACGCTTTGCTGGATCGGAGCCCGGGGATCGTCATCGAGCTGAACGTGTGCTAAGAACTCGGAGGTGCCGGAGTAACGGTGCTGTGATCGGTCGGATCGCGAGGAGAACGTACGACTACTTCCTCTACGTTGAGTCAACGCTTCTGCTTCGGTCTACGAGGGTACGTAGACAACACTCTCCCCTCTCGTTGCTATGCATCACCATTATCTTGCGTGTGCGTAGGAAAATTTTGAAATTACTACGTTCCCCAACACTCTGGTTTAGAAATAACTGTCTCCGGTTTAACATTGTACATACCAGTGTATATATTGTCCAACACATTCTTGAACCGGAATCACTGCTTTGTAGATTTCACCATGGCCAAACAAGTGTACGAGTGCAACTGGGCTCCTTCTCGCGTGACAGAGACTCAGCTGAACATTTTAGTCTTAACAGGCGCTTTAAGCAGCAAAGAGACCATCCACTGGAGGGTCCCCGGTACAGAATGCCCTCCCACCCCTCAAGAGGGAGAGGTCGTCGTTTTTGCAGATCACTTAGCCTGGGGCTTTAACCCTCCCGGTTCAAAATTCTACCGGGATGTCTTAGCCAATTTTCAAATCCATCCACAAGATAAAATACGCTGGGGGCTCGAGAGGTCGTGGCGCCACCATCACTGGAGGGCTGGTCAGGTATCTCTTGAGGTCTTGAAAAGCTCGGTCGACCTCTGGGGTCCACTCGAACGGGCCCTTCTTCTTCATCAGCTTGAAGAAGGGTAGGGCGCGCTCTCCTAGCTTGAAGATGAAGCGCCCCAACGCAGTCACCCGACTAGCCAGCTTCTGCATTTCCTTGAGGGTCTGTTGTGCGCTCATGTCTTCAATGGCCTTGATCTTTTCTGGGTTCGCCTCAATCTGTTGGGGATCGTTGCAGAAATTAAAAAAATCTACGCATGACCAAGATCAATCTATGGAGAGACTAGCAACGAGAGAGAGGGGAGTGCATCTTCATACCCTTGAAGATCGCGATGCAGAAGCGTTACAAGAACGCGGATGAAGGAGTCGTACTCGTAGCGATTCAGATCGCGGTTGATTCCGATCTCAGCGCCGAACGGCGGCGCCTCCGCGTTCAACACGCGTACAGCCCGGGGACATCTCCTCCTTCTTGATCCAGCAAGGGGGGAGGATAAGTTGAGGGAGAGCTCCGGCAGCACGACGACGTGGTGGCGGTGGAGCTCATGGTTCTCCGGCAGAGCTTCGCTAAGCGCTACGGAGGAGGAGAAGGTGTAGGAAGGGGGAAGGGCTGCGCCAGGAGAAGGGGTGCGGTTGCCCTCCCACCCCCCCCCCCCACTATTTATAGGGGGAAGGGGAGAGGGGGCCGGCCCCCTAGATCCATCTAGAGTGGGGGCGGCGGCCCCCGGGACAACGGCCCCCTTAGGGTTTCCAACAAGGGGGGGGGCGCCCGCCCCCCGGGGGGGGGGAGGGGCAGCGGCCCCTTAGGGTTTCCAACCCTAGGCGCCTTGGGCCCTTGGGGGGCGCACCAGCCCACTAAGGGGTTGGTTCCATCCCAACTACAGCCCATTAGGTCCTTCGGGGCAGGTGGACCCTCCCAGTGGACCCCCGGAACCCCTTCGGTGGTCCCGGTACAATACCGATAAACCCCGAAACCTTTCCGGTGACTGAAACTTGACTTCCCATATATAAATCTTCACCTCCGGACCATTCCGGAACTCCTCGCGATGTCCGGTATCTCATCCGATACTCCGAACAACTTTCGGTAACCACATACAATTCCCATTACAACTCTAGTGTCACCAAACCTTAAGTGTGTAGACCCTACGGGTTCGGGAACTATGCAGACATGACCGAGACATCTCTCCGGCCAATAACCAATAGCGGGATCTGGATACCCATGTTGGCTCCCACATGTTCCACGATGATCTCATCGGATGAACCACGATGTCAAGGATTCAATCAATCCCGTATACGATTCCCTTTGTCTACCGGTATAGCACTTGCCCGAGATTCGATCGTTCGTATACCGATACCTTGTTCAATCTCGTTACGGCAAGTCTCTTTACTCGTTCCATAACACATCATCCCGTGACCAACCCCTTAGTCACATTGAGCTCATTACGATGATGTATTACTGAGTGGGCCCAGAGATACCTCTCCGTCATACGAGTGACAAATCCCAGTCTCGATTTGTGCCAACCCAACAGATACTTTCGGGGATACCCGTAGTGTACCTTTATAGCCACCCAGTTACATTGTGATGTTTGGCACACCCAAAGTACCCTTATGGTATCCGGGAGTTGCACAATCTCATGGTCTAAGGAAAAGATACTTGACATTAGAAAAGCTTTAGCAGACGAACTACACGATCTTGTGCTATGCTTAGGATTGGGTCTTGTCCATCACATCATTATCCTAATGATGTGATCGCGTTATCAATGACATCCTATGTCCATGGTTAGGAAACCGTAACCATCTATTGATCAACGAGCTAGTCAACTAGAGGCTCACTAGGGACATGTTGTGGTCTATGTATTCACACATGTATTACGATTTCCGGATAACACAATTATAGCATGAACAATAGACAATTATCATGAACAAGGAAATATAATAATAACCATTTTATTATTGCCTCTAGGGCATATTTCCAACAGTCTCCCACTTGCACTAGAGTCAATGACCTAGTTACATTGTGATGAATCGAACACCCATAGAGTTCTGGTGTTGATCATGCTTTGCACGTGGAAGAGGTTTAGTCAACGGATCTGCGACATTCAGGTCCGTATGCACTTTACAAATCTCTATGTCTCCATCTTGAACATTTTCATGAATGGAGTTGAAGCGACGCCTGATATGCCTGGTCTTCTTGTGAAACCTGGGCTCCTTGGCAAGGGCAATTGCTCCAGTGTTGTCACAAAAGAGAGTCATCAGGCCTGACGCATTGGGAATAACTCCTAGGTCGGTAATGAACTCCTTCATCCAGATTGCTTCATGTGCTGCCTCCGAGGCTGCCATGTACTCCGCTTCACATGTAGATCCTGCCACGACGCTTTGCTTGCAACTGCACTAGCTGACTGCCCCACCATTCAAAATATACATGTATCCGGTTTGTGACTTGGAGTCATCCAGATCTGTGTCGAAACTAGCATCGACGTAACCCTTTACGATGAGCTCTTCGTCACCTCCGTAAACGAGAAACATATCCTTAGTCCTTTTCAGGTACTTCAGGATATTCTTGACCGCTGTCCAGTGTTCCATGCCGGGTTTACTTTGGTACCTTCCTACCAAACTTACGGCAAGGTTTACATCAAGTCTGGTACACAGCATGGCATACATAATAGACCCTATGGTCGAGGCATAGGGGATGACACTCATATTTTCTCTATCTTCTACCGTGGTCGGGCATTGAGCCGTGCTCAATCTCACACCTTGCAATACAGGCAAGAACCCCTTCTTGGACTGATCCATATTGAACTTCTTCAATATCTTGTCAAGGTACGTGCTTTGTGAAAGATCAATGAGGCGTCTCGATCTATCTCTATTGATCTTGATGCCTAATATGTAAGCAGCTTCTCCAACGTCCTCCATTGAAAAACACTTATTCAAGTAGGCTGAGGGAGTCCTGGATTAGGGGGTGTTCGGAGAGCCGGACTATACCTTCAGCCGGACTCCAGGACTATGAAAATACAAGATTGAAGACTTCGTCCCGTGTCCGGATGGGACTTTCCTTGGCGTGGAAGGCAAGCTTGGCGATGCGGATATTCAAGATCTCCTACCATTGTAACCAACTCTGTGTAACCCTAACCCTATCCGATGTCTATATAAACCGGAGGGTTCTAGTCCGTAGGACGACATCATCATACACAATCATACCATAGGCTAGCTTCTAGGGTTTAGCCTCCTTGATCTCGTGGTAGATCTACTCTTATACTACCCATATCTTCAATATTAATCAAGCAGGAGTAGGGTTTTACCTCCATCGAGAGGGCCCGAACCTGGGTAAACATCGTGTCCCTTGTCTCCTGTTACCATCCGACCTTGACGCACAGTTCGGGACCCCCTACCCGAGATCCGCCGGTTTTGACACCGACATTGGTGCTTTCATTGAGAGTTCCTCTGTGTCGTCGCCTTTAGGACCGATGGCTCCTTTGATCATCAACAACGATGAGGTCTGGGTGAGACTTTTCTCCCCAGACAGATCTTCGTCTTCGGCGGCTTCGCTCTGCGGGCCAATTCGCTTGGTCATCTGGAGCAGATCGAAAGCTACGCCCCTGGCCATCAAGTCAGGTTTGGAAGCTTAAACTACACGGCGGATATCCGCGGAGACTTGATCTTCGACGGGTTCGAGCCACAGCCAAGCGCGCCGCACTATCTCGAGGGGCACGATCTAGCTCTGCCTCCGAACAGTGTCCTGGAGGCCGCACACGCACCGGTTCCGACCCTTGACTCGGAGCCTACTGCACTAATTGAGGATGAACGGTTGGACGTCACTTCGGGGGCTGCGATCTCAAAGGTGATCGAGCCGAACGCTAGCCCCGCACTCCGCATGACCCGGGACCCCGAGGGTCCGGACTCCTCCCCAAACTCCAAACCCCCCGCGCCCCTGCCAGTCGAAGCCGATTGGGCGCCTATAATGGAGTTCACCGCCGCGGACATCTTTCAGCACTCGCCTTTCGGCGATATCTTAAACTCTCTAAAGTCTTTCTCTTTATCAGGAGAGCCCTGGCCGGACTACGGTCAGCAAGGTTGGGATTCGGACGACGAAGAAATTCAAACCCCGCCCACCACCCACTTTGTAGCCACCGTCGACAACCTAAACGACGTGCTCAACTTCGACTCCGCAGACATCGACAGCATGGACGACGATGCAGGAGATACAGATGAATCAACGCCCATAGGGCATTGGACAGCCACCCCATCTCACGATGTGTACATGGTGGATACCCCTAAAGGAAATGATAACGAGGAAAAGGGGGATGGAACAGGGGATCGATCCCTTGAAAAGAAATCAAAGCGTCGGCGCAAACGCCGACCCAAGCCCCGCCTCGATAAAGACCCAGCCATAGAGCAGGACGAGCCGGTAGACGACGAGCAAGCCTTAGAGCAGCCGTCCGAACAGGGCAACACGGATAGAGAAACCGAAACTCCCTCCCTCGATGAAAACAGCATTCCGGACAACCTTACGCCGGATAAATCTATGGAGCAGAAAAGTCTCCACAAGAGGCTCGTTGCAACTGCACGAAGCCTGAAAAAGCAGAAGCGGAAGCTAAAGACAGCGGAAGATGCACTCCGTATTAAATGGAACAAAGTAATCAACACCGCAGACAGATACGGCGATGGTCGCCGTACTAAAAGCTATTCAAAGAGAAAGCTACTGCCCAAATTCGACGAAGAGGCCCTAGAGCCCTCGCACTCAAACAGTAAAAAAGCCATACGGTCGGATAGACGACCCAATAAGGCGGCAAGTGGCATCGCACTCAAATCGGTATGTGACCCACCTAAGGAGTCGCATCATGGCCCATCTAGGTCCATTTATGGGCCAAGAAAGCAAGCCCTTGCAAGCAATGCAAAAAGCCATCATCAGAATCCGGCACACCCAAATACAGGGGCGCCGCACACCCCCTATGCTTCACCGATGAGGTTCTGGACTATGAATTTCCAGAGGGATTCAAACCCGTCAACATGGAGGCATATGATGGAACAACAGACCCCGGAGTCTGGATCGAGGACTATATCCTCCACATACATATGGCTAGAGGAGATGATCTTCACGCCATCAAATATTTACCCCTTAAGCTTAAAGGGCCAGCCCGGCACTGGCTTAAAAGCCTTCCCTAAAACACAATTGGAAGTTGGGAAGAGCTCGAGGATGCTTTTTGAGCAAATTTTCAAGGGACCTATGTCCGCCCCCCGGATGCAGACGATCTCAGTCACATAACTCAACAGCCCGGAGAATCAGCTCGGCAGTTCTGGAATAGATTCCTTACTAAAAAGAATCAGATAGTGGATTGTCCGGACGCCGAAGCCTTAGCAGCTTTAAGGCATAATGTCCAAGACGAATGGCTCGCCAGACACCTCGGCCAGGAAAAGCCAAGAACAATGGCCGCACTCACAAGCCTCATGACCCGCTTTTGCGCAGGAGAGGACAGCTGGTTGGCAAGATGCAGCCCCAACGACCCAAGTACATCTGAAATCAGGGATGGAAACGAAAAACCGCGACACAACAAAGATCGTCGCCGAACTAAAGAAAAAAGTCCGAAGAGCACGGCAGTCAATGCCGGATTCAAAGGCTCGCGACAAAATGAGACAAAACCACCCCTCCAGGATAATAGGGATGATCCGTCCAACTTAAACAGAATCCTGGACAGGATATGTCAGATACACAGTACTCCTGGGAAGCCTGCTAACCATACCAACAGAGATTGTTGGGTTTTTAAACAATCCGGAAGACTCAACGCCGAACACAAGGGGCTCGACACACCGAGCAAAGACGAGGACGAACCCCAGAAGCAGAGCACCAGGAAACAAAAGAACTTCCCACAAGAAGTAAAAACAGTGAACTTACTTCACGTAACAAAACGTGTGGCACCCATAAAGGTACGCACAATACAACCTATCCCTAAGGGGTCCCGCCACTGGTTATTAAAACCAATCACTTTCGATCAGCTAGACTATTCTAGAAATATCAAAAACGCAGGCTGGACTGCCCTGATACTCGATCCAATAATTGGCGGATTCCAATTCACAAATGTCCTTATGGACGGCGGCAGTGGACTAAACCTGATATATCAGGATACAATCCATCGCATGGGGATAAACCCAGCAAGAATCCGCCGCAGCAAAACCTCCTTTCAAGGGGTAGCACCTGGCACGGACACCCATTGTATGGGTTTTCTCCGGCTCGATGTTATATCCGGCTTTGCCGATAACTTCCGTCACGAAAAACGGACCTTCCATGTCGTCCCGTTTTCAAGTCGCTATCAAGCACTACTGGGACGCGGAGCTTTCGCTCGCTTTAACACAATACCGCACTATGCATCTCTCACGCTTAAGATGCCCGGTCCACGAGGCATCATCTCTTTGAAGGGGACGCACTAGAATGCGCCTCCCCCAAACGGAGGACTGTGTGGACGCTTAGACAGCCGCACAATAAAATGGCCTCACCAGCCAAAAGACTTTTCGACATAGGTCATTAAAGGCCACGAACCCGGAATAGACGAGTTCGGCACAAGTCCATCATCAACGCAGGCTTAGAGGCCATATACCCCCGTACTAGGGGCTATACGCAGAGACAATAAAGCTCAATTTTATATATTTTACTTTATACTTTGTTTACTATCAACTTTTTGTTCCGCACGACCCATTTTCAATTCAGTTCCTCTCTCTTACAGATGAACGTCGTGCGGCGCCCGTCCAGGATACGGCACAGCGGAGACACAGGCGCAGACATGCAGTAGGGACCCGTCCTAAGGATTCTTTTTAGATTAAGACCCTGCGTAAACCTTTTTTACTGTCTCTTGCTGCTATACATCCCCTGGTTTCCTTTGCTATAACCAAGGAGGAGGTTGGCGTCTTGGCATGTGGCCACGCCAGAATTTTTGCGCGTACCTGGACACTAGGGGCTTTTTTAAATAATAAAGAGTGTTGTTTCGCCCGCACTCATAAAGACCGAACGCCTTAGGGAGTGTTCGGCGTCGCGAGTTTTGGCATTATATGCATCAGCTCCGAATCATGTCTTTGGTCAAATGTTGGGTTGCCCGGCTCCTGAGTTCGGCTACCTTACGTTCCGCTCTATCGGCTAAGGTAGCACCAGGAGAACTACTGCGATTGTGCCCCGGTTCGGCCAGGCGAGCACCTCAGTAGAGAAAGCCGAAAACTGACTGTCATGATGTAGCGTGAGACTGGTCAGCCACTCGATGACTTATCGGAATTTATCGGATTCCTCCGCTTTGACGAAGGGCCGTTTCCCGGCCAGGCACATACGCGCCCCGAATTCTGGCGAGCGCAGTCGCCACTAAGGGGCTACCTAAATAGTCCCACTATCAAGCTCCTATGGCTAAGTGAAAGTGTTAAAGCATTATAGTCCGGTTGCCTAGCCCGTTGCGCTATCACCTCCTTTGTAGGACCAAGACGTTGGGTTAAGTGTGAAAATGCGTCTTCTGCGCGCACCCCCGCACTATGTGCGTGGGGGCTGAAGCAACCGACTGCCATCTTTCAGATTTTATATATATATATATATATATATATATATATATATATATATATATATATATATATATATATATATATATATATATATATATATTAAAACGGCCGCACAGGAGGTGTTCCTAATACTTGAAGGCACAAGTCTAAAGATGCCACTACAATTTATTAAAATACTGCTTTATGATTACATATGCTATTATAAAATAGCATCCTTCGAGCACTGCGTCTCTATAACACGAGCGCCTTCAAGGACTTCTTGAAAATAGTGCTCGGAGGGTACTCGGCTATTGTCCGAATCCCGGGAGGCAACAACGGTGGTCTCCATATCTGCCCAGTATGTCTTGACACGGGCAAGATCCATCTGTGCGCCCTCTATGCATGCTGACCTCTTCATCGCATTGACATGTGGCACCACATCAAGTAATTGCTGCACCAAGCTGAAATAACTCTTCGGCTCCGATCTCCCCGGCCACAGATGACCCATGACGTATGTCATGAAGAGTCCGGACAACCTATTCAGTTCGGCCCATTGAGCCAGGCGATCGTCCACTGCTAGTGGACGCTCTGGATTGAGGAACTGCGACCAGAAAAGCCTTTCCACTGCGTGATCTTTTTTATCTCAAAAGTGTTCAGTCGCATCAGCAGCACTCGCCGCCAAATCTAGATAGGTGTCCTCCACACTCCACATCCGGTCCAACGGAGCGAACTTCGGATCACAAAATTTCCTCTGCAGCGTAAAGGGCTTTCCATCCGCAATCTGTCCAGCTTGACGCAGCTCTTCCTTTGCTGCTCTCATCATAGAGCGAGCATCCTTGGCATCAGCAACGGCCTTCTCTAAGCCTGTTTGCCTCGCCCGGCCTTCTTCCTCAAGAAGCTTGCAACGGTCAGTAGCACTCTTTAACTTTACGGCCATATCGGCCATCTCCTCCTTGCTTTGGTAGTGGGCAGCCTGTTCGGCTTTCAACTCTTCAAGGGCTTTTCTGGCGGCCGCATCGCTTTTTCTGGCTTGTTCCTTCGCTCGGGCGAGTTCGGCCCTAAGACCCTCCACGGCGGCCGCACCATATGCGTCAAGCACACACACACGGTAACATATTGACATAAAGCTCCTCTTACTAGCCGCCGCCCGATGAATTACATACCTTGAGCATCATCAAGCCGCTTGTTGACAAGCGCGATGTCGGCATCTGCCACATCAAGTTGCCGCTTCAGTTCGGCAAAAACACCAATTCGGCTTGACTCCGGACAATTAGCCACCTATACATAAAGGTGCCACTTAAAGGACCTGGGATTAAGATCTTCTGCGCGCCGTCAATTTTGACGACGCACAGAGTCTCAGGGGCTACTATCTACACAGGGCGCACCTTACTTATGCGCAACTGACACAAGTGTACATTATCTAACGTACCTCAAAACCCGTCAGTAAACTTTTGACGGCCTCATGCAGTCCGCTTTCTGCGAATGAAATCCTTTCAATCACCGTGCCCATCAATGCACGGTGCTCCTCTGAGATAGAGGATCACCCCAGCAGAATCTTTAGCTCCTCCGGCTGAGCACCAGACGGTGCCGGACTTGTCCTATGGCCTCTTTCGAAGGCCGGACGCGGAGAACCTTGGGGGGCTGCATGGCTATCTTCCGCCCCTGCCGGATTCGGAGAAACCCTTCGCGACGACACCTCAGGGTCGCCCGCTTCGCTAGGCGGTACAAAAGGGGGAGGCGTCCCGCTCTCCATCATCTCCGGAAGAAGATCCCCCGAAGACGAGCCCTGCTGAGAAGGGCTGAGGTCCGAACTACAAGGTAAAAATTCAGTTAAAATTCTCAGATATAAATCATGGATTTCTCTCATCCCTCGAAAAGAAAATCTTTCTCTACTTACGGCTCGCTGGAGGGCTTATCTCCTTGAGTACGCAGTCCGACCGAGGAACTCCCCGGCGCCGGACCCTCTGACGAGGTTCTCTTCCCCCGCTTCGAGACTACGGTCTTCGGATCATCAAAGGCGGCTCTCTTCTTTTCCCTAGGAGAGGAATCGTCGGTTCCTCCCTTCGGAACAGCCTCCTTCGAGGAGGCCGTGGTTTCCTTGTCCTCCCCCTTTCTTCCCTCCAAAGGCACTACCTCCAGCATCATGACTAGCATGGGATCCTGCCTGGTTTCGGGAAGGGGAGCCGGACACCTGATCAGCTTCGCCTTCGCTATCCACTCCTGTTTAAAAGGAGAGCTCTATTAAGGGCAAGATAATTATGCGGATAGAAGGTCCGGGCACAATGTTACTTACTTGAGTATCCGGGCGATTGCGGCTTAGGCCTGCGTCCTCGGTCAAATCCGGACACACTTCTTGTGATCCGAAGAACAGTTTATACATCTCCGCGGGCGTCGCGCTCATAAAATCCCGGAGAGCACGTGGTCCTTCTGGATTGAACTCCCACAGGCAAAGGGGGCGACGTCTGTCGGGCAGTGTCCGGCGAATCAGCATGACCTGTGTCACCATGACCAGGTTGAGGTCTCCTTCCAAGAGATCCTTAATGCGGCCCTGCAGCAAGGGTACGTCTTTGGGCAAGCCCCGATCTAACCCTATGTTGATCCACGACGCTAGCCGTGGTGGGGGACCCGAGCAAAAGGCAGGAGGCTCCACCCATGTGGTGCCCCGAGGAGCGGTGATATAAAACCACTCTCGTTGCCACAGGCCAAGCTCCTCTTGAAAAGAGCCCTCGGGCCATGGAGCATCGGCATTTCTTCTTATGACAGCGCCTCCGCACTCTGCGTGTCGCCCCTCGTTCATCTTCGGCTCCACTTTGAAGGTCTTAAGCCATAATCCGAAGTGAGGGGTAACATGGAGGAACGCTTCACACACAATGATAAATGAGGAGATATGGAGGATGGACTCCGGAGCTAAGTCATCAAAATCCAGCTCGTAATAAAACAACAGTCCCCTCACAAAGGGATCCATGGGGAAGCCTAACCCTCGGAGGAAGTGAGACATGAACACCACGCTCTCGCCGGGCTGGGGACTGGGAATAACCTGTCCTTGAGCAGGCAACCTGTGCGAAATCTCGCCGGTCAGGAACTTAGCCTCCCTCAACCTTAATACGTCCTCCTCCGTGACGGAAGAAGGCGTCCATCGGCCTTGAAGGTCAGAATCGGACATTGTCGAAAGTCCGAAGCGCCTGGAATCTAAAGCTGGGGTGTTGGAACTCGAGGCGGCAGGCGAACTCGTTTGAGATTAAGAAAAGGAGCGAGGCCTTGGTCTCTTTATAAGAGGTTGAATACTAAGAGCCCTCCCCGTAACCATTTTGGACTCACCTTTAATTAAGGAAACGTGCTAACGGGCACGATTGGGTTACCCACGTCCGTATTGATGAGAATCCCGTAAAAGGGGCACACGATCTCTCCTTTGACAAGGCGTGCCAAGGAAACCGCCTCGCTAAACGTGCTGAGGTGGAAAAGTGAAAACAATTTGTATAAAGAGCTTGGCCGCAGTGTTATGACGCACTGCGGAATACGTCAGCAGATTTGATTTTTGTTAATGTTATTCTCTCTATGGCAATATGTGGAAACTTGTTTTGCAGAGCCGGACACTATTTTTGGTGTTTATAATATTCTATGAAGGACTTGGAGGAGGAACCCGCCTTGCAATGCCGAAGACAATTTGCGCGCCGGACTCGTCGTCATTGAAGCCTGGTTCAGGGGCTACTGAGGGAGTCCTGGATTAGGGGGTGTTCGGATAGCCGGACTATACCTTCAGCCGGACTCCAGGACTATGAAGATACAAGATTGAAGACTTCATCCCGTGTCCGGATGGGACTTTCCTTGGCGTGGAAGGCAAGCTTGGCGATGCGGATATTCAAGATCTCCTACCATTGTAACCGACTCTGTGTAACCCTAACCCTATCCGGTGTCTATATAAACCGGAGGGTTCTAGTCCGTAGGACGACATCATTATACACAATCATACCATAGGCTAGCTTCTAGGGTTTAGCCTCCTTGATCTCGTGGTAGATCTACTCTTGTACTACCCATATCTTCAATATTAATCAAGCAGGAGTAGGGTTTTACCTCCATCGAGAGGGCCCGAACCTGAGTAAACATCGTGTCCCTTGTCTCCTGTTACCATCCGACCTTGACGCACAGTTCGGGACCCCCTACCCGAGATCCGCCGGTTTTGACACCGACATAGGCCTTTATGCTTTCCAAGAGATCTATATCATTTCCCATCAATAGTATGTCATCCACATATAATATGAGAAATGCTACAGAGCTCCCACTCACTTTCTTGTAAACACAGGCTTCTCCATAAATCTGTGTAAACCCAAACGCTTTGATCATCTCATCAAAACGAATGTTCCAACTCCGAGATGCTTGCACCAGCCCATAGATCGAGCGTTGGAGATTGCATACCTTGTCAGCATTCTTAGGATCGACAAAACCTTCCGGCTGCATCATATACAATTCTTCCTTAAGGAAACCATTAAGGAATGCCGTTTTGACGTCCATTTGTCATATCTCATAATCATAGAATGCGGCAATTGCTAACATGATTCGGACAGACTTCAGCTTCGCTACGGGTGAGAAGGTCTCATCGTAGTCAACCCCTTGAACTTGTCGATAACCCTTAGTGACAAGCCGAGCTTTATAGATGGTCACATTGCCATCCGCGTCCGTCTTCTTCTTAAAGATCCATTTATTTTCTATGGCTCGCCGATCATCGGGCAAGTCCGTCAAAGTCTATACTTTGTTTTCATACATGGATCCTATCTCGGATTTCATGGCTTCAAGCCATTTATTGGAATCTGGGCCCGCCATCGCTTCTTCATAGTTCGAAGGTTCACCGTTGTCTAACAACATTATTTCTAGGACAGGGTTGCCATACCATTCTGGCGTGGAACGTGTCCTTGTGGACCTACGAAGTTTAGTAGTAACTTGATCCAAAGTTCCTTGATCATCATCATTAACTTCCTCTCTAGTCGGTGCAGGCACCACAGAAACATTTTCTTGAGCTGCGCTACCTTCTGGTTCAAGAGGCAGTACTTCATCAAGTTCTACTTTCCTACCACTTACTTCTTTCGAGAGAAACTCTTTCTCTACAAAGGATCCATTCTTGGCAACAAAGATCTTGCCTTCGGATCTGAGGTAGAAAGTATACCCAATAGTTTCCTTAGGGTATCCTATGAAGACGCATTTTTCTGACTTGGGTTCGAGCTTTTCAGGTTGAAGTTTCTTGACATAAGCATCGCATCCCCAAACTTTCAGAAACGACAGCTTAGGTTTCTTCCCAAACCATAATTCATACGGTGTCGTCTCAACGGATTTCGACGGAGCCCTATTTAAAGTGAATGCGGCAGTCCAAAGCATAACCCCAAAATGATAGGGTAGGTCGGTAAGAGACATCATGGATCGCACCATATCCAATAGAGTGCGATTTCGATGTTCGGACACACCATTACGCTGAGGTGTTCCAGGCGGCGTGAGTTGTGAAACAATTCCACATTTCCTTAAGTGCGTGCCAAATTCATGACTCAAATTTCTCCCCTACGATCTGATCGTAAGAACTTGATTTTCCTGTCACGTTGATTCTCAACCTCACTCTGAAATTCCTTGAACTTTTCAAAGGTCTCAGACTTGTGTTTCATTAAGTAGACATACCCATATCTACTTAAGTCATCCGTGAGGGTGAGAACATAGCGATAACCGCCGCGAGCCTCAACGCTCATTGGACCGCACACATCAGTATGTATGATTTAAAATAAGTTGGTTGCTCGCTCCATTGTTCCGGAGAATGGAGTCTTGGTCATTTTTCCCATGAGGAATGGTTCGCACGTGTCAAATGATTCATAATCAAGAGACTCCAAAAGTCCATCTGCATGGAGTTTCTTCATGCGTTTGACACCAATCTGACCAAGGCGGCAGTGCCACAAGTATGTGGGACTATCATTATCAACCTTACGTTCGAGATTCAATAAGAATAAACCATTGACCAGCGGGGCATGACCATAAAACATGTCTCTCATATAAATAGAACAACCATTATTCTCAGATTTAAATGAGTAGGCATCTCGCATTAAACGAGATCCAGATACAATTTTCATGCCCAAAGCTGGTACTAAATAACAATTATTGAGGTTTAAAACTAACCATGTAGGTAAATGTAGACGTAGCGTGCCGACAGCGCTCACATCGACATTGGAACCATTCCCGACGCGCATCGTCACCTCGTCCTTCGCCAGTCTCCGCTTATTCCGCAGTTCCTGTTTTGAGTTACAAATATGAGAAACCGCGCCGGTATCAAATACCGAGGAGCTACTACAAGCGCTGGTTAGGTACACATCAATAACATGTATATCACATATACCTTTGGTATTGCCGGCCTTCTTATCCGCTAAGTACTTGGGGCAGTTCCGCTTCCAGTGATCGTTTCCCTTGCAATAAAAACACTCAGTCTTAGGCTTGGATCCATGCTTTGTCTTCTTCCCGGCAACTGGCTTACCGGGCGCGGCAAATCCCTTGTCGTCCTTCTTGAAGTTCTTCTTACCCTTGCCTTTCTTGAACTTAGTGGTTTTATTCACCATCAACACTTGATGTTCCTTTTTAATCTCCACCTCCGCTGATTTCAGCATTGAATATACCTCAGGAATGGTCTTTTCCATCCCCTGCATATTGAAGTTCATCACAAAGCTCTTGTAGCTAGGTGGGAGCGACTAAAGGATTCTGTCAATGACCGCATCATCCGGGAGATTAACTCCCAGCTGAGATAAGCGGTTGTGCAACCCAGACATTTTGAGTATGTGCTCGCTGACAGAACTATTCTCCTCCATCTTACAACTGTAGAACTTGTCGGAGACTTCATATCTCTCGACCCGGGCATGAGCTTGGAAAACCATTTTCAGCTCTTGGAACATCTCATATGCTCCGTGCTGCTCAAAACGCTTTTGGAGCCCCGGTTCTAAGCTGTAAAGCATGCCGCACTGAACCTGGGAGTAATCATCACTACGCGACTATCAGGCGTTCATAACGTCTTGAGTTGCTGGGAAAACAGGTGCATCACCTAGCGGTGCTTCAAGGACATATGCTTTCTTGGCAGCTATGAGGATAATCCTCGGGTTACGGACCTAGCCTGTGTAGTTGCTACCATCGTATTTTAGCTTGGTTTTCTCTAGGAACGCGTTGAAGTTGAGAGCAACATTAGCGTGGGCCATTTGATCTACAAGACATATTGCAAAGATTTTTAGACTATGTTCATCATAATTAAGTTCATCTAATCAAATTATTTAATGAACTCCCACTCAGACAGACATCCCTCTAGTCATCTAAGTGATACATGATCTGAGTCAACTAGGCCGTGTCCGATCATCACGTGAGACGGACTAGTCATCATGGGTGAACATCTTTATGTTGATCGTATCTTCTATACGACTCATGTTCGACCTTTCGGTCTTCCGTGTTCCGAGGCCATGTATGTACATGCTAGGCTCGTCAAGTCAACCTAAGTGTATTGCGTGTGTAAATCTGGCTTACACCCGTTGTATGCGAACGCTAGAACCTATCACACCCGATCATCACGTGGTGCTTCGGAACAACGGACCTTAGCAATGGTGCACATTTAGGGGGAACACTTTCTTGAAATTATTGCGAGGGATCATCTTATTTAAGCTACCGTCGTTCTAAGCAAATAAGATGCAAAAACATGATAAACATCACATGCAATCAAATAGTGACATGATATGGCCAATATCATTTTTCTCCTTTTTATCTCCATCTTCGGGGCGCCATCATCATCATCTTCACCGGCATGACACCATGATCTCCATCATCGAGTCTTCATGAAGTTGTCTCGCCAACTATTACTTCTACTACTATGGCTAACGGTTAGCAATAAAGTAAAGTAATTACATGGCGTTTTTAGTGACACGCAGGTCACACAATAAATTAAGACAACTCCTATGGCTCCTGCCGGTTGTCATACTCGTCGACATGAAAGTCGTGATTCCTATTACAAGAACATGATAAATCTCATACATCACATATATCATTCATCACATCCTTTTGGGCTTTTGGCCATATCACATCACACGGCATATGCTGCAAGAACAAGTTAGACGTCCTCTAATTGTTGTTGCAAGTTTTTACGTGGCTGCTATAGGTTTCTAGCAAGAACGTTTCTTACCTACGCCAAAACCACAACGTGACATGCCAATTTCTATTTACCCTTCATAAGGATCCTTTTCATCGAATCTGATCCGACTAAAGTGGTAGAGACAGACACCCGCTAGCCACCTTATGCAACTAGTGCATGTCAGTCGGTGGAACCTGTCTCACGTAAGCGTACGTGTAAGGTCGGTCTGGGCCGCTTCATCCCACGATGCTGCCGAATCAAGATAAGACTAGTAACGGCAAGTAAATTGACAAAATCGACGCCCACAACAACTTGTGTTCTACTCGTGCATAGAAACTACGCATAGACCTAGCTCATGATGCCACTGTTGGGGATCGTTGCAGAAATTAAAAAATTTCTATGCATCATCAAGATCAATCTATGGAGAGACTAGCAACGAGAGAGAGGGGAGTGCATCTTCATACCCTTGAAGATCACGATGCGGAAGCGTTACAAGAACGCGGATGAAGGAGTTGTACTCGTAGCAATTCAGATCGCAGTTGATTCCGATCTAAGCGCCGAACGACGACGCCTCCGCGTTCAACACACGTACGGCCTGGGGACATCTCCTCCTTCTTGATCCAGCAAGGGGGAGGAGAAGTCGAGGGAGAGCTCCGGCAGCACGATGGCGTGGTGGCGGTGGAGCTCGTGGTTCTCCGGCAGAGCTTCGCTAAGCGCTACGGAGGAGGAGGAGAAGGTGTAGGAAGGGGGAAGGGATGCGCCAGGAGAAGGGGTGCGGTTGCCCTCCCACCCCACCCCACCCCCCACTATTTATAGGGGGAAGGGGAGAGGGGGGCGGCCCCCTAGATCCATCTAGAGGGGGGCGGGGGCCTCTCGGGAAGCGGCGGCCCCCTTAGGGTTTCCAACTAGGGGGGCGCCCGCCCCCGGGGAGGGCAGCGGCCCCTTAGGGTTTCCAACCCTAGGCGCCTTGGGCCCTTGGGGAGCGCACCAGCCCACTAAGGGTTTGGTTCCCACCCAACTACAGCCCATTAGGTCCTTCGGGGCAGGTGGACCCTCCCGGTGGACCCCCGGAACCCCTTCGATGGTCCCGGTACAATACCGATAAACCCCAAAACCTTTCTGGTGACTGAAACTGGACTTCCATATATAAATCTTCACCTCCGGACCATTACGGAACTCCTCGTGACGTCCGGGATCTCATCCGGGACTCCGAACAACTTTCGGTAACCACATACAATTCCCATTACAACTCTAGCATCACTGAACCTTAAGTGTGTAGACCCTACGGGTTCGGGAACTATGCAAACATGACCGAGACATCTCTCCGGCCAATAACCAACAGCGGGATCTGGATACCCATGTTGGCTCCCACATGTTCCACGATGATCTCATCGGATGAACCACGATGTCAAGGATCCAATCAATCCCGTATACGATTCCCTTTGTCTACCGGTATAGCACTTGCCCGAGATTCGATCGTCGGTATACCGATACCTTGTTCAATCTCGTTACGGCAAGTCTCTTTACTCGTTCCATAACACATCATCCCATGACAACCCCTTAGTCACATTGAGCTCATTACAATGATGTCTTACTGAGTGGGCCCAGAGATACCTCTCCGTCATACGGAGTGACAAATCCCAGTCTCGATTTGTGCCAACCCAACAGATACTTTCGGGGATACCCGTAGTGTACCTTTATAGCCACCCAATTATGTTGTGACGTTTGGCACACCCAAAGTACCCTTACGGTATCCGGGAGTTGCACAATCTCATGGTCTAAGGAAAAGATACTTGACATTAGAAAAGCTTTAGCAGACGAACTACACGATCTTGTGCTATGCTTAGGATTGGGTCTTGTCCATCACATCATTATCCTAATGATGTGATCCCGTTATCAATGACATCCTATGTCCATGGTTAGGAAACCGTAACCATCTATTGATCAACGAGCTTGTCAACTTGAGGCTCACTAGGGACATGTTGTGGTCTATGTATTCACACATGTATTACGATTTCCGGATAACACAATTATAGCATGAACAATAGACAATTATCATGAACAAGGAAATATAATAATGACCATTTTTATATTATTGGACTTTATTATCCACGTTTATATTATTTTTGGGACTAACCTATTAACCGGAGGCCCAGCCCAGAATTGTTGTTTTTTGCCTGTTTCAGTGTTTCGAAGAAAAGGAATATCAAACGGAGTCGAAACGGAACGAAATCAACTGGAGAAGTTATTTTTGGAAGGAAAGCTACCAGATGGACTTGGACCCCACGTCAGGAGCTAAGGGAGGTGCTCACGAGGGTGGGGGGCGCGCCCACCCCCCTAGGGCGCGCCCCCTGCCTCGTGGGGGCCCCAAAGCTCCACTGACGTACTTCCTGCACCCATATATACCCACGTACCCTAAAACTTCCAGAACAGAGAATAGATCGGGAGTTCCGCCGCCGCAAGCCTCTGTAGCCACCAAAAGTCAATCGGGACCCTATTCCGGCACCCTACCGGAGGGGGGAACCCTCGCCGGTGGCCATCTTCATCATCCCGGCGCTCTCCATGACGAGGAGGGAGTAGTTCACCCTCGGGGCTGAGGGTATGTACCAGTAGCTATGTGTTTGATCTCTCTCTCTCTCTCTCTCTCTCTCTCTCTTGTTCTTGATTTGGCACGATCTTGATGTATCGCGAGTTTTGCTATTATAGTTGGATCTTATGTTTCTTCTCCCCCTCTACTCTCTTGTAATGGATTGGGTTTTCCCTTTGAAGTTATCTTATCGGATTGAGTCTTTAAAGATTTGAGAACACTTGATGTATGTCTTGTCGTGCGTATCTGTGGTGACAATGGGATATCACTTGATTCATTTGATGTATGTTTTGGTGATCAACTTGCGGGTTCCGCCCATGAACCTATGCATAGGGGTTGGCACACGTTTTCGTTGTGATTCTCCGGTAGAAACTTTGGGGCACTCTTTGAGGTTCTATTTGTTGGTTTGAATAGATGAATTGAGATTGTGTGATGCATATCGTATAATCATGCCCACAGATACTTGCGGTGACATTGGAGTATCTAGGTGACATTAGGGTTTTGGTTGATTTGTGTCTTAAGGTGTTATTCTAGTACGAGCTCTAGGGCTGTTTGTGACACTTATAGGAATAGCCCAACAGATTGATTGGAAAGAATAATTTTGAGGTGGTTTCATACCCTACCATAATCTCTTCGTTTGTTCTCCGCTATTATTGACTTTGGAGTGACTCTTTGTTGCATGTTGAGGGATAGTTATATGATCCAATTATGTTATTATTGTTGAGAGAACTTGCACTAGTGAAAGTATGAACCCTAGGCCTTGTTTCCTAGCATTGCAATACCGTTTACGCTCACTTTTATCTTTAGTTACCTTGCTGTTTTTATATTTTCAGTTTACAAAAACCTATATCTACCATCCATATTGCACTAGTATCACCATCTCTTCGCCGAACTAGTGCACCTATACAATTTACCATTGTATTGGGTGTGTTGGGGACACAAGAGACTCTTTGTTATTTGGTTGCAGGGTTGTTTGACAGAGACCATCTTCATCCTACGCCTCCCACGGATTGATAAACCTTAGGTCATCCACTTGAGGGAAATTTGCTACTGTCCTACAAACCTCTGCACTTGGAGGCCCAACAACGTCTACAAGAAGAAGGTTGCGTAGTAGACATCAAGCTCTTTTCTGGCGCCGTTGCCGGGGAGGTTAGTGCTTGAAGGTATATCTTTAGATCTTGCAATCGAATATTTTTGTTTCTTGTTTTATCACTAGTTTAGTCTATAAAAGAAAACTACAAAAAAATGGAATTGAGTTTACCTCATACGCTTCATCTTTTTAATATCTTTCGTGAGTATGATGGAAAGGAAAATTGTGCCAAAGTGTTAGAAGAAGATTGCATTAAAATGTTTGGCACTAAATATGTGAATGATGAGCATGATTGCAATGTTGTTAGTATGAATTCCTTTAATATCCATGATGCTAATGATATGCAAAGCCACAAGCTTGGGGAAGCTATGTTTGATGAGGATGATATTTTTTGTCCCCCAAGCTTTGATGAGCAAATTTACTGTGATGAAAGCATGCCACCTATCTATGATGATTATTGTGATGACACGTATGCTTTAAAGAATAATGATAACCATGAAACTTGTCATCTTGATCTTAATTTTCAATCACATGATAGTTATTTTGTTGAGTTTGCTCCCACTATTATTCATGAGAAGAAATTTGCTTATGTGGAGAGTAATAAAATTTCTATGCTTGTAGATCATGAAAAGAATGCTTTAGGTGCTGGTTATATTGTTGAATTCATTCATGATGCTACTGAAAATTATTATGAGGGAGGAATATATGCTTGTAGGAATTGCAATAATATCAAGTTTCCTCTCTATGTGCTTAAAATCTTGAAGTTATGCTTGTTTTACCTTCCTATGCTAGTTGATTATTTTTCCCATAAGTTGTTTGCTCAGAAAATCCCTATGCATAGGAAGTGGGTTAGACTTAAATGTGCTAGTCATATTTGTTGGGGAACGTAGTAATTTCAAAAAAATTCCTACGCACACACAAGATCATGGTGATGCATAGCAACGAGAGGGGATAGTGTTGTCTATGTACCCTCGTAGACCGAAGCGGAAGCGTTGACTCAACGTAGAGGAAGTAGTCGTACGTTCTCCTCGCGATCCGACCGATCACAGCACCGTTACTCCGGCACCTCCGAGTTCTTAGCACACGTTCAGCTCGATGACGATCCCCGGGCTCCGATCCAGCAAAGCGTCGGGGAAGAGTTCCGTCAGCACGACGGCGTGGTGACGATCTTGATGTGTTACCGGCGCAGGGCTTCGCCTAAGCACTACAACGATATGACCGAGGTGGAATTTGGTGGAAGGGGCACCGCACACGGCTAAGGAACGATCCGTAGATCAACTTGTGTGTCCTAGGGTGCTCCCCTGCCCCCGTATATAAAGGAGCCAAGGGGGAGGGGCTGGCCGGCCAAGGGGTGGCGCGCCAGGGAGTCCTACTCCCTCCGGGAGTAGGATTCCCCCCCCCCCAATCCTAGTTGGAATAGGATTCCTCAAGGGGGAGAAAGAGAGAGAGGGGGCCGGCCACCTTCTCCTAGTCCTAATAGGACTAGGGAAGGGGGACGCGTGCGGCCACTAGGGCTGCCCCTTTCTCCTTTCCACTAAGGCCCATTAAGGCCCATATGGCTCCCGGGGGGTTCCGGTAACCCACCCGGTATTCCGGTAAAATCCTGATTTCACCTGGAACACTTCCGATGTCCAAACATAGGCTTCCAATATATCAATCTTTATGTCTCGACCATTTAGAGACTCCTCGTCATGTCCGTGATCACATCCGGGACTCCGAACAACCTTCGGTACATCAAAATGCATAAACTCATAATAACTGTCATCGTAACGTTAAGCGTGCGGACCCTACGGTTCGAGAACAATGTAGAAATGACCGAGACACGTCTCCGGTCAATAACCAATAGCGGGACCTGGATGCCCATATTGGCTCCTACATATTCTACGAAGATCTTTATCGGTCAGACCGCATAACAACATACGTTGTTCCTTTTGTCATCGGTATGTTACTTGTCCGAGATTCGATCGTCAGTATCCAATACTTAGTTCAATCTCGTTACCGGCAAGTCTCTTTACTCGTTCCGTAATACATCATCCCGCAACTAACTCATTAGTTGCAATGCTTGCAAGGCTTAAGTGATGTGCATTACCGAGAGGGCCCAGAGATACCTCTCCGACAATCGGAGTGACAAATCCTAATCTCGAAATACGCCAACCCAACATCTACCATTGGAGACACCTGTAATACTCCTTTATAATCACCCAGTTACGTTGTGACGTTTGGTAGTACCCAAAGTGTTCCTCTGGCAAACGGGAGTTGCATAATCTCATAGTCATAGGAACATGTATAAGTCATGAATAAAGCAATAGCAACATACTAAACGATCGGGTGCTAAGCTAATATAATGGGTCATGTCAATCAGATCATTCAACCAATGATGTAACCTCGTTAATCAAATAACAACTCTTTGTTCATGGTTAGGAAACATAACCATCTTTGATTAACGAGCTAGTCTAGTAGAGGCATACTAGTGACACTCTGTTTGTCTATGTATTCACACATGCATTATGTTTCCGGTTAATACAATTCTAGCATGAATAATAAACCTTTATCATGATATAAGGAAATAAATAATAACTTTATTATTGCCTCTAGGGCATATTTCCTTCAGTCTCCCACTTGCACTAGAGTCAATAATCTAGATTACACTGTAATGATCCTAACTCCCATGGAGTTTTGGTGCTGATCATGTTTTGCTCGTGGAAGAGGCTTAGTCAACGGGTCTGCAACATTCAGATCCGTATGTATCTTGCAAATCTCTATGTCTCCCACCTGGACTAGATCCCAGATGGAGTTGAAGCGTCTCTTGATGTGTTTGGTCCTTTTGTGAAATCTGGATTCCTTTGCCAAGGCAATTGCACCAGTATTGTCACAAAAGATTTTCATTGGACCCGATGCACTAAGTATGACACCTAGATCGGATATGAACTCCTTCATCCAGACTCCTTCATTTGCTGCTTCCGAAGCAGCTATGTACTCCGCTTCACATGTAGATCCCGCTAAGACGCTTTGTTTAGAACTGCACCAACTGACAGCTCCATCGTTTAATGTAAACACGTATCCGGTTTGCGATTTAGAATCATCCAAATCAGTGTCAAAGCTTGCATCAACGTAACCTCTTACGGTGAGCTCTTTGTCACCTCCATATATGAGAAACATATCCTTAGTCCTTTTCAGGTATTTCAGGATGTTCTTGACCGCTGTCCAGTGATCCACTCCTGGATTACTTTGGTACCTCCCTGCTAAACTTATAGCAAGGCACACATCAGGTCTGGTACACAGCATTGCATACATGATAGAGCCTATGGCTGAAGCATAGGGAACATCTTTCATTTTCTCTCTATCTTCTGCAGTGGTCGGGCTTTGAGTCTTACTCAATCTCACACCTTGTAACACAGGAAAGAACCCTTTCTTTGCTTGATCCATTTTGAACTTCTTCAAAATCTTGTCAAGGTATGTGCTTTGTGAAAGTCCAATTAAGCGTCTTGATCTATCTCTATAGATCTTTATGCCTAATATGTAAGCAGCTTCTCCGAGGTCTTTCATTGAAAAAAATTTATTCAAGTATCCCTTTATGCTATCCAGAAATTCTATATCATTTCCAATCAGTAATATGTCATCCACATATAATATTAGAAATGCTATAGAGCTCCCACTCACTTTCTTGTAAATACAGGCTTCTCAGAAAGTCTGTATAAAACCAAATGCTTTGATCACACTATCAAAGCATTTATTCCAACTCCGAGAGGCTTGCACCAGTCCATAAATGGATCGCTGGAGCTTGCACACTTTGTTAGCTTCCTTTGGATCGACAAAACCTTCCGGTTGCATCATATACAATTCTTCTTCTAGAAATCCATTCAGGAATGCAGTTTTGACATCCATCTGCCAAATTTCATAATCATAAAATGCGGCAATTGCTAACATGATTCGGACAGACTTAAGCATCGCTACGGGTGAGAAAGTCTCATCGTAGTCAATCCCTTGAACTTGTCGAAAACCTTTTGCGACAAGTCGAGCTTTGTAGACAGTAACATTACCATCAGCGTCAGTCTTCTTCTTAAAGATCCATTTGTTCTCAATTGCTTGCCGATCATCAGGCAAGTCAACCAAAGTCCATACTTTGTTCTCATACATGGATCCCATCTCAGATTTCATGGCTTCAAGCCACTTTGCGGAATCTGGGCTCACCATCGCTTCTTCATAGTTCGTAGGTTCATCATGATTTAATATCATGACCTCCAGAACAGGATTACCGTACCACTCTGGTGCGGATCTTACTCTGGTTGATCTACGAGGTTTAGTAGTATCTTGATCTAAAGTTTCATGATCATCATCATTAGCTTCCTCATTTATTGGTGTAGGTGTCGCAGAAACAGTTTTCTGTGATGTCCTACTTCTCAATAAAGGAGTAGGTACAGTTACCTCGTCAAGTTCTACTTTCCTCCCACTCACTTCTTTCGAAAGAAACTCCTTCTCTAGAAAGTTTCCGAACTTAGCAACAAAAATCTTGCCTTCGGATCTGTGATAGAAGGTGTATCCAACAGTTTCCTTTGGATATCCTATGAAGACACATTTCTCCGATTTGGGTTTGAGCTTATCTGGTTGAAGCTTTTTCACATAAGCATCGCAGCCCCAAACTTTAAGAAACGACAACTTTGGTTTCTTGCCAAACCATAGTTCATAAGGCGTCGTCTCAACGGATTTAGATGGTGCCCTATTTAACGTGAATGCGGCCGTCTCTAGAGCGTATCCCCAGAACGATAGCGGTAAATCAGTAAGAGACATCATAGATCGCACCATATCTAGTAAAGTACGATTACGACGTTCGGACACACCATTACGCTGTGGTGTTCCAGGTGGCGTGAGTTGCGAAACTATTCCACAATTTCTCAAATGTACACCAAACTCGTAACTCAAATATTCTCCTCCACGATCTGATCGTAGAAACTTTATTTTCTTGTTACGATGATTTTCAACTTCACTCTCAAATTCTTTGAACTTTTCAAATGTTTCAGACTTGTGTTTCATTAAGTAGATATACCCATATCTGCTCAAATCATCTGTGAAGGTGAGAAAATAACGATATCCGCCACGAGCCTCAACATTCATCGGACCACATACATCCGTATGTATGATTTCCAACAAATCTGTTGCTCTCTCCATAGTTTCGGAGAATGGTGTTTTAGTCATCTTGCCCATGAGGCACGGTTCGCAAGTGCCAAGTGATTCATAATCAAGTGAATCCAAAAGTCCATCAGTATGGAGTTTCTTCATGCGCTTTATACCGATATGACCTAAACGGCAGTGCCACAAATAAGTTGCACTATCATTATCAACTCTGCATCTTTTGGCTTCAACATTATGAATATGTGTATCACTACTATCGAGATTCATTAAAAATAGACCACTCTTCAAGGGTGCATGACCATAAAAGATATTACTCATATAAATAGAACAACCATTATTCTCTGATTTAAATGAATAACCGTCTCGCATCAAACAAGATCCAGATATAATGTTCATGCTCAACGCTGGCACCAAATAACAATTATTTAGGTCTAATACTAATCCCGAAGGTAGATGTAGACGTAGCGTGCCAACTGCGATCACATCGACTTTGGAACCATTTCCCACGCGCATCGTCACCTCGTCCTTTGCTAGTGTCCGCTTATTCTGTAGTCCCTGTTTTGAGTTGCAAATATTAGCAACAGAACCAGTATCAAATACCCAGGTGCTACTGCGAACATTAGTAAGGTACACATCAATAACATGTATATCACATATACCTTTGTTCACCTTGCCATCCTTCTTATCCGCCAAATACTTGGGGCAGTTCCGCTTCCAGTGACCAGTCTGCTTGCAGTAGAAGCACTCAGTTTCAGGCTTAGGTCCAGACTTGGGTTTCTTCTCTTGAGCAGCAACTCGCTTGACGTTCTTCTTGAAGTTCCCCTTTTTCTTCCCTTTGCCCTTTTTCTTAAAACTAGTGGTTTTGTTAACCATCAACACTTGATGCTCCTTCTTGATTTCTACCTCCGCAGCTTTTAGCATTGCGAAGAGCTCGGGAATAGTCTTGGTCATCCCTTGCATATTATAGTTCATCACGAAGCTCTTGTAGCTTGGTGGCAGTGATTGGAGAATTCTGTCAATGACGCAATCATCTGGAAGAGTAACTCCCAATTGAATCAAGTGATTATTATACCCAGACATTTTGAGTATATGCTCACTGACAGAACTGTTCTCCTCCATTTTGCAGCTATAGAACTTATTGGAGACTTCATATCTCTCAATCCGGGCATTTGCTTGAAATATTAACTTCAACTCCTGGAACATCTCATATGCTCCATGACGTTCAAAACGTCGTTGAAGTCCCGGTTCTAAGCCGTAAAGCATGGCACACTGAACTATTGAGTAGTCATCTGCCAGACGTTCATAACTTCTGGTGTTGCTCTAGCAGCAGGCGTGGCACCTAGCGGTGCTTCCAGGACGTAATTCTTCTGTGCAGCAATGAGGATAATCCTCAAGTTACGGACCCAGTCCGTGTAATTGCTACCATCATCTTTCAACTTTGCTTTCTCAAGGAACGCATTAAAATTTAACGGAACAACAGCACGAGCCATCTATCTACAATCAACATAAACAAGCAAGATACTATCAGATACTAAGTTCATGATAAGTTTAAGTTCAGTTAATCAAATTAATTAAGAACTCCCACTTAGATAGACATCCCTCTAATCCTCTAAGTGATCACGTGATCCAAATCAACTAAACCATAACCGATCATCACGTGATATGGAGTAGTTTTCAATGGTGAACATCGTTATGTTGATCATATCTACTATATGATTCACGCTCGACCTTTCGGTCTCTGTGTTCCGAGGTCATATCTTATATGCATAGCTCGTCAAGTATAACCTGAGTATTCCGCGTGTGCAACTGTTTTGCACCCGTTGTATTTGAACGTTAGAGCCTATCACACCCGATCATCACGTGGTGTCTCAGCACGAAGAACTTTTGCAACGGTGCATACTCAGGGAGAACACTTCTTGATAATTTAGTGAGAGATCATCTTATAATGCTACCGTCAATCAAAGCAAGATAAGATGCATAAAAAGATAAACATCACATGCAATCAATATAAGTGATTATGATATGGTCATCATCATCTTGTGCTTGTGATCTCCATCTCTGAAGCACCGTCATGATCACCATCGTCACCAGCGCGACACCTTGATCTCCATCATAGCATCGTTGTCGTCTCGCCAATCTTATGCTTCCACGACTATCACTACCGCTTAGTAATAAAGTAAAGCATTACATCGCGATTGCATTGCATACAATAAAGCGACAACCATATGGCTCCTGCCAGTTGCCGATAACTTGGTTACAAAACATGATCATCTCATACAATAAAATTTAGCATCATGTCTTGACCATATCACATCACAACATGCCCTGCAAAAACAAGTTAGACGTCCTCTACTTTGTTGTTGCAAGTTTTTACGTGGCTGCTACGGGCTTAAGCAAGAACTCATCTTACCTACGCATCAAAACCACAACGATAGTTTGTCAAATAGACTCCGTTTTAACCTCTCAAGGACCGGGCGTAGCCACACTCGGTTCAACTAAAGTTGGAGAGACAGTCTTCCGCAAGCCATCTATGTGCAAAGCACGTCGAGGGAACCGGTCTCGCGTAAGCGTACGCGTAAGGTTGGTCCGGATCGTCTCGTCCAACAATACCGCTGAACCAAAGTATGACATGCTGGTAGGCAGTATGACTTGTATCGTCCACAACTTACTTGTGTTCTACTCGTGCAAATAACATCAAACCATAAAAACCTAGGCTCGGATGCCACTGTTGGGGAATGTAGTAATTTCAAAAAAATTCCTACGCACACGCAAGATCATGGTGATGCATAGCAACGAGAGGGGATAGTGTTGTCTACGTACCCTCGTAGACCGAAGCGGAAGCGTTGACTCAACGTAGAGGAAGTAGTCGTACGTTCTCCTCGCGATCCGACCGATCACAGCACCGTTACTCTGGCACCTCCGAGTTCTTAGCACACGTTCAGCTCGATGACGATCCCCGGGCTCCGATCCAGCAAAGCGTCGGGGAAGAGTTCCGTCAGCACGACGGCGTGGTGACGATCTTGATATGTTACTGGCGCAGGGCTTCGCCTAAGCACTGCAACGATATGACCGAGGTGGAATTTGGTGGAAGGGGGCACCGCACACGGCTAAGGAATGATCCGTAGATCAACTTGTGTGTCCTAGGGTGCTCCCCTACCCCCGTATATAAAGGAGCCAAGGGGGAGGGGCTGGCCGGCCAAGGGGTGGCGCGCCAGGGAGTCCTACTCCCTCCGGGAGTAGGATTCCCCCCCCCCAATCCTAGTTGGAATAGGATTCCTCAAGGGGGGGAAAGAGAGAGAGGGGGCCGGCCACCTTCTCCTAGTCCTAATAGTACTAGGGAAGGGGGGAGGCGCGCGGCCACTAGGGCTGCCCCTTTCTCCTTTCCACTAAGGCCCATTAAGGCCCATATGGCTCCCGTGGGGTTCCGGTAACCCACCCGGTATTCCGGTAAAATCCTGATTTCACCTGGAACACTTCCGATGTCCAAACATAGGCTTCCAATATATCAATCTTTATGTCTCGACCATTTCGAGACTCCTCGTCATGTCCGTGATCACATCCGGGACTCCGAACAACCTTCGGTACATCAAAATGCATAAACTCATAATAACTGTCATCGTAACGTTAAGCGTGCGGACCCTACGGTTCGAGAACAATGTAGACATGACCGAGACACGTCTCCGGTCAATAACCAATAGCGGGACCTGGATGCCCATATTGGCTCCTACATATTCTACGAAGATCTTTATCGGTCAGACCGCATAACAACATACGTTGTTCCCTTTGTCATCGGTATGTTACTTGTCCGAGATTCGATCGTCAGTATCCAATACTTAGTTCAATCTCGTTACCGGCAAGTCTCTTTACTCGTTCCGTAATACATCATCCCGCAACTAACTCATTAGTTGCAATGCTTGCAAGGCTTAAGTGATGTGCATTACCGAGAGGGCCCAGAGATACCTCTCCGACAATCGGAGTGACAAATCCTAATCTCGAAATACGCCAACCCAACATCTACCATTGGAGACACCTGTAATACTCCTTTATAATCACCCAGTTATGTTGTGACGTTTGGTAGTACCCAAAGTGTTCCTCTGGCAAACGGGAGTTGCATAATCTCATAGTCATAGGAACATGTATAAGTCATGAATAAAGCAATAGCAACATACTAAACGATCGGGTGCTAAGCTAATATAATGGGTCATGTCAATCAGATCACTCAACCAATGATGTAACCTCGTTAATCAAATAACAACTCTTTGTTCATGGTTAGGAAACATAACCATCTTTGATTAACGAGCTAGTCTAGTAGAGGCATACTAGTGACACTCTGTTTGTCTATGTATTCACACATGCATTATGTTTCCGGTTAATACAATTCTAGCATGAATAATAAACCTTTATCATGATATAAGGAAATAAATAATAACTTTATTATTGCCTCTAGGGCATATTTCCTTCAATATTCTTCATGATGCTCTCTTTATGTTTAAATTCTTATCTCTTATGTGAGCATCACTGAAATCATCATGCCTAGCTAGGAGCTAGTCAACTAGAGGCTCACTAGGGACATGTTGTGGTCTATGTATTCACACATGTATTACGATTTCCGGATAACACAATTATAGCATGAACAATAGACAATTATCATGAACAAGGAAATATAATAATAACCATTTTATTATTGCCTCTAGGGCATATTTCCAACACGATCCCCCTGTGGGATACGAGGAAACCCAGCAGCTTGCCGGAAGGGACACCAAACGCGCACTTCTCTTGGTTACGTCGCAAGTTCACCTGGCGTAGGCTCGCAAAAGTCTCCTCCAGATCTTGGATCAAGGTTCTCGCTTCCTGAGACTTCACCACAATGTCGTCGACGTAGGCCTCCGCGTTTCTCCCGAGCTGCCGCCCTAAGGTGATGTGCATTAACCGCTGAAAGGTTGCGCCCGTGTTATGCAGTCCGAAAGGCATGCAAGTGTAGTAGTACACCCCACACGGGGTCAGGAAGGCTGTCTTCTCTACATCTCTACCGCCATCTTGATCTGGTGATACCCTGAGAACGCATCCAGGAAGCACAGCAGGTCGCACTCGGCGGTGGAGTCGACGATCTGGTCGATGCGTGGAAGCGGGAACGGATCTTGGGGGCAGGCCTTGTTGAGGTTGGTGAAGTCGACGCACATTCGCTCCTTCCCGCCTTTCTTTGGCACAACGACGGGGTTTTCTAGCCATTCGGCGTACCGAACCTCGCAAATGGCACCCGCCGCCTCTAACTTGCGGGTTTCTTGGACGATGAAGGCCTGCTTCTCCATGGACTGCCGTCTCGCCCGCTGCTTCACAGGGCGTACATTGGGGCACACCCTTAAGTGATGCTGAATCACCTCTCTCGGGACCCCCACCAGCTGCTTGGGTTCCCACGCGAATATCTCCTTGTTTGCGCGCAAGAACTTCACCAACGCTTCCTCTTGGCTTAGGTCGAGGTCGGCTCCTATGGTAAAGGTGGCTCCTGAGGACCCGTCCTCATCGACCGACACCTGCTTGGTTTCTGCCTTGTCTTGGGTGAACAACTGCTTCTTCTTGGTTGGTGCGGCTCCCTTGGCCTCGGAGGCGCCCGCGCCGGCGGGCTGTGCCGCCGCGGCGGTCTTTAGGGCAAGCTTGAACGCCGCCAGGGCCTCCTTGGCGTCCCCCTTGATGGTGAGGACACCCTTGCTCCCCGGCATCTTCATGAGGTTGTAAGCCGGATGGGTTGCTGCCATGAACTGGGCCAGAGCTAGGTACCCGAGGATGGCATTGTAAGGGAGGCCGGTGCGGGCGATGTCAAAGTCGACCAGCTCGGTGCGGTAGTTGTCGCGCGTACCGAAGGTGACAGGGAGGCGGATCTGTCCCAGGGAGTGGGCGGTGGAGCCGTCGGTCACTCCTGAGAAAGGCTTGGTGGGCTGAAGCTGATCATACGGCACTTAGAGGTTGCCGAACGTGTCGACGGACAGGACGTTGAGCCCTGCGCCGCCATCGTGAGACTGATCCTGCCAGCGGCCCTCACGAGGCCGATCGCGCCATCCTGGCGCGGGCCACGGTCATCCCAGCGTCCGCCACCACGTTCTCCTCCTCGGCCGTAGCCCCGGTCGTTGCGCTCGGGGCGTCGACTGAAGCGTCCTTCTCGAATGGCTCTGAGCTCTTGACAGTCACTGGTGTTGTGGCTATGCAGGTTATGGAAGGCGCAGAACGGTCGGCTGCTCTTGGATGACTCGGGCTGGTCCCTGCCGCGCTTTGTGTCTGGCTCCGCCGCGAGCACGGCTGCTCCCTTGCGCTTCACGTCTTTGGCCTTGGCTTTCTTCTCCTCCGGGTCCGCAGCCGGGAGCTCGAGGAGGGAAAGGCGCCACTCCTCAGCTCTTGCGCACTTGGTCGCCAGGTTGAACAGCTCTAGAGACGTGCATAGCTCCTCGTGGATGGCGAGCTCCTTCTTCATCTTGACGTCACGGACGCCATCAGAGAACGCGGAGATGATGGCCTCGTCCGTCACCTTGGGGATCTTGAGGCGAACGTTGTTGAAGCGCTGGATGTACTTCTGGAGAGTCTCTCCTGGTTGTTTCTTGACACAGCATAGGTCACCCGCAGCCGGTGGGCGGTCGCGAGTGCCCTGGAAGTTAGCAACGAAACGGTCGCTCATCTCGTTCCAGGAGGAGATCGATCCTAGAGCCAGGTTCAGGAGCCAGGAGCGGGCACCATCCTTGAGAGCCATGGGGAACCAGTTCGCCATGACTTTCTCGTCGCCGTTGGCCGCCTTGATGCTCAGCTCGTAGAGCTGCAGGAACTCTACGGGGTCGGGGGTGCCGTCGTACCGAGGAGGGAGATCCGGCTTGAACTTTCCCGGCCAGGCAACGCTACGCAGCTCAGGGGTGAAGGCGCGGCAGCCTGTCATGGTCACCGGGACTCTGCGCTGGTGGAGAACTTGTCCTTGATGGGGTCCGCGCAGCGCCGCCGCAGGCGGCACGCATTCTTGCCGTGGTGGTGCAGGGAGCGCGGGGGCATTTTCTCGCGGCCGAGGGACTTCTTGGCAGCTTCTTTCTTCTTGCGCGGGCGCCGGACGTGGCAGGTCGCACCGTGGGGCCGCGCGCCTGGGCGCCCAGACTCCGTCTTGGGGCAGAGGTGGTGGAGGCACTCCATGGGCCACGCCGCCCGCGGCTGGCGGAGGGCGAGGCAGCGAGAGGGGCTGCGCAGCGGAGCCCCCTGCGGCGCTGACAAGCTCGGCGATGCAGTCGAGCCAGTCCTCGTAGAGGTCATCGACAGGGCGGTAGCGCAGGAGCTCGTGTGCCATGCACAGAGTGGCCTGCGCGTCCACGGGAGTGCGACGAGCGTGGGATGACGAACCGATCGGGGTCAGCGATGGAGCAGCGGTGCGGTCGTCCCGCCGCACCAAGGGGTGCAGCAAGGATGCTTGCTGCTCGTTCCCCAACGGGCCAGTGGCGGCGTTGGTGGCAGGCGACGGAGAATGACGGGGTGGCCCGCCGACGGGAGCCGTCTGAGCAACGCGGGCGGCGAGGGCAGCCCGGCGCTCAGCGCGAGCGCGACGAGCGTCCGCCATGGAGACGATGAAGCAACGGGACACGAAGCGACGGAAGGGAAGCTTCGGCGTCCCCCTACCTGGCACGCCAAATGTCGGATCTCGGGTTCCGACAAAACCCTCAAGGTTCGAACACTGGGGTATGCACGAAGATCTTCCCCTACCGATCCACGTCCTAGATTCGCTAGGATCTCAAGGGCTAACTCGACGAACTCGCAACACAAAGGACACAAGATTTATACTGGTTCGGGCCACCATTGTGGTGTAATATCCTACTCCAGTGTGGTGGTGGTGGATTGCCTCTTGGGTTGAGGATGAACAGTACAAGGGAAGAACAGCCTCCTGAGGCGAGGTGTTCTTGTGCTTGGTGGGTGTGAGGATGAACTGAATGAGTTCGAGAGACCTCTCCCTCCTACTGTGGTGGCTAATCCTATTTAAAGAAGCCCTGCTCCTCTCCCCAAATATCGAGCGGGAAGGGAGCCAACAACGGCCAGTTTGAAAGGGGACGGCTAGTACATCTTATCCTGACAAAAGCGGTCTTCGCCTATAAAAGGCTCTGGTGGTGACGCCGCCTTGGGCTCCATGGTGACCTCCGTCTTGTCGTCCTGCTGGTCTTGGTCTCGTTGCACTGATATGGAAACCTTTGCTTGGCGCCTCGGTACTCCGCGCCTGCGCTTGCTTCCTTAGCACCAAAGAGGAAACAAGGACACTATGCGTGCTGGCGCCCGCCTGATCTTGATCGTCATGGCTCATGTCATTGGAACCTCGCGAGGTTTGCCCTGCCTTGAACTCTCCGCCCCTCGCGAGCCAGCCTGGTGAGAGCGCTCCCGAGGAGGTCTTGTGTCGTCCGCCTCGCGAGGCAAGGCCCCTCGCGAGGGTCTTGAGTGCTTGTTGGTGAAGATGGGCCGTACAGGCCCGCCCGCAGAGCCACGCCGTGGGTCGCAGGCAGGCAAGTCTGGGGACCCCCGTTCCCAGAACGCCGACAGCTACGCAAGGAATGGTTAATCCCACCATGGAATATAATAGCTATAAATGCATTGGGCTTTATGTGGTGTTAGAAAATAGCAGGGAAAGCAATGGCAAGAGGTTCCTAAAGCAACCATAGATCTAACCAAAAGAAGGTGGGGGCAACCATGACTAGGCATTATGTGATCTACCTAAGGGTGGCAAGGTTTTGTGAACTATCCTACCTACATAGGAGGCACTGTTCTCTGAGCTCACGTGATAGGGAGATTGGTGGAGGACCGAACTTTTCGAGGGAAGGGGTGGTGCATGAATGAATTTGTAGGCAAATTTCAGTAATTGGAAAATATTTTGCACATTTATGTTCTTAATGTCAAGACCACCTACAGTTTTGGGAGTATAAACTTAGTCCCACGCTAAAGGGCATTTTTCTTTCGTAACCATCATGCCTAGACCATATCCAGTTCTTCCCCTAATTTTTTTAATCCATTCAAAAAAATAGAATTAAGACCTACCTAAGGTTTCCCCTATACCTTTATTTCCCCAAAGGTTTAGCTTTTCATCCTTCAAACCATACCCCTTTGGACAAAGTTTACTCTAAAAATGACAAGTCTCGTCGAATTCTCTCTCATCATACTAGCCACCCACCCCCGCCACCACCGATGACCCCCATCACTCTGAGTCATCTGCAACTTGCTTTTGGCCCGCCCTAGTCCAGCAACATCCATGCCCTTTCTCCCACTGGCCATATCCCACATGTTCATTAACAGGTTCAGCCCGCCTGTTCACCACCACTCGTGCTTGCCACCACCCTTAAATCCCTTGCAACCTAGCCCTCTCTACCCCCACACAGCCGTCGCACGAGACCTACCTGCCGCATCATCAACACACCTCTTGTATAAGATAATAACCCTATTAGGGGCTAGCCGACAATAGAACTTGACCCTAAATTAGAATGGCCATATAGGTTCGAGTCCAAACTATTTTCTAAAAAATTTAAAGATAGCAAGACTTGATACCATGGTCTCACCTCGTCTGTGATATCTTCTACCTTTACTAATTTATACTTGAAAGGACATGTAGTCCCTATGTGGGTTTTGGTGATAATAATTATACTGAGCTTATGAACATGTTTAGCCCCATTGGAAGAAAAATCAAAGATTCTTGGAGCCCCCCCCCCCAACCACATGACAAAACCATTAAACTGAGTAGTGCTTCATTGAACTTATTTTAGGTATAGCATGTGATCTTATTGTGTATCGGGTTTGGTTACAAGTGGAATATCATTGGTGGACCCACAAACAAATTATCTAGTTGTTGTCCTCATCATGCTCTTAATATGTATTTTCCAGGGGTATGTTTGGTTCATATACTGAATTAAGTTGCCACTATTTGCCACCCATGCCTAAGGTTAAGCGATCAAAATTGGTGCCACGCATCTTTCTTTCCCCTCTCGCAAAGCGACAACCGTAAAGCCTTCCTCCCATTGATATCCGCCGTGAGCTTGCGGATTCGCCTCCCCTTCGGGTGCTGCTCAAGAGACCGGTGGTGGAGAGGGAAACCCTAGTGACCTGGCTCCGACTCCAGCTAGTTGATAGTTTAGGGTTTCAGTCCTCGTAGTGGCGGCGCTTCTTCTTCGAGTCAGTCTTTCGGGCTTCGATCCTCCTAAAGTTCGTCCGTCTGGACAAATTAGAAGGATCTCCTGTTGGGGAACGTAGTAATTTCAAAAAAAATCCTACGCACACGCAAGATCATGGTGATGCATAGCAACGAGAGGGGAGAGTGTTGTCCACGTACCCTCGTAGACCGAAAACGGAAGCGTTTAGCACAATGCGGTTGATGTAGTCGTACGTCTTCACGATCCACCTCGTAGACCGATCAAGTACCGAACGCACGGCACCTCCGAGTTCAGCACACGTTCAACCCGATGACGTCCCTCGAACTCCGGTCCAGCCGAGTGTTGAGGGAGAGTTTCGTCAGCACGACGGCGTGGTGACGATGTTGATGTTCTACCGACGCAGGGCTTCGCCTAAGCACCGCTACAGTATTATCGAGGTGGACTATGGTGGAGGGGGGCACCGCACACGGCTAAAAGATCAAACAGATCAATTGTTGTGTCTCTAGGGTGCCCCCTGCCCCCCGAATATAAAGGAGCAAGGGGGAGGCCGGCCGGCCCTCTATGGCACGCCCCCAAGAGGGCAATCCTACTAGGACTCCAAGCCCTAGTAGGTTTCCACCAAAAGGGAGAGAGGGGGAAGGAAGGAGAGGGAGAGGGAGAAGGAAAGGGGGGCGCCGCCCCCCCTCTCCTAGTCCAATTCGGACCAGAGGGGGAGGGGCGCGCGACCTGCCCTGACCGCCCCTCTCTCTCTCCACTAAGGCCCATTGAGGCCCATTAGTTCCCCCGGTGGTTCCGATAACCCTCCGGCACTCCAGTTTTATCCGAAACTTCTCCAGAACACTTCCGGTGTCCGAATATAGTCGTCGAATATATCAATCTTTATGTCTCGACCATTTCGAGACTCCTCGTCATGTCCGTGATCACATCCGGGACTCCGAACAACCTTTGGTACATCAAAACACATAAACTCATAATAAACTTGTCATCGTAACGTTAAGCGTGCGGACCCTACGGGTTCGAGAACTATGTAGACATGACCGAGACACGTCTCCGGTCAATAACCAATAGCGGAACCTGAATGCTCATATTGGCTCCCACATATTCTATGAAGATCTTTATCGGTCAAACCATACGTTGTTCCCTTTGTCATTGGTATGTTACTTGCCCAAGATTCGATCGTCGGTATCCCAATAGCTAGTTCAATCTCGTTATCGTCAAGTCTCTTTACTCGTTCTGTAATACATCATCCCGCAACTAACTCATTAGTTGCAATGCTTGCAAGGCTTAAGTGATGTGTATTACCGAGAGGGCACAGAGATACCTCTCCGACAATCGGAGTGACAAATCCTAATCTCGAAATACGCCAACCCAACAAGTACCTTCGGAGACACCTATAGAGCACCTTTATAATCACCCAGTTACGTTGTGACGTTTGGTAGCACACAAAGTGTTCCTCCGTTAAACGGGAGTTGCATAATCTCATAGTCATAGGAACATGTATAATTCATGAATAAAGCAATAGCAACATACTAAACGATCGTGTGCTAAGCTAACGGAATGGGTCATGTCAATCACATCATTCTACTAATGATGTGATCCCGTTAATCAAATGACAACTCATGTCAATGGCTAGGAAACTTAACCATCTTTGATCAACGAGCTAGTCTAGTAGAGGCATACTAGTGACACTCTGTTTGTCTATGTATTCACGCATGTATTATGTTTCCGGTTAATACAATTCTAGCATGAATAATAAACATTTATCATGATATAAGGAAATAAATAATAACTTTATTATTGCCTCTAGGGCATATTTCCTTCATCTCCAACGTAGATTCCTGCTAGCTCCTCGGGGCGATGAGTTTACGGTCTCTCATCATGCGTACGCACGGGGAGATCTGGTGTCATGTTTTTCAAATCGATTCAAGGGTTCAACAACGAGGACTATGACTCCAGGGTATTGGTCCTTAGGGGCACGTGCATAAAGACTTCCCAGATGTTATCGACAAGGTTAAGTCGGCTCCGGTATGGGAGCGGTGACAGCGGCTCGTCCTGGCGACGAAGTGGTCGTTCGGTGGTAAAGGGACTTGAATGTATTTTTCTATTATGTTTGGGGTGCTCTGTACTTCTGATGAACTTTTATCACTTTCCTGAGACAATGACATGTGGGATCCAAGGGGCTAACTCAGTTAAACTTGCCTGACTTGTGGTGGCAAAGTGTGGCTAATTTGGTATGCCAACCAAGCATGCCCTAGTTCTTGCAGTGAATCCAAGATTCACATTGGATATAGGACAATTGTACTATGGACAAGGGCGCAAGTAAGTCCTTTGGTTTGAACTCCAAGAACAGATTCTAAGCCAAAGTTATCCAAATCCACTTCCTAGCCATTCATTTGTATGAGTTTCTCTAAACATTGGTACTTTCGAATATTTTTCAGATACTACCAAGCTACTTAGGGTTATTCATACTCAGATATTAAACCGAGTTTCAACAGTTCAGAACCACCATTTCGTTTGTTCCGGAACTGCCGACCTCAAATTCCACTTTGTCCAGCCTTCTGTTAGCACTTCTGAGCAAACATTTTCAACGGCACTTCCGAGCTATCTTGAAATCACGGTATAAGTTTGGTACATCCGCTTCTTTTAGTTTGAAACTTCTAAGTTGCGACTTAGCTCTTTTCTATAGATATTTTCACTCTAGTAATTGCTCTATTTTATGCAATACTAACGAGAAATTGGTTTTATCGATACTTTTGAGTTGTTTTACTCCTTTCATTTCTTTTTAGTCTGCATATAAGATTTGGTCAAAGTCAAACTTTGTAAAGTTTGACCAACTTTGTAGAAAAAAATATCAACATCTAAAAACTGTGCTACCTTTTTTGTTCGGAACCATCACTCAAAAAACTGTGCTACCTTTTTTGTTCGGGACCATCACTCATTCTCCCATTGGTACTTTTTGGATTTCTGAACACTGTCATGGTCGTTCAAATTAATTTGAATTGATTCAGTAGTTCCACTAGTTTACTACTGGTGTTTACGGCCTTAGTTACTCTTTTAGTACTCCATCCAATCCAAATTAATTGATATAGTTTTAGTATAACTTTGTACTAAAGTTGCATCAATTAATTTGAATCGGAGGGAGTGTCAAATTTTGAACTCTTTCTATATATTCTCTTCCATACCCCTCAGTGGCTTAAATCACCATTCACCACCTCCATCTCAGTCACAGTATTCATCATGGCGAGCCACCCACTTCCCATTCCACACCGCTCAATCCATCTACCACATAGAGAAAGAGAGATCCAAGGTCCATATGTTAATCGACTTATTTTGTTCTTCTAAACTTATCAATTATGGTTGTTCGCTTTATTGGGTGTTACGAAACCCTGGCTAACTTAACTATTACTATTCCCTCTCGCCTAACCTTGGCTAACCTTAATGTCGATTTGAGCCAGGTTACCAATTTAACATAAAGAAACAGATTCGGACAGCAACACAGCAGCCAGAAATCTGTGCAATTTTTTGCAAAAAATAAAATAAAAAATCTGTGCAATTGGATTGAACAAACACTTGAACTAAGCAATCAAAAAATATATGATAAATAGCCTCTTGTTCAGAGCAATAAATAAATAAATCATCATATATTGTATGATGAATGTTGGCAGTACGTCCCTTATTAGGAGAAGTCAGCATTAAGAACACATGAATTCTAGGTGAAAAGGCAATCATCCACAGATCAGTGAACTATTATTTCAGGTACAAGAGGGCGGTAACTTGTTTTTGCTTCTGTTCAAGACGCAGACATGTCAACCTTGTAAAGGAAGGAAAAATAGCGGCAAATCTAACGAAAATTCAAATCTGAGCCCGAGCTCATCTGCACCTGCGCTCACGAAAAAAATCAAAATAAATACTAGAAAAATTCAAAAAATTCTAAAAAAAATTTGGGTGATAGACAATTTGATGCGTGAGGTACGCTCCAATTTTCAAAACATTTGGACTTATGTGCAGCTCTCAGCAAAAAAGACAAATCAGAGGTCTGTAAAAATGTGTACTGTTCATATACTGTTCTGGTCTGATTTGTCTTTTTTGCTGAGAGCTGCACAGAAGTCCAAATGTTTTGAAAATTGGAGCGTACCTCACGCATCAAATTTTCTACCACCATAATTTTTTTTAGAATTTTTTGAATTTTTCTGAATTTTTTACGAATTTTTCTTTGACCGGGTGCAGATGCACCCGGGCACCGAAACGCCGCTCTCCAAATCTAACTGTCACACAGTAGGCAAACATCAGGAATTCAGGAGAGGAGAGTGTATCCAACTCAAAAAAAAAATGGAGAGCGCATGCGGGCAAAGTGAAATTTATTTAGCGCTGTTGTAAAAAACAGGAATTTCGCCGTTTTTATTAAAAAAAGCGAGAATTTCGCACCGAAATAAAAGATACATTGGCCCATGCAGGTCTCGAACCTGCGACCTTCGCGTTATTAGCACGACGCTCTAACCAGCTGAGCTAATAGGCCAGTCTATGTCCAGCAATTCCATCTTACCTACTAATACCATCTGCATAAGGGCACGTAGCGGAACCTCTCTGAATGCCTTGCCTACTGATCAATGATCAGAATTTTAAATCAGTGATCAGGATTTCAGAACACCGGGGTTTTGTAAGAGCTGCCTTTAGATCGTGCATAGGAGAAAAATGCACGAATTCTTAGTGCAAGCACATTGGCTTTTCTTGGGGAAAATAAAAGAGGTGTGGGCTCATGTTGAGATTCCTATGGAATGAAAAGTATATGAAAATATGAATTTGATGACCCGAAATCCTATGGTCCAAAAGTCTTAGAAACTCCAAGGCTACCAACGCAGAAATGGTAGAGCCGATTTGTAGAATTCGGACAAATCAGAGTCTGCTTAAATGTTGATCTTTTTAAATAGAGATCATTCACATAGATATTGATTAAAAACTTACAAAGGTTTTCACAAAATAAAATTATACTCCCTCCGTCTCATAATAATTAACGCTCAAATGGATGTATACAGATCATAATAATTGAAGTTGAATATCTAGCATAAGATACATCCATTTCAGCGTCATGCTAGATACATCCATGCAACAAGATGCATCCATTTCAATTAAGCATCAATTAATATGGGAAGGAGGGAGTATAACTTTGTGACCTTGCCACCTAGGTCAAAAGGGCTACAGATCAAGTTTTGAAGCTTGAACTTAACCCTTAGCGTTCCCATCATTTTCATGCGCTCCACAATGGTACTACTCCCTCCAATCCAAAACAAGTGGAACTAAAGTTAGTTCAACCTTAGTTACAAATACATGAAAAAATGTTCATGGGCTAGTTACAAAGACTTTTTTTTTTCTAAGTTTTATGAAATGGATGCACCAGAACCAGGATCATTCTAGCATTTTGCTGATGCCAAGTCCTACAGCCAATCCGGTATCAAAAAATAGAGCAGTAAAATAACCAGAGAGGAGACGAACAAAAGCACGCAAAGTGGCCAACTGGCCACAGAACAAAAATTCCATCCACAGGGACCATATAGCGAATGGGAGAACCAACACTAGCGTAGTTATCACGAGAAGCATATGTCAATTTCATTATGGACTTTGGCAATGATAGGTTGATGTTTTGACTACGACCCGATCCTACATGGATCAGGGAGACACACGCGACCAACAAGTAATCAAAGAAAATAATGGCCCAGAGATAGTTTCTCAGGACAGCAACACAATCTTCTGCATGCAAGCAGTGGATCCGAGCATGGGCTTCGTATCATCCCATGGCATACTTCTGCGTCCAGCTGCGGGCTGTCGTCTCGTACTTGGACCGATCCGTCTTGTACATGTGCGCAATCTCGGGGACGAGAGGGTCGTCCGGGTTAGGGTCGGTAAGCAGCGAGCAGATCGAAAGCAGAACCTGATGAAAACAACATTACTGGGAGTTAGTAGTGCAGCTACATTCTACATATGCAATGCGCCAAATGGTAACTGTAGATTACTAGACCTCAAGGAGAGGGCTGTCGGATGTTCCTATCCCAATTAGTAGTACAGTTTTTGTTAGGACGGTTTGCAATGTATTGAGCCAAAAAAAAGTAGCTGAACTTAATATCTGCTAACAATATGATAACATCAACATGAGGTAATACAAAATGACTGCATTTGGATAAACAATTAAGATTCCATACAAAAAGGTCATGACAAGGCACACAGCAACATTCTAGTACCAGATGGCAAAACATTTAAACTTTTTGTAGTGTCCACCAAATTACATCAAACATGTAGTTGAAATTATAAATGGTGTAATAAAGCAATGCAGAGAACTGTAGCTCAAGAGTGCTAGGGCTGAATTGTTGTGAGAGCACCTTAGAGATTGTCAAAGCAGGACTCCATTGCTCCTTCAGAATGTCGAGGCATATGCTTCCATTGCTATTGATGTTCGGATGGAAGACCTTTGTCTTGAATGATACCTGAAAGAAAAGATATTTGAGAACACAAAGGAGGAAAAGGGAAGCTTAAAAAACCCAGCAGGTAGACCCACAAAGTTGAACCTATCATAGAATGTGGTGATAAAAGAAAAGATAGATTCAGCAACAGAATTTCCTTTTAAAATTAAGAGGTGATATTATAATGATTTCTGTAAACAAATGAGATATAGCAAGATATAGTTGATCCTTAGTATCAAAATGCAGGGATGAACATAAAACACACGAACTAACACTGAAATATCAATGGAACATGAAGAGGGGAGACATACGGACAGCTTGACAAGATGGCAAAGATGCAAGGAAATTTGTTTGGCTCAACATTGTTCAGCACTAACCTTCGGAGGCTTGAATGGGTAGTCTGGGGGGAAATGGATATTCACTAAGAAAACACCTCCAGCATAGGGACTATCAGGAGGACCCATAATGGTTGCCTGCCAATGGAACATATCCTCACCAGAAGGACCTAAATAAACAGAAACCTATAATAAATTAACACAATTGTTTGTGCAAGCAAGGGAATAGTAAGCAGTAAGCAGCAGCACGACATATTCCTGATTATAGAAGAACTGATGGTCTATTGTAGTGGTTGTTGATGGCTGTTCATCATTTACTAAGTTGGAATATACTTTAACGCACAGGAAGACTACATGCTAGATACCTTTCTTAAATAAAAACATCAATTTAGCTAGTCAACCGCAAAAGGACACTGACAAGACAGCAACTGATATAGTGACACATTCTCTTTGGGCAAGAACAGTGAATGAAACTGTGTATTATAATTCAATTTCCTGGATAAGTGACTCAGCAAAATGAAATCTATTTTAAGGAAATATTACATTTTATCAATGGGCCAATTCCAGTGGAGTTATGGTCACTTAAGTCACAGAAATAATTGGAAGCAAGGTTATTTGTAGACATTGTGCGTAATAAATAGCCTGCTAAAGGCTAGCCTTGATGAACATAGCCCTGTAATTTCACCAGAGATGGAAGGTGGATTACGATGCACAAAGTTGAAAGTTCACATGACCACAGCACATATCAAAACTGCTAAGATACACACAACGTGGCTATCGGTCATATCTGAATAATAGATCTGGCTCATACCTGCACTGCATGATGTCGGAGGATCTTTCTGCAAGTCCTTGAGTTCCTTCAGGATACGTTTTGAAGCCATGATAAGCTCCTGCTTTGATTTACATATTATTTATGTGAGACTGAAGAATAAGTTATTAACTCTAGAGTTTAAACATGTTTTGGACCACATATTGAAATAAGCTGGCAGCATAATAAAACAAAAGGGTAAAACAATACTACAATCAGGCTTATTGCTTCAAAGTATTTTATCATGGCAATGAAGTAACTTCACTATTGACTCATATATATTCCTCCAACGTAACCTAAAAGGTAAAACTTCAATCAGGTAATGATTCGGTAACCTCAACATATTTGTTCCATTACACCAACACAACCAAGTTATTTTAAAGCTGGCAAAATCAAAGAAACTTGCATAATCCTGGGACAAATAATTAAAAATTAATATGGTTATCAAATTAGCATTAAAAAATAATGATCTGCAGACATCAGGCTGCTAAACTACATTAACAAGCAAGGCATGTCCCACCAGATGAATCCCACAGGTTCACCAATCCATCTGCACATACAACAGATCACTGGCTGCGCTAGAAACGACGCTCTCCACGCGCAGAAAAAAAAGTAGTGACGAGTTGCACTTTTCTGAATCCATGGAGCCTTAGAAAATCTTAGTCGATTGAGACCTAGCAAAACCGTTTAGCCTATACATCACCGCACACACGATAAAAGGAACAACAAAACACCTCCCCTCGACAGCCTGCAACTAGACGATTCTAACGAATCACATCACGCAACAGATCGAGCCTGACGATCCAACGGATTGAGCAGGCACACATCTAATCGACAGGCCGATGGACGAATCGCCACCGGCGCACAACAAATCTACGCGCAGCACAGACCCTACGGCAAGGGAAGCCCCGCCAGGCACCAGACCACGGATCTACCAAAACAAAAGATCAATCCAGACACGGCCAACGGAATTGGGGAAAAATTGCGCGAAGGCCGGGAAGGAGACAGATCGGGATCGGACCCAGGACTTGCTGGCGCCGATCTGACGGAATCGAAGGAGGGGCGGCGAGGGGGGAAGGCGAGAGGGGATCGGAGGCGGAGGTGCTACCTTTTCTTCGCGGCGGCCACGAGAGGTCGGGATGGAGAGAGAGGCCCTCGCTCCTTTTCCGCTCGGGGTCTTTGCTCCCTCTGTTTTTGTTGGGTGCGCGCACCCGATGCACGGCGTTATATTTTCCTTTCCTGAAATAATTACGGGAAGGAAATCTAGCAGGGGACAAGGCGTTCGGAATACGGTTCTCCTGTGTGAAGGCGATGTCGACACAGTGAGTGCCGAACGGGGAATTTCGGTGGTAAAGTTACGAACGGGTCAAATTATTCAACTGTATGGAACTTTAGTGCATCCCCAATAGTTCGTATGTTATAGCATCTTTAATAGATGGTTTAAAATTTGACGGTCCAAAATCGAAGATGTAAAATTTGGACCGCCAAAAAACATGTTTTGAAGCTTTGAAGATAGCTCAGCTCTGATATATAATCCAAATTGATGGTCCAAAAGAGCAACTTCAATGGATTATCCAAAATGAAGATGTAAATTTCTTAAAACGACAAACTACTAGTTCATTCAACATAGTTCAAACATCAAATTCAACATAGTTCAAACACCAAATTCAACATAGTTTCATACATGAACTTCAACTACTACTTTTTCAAACTACTAGATAAACTACTCCTCATTGTCGGAGCTGCGGAACTGCGACCAGAACTCCTCCTTCTCCGGGTCGTCGCACCCCTCCTCCTCCTCCTCCGAGAAGTATGCCCAGTCCTCCTCGGAAGGGGACTCGATGGGGATCACCGTCGAGGGACCGGCCTCGTCCTCCTTCTTCGCCCCCTTCTTCTTCTGCTCCACCTCACGCTTCCAGTAGTACTCCAACTCGGCCTGGACATACTTCGGATGCTCCCGAGCAAACCTCGCCATCGCCTCCTCGTCGGTCTCGCCGGCACTGACGACAACCGACGGCTTCTTCGTCGTCTTCTTCTTCGTCGGGATCTCCTTCATCTTGATGCCCTGCGGCACAAGCATCTTCGCTTTCGCCTGACTCTCGATCTCTGGGAAGTTGAGGTGCTTCCGAGGCCTCTCGGCACGCCACACCGCCACGTCGTAGGCACGCCCGGCCTCGTGGGCGGAGGGGTACGTGTCGATCCACCAACGCCTCAGAACTCCACTCCAAAGTTACCGGAGGGCTTCTGCCTCACGCCGAAGAAACCCAACTTGCCCTTCGGCGTCTTCTTGGGCGCCATCGGAGAGCGGTGGAGCGGCGGCGGCGTGAGCGGCGGCGGCGTGCGGCCGGGGCGGTGGCGGACGGAGCCGGGCGGGGCGGAGCTGAGGGGCGGTGGCGGACGGAGCCGGGCGGGGCGAAGCTGAGGGGCGGTGGCGGACGGAGCCGGGCGGGGCGGAGCTGCAGGGCGGCAGCGGCGTGCGGGGCGGTGGCGGACGGAGCCGGGGCGGGTCGGAGCTACGGCGGGTGGGCCGGGGCCGGGCGGTGCTGCGGCGGGTCGAAGCTGCGGCGGACGGGGCGGGGCGCACGGGGCGGCGGCGTGCGCCGCGGCCGCGGCCGGATCCGCGGTGGGTGAGCGGCGGGGGCGGGGCGGGGCCGGATCTGATGCGGCGGCGTGAGCGCGGGGCGGCGGCGGACCGGCGGGAGGTCGCGGGTGGGCGGGCAGGAAAGGAAACGAACTGGCGGTTGGGCGTTCACGGGCGGCGGCTGGTTTTGGACCAGATACACCTCATGATGTAAATTTGCACCGCGAGGTGTTGTATTTTATATCACGAGGAGGTCGCGGTCCAAATTTTTTTACATATGGACCGTCTGTTGGAGATGCGTTCTTGGCCTCAGACGGTTCAAAAGTTAGTTACATTTACATTTGGACCATCTGTTGAAGATGCTCTTAGCTTGTTGGTAAAATATGCTATGTCATCAATCAACCCCTTAACATATAACAACTCCAATAGATTGTATCTAGTTTACCCAATAGGATGTGAGATAATAAATAAGGTGCTCTCTCATTCTACATTGGAGCTTGTGCAAGGGGTGTTGGTTCATGTACATACAACATGCCCCTCTTTCCTCATTTATTGCATGACACGTCATCAAAAATCCTATATGGCAAAATCTATCAACAACTATCTTACACCCATTGGAGATGCCCTTACCTGTGCATCACATAAATATAGTTAGATTCTTCCGCCTCTTTTTTTTGTCTCCAGTGTTATCACAATTTTTGTACTACTACCACATTGGACTTGAGTTGTTTGTCTTTACATTTGTCTAGATATGAATCTATCTAATCTAATAATAAAATGTGTTTAGACACATCCACCGATGTATCTAGACAAAACTAAAACAAGTTGTTTGGGATAGGGGCAATACTCTGTACTACTTACTTTCTTCATGCGGACTGACTTGTCAGTGAAATTCTGTGACAAGTAATTCCAGACGGAGCGAGTACTTACAAAAGTTTTTGTCACGCAACAGGCTTCGTCCAAAATTACGTGCATCCCTTTCCTCTATTCATTATGATTCTTTTCCTCATAATTTAAATTGGGGGGGGGGGGGGTAATATTATCTATCCATCGGATGAAAAACCGCGGATCTTGAAGCATTGGAAACTGCTACGTCAAGCGTACGCACCCGTTCGTTGGGAGCGAGCCTCGCGTGAACGATTCCATCTCATAGAAGCTTATCCATCCATCTACCTCGCCACTCCACGGCTCTCCACCACTCTTACGCCCTCCCCGTCTCCATACAACCCAACCACAAATAGCTACCGGCAGCGAGGCCAGGATGTCGTGATTTCGGGAACAGGGCGGCGCACCCTGCAGCCACCAGTCTATGTCGCACAACGCGTGGGGAAGCACTGTCGTCCCGCATCAGCCACGCGACTAGGAGCACCAGGGGCCATGACGGCCGTGCATGAAGGAGAATATCGTCGTCATGGCTGCCCGCTCTGTCGACGCGCGTGGACGAGCACCGACGCCATGTCGGCCACGCGAGCAAGAGCACCTGGGGCCGCAACGTCTACGCATGGAGGGCACCTCCCTATTGCGGCTGCCCGCTTGGTCAACACGTGTGGACGAGCTCCGGTATGACATGTAGCGGCTCGTGCTGGCGTCCAAAAGCTAAAAGTAAATTTTCTTGCAAAGCTTGTTAGAGACCTTTCTCTTAAAGGTACACTTCCTCTCGTGGGTTTGATAATTTTCAGGGTCATCTTTGGGGAAATTAAAAGGCGAGAATCATTTATGCTCCTTTAACGGATCACCAAAGGGACTCGTCAAATCTTTTTCTGGCGCCATTGTCGGGGAGGAGTTGTGTGCTAGACTTTGTGTTAGAGTCTTTGTTAGTTTTGTTTTTAGTTTTTGTTCTTATTCTAGTTTAATTTTGTTGCAAGTTTTGTTGGTAGAACCCCCCCCCCCCCCCCCCCCCCGCCCAAAAAAATAGTATGGCTCATAATTTTGGAGGCTTTGCTACTCCTAGAAATAGTTTCATGCATGAATTGACTGCACAACTTGATGTTGATGCCGCTGAGTTTGAGATAAAACCCACCCTAGTCTCTATGGTTCAACGGGACCAATTTGAACTCTGTGCTTCTGAGGATGCTGACATGCAGTTGCATAATTTTTCTGAATTGTGTAACATGGCACGCATAAGGGATTATGAACATGACGCTTTGAAGTTGCATCTATTTCCTTTCTCTTTGAGAGAAAAAGCTAAAGAATCGCTTATGGCTTTGCCTAGAGGTAATATAACTTCATGGATTGAGTGTTGTAGTAATTGTTTGTCTAAGTTTTGCCCATCTGTAAATATTATGCAATTGCGTTCGCAAATAACAAGTTTTAAGCAGGAAGAACGTGAGCCACTAGTGCTTGTGTGGGATTGCATGAAGGAGGCTATAAGGAATTTTCCTAATCATGGAATGAAAGAATGGTTAATTCTTCATATATTTTATAATTCCTTAACTCCCATGTCGAAAACTATGCTTGACACTACTGCAGGAGGAACTATTACGGAAAAAAATCATTGGTGAAGCAAAAGAAGTTGCTAGATGATATGCAAGAAAACAATGCCAAATGAGGTCTACTATCAAGAGGGTCAATGCTATTGCATAGAAGAATATAGAGTTGGCCGCTAAACTTGATAAACTCATCTCATTGATGAAAGGTAAAGAAGAGGTAAACATAAATGTTATTACTGAAGAAGAGGTTAATGATGTTAATTTCATTGCTCACAATAGTTATCCCAACTAGAAAAATAATGGATTTGCTCCTAGATTACCTTATCTTAATAATAGTGGAGTACCTGACAATTTCAATGGAACGAGCAATAGTAACATAAACACTTTGGAAGAAACTCTAAAAACGTTATTGCTAGTCAAAGTGAGAAAATTAAATGTTTGAAATTATTATAAAGAATCATAATAACTTACTTGGTCAATTGACCGGTAAGATTGTTGGACTCACTAACAATGTGCAGACTCTAGATGGAAGAACTAAGAGCATGGAGGCACAAGTTGTTGAAATTGTTGAGAGTCCAACTTTGATTCTAGCCAAATTTGCAACTAAACCAGAACCTAATCCGATTGAAGATGTGAAAATGATGAGAAGTAGCGAAGAAAATGCATAAGAGCTCGATAAAAGCCATTTGCCAGAATATACATATACTGTTGCAGACTTCGTGAAGATGTTGTCATTGAAACACCCACTACCTGAAGTATCAAATGATGAAGCATATACTCGCTTTGTTGAGCACATTGAAACTAAGGTATGCGAGTCCGACGATGAAAGGAAAAAAGTTATATGGTAAGCTAACCGCTAAACAAGAGGATATCTTTGAGCCTACTATTGAGATTGAGATTGGTCTAAATAAGTTCAATGCTTTGTGTAATCTAGGTGCTAGTGTTTCCACTATCCCTAAGTCTGTTTATGATGGTCACAATCTTGGTCCTTCTATTACTACTGAAATTAAATTGAATATGGTCAATTCTACTTTTACGCAAGCAGTATGGGCGATGATGATAGAGGAGCTTGTCAAAGCTACCTCAATCTCTTTGAGCCACCCCATGGATGCCTGTCCTGGAGCGGCAGGGGCTGGCGGGGCCAAGGAGTCGGGTAGTCCGAATTCTTCCCCCTCTATAGCCAAAGGGATATCCCTTCAGCCTTCGATGGCCGAGGTGTTGGCATTGGTCGCGCAAAGCACCAATAGCGCCTTCCGGGTTGTCTGCGGAGGTGGCCCGATGCGAGGTTGTCTCCCCTAGCTCGTCAAGGGCAGGGCAGAGACGGGTCCGCTGGTCCGATCCGCTCTCCACCACAAAAGACAGAAGGAGCCCGCTTTCCGAAGTTTGGTCGCTGATGAAAGCGCATTGAGGGCTATAAAGACATACGACGGATCATGGATTAAAAAAATTACACTTCAAAATATCTTTGGCAAAGCATGATGAACTTCTTTACCTCCTCGGTGGTGGCTTCGCCTTGCGCGGCTGATCGAGATCACCCACCAAAGAGCCAGAAAGGACGGCCTCGACGCAGATGGATGGTTGGCCGGGCTGAACCACATAGGCCTTTTTGTGCCTCTGACGGTTTCGAGGAGGCTCCGCCTCCTCGACGTCTTCAGACGCCTCCCTCTTACTTCTGGGGGAGGATACTGTCAGTGTCAAAACCGGCGGATCTCGGGTAGGGGGTCCCGTGAAGGAAATATGCCCTAGAGGCAATAATAAAATTATTATTTATTTCCTTATTTCATGATAAATGTTTATTATTCATGCTATAATTGTATTAACCGGAAACATAATACATGTGTGAATACGTAGACAAACAGAGTGTCACTAGTATGCCTCTACTTGACTAGCTCGTTGATCAAAGATGGTTAAGTTTCCTAGCTATAGACATGAGTTGTCATTTGATTAACGGGATCACATCATTAGGAGAATGATGTGATTGACATGACCCATTCCGTTAGCTTAGCACTCGATCGTTTAGTATGTTGCTATTGCTTTCTTCATGACTTATACATGTTCCTATGACTATGAGATTATGCAACTCCCGTTTACCGTAGGAACACTTTGTGTGCCACCAAACGTCACAACGTAACTGGGTGATTATAAAGGTGCTCTACAGGTGTCTCCGAAAGTATTTGTTGGGTTGGCGTATTTCGAGATTAGGATTTGTCACTCCGATTGTCGGAGAGGTATCTCTGGGCCCTCTCGGTAATGCACATCACATAAGCCTTGCAAGCATTGCAACTAATGAGTTAGTTGCGAGATGATGTATTACGGAACGAGTAAAGAGACTTGCCGGTAACGAGATTGAACTAGGTATTGGATACCGACGATCGAATCTCGGGCAAGTAACATATCGATGACAAAGGGAACAACGTATGTTGTTATGCGGTCTGACCGATAAAGATCTTCGTAGAATATGTAGGAGCCAATATGGGCATCCAGGTCTCGCTATTGGTTATTGACCGGAGACGTGTCTCGGTCATGTCTACATTGTTCTCGAACCGTAGGGTCCGCACGCTTAAGGTTACGATGACAGTTATTATGAGTTTATGCATTTTGATGTACCGAAGTTAGTTCGGAGTCCCGGATGAGATCACGGACATGACGAGGAATCTCAGAATGGTCGAGACGTAAAGATTGATATATTGGACGACTATATTCGGACATCAGAATGGTTCCGAGTGGTTTCGGATAAAACCGGAGTGCCGGAGGGGTTACCGGAACCCCCCGGGGAAGTAATGGGCCTTATTGGGCCCGAGGGGAGAGAGAGGGCTGCGGCCAGGAGGTGGCGCCCCCCCATGGGGAGTCCGAATTGGACAAGGAGGGGGGGCGCGGCCCCCCTTTCCCTCTTCCTCTCCCTCTCTTTCCTTCCCCCTTCTCTCTTCCTAGTTGGACTAGGAAAGGGGAGTCCTACTCCCACTAGGAGGAGGACTCCCCCTCCCTTTGGCGCGCCCCTACAGGGCCGGCTGGCCTCCCCCTTGCTCCTTTATATACGGGGGCAGGGGGGCACCCCAAAAGACACAAGTTGATCTTCGTGATCGTTCCTTAGCCGTGTGCGGTGCCCCCCTCCACCATATTCCACCTCGGTCATATTGTCGCAGCGCTTAGGCGAAGCCCTGTGTCGGTAGTTCATCAAGATCGTCACCACGCCGTCATGCTGACGGAACTCATCCCCAAAGTTTTGCTGGATCGAAACCCGGGGACGTCATCGAGCTGTACGTGTGTCAAGAACTCGGAGGCCCCGGAGTAACGGCGCTTGGATCGGTTGGATCGGGAGGAGGACGTACGACTACTTCCTCTACGTTGTGTCAACGCTTCCGCTTCGGTCTACGAGGGTACGTAGACAACACTCTCCCCTCTCGTTGCTATGCATCACCATGATCTTGCGTGTGCGTAGGATTTTTTTTTGAAATTACTACGTTCCCCAACAGTGGCATCCGAGCCTAGGTTTTTATGGTTTGATGTTATATGCACGAGTAGAACACAAGTGAGTTGTGGGCGATATAAGTCATACTGCCTACCAGCATGTCATACTTTGGTTCGGCGGTATTGTTGGATGAAGCGGCCCGGACCGACATTACGCGTACGCTTACGCGAGACTGGTTCTACCGCCGTGCTTTGTACACAGGTGGTTGGCGGGTGTCAGTTTCTCCAACTTTAGTTGAACCGAGTATGGCTACGCCCGGTCCTTGAGAAGGTTAAAACGGAGTCTATTTGACAAACTATCGTTGTGGTTTTGATGCGTAGGTGAGATTGGTTCTTGCTTAAGCCCGTAGCAGCCACGTAAAATTTGCAACAAACAAAGTAGAGGACGTCTAACTTGTTTTTGCAGGGCGTGTTGTGATGTGATATGGTCAAGACATGATGCTATATTTTATTGTATGAGATGATCATGTTTTGTAACCGAGTTATCGGCAACCGGCAGGAGCCGTATGGTTGTCGCTTTATTGTATGCAATGCAATCGCCCTGTAATGCTTTACTTTATCACTAAGTGGTAGCGATAGTCGTAGAAGCATAAGATTGGCGAGACGACAACGATGCTACCATGGAGATCAAGGTGTCGCGCCGGTAACCATGGTGATCATGACGGTGCTGCGGAGATGGAGATCACAAGCACAAGATGATGATGACCATATCATATCACTTATATTGATTGCATGTGATGTTTATCTTTTTATGCATCTTATCTTGCTTTGATTGACGGTAGCATTATAATATGATCTCTCACTAAATTATCAAGAAGTGTTCTCCCCGAGTATGCACCGTTGCCAAAGTTCGTCGTGCCCAGACACCACGTGATGATCGGGTGTGATAAGCTCTACGTCCATCTACAACGGGTGTAAGCCAGTTTTTGCACACGCAGAATACTCGGGTTATACTTGACGAGCCTAGCATATACAGATATGGCCTCGGAACACGGAGACCGAAAGGTCGAGCGTGAATCATATAGTAGATATGATCAGCATAATGATGTTCACCATTGAAGACCAATCCATTTCACGTGATGATCGGTTATGGTTTAGTTTGATTTGGATCACGTGATCACTTAGAGGATTAGAGGGATGTCTATCTAAGTGGGAGTTCTTAAGTAATATGATTAATTGAACTTTAATTTATCATGAACTTAGTCCTGGTAGTATTAGCATATCTATGTTGTAGATCAATAGCTCGCGTTGTTGCTTTCATATGTTTATTTTGATATGTTCCTAGAGAAAATTGTGTTGAAAAATGTTAGTAGCAATGATACGGATTGGATCCGTGATCTGAGGTTTATCCTCATTGCCGCATAGAAGAATTATGTCCTTGATGCACCGCTAGGTGACAGACCTATTGCAGGAGCAGATGCAGACGTTATGAACGTTTGGCTAGCTCAATACGATGAGTACTTGATAGTTTAAGTGCACCATGCTTAACAGCTTAGAATCGGGACTTCAAAGACGTTTTGAACGTCATGGACCATATGAGATGTTCCAGAAGTTGAAGTTAATATTTCAAGCAAATACCCGAGTTGAGAGATATGAATTCTCCAACAAGTTCTATAGCTAAAACATGGAGGAGAATCGCTCAACTAGTGAGCATGTGCTCAGATTGTCTGGATACTACAATCGCTTGAATCAAGTGGGAGTTAATCTTCCAGATAAGATAGTGATTGACAGAATTCTCTAGTCACCATCACCAAGTTAGTAGAACTTCGTGATGAACTATAATATTCAAGGGATAACGGAAACAATTCCCAAGCTCTTCGTGATGCTGAAATCGACGAAGGTAGAAATCAAGAAAAACATCAAGTGTTGATGGTTGACGAGACCACTAGTTTCAAGAAAAGGGCAAAGGGAAGATGGGGAACTTCAAGAAGAACGGCAAGCAAGTTGCTGCTCAAGTGAAGAAGCCCAAGTCTAGACCTAAGCCTGAGACTAAGTGCTTATACTGCAAAGGGACTGGTCACTGGAAGCGGAACTACCCCAAGTGATTGGCGGATAAGAAGGATGGCAAAGTGAACATAAGTATATTTGATATACATGTTATTGATGTGTACTTTACTAGTGTTTATAGCAACCCCTCGGTATTTGGTACTGGTTCAATTGCTAAGAGTAGTAACTCGAAACAGGATTGCAGAATAAACAGAGACTAGTTAAGGGTGAAGTGACGATGTGTGTTGGAAGTGGTTCCAAGATTGATATGATCATCATCGCACTCTCCCTATACTTTCGGGATTAGTGTTGAACCTAAATAAGTGTTATTTGGTGTTTGCGTTGAGCATGAATATGATTTGATCATGTTTATTGTAATACGGTTATTCATTTAAGTAAGAGAATAAATGGTTGTTCTGTTTACATGAATAAAACCTTATATGGTTACACACCCAATGAAAATAGTTCATTGGATATCGATCGTAGTGATACACATATTCATAATATTGAAACCAAAAGATGCGAAGTTAATAATGATAGTGCAACCTATTTGTGGCACTGCCGTTTAGGTCATATTGGTGTAAAGCGCATGAAGAAACTCCATGCTGATGGGATTTTGGAATCACTTGATTATGAATCACTTGATGCTTGCGAACCATGCCTCTTGGGCAAGATGACTAAAACGCCGTTCTCCGGAACAATGAAGCAAGCAACAGATTTGTTGGAAATCATACATACTGATGTATGTGGTCCAATGAATATTAAGGCTTGCAGCAGGTATCATTATTTTCTGACCTTCACAGATGATTTGAGCAGATATGGGTATATCTACTTGATGAAACATAAGTCTGAAACATTTGAAAAGTTCAAAAGGATTTCAGAGTGAAGTGGAAAATCATCGTGACAAGAAAATAAAGTTTCTATGATCTGATCGCAGAGACGAATATTTGAGTTACGAGTTTGGTCTTCAATTAAAACAATGTGGAATAGTTTCACAAATTCATGCCACCTGGAACACCACAGCATAATGGTGTGTCCGAACGTCATAACCGCACTTTATTGGATATAGTGCAATCTATGATGTTTCTTACCGATTTACCACTATAGTTTTGGGGTTATGCATTAGAGACAGCTGCATTCACGTTAAAAAGGGGCACCATCTAAAGTCCGTTGAGACGACACAATATGAACTGTGGTTTGGCAAGAAACCAAAGTTGTCGTTTCTTAAAGTTTGGGATTGTGATGCTTATATGAAAAGGTTTCATCCTAATAAGCTCAAACCCAAATCGGAGAAATATGTCTTCATAGGATACCCAAAGGAGACTGTTGGGTACACCTTCTATCACAGATCCAAAGGCAAGACATTCGTTGCTGTAAATGGACACTTTCTAGAGAAGAAGTTTCTCTCGAAAGAAGTGAGTGGGAGGAAAGTAGAACTTGATAAGGTAATTGTACCTTCTCCCTTATTGGAAAGTAGTTCATCACAGAAATCTGTTCCTGTGACTACTACACCAATTAGTGAGGAAGCTAATGATGATGACCATGTAACTTCAGATCAAGTTACTACCCAATCTCGTAGGTAAACCAGAGTGAGATCCGCACTAGAGTGGTACGGTAATCCTGTTCTGGAAGTCATGTTACTAGACCATGATGAACTTGCGAACTATGAGGAAGCGATGATGAGCCCAGATTCCGCGAAATGGTTTGAGGCCATGAAATCTGAGATATGATCCATGTATGAAAACAAAGTATGGACTTTAATGGATTTGCCCGATGATCGGAAAGCCATAGAAAATAAATGGATCTTCAAAAGGAAGACGGACGCTGATAGTAGTATTACTATCTACAAAGCTAGAATTGTCGCAAAAGGTTTTTTTCGACAAGTTCAAGGTGTTGACTACGATGAGAGTTTCTCACTCGTATCTATGCTTAAGTCTGTCTGAATCATGTTAGCAATTGCCGCATTTTATGAAATCTGGCAAATGGATAAACAAAATTGCATTCCTTAATGGATTTATTAAAGAAGAGTTGTATATGATGCAACCAGAAGGTTTTGTCAATCCTAAAGATGCTAACAAAATATGCAAGCTCCAGCGATCCATCTATGGACTGGTGCAAGCATCTCGGAGTTGGAATATATGCTTTGATAAGTTGATCAAAGCATATAGTTTTATACAGACTTGCAGTGAAGCCTGTATTTACAAGAAAGTGGGTGGGAGCACTACAGCATTTCTGATAAGTATATGTGAATGACATATTATTGATCGGAGATAATGTAGAATTATTCTGCAAAGCATAAAGGAGTGTTTGAAAGGAGTTTTTCAAAGAAAGACCTCGATGAAGCTGCTTACATATTGAGCATCAAGATCTATAGAGATAGATCAAGACGCTTGATAAGTTTTTTCAATGAGTACATACCTTGACAAGATTTTGAAGTAGTTCAAAATAGAACAGTCAAAGAAAGAGTTCTTGCCTGTGTTACAAGGTGTGAAATTGAGTAAGACTCAAAACCCGACCACGGCAGAAGATAGAAAGAGAATGAAAGTCATTCCCTATGCCTTGGCCATAGGTTCTATAAAGTATGCCATGCTGTGTACCAGATCTATTGTATACCCTACACTGATTTTGGCAAGGGAGTACAATAGTGATCTAGGAGTAGATCACTGGACAGCAGTCAAAATTACCCTTAGAGGAATAAGGATATGTTTCTCGATTATGGACGTGACAAAAAGGTTCGTCGTAAAGAGTTACGTCGATGCAAGTTTTGACACTAATCTAGATGACTCTAAGCCTCAATCTAGATACATACTGAAAGTGGGAGCAATTAGCTAAAGTAGCTCCGTGCAAAGCATTGTAGACATAGAAATTTGCAAAATACATACGGATCTGAATTTGGCAGACCTGTTGACTAAAGATTCTCTCACAAGCAAAACATGATCACACCTTAGTACTCTTTGGGTGTTAATCACATAGCACTGTGAACTAGATTATTGACTCTAGTAAACCCTTTGAGTGTTGGTCACATAAACGATGTGAACTATGGGTGTTAATCACATGATGATGTGAACTATTGGTGTTAGATCACATGGTGATGTGAACTAGATTATTGACTCTAGTGCAAGTGGGAGACTGAAGGAAATATGCCCTAGAGGCAATAATAAAATTATTATTTATTTCCTTATTTCATGATAAATGTTTATTATTCATGCTAGAATTGTATTAACTGGAAACATAATACATGTGTGAATACATAGACAAACAGAGTGTCACTAGTATGCCTCTACTTGACTAGCTCGTTGATCAAAGATGGTTAAGTTTCCTAGCCATAGACATGAGTTGTCATTTGATTAACGGGATCACATCATTAGGAGAATGATGTGATTGACTTGACCCATTTCGTTATTATGAGTTTATGCATTTTGATGTACCGAAGTTAGTTTGGAGTCCCGTATGACATCACGGACATGACGAGGAATCTCGGAATGGTCGAGACGTAAAGATTGATATATTGACGACTATATTCGGACATCGGAATGGTTCCGAGTGGTTTCGGATAAAACCGGAGTGCCGGAGGGGTTACCGGAACCCCCCGGGGAAGTAATGGGCCTTATTGGGCCCGAGGGGAGAGAGAGGGCTGCGGCCAGGAGGTGGCGCGCGCCCCCCCATGGGGAGTCCGAATTGGACAAGGAGGGGGGGCGCGGCCCCCCTTTCCCTCTCCCTCTCCCTCTCTTTCCTTCCCCCTTCTCTCTTCCTAGTTGGACTAGGAAAGGGGAGTCCTACTCCCACTAGGAGGAGGACTCCCCCTCCCTTTGGCACGCCCCTACAGGGCCGGCCGGCCTACCCCTTGCTCCTTTATATACGGGGGCAGGGGGCACCCCAAAAGACACAAGTTGATCTTCGTGATCGTTCCTTAGCCGTGTGCGGTGCCCCCTCCACCATATTGCACCTCGGTCATATTGTCGCAGTGCTTAGGCGAAGCCCTGCATCAGTAGTTCATCAAGATCGTCAACATGCCGTCATGCTGATGGAACTCATCCCCGAAGTTTTGCTGGATCGAAACCCGGGGACGTCATCGAGCTGTACGTGTGTCAAGAACTCGGAGGCACCGGAGTAACGGCGCTTGGATCGGTTGGACCGGGAGGAGGACGTATGACTACTTCCTCTATGTTGTGTCAACGCTTCCGCTTCGGTCTACGAGCCCCTCTCGTTGCTATGCATCACCATGATCTTGCGTGTGCGTAGGAAATTTTTTGAAATTACTACGTTCCCCAACATCCCAAACTGTGCGTCTAAGGCGGATGGTAACAGGAGGCGGGGGACACAATGTTTACCCAGGTTCGGGCCCTCTCGATGGAGGTAATACCCTACATGCTTCTTGATTGATCTTGATGATATGAGTATTACAAGAGTTGATCTACCACGAGATCGTTGAGGCTAAACCCTAGAAGCTAGCCTATGATTATGATTGTTGTTGTCCTACGGACTAAACCCTCCGGTTTATATAGACACCGGAGGGGGATAGGGTTACACAGAGTCGGTTACAAGGGAGGAGATCTACATATCTGAATTGCCAAGTTTGCCTTCGACGCAAAGGAGAGTCCCACCCGGACACGGACGAAGTCTTCAATCTTGTATCTTCATAGTCCAACAGTCCGACCAAGGTATATAGTCTGGCTGTCCGAGGACCCCCTAATCCAGGACTCCCTCAGTAGCCCCTGAACCAGGCTTCAATGACGATGAGTCCGGCGCGCAGATTGTCTTCGGCATTGCAAGGCGGGTTCCTCCTCCGAATACTCCATAGAAGATTTTGAACACAAGGATCGTGTCCGGCTCTGCAAAACAAATTCCACATACCACCGTAGAGGGTATATTATTCCACAAAACTGATCTGCTGGCAACTTTTCATAACATGACATCCTGCCATGGTCTGGTCATTGCGAACCGTTTTTCCCAGCCTGCCACTGCACGTGTTGCGAGGCGGTCTTATTGGCACGTCTTGTCGAAGCAGAGATCGTGTTCCCCTTATCATGGGATTCTCATCAATACGGGTGGGGGTAACCCAATCGTGCTTGTTAGTATGACTCCTCGATTTTAGGCAAGTTCCAAACGGCCACGCGGAGGACGCTTGATATTCGTTGTCGGTGTCAAAACCGGCGGATCTCGGGTAGGGGGTCCCGAACTATGCGTCAAGGCCGGATGGTAACAGGAGACAAGGGACACGATGTTTTTACCCAGGTTCAGGCCCTCTCAATGGAGGTAAAACCCTACTCCTGCTTGATTAATATTGATGATATGGGTAGTACAAGAGTAGATCTACCACGAGATCAAGGAGGCTAAACCCTAGAAGCTAGCCTATGGTATGATTGTTGTATGATGGAGTTGTCCTACGGACTAGAACCCTTCGGTTTATATAGACACCGAATAGGGTTAGGGTTACACAGAGTCGGTTACAATGGTAGGAGATCTTGAATATCCGTATCGCCAAGCTTGCCTTCCACGCCAAGGAAAGTCCCATCCGGACCCGGGACAAAGTCTTCAATCTTGTATCTTCATAGTCCAGGAGTCCGACTGAAGGTATAGTCCGGCTACCCGAACACCCCCTAATCCAGGACTCCCTCAGTAGCCCCTGAACCAGGCTTCAATGACAACGAGTCCGGCGTGCAGATTGTCTTCGGCATTGCAAGGCGGGTTCCTCCTCCAAGTTCTTCAAGAAGATTTTAAACACCAAAGATAGTGTCCGGCTCTGCAAAATAAGTTTCCACGTATTGCCATAGAGAGAATAATATCAACACAAATCTAATCTGCTGACGTATTCTGTAGCGTGATATCGCACTATGGCCAAGTCCTTTACTCGAAGCGTTTTTACTTTTCCACCTCAGCACGTTTTGCGAGGCGGTTTCCTTGGCACGTCCTGTCAAAGCAGAGATCATGTCCCCCTTTTATGGGATTCTCATCAATACGGACGTGGGCAACCCAACCGCGCCATTTATCACGGTGCTTGGGAGGCAAGCGAGTTTTACTAGGCTGGTGGGGATGCACAGCCGCATCCACCCATATAAGGGGATAAGGATCCACCTTTTTACCTACGCCTTCTTCCTCCTTTGCCTATCCATTTTCCGCGCACTCGAGCTCCAGCGCCCAAGCCCACACTTCCCACCTCAACCTTCTCCAGCAATGTCCGGAGCGGGAGGCAAGTGGATGGTCTCCTCCGTCACGGAGGGCCATGTCAAAAAGCTTAGGAAGGCCGGATACTTGCCCAAGGACATCGCGCACCGGCTTCCCGAGGAGGGGCAGCTTCTCCCCACCCCAAGGCCCCATGAGAGGGTAGTATTCCTTCCCCACTTCCTCCGCGGACTGGGTTTTCCACTCCACCCATTTGTCCGGGGGCTCATGTTCTACTACGACCTGGACTTCCACGATCTGGCCCCGAACTTCGTCCTCAACATCTCGACATTTATCGTCGTGTGCGAGGCCTTCCTCCGCATCCGCCCCCATTTCGGCCTTTGGCTCAAGACCTTCAACGTCAAGCCCAAGGTGGTGCGCGGCAGCCAGGTGGAGTGCGGAGGCGCCATGGCGGGCAAGATGGCCAACGTCCTATGGTTCGAGGGATCCTTCGTGGAGACCCTAAAGGGGTGGCAATCCGGGTGGTTTTACATCACCGAGCCACGGGATCCGGAATGGATTGCAGCCCCCGAGTTTCGATCCGGACCCCCCACGCGGCTTATGTCCTGGAAAGAGATGGGCCTGTCGTGGGGTGACGAAAAAGAGGTGACTGGACTGCATACATGCATCCAGTCCCTGGTGAACAAGCCGATCAAGCTTGTCAATGTAATCCAGGTTATGCTCGTCCGCCGGATCCTCCCGTGCCAACAACGGGTCTTTACTATGTGGGAGTTCGACCCGGCGCAGCACCAAACCCTTAACAGGCTCTTCGACACGACGTATGAAGACGTCTGGAAGGTGCTAACCAAAGGCGCCGAGGCCCCCACGTCCACTTCCGAGGACCACGGATACAGCTCGCAGCGTCACGCTAGTGAGGTAAGCTATTTTCACCTTTTACAGGATATTAAGTTTTTTCATAGTTTGACTCTATGCGGGATCTAAACTACCTTACCTTTGACAGGCTTGGAAGGCGAAGTCCGGATCGATTAACTGTCCGGCTCCCTTGCCCGAAGACCCAGCCCCTGCTCTCCTAGTGAAGCTGCTGGCTCCGGTGCCTTATGTGGTGCCGAAGAAGAAGGCCAAGAAGAAGAAGGCCACGGGGACTCAAAAGAGTTCCTGTAATATGGTGGTGTCGGACTCGTCATCCGACGAGTCCGAGACGCTCTCCTCCCATGAAAACGAGGAGGAGGAAGAAGAGACCTCTCCCCCTCCAGCGGGGGAGGAAAGAAAAGGAAGGCCGCCCCAACGGGGGAGGCCGAAGGGTCCAGGAAGAGGAAGACCCCTCCACCGGACTACTCCCCCGATGCCGAAGAGGACGAAGAGGAGTGGCCAGACAGGGCCAAGCGTCCGGCGAAATCGTAAGTTCAGATATCAGAGTAACTCATGAAGTTCCTTTGTTGCGTAGCTTTCCCTAATGTCGAATATAATTATGCAGCCCGCCTCGGGCCGGACTCGACGAGTCGTCGAGCGGCTCCCTGGATACATTGGATGTGAACTCGGTTCCGCCCGCTGTCTCCCCCTGCACTGCGGACGACGCCGAAGTGGCGTCGCGACGAGCTCCGGGGCAGGAGGAGGTGGTCCTGGAGGAGTCGCAAGGCAACCTCCCGGACCCCAGGAGTAAAAGGGACAAGACCCCCCAGGGCTCCAAGTTCGGATTTGAGCCGGACACCGCGCCGGACTCTACAACAGTTCTGGACCGCGGTAGGCGAACTCCTTCCAAGAGGAGCAAGCCTTCTGAGCCGGCAGTCTCCATCAAACCGGAGGTGCCGGACAATCTGCTGGAGGTGCTTGACGGCGCCTTCATCGACGAGGAGCACCGTACTATTATGAGTACGGTGATCCAGAAGGTTCAGTCCGCCAAGAGCGGACTGAGTGAATCTTGCGCTAGCCTTCTAACAGGCTTCGAGGTAAGTAAAAAACCTGTAAAAATATAACCGCATAGACAGTAGCCCCTGATGCTCTGTTTGGCGTTCGGAAAGAAAAGCCGAATAGAGGATCTACTAAATTTCGCAGGAGTCTAACAACAAAGAGTCAATATGCGTATGCAGGCTTCGCTGCTAGCCACCGCCGCACTGACTGCGGAGGTGGGTGCCCTGAAACAGGGCCTCGAGCGGACCGATCAAGAGCTCGGCCTTGCCAAGCGGCAGCTCGAGGAGAAAGAAGGTAAAAAATACCGTATAGAAAAAGGTGCCTATAAAAACACGTGATTGCAAAAAATAACAGGATTGTACTGCTTATTGTAGGGGCCACGACTGAGGTGGCGACCCTCAAGCATGCACTGTCCGAGGCCGAAAAGAAAGCAGCCGCGGAGCGCACCGAGCAAGAAAAACTTGGGGCCCAGGTCGGCGAGGTGCAGCAAGAGCTTCAGGCTCTCATGAAAAAACATGAGAGTTTGGAGCTTGAGTCAAAGACACAAGCGTCCGAGCTTGCGGCGGCCCTTGAGACTACCAAGTCTGCCAAGGCCGAAGCCCAAAAGGCCCTCCAAGAGTTGGAGGAGATGAAAAAGATAGCAGCGGGTAAAGCATTCTTTATGCAAAGCAGAAGTGTAAAAGTAAACTACTTGTTACTTACCCGAATCCGGAGCTCTCCAAGGGCATTCGCAGATCTTCCCCGCAGCGTATCCGCCGCCGCCGCATTCTACCGAGCCGAAGAGGGCATCTCGATGGAGAAGGTGTTCTGGTCTCAGTATGCTGAGGCCGGACACCCTGTGCCCTTGAGCGACCAGCTGAAACAGCTGGTCGAGCTCCACAAGGCGGCCGAACAGGCCATGAAGGGCTTCATAGTTCGGGTGTGGCCCGGAGAGGCCTTGCCTGGGAGCTACTTCGGGCTGGTGCGGCGGCTGGTGGAGGCTTGTCCAAGGCTCGAGGTCATCAAGCGCTCCGTCTGCATCGAAGGTGCCCGTAGGGCCGTTGCCCGTGCAAAGGTGCACTGGGGTAAGCTGGACGGTGAGAAGCTTGTGAGGGATGGGCCGCCGCCGGGGAAGGAGCATCGCAAGCCCGAGAACTACTATAAGGATGTTCTTGCGGGTGCCCGCCTTATGGCGGATGAATGTACCAAGGATGTAATTTTTGAATGAACTCGCTCGTGTTTATCCTGTGCGCTGAAAACTTGTTCATATGCGCTAAGCAATGCTTGTTGAATTTAAAATATTACTTTCTGTGCGGCCGTTTATCAAAAAATTGAGAGATGACCAGTCGTCGGCTTCTGCCCCATGCCACTAGTGCTGGGGTGTTCGGGATAAACCTGAGCGCTCTTTTTCCCAAAGTTGGGTCCTTCGAGGGAGGCGCTCAGCACAACGAACCAGGCAATCGGACTATAATGCTTGAACACTCTCACTTAGCCCTAGAAATCTATAATTTTAAATTTCGGCGAAGCCCCTAGTTCGGAAGACCGAGTTCGGGGCGCTATCCACGCCTTGGCCGGACAAAGCCGGCTCTTCGCTCGAAGCGGCATAAGCCTTTAGGGACTCGAAAAACCTCTCGAACAGCGACCGGTCTCTCGCCTCATCATGACATTCAGTTTTAGCTTTCTCCACTGAGGTGCTTAACCCAGCCCAACCGGGGCACAATTGCAGTGGTTCTCCTAGTGCTACCTTAGCCGATATAGTGGAACGTAAGGCACCAAAACATAGGAGCCGGGCAAACCCAACTATTGACCCAAATCATGATTCGGAGCCGATGCATATAGTGCTATAAGTTCGGGGTGCCGCACTTGTGAAAGTGTACGGACTTCTCACGCCATATTTATGGGTACTAAAGCCCCTGACGTATTTTGCCGTACCACAGTGTATGGGTGCAACATGTCATAAACATATATATGAAAAGAAGATAATGCAAAAAATAGACAAAAAGCTATGCATTGTTTATAAAAAAGCTGCTATTAGAGCAGAACGATACAAGTGGTGCGATAAGCGAAAGATATTGGACTATTTAACATGTCCTGGCCAGGGGCAAGCCGCGGAATTGTATTCAAAACAGGTATACTACTCGTAACAGAGACCACCTGGGAGTTCCATAATGCGGCGTGGCTTGTGTGCCTCCCTGGATCTTGCATCGTTTGTGCGGCAGTTGAATGGCCGAACAGGTCGTCCGAAGTATGGAGTCCCGAAAGTAAGAGAAAATTTAAGAAAGAATCCGGCAGCCCCTAGTACGTTTTAAGTCATATTTTGGGCTTGCCGTTATTGTGCCCCTTCCCCTGCGCCCATGGTATTTCAAGAGCGTAGTTATGTACGCGAGGCACTGGTTTCGCTATGTCGCGAGGGCTGGGGTTGGGGCCGCATTGCTACGCCTGCTCAGAACGTGCCAGGCGGTCTTGTTGCAGGTTACTCTGGGCGCGCTTGGCAGTGTCTGGCTTTTTAACGGCCGGACTGGAGAATTGCCTAAGAAGGCTACTTTGTACTTCCGTTGCGAGAGCCGCCGTGTGCTCCTCCATGTGGAGGGAGCGTTCGGTGTTTCCGTTGACAGTAATTACTCCTCGAGGGCATGGCATCTTGAGCTTGAGATATGCGTAGCGGCACCACATTGAACTTTGCAAATGCGGTTCACCCGAGCACGGCGTGATAGCCACTGCGAAACGGGACTATATCGAAGATTAATTCTTCGCTTAGGAAATTGTCCGGAGATCCAAAGACCACTTCAAGTGTTACTGAGCCAGTACAGTTGGCCTCTACGCCTGGTATAACGCCTTTAAAGGTCATTTTTGTGGGCTTAATCCTCGAGGGATCTATGCCCATTTTCCGCACTGTATCCTGGTAAAGCAGGTTCAGGCTACTTCCGCCGTCCATGAGGACTCTTGTGAGGTGAAATCCGTCAATGATTGGGTCAAGAACCAATGCGGCAAAGCTGCCATGACGGATGCTAGTGGGGTGGTCCCTTCGATCAAAAGTGATTGGGCAGGAGGACCATGGGTTGAAATTTGGGGCGACTGGCTCCATCGCGTATACGCCCCGTAGTGCACGCTTCTGCTCCCTCTTGGGAATGTGGGTTGCGTATATCATGTTCACCGTCCGCACTTGTGGGGGAAAACCATTCTGTCCACTGTTGTTCGGCGGCCTGGGCTCCTCCTCGTCATCTCTATGGAGCCTCGTGTCTTTATTTTCGGCTCTTAGCTTGCCTGCCTGCTTGAACACCCAACAATCCCTGTTGGTGTGATTGGCTGGCCTTTCGGGGGTGCCATGTATCTGGCACAAGCGGTCGAGTATCCGGTCCAAACTGGACGGGCCCTGAGTATTCTTTTTGAATGGCTTTTTCCGCTGACCGGATTTATAGCCCCTGAATCCGGCATTAACTGCCGTATCTTCATTGCTGTCGCTGCTAATGCGGCGCTTTTGCTTATTCTGACGTGTCCTGCCACTTTTGTCCTTGGTATCCGAATTACCAGGGTTCTTTGCTAAGTTGTTACTGCGAGCTAGCCAGCTATCTTCTCCCGTGCAAAAGCGGGTTATGAGTGTCGTGTGGGCTGCCATGGACTTCGGCTTTTCCTGTCCCAGGTGCCGGGCGAGCCACTCATCGCGGATATTATGCTTGAAGGCTGTTAGGGCCTCTGCGTCTGGACAGTCGACTATCTGGTTTTTCTTTGTTAGGAACCGTGTCCAGAATTGCCTGGCCGATTCCTCTGGCTGCTGAATTATGTGGCTTAAGTCATCGGCATCCGGTGGTCGCACATAAGTGCCCTGGAAGTTGTCGAGGAATGCGGCTTCCAGGTCCTCCCAAGAACCGATTGAGTCTGCTGGCAAGCTGTTAAGCCAATGCCGGGCCAGTCCCTTAAGTTTGAGCGGGAGGTATTTGATGGCATGTAGATCATCGCCGCGGGCCATGTGGATATGAAGGAGATAATCCTCAATCCATACCGCAGGATCTGTTGTGCCATCATATGATTCAATGTTTACGGGTTTGAAACCCTCTGGGATTTTATGATCAATTACTTCATCTGTGAAGCATAATGGGTGTGCGGCGCCTCGATACTGGGCTATATCACGACGCAACTCGAAGGAGCTATGTCTGTTGTGTTCGGCCCGGCCGGATTTATTGTATCCGGAATGAAGATCACTGTCACATGCCGTGGGGCGCCTGCACGATCCGTAGATCGATCTTGTTTGCCTTGCCTTGTCCTCCAGTACGTCTTGCAGGTCTGGCGCATTTTCCCGTGCCTTAGTTGAACGGCGCCGGGGCATGGCTTGGGTGGAGGGCCGAGAGGCCTCTCTGTCGCGGCCGCGAGCTGGCCGGTCGGCCATGTCGTGCGTTGGTGATGTAGGTGCTTCCTTCTCTGATCGGGGTAGCGGCCTGCGCTTTGGGTAACTCTTGGAGGGGCGTTCGAGTTCATACTCTTCGGCCGCAAGGACTTCAGTCCATCTGTCAGCTAGCAAGTCTTGATCACCTCTAAGTTGTTGTTGCTTTTTCTTGAGGCTGCTTGCCGTGGCTAAAAGCCTGCGTTTGAAACGCTCTTGTTTGGCGGGGTCTGATGGTACGACGAATTCGTCGTCGTCGAGGCTTGCCTCGTCTTCGGAGGGAGGCATATAGTTATCATCCTCAACCTCTCAGTCCGCCGCTCTCTCATGAGGGCTGGCTTCTCCATCTTCCTGTGCCGAATCTTGCTAGAGGGGGTGTTCTTCGGCGCTGTCCGGGGTAGTATTGTCTCCCGTGCTGGAATCACCGTTTTTTGCTTTGGCGGGATTTAGAGCAACGCCGCTGACGCCGGCGCTTTGGCTGTTTCTTGGAGGTGTCATCCCCCGCTGTTCCATCGCCATCTCCATCTTTTGAAGTATCCACCATGTATATGTCATATGACGAGGTGGCCTTCCAGCGCCCTACAGGTGCTGGTTGCTGTTCATCTCCTGCATCATTGTCCATACCGTCGATGTCTTCGGAGTCGAAGTCAAGCATGTCGGTTAAATCGTCGACAGCGGCTACAAAGTGGGTGGTGGGTGGGCTTTGAATTTCTTCATCGTCCGCATCCCATCCTTGCTGACCGTAGTCCGGCCAGGGCTCTCCTGATAGAAAGAGAGACTTTAGAGAATTCAGGATGTTGCCGAAAGGCGAGTGCTGAAAGATGTCCGCGGCGGTGAACTCCATTATAGGTGCCCAATCAGATTCGATCGGTAGGGGCGCGGGGGATTCGGAGTTCGGAGAGGAATCCGGCTCCTCGGAGTCACGGGCCGTGCGGGACGCGGGGCTGACGTTCGGCTCGATCGCCTTTGAGATCGTAGCCCCCGAGGTGACGTCCAACTGCTCATCCTCGATTGGCGCACTAGGCGCCGAGTAAAGGGTCAGAACCGGTGCTTGTGTGGCCTCCAGGGCACTGTTCGGCGGCAGAGCTAGATCATGCCTCTCGAACTAGTGCGGCGCGCTTGGCTGTGGCTCGAATCCGTTGAAGATCAAATCTCCGCGGATGTTCGCCGTGTAGTTTAAGCTTCCAAACCTGACCTGATGGCCAGGGGCGTAGCTTTCGATCTGCTCTAGGTGGCCAAGCGAATTGGCCCGCAGTGAGAAGCCGCCGAAGACGAAGATCTATCCGGGGAGAAAAGTCTCACCCTGGACCGCCTCGTTGTTGATGATCAAAGGAGCCATCGAGCCCAAAAGTGATGACATAGAGGAACTCTCAATGAAAGCACCAATGTCGGTGTCAAAACCGGCGGATCTCGGGTAGGGGGTCCTGAACTGTGCGTCAAGGCCGGATGGTAACAGGAGACAAGGGACACGATGTTTTTACCCAGGTTCGGGCCGTCTCGATGGAGGTAAAACCCTACTCCTGCTTGATTAATATTGATGATATGGGTAGTACAAGAGTAGATCTACCACGAGATCAAGGAGGCTAAACCCTAGAAGCTAGCCTATGGTATGATTGTTGTATGATGGAGTTGTCCTACGGATTAGAACCCTCCGGTTTATATAGACACCGGATAGGGTTAGGGTTACACAGAGTCGGTTACAATGGTAGGATATCTTGAATATCCGTATCGCCAAGCTTGCCTTCCACGCCAAGGAAAGTACCATCCGGACCCGGGACGAAGTCTTCAATCTTGTATCTTCATAGTTCAGGAGTCCAGCTGAAGGTATAGTCCGGCTACCAGAACACCCCCTAATCCAGGACTCCCTCATTCGCCCTCTTTATAAAGGGGCCAAGGCCTGTCCTTTTCTTCTCGCGCTCGATCCTTCCCTTCCCCCACCTCGAGTTCCAACACCCAAGGCTCAGGCTAAGTGCTTCGGACCTTCAATCATGTCCGGATCCAACCTTCAAGGCCGGTGGATGGCCTCCTCTGTCACAGAGGAGGACATCAAGAAGCTAAGAGAAGCCAAGTATCTGACTGCCGAAATCTTGCACAGGCTGCCTGCTCAAGGGCAGGTCATCCCCACTCCCGAACCCAACAAGAGTGTCGTATTTGTTTCCCACTTCCTCTGAGGGCTAGGCTTTAGTCTTGATCCCTTTGTTAGAGGACTTATTGAAAGTGCGTTATATCGACTAGAGGGGGGGGGGTGAACAGGCGATTTTTATGAAATTCTTCACTGAGGAATTTGCTAGTGAGGAAATTCCTTAGCGAATAACTACTAGCAGCGGAATAAGTACTCAGAAGTAAACATAGCAGAATACATGCATGATCATCATACTGAAATGAAGACAAACACAGAGTACAGAAAGCGTAAACACACGATAGCACAAGATGAAGACAAACAGACTGAAGAAATTGAACTGAGGAAATTGAGAAAGTCTTCAGTCAAAGTCTTCAAACACAGATATGAACAAACACACAACACAGTAATGAGGAAATGAAAGTGTTGAGGAAATAGAACCAGTAAGCTTGGTGAAGACAATGATTTGGTAGACCAGTTCCAACTGCTGTCTCAGTTGTACATCTGGTTGGAGCGGCTGAGTATTTAAACTCGAGGACACCTAGTCCCGGACACACAGTCCTCACCGTATTCTCCTTGAACTAAGGACACACAGTCCTCGTCCAATCACTCGTGGTAAGTCTTCAGGTGACTTCCGAACCTTGACAAACTCGGTCGCTTGGCGATCCACGATTCCTCTTGGATGCTCTAGACCATGACGCCTAACCGTTTGGAAGAAGCACAGTCTTCAAAGGTAACAAGCGTCGGATCCACGCAGGATCAATCTCTTCAGTGATGCTCAATCACTTTGGGTTTGTAGGTGTTTGGGTTTGGGTTTGGATTTTCCTCACTTGATGATTTTCGCTCAAAGTCCTCGGAGGATGGGTTGCTCTCAAATGACAAGTGTCAAGTTCTATCGGAGCAGCCAACCAGCTAGTGGTTGTAGGGGGCGGCTACTTATAGCCTAGGGAGCAGCCCGACATGATAAGACATAAATGCCCTTAAATATATGACCGTTAGGTGGATAAGATATTTTGGGACAGCTGGCGCGCAGCACAACAATGGTCGGAAATTTGACTCTCAAATTCCTCAGGGCTATCATGTTCCTCATAGTGTAGGCAATCCGCACTGGCGAATTCCTAACTCCTCAGTCAGAGCAAAGTCCTCAGTGACCAGAAGAACTGCGTCTCTGTCACTGAAGAAATTGACTGAACTGTATGAGATTTCCAATGGCTTCACTCGAAGGGATTGGTAGGTGTAGGATTTGAGTTGAGCATCACATGGAAATTTCTCCTTAGTATTTCCTCGACCCCCTTTAACAGTACGGTGTTTCCTATGACTCAAGAAAGAGAAAATGAAACTACGAAAACAAAAGTCTTCACGCTTCATGTTCCTCGAATGAATACCAAGTCTTCAAGGTCACACCAATTTCATCACTTTCAAAGTCTTCAAAAAGTCTTCAGAATATCAAAGTCTTCACTTGAAGAACTTCATTTTTAGGGGTCGACTTTCTCTGTAAATATCAAACTCCTCATAGACTTATAGACCTGTGTACACTCATAAACACATTAGATCCTTAACCTATAAGTCTTGAATACACCAAAATCACTAAGGGGCACTAGATGCACTTACAATCTCCCCCTTTTTGGTGATTGATGACAACATAGGTTAAGTTTTCAACAGGGATAAACATATGAAGTGTAAATACTGATATTGAGGAATTTGATTGCAAGATATAGAAGAACTCCCCCTGAAGTTGTGCATAGTGAGGAATTTGCTTTTGAAGCAATGCACACTTGAAGAGATGAATCATGGAGATCTCCCCCTAAATCTTGTAATTCATACAAGCATTTGATATATAATATGAAGAATTTGAAATGCATGATGAAATATGGTGCCTGATGTAATTCAGCATGCGTGCAATAATGTGAACGAGGAATAAGCATGCAGATTAGCACATCAAAAGTATCAGGGCACAGTGCACAGTGCACAGTGCATCAAAAGTATCAGGGCACCATCGGGTTTAAGATTACAACTCGATCCAATAAAAGTTTTGGAAGAGCAAGAGTTGTAACTTAGCAAAAAAATTCCCTTTATTATAGACCCGCTCGAAGACTAACTCAGATTTCTCCCCCATTGTCATCAAATGACCAAAAGGATCAAAACTGAGGACTAACGCCCCTGAAGATAATCATGTTGATGAAGGAGCGCCAACGTTGTTGGGGTCGGTCGTTGAAGTAGGTACTACCGCAGTGTCGTCCAAGTCTTCATGTTCATCAGTGTCGCGCGATGAAGAATAGGAGCTGGCCACCAAAGAAGGAACTTTGACCTTCTTGTATTTCTTCGGAGGAGGTGCAGACCAGTCAAATTCTTCTTGGAGACCCATATTCTTCAAATCATCAGCGCTGTATACTTGAGACAGAACGACCCAGGTGCGGTTGAGGGTTTCATGAAGGTAGTAGTGGTTTTTTTTCACTGCATTGTGTGTTGCAGTCATGTTGTGAAGAATTGAACCAAACTGACGCTTGACCCATTTGTGATTACGATCAACCTTTTGATGAAGACTGAGGAGTAACTCACGATCAGTCATCACCCTGGGTGCTGTGGCTTGAGGATTTTGCTTGGCATTGTTGGCGGCAGTGTCATGTGTGGCAGAGTCATCATTGGGGGAATAAGATGCAGCCTTGCGAAATTGACCATCCAATGGACGAATGCCTTCATCTATCACAGCAGTAGCCTTGCCCTTTTCTTCAGCTGAGGAAAATGTCCTTTTGAGGACTTCAATAGGGGTAAGTAGCTGCAGTGGTTTAGAGTTTCAGCTTTGTAATTGAGTGAAGACCTTGTCCTGATGGATCTCATAATCCATGGCGCGTAAGGCTTCAGCTCAAATGGTGACATAGCAATATTGGCCAGAGTCCTCATGAAGAAATCATGGAAGTTGACGGGAACGCCATGAATGATGTTGAAAAGCATGTTCTTCATGATGCCAACGACTTCTTCATCATTTGAATCGTGGCCTTTGATAGGACTCATAGTCTTCGTCAGAATGCGATAGACGGTGCGAGGCACATACAATAATTCCTTGATGAGGAATTTGGTTCGAGGGGCCTGCCCTGGCTTCAAAGGCTTCATCATCACTTGCATGTAGTGATTGGAAAGCTCAGGTTCGTTGTAAACACAACGTGCATCTTCAAGGGGTGGACTTAGAGGAAGGGTACGAAGCAATTCAGATGCTGGTGCCTTGTAATGGGTGTTCTCAGTCATCCAGTCCAGAACCCATGAGTTCACATCTTCAGAGTTGCCGGTGATGTGCAGTGTTGCGTAGAACTGAAGAATGAGTTCTTCATTCCAATCGCATATGTCAGTGCAAAAATTGAGCAGCCCAGCGTCGTGAAGAACACTGAGGACTGGCATGAAGCACAACATGGACTCCATATCCACGTGAGGAATATGAGCATGATCGAAGACTTTGTCTTTGTTGAAAAGTACTGAGGAATAGAAGTTGGCTTGACTTGCGGTCCAAAAATGCCTCTTCCTTATACGAGCAAAGTCATATGGATTATACTCTATGAAGAACACATGCTCGCCAAAGAAGTCTTCAGCCTTGAACTTTTGTTTCCTTGAGAACGGATCCTTTGGCTTGGGCAGAGGAGTGTTAGTGAGTTGCATCACTACCTCAGGAATCGCGATCTCAGGTTCTTCAGGCTGAGGAATTTCTGGTTCTTCCTCAGGTGCAGTCACCTTTTCATCAGCAGCATCAGTTTCTTCAGCACTAGTGGCTGGAATTTCTTCATGCACAGAAGTAGTGGGATGAGTTTCTTCAGAGCCCAATTGAACCGTTGGTGCAGGAGAGTGAGGGATTTGCTGCAGTGGGGTGAAGAGTGGAGAATTGGGATGCTGACTTTCCCAAAAGTCATCATTCATTACTGGAGTGTTGCTTCCAATGTCCACATCATCATCATTAATTTCTTCAACACCAGCCTCTTCAGCAGTAAACTGAGGCATTGGTGATGAGACAACTGGAGTTGAAGGGATTGTGTCCACTTCAATTTCTTCATCAATCTGCTCTGACGAAGCAGCAGATTGAGTTTCTTCATCAGATCCGCTTGGGATCACATACTCTTTATCAAAAGGAACAAGGTCCTTTGATGGCATGGTTGAAATTGGAACAACATCGATCGGATTCTGAAAAGAGCTGGTCATTGGCTTCATCTTCTTTGGTGCTGAAGATTATGAAGCACTTGATGCTTTCCTTTTCTTCACTGCAGCTCGCTCTGCAGCCTTGGTCTTCTTCACATCTGATGCAGATGGAAGGATAGGAGTTGGTGTAGGCGCAGGTGGAGCTGAGGAATCTGGTTGATTTTCCTCAGGCGCAACTGATGCAGTTGCCCTGACTTTTCCAGTTTCTTCAGGCGCACCACTAGTGGATGCCCTGGCAATTTCTTCAGCGGCTGGAATGGACTCATCAGCCCTGGAACTAGCATTTTCTTCAGCAGCCTGAATATCATCAGCGGTGTTGGCATGTTCTTCAGTTGGCTGAACAGATGCTTCAGCTTGAGGAACTTGTTGTTGCGATGGGGTTGCAACATTTGTGAACCTCTTAGTCAGTTTTACAAACCTGACTTTGGCTCCTTTCCAATCAGCATAGTAGGAGTCAAATTTGTCGCTGAGGGATTTGATTTCAGCCTGCATCTTGACAAGTTCATCAGGTGTCATCTTGACAACATTTTTCTTCAGCTGCTTCTCTTTCCTGTACTGCGATTTCTTGATTTCTCTGGCCCTATCATATTTCCACTTCTCATCTTGGATGAAGTGAGTCAGCATGTGACTTTGACCAGGTGTCAGCTTGAAATCAGGCATAGGTGTGTTGGGATCCCTATGCCAGAGATCAATGTAATCGAGGATCGCCCTTGGATCCAATAGCAGCGGCGCAGGTGTGCCTTTGGCTCTAGCGGCCCTTTCTTGTCGCTCCCTGATGATTTCTGCAAGTTCTTCTTCATCAGCTTCATCTTCGTCAGATGGTACATTGAAGACTACCTACTTCTTCTGAGGACTTGGGCGAGAACCGCATCCAGCAGTAGCCTTTTTCTTCAGCAGAGAGGGTCCAACTGAGGAACTTGGTGCAGCTGAGGAACTTGGTGCAGCTGAGGAACTTGCTGAGACACCAGAGGCAATAGAGATGCCTGCAGTCCTTTGACACGTGGCAAGATGCACAGGTGCTGAGGACTTTGACGGAACTGCTAAGGACTTAGGAGGAGCAGGGGCAGCATGAGGAATTGGTCTTGAAGATTTTGAAGTTTCAGGCCGTGAGGGCATTGCTGAGGAGCTTGGCCGTGAGGGCATTGATGGTGAAGCACTTGGCTTACGCGCAGGCTTCTTTGGCATCGATTTCCTCGGCTTGACAGAGGCCTCAGTGGCAGCAGCAGCAGCAGAATCTTCATTAAATTTCCTCACTGCTTCTCTGGCCTGTCTTGCCAATTTGGCTTGGCGCTTGGCCCATTCTTCAGGAAAATCCTCACCGCGTTTGATGCTAGTGGGATCAGCTTCTCGGCCAGGTGCCAATGGGGCTCTTGGGCATGGAGGATTTAGTGCGAATTTCTTCATGTACTTTGGAGTGACGTATCTGTACTCCCTCCATTCACGTGCCCATCTCCGTTCAATCTTCCGAATGCGCACCTTGCGCTGATTTTTATCTTCCTCAGGAGGTGTGCAGTAATCTTTATAGATGTCCTCAGGGATTTCAAAAGCAGTCATGACCTCAGGCTTCTTTCCTCCTTTCTGCGGCCTTTTACCGTCAGACATTTTCTTCAGTTGAGGAATTTGAACAATTGAGTTCTCTGAAGAAGTATGCAGTTTTTCTTCGAGGAACGCTGCAAACGAGTTAAGTTGATGAGAACCTAATGATTCAGCAGCGGACATGTGTACCTGTGAACAGAGTATAGTTGCGAGGAATTTGGAGAGGTCATATGCGTTCTCAGAGGGTTTTTCAAAAAGAACAAGTTTGAGGAATTTGACCAGATGTGTCTTGAAGAATTTCACTAAGCGCGCTATATCTTAGGTTCCAGAGTTGTATAGATCGAAGATCCACACAATTGAGGAATCTTGAAGAAAATGATGCTTAGGGAAATGAATCAAGAACAGATAACATGTGAGTTGTTTTTGTGTGTGAGGATTTTAAGAATAAAACACCTTTGAGGATTTTGTAGGAAAATTTCGGATCAAAGAGGGCAGTAAAAGTAACTTTTAATTACCCTGAACGAAGAACACGACGAACAGAGAAGTGAAACAGTGACGTTCGTCGGTGTAGATCTTCCACGCCCTAACTTGGCGGAGGAAGACGTCTACGGCGGCGGCGGAGGTGAAGATTTCCGCGGTCGGCGCGAGTACGACGGCGACGAGGTCGAGGCAGTGAAGCTCTTCCTCACCGGCGACGATGGAGTAGCGGCGGCGCTAGGGTTTGAGAAGCTCGAGTGGGAGAGAGAGAGATCGAGCGGAGTAAAAGAAGTGAGGAAGGGGAGAGGGGTATTTATAGAGGCAGTGAAAAACTGTTCAGCCGAGGATTTAGGACGAGCGTGCCCCTGGCCTTTCTCCTTCTCATGAGATGTGTCACCCACGTACTGTGTAGTGGAGATCGTGTTAGATCGTGGGTGAGTAAAATAATGCATCGTGGGATGCGGAACGGTTTGAGCGGCAAAACCAAAAATTTGGATAAGATTAGTTTTAACGTTTCGTTCGCAATTTCTTTAGCTGACAAGGACATAGTGAAGATTTTGAACGAGTTTCAAATAGAACGCACATGAAGAATTTGTGAATAGATTGGATTGAGTATAGCATAGAGGGGGAAGGGTCCGATCACATTCACTTAGCAGAAAAAACCAACTTGAAGAAATAGCTATAAGTGAATGTTGTAGAGGACATAAACTCATATATATATATATATATATATATATATATATATATATATATATATATATATATATATATGTATATATATATATATATATAGCCAATGAAGAAAAACAATGGCATAAGTGAAGATTTTGAACAACTGAGGAATTTCAAAAATGAGGAAAAACTCAAATTGAAGATTTTCAACTTTTGTGGTGGCGTGACCCACCGTATAAGAATGATGATTTCAGACACCGCGTACAATTATCGTAGGGTTCTGAGAATCAAATTCTTCATTAATTTCTTCACACTTAGAGTGTTATTCTTCATTGATTGAAGAAAAACGTTTCTTCATGTGTTGCACATCTAAGTCATCAATTTTGCATAAGTGTTAGGATGAGTGCCTCTTCAAAGTACATTCGAAGACTCTAAGATATTTAGCTCACACCGCAACTTGCTAAATCTCTTCTCATCCAAGGGCTTAGTGAAGATATCAGCTAGTTGTTCTTCAGTCTTCACATGCTCAATATAAATGTCGCCCTTCAACACATGATCACGAAGAAAATGATGACGAATCTGAATGTTCTTTGTCTTCGAGTGCTGAACTGGGTTGTGAGCAATCTTGATGTCACTCTCATTGTCACAGAGGAGAGGCACATTCCTCACGTTGATGCCATAGTCCTTGAGTGTTCGCTTTATCCATAGCAGTTGAGCACAGCAAGAACCAGCAGCAATGTACTCAGCTTCAGCAGTAGATAGTGATACGCAGTTCTGTTTCTTCGAGGACCAACAGACCAAGGATCGTCCGAGGAAATAACAAGTACCAGATGTTGACTTGCGATCCACACGGTCACCAGCATAGTCAGAATCAGAATATCCAATGAGATCAAAATCCGATTCCTTGGGATACCATAATCCTAGTGTTGGTGTGTGAGCTAGATATCGAAGAATATGCTTCACAGCCTTATGGTGTGATTCCTTCGGTGCAGCTTGAAATCGGGCACACATGCAAACACTAAGCATTATATCTGGCCTAGATGCACATAAGTACAATAAAGAGCCAATCATGGAGCGGTATACCTTATGATCGAAGTCAATACCATTTTTATCAGTGCATAGTTGACCATTCGTGGGCATACACTACAGGAATCAGCTACTTTGCCGTCTGCCACGGCAGACGACAAAGGCATGGATGGCTGACGGCAAAGGTCTTTGCCGTCCGCGGCGGACGGCAAAAGGTGACGGCAAAGTAAGCTTTGGCAAAGAGGTACTTTGCCGTCTGCTTCGGGCGGCTGACGGCAAAGGAGCCTTTGCCGTCAGCAGCGGACGACAAAGAGTGCAGATGGTAATAAATGCGCTGTTACTCCGTTAGGTGGTTAACGGCAAGCCTTTGCCGTCCGCCGCTGACGGCAAACTTCGGAAGGCCTTTGCCGTCCGCCGAGTGATGTCAACCGACGTCACTACAAGACAGGCCTTTGCCGTCCGCCACTGTAGGCAAAGTTTTTAATCTTTGCCGTCCGCCGCCGACGGCAAAGCCTTTGCCGTCAGCCACTGTAGGCAAACTGACCAAATTGGTCAGCCTCCCAGGAAGCACAGTTGCCTGCCATGTGGCCTCTTTGCCGTCCGCTGCTGACGGCAAAGAGCCCTTTGCCGTCGGTGGCAGACGACAAAGAGCCTGCATATTGTCTCTTTTTTTCTGTTTTTTTTAATTCAACAATTTTCACAACAAATATATATGACATATATAGATATATTTCCATATCACATATCCAGCACATAAGTTTCATATCACATATCACATATCACATCAGTTTCATCCATACACATTGTTCATACATAAGCAAGTTCCATCCATATACATATTACAATGCAAAGTTTCATCAAGATAGGAAGTTCCATCATAGCAAGCTAGATACAATGCAAAGTTTCATCAAAGGAAAAGCAAGCACTCCATCATAGCAAGCTAGCTTCCATGAAGTGAATGAAATCTGCAAAATGGTAAATAAGAAAGTTAGAAATAGGTGACTAGAACAAGAAGAAGACTAGAACAAGAAGTATATGTCATTTATGACCTAACTTAGGTGGAATGGATCATTTATGAGCTAACTTAGGTGGAATGGATCATTTATGAGCTAACTAAGTTGAAATGGGTTGTTTATGAGCTAACTAACTTGAAATGGGTTGTTTATGAGCTAACTTAGTTGAAATGGATCATTTGTGAGCTAACTTAGTTGAAATGGGTCGTTTATGAGCTAACTAAGGTGAAGGGCATTGTTTTTGAGCTAACTAAGGTGAAATGGATCGTTTTTGAGCTAACTAAGGTGAAATGGATCGTTTTTGAGCTAACTAAGGTGAAATGGGTCGTTTATGAGCTAACTAAGGTGAAATGGATCGTTTTTGAGCTAACTTAGGTGAAATGGATCATTTAAGAGCTAATTTAGGTGAAATGGATCGTTTTTAGCTAACTTAGGTGGAATGGATGGTTTAGGAGATACTCTAGGTAAATTGGGTCATTTTAGAGCTAACTTGGATAAACTGGATCATTTATAAGCTAACCTAGGTAAGATGTGTCATTTTGGAGCTAACCTAGGTGAAATGGGTCATTTTGGAGCTAACCTAGGTGAAATGGGTCATTTTAAAGCTAACGTAGGTAAAATGGATTATTTAGGAGCTAATCTACGTAAAATGGGTCATTTTAGAGCTAACATGGATAAATTGGATCACTTATAAGCTAACTAAGGTAAAATGAGTCATTTTAGAGCTAACTTAGGTAAAATGGATCGTTTATGAGCCAACTAAGTTAATTATGCAATTTTTGACATAAGTAAGCTAAGTACATATCGTTTTAGAGATAACTTAGGTAAAATGGATGGTTTAGGAGCTAATCTACGTAAAATGGGTCATTTTAGAGCTAACTTGGATAAATTGGATCACTTGTAACCTAACTAAGGTAAAATGAGTAATTTTAGAGCTAACTTAGGTAGAATGGATGGTTTATGAGGTCAGTAAGCTTATTAAGTCATTTTGGAGGAAAAGAAGCTAACTCTAGGTCATTATGGTAAGCATATTGGAGGAAATAAAGCTAAGTCTAGGTCTTTATGCATTTGTTAAGCAAAACACTAGAGAAACTTACCGTGATCACGGAGATGTAGGAGCGGGTTGGCTCACGCCGGTAGCTGGAGAAGGAGCGGGCTGGCTCGCGCCGGTAGCTGGAGAAGGATCGTGCGATGTGTTTCTGGAGTTAAGCTGCACCAAAGATCATTTCCAATGTCTCGTTAGCATTATGACACTCAAATGTTAAGACTAGCAAGTAATGTCCATTCAAATTAAACTCACCATGCTCCCAGGAGCAATCACTGGCATCGGCAGATCGGTCTGACCGGACTTCTCGCACACAGACTGCACATTTGGTTTTCACAACAGAGTCATACTAGTTAGTAATGAGACTCAAATGTTAAGACTAGCAAGTAATCTACAGAAGAAACTTACCACAAGGAGCTCATACATGGCCCTTGCCTGCATGTCATTCCGTGCCCTCTCCTCCTCCAACATCTTTGTCGTCCTCTCCTCCAACTCCCGCTGCCTCTCCGCCGCCTCCGCCAGAAGTTTCTCCGTTCTATCTCTCTCACTCTGTATAGCAGCCTGCAACACCACTCACATGACCATTTGTAATCATTGATGGAAGCGCACAAAATGTAATGGAGAAAGATAGCTGAGTACGTATAACTAACCTTGAAGGCGAGTTGGACTGGCCGTTCACGAGGCCTTATCTCAGGAGCGGAGCTCGACCGGCGCGCCTTGATCTCCGGGAGAGTGCTAGGACAACGGATAAGTCCATCTCCCATGGCTATGGAGCCATGGGACCTCCCGCCACCAGATATCATCAGCAGCTCTGTATCAATGGGACCCTGGCTCGGGTTAAAGTCCTCCCCTTTCCTCGCCTTCCCCTGATCTCTATATTGCACGAGCTTGTCGTGGGCGTAGATGTTGGTGAAGTTCTTTGGATCATTGAGGTCAGACGCAGAGAATGCCTTGACTTTCTTGTAAGGGCCAGTGTGGGCCATGGCATACAGGTCGTACACCTCTGGCACCTTATCCGCCTTATTGTAGCGTGCCTGAAAGAGAGAAACAAAGTAAATTAGTAATTAAAGGGCTAAAGCTAGCATGATGAATGAATTGCATGAATCATGAAGCAAACCACATACCCAGTTCCACCCGTACTGAAATAAGTTGGAGCTGCCTTGGTGGTGTGGCACACCTTCCATTTGGGCACGTTTGTCCTTGGCCTCTTTGTGGGTGGCCAGCCATTCTTCTGAGCACCACGCATTGACCAACACCTCCCAACAATCCATCCGATCCGCACACCATCTCGGAGGGGCCTAAGTTAGCAAATAGAAACTTGAGCGCTACGGCTATGAATTACTAAATGAAGGAAGAAAGTACAAGGCCTTAAGAATTACCTTCATGTACTTCTCCTTACTCAAGAACTTATCGCGGCACTCCTGCTTGGGCTTCTTGATACCACGCCCAGCGTAGTAGTCTCGAACAGCCTGCACCCGAACCTCATGCCGTAAGTTCTGAAGTAGGCGCTTGCACTCCTTGTGGATAACATGATCCGCCTCCTCCTCGTATCCCTCCTCACACCTGTAGAATGTCTGCAATCAAATGAGACAATATTGATTAGTATAATTAATAACTAGCTAGTTGAAGATTTTTAATTGTGTAAAGGAGCAATTACCCAAAACTTTCTGATCACGACGTCTGCCGTCGTCTTGCACAAGACACCGTCGATAATCTCACCCGGCGGGGCCGGGGCAGCCAAGTAGTGTTTCCAAGTCAATCCAACCTCTGGAAGCCGACCCTCACCAGGAAACGTGACAAACCCCGGAAAGTTTTGCCGAATCAGAACTCCAAGGACGGAGTTGGGCCGGCGGACACTTTCATGGTGGTCCCAACCCCTGCAGCATGACAAGGCCAACACATCAGTTATTTGAAGAAACGTGAATGCAGATGGTACAAAAAGATTAAATGCACTTACCTCTCGCCATCAGGGAAAATTAACCACCTCTGCTCGCGGGTCGCCGGCACGGACGGGAGCCGTGTAGCACCACGCTGGTAGACGTTGCCCCCCCTCCTCCCCCTCCTCATCAGTCAGCTCCCCGCCATCATCAGCATGGCCACTCGGCTCCCCGCCATCCTCAGGCTGACCCGACCAGGTACCCCATCCAGACGTGTGCTCCTCCGGGGTCTCGTGGGCCCAAGTCTCTTGGGCCGAAGGCCCGTCAACCCGAGGCTCGTGGGCCGAAGACCCGTGGACCGAAGGCTCGTGGACCGGAGTCCGTGCAGCCTCCTCCTCAGACGAGTCCACCCTAGCAGTCACGTGCTCGGGTGAAACAGCTGGGGGCGGCGGCGAGGAAGGCGCCGTAAGAGTCACCCTACCTCCTCTCCCGCGACCACGTGCTCCACCTCCTCTCTTCTTCTTACCTCGCCCCCTTGCATGTGGGGCACGGGAACCTTCCATGCACACACCAGCCAACGAATAGCGCATACGCCGGCAAGTCATGCGTCGAGTACATGTACCAGACACGCATTATGAAGTTCCGTTTGCTAAAGGCGTCGTATGTCTTGAACCCATTATCCCAGGCTTCTTGCAATTCGTCCTTAAGCGGCTGCATGTACACATTCATATTTTTCCCCGGATAGTTGGGTCCTGGAATTATCAACGTCAGGAAAATGTTCTTTCTTTGCATAATCTGTCCGGGGGGGGGGGGGAGATTGAGTGGAAAGACAAATACGGGCCAACAACTGTATTGGGCTGCCGTCATACCAAACACACTGAACCCATCCGTGCTGATGCCGACTCGAGGATGCCTCGGATCTGCCGCTTTGTCAGCATGTAATTCATCAAACTTTTTCCACGCAACACCATCCGATGTGTGTACCATCATCAGATTCCCATCTGCATCTAGTTCGGTTCTTTTGCCTGTTTTATGCCATGTCATCTGTCTGGCCGTCTCTTCGACCATGAAAAGACGTTGAAGTCTTGGTATGATTGGCATATACCGAAGAACACTAACGGGGATTTTGGTCTGTGTCTTCTAACCCATACCGTTGTCTACCACAATATACCTGGAAGACTTGCAAATGGGACAATAGTTCAAGTCCGCATAGTCAAGCCTAAATAAGGCACATCCTTTCTCACATGCATGTATCTTCTCATAGGGCATCTTCAGTGCACGGAGGATTTTGTCCGACTGGTACAGGTTTGCAGGCATTACATGGCCTTTGGGTAGAAAGCGTCCAAATATTGTCATAATTGCGCCATAGCATTCTCTGCCCAAGTTGAACTGAGCCTTTAGAGCCATTACTTGTGAGATGGCATCCAACTGACAAAGCTCAGTGTGCTCGTGGAGCGGACATTTTGAAGACTCCAACATTTCATTGAAGGCCTTTGCAGATTCCTCCATCTCCTCGTCCGAATCCCGAGCATCATCATAGGCTTGCACCATGTTTTCCATCCCGGTACCATGCTCGTCGGTGCGACGATGATCCACCTCAGCTCGGTCACGTTGGGCAGACTCACCATGAAATGTCCACACCGTATAATCGGGCGTAAAGCCACTCTTCTGCAGGTGTTTGCCCATTTCGGCCTCTGTCTTCATTTCCCAATTGCCGCACCGGAAACAGGGGCACCAGGTTTTCTTTTGGCCATTTGCAAATGCGGCTTGCACAAACCCCTTGGTTTTTGTGAACCATTCAGGGCTCCATTCGTTCTGACCAGTGTGACCGGTATACATCCACGCACGGTCACTCATCTTGACTTTCAGAGCTACTGGACACACAACAATTATATATGTAATTCACCATGTATATATTCATCAGTTGATCTACTTTGTCAATTTTATTATGTCCATGCAACCTACACTCTAATAGGTAATGATAGGTCCTAATCCCACCCGTTTATGTGTAGATTGGGTTCATTTTCCCATGCTATGCTCCGGATCCGACGCAAAATTTCGGCAGCACCTCCCCGCTGTTCTCCTGATACACGTCTCTGCAATAAACAGAGAGGATGTGTACCTGGAGAACAACAGGGGAGGCACAGACGAAATTTATGCGTCGGATCCGGAGCAAAGCATATGGGAAAACGAACCCAATCTACACATACTCGGGCTGTCCATGGATAGCGTTGGACAATTCGAAAGAATCAAGGTTATAAATATGCAAATGCATGCATATTTATAACTATGACACTTTCGAACGGGAGACACATATTAGTTACGCATACTGATGATTCAAGACACACACATATATATATATATAGCTAGCTATCAAGTTTCATCGGAATAGAGCAAATAATTAATGGGGGAGGAGGACATGTCATTTGTGCTCACCCACGAATGAAGGGGCAGAGCTCGTCAGACGCACGGCGAGGTCGTCGAACACCAAACCTCGCAGCGATGAAACAACTGCACATTTAAAACTACCCGGTCAACACAATTATATACGATGTTTTTCATAACAAAATCGAAGAATATATGACCTAACTAATAATTCACAAATATATGACCCCGTCGGCCTCTGGAAGGCCAAAGAACACCTTTTCGGGAGGTGTCGGGGGTCGGGGTGCCGTGTCGGTGTCGGGGTGCCGTGTCGGGGTCGAGGTGCTGTTTCGGGGTCGGGGGGTCGGGGTGTCGTGTCGGGGTCGGGGTGTCGGGGTCAGGGGGTCGGTTGTCGGGGTGTGGTGTCAGGGTCGGGGTGTCGGGGTGTGGTGTTGGGGTTGGGGGGTCAGGGGGTCAGGTGTCGCGGGGTCGGGGTCGGGTGTCAGGGTGTCGGGGTGTCGTGTCGGGGTCGGGGTGTGGTGTCAGGGTGTCGGGGGTCGGGGTCGGGGTGTCGGGCCGGGGTGTCGGGGTGGCGTGTCGAGGTCGGGGTGTCGGGGTCGGGGTGTCGGGGGTCGGGGTCGGGGTGTCAGGCCGGGGTGTCGTGGTCGGGGTGACGGGGGTCGGTGTCGGGGGTCGGGGGTCAGGGTCGGGGTGTCGGGCCCGGGTGTCGGGGGTGGCGTGTCGCGGTCGGGGTGTCGGGGGTCGGGGTCGGGCTGTCGTGCCGGGGTGTCGGGGTGGCGTGTCGGGGTCTTCTTCTTCTTCTTCTTCTTCTTCTACTTCTTCTACTTCTTTTCTACTTCTTCTTTTTTCATCTTTTTTCTAACTTCTTTTCTTTTCTTCCTTTCTTCTTCTTCTACTTCTTTTGTTTTCTTCTTCTTCTACTTCTTCTACTACTTCTACTTCTTATAAGTCTTTTCTAACACTAACACTAACACAATCTAGCACTAACAATTAAATAGCAAAAAAAATGAAAAAACAGAAAGAAAAAAAAGTAGTCCCTCACCGGAGCAATGGGACGGTCGGCGGGGGCGGTGACAGGGGGGGGGGCGCCGGGCGGCGGGAGCAGTGGCGGGGGCGGCGCCGGGCGGCGGGAGCAGTGGTGGGGGCGGCGCCGGGCGGCGGGTGGGGGGGGGGGGCGGGGGCGGCGCCGGGCGGCGGGAGCAGTGGTGGGGGCGGCACCGGGCGGCGGGAGCAGTGGCGGGGGCGGCGCCGGGCTTCTGGGGCGGCGCCGGGCGGCGGGTGGGGGGGGGGGGGCGGGGGCGGCGCCGGGCGGCGGGTGGGGGGGGGGGCGGGGGCGGCCGGGCGGCTGGTGGGGCGGGGGCGGGGCGTGTGTGGGGGCGGCGGCGGGGGCGGGGGCGGCGGTGGGTGCGGGGCGTCGGGGAGAGAGAGATGGAGAGAACAGATCGAGTAACGGGCAGGGGGATGGGGCCGTTAGGTAGGCCCTTCTTTGCCGTCCGCCTATCTTTGCCGTCCGCTAGCGGACGGCAAAGAGGTGGGGCGTTAAGTTTTTTCTAAACGGGCGGGGGGTGGGGGCCACCTCTCTCTTTGCTGTCAGCCAGCGGACGGCAAAGTTTCTTTGCCGTCAGCTGGCTGACGGCAAAGAGCCGGCTGATGGCAAAGGCCTGTTTTACCATCTGCCATTTCTTTGTCGTCCGCTTTTCGGTAGCTGATGGCAAAGAGCTTCTTTGCCGTCTGCTAGCCGATGGCAAAGAGCTGGCAGATGGCAAAGTAGCTGATTCCAGTAGTGATAGGAATTTTCATGCCTTTGCAATCTTGCATGCCGAATTTCTTCAGGACATCCTTGAGGTATTTCTCCTGAGATATGAATATGCCATTGCGCTGTTGACGAATTTGAAGACCTAAGAAGTATTTCAACTCTCCCTTCATAGACATTTGATATTCTTCACTCATCATATAGGCAAATTCATCACTATAACGTTGGTCAGTACAGCCAAAGATGATATCATCAACATATATTTGGCACACAAACAGTTTACCATCATAAGATTTAGTAAAGAGAGTAGGATCGAGTGAACCGGGTGTGAAGCCTTTCTTCATGAAGAATTCCTTCAATGTATCATACCACGCCCGTGGGGCCTGCTTGAGGCCATAGAGGGCCTTGTTAAGTCTGAAGACTTTGTCAGGATGTTTTGGATCTTCAAAACCTGGGGGTTGAGCAACATATACTTCTTCCTCAAGCTTACCATTGAGGAATGCACTTTTCACATCCATTTTATATAAGATGATATCATGATGGTTAGCATAAGCAAGTAATATGCGAATAGCTTCAAGTCTAGCAACAGGTGCAAAAGTTTCATCGAAATCTACTCCTTCAACCTGTGTGTAGCCTTGAGCTACTAGTCGTGCCTTATTCCTCACCACAACACCATTTTCATCTTGCTTGTTACGGTAGATCCACTTTGTGCCAATGATGTTATGCTTGCGAGGATCGGGACGATTGACCAGTTCCCAGACGTTGTTGAGCTTGAATTGATGTAATTCTTCTTGCATGGCCTGAATCCACTCAGGCTCTAGAAATGCTTCATCTACCTTAGCGGGCTCTGTGATAGAGACAAAAGCAAAGTGCCCACAAAAGTTAGATACATGTGAAGCTTTTGAGCGGGTGAGAGGACCTGGTGCTGTGATGTCATCGATGATCTTCTCCACTTGCACTTCTCTTGCAACGCGAGGATGAGCTGGTTGTCGTTGAGGAATTTGATCAGCATTTTCTTCAGCATCAATTTCCTCAGCATTTTCTTCAGGTGCATCAGCTCGACGTTCTTCATGTTCTGGAATGAATTCTTCAGCAGTTTCTTCAGTAGGAACGACATCTTCAGTAGCCTTGTGCTTGATAGAATCCTCAGGTGCTAGTTCATCTAACACAGAAGGCAGGTGCTCTCTTTGCGAGCCATTAGTTTCATCGAACCGCACATCTACAGTTTCAACAGTCTTGTGAAGAACATTGTTGAAGACATTGTAGGTGTGCGAGTCCTTTCCGTAACCAAGCATAAAACCTTCATGTGCTTTCGGTGCAAATTTAGAGTTGTGATGAGGATCTCTAATCCAGCATTTAGCACCGAAGACTTTGAAATAACTCACATTGGGTTTCTTGTCAGTGAGGAGTTCATAGGCAGTCTTCTTGAAGAATTTGTGAAGATATACTCTGTTGATGATGTGGCACGCAGTATCAATTGCATCAACCCAGAAACGACGAGGGGTTTTGTACTCATCGAGCATAGTGCGAGCCATCTCAGTAAGAGTCCTGTTTTTGCGCTCCACGACGCCATTCTGTCGAGGAGTATAAGGAGCTGATAACTCATGAGTAATACCAAGTTCACCAAGATATTCATTGAGGCCCGAATTCTTGAACTCAGTGCCATTGTCACTCCTGATGTGCTTGATCTTCACACCAAAGTTGGTTGAAGCTCTCAAGGAAAATCGTTTGAAGACTTCCTGCACTTCAGTTTTGTATGAGACAAGGTGTACCCATGTGTAACGAGAGTAATCATCAACAATAACAAAGCCATATTGAGATGCTTCATTTGAAATAGAGGAATAGTGATTAGGACCGAAGAGATCCATGTGAAGCAATTCGAATGGACGAGTGGTGGTCATGATAGTCTTTGCTGGATGCTTGGCCTTGGTCATCTTTCCAGCTTCACAGGCACCTCATAAGTGATCCTTGAGGAATTTGACATTCTCAATGCCAATGACATGCTTCTTCTTCGCAAGCGTGTTCAAATTCCTCATGCCTGCATGACCGAGTCGTCGATGCCATAGCCATCCTTCTGAAGCTTTTGCAAGTAGGCACACGGCTGGTTGTGAATCTGCAGAGAAATCAACAATATACAAGTCTCCTCTCCTAAAGCATTCGAAGACTTTGGATTTGTCAGCTTCCATAATCACAACACAACGATATTTGCCAAAGACAACAACCATATCAAGATCACAAAGCATTGAGACAGACATAAGGTTGTATCCTAAGGACTCAACAAGCATGACTTTGTCCATGTGTCGATCCTTGGTGATAGCAACTTTACCTAGACCCAATACCTGACTTTTGCTCTTGTCAGCGAAGATGATATGCTTCAGATGTGATGATGATAAGGGAGCATCCATCAACAGATTTCGGTCACCAGTCATGTGATTTGTACATCCACTATCAAGGACCCACTCAGTGGCTTTGGGTTGATCATCCTGCAGATGAATTAGTGCAACTTACGAACTCATATACTTCAGCAGTGAAGAATATGATATCAATTCATCAGATCAATTTCATCAAGTAGTAAGACAGATAGAGCAGAGGGAGGACGTGTGAAATGAAGGTTCATTTCATCATGGTTAGCCTGCGTCCTTTCAGGCACTTTGTCAGGTCCCCAGCAAATTCTTCAGACGTTTACGCACGTCTGGAGACCTGACCCTACAGAAGAGATTAGTTCTTTTTCTTCACCACCCACATCTGAAGGGGTGGCAAAGAATTCATCACTCTGCGAGCTCCATAAGAGAATGGTGGCATAGCGGCCAAACCATTTCGTTTCATATAAGAGGGGTTAGGGTAAGCATATGAATAAGCAGATAAATTCTTCGAGGACTTATGAACATAATGATTAGAAGAATAATGCTCTTATTCATATCCCTTGGCTCTTCCCTGCGAAATAGAGTTGTTAGCATGATGATGTTCATATGAGGACTTTGATCCTTTTGAGGAATTTGATCCTCGTGAGGAATTTGGTCCGTATGAGGACTTGGATCCATATGAAGAATTTGGTCTATATGAAGAATTTGATCTGGGGTTCCTATTCTTCACAGGTGGTGTCATGATGACATTCACCTGAAGACTTTCAAGGCACCTTTTGGGAACCCAGATTTTCTTCATGGGGGAACCGTTCCTGCAGTTAGTGCCAACATATCTAGCAAATACTTGACCATTCTGATTTTTGAACAGTTTATAATTGGAGTCAAATGACTCATCAGAAGAATGAGAATATTCACATGTATAGCCAGATAAATTAGATGGGTCAACTGGAGGTCCATTTGCAGCAACCCATGAGGTTTTGGGATACTGCTCAGGCTTCCAATATGTACCATCAGCATTGAGTTTCCTCTCAAAGGCAATACCCTCTTTCCTAGGGTTTCTGTTGAGGATCTGCTTTTTAAGCACATCACAAAGAGTCTGATGCCCTTTGAGGCTTTTGTACATGCCTGTCATGTACAATTCCTTCAGCCCTGCATCGTTAGTGATACTAGCAATGTCCTCAAATGAGGAATTAGTGATAGCAGAGGCAGGTGAAGAATTTGTAACATTAGAAGCATTTGAACATTCAGGTGAAGAATTAGCAGATTCTCGTTCAATGCATTTCAAACAGGGAGGAATGAATTCTTCCTGAGCAGCGCTGATTTGTTGAGCAAGTAATGAATCGTGCTCCTTCTGAAGATCTTCATAACTCACTCTTATCTTCTCAAGATCGGACAAGAGAGAGTTATGCTGATCTTGAAGGGATTCATACTTTGAATGAAGTCTCTGAAGACTTTCAGCCAAAGCTGTTGATTGATCCATTTCTTCACCCAACATATCATTGCTCTTACTAAGCATGTTGTTAGCCCTTTCCAAAGCTCTTTGTTGTTTAGCAGCAAGTGAGGCAAGTTTGACATAACTGGGTCCAAATTCATCACCAGATTCATCATCACTTGATTCAGACAGATAGCATTCAGTTACCTGTTCACCATCTGCCAAGAGACATGGTGAGGAAGATGATGATTCTGGTTCAAATGTCATTGACTTGAGAGATTCCTTAAAGTCCTCGAACCAAGGATCGTGACAGGTTCGATGGCCTTCATAGACATCAGAGAGGCGGTCCCAGATAAGCTTCGCATGATCGAGGTGCATGACGTTCCTGAACTGATTTCGAGACAGACAGGAGCAGATGACGTCCTTCGCCGTGAGGTTGAGAAGGGTGTACTTGCGAATGTCATCAGCTTCCGCCGTCTTGCATAGATCGGTCAGACCAATCTCCGTGACGGTCCACATCTCGCTGTTCATTACCATGAGACGCTTCTTCATCATGGCCTTCCATTTGGGATACTCATGACCGTCAAAGATGGGGCATGTCACTTTCTTCATATCTGCAGTCGACATAACTAAAACTCCAGGAGGTTAAACCAAAATCACACATAACAAGGGAGTACCTTGCTCTGATACCAATTGAAAGTGCGTTATATCAACTAGAGGGGGGTGAATAGGCGATTTTTATGAAATTCTTCACTGAGGAATTTGCTAGTGAAGAAATTCCTTAGCGAATAACTACTAGCAGCGGAATAAGTACTCAGAAGTAAACATAGCAGAATACATGCATGATCATCATAATGAAATGAAGACAAACACAGAGTACAGAAAGCGTAAACACAGGATAGCACAAGATGAAGACAAACAGACTGAAGAAATTGAACTGAGGAAATTGAGAAAGTCTTGAGTCAAAGTCTTCAAACACAGATATGAACAAACACACAACACAGTAATGAGGAAATGAAAGTGTTGAGGAAATAGAACCAGTAAGCTTGGTGAAGACAATGATTTGGTAGACCAGTTCCAACTGTTGTCTCAGTTGTACATCTGGTTGGAGCGGCTGAGTATTTAAACTCGAGGACACCTAGTCCTAGACACACAGTCCTCACCGTATTCTCCTTGAACTAAGGACACACAGTCCTCGTCCAATCACTCGTGGTAAGTCTTCAGGTGACTTCCGAACCTTGACAAACTCGGTCACTCGGCGATCCACAATTCCTCTTGGATGCTCTAGACCATGACGCCTAACCGTCTGGAAGAAGCACAGTCTTCAAAGGTAACAAGCGTCGGATCCACGTAGGATCAATCTCTTCAGTGATGCTCAATCACTTTGGGTTTGTAGGTATTTGGGTTTGGGTTTGGATTTTCCTCACTTGATGATTTTCGCTCAAAGTCCTCGGAGGATGGGTTGCTCTCAAATGACAAGTGTCAAGTTCTCTCGGAGCATCCAACCAGCTAGTGGTTGTAGGGGGCGGCTATTTATAGCGTAGGGAGCAGCCCGACATGATAAGACATAAATGCCCTTCAATGATATGACCGTTAGGTGGATAAGATATTTTGGGACAGTTGGCACGCAGCACAGCAACGGTCGGAAATTTGACTCTCAAATTCCTCAGGGCTATCATGTTCCTCACAATGTAGGCAATCCGCACTGGCGAATTCCTAACTCCTCAGTCAGAGCAAAGTCCTCAGTGACCAGAAGAACTGCGTCTCTGTCACTGAAGAAATTGACTGAACTGTATGAGATTTCCAATGGCTTCACTCGAAGGGATTGGTAGGTGTAGGATTTGAGTTGAGCATCACATGGAAATTTCTCCTTAGTATTTCCTCGACCCCCTTTAACAGTACGGTGTTTCCTATGACTCAAGAAAGAGAAAATGAAACTACGAAAACAAAAGTTTTCACGCTTCATGTTCCTCGAATGAATACCAAGTCTTCAAGGTCACACCAATTTCTTCACTTTCAAAGTCTCCAGAAAGTCTTCAGAATATCAAAGTCTTCACTTGAAGAACTTCATTTTTAGGGGTCGACTTTCTCTGTAAATATCAAACTCCTCATAGACTTATAGACCTGTGTACACTCATAAACACATTAGATCCTTAACCTATAAGTCTTTAATACACCAAAATCACTAAGGGGCACTAGATGCACTTACACTTATGTTCTATTACGGGCTCGATTTCCACGATCTAACTCCAGATTCCATCCTTCACATCTCGTCGTTTATCGTCGTGTGTGAGGCCTTCCTCCGCATCACCCAACACTTCGGCTTATGGCTCAAGACCTTCAATGTGAAGCCGAAGATGATCGATGGGCGACACGCAGAATGCGGAGGTGCCACAATAAGCAAAGGCGCCGATGCTCCATGGCCAGAGGGCTCCTTCCCGGAGATGTCCAACTTATGGCAGCGGGAGTGGTTTTACATCACAGCTCCCCGAAGTACGAAGTGGGTAGCTGCCCCCGCCTTCCGCTCGGGCCCCCCGCCACAACTGGCGTCATGGGTCAACAAGGGGCTGGACTGGGGGCCAGTTAATGACGTGCTGCTACCTCTTGAGCACTGTGTTGGTTTTCCCTTGAAGAGAAAAGGGTGATGCAGCAAAGTAGCGTAAGTATTTCCCTCAGTTTTTGAGAACCAAGGTATCAATCCAGTCGGAGGCTACGCGCGAGTCCCTCGCACCTACACAAACAAATAAATCCTTGCAACCAATGCGATAAGGGGTTGTCAATCCCTACACGGTCACTTACAAGAGTGAGATCTCATAGATAAGATAAGATAATATTTTTGGTATTTTTATGATAAAGATGCAAAGTAAAATAAAAGGCAATGAAAATAGCTAAGTGTTGGAAGATTAATATGATGGAAGATAGACCCGGGGGCCATAGGTTTCACTAGTGGCTTCTCTCAAGAGCATAAGTATTTACGGTGGGTGAACAAATTACTATTGAGCAATTGATAGAACTGAGCATAGTTATGAGAATATCTAGGTATGATCATGTATATAGGCATCATGTTCGAGACAAGTAGACCGACTCCTGCCTGCATCTACTACTATTACTCCACACATCGACCGCTATCCAGCATGCATCTAGAGTATTAAGTTCATAAGAACAGAGTAACACTTTAAGCAACGTGACATGATGTAGAGGGATAAATTCATGCAATATGATAAAAAAACCATCTTGTTATCCTCGATGGCAACAATACAATACGTGCCTTACTGCCCCTACTGTCACTGGGAAAGGACACCGCAAGATTGAAACCAAAGCTAAGCACTTCTCCCAATGCAAGAAAGATCAATCTGGTAGGCCAAAACAAACTGATAATTCGAAGAGACTTGCAAAGATAACCAATGATACATAAAAGAATTCAGAAGATTCAAAGATTGTTCATAGACAAACTTGATCATAAACCCACAATTCATCGGTCTCAACAAACACACCGCAAAAGAAGATTACATCGAATAGATCTCCACAAGAGAGGGGGATAACATTGTATTGAGATCCAAAAGAGATAAGAAAGCCATCTAGCTAATAACTATGGACCCGAAGGTCTGAGGTAAACTACTCACACATCATCGAAGAGGCTATGGTGTTGATGTAGAAGCCCTCCGTGATCGATGCCCCCTCCGGCGGAGCTCGGGAACAGGCCCCAAGATGGGATCTCGTGGGTACAGAAGGTTGCGGCAGTGGAATTAGGTTTTTGGCTCCGTCTCTGGTAGTTTGGGGGTACGTAGGTATATATAGGAGGAAGGAGTACGTCGGTGGAGCAACGTGGGACCCACGAGGGTGGAGGGCGCGCCCCCTACCTCGTGGCTTCCTGATGGCTTTCTTGACGTAGGGTCCAAGTCCTCTGGATCATGTTTGTTCCGAAAATCACGTTCCCGAAGGTTTCATTCCGTTTGGACTCTGTTTGATAATCTTTTTCTGCGAAACTCTGAAATAGGCAAAAAACAGCAATTCTGGGCTGGGCCTTGGGTTAATAGGTTAGTCCCAAAAATAATATAAAAGTGTATAATAAAGCCCAATAATGTCCAAAACAGAATATAATATATCATGGAGCAATAAAAAATTATAGATATGTTGGAGATGTATCAAGCATCCCCAAGCTTAATTCCTGCTCGTCCTCGGGTAGGTAAATGATAAAAACAAAATTTTTGATGTGGAATGCTACTAGGCACAATTTCAATGTAATTCTTCTTAATTGTGGTATGAATATTCAGATCCGAAAGATTCAAGATGAAAGTTTAATATTGACATAAAAATAATAATACTTCAAGCATACTAACTAAGCAATCATCTCTTCTCAAAATAACATGGCTAAAGAAAGTTATCCCTTCAAAATCATATAGTCTGGCTATGCTCTATCTTCACCACACAAAGTTTTTAAATCATGCACAACCCCGATGACAAGCCAAGCAATTGTTTCATACTTTTGATGTTCTCAAACTTTTTCAATCTTCACGCAATACATGAGCATGAGCCATGGACATAGCACTATATGTGGAATAGAATGGTGGTTGTGGAGAAGACAAAAAAGGAGTAGATAGTCTCACATCAACTAAGCGTATCAGCGGGCTATGGAGATGCCCATCAATAGATATCAATGTGAGTGAGTAGGGATTTCCATGCAACGGATGCACTAGAGCTATAAGTATATGAAAGCTCAACAAAACAAACTAAGTGGGTGTGCATCCAACTCGCTTGCTCACGAAGACCTAGGGAATTTTGACGAAGCCCATCATTGGAATATACAAGCCAAGTTCTATAATGAAAAATTCCCACTAGTATATGAAAGTGACAAAATGAGAGACTCTCTTACATGAAGATCATGGTGCTACTTTGAAGCACAAGTGTGGTAAAAGGATAGTAACATTGTCCCTTCTCTCTTTTTCTCTCATTTTTTTATTTGGGCCTTTTCTTCACTTTTTTATGGCCTCTTTTTTCTTTTCTTTTTTTATTTTGTCCGGAGTCTCATCCCGACTTGTGGGGGAATCATAGTCTCCATCATCCTTTCCTCACTTGGGACAATGCTCTAAAAATGATGATCATCACACTTTTATTTACTTACAACTCATAAATTACAACTCAATACTTAGAACAAAATATGACTCTATGTGAATGCCTCCGGCGGTGTACCGGGATATGCAATGAATCAAGAGTGACATGTATGAAAAATTATGAACGGTGGCTTTGCCACGAATACTATGTCAACTACATGATCATGCAAAGCAATATGACAATGATGGAGCATGTCATAATAAACGAAACAGTGGTAAGTTGCATGGCAATATATCTAGGAATGGCTATGGAAATGCCATGATAGGTAGGTATGGTGGTTGTTTTGAGGAAGGTTTATGGTGGGTGTATGATACTCGCAAAAAGTGCGCGGTATTAGAGAGGCTATCAATGGTGGAAGGAATAAGGTGCATATAATCCATGGACTCAACATTAGTCATAAAGAACTCATGTACTTATTGCAAAAATCTACAAGTTACCAAAGCAAAGTATTACGCGCATGCTCCTAGGGGGATAGATTGGTAGGAAAAGACCATCGCTCGTCCCCGACCGCCACTCATAAGGAAGACAATAAATAAATAAATTATGCTCCGACTTCATCACATAACGGTTCACCATACGTGCATGCAACGGGAATCACAAACTTTAACACAAGTATCTCTCAAATTCAGAACTACTCAACTAGCATGACTCTAATATCATCGTCTTTATATCTCAAAACAATTATCAAGCATCAAACTTTTCTTAGTATTGAACACACTCATAAGAAAGTTTTTACTAATCTTGTATACCTAGCATATTAGGATTTTTAAGAATTTACCATGCTATTTAAGACTCTAAAAATAATGTAAGTGAAGCATGAGAGATCAACAGTTTATATAAAACAAATCCACTACCGTGCTCTAAAATATATAAGTGAAGTACTAGAGCAAAACTATATAACTCAAAAAATATAAGTGAAGCACATAGAGTATTCTAATAATTTCCGAATCATGTGTCTCTGTCTCAAAAGGTGTGTACAGCAAAGATGATTGTGGCAAACTAAAAAGCAAAGACTCAAATCATACAAGACGCTCCAAGCAAAACAAATATCATGTGGTGAATAAAAATATAGCTCCAAGTAAAGTTACCGATGGAAGTAGACGAAAGAGGGGATGCCTTCCGGGGCATCCCCAAGCTTTGACTTTTTGGTGTCCTTAGATTATCTTGGCGGTGCCATGGGCATCCCCAAGCTTAGTCTCTTGCCACTCCTTGTTCCATAGTCCACCAAATCTTTCACCCAAAACTTGAAAACTTCACAACACAAAACTCAGCAGAAAATCTCGTGAACTTCGTTAGCGAAAGAAAACAAAAGACCACTTCAATGTACTGTAATGAACTCATTCTTTATTTATATTGGTGTTAAACCTACTGTATTCCAACTTCTCTATAGTTTATAAACTATTTTACTAGCCATAGATTCATCAAAATAAGCAAACAACACACGAAAAATAGAATCTGTCAAAAACAGAACAGTCTGTAGTAATCTGTAACTAACGAAACTTCTGGAACTCCAAAAAATCTACCAAAATAGGAAGACCTAGACAATTTGTTTATTGATCAGCAGCAATTGGAATCAATATTTTATCACGTTCTGCTGATTTTTAATAATTGTTTTCGTGAATAGAAAGTTTCTGGAATTTTCTGCAAGATCAAATAACTATCATCCAAGAAGATCCTATAGCTTAAACTTGGTACAAACACTAATTAAAGCATAAAAATACATCTAACCAGAGGCTAGAACAAATATTTATTCCTAAACAGAAGTAAAAAGCAAAAAAAACAAAAAATAAAATTGGGTTGCCTCCCAACAAGCGCTATCATTTAACGCCCCTAGCTTGGCATAATAGCAAGGATAGATCTAGGTATTGCCATCTTTAGTAGGCAATCCATAAGTGTGTCTCATAATAGATTCATAAGGTAATTTTATTTTCTTTCTAGGGAAGTGTTCCATGCCCGTCCTTAACGGAAATTGGAATCTAATATTCCCTTCCTTCATATCAATAATTGCACCAATCGTTCTAAGGAAAGGTCTACCAAGAATAATAGGACATGAAGGATTGAAATCTATGTCAAGAACGATAAAATCTACGGGCACATAGTTCCTATTTGCAACAATAAGAACATCATTAATTCTTCCCATGGGTTTCTGAATAGTGGAATCCGCAAGGTGCAAGTTTAGAGAGCAATCATCAAATTCAGAGAAACCTAGCAAATCGCACAAAGTTTTTGGAATCGTGGAAACACTAGCACCCAAATCACACAAAGCATAGCATTCATGATCCTTAATTTTAATTTTAATAGTAGGTTCCCACTCACCATATAGTTTTCTAGGGATAGAAACTTCCAACTCAAGTTTTTCTTCATAAGATTGCATCAAAGCATCAACGATATGTTTGGTAAAGGTTTTATTTTGACTATAAGCATGAGGAGAATTTAGCACGGATTGCAACAAGGAAATACAATCTATCAAAGAGCAATTATCATAAATAATTTTCTTGAAATAAAATAGTGGGTTCATTAATATCTAATGTTTTGATCTCTTCAATCCCACTTTTATCAATTTTAGCACCAAGATCTAGAAACTCTGAATTGTTGGAACGCCTTCTAGGTAAAGGTGGATCATATTCAGTCCCATCATTATCAAGATTCATATTGCAAAACAAAGATTTAATAGGGTACACATCAATAACTTTTAGATCTTCATTTTCATAGGAATTAGAGGAACACGCTCTTATAAAGCAATCTTTCTTAGCACGCATCCTATCGGTTCTTTCTTTGCACTCGTCAATGGAAATTCTCATGGCGTTGAGAGACTCATTGATATCATGCTTAGGAGGAATAGATCTAAGTTTCAAAGAATCAACATCAAGAGAAATTCTATCAACGTTCCTAGCCAATTCATCAACTTTAAGCAATTTTTCTTCAAGCAAAGCATTGAAATTCTTTTGTGAATTCATAAATTCTTTAACACTAGTCTCAAATTCAGAAGGTATCTTATTAAAATTTCCATAAGGATTGTTGTAGGAATTACCATAATCATTAGAGGAATTACTAGGATAAGGCCTAGGATTAAAGTTTCCTCTATACGCGTTGTTACCAAAATTATTCCTACCAACAAAATTCACATCCATAGATTCATTATTATTCTCAATCAAAGTAGACAAAGGCATATCATTAGGATCAGAAGAAACTCTTAGTAGCAAATAATTTCATAAGTCCATCCATCTTTCCACTCAAAACATTTATTTCTTCTATCGCATGCACTTTTTTACTAGTAGATCTTTCAGTGTGCCATTGAGAATAATTAACCATAATATTATCTAGGAGTTTAGTAGCTTCTCCTAAAGTGATTTCCATAAAAGTGCCTCCCGCGGCCGAATCTAAAAGATTTCTAGAAGAAAAATTCAGTCCGACATAAATTTTTGTATAATCATCCACAAATTCAAATCATGAGTAGGGCAATTACGTATCATTATTTCCATCCTCTCCCAAGCTTGTGCAACATGTTCATGATCAAGTTGCTTAAAATTCATAATATCGTTTCTAAGAGAGATAATCTTAGTGGGAGGAAAATACTTAGAGATAAAAGCATCTTTGCACTTATTCCAAGAATCAATACTATTTTTAGGCAAAGACGAAAACCAAGCTTTAGCACGATCTCTAAGTGAAAAAGGAAATCGCTTCAATTTAACAATATCATTGTCAACATCTTTCTTATTTTTCATATCACACAAATCAACGAAGATATTTAGATGAGTAGCGACATCTTCACTAGGAAGGCCGGCGAATTGATCTTTCATGACAAGATTCAACAAAGCAGAATTGATTTCACAAGATTCAGTATTGGTAAGAGGAGCAATCGGAGTGCTAAGGAAATCATTATTGTTGGTATTGGTAAAGTCACATAATTTAGTATTATCTTGAGCCATCGTGATAAACAAGCAATCCAACACACGAGCAAACAAGAAGCTAGCGAGAAAAAGGCAAACGAAAAAGAGAGGGCGGATAAAACGGCAAGGGTGAAGTGGGGGCGAGGAAAACGAGAGGCAAATGGTAAATAATGTAATGCGGGATATAAGGGTTTGTGATGGGTACTGGGTATGTTGACTTTTGCGTAGACCTCCCCGGCAACGGCGCCAGAAATCCTTCTTGCTACCTCTTGAGCACTGCGTTGGTTTTCCCTTGAAGAGGAAAGGGTGATGCAGCAAGGTAGCATAATTATTTCCCTCAGTTTTCGAGAACCAAGGTATCAATCCAGTAGGAGGCTATGCGCGAGTCCCTCGCACCTACACAAACAAATAAATCCTCGCAACCAACGCGATAAGGGGTTGTCAATCCCTACACGGTCACTTACGAGAGTGAGATCTGATAGATAAGATAAGATAATTTTTTTGGTATTTTTATGATAAAGATGCAAAGTAAAATAAAAGGCAATGAAAATAGCTAAGTGTTGGAAGATTAATATGATGGAAGATAGACTCGGGGGCCATAGGTTTCACTAGTGGCTTCTCTCAAGAGCATAAGTATTTACCGTGGGTGAACAAATTACTGTTGAGCAATTGATAGAATTGAGCATAGTTATGAGAATATCTAGGTATGATCATGTATATAGGCATCACGTCCGAGACAAATAGACCGACTCCTGCCTGCATCTACTACTATTACTCCACACATTGACCGCTATCCAACATGCATCCAGAGTATTAAGTTCATAAGAACAGAGTAACGCTTTAAGCAAGATGACATGATGTAGAGGGATAAATTCATGCAATATGATAAAAACCCCGTCTTGTTATCCTCGATGGCAACAATACAATACGTGCCTTGCTGCCCCTACTGTCACTGGGAAAGGACACCACAAGATTGAACCCAAAGCTAAAGATCAATCTAGTAGGCCAAACCAAACTGATAATTCAAAGAGACTTGCAAAGATAACCAATCATACATAAAAGAATTCAGAAGATTCAAATATTGTTCATAGATAAACTTGATCATAAACCCACAATTCATCGGTCTCAACAAACACACCGCAAAAGAAGATTACATCGAATATATCTCCACAAGAGAGGAGGAGAACATTGTATTGAGATCCAAAAAGAGAGAAGAAGCCGTCTAGCTAATAACTATGGACCCGAAGGTCTGAGGTAAACTACTCACACATCATCGGAGAGGCTATGGTGTTGATGTAGAAGCCCTCCATGATCGATGCCCCCTCCGGCGGAGCTCCGGAACAGGCCCCAAGATGGGATCTTGTGGGTACAGAAGGTTGCAGTGGTGGAATTAGGTTTTTGGCTCCGTCTATGGTAGTTTGGGGGTACGTAGGTATACATAGGAGGAAGGAGTACATCGGTGGAGCAACATGGGGCCCACGAAGGTGTGGGCGCGCCTAGGGGGGGGGTAGGCGCGCCCCCTACCTCGTGGCTTCCTGGTGGCTTTCTTGACGTAGGGTCCAAGTCCTCTGGATCATGTTCGTTCCGAAAATCACGTTCCCGAAGGTTTCATTCCCTTTGGACTCCGTTTGATATTCTTTTTCTGCGAAACTCTAAAATAGGCAAAAAAACAGCAATTCTGGGCTGGGCCTCCGGTTAATAGGTTAGTCCCAAAAATAATATAAAAGTGTATAATAAAGGTACATTTACATCTATGCCCCTAATTTGCGCCCACTCTCAGATTTACCCCTAATTTCAAAGCCTGCTCAAATTTGCCCCTCCCCGTTAGGTGCACTTACAGAAATGCCCTTCTTTGCCGTTATCGTCCGGTCAAAGCAGGTCAAAGCCGGTCAAAGGGCATTGACCGGCCTCAGAAAAATAGCAAAAAAATTCTAAAAAATCTGAAAATTTGTGAGATCAAAGATACTCAGGTTCGCAAGGTGCGTGCAAATTTTCGTGCTGTTTGGGCATTCCAGGAGCTCGTGTCAAAGGAAAAACAGTAAAAATGTAAACATGTGAACAGTAAATTCAAAACAATAGCAAGAAAATTCAAAAAAATATGAAATTTTTTGGCATCAAAGAGGCTATGGTCTAAAAGCTGCGTGCCAATTTTTGTTGTGTTTGGACATTGGAGGGGCTTGTGGAAAAAAAACAAAATCTGGCTCGGGAAAAATGACTATTTTGGTTTTTCTTGCGAGAGCTCCTCGCATTTCATTTGATCACAAAAACTTGCAAGCACCTTGTGCACCCAAGCCTCTTTGATGCCAAAAAATTTCATATTTTTTTGAATTTTCTTGCTATTTTATTTCAAATTTACTGTTCACAAGCGTGCATATTAACTGTTTTTCCTCGCCACGAGCTCCTAGAATGTCCAAATAGCACAAAAATTTGCATGCACCTAGCGCACATGAGTATCTTCAATCTCACAAAATTTTAGATTTTTAAAATTTTTTTTGCTATTTTTTCAGGACGGTCAAAGTTGTTTGACCGCACGGTAACGGCGCAGAAGGGCTTTTCTGTAAGGGCACCTAATGGCGGAGGGGCAAATTTGAGCAGGCTTTCGAGTTAGGGGTATATCTGATTAGGTGGTTCGAGTTAGGGATAGAAATGCAAATGGCCCAATAATAAAGCCCAATAATGCCCAAAACAGAAGATAATATAGCATGGAGCAATCAAAAATTATAGATACGTTGGAGACGTATCACGTGCCGACATTGCAAAGTCGCATCCGAGATCTCCTCAAGAGAGATGTTAGTCTTGTCAAGGTAATGCAAGTTATGCTAGTTCGCCGGGTCCTGCCATGCCAGCGGCGATCTCTTCGTATGTGGGAGTTCAACCCGGAAGGACCGCGAACTATTCAGCAATTCTTCGGCGTGATGCTCGAAGAGATGTATGGATTGTTCTTCGGATCACGAATAAAGTGTCCGGACACCATCGAGGATGCGGGTCTCAACTGCAACCGTCCAGATAGCCACGTAAGTAATTCTGCGGCCGAACATGCTATCTTTTTATTTGTCACAACATCATTCTGAAAAAATCGCTCTTGGCCAGGACTGGATAAGAAAGGGAAAGATGATCAGGTGTTCGGCCCCCCTTCCCGAAGGCTCGCCGTATCCTGTACTAGCCAGGATGCTTGAGCATGCACCTTATCAAGTGCCATCAGGGGAAGATAAAGGGGGGAATAAAGAAGCCGAAAGCGGGCCTCACGCATTACTCATCCAAACCGGGGGAATTAGTGTCTGCGCGAAGGAGGATAATCGGGCAGAAGAATCTAGAATCCCCTCTCCCCAAGGAAGGAAAAGGACCGCCTCTGGAGACTCGGAAACGAGAGTTTCCAAATGAGGGAAGAAACCTTCGCCAGGAGGCCCTGCCCCGGAGGGCATCCTTACCGCACAGTGCCCGCAAGGGGGTCGGCCCTCCACCGAGTTGTAAGTGAACAAGAGTACTTTTGGTAAAATATCCTACTTTATCTCCGAGGACAATAACCGAGACGTATGTCCTGCAGTCCGGATCGTATCCCTTCTCAACAGAGCTCGTCTTCGGGGGATCTTCTTCCGGAGATGATGGAGAGCGAAACGCCTCCCCCTGTCCCCCCGCCTCCTTGGGCGGACGACCCTGAGGTGTCATCACGGAGGATTTCTCCTGATCCGCCAAGGCCAGAAGGTAACCCTTCGGCCACCCAAAGTCCGGAGTATTTGGCTCCTAAGGAGAGCAACAGAAAGAGTCTGGGATTGTCCGGTGCACAACCGGACGTACGGGTGGGCCTTTTGGAGCAAGCATCTAACTCAGAGGAGCATCGTACTTTAATGGGTATGGTGGTTGAGAGGATTTCATCCGCCAAAAGTGGGTTGCATGAGGCTTTTACGAGCCTGCTAAGATGTTTTGAGGTACGCAAAGTAATATAATATTTTTGATGGTACCGCACACGCTAGGTGTGCTCTGTACAGATAGTAGCCCCTGAGATCTGGTTGCTGTCCAGAGGCGGCAAACAGAGGATCATAGTCCCAGGTAATGATCACGCTGCTTTCATGTGCAAGCGGCTGAGGGTCCGGTGGTTGGCCGTACTGGTGAGTTTGCCGAACTGAGGCGGCAGCTTGATGCGGCAGATGCCGACATCGCGCTTGTGAACAAGCGGCTTGACGAGGCACAGGGTATGTATTTTCGGGTGGTCAACAGATATTAAGAGGAGCATGATGCTAGTATCTATAATATGCTGTGACTGCAGATGGAGCTGCTGCCGTGGAGACCCTTCGGGCGGAACTTGTCCGAGCCAAGGAACAATCCAGGAGAAGTGAGGCGGGGCGGCCGAAGAGTTAAGAGCCGAACAGGCTGCTCATCGCCAGAGCGAAGATAAAATAGCCAAGATGGCTGTTGAGCTGAAAGATGCCGCCGACCGGTATGAGCTTCTTGAAAAGGAAAGCCAAGCGAAAGTGGCAGACCTGAAGAAAGCCATGGAAGCATCCAAGGAAACACGCTCTAAAATCAGAGCGGTGAAGGAGGAGCTCCGTCAAGCCGGAGATATCATGGCTCGGAAGCCCTTTTTGTTGCAGACGAAGTTCGGAGATCCAAAGTATGCCCCTCTGGATCAATTATGGAGTGCTGCAGACGCGTACTTGGACTTGGCAATGAGTGATGCTGATGCGACTGAGTTTTTCAAAGATCAGAAAGATCATGAAGTTGAAAGGTTGTTCTGGTCGCAGTTCAGTGCTCCAAGGCGTCCGCTGCTGTTAAATGAACAAACGGCCGAGTGGGCCGAGCTCCATAGGTTGTCCGGACTTGCCATGAGGTCTGTCGTGGATCATCTTTGGCCGAGGGGACCAAGGCCGAATAATTATTTTGGTTTAGTGCAACGATTCCTTGGTGTTGTGCCGCATATCGACACTGTAAAGAGGTCGACATGCATAGAGGGTGCGCGGATGGCTCTTGCCCGTGTTAAGACATACTGGGCAGAGATGGAGGCCACCGCTATTGCAACCCGGGATCCGGCTGTAGGCCAGGTCTCGGTCGAGCACTATTTTGAAGAAGTCCTAGAAGGCGCTCGTTTAATAGAGGCTCAGTGCTCGAAGATTGTCATGTTCGAGTGACATGTATCCCAATTGTAAAAACAATGCTATTTGGATTATAAAGGCTGTGTTTATACTTTTGCCTGAAAGTATTATGATGCCTCCTGTGCGGCCGTTTATGTATGTATATAACCTGAAAGTTTGTAGTCGTCGGCTTCAGCCCCCACGCATATAATGCGGGGGTGTTTAGAAAAGCGCGTATTCACACTTGATCCAATGTCTTGGGTCATTAAGGAGGTGATAGCGCGGCGAACAAGGCAATCGGACTATATAGCTTTAACACTTTCACTTAGCCATAGGAGTTTGACGGTGGGGCTACTATATAGCCCCTGGTACTTCTGCGCTCATCCGAATATGGTGCGCGTACATACATGACTGGGAAACCGGTTCTTTGTTAATGCGGAGGAATCACGAAGATTCCGCTGAGTCATCGAGTGGTTCACCAGTCTCGCGCTTTATCATGACAATCAGTTTTCGGCTTTCTCTACTGAGGTGCTCATCTAGATGAACCAGGGCACAATCGCAGCAGTTCTCCCGGTGCCGCCTTAGCCGATAGAGCGGAACGTAAGGTAGCAAAACACTAGAGCCGGGCAAACCCAACTATTGGCCAAAGACATGATTCAGAGTTGATGCATATAAGGCCAAACTCACGACACCGAACACTCCCTAAGGTATTCGGACTTTACAACATATAATGGGCTGAGTAACGCCCTTGATAATGAGCCCTGAATTTCCAGGTACGTGCATTAGTCTGACGTGACGAAATGCCAATAACGCTAGCATCCCTCTCGGTTGTGTTGAGTATCCGGAGGGTGTGAAGCAACAAGAGATAGTAAAAAAGGTTTACACAGGGTCTTAATCTAAAAAGAAACCTTTGAGCGGGGCCCTGCTGCACGTCTGCGCCTGTGTCTCCGTTGTGCCGTATCCTGGAAGGGTGTAGCACGATGATCAACTGTAAAAGAGAAAAACCCAGGTGAAAGTCTTCGTGCGAAAAATTGGTTATTCTTAATGAACCATTAACATGCAATCTAAATAGGGTCAAGCCGAACTATAGCCCTTTTTACATGCGGGAAGCCCCTAGCACCACCTATGGGGGTATATGCATTGACCCAATCTCAGGTTTATCTGAGCTGTTACAGCTAGTGGCGCGTCGGACTCGTCTAGCCGTGTCCGCGGTCTTGACAATCGATCATTTATTCTGGCTGGAGAGGCCGTTCAGTGTTCGGCTGCTAGAGCCGCCACATATTCCTCCGCGCGTAAGGAACTCTCTGTGTTTCTGCTAACTATGATGATGCCACATGGACCGGGCATTTTAAGCTTAAGATAAGCGTAATGCGGTACTACATTAAAACGAGCGAAGGCCGTTCTTCCGATTAGTGCGTGATAGCCGCTTCGGAATGGAGCGATGCCGAAGGTTAATTCTTGGCTTCGGAAGTTGTCGGGAGAACCGAATGCAACCTCTATTACTAGAGAGCCCATGCAGCGGGCCTCTGGGCCTGGTATTACTCCTTTAAAGGTAGTATTGCTTTGGCTGATTCTTGTCGGGTCTATCCCCATTTTGTGGACGGTGTCCTGATATATCAGATTAAGACTACTGCCGCCGTCCATAAGGACTCGGGTGAGATGGTATCCGTCAATTATTGGGTCTAGCACCAAGGCAGCCGATCCTCCGTGCCGGATACTAGTCAGGTGATCCCTACGATCAAAAGTGATCGGGCAGGCCGACCAAGGGTTGAACTTGGGGGTGACGGGTTCCAAGGCGTACACGCCTCGGGGTGCGCACTGGCGCCTCCTCTTCGGTATGTGAGTTGCGTAAATCATGTTCGCTGTTTTGACCTCTGGTGGGAATTTTTTCTGTCCCCCAATGTTCGGCTGGCGAGGCTCATCCTCGTCTTCGCTTGGTGTCTCCCTCCCCTTGTGTTTGGCGTTTAGCTTGCCGGCCTACTTGAAGACCCAGCATTCTCTGTTGGTGTGATTTGCAGGTTTGTCAGAGGTGCCATGAATCTGACGTAATCTGTCTAGAATCTTGTTTAGGCTGGACGGTCCATCTCTGCTGCCTTTAAATGGCTTTTTCCGTTGACCGGGTTGAGAGCCCCTGAATCTGGCATTTACTGCCGTATTGTCTGGGCTGTCTTCATTGTTTCGATGCTTGCTTTTATTGCATCGCGATTTCTCATTGCCATCCCTAACTTTGGATGTGCCTGGGTTGCTGGTGCCGCTTAGGGCTGCAAGAAAAGCTCGAGGTTCGTGAGCCGCTCGAGATCGACTCGTTTTTTGACTCGACTCGAGATTGACTCGAAAAGAAACGAGCTGAATTTGAACACTTTATGTAGCTCGACCGAGAAACGAGCAGATCTTGAGCCAATGTTGGCTCGCTCGATTTTAGCTCGATAGCTCGATAGAATATCATTATGTTAAATAATCATGCCTTATATTAAATGGAAATACGATAATTTATTACCATCTATGTTGTCCATAATTTTTCTCCATTTTATTTACCAACGAACATGGAAACTTAACTAAGTGCAGAGAAGATTTAGGCCTCATTATGGCACGTGGTCGACTATTTGTTAAATAACCTATATTTTTGGCAAAGTTCCTAGCATATTCACCTTAATTTTTTAGTTTTTCGTCCATAGATTCTTATTTTTTACCATCTCATTTAGCTCGAAACTAGCTCGAGATTGACTCGAGATCGTTACAAGCTAAGCACGAGTCATGTTCTACAGCTCGATCATAAGCTTCACTCAGTTTGAGCTCGCTCGAATTTTCATATGAGTTGAGCTGAGCCAACTCCAACTCGCTCGAGCTCGAATCGTTTGCAGCCCTAGTGCCGCTACGGGCCAGCCAACTGTCTTCGCCCGTGCAAAAGCGGGTCATAAGGCTTGTTAGGACTGCCATTGTCCTCGGTTTTTCCTGGGCGAGGTGTCTGGCGAGCCATTCGTCCCGGACACTATGTTTGAAAGCCGCTAAGGCTTCGGCATCCGGGCAGTCGACGATTTGATTCTTCTTAGTGAGAAATCTGTTCCAAAGCTTTCGGGCCGACTCTCTGGGCTGTTGAATTATATGAATTAAATCATTTGCATCCGGAGGTCGGACATAGGTCCCTTGAAAATTAGCCCTAAAAGCGTCCTCAAGCTCTTCCCAACTTTCAATTGAGTTTTCGGGGAGGCTTTTCAACCAGTGCCGAGCTGGTCCTTTCAACTTGAGGGGCAGGTATTTGATGGCGTGGAGATCATCTCCGCGAGCCATGTGGATGTGAAGGATAAAGTCCTCAATCCAGACCCCAGGGTCTGTCGTTCCGTCATATGCCTCTATGTTCACGGGTTTGAATCCCTCTGGAAATTCATGATCCAGCACCTCATCGGTGAAGCATAGGGGGTGCGCGGCACCCCTGTGCTTGGATGTGTCATGGCATTCTTCTGACGGTTGCAGTGTTTAGTTTTGATTCCAAATTGTTATTCCGTCAATATAGTCATTTGGGCGGCCATGATTCTGTGCCGGAGTGCGCTTCCTAGATCCGTAGATGGAACTGGCCAAACCGGCTTTTTTTGTGCAGGTCTTCACATAAATCGTACGCTGACTTGTGTGTGACATCGTTAGCCGCCCTGTCGCGGCCACGGGGTGGTCGGTCCGGCTGATCGGCCATTTTATTTTTCGGCTGAATGGGCTCTAAAGCCTCGTCGTCGAATTCAGGCAGCAGCTTGCGCTTTGGATAGCTCTTTGTGTGGCGACTGCCGCCGTACTTTTCTTCAGTGTCAAGCACTTTATTCCATCTGCTGTTGAGCATATTCTGCGCGGCCTTAAGCCTTTGCTTCTGCTTCTTCAGGCTCCCCGCGGTGGCAATAAGCCTTCTATGGAGTTTCTATTTTTCCAAGTGCCTTTCCGGGATGATGTGTGCATCATCGTCCGGACTGTTCTCCTCTTCGGAGACAGGTTGATGAGCTTTACCCTCGGAGTCGCCGTGATCGGACAGCGGTTCTGTACTATGTTCGCCGTCCGCTGGCTCATCCTGCTCCATCGATGGGTCCATGTGGTCGTCGTTTCCTTTGGAGTCGACCAGGGTATTATTCTTTCTTGCGCTATTATCGCTGTTTTTGCTGAGGCGGGATTTGGAGCGGCGCCTATGTCATCGCTTTGGTTGCTTCTCGAGGGGATTATCCTTCGCTGCATTCTTCTGTTCCTCATCGTTGTTTTCTTTGGGTGTATGCACCATGTATATATCATATGATGAAGTGGTTGTCCAGCGCCCTGTGGGCGGTGGTTCCTGTTCCTCTCCTGCATCATCGTCCATACCGTCAATGTCTTCGGAGTCGAAATCAAGCATGTCGGTTAAATCGTCGACAGTGGCTATTAAGTGGGTGGTGGATGGGGAACGAATTTCTTCATAGTCCGCTTCCCACTCGAGCCAGACATAGTTCGGTCGAGGGTCTCCTGACAAGGAGAGAGACCTTAATGAATCTAGCACGTCGCCCAAGGGCGAGTCCTGAAAAATATCCGCGGAGGTAAACTCCATGATCGGTGCCCAATCAAATTCGATAGGCACGGACGCAAGCGGTTCGGAGCTTGTGGCCGGGGACGAATCCAAGGGTTCGATGACACATGTCTCGTAGGAGGTGAAGTCAGTATTCGGCTCTATCGCCGCTGAGTGTGCGGCCTCCATGGCGGGGTCTATCCACCCGTCCTCGGACGACACGATCTGCTCCTGGTTGAGGGCCGGAGTAGCCACACGTGCGATCTCCCGAACACCGCCCGACGGCAGAGCTAAGTCGTGCTCGTCGTGACTATGCAGTGCACCTGACATGGGCTCGAATCCGTCGGAGATCAAGTCTCCGCGGATGTCGGAAGTATAGTTTAAGCTTCCAAACCTGACCTGACGGCCAGGGGCGTAGCTCTCGATCTGCTCCAGATGGTCAAGCGAGTTGGCCCGCAGTACGAAGCCGCCGAATACAAAGATCTGTACGGGGAGAAAAACCTCACCCTGGATCGCATCGTTGCCGATGATCGAAGATGCCATCAAGCCTTTACGTGACGACACAATGGAACTCTCAATGAAAGCACCAATGTCGGTGTCAAAACCAGCGGATCTCAGCGGATCTCGGCGTCTAAGGTGGATGGTTACACGAGGCGGGGGACACAATGTTTACCTAGGTTCGGGCCCTCTCGATGGAGGTAATACCCTACTTCCTTCTTGATTGATCTTGATGATATGAGTATTACAAAAGTTGATCTACCACGAGATCGTTGAGGCTGAACCCTAGAAGCTAGCCTATGATTATGACTGCTGTTGTCCTACGGACTAAACCCTTCGGTTTATATAGACACCAGAGGGGGCTAGGGTTACACAGAGTCGGTTACAAGGGAGGAGATCTACATATCCGAATTGCCAAGCTTGCCTTCCACGCAAAGGAGAGTCCCACCCGAACACGGGACGAAGTCTTCAATCTTGTATCTTCATAGTCCAACAGTCCGGCCAAGGTATATAGTCCGGCTGACTAATAACCCACAAGTATAGGGGATCGCAACAGTTTTTGATAAGTAAGAGTGTCGAACCCAACGAGGTGCTAAAGGTAGAACAAATATTCCCTAAAGTTCTATCGACCACCAATACAACTCTACGTACGTTTGACGTTCGCTTTACCTACAACAAGTATGAAACTAGAAGTACTTTTGTAGGTGTTTTTGGATAGGCTTGCAAGAAAGTAAAGAGCACGTAAATAAAACTAGGGGCTGGTTAGATAAAGACACAACTAAATTAAATATAGCGAGTGTGGAAAAGTGGTGGTAGGAGTTGCGAAATTGTCCCTTAAGCAATTGACTACTTTACTAGACCGATAGCAAGTATCATGTGGGAGAGGCCACTGCTAGCATGTTATCCCTTACTTGGAATTCTATGCACTTATGATTGGAACTATTAGCAAGCATCCGCAACTACTAACGTTCATTAAGGTAAAACCCAACCATAGCATTAAGATATAATGGTCCCCCTTCAATCCCGTATACATCAATTTCTATGCTAGGTTGAAGCTTCTGTCACTCTTGCCCTCCAATATATAGTCCTATCAACATACAACTAACCCTATGGGAGAAGGGTTTCCCCTCTGGTCCATGGTCTCCATGGCTTGGGAGGGGCGAGAGCCCCTCCGAGATTGGATCTATCTCTCTGTTTCTGCGTTCTGTTCTGGCTCTGTTTCACCGTGTCGCGTATATATGGAGATCCGTAACTCCGATTGGCCTGAAACCTTCGCCCAGGTTTTTTTCTGGATATTATCTTTCTTGCGGCAAAAGAAGAGCATCAACCGCCTTACGGTGGGCTCACGAGGGTAGGGGCGCACCCAGGGGGGAGGGGCGCGCCCCCCTGCCTCGTGACCACCTCGGGCACCGTCTCGCGTGGATTTTTCTTCTGGAATTTTCCATATTTTCCAAAATAAGCTCCGTCCGTTTTATCCCGTTTGGACTCCGTTTGATATGGATATTCTGCGAAACATAAAACATGCAACAGACAGGAACTGGTACTGGGCACTGGATCAATATGTTAGTCCCAAAAATAATATAAAAAGTTGCCAAAAAGTATATGAAAGTGAATAATATTGGCATGGAACAATCAAAAATTATAGATACGATGGAGACGTATCAGCATCCCCAAGCTTAATTCCTGCTCGTCCTCGAGTAGGTAAATGATAAAAAAGAATAATTTTTGATGTGGAATGCTACCTAGCATAATCTTGATCATATGTCTAATCATGGTATGAATATTAAGACATGAGTGATTCAAAGCAATAGTCTATCATTTGACATAAAAACAATAATACTTCGAGCGTACCAATAAAGCAATCATGTCTTTTCAAAACAAGAAGGCCAAAGCAAGCTTATCCCTACAAAATCATACAGTTTGGCCATGCTTCATTTTCATCACACAAAATGCCCCCATCATGCACAACCCCGATGACAAGCCGAGCAATTGGTTCATACTTTTTAACGCGCTTCAGCTTTTTCAACCCTCATGCAATACATGAGCGCAAGCCATGGATATAGCACTATAGGTGGAATAGAATATAATGATGGAGGTTATGTGGAGAAGACAAAAAGGAGAAAGTCTCACATCGACGCGGCTAATCAACGGGCTATGGAGATTCCCATCAATTGATGTCAATGCGAGGAGTAGGGATTGCCATGCAACGGATGCACTAAGAGCTATAAGTGTATGAAAGCTCAACAGAAGAAACTAAGTGGGTGTGCATCCAACTTGGTTGCTCATGAAGACCTAGGGCATTTGAGGAAGCCCATCGTTGGAATATACAAGCCAAGTTCTATAATGAAAATTCCCACTAGCATATGAAAGTGACAACTCAAGAGACTCTCTATATGAAGAACATGGTGCTACTTTGAAGCACAAGTGTGGTAAAAGGATAGTAACATTGCCCCTTCTCTCTTTTTCTCTCATTTTTTGTTTTCCTTTTTTTGGGCCTTCTCTTTTTTTGGCTGTCGGTTTACTAAAGTAGGGGTACCTTAGTACCCCGAACTTGTGCACGGACAGTCGCAGCGCCCCGCGGCAAGGCTTGTCGGGCGCCCGCCAAGACCATCAGTTTATCCTTTGAAGCCATTCAAGGACAAAGCATCCAAGACAAAGAACAAGGCCCCGGCGAGAGGAGCTTGCCGGGAAGATAGAGCAAGGCCTCGGCAAGAGGAGCTTGCCGGGAAGATAGAGCAAGGCCCCGGCAAGAGGAGCTTGCCGGGAAGATAGAGCAAGGCCCCGGCAAGAGGAGCTTGCCGGGAAGATAAAGCAAGGCCCCGGCAGGAGGAGCTTGCCGGGAAGTACGAACCACGCCCCAGCAAGAGGCGCTTGCCGGGCGCGACAAGACAGAGGACGCGGCAGGACCCTTGCCGTGGCAGATAGCCACTCCATACCCACGCTCCAGCTCACCTACCCACGTGTCGCCCTGGGGCTCTTCCCAGGCGTACGTGGCGAGCGGCTGTGCAGCCAGGGGTACGTGGAGGCCAGCAGCGATGGCAAGGCGGCCATCGTGGCGGACGGAGACGCCCCTGACGGTCCCTTTTCACACTGTTTGGGCGACACAGACGGGCATTTAATGCCCTTGTCCCCTGCCGTCAGAGTTAGGTATGGTGCACTATGCACACAGCTGTACCAACTACAGTGATTTCCCGCTTTTGCCCTCACCTACGTTGCCACCTGTCGGTGACCCCTTTAGCCTATAAAAGGAGGCCCATGCGCAACGTAGAGGAGGTTGGACATTCTGGGGTTAGACACCTTAGGGCTAGACACTCCATAGTCTTCACTCGGAGCTCGACAACTCTCGAGCAAGAAACAAATACAATCACAGGCAGCAGTAGGGTTTTACGCATCCGTGCGGCCCGAAGCTGGGTAAAATCGCCCGTGTGTGACGCCTCGATCTGCTCTTTGTGCGACCTCCGCCCCCCGCCGAACCGAGAAGGGACTACGGTCCCATAGGTGTTCGTGGAGCTAGGTTTCCCCGACATCTTTGGCGCGCCAGGTAGGGGGCGCGTCGAGGTTGTGCGAACCTGATCCGGCATCCGCACGGTCTAGATCTTCATCGACTTCATCAGTATGCCACCGAAGAAGAAGGCTTCGGGGGTGATAATGGAAGTTGCATGGAAATATATCTCGGAATGGCTATGGAAATGCCATAATAGGTAGGTATGGTGGCTGTTTTGAGGAAGATATAATGAGGCTTATGTGTGACAGAGCGTATCGTATCACGGGGTTTGGATGCACCGGCGAAGTTTGCACCAACTCTCGAGGTGAGAAAGGGCAATGCACGGTACCGAAGAGGCTAGCAATGAGGGAAAGGTAAAAGTGCGTATAATCCATGGACTCACATTAGTCATAAAGAACTCATATACTTATTGCAAAAGTTTATTAGCCCTCGAAGCAAAGTACTACTACGCATGCCCCTAGGGGGATAGATTGGTAGGAAAAGACCATCGCTCGTCCCCGACCGCCACTCATAAGGAAGACAATCAAAGAAACACCCCATGCTTCAAATTTGTCACGCAACGGTTACCACACCTGCATGCTACGGGACTTGTAAACCTCAACACAAGTGTCTCTACAATCCACAACCACCCACTAGCATAACTCTAATATCACCATCTTTATATCGCAAGACTATTGCAAGGAATCAAACATATCATATTCAGCGATCTACAAGTTTATGTAGGATTTTATGACTAACCATGTGAATGACCAATTCCTGTCATCTCTCTAAATAGATATAAGTGAAGCAAGAGAGTTTAATTCGCTCTACAAAAGATATGCCCAAACTCTAACAAATATAAGTGAAGCAAAAGAGCATTCTACAAATGGCGGTTGTACATGTAAAGAGAAACAGGCAATCCAAACTTCAAATGATATAAGTGAAGCACATGAAGCATTCTATAAAGCCATGCTCAAAAGATATAAGTGAAGTGTAATGAGCATTCTATAAATCAACCAAGGACCATATCATAACAGCATGGTGCATAAAATAAAAAAATAAAAACCTAAATGCAAAAGACGCTCCAAGATTTGCACATATCACATGAATGAAACGAATCCGAAAACATACCGATATTTGTTGAAGAAAGAGGGGATGCCTCCCCAGCATCCCCAAGCTTAGACGCTTGAGTCTCCTTGAATATTTACTTGGGGTGCCTCGGGCATCCCCAAGCTTGATCTCTTGCCTCTCTTCCTCCTTCTCACATCGAAACCTTCTCAATCAAACACTTCATCCACACAAAACTTCAACAGAAAACTCGGTAAGATCCGTTAGTATAATAAAGCAAATCACCACTCTAAGTACTGTTGCAAACCAATTCATATTTTGTTCTTGCATTGTGTCTACTGTAATATAACTTTTTCATGGCTTAATCCACTGATATAAATTGATAGTTTCATCAAAACAAGCAAACTATGCATCAAAAACAGAATCTGTCTAAAACAGAACAGTCTGTAGCAATCTGAACATTCACCATACTTATGGTACTTTAAAAATTCTGCCAAAATTAGGAAAAATAAACAATTTTTACAGCAAGACACTTCAAAAAGAATCAGAGCCATTTGACGTTCCAGTAAAAATTTAAAATTCACGCACTACAGCCAAAGTTTCTGTCCTGCACCGCACAAACCAACAAGCATTGTAGACATCCTAAAGGCAAACCTTGGCACATTATTTTTATAATACAATGGAATTGTACAAGGGGATAATTATTTTTTTTGAAAATTTTCTGTAATTAAGATTCACAAAGTTGTCGTGAGCATGAACAAAGTTCAAGGAGCTCTCCCACTTCAACAATGCTTGTCTTTCTCACTTTCACTTTCCTTTTTGAAAATGTTTTGGGTTCCCCTCTTTATTTTTGTTGTTTTTAAACTATATGAAAGCACTCAACAGAAATAAATGACTCTCTAAAACTTCCAGGTTGTCTCCCTGGCAGCGCTTTCTTTAAAGCCATTAAGCTAGGCATATAGTGCTCAAGTAATGAATCCACCCGGATCCCAAGGTATATCAAAGCCAATTTTAATTAGCAATGATTTGTAATTTAGTAGTGAGCACAAAGTGATATATATCATGTAATGACGAAGTCTAACTCTCTTCCTATGCATCGGCATGTCATAAAAGAACAATTCGTGCACACAAAGTAAAGGCTAATGCATAGTATAAACAGTTTCTTGCAATTTTATTGTATTGGAAACATAGAGAGGTGGAGATATAGTTCCTCTCTCATAATAATTGCAAGTAGGAGCAGCAAGCACATGCATATTATATCTATCAAAATCATCATGTGCAATGGTAAAAGGCAACCCATCAATGTAATCCTTAATAAGTGCAAACTTCTCCGATATAGTGTAGTCGGGAGAGTTCAAAAAGATAATAGGACTATCATGCGTGGGTGCAATAGCAACAATTTCATGTTTAACATAAGGAACTATAGCAAGTTCATCTCCATAAGCATAATTTATATTGGCATCTTGGCCACAAGCATAGCAAGCATCATCAAAAAGGGATATTTCAAAAGAATCAACGGGATCATAACAATCATCATAGCAATCATCCTTCGGTAAGCACGAAGGGGAATTAGATAATGTATGAGTTGGAGGGTTACTCTCATTAGAAGGTGGGCACGGGTAGCTAATCCGTTCTTCCTCCTTTTGTTCTTTGCTCTCCTCATCATCTTTTTCATCCAATGAGCTCACAGTTTCATCAATTTCTTCTTCCATAGCTTCCTGCAAAATATTAGTCTCTTCCTGGACAGCGTTGACTTTCTTCATAAAAGCATTAATATAGTAATTGTATTCATAATTCTCATAGCAATATCTAAGTATAGCAAGATTTTCAGGCCTATAAACATCATCATCTAAAGCTTCATACTTTTCAAACAAAGATTCAATTTCATAAGCAGCCTTAAAAGCAACAAATTCCTCTATTTGTTTCACATCTTAGTAATCATATGTACCATTAGCATAAGAAGCTAAGGTTTCATTATCATTAAATTTGCATGAAAAGGGAAGGTGTGGAGCCTCCATCCTAGAGCAACAAGTATAATCATATTCCAAGCATAGTTGTCTAGCATACCAACGCAACATAATAAATTGATCCCATAATAGTTTCCCTTTTTGTGTCGAGCGATAATCCCTAAAGTATTCACGTTGATCCAACGTGTCTCCCATTATAAAGTTGAATGGGGTTTTCTTAGGATTATCAAAGTAGTACATAATATCTCTCACATAATGAGAATCGAGGGTTTTAGGAGTTACCCCATCCTCATGAGTAGCAAGTACAACTAATTTTTTTGGTATTTTGCGTTCCATATCCATAACTAAAGATAGAGAACAGCAAATAAAAATTACTTAGTGATAAAGCAAACAAGCACACACGAGAATATTCACCCCGCGCTATTGCTCCCCGGCAACGGCGCCAGAAAAAGGTCTTGATAACCCACAAGTATAGGGGATCGCAACAGTTTTCGATAAGTAAGAGTGTCGAACCCAACGAGGAGCTAAAGGTAGAACAAATATTCCCTAAAGTTCTATCGACCACCGATACAACTCTACGTACGCTTGACGTTCGCTTTACCTAGAACAAGTATGAAACTAGAAGTACTTTTGTAGGTGTTTTTGGATAGGCTTGCAAGAAAGTAAAGAGCACGTAAATAAAACTAGGGGCTGGTTAGATAAAGACACAACTAAAGTAAATATAGTGAGTGTGGAAAAGTGGTGGTAGGAGTTGCGAAATTGTCCCTTAAGCAATTGACTACTTTACTAGACCGATAGCAAGTATCATGTGGGAGAGGCCACTGCTAGCATGTTATCCCTTACTTGGAATTCTATGCACTTATGATTGGAACTATTAGCAAACATCCGCACCTACTAACGTTCATTAAGGTAAAACCCAACCATAGCATTAAGATATAATGGTCCCCCTTCAATCCCGTATGCATCAATTTCTATGCTAGGTTGAAGCTTCTGTCACTCTTGCCCTCCAATACATAGTCCTATCAACATACAACTAACCCTATGGTGTGATCCACGCGCGCGTTCATATGATGGGCACCAAAGGACAGCAACATAACCACAAGCAAATTAAATCAATCATAGCAATTCATCAACCACCAATAGGACAACGAAAATCTACTCAGACATCATAGGATGGCAACACATCATTGGATAATAATATGAAGCATAAAGCACCATGTTCAAGTAGAGGGTACAGCGGGTTGCGGGAGAGTGGACCGCTGTAGATAGAAGGGGGAAGGTGATGGAGATGTTGGTGAAGATGACGGCGGTGTTGGTGAAGATCGCGGTGATGATGATGGCCCCCGGCGGCGTTCCGGCGCCACCGGAAGCGAGGGGGAGAGAGCCCCCCTCCTTCTTCTTCTTCCTTGACCTTCTCCCTAGATGGGAGAAGGGTTTCCCCTCTGGTTCATGGTCTCCATGGATTGGGAGGGGCGAGAGCCCCTCCGAGATTGGATCTATCTCTCTGTTTCTGCGTTCTCTTCTGGCTCTATTTCACCGTTTCGCGTATATATGGAGATCCGTAACTCCGATTGGCCTGAAACCTTCGCCCATATTTTTTTCCGAATATTATCTTTCTTGCGGCAAAAGAAGAGCATCAACCGCCTTACGGTGGGCTCACGAGGGTAGGGGGCGCGCCCAGGGGGGAGGGGCGCGCCCCCTGCCGCGTGACCACCTCGGGCACCGTCTCGCGTGGATTTTTCTTCTGGAATTTTCCATATTTTCCAAAAATAAGCTCCGTCAGTTTTTATCCCGTTTGGACTCCGTTTGATATGGATATTCTGCGAAACATAAAACATGCAATAGACAGGAACTGGTACTGGGCACTGGATCAATATGTTAGTCCCAAAAATAACATGAAAAGTTACCAAAAAGTATATGAAAGTGAATAATATTGGCATGGAACAATAAAAAATTATAGATACGACAGAGACGTATCACTGTCCGAGGACCCCCTAATCCAGGACTCCCTTAGATACCCCTCCTTTTCTACCTCCTCGTGGCTGGAGGAAGCTCAAGTATGCATAGATCTTGTATCAGAAGGACCACAGAGATGGGCCCTTTCCCTCTTCTTCGTTTCTTTCACCCCCTTGGTTGGAACCCTGTACGAAGCCGCGGCCAGAAGAGCCTCGAGCTGGGGGTGGGGTCCATTCTACCTCCGGTGATGGTGCCGAACACAAAAATTTATGCGCCCTAGCAAGATATTTCTGGAAGCAAAAGGGAAAGGTATTATTTATCTGCGGAAAAAGGGCGAGAGGTGGCAGAAGTAAAACCAACATGAGTCAGGCTACTTTACCCCGGGTGGGCTGAGCTCGGCTTTAAAGCCGTAGTATGGCCCTACCGCAGGTATTTCGTTTTGGATGGTTTGAAAAGTGTCGTCCACATCCCATCTAGGGTCATGTGGAAGAAACATTGGACCGGCGTGTTGTCTTCAGGCTTGTAAAGCCACATCAGATTCATCCGGAGTTGGAGAGGAAGTATACGACGACGGAGCATGATGATACGTCTCCAACGTATCTATTATTTTTGATTGCTCCATGCTATGTTATCTACTGTTTTGGACTATATTGGGCTTTATTTTCCACTTTTATATTATTTTTGGGACTAACCTATTAACCGGTGGCCTAGCCCAGAATTGTTGTTTTTTGCCTATTTCAGAGTTTCGGAGAGACAAATTATCAAACGGAGTCCAAACGGAATGAAACCTTCGGGAACGTGATTTTCTCATCAGATAAGACCGAGGAGACTTGGACCCTCTATCAAGAAAGCCACGAGGCGGTCACGAGGGTGGAGGGCGCCCCCTGCCTCGTGGGCCAAAGCTCAAGCGACATAATCCTTCCTCCTATATATACCTAAGTACCCCCAAACGATCAGATACGGAGCCAAAAACCTAATTCCACCGCCGCAACTTTCTGTATCCATGAGATCCCATCTTGGGGCCTGTTCCGGAGCTCCGCCGGAGATGGCCATCATCCCGGAGGGCTTCTACATCATCCTAGCCCCTCCGAAGAAGTGTGAGTAGTTTACCTCAGACCTTCGGGTCCATAGTTAGTAGCTAGATGGCTTCTTCTCTCTTTTCGGATCTCAATACAATGTTCTCCCCCTCTCTCGTGGAGATCTATTCAATGTAATCTTCTTTTTGCGGTGTGTTTGTTGAGACCCATGAATTGTGGGTTCATATCAAGTCTATCTATGAATAATATTTGAATCTTCTCTGAATTCTTTTATGTATGATTGGTTATCTTTGCAAGTCTCTTCGAATTATCAATTTGGTTTGGCCTACTAGATTGGTCTTTCTTGCAATGGGAGAAGTGCTTAGCTTTGGGTTCAATCTTGCGGTGTCCTTTCCCAGTGAAAGTAGGGGCAGCAAGGCACGTATTGTATTGTTGCCATCGAGGATAACAAGATGGGGTTTTTATCATATTGCATGAAACTATCCCTCTACATCATGTCATCTTGCTTAAGGCGTTACTCTGTTTTTAACTTAATACTCTAGATGCATGCTGGATAGTGGTCGATGAGTGGAGTAATAGCAGTAGATGCAGGCAGGAGTCGGTCTACTTGTCTCGGATGTGATGCCTTTATACATGATCATGCCTAGATATTCTCATAACTATGCTCAATTCTGTCAATTGCTCAACAGTAATTTGTTCACCCACCGTAGAATACTTATGCCCTTGAGAGAAGCCACTAGTGAAACCTATGGCCCCCGGGTCTATTCTCATCATATCAATCTCCATCACTTTATTATTTCTTTGCTTTTTTACTTTGCCTTTTATGTTTACCTTGCATCTCTATACCAAAAATACCAAAAATATTATCTATCATCTCTATCAGATCTCACTCCCGTAAGTGACCGTGAAGGGATTGACAACCCCTAATCGCGTTGGTTGCGTTGAGCTATTTGTTTTGTGTAGGTACGAGGGACTCGCCCGTAGCCTCCTACTGGATTGATACCTTGGTTCTCAAAAACTGAGGGAAATACTTACGCTACTTTGCTGCATCATCCCTTCCTCTTCGGGGAAATCCAACGCAGTGCTCAAGAGGTAGCAAGAAGAATTTCTGGCGCCGTTGCCGGGGAGTCTGCGCAAAAGTCAACATACCAAGTACCCATCACAATCCCTATCTCTCGCATTACATTAGTTTCCATTTGCCTCTCATTTTCCTCTCCCCCACTTCACCCTTGCCATTTTATTCGCCCTCTCTTTTCCTTTCGCCTCTTTTCGCTCGCTTTCCCTTGCCATGTCGGAACCAAAAAGAACTAGGGGATCTCTCCCAAGTTCTAGTGCTTTAGACAATCCTACCAACTTATCTAAACTCATAAATAAAAATACTATGGAAAAACCTGGCGGAATTATCAATAAAAACCTTAGCAATTTTGATGAAGAAGATTCTGGAATATTTCGTTATTTACTTGATGAATCTTTGAAAGATGCTTGGGATAGGCTATTAAGGATCCGTGCTAGCTATGTACCGCAATACCAAATTGATGTTTATTTGAAGAGCTTTTATGTTGGGTTGCCCATTTCGTTCAAACAAGTTTTGGATTCTATCTTTGAAGAAGGTTTTCTTGAAGGGGACCCTATAGATACCTATGAAAAGATGAAAGCTATATTTGGGAATCCCGTTAACGAGAAAGTTGAAACTACCTCTCTTTTGCTTTCCTACCAGAACGAATATATCAAAGAGATAAAAGCTAGCCTAAATGCCAATTTCCGCAACATACTTAATCTTTATTCTACCATTAATGGCCATGTACTTTGTCAAAACAGAAGGATTGATTCCATACATAGCAAGTTCGCTCTCTTCTTCCCTAAGACCAAAGATGGCAAATCCTAGATCTATCCTCGCTTTTATGCCTAGCTAGGGGCGTTAAACGATAGCGCTTGTTGGGAGGCAACCCAATTTTATTTTTAGTTTTTTTAGTTTTTGCTTATGTTTAGGAATAAATAATCCATCTACCTTCTGTTTAGATGTGGTTTTGTGTTTTAATTAGTGTTTGTGCCAAGTTAGACCTATATGATCTTCTTGGATGATAGTTATTTGATCTTGCTGTAATTTCTAGAATCTTTCTGTTCACGAAAACAATTGTTAAAAATCACCAGAACGTGATAAAATACTGATTCCAATTGCTGCTTATCAATAAACAAATTGTCTAGGTCGTCCTATTTTTGTAGATTTTTTGGAGTTCCATAAGTTCGCGTTAGTTACAGATTACTACAGACTGTTCTGTTTTTGACAGATTCTGTTTTTCGTGTGCTGTTTGCTTATTTTGATGAATCTATGGCTAGTAAAATAGTTTATAATCCATAGAGAAGTTGGAATACAGTAGGTTTAACACCAATATAAATAAATAATGAGTTCATTACAGTACCTTGAAGTGGTTTTTGTTTTCTTTTGCTAACGGAGCTCACGAGATTTCTGTTGAGTTTTGTGTTGTGAAGTTTTCAACTTTTGGGTGAAATCTTTTGATGGATTATGGAACAAGGAGTGGAAAGAGCCTAAGCTTGGGGATGCCCATGGAACCCCCAAGATAATCCAAGGACACCAAAAAGTCAAAGCTTGGGGATGCCCCGGAAGGCATCCCCTCTTTCGTCTACTTCCATCGGTAATTTTACTTGGAGCTATATTTTTATTCACCACATGATATGTGTTTTGCTTGGAGCGTCTTGTATTATCTGTGTCTTTTTTTGTTAGTGTACCAAAATCATCCTTGCTGTACACACCTTTTGAGAGAGCCATACATGAATTGGAATTTGATAGAATACTCTATGTGCTTCACTTATATCTTTTGAGCTTTATAGTTTTGCTCTAGTGCTTCAGTTATATCTTTTAGAGCACGGTGGTGGATTTGTTTTATAGAAACTATTGATCTCTCATGCTTCACTTAGATTATTTTGAGAGTTTTAAATAGCATGGTAATTTGCTTAATAATAATAATATGCTTGGTATTCAATATTTGTAAAACTTTCTTTTGAGTGCGTTGAATACTAAGAAAAGTTTGATGCTTGATAATTGTTTTGAGATATGGAGGTGATAATATCAAAGTCGTGCTAGTTGAGCAGTTGTGAATTTGAGAAATGCTTGAGTTGAAGTTTGCAAGTCCCGTAGCATGCACGTATGGTAAACGTTATGTAACAAATTTGAAACATGAGGTGTTATTTGATTGTCCTCCTTATGAGTGGCGGTCGGGGACGAGCGATGGTCTTTTCCTACCAATCTATCCCCCTAGGAGCATGCGCGTAATGCTTTGGTTTTTGATGGCTTGTAGATTTTTGCAATAAGTATATGAGTTCTTTATGACTAATGTTGAGTCCATGGATTATACGCACTCTCACCCTTCCATCATTGCTAGCCTCTTCGGTGCCGTGCATTGCGCTTTCTCACATTGAGAGTTGGTGCAAACTTCGCCGGTGCATCCAAACCCCATTGTCGGTGTCAAAACCGGCGGATCTCGGGTAGGGGGTCCCGAACTGTGCGTCTAGGCGATGGTAACAGGAGACAAGGGACACGATGTTTTTACCCAGGTTCGGGCCCTCTCGATGGAGGTATAACCCTACTCCTGCTTGATTAATATTGATGATATGGGTAGTACAAGAGTCGATCTACCACGAGATCAGAGAGGCTAAACCCTAGAAGCTAGCCTATGGTATGATTGTTGTCGTTGTGTCCTACGGACTAAACCCTCCGGTTTATATAGACACCGGAGGGGGCTAGGGTTACACAGAGTCGGTTACAAAGAAGGAGATCTACATATCCGTATTGCCAAGCTTGCCTTCCATGCCAAGGAAAGTCCCATCCGGACACGGGATGAAGTCTTCAATCTTGTATATTCATAGTCCAATAGTCCGGCCAAAGGTAATAGTCCGGCTGTCCGGATACCCCCCAATCCAGGACTCCCTCAGTAGCCCCTGAACCAGGCTTCAATGACGATGAGTCCGGCGCGCAGATTGTCTTCGACATTGCAAGGTGGGTTCCTCCTCCGAATACATCATAGAAGATTTTGAACACGAGGATCGTGTCCGGCTCTGCAAAACAAGTTCCACATACCACCGTATAGAGAGTAATATTTTCACAAATCTAATCTGCTGACGTATTCTGTAGCGTGACATCACACCATAGCCAAGCCTTTATTCGAATCGTTTTTTACTGTTCCACCTCAGCGCGTTTTGCGAGGCAGTTTCCTTGGCATGTCTTGTCGAAGCAGAGATCGTGTCCCCTTTATTCACGGGATTCTCATCAACTCGGAGTGGGTAACCCAATCGTGCCCGTTGGTATGTCCCCTCGATCGAAGGTAAGTCCCAAACGGTCACATGAAGGGCTCTCGGTATTCCACCTCTTTATAAAGAGACCAAGGCCTTACTTTTTTCTTTCGATCTCAATCGAATCCGCCTCCCGCCTCGAGTTCCAACACCCGAAGCTTCAGATTCAGGCGCTTTGACTATGTCCGGATCCAACCTTCAAGGCCGATGGATGCCTTCCTCCGTCACGGAGGAAGACATAATAAAGCTAAGGGAGGCCAGGTACTTGACCGGCGAAATCCTGCATAGGCTACCTGCTCAAGGGCAGGTTATTCCCACTCCCAAGCCCGGTGAGTGCGTCGTGTTCGTTTCTCACTTCCTCCGAGGACTAGGCTTAACTCCGGATCCCTTCGTGAGGGGGCTCATGTTCTATTATGGGCTGGACTTCCACGACTTAGCTCCGGAGTCTATCCTCCACATCTCAACGTTCATAGTCGTGTGCGAAGCTTTCCTCCGTATCACCCCTCACTTCGGATTGTGGCTCAAGACCTTCAAAGTGGAGCCGAAGATGGTCAAGGGACGTCAAGCAGAGTGCGGAGGTGCCGTAATAAGCAAGAATGCTGACGCCCCATGGCCCGAGGGCTCTTTCCAAGAGGTGTACAACTTATGGCAGCAAGAGTGGTTTTATGTCACAGCTCCCAGGAGTACCAAGTGGGTTGCTCCGCCTGTTTTTTGCTCGGGACCCCCGCCACGACTAACATCATGGATCAGCAAGGGATTAGACCGGGGGCCAGTAAAGGACGTGCCCATATTGCAGAGCCGCATCCGAGATCTCCTAGAGAGAGATGTCAATCTGGTCGTGGTGGCACATGTCATGCTGATTCGTCGAGTCCTGCCTTGCAAACGTCGCCCCCTCCGCCTGTGGGAGTTTAACCCGGAGGGACCGCGAGCTCTCCAACATTTCCTTGGCATGACGCCTGTGGAGATGTACAAACTGTTCTTTGGACCACAAGCAATGTGTCCGGATTCCACTGAGGATGCAGGTCTGAGCTGCAATTGTCCGGATACCCAAGTAAGTAAGGAAAATTGATTTTATACCCTTAGTTGTGTCACACTCGGCAGGTTTGCCCCTAGTTTCGGAAAACACTCGTTCTTGTCCAACTCACTTTGGTTTTCTTATGCTTTTGCCCTTCCGGCATGGTTCCGTCTAGTCAGCGCCGTTTGACCGCTATCGGCGGTAGTTTTTGGACATTTTTACCCCTCTTTCGGATAACCCTCAGTACCCCTTCGTCCTCAGCCAGCTCGCGTGAAAAACAGAGGGAGGGAAGGCACGACAAGTTTGGAGCGGGAAGCGGGAGAGAAAGGAGCGGTGCACATGGCGAGCTCGGGGTCGTCCTCCTTCTCACCGGCGACCGGAGAGGTAAGTAGTCCTTTGAATCTATGAATTTGGTGCTCCTCCACCCCATCCCACTTGAATCTATGGATTTCTAGGGTTTGTGACATTTGGGGAAATTTTACCTATGTTTTAGGTCGATGGGGTCGGGATTGTGCAACATTCGTTGGAGTTTTATCTTCCTGACAAGTCCTATTCCGGCTTGGAGTTTTTGTCGAAGCATCGCTGCCCTGGCCATGGCCTTGTCCCTGCCCGCCGTGTATCATGGGGAGGAGCTAGCAGTGGCCGCCATTTTTTAGGTTGTCCATTAGATGTAAGTTTTTGTGAATTTGTGATAGATTTAGTTTTTGTTGATTTGTACTCTCTAATGTTGATTACTCTGACTTGCAATTAGTTACCAGAAGAGTGTGAATGGGTGGTGTGGGTTGACCCAGCTCCTCCATTGCGTGTTGCCCTTGCTTTTGAGGACTTGCACGCAGAGGTTGAAGGCAGTTGGATCAAATGTCATCATCTGAAAAAGGAAAACATGGAGCTGGCAAGGAAGAACAGGGCTTTGAAGAAGAAACTTAGAGAGAGAGATGAGATGTTGCTGGTGTGGGCATTGCTGTTAGTTGGAATTGTTATGTTTGTTGTACTGGTATGGTAGATGTAGTTTATCGATGTATCTGAAGTGAAGATGTTGATGGAACCCTACTTTGTTTGATGTAACTTTGCAGTTGCAGTTGAATTGATGTCACTTTATCTGATATCGTCGACGACGTCGACGACAAATCTTATGTGATGAGTCCAAATGTGGATGGTAGATGAAGATTTGTCGTCGACGCCAAATCTTATGGGATGAGTCCAAATGTGTATGGTAGATGAAGATTTGTCGTCGACGACGTCGACGACAAATCTTATGGGATGAGTCCAAATGTGGATGGTGTAGAAACAAATCAACATGAAGTTGAACAACAAAATAGTGATGGACAAAGGAGATAACAGCAAGCAGCAAACAGTGCATTAAGCAAGCAACAAACATTAAGCAAGTGCATAATAGCCAGTGCATTAAGCACTCAGAAGTTCACATATTCAAGTGCACAGATCAACATCTAGTTCATAACAGCATCATAACATCATCTAGTTCATACTTAAACATCTAGAACTTTAATTTTTTGCTCCTGGTGTTCTTGGCTGGGTTTGGAGCTTCCCTTGCCTTGCTTCTAGTGTTCTTAGCTGGGTTAGGGGCAGTGGGTGGAGCTTCAAATGCTACTGGTGCTTTCTTTGAAGGAGAAATAACCTTGCTGTCAACACTGCTTCCAGTAGTTGAGCAGAATGTATTTTGCTGGTTACACCCCTCCACCTCTCTTCTCTTTCACACAATTCGGAGAAGCTCCTCTATCTGCTGCTCTTTTGTAGTTTTTCCTAGGGCTAAAACAATTGCAAACATGTCACAATTTGTAAGGTATCCATTGAGATAAGATTTATGGATTTGGGAATTGGACATACCTTACAACACTTGCTTGTGTAGATGCTTCATGTGATCGTTCCTTTGGTGGTGGCATTTGCTGCTGGACAACATCAGGTACTGGCTCATCCTCATCCTAATCTTGCACTTCTGCTTCTGCTGGCTCATTAGCTGTAGGATGATCATCTGCATTTTCAGCACCCCAATGTTCTTCTTCTCCAAATGCTGGATCTACAGATTGTGTGCAGCCCTTGGCTTGGTGTCCATATCTTCCACACCTCTTGCACTTCTTCTTCCTAGGCCCAAGGCCCTTTCCTTCACTACTAGCTCTAATCCTCTGCTTTCTGGGCCTGCCTGGTGCTTGCTTCTGAACAGGAGCACATAATTTGAAACCAGGATCTACAGTGTCCCACTGTTGCTTGCCTTCCAAAGCAGGTAGGTTTTCAGCATATGTAGCTTTGATCATCTCAACAGAGTAGTACTTATGGACATACTTGTCAATAGCACTAGCATCACCTCTTAGAGCAGTGATAAAGAAAAGAGCATGGATGCATGGCTTACCAGTGACCTGCCACTGTCTACAACTGCAAGTCCATTTTTCCAGGTCTACTGGGTACCTCCATTCTCTCTTCTCTCTATCTGTTGCAGTTACCTCAGCTTCTGTTGGGCTTCTCCTAACAATAGTCATCTCCAAACCTTTAGTTTTCTCCATTAATGTCTGCATTACTGATGGTAAGATGTAGTGGCCAATGAAATGGTCAATGCAAATTCTTTTTCTTAAGTCAAACTTCTCCATAATATATTGCCTAATCTTGTCCAGCAGGTCAACTAGGTGTAGGCCCTTGTATTTCTTGATTCTGGAGTTGAATGATTCAGCAAGGTTGTTGTGTACATAGTCAACTTTGCTAAACTTAGTGAAACTTGCTCTAGCCCAGATTTTTGTGTGGTGCTGCTCAAGATATTCCTTTACTTTTGGTCTGCTCTTCAGCTGGTTCAGATGAAAGTTGTGCTTCTTAATGCTGTAAGTTAGTGAGCAAGGCCATAGATTGTCATCATAAAATTTTCCTTTGAATTTCTTGCTGAAATTTTGGGCAAGATGCCTCATACACTCTCTGTGCTCCACTCCTGGGTAAACATCATCAACAACACTCTCCAGTCCTTTGCAAGCATCAGTATGTATGACTAAACCTTCAGGGTGTCCTATTGCTTCCTTCAGGTTTTTGAAAAACCAAGTCCAGCTCTCAGTTGACTCCACCTCAAGAACACCATATGCAACAGGAAATAACCAGTTATGAGCATCTAGAGCACATGCTGCTACAAGTTGGCCCCTAAACCTACCATGCAATGCAGTTGCATCTACAACCAAGTATGGCCTGCACCCCTCCAAGAACCCTTTATGACAAGCTTTGAAGCATACAAAAACCCTTCTAAAACACTCCTTGTAGAATTTCTTTCCTTTTAACTTGTACTCCACTGTGTGCTTGTCTATGTCAACAACACTTCCTGGTGATGCCCTCTCTACTTCAGCTTTGAATGCATAAAGTAACTGGAAACTATCACTGTACTTACCATAGATCTTGTCAAGTGCCATCTCCTTACCATAGTAACATCTGCTGTATGGCACCTCAAGACCATACTTCTCTAACAACCTACCCTGAATTTCCTTTGTTCCAATCCCTGGATTTTTCCTGATCCAAGCCATAGAAGCATCTGCAATCCACCTTCTTTTTGCAGCTCTCAATCTCTGAGATCTATTCACACTAGGACATGTGTGAGGGTGGGGATTCACTTTGATCTGAAAATAAAACAAATAATCAGTCAGGATAATATTAGTAAAACAAAAAGGCACATTTTATTAAAAACACATTACTAAAACAGTACCTGAAACAGAGTGCTCCTCCTCATCAGAGATGCATGCAGCCTCCACTTACACCTCTCATAGGCACATTTCATAGTAAACCTAGTTGGGTCACTCTTAAGTGTAATGTACTCAGTTTCAGACTTGATTGAGAATGTTCCAACTGCATTCTTGCAATCAACTGCATTAGGAAAGACCACACCTTCCTCAATGGATGGATTATCTCTATCATACATCATTACAGGTCTATCTTCATCTGCATCCTCAAAAGCTCCCATGTCATTATCCTCTTGCCTCTCATCATCATCAGTATCTGAAAATTCTGCAGGAATGTACTCTTCATGTGTTGTATGCTCATCATTGTTGTGCTGGACATAACCTGGGTAAAGTTTCTCATCCTCCTCATCAGATAAAATAGGTGCATCAGGCAGTGCCTCTTCCACAACTGGATCAGGCTGATCCTCTGGTCTATTAGTGCCACATTCAGCAGTAGCTGGAGTGGTACTTGCACTTGCTGCACTAGTTCTAGGAGCACTAGGAGTACTAGCATCTGTCCTGGATCCACATGGCCTACCCCTTTTTCTACCCCCTATCCCTCCAGCAGTTTTTTCACACCTTTGTCCTCTCTTTCTCTGAATTACTGTTATTTCCAGATTGCATGACCTTGTCTCTGCATTACTTGCAAACATCACACCTAACTCATCATCACACTGTAGAGGGTTCCAACACTCCTTTAAACTATCCCAATATCTAATTTCAACAGCATCAAACAATCCCCATGGATACTTGGCACAAATAGCAGCCCTAAAGTCATTAAATGACCTACTACTGCTATCCATAACTAATGGAAATGTGAATCCGATCTCCTTGCCTTCCGTACCAGCAGAAACGATAACTGTCGTCTCCATTCTAACAAACAGAAAGAATGCAACCTCTGGATCCATCCTACAGTAATGAGCATACCATCTCCCATGAGCAATTGAACCACAGCTAGCCTAAAACTTATCTGAATCCACTAAGCATGAGTAGATCTGAGACTGAAACTTACCCCGCCGGGATCTGACGTGCAGATGTGGTGCCCTCGCCGCCCTGACTGCCACCAAAGCCTCCTTCAACGCCCTCCCGTGCCAATGCGCTGCTCTTGCCACCGTCGACGACGCCACCGCCGCCATTTCCGCCATCCAATGGTGATGGGGACACCGTCTGGCCATGCGCGCAGCCACGGCCCTTGCGTTGCGATGTGCCGCCATCTCGTGCCGATGCGGTGCCCTTCTTGCGGCGCCCGCGGCCGCCACCTAGGGTTTCTCCATCCTCCCCCATCGCCTGGCCTGGAAACGGATGTGGTGCGAGGATTGGTTTGTGGATCTGGTGGTGAGCCGCCAATGGCGACTAGGGTTTCTGACGGGGGAAAGAGAGTGAGAATGGGGAACGATAGAGTGAGAGTGGGAATGAGTTGGTTAGGTCGACCGAGGGGCAAGCCGTGTCCAAAAACTAGCGGCGGTACTGGTCAAACGACGCTGACTGGACGGAACCGTGACGGAAGGGCAAAAGCATAAGAAAACAAAACTGGTTCGGGCAAGAACGATGGTTTTCGTAAACTAGGGGCAAACCTGCCGAGGGAGACACAACTAAGGGCACCAAATTAATTATCCCAAGTAAGTAGCCCCGCATCTGAACACCCCATCTGTTTCTTTATCGCAACATCGCCCTTAAAAAGGTCGCTCTTTAACCAGGAGTGGATAGCGAAGGAAAAGTTGACCAGGTGTTCGACCCCCCTCCCTGAGACCTCGCTAGACCCTGTGCTAATAGGGATGCTGGAGATCGCGCCTTATCCAGCGCCTTCGGGAGAAGATAAAGGGGGAAACAAGGAAACTACCGCCTCCGAAGATAAAGAGGTTAACCGGGAGGGAGGAATCGAAACTTCCTCTCCTCAGGGAAAGAAGAGGACTGCCTCTGAGGATCCGGAGACGATGTTCTCAAAACGGGGGAAGAAATCTTCACCAGAGGATCCTGCACCGGGGGATGCCCCGGCCGTACCATGCCCTCAAGGGGATCAGCCCTCTACCAAGCCGTAAGTGAAAGGGTACTTAATAATGAGGTAGAACCTTGCTTTACCTCTGAGAAAAATAACCGAAGCCTTTGTCTTTGCAGTTCGGATCTTAGTCCTTCCCAGCAGAGCTCGTCTTCGGGGGATCTTCTTTCGAAGATGATGGAGAGCGGAATGCCTCCCCCTGCCATACTGCCTCATGGGGCGGGCGACTCCGAAGTGTCGTCGCGGTTGGGTTTCTCCTGATCTGGCGAGGCCAGAAGGTAGTCATATGGCCACCCGAAGCCCTCAGAATCCGGCTTTTGAAAAGAACAATCAAAAGAGTCCGGCACCGCCTGGTGTGCAGTCAGACATGCTAAGGGATTTGCTAGGACGAGCAGTTATCTCAGAGGAGCATCGCACGTTAATGGGTATGGTAGTTGAAAGGATTTCGTCCGCACAAAGCGGATTGCATGAAGCTGTCATGAGTCTACTGACGGGCTTTGAGGTACGCGAAGTGATGCACCTTTTTGACAGTACCGCATATGTTTAAGATGCACCCTGCATAGATAGTAGCCCCTGAGACTCTGGGTGCTGTCGCAGATGACATCACGCAGAGGATCATAGTCCCACGTATAATGTTGCCGCCTTCATATGCAGGTGGCGAAGTGTCCGGTGGCCAGCCGGACTACTGATTTTGCCGAGTTAGAACGGCAACTTGACATGGTAGATGCCGACATCGTGCTTGTCAACAAGCGGCTTGACGAGGCACAAGGTATGTGATTTCTCCGGAGACACATGGTAAGAGGAGCATGATGCCAGTATCTATAACATGTGTGTTTAATGCAGATGGAGCTGCGGCCGTGGAGAACCTGCGTGCAGAACTTGCCCGAGCCAAGGAACAAGCCAGAAAAAGCGACGCGGCTGCCTTAAAGGCAATCGAGGAGCTAAAAGCCGAACAGGCTGCTCACTGCCAAAGCAAGGAGGAAATGGCCAAGATGGCTCTGGAATTGAAGAACGCAGCTGACCGTTATAAGCTTCTTGAGAAAGAAGATCAAGCGAAGAGGACAGACCTGGAGAATGCCTCGATGGCGGCCAAGGATATCCGCACTGCGATGAGACCAAAGAAGGAGGACCGCGTCAAGCCGGAGATATCGCGGCTGGGAAGCCCTTTATGCTGCGGATGAAGTTCGGAGATCCGAAATATGCTCCTTTGGACCGGCTGTGGAGTTCTGCGGACGCATATCTGGATTTAAGCGGCGAGTGCCGCCAATGCGGCCGAACACTTTCGTGATCAAAAGGATCGCGAAGTGGAAAAGCTGTTCTGGTCACAATTTAATGATCCAGAGCGTTCGCTTCCATTGACTGATCGGCTGGCCGAATGGGACGAGCTAAATAGGTTGTCCGGACTTGCCATGAAGTATGTCATGGATCATCTGTGGCCGGAAAGGCCAAAGCTGAAGAGTTACTTTAGTTTGGTGCAGCAGTTCCTTGGTGCAGTACCTCATATCAACGCGATGAAGAGGTCGGCGTGCATAGAGGGTGCGCGAATGGCCCTTGCCCGTGTGAAGACATACTGGGCGGAGATGGAGGCCACCGCCGTTGCATCCCACGACTCGGACCGAAGCCAAGTGCCTGCCGAGCACTACTTCCAAGAAGGTCTTGAGGGTGCTTGTTCAATAGAGGCGCAGTGCTCTAAGAATATTATGTTCGAATGACATGTATTCCTATTGAAAACAATGTTTGCTTAAATGTAAAGGCTTTTTTATACTTGTGCCTGCAAGAATTATAATACCTCCTGTGCGGCCGTTTATGTATATATGAATATAACCTGAAAGATGGCAGTCGTCGGCTTCAGCCCCCACGCATATAATGCGGGAGTGTTCGCAGAAGGTGCATATTCACACTTGATCCAATGTCTTGGTCCATTAAGGAGGTGACAGCGCCGCGAACTAGGCAATCGGACTATAATGCTTTATTACTTACACTTAGCCATAGGAGTTTGACAGTGGGGTTACTATATAGGCCCTGGTGGCTCCGCGCTCATCCGAATTCGGGGCGCGTATATGCCTGGCCGGAAAACGACCCTTCGTTAAGGCGGAGGAATTCTAAGATTCTGCTAGGTCATCGAGTGGTTGACCAGTCTCACGCTATATCATGACAGTCAGTTTTCGGCTTTCTCTACTGAGGTGCTCGCCTAGCCGAACCGGGGCACAATCGCAGTAGTTCTCCTGGTGCCGCCTTAGCCGATAGAGCGGAACGTAAGGAAGCAAAACACAGGAGCCGGGCAAACCCAACATTTGACCAAAGACATGATTCGGAGCTGATGCATATAAGGCCAAACTCGCGACGCCGAACTCTCCCTAAGTTATTCGGTCTTTTTGATATAAAACGGGTTGAACGATGCCCTTCGCTATAAGCCCCTGGTGTCCAGGTACATGCAATATTTTGACATGGCCACATGCCAAGACGCCAGCCTCCCACGCGGTTATTCTGAGAATCCGGGGTATGTGTATCAACAAGAGACAGTAAAAAAGGTTTACGCAGGGTCTTAATCTAAAAAAGAATCCTTGGAGCGGGTCCCTGCTGCACGTCTGCGCTTGTGTCTCCATTGTGCCATATCCTGGACGGGTGTAGCACGATGTTCATCTTTAAAAGAGAGGAACTTAGTTGAAAAAGTAGTCGCGCAAAATGTATGTTATACTAAATAAACAAAGTATGATTCAAGGTGGGAAGAGTTGAGTTTTATTGCTGCTTGTTTACATGCGCGGAGCCCCTTGTATAGGGGTGTATAACCATCAAACCTTTATCAATTATACAGTTATGCCGGACTCGTCCAGCCGTGTCCGTGGTATTAACGACCTGTTAAGCGCTCTGGTTGGTGAGGCAGTTTAGTGTGTGGCTGTCAAGGCAGCCGCACAGTCTTCCGCGCACAAGGAGCGCTCAATGTATGCCTTTACTGAAATGATGCCTTGTGGACCGGGCATCTTAAGCGTGAGAGACGCATAGTGCGGTATTGCGTTAAAGTGAGTGAAAGCGTCGCGTCCTAATAGTGCTTGATAGCCACTTTTAAACGGAGCGATATGGAAGGTTAGCTTTTCGCTACGGAAGTTACCGGGAGAGCCGAATATAACTTCTAGTAAGAGGGAGCCTGTGCAATGAGCCCCTCGGCCTGGTGTTACTCTGTCGGATCACGGGTTCTGGCAGACCCTTAAGGTTCGAACTCTGGGGTGCGTGTGGAGATCGTGCCCTCTACCTCTCCGTCTCGCAAGGAACTAACTACTGCAAGAACAACACAAAAGACACAGGGTTTATACTGGTTCGGGCCACCATTGTGGTGTAATACCCTACTCCAGTGTGTGGTGGGTGGATTGCCTCTTGGGCTGATGAGGAAGAACAATACAAGGAAGAACAGCCTCGCGAGGGCCTGTTCTTGGCTGGGGGGATGAACTGCTAGGGGTAGTTCGATCGCCCTTCTCTCTCTCTCTCTACTTGCTGCCCGATTCTAGATGCTGGATCCGATCGGTTCTCTACTTGCTTGATACTAGATGCCTCTACCCTGGGTGTGGCTAGTCCTATTTATAGGCAAAGGCCCTGGGCCTCTTCCCAAATATTTGAGCGGGAAGGGCGCCAACAATTGGCCAATTCGAAGGGGAACATCTGGTACACTTATCCTGACTAAAGTTGGTCTTCGCCTGCCAAAGGCCCTGTGCTGACGCCGTCTTGGGCTCCATGGTGACCTCCTTCCCACCGTTGGACTGGTCTTGGTCTTGTTGCACCGAAATGGGTGCCTTTGCTTGATCCTCTCGCCTGCGCTTGCCCCCTTTGCACCAAAGAGGAAAGGGAGACGCTACGCGGGCTGGCGCCCGCTTGGCACCCTTGGTCGTCATGGCTTGCGTCATTGGCGCCTCGTGAGGTACTCCGCCTTGATCTCTCCGCCTCCTCCCGAGCCAGCCTGATGAGGCCGTGTTTGAGGAAGCGCCATGTCGTCCGCCTCACGAGGTTTGGCCCCTCGCGAGGGTCTTGAGTCTCGTGTTGATGAAGCTGGGCCGCGCTGGGCCCCCATTTGAGCCACGCCGCAGGCCGCAGGCAGGCAAGTCTGGGGACCCCCGTTCCCAGAACGCTGACAGTAGCCCCCGGGCCCAAGGCGCGCACGGACTTGGCCGTGCCGAGAGGCGAAAGGGCAAGGGTGAAGCACCGCGGGCCCTAACAACCTGTGGCCTTGGGTGCCGCGTGGCGGTTGATTGGACGTGGGTGCCTTCGCGACTGCGCGGGTTACTAAGGGTGTGTCATCCGCTCGGGCTCTGCCCTTCTCCTTCTTCATCCGCTGCTCAGATCCCCTTTCTTGCGCTTCTCCTCCCTTCCTCCTAGCTTCCAGATTTGGTCCATCCGCTCGACCTAGGTAGCCATGGCGCCTCGCCGGGCCCCGGCCGAAGCTTGGTTTTCGCCAGCTTTGGACTCGCCAAACGTGTCGGAGGCGAGCCTCGCCCAACTGCACCGGATGGCGGCGGCGCAGGGCATCGACGGGGCTCAGGTTTTCAAGGACGGCTCCGCCACCCCTGAGGGCCGAGGGAGCACCTTTTATCCTCTCTTCGCGAGCTCCATTGCCGCTGGTCTCATGCCTTCTTTCTCCGAGTTCTTCTTCTCTGTCCTCCGCCACTACAACTTGCAGGCTCTGCATCTCCATCCCAACTCCGTCCTTCTCCTGGCGATCTTTGCCTATTACTGCGAGGCTCACGTAGGAGTGCAGCCTTCAGTGGCCTTGCTGCGCCACTACTTCTCCCTCCGGACCTCCAAAGGTTCCCCTTCTACGTGCGCGAGCTTCGTCGCGTATGGCGGCACCATTGCCATCTCGAAGCCCGGAAAGAGGATTGAGGGCTTCAGGAGCAAGTGGGTCTTGGTAGATGCCGGGCGCGTCCACCCCCGGCTGATCTTGCCCGCGGAGCAGCTTGCGAGCTCCGGCGACTGGGGCCGAGCGGAGCTCACGGACCCCCGCGCGAAGCCGGTGTTGGCGAAGATGGACGCGGATCTGAGGCCGGTCTGCGTGGCTGCGGCGAAGCTGACTGGGGCGTCTCTGCTGAGGGAGTTCCTGGAGCACCAGCTGGCGCCGCTTCGTCAGTACTCTCCCCCGATGTGGAGGCCTCATCCGAGCCCCGCAGCTGTGGGCGAGGAGGACGTGGCCGCGGTCCTCCAATCCTTGGTCGGGGGCGAGGTGGCAAGACTGGAGGGCGCACCCGTGCCCTTGTTCCTTCGCGACGACTGGGAGCAGGTGGTGGACTCCATGCCTGTCTTCAACGGGGACGGGCCCGTGCCCGTGGCGGCTCCCGAGGAGCTCGTGAACGTGTCTTCTGGCCACTCCAGCGGAGAAGAGGAGCTGGAGGGAGGTCTCGACTCCGAGGCGACTGACGGAGAGTCTAGGGCTCCTCCGCTCCAGCGCAAGCCCCGCGCTCTCTGCCTTTCACCGAGCGATGACGATGATGATGATGTGCTGGGCAGCGGGAGCTCACCTCAGGTCCCGAAGAAGGGCAGGACCGGGTTGATTCCCCGCGGGTCCGTCCTAACTCCCGGGCGAACCGCTGCCGCGCCTTCTGCTTCCGAGGTCGACCCTTCCAGCCGGCTCTCGGGCTTCAAGTTCGGCAGGAGGCCGCTGGAGCTTTCTGACGACGACCTGTAAGTGCTTGATCCTTGATTCTTGGTTTCTTGTTCCGCCGACGAGGCCTGACGATTACTTCTATTGAGTAGGCTGGCGCCCACGGCAAAGAAGCTGAAGGGGGCTCCTGAGGCCCCAACTGCGGCGACGCCTCCGCCTGCGGGGGAGGGTGATCATGACGCGCGGGCCTCGCCCGTCCACTCGTCTTTGCAGGGCTTGGCTGATCTGGCTGGGGCCGCAGCCCCCATGACTCGAGCGACCTTCGAGGTGCCTTTGTCTGGTGCTCCTGCTACGGCTCGGGAGGCGCAGCAGACTCCGCCTCAGGATACTGCGGCCTCGCCGTCGCTATCTTCTCCTCCCGTTCCACCGGCCGCTGCTTCCACGACCCCTCCTGCTGCCTTGGAGTGTACTGATGTTCCTCCGTCTTCTTCTTCCGTCCTGGAGCGAGCTGCTGCTTAACTGGACCGGCTGCGGCAGGATCTTCTAGGCGCCGACCCTCGCCTGGTGGCCGGGCGTCTGGAGCTGGCTTCGGGGTGGATTCGCTCTGATGCCTCGATCCGGGCGGCGCTGGTTCAGGCCTCAACAGCCTGTGACGGTGAGAGAGAGGCCACCCTCGAGGCGAAGGCTGCCCGAGATGCGGCCCTGGGGGAGGTGGTTGGAGTCCGCGGCCGCTGCAAGGAGCTGGAGGACGAGGTGCAAGGCCTGTGAAGCCAGCTTGCCGAAGAGATCCGCCTTCGCCAAGAGCAGGAGAAGGAGGCGAAGGTGCGCGAGGCGGCGCTTGAAGAGCGGGAGGCCAAGCTCAAGAAGCACCGTGACAGCTTGGGCACGCTGAAGAAGGAGCTGGCGGTGATGAAGGCCGAGCTGGACATCAAGGCCAAGGTCCTCGCCGAGGACCGCGTGGCCTTCGCGGACATGGAGAAAGATGCCCGCGCGTCGCTGAAGACACTCTATGAGTGCGGCGTGAACGGCCCGCTAGCCGGTGATGGGGACGGCCCCGCCAAGCTGCTTCCCTTCTTGGTGAAGGCTCTTAGAGACGTCTCCCTTGCCCTCGCCCCCACGGCTGAGGACGAGGCGCGTGTCCTTTCTTCTGCCGCGCTGACGCGGGTCTTCGCCCATGTCTACCTTCGCGATCCCAGCGCCGACCTCGACAGCCTGCTGGAGCCAGTGAGCGGTGAGGGCGCCGCCGCCGCTGTCGAAGCCGTGAAGGGACGTGCAGAGGCGATGCTGGGGAAGTTCTGGGCCTTCAGCACCAAGCCGAAGCGAGGCGCTGCCAGCCCTGCTGCTCCGCCAGGCGAAGCCACTCCACGCAACCCCGCCGCCGACAAGTGACCTCGCTATCGTTCCTGCTCTTCTTCTGATTACTGCACATGCACGTCGCCTCGAGGAGGCATTTAAATTTGTGTTTGGTACTGAGGTGATAATATGGGTTGTAATATTTGCTTTTAAGTTCCCTGAATTTTATGTTCTCCTTCCCTACTTGCTTGTGTTCTACGCCGGCAGAGCCCGGCCCCGCGCGTGCCTCACCCAGCATCAGCCCCGACCGGAAACCAGGACGGGACCAAAGGAGTGAGGGGCTACGTGACAAGTTAGGCCCCTGAGTTGCGATGCTCAAGGGTCCCCCTTGGCGCGCAAACAACAAGTAGGGAAGCACAGTGTAGGTGTGTCTTCTGTTCTACGTCTGCAGAGCCCGACACCGCGCGTACCTCACCCAGCATAGCCTTTCGGAACTAAGGAGTGAGGGGCTACGGAGCCAGTTAGGCTCCTGAGTCGCGATGCTCAGGAGTCCCCCTTGACGCACAAACAGCAGGTGACGATATGAAATGTAGGCGGGGCTACCGTTCTATGTCTGCAGAGCCCGACTCCGCGCGTACCTCACCCAGCATAGCCTTTTGGAACTAAGGAGTGAGGGGCTACGGAGCGAGTTAGGCTCCTGAGTCGCGATGCTCAGGAGTCCCCCTTGACACGCAAACGGCCTTCATACCTTGGCTCCGCTCGGGGAGAAACGCGCGACGAACCAGGCCCGAGGGGCCTGGCTGGGGCGTACGGCTGAGCGTGACCCAGTCGTAGCCCCCGTGCCCAGCCCCCTCGTGCGGCGCTCCCGGGGGGAGGCGTTGCGACGAGGCCGGCCACTGAGCTCTGGGCTCCCTGAGGTTAATGCGGCCCGGAGGCCACCCTCAGTTGTTTATCACCAGCGCGGAGCATAGCGCTTCCGTATGTGTACGGGCATAGCCGCTCCTCGGCAGTGTCGTCAGCCAGCGCGGAGCATGGTGCTTCCACTGGTACGTGGGAGGGGGCTCCCCTCCGGGAGGAGCCCCCGGGGCGTGTACAGCCCCGCCCTGACACGTGGCTGGCACGGTAGAGGTAGGTGAGGTGTATCTGGGCACCCGTGAGCCAGCGCGGGACTCACGAGGCCCTACCTCTAGGCGGGTTGCGCCTGGCACTGTGTCGTATCTTGAAATGTGTCCCTGCAAAATTTGGTTAGATGCCGACACTCTACGTCCTCGGGTCCCGGCCCTCGAGCTTGTCTCAGCCGTCGCTGGTATGCCGGGTCGCGATGCCGCGGACAAGGCCAGAGGGTGAGGGCTGGAGAGCCAGTAAGAGCCCTGAGTCGCGATGCTCAGGCGCCCCCCTTTAACGTGCAAGTGGTCGACATGGAGAAGGAGAGGTGCCGTGGATGGCGTAGAGTAATTAAGCATGATAGGTGAATGCATAGCTGGAAATAAACGCAAGGGAGATATACGCCACTGGGCCTGGCCCGAGTGGCTTGGGGATGATGCAGCCCGAGGGGCGCCCCCAACAGAGCAAGCTAATGACTGAAAAATAAAAAGGGGATACATGCCGCAGGGACGGACCCATGCGGCCTGGGAGTGATGCAGCCCTGGGAGGGCGCTCCCAGCTGGGAATGAACTTGAAAGATGTCACCTGAAGATGTCGAGGACGAGGTGGTGTTGGTGTAGCAGACTCGGTGGGCTGCGGGAGCCGATCCTCACGAGCCCCCAGGCCCCGTGGCCTCGGGGGGCTCCGGAGGCACTGGTGACTCTTCTTGAGCTGTCTCCATCTCCGCCAGAGCCGCAGAACGCCTGCCTTCTCGCGCCTCCAAGATGCTCCTCATGAGGCGCTGGTACGCCGCAGCCACGCTCGGCAGGCCGTAAGGCATGCGAACATAGTTGTGGGGCGGTCCTCCGCAGCGCCCCACTCGGGAGGGCCAGAGGCGCTCCGTCGTGGCGATCTGATTGAGCCCTGGTACGTCGACACAGACGCGCAGCCCACCATCCTCGCCTGGATGGGGAGCCACAGTCGATAGGCGGCGGCAACCTCTCATGACTCTTGATTCCTGTAGTTCTTGAACGGCTTTGTTGACGAACTCCTGCTGGTCTGACCCTCCTTGTCTTGCTCCTTCTCGAGGGAAACATGCTTCGAAACACGCCTCCACGTGGTGCCCTAACGCCTCCCTCGTGACCTTGCCCAGGTCGGTGGCCCTCGAGGGGAGAGCCCCCGAGCCTTGCCTGAGGAGGGCGCCGGGCACGCTTTCCTATGCGATGGAAGGAGGGTCCCCCTGGGCAGTCACGGGCCCTGAAGGGCCTGCCTCCTGAGGGGCCGAGCCTGGCGACGTCTTCTTCTACTTGGGGGTGGTCTCAGGAAGCCTCCTGCTTCCGCGATCTGGGTCTTCTAGTGACGCGGCCTGGAAAGCTCGCTCCAGGGAACACACTGCATCCTTCTCTTCACAGGGCACCGTGATGACGCCGCCGCTTCCTGGCATCTTGAGGACGTTGTAGCCGTGGTGAGTCACGGCCATAAACTTGACCAGCGCTGGGTACCCGAGGATGGCGTTGTACGGCAGGCGGATGTGAGCGACGTCGAAGTCGATGAGCTCGGTGCGGTAGTTGTTGCGGTTCCAGAAGGTGACTGGGAGGCAGACCTTCCCGATCGGGACTGTGGAACCGTCGGTGACTCCGGAGAAAGGCTTGGTCGGCTGAAGCTGGTCATAGGGCACTTGGAGGTTGTTGAACGTTTCCACGGACAAGACATTGAGCCCTGCCCCTCCGTCGATGAGGGTCCTGGTGACTAGAACATTGCTGATGACTGGGGAACAGAGCATCGGGAGCACTCCAGCCGTGGCCGCGCACTTGAGCTGGTCTGCTGAGCTGAACGTGATGGCGCAGGCTGACCACCTGAGGGGACGCGTTGCTTCGAGCTTGGGGAGAACTGCATTCACTTTGCGAGCATACTGCTTGAAGATACGCTGAGAGGCTGGGGCTTGGGCTCCGCCCAGGATGCAGGCAATTGCACGCGGCTCTTGGAAGCCCCCAGCCCCCTCGTCTTGGTGACGGTCTTCATTCCTCCTTGGCTGAGGCGGCAGCGGCGGCAGGCCTGGGTTGCCATGAGGGCGATCTTCCCGAGGCTGGTCCCTCCAGTCCCCCTTGCGAGGCGGGTCACGCCAGCGGTCCTCGCGATGTTGGTCGCGCCAGCCTTGGCGTGGACCGCGATCTTCCCAGCGTCCTGGGTTCCTTCCTCCTCCTCGGCTGTAGCCCCGATCGGCACGGTCAGGGCGACGGCTGACTCTTCCTTCTCGCACGGCGCGGAGTTCTTGGCATTCGTTGGTGTTGTGGGTGTGGAGGTCGTGGTACACACAGTACCGGCTGCCCCTGGAGGATTCGGGCAAATCCTTGCCCCGCTTGGTGTCCGGCTCTGCCGCGAGCACGACAACCCCCTTGCGCTTCACGTCCTTGGCCTTGGGCTTCTTCTCTTCTGGGTCTGCGGCAGGCAGGTCGAGGAGGGAGAGGCGCCCCTCCTCAGCCCTGGCGCACTTGGTCGCCAAGTTGAACAGCTCCAGCGAGGTGCATAGGTCTTCGTGCATCGCCAGCTCCTCCTTCATCTTGGCGTGGCGCACGCCATCGGAGAAGGCTGAAATGATGGCTTCCTCGGACACCTTGGGGATCTTGAGGCGCGCACTGCTGAAGCGCTGGATGTACTTTTGCAGGGTCTCCCCAGGTTGCTGCTTGATGCGGCGCATGTCGCTCACGGCGGGAGGTCGGTCGCGGGTACCTTGGAAGTTGGCGATGAAGCGAGTACGCATCTGGTCCCAGGCGGAGATCGTGCCTGGGGCCAGGTTCAGGAGCCAGGTGCGAGCACCTTCCTTCAGCGCCATGGGGAACCAGTTGGCCATGACCTTTTCGTCTCGCTGGCAGCTTCGATTCCCAGCTCGTAGAGCTGAAGGAACTCTGTGGGGTCGGTCGTGCCATCGTAGCGAGGAGGCAGGTCCGGCTTGAACTTGCCGGGCCATGCGACGCTGTGCAGCTCGGTGGTGTAGGCGCGGCAACCTGCGGTGGCCGCGGGAGGTTTCGGTTGAGGGAGAGCTTGGCCTTGCGGGTCCCCTTGCGCTGCTGCGGGGAGCAGCGTGGGGTCTTGACGCGCCGGAGCTGGAGCGGGGTCTCGGCGAACCGGAGCAGGGAGCGCTCGGGCGGCCTCTTGCGGTCGTGGAACTTCTTGGCAGCTCCGTTCCTGCTGGGCCGGCGCTTGATGGAGCGGGTTCTTCCCAGGGGCTGCGCGCCCTGGGGCCATGGCGTCTTCTTGGAGAGGGGGCGGCTGGAACGCCCCTGGAGCTTCGTTGCCCACGCGGGGCGGAGTGCGACGCAGCGGTGCGGACGGCGCGGGGGAGCCCCCTGCGACGCGGACGAGCTCGGCGACGCGATCGAGCCACTCCTCGTAGACGTCGTCGACGGGGCGGTAGCGCAGGAGCTCGTTCGCCACGATGAGCGCAGCCCGAGCCTCCAAGGGCGTGCGGAGCGCGTGGGACGAAGAGCCGGCCGGGGTGAGCGACGGAGTAGCGGTGCGGTCGTCTCGCCGCACGGACGGGTGCTGAGAGGATGCCTGCTGCTCGTTCCCCGCCGGGCCGGTGGCGGCGTTGACGGCGGGCGATGGGGAACGACGAGGACGTCAACCAACGGGGGCTATCTGGACGACGCGGGAAGCGATGGCGGCCCGGCGCTCAGCGCAGGCCCGACGAGCATCGGACATGGATGCGACGGTCGGCGGTGAACGGAGTGGTAGAAAACAGATTCCGGCGCACCCCTACCTGGCGCGCCAAAATGTCGGATCACGGGTTTCGGCAGACCCTTAAGGTTCGAACTCTGGGGTGCGCGCGGAGATCGTGCCCTCTACCTCTCCGTCTCGCAAGGAACTAACTACTACAAGAACAACACAAAAGACATAGGGTTTATACTGGTTCGGGCCACCATTGTTGTGTAATACCCTACTCCAGTGTGTGGTGGGTGGATTGCCTCTTGGGCTGATGAGGAAGAACAGTACAAGGAAGAACAGCCTCGCGAGGGCCTGTTCTTGGCTGGGGGGATGAACTGCTAGGGGTAGTTCGATCGCCCTTCTCTCTCTCTCTCTCTCTCTCTCTCTCTCTCTTTCTCTACTTGCTGCCCGATTCTAGATGCTGGATCCGATCGGTTCTCTACTTGCTTGATACTAGATGCCTCTACCCTGGGTGTGGCTAGTCCTATTTATAGGCAAAGGCCCTGGGCCTCTTCCCAAATATTTGAGCGGGAAGGGCACCAACAATTGGCCAATTCGAAGGGGAACATCTGGTACACTTATCCTGACTAAAGTTGGTCTTCGCCTGCCAAAGGCCCTGTGGTGACGCCGTCTTGGGCTCCATAGTGACCTCCTTCCCACCGTTGGACTGGTCTTGGTCTTATTGCACCGGAATGGGTGCCTTTGCTTGATCCTCTCGCCTGCGCTTGCCCCCTTTGCACCAAAGAGGAAAGGGAGACGCTGTGCGGGCTGGCGCCCGCCTAGCACCCTTGGTCGTCATGGCTTGCATCATTGGCGCCTCGTGAGGTACTCCGCCTTGATCTCTCCGCCTCCTCCCGAGCCAGCCTGATGAGGCCGTGTTTGAGGAAGCGCCATGTCGTCCGCCTCGCGAGGCTTGGCCCCTCGCGAGGGTCATGAGTCTCGTGTTGATGAAGCTGGGCCGCGCTGGGCCCCCATTTGAGCCACGCCGCAGGCCGCAGGCAGGCAAGTCTGGGGACCCCCGTTCCCAGAACACCGACATACTCCTTTAAAGGAAATATTGCTATGGCTAATTTTTGTTGGGTCTATCCCCATTTTGCGGACCGTATCCTGATATATCAGGTTCAAACTACTGCCGCCATCCATCAGGAATCATGTGAAGTAGTATCCGTCAATTATCGGGTCTAACACCAGGGCAACCCATCCTGCGTGCCGGATACTTGCGGAGTAATCCTGATTGTCGAAGGTGATAAGTTTGGATGACCAGTGACGGGACTTCATTGTGATAGGCTCTAGGGCACAATCTCTACGGGTGCCACTTTGCTTCTCCCCTTTGTCACGTGTAACACGTTTACTGTTTTTACTTCTGATGGGAATTTCTTCTGTTCCCCAGTGCTTTGTTTGCGGGGTTCGTCATCGTCTTCACTTGGTGTATCCAGCCCCTTGTGTTCGGCATTGAGTTTGTCGGATTGCTTGAAGACCCAACATTCTCTATGGGTATGATTTGCAGGTTTACCAGGGGTGCTGTGGATTTGACATGTCTTGTCCAGAATTTTGTTTAGGCTGGACAGTTCATCCCTGTTTTCTTTGAGAGGCAGCTTTTGCTGACCCCGCCGAGAGCTTTTGAATCCGACGTTCACTGCCGTGCTCTTCGGGCTATTTTCCTTATTCTGGCGCTGGTCTTTGCTGCGCCATGGCTTCCCGTTCCCGTCCCTGACTTCGGATGTACTTGGGTCGCTGGTGCTGCATCTTGCCAACCAGCTGTCCTCGCCCACGTAGAAGCGGGTCATGAGGCTTGTTAATGCAGCCATTGTTCTTGGTTTTTCTTGGCCGAGGTGTCTGTCAAGCCATTCGTCTCGAACACTGAGTTTAAAAGTTGCTAAGGCTTCGGCGTCCGGACAGTCGACTATTTGGTTCTTTTTAGTAAGAAACCTGTTCCAAAGCTTGCGGGCTGACTCTCCGGGCTCTTGAGTTATGTGACTTAAATCGTCTGCATCTGGTGGTCGGACATAGGTCCCTTGAAAATTTGCCCGAAAGGCGCCCTCGAGCTCTTCCCAACTTCCAATAGTGTTTTCGGGGAGGCTTTTGAGCCAATGCCGGGCTGGCCCTTTGAGCTTGAGGGGTAAGTACTTTATGGCGTGGAGATTGTATCCTCTAGCCATGTGGATATGGAGGATATAGTCCTCAATCCAGACCCCAGGGTCTGTCGTTCCGTCGTATGCCTCTATGTTTACGGGTTTGAATCCCTCTGGAAATTCATGGTCCAGCACCTCATCGGTGAAACACAGGGGGTGTGCGGCACCCCTGTATTTGGGTGTACCGTGGTGTTCGGAATTTTGTTGTATTGTGTTGCGTGTTTGAACGCGCTTTCTTGGCCCGTAGATGGATCTAGTTGGGCCATCTTTTTGGTGCGAGTCCTCACGTGGATTGCGTGCTGACTTGTGTGCGGCATCATTTGCCGCTCTATGTTGGCCATGAGGTCGTCTATCCGACCGGGTGGCTGCTTTGTTTTTTGATTGCGGGGGCTCTAAGGCCTCCTCATCAAATTCAGGCAGTAGCTTCCTCTTTGGGTAGCTCTTTGTGTGGCGACTGCCGCCGTGTTTGTCTGTGGTGTTCAGTACTTTGTTCCATCTGATTTGAAGTGCATCTTCCGCAATCTTGAGCTTTCGCTTCTGCTTTTTCAGGCTACGCGCAGTGGCGATGAGCCTTTTATGGAGGTTCTCCTGCTCCAGGAATTTATCCGGCGTGGTATCTTCGCCTGAGACAGGTTGTTCGGTTCGATTCTTCGTGTTGCCATCGTCGGACGGTTGTTCAATGCCGTTTTCATCGTCCGCTGGCTCACCCTGCTCTGCTGCTGGGTCTGTATGACCACTGTTTCTGTCGAGGCGGCGTTTGGAGCGGCGCTTATGCCATTGCTTTTTGTGCTTTTCGAGGGAACGATCCTTCGCTGCGTCCCTCTGTTCCTCGTCGTCGTTTCCTTTGGGTGTGTCCACCATGTATACATCATATGATGGGGTGGTTTTCCAGTGCCCTGTAGGCATTGGTTCATGTTCGTCTCCTACATCATTGTCCATACCGTCGATGTCTTCGGAGTCGAAGTCGAGCAGGTCGGTCAAGTCATCGATAGTGGCTACGAAGTGGGTGGTGGGTGGGCGTCGAATTTCTTCGTCATCCACATCCCAATCCTTCCGGTCATACTCCGGCCAGGACTCTCCTGACAAGGAGAGAGACCTTAGTGAATTCAGTATATCGCCGAAGGGCGAGTGCTGGAAGATATCCGCGGCGGTGAACTCCATGACCGGCGCCCAATCGGATTCGATTGGCAAGGGCGCGGGTAGCTCGGAGTCTAGAGGAGAGTGCGGCAATTTGGAGTCACGGGCCTCGCGAAGGGCGAGGCTGGTATTCGGCTCGATCGCCGTTGAGGCTGCGGCCTCCGTGGGGGGGGGGGGGGGGTCCAACCACCCGTCCATGGATGGCGCAATTGGCTCCAAATTGAGGGTCGGAGCGGTTGCAGGTGCGATCTCCTGCACATTGTCCGGTGGCAGAGCTAAATCATGCCCATCGTGACAATACCTACCTATTATGGCATTTCCATAGCCGTTCCGAGATATATTGCCATGCAACTTTCCACCATTCTGTTCATCATGACACATCCATTATTGTCATATTGCTTAGCATGATCATGTAGTTGACATAGTATTCGTGGCAAAGCCACCGTTCATAATTCTTTCACACATGTCACTCTTGATTCATTGCATATCCCGGTAACCCGCCGGAGGCATTCATATAGAGTCATACTTTGTTCTAGTATCGAGTTGTAATCATTGAGTTGTAAATAAATAGAAGTGTGATGATCACCATTTAATAGAGTATTGTCCCAAATAAAAAAACAAAGAAAAAAAGGCCCAAAAAATATAAAAAGGGGTAATACTACTATCCTTTTTTCCACGCTTGTGCTTCAAAGTAGCACCATAATCTTCATAATAGAGAGTCTCTTGTTTTGTCATTTATATATACTAGTGGGAAATTTTCATTATAGAACTTGGCTTGTATATTCCAACGATGGGCTTCCTCAAATGCCCTAGGTCTTCATGAGCAAGCAAGTTGGATGCACACCCACTTCGTTTCTTTTGTTGAGCTTTCATACATTTATAACTCTAGTGCATCCGTTGCATGGCAATCCCTACTCCTTGCATTAACATCAATCGGTGGGCATCTCCATAGCCCATTTATTATCCTCGTTGATGTGAGACTTTCTCCTTTTTTTTCTTCTCCACATAACCCCCATCATCATATTCTATTCCACCCATAGTGCTATATCCATGGCTCGCGCTCATGTATTGCGTGAAGGTTTATAAGTTTGAGATTATTAAAGTATGAAACAATTGCTTGGCTTGTCATCGGGGTTGTGCATGATGAGAGCATTCTTGTGTGACGAAAATGGAGCATGACTAAACTATATGATTTTGTAGGGATGAACTTTCTTTGGCCATGTTATTTTGAGAAGACATAATTGCTTAGTTAGTATGCTTGAAGTATTATTATTTTTATGTCAATATGAACTTTTTTCTTGAATCTTTCGGATCTGAATATTCATACCACAATTGAGAATATTTACATTGAAATTATGCCAAGTAGCATTCCGCATCAAAAATTCTCTTTTTATCATTTACCTACTCGAGGATGAGCAGGAATTAAGCTTGGGGATGCCTGATACGTCTCCAACGTATCTATAATTTTTGATTGCTCCATGCTATATTATCTACTATTTTGGACTATATTTTCCACTTTTATATTATTTTTGGGACTAACCTATTAACCGGAGGCCCAACCCAGAATTGTTGTTTTTTGCCTATTTCAGAGTTTCAGAGAAACAAAATATCAGATAGAGTCCAAACGGAATGAAACCTTCGGGAACGTGATTTTCTCATCAGATAAGACCCAGAAGACTTGGACCCTCCGTCAAGAAAGCCACGAGGCGGTCACGAGGGTGGAGGGCGCCCCCCTAGGGCGCGCCCCCTGCCTCGTGGGCCCCTCGAAGCTCCACCAGTGTACTCCTTCCTCCTATATATACCTACGTACCCCCAAACAATCAGATACTGAGCCAAAAACCTAATTCATGTAAGTGCATCTAGTGCCCCTTAGTGATTTTGGTGTATTGAAGACTTATAGGTTAAGGATCTAATGTGTTTATGAGTGTACACAGGTCTATACGTCTATGAGGAGTTTGATATTTACAGAGAAAGTCGACCCCTAAAATGAAGTTCTTCGACTGAAAACTTTGATATTCTGAAGACTTTCTGAAGACTTTGAAAGTGAAGAAATTGGTGTGACCTTGAAGACTTGGTATTCATTTGAGGAACATGAAGCGTGAAGACTTTTGTTTTCGTAGTTTCATTTTCTCTTGCTTGAGTCATAGGAAACACCGTACTGTTAAAGGGGGTCGAGGAAGTACTAAGGAGAAAATTTCCATGTGATGCTCAACTCAAATCCTACACCTACCAATCCCTTCGAGTGAAGCCATTGGAAATCTCATACAGTTCAGTCAATTTCTTCAGTGACAGAGACACAATTCTTCTGGTCACCGCGGACTTTGCTCTGACTGAGGAGTTAGGAATTCGCCAGTGCGAATTGCCTACACTATGAGGAACATGATAGCCCTGAGGAATTTGAACCTCAAATTTCCGACCGTTGCTGTGCTACGCGCCAGCTATCCCAAAATATCTTATCCATCCAACGGTCATATCATTGAAGGGCTTTTATGCCTTATCATGTCGGGCTGCTCCCTAGGCTATAAATAGCCGCCCCCTACAACCACTAGCTGAGGAATTGTGGATCGCCGAGTGACCGAGTTTGTGAAGGTTCGGAAGTCACCTGAAGACTTACCATGAGTGATTGGGCGAGGACTGTGTGTCCTTAGCTCAAGGAGAATACGGTGAGGACTGTGTGTCCTCAGGTTTAAATACCTAGCCGCTCCAACCAGATGTACAACTGAGACAGCAGTTGGAACTGGTCTACCAAATCATTGTCTTCACCAAGCCAACTGGTTCTATTTCCTCAACACTTTCATTTCCTCATTACTGTGTTGTGTGTTTGTTCATATCTGTGTTTGAAGACTTTGACTGAAGACTTTCTCAATTTCCTCAGCTCAATTTCTTCAGTCTGTTTGTCTTCATCTTGTGCTATCCTGTGTTTACGCTTTCTGTACTCTGTGTTGATCTTAATTTCATCATCATGACCATGCATGTATTCTGCTATGTTTACTTCTGAGTACTTATTCCGCTGCTAGTAGTTCTTCGCTAAGGAATTTCCTCACGAGCAAATTCCTCAGTGAAGAATTTCATAAAAATCGCCTATTCACCCCCCCTCTAGTCGATATAACGCACTTTCAATTGGTATCAGAGCAAGGTACTCCCTTGTTCTGTGTGATTTTGGTTTAACCGCCTGGAGTTTTAGTTATGTCAACCCCAGATATGAAGAAAGTGACATGCCCCATCTTTGACGGTCACGAGTATCCCAAATGGAAGGCCATGATGAAGAAGCGTCTCACGGCGATGAACAGCAAGCTGTGGACCGTCACTGAGATTGGTCTGACCGGTCTGTGCAAGACGGCGGAAGCTGATGACATTCGCAAGTACACCCTTCTCAACCTCACAGCGAAGGACGTCATATGCTCCTGTCTGTCTCAAAATCAGTTCAGGAACGTCATGCATCTCGATCATGCGAAGCTTATCTGGGACCGCCTCTCTGATGTCTATGAAGGCCATCGAAAACCTGTCATGATCCTTGGTTCAAGGAATTCAAGGAATCTCTCAAGTCAATGACATTTGAACCAGAATCATCATCTTCCTCATCATGCCTTATGGCAGATGGTGAAAAGGTAACTGAATGCTATTTGTCTGAATCTAGTGATGATGAATCTGGTGATGAATTTGGACCCAGTTATGTCAAACTTGCTTCCCTTCTGCTAAACAACAAAGAGCTTTGGAAAAGGCTCACGAAATGCTTAGTAAGAGCGATGATATGTTGGGTGAAGAAATGGATCAGTCAAAGTCTTTGGCTGAAAGTCTTCAGAGACTTCATTCTAAGTATGACTCTCTTCAAGATCAGCTTAACTCTCTCTTATCTGATCATAGAAGCTTAGAGTGAGTTATGAAGATCTTCAGAAGGAGCGCGATTCATTAGTTGCTCAACAAATCAGTGCGGCTCAGGAAGAATTCATTCCTCAATGTTTAAAATGCATTGAACGAGAATCTGCTAATTCTTCACTTGAATGTTCAAATGCTTCTAATGTTACAAATTCTTCACCTGCCTCTGCTATCACTAATTCCTCATCTGAGGACATTGCTAGTATCACTGACGATGCAGGGCTGAAGGAATTGTACATGACAGGCATGTACAAAAGCCTCAAAGGGCATCAGACTCTTTGTGATGTGCTTAAAAAGCAGATCCTCAACAGGAACCCTAGGAAAGAGGGTATTGCCTTTGAGAGGAAACTCAATGCTGATGGTACATATTGGAAGCCTAAGCAGTACCCCAAAACCTCATGGGTTGCTGCAAAGGGACCTCCAGTTGACCCATCTAATTTATCTGGCTATACATGTGAATCTTCTCATTCTTCTGATGAGTCATTTGACTCCAACTATAAACTGTTCAAAAATCAGAATGGTGAAGTATTTGCTAGATATGTTGGCACTAACTGCAGGAACGGTTCCCCTATGAAGAAAATCTAGGTTCCCAAAAAGTGCCTTGAAAGTCTTCAGGTGAATGTCCTCATGACACCACCTGTAAAGAATAGGAACCCCAGATCAAATTCTTCATATGGACCAAACTCTTCATATGGACCAAACTCTTCATATGGATCCAAGTCCTCATACGGACCAAATTCCTCACGTGGATCAAATTCCTCAAAAGGGTCAAAGTCCTCATATGAACATCATCGTGCTAACAACTCTGTTTCGCAGGGATGAACCAAGGGCTATGAATATGAGCATTTTTCTTCTAATCATTATGTTCATAAGTCCTCGAAGAATTTCTCTGCTTATTCATATGCTTACCCTAACCCCTCTTATGTGAAACGAAATGGTTTGGCCTCTATGCCACCATTCTCATATGGAGCTCGCAGAGTGATGAACTCTTTGCCACCCCTTCAGATGTGGGTGGTGAAGAAAAAGAACTAATCTCTTCTGCAGGGTCAGGTCTCCAGACGTACTGTAGCGTCTGAAGAATTTGCTGGGGACCTGACAAATTGCCTGAAAGGACGTAGGCTAATCATGATGAAATGAATTTTCATTTCTCACGTCCTCACGCTGCTTTATTTGTTTTACTGATTGATGAAATTGATCTGATGAATTGTTATATCATATTCTTCACTGCTGAAGTATATGAGGTTCGTAAGTTGCACTAATTCATTTGCAGGATGATCAACCCAAAGCCACTGAGTGGGTCCTTGATAGTGTACAAATCACATGACTGGTGACAGAAATCTGTTGATGGATGCTCCTTTATCGTCATCACATCTGAAGCATATTATCTTCGCTGACAAGAGCAAAAGTCAGGTATTGGGTCTAGGTAAGGTTGCTATCACAAAGGATCGACACATGGACAAAGTCATGCTTGTTGAGTCCTTAGGATACAACCTTATGTCTGTCTCAATGCTTTGTGATCTTGATATGGTTGTTGTCTTTGGCAAGTATCGTTGTGTTGTGATTATGGAAGCTGAAAAATCCAAAGGCTTCGAAGGCTTTAGGAGAGGAGACTTGTATATTGTTGATTTCTCTGCAGATTCACAACCAGCAGTGTGCCTACTTGCAAAAGCTTCAGAAGGATGGCTATGGCATCGACGACTTGGTCATGCAGGCATGAGAAATTTGCACACGCTTGCAAAGAAGAAGCATGTCATTGGCATTGAGAGTGTCAAATTCCTCAAGGATCACTTAGGCGGTGCCTGTGAAGCTGGAAAGATGACCAAGGCCAAGCATCCAGCAAAGACTATCATGACCACTAATCGTCCATTCGAATTGCTTCACATGGATCTCTTCGATCCTAATCATTATTCCTCTGTTTCAAATGAAGCATCTCAATATGGCTTTGTTATTGTTGATGATTACTCTCGTTACACATGGGTACACCTTGTCTCTTTCAAACATGAAGTGCAAGAAGTCTTCAAATGATTTTCCTCGAGGGCTTCAACCAACTTTGGTGTGAAGATCAAGCACATCAGAAGTGACAATGGCACTGAGTTCAAGAATTCGGGTCTCGATGACTATCTTGATGAACTTGGTATTACTCATGAGTTATCTGCTCCTTATACTCCTCAACAGAATGGCGTCGTGGAGCGCAAGAACAGGACTCTTGCTGAGATGGCTCGCACTATGCTTGACGAATACAAAACCCCTCGTCGTTTTTGGGTTGATGCAATTGACACTGCGTGCCACATCATCAACAGAGTATATCTTCACAAATTCTTCTAGAAGGCTGCCTATGAACTCCTCACTGACAAGAAACCCAATGTGAGTTATTTCAAAGTCTTTGGTGCTAAATGCTAGATTAGAGATCCTCATCACAACTCTAAATTTGCACCGAAAGCACATGAAGGTTTTATGCTTGGTTACGGAAAGGACTCGCACACCTACAGAGTCTTCAACAATGTTCTTCACAAGATTGTTGAAACTATAGATGTGTGATTCGATGAAACTAATGGCTCGCAAAGAGAGCACCTACCTTCTGTGTTAGATGAACCAGCACCTGAGGATTCTATCAAACACAAGGCTACTAAAGATGCCATTCCTACTGAAGAATCTGCTGAAGAATTCATTCCAGAACGTGAAGAACGTCGAGCTGATGTACCTGAGGAAAATGCCGAGGAAATTGATGCTGAAGAAAATGTTGATCAAATTCCTCAACGACAACCAGCTCATCCTCGCGTTGCAAAAGAAGTGCAAGTGGAGAAGATCATCGAAGACATTAGAGCACCAGGTCCTCTCACACGCTCAAAAGCTTCACATCTATCTAACTTTTGTGGGCACTTTGCTTTTGTCTCTATCACAGAGCCCACTAAGGTAGATGAAGCATTTCTGGAGCCTGAGTGGATTCAGGCCATGCAAGAAGAATTACATCAGTTCAAGCTCAACAACGTCTGGGAACTGGTCAATCGTCCAGATCCTCGCAAGCATAACATCATTGGCACAAAGTGGATCTACCGCAACAAGCAAGATGAAAATGGTGTTGTGGTGAGGAATAAGGCACGACTAGTAGCTCAAGGCTACACACAGGTTGAAGGAGTTGATTTCGATGAAACTTTTGCACCTGTTGCTAGACTTGAGGCTATTCGCATATTGCTTGCTTATGCTAACCATCATGATATCATCTTATATCAAATGGATGTGAAAAGTGCATTCCTCAATGGTAACCTTGAGGAAGAAGTATATGTTGCTCAACCCCCAGGTTTTGAAGATCCAAAACATCCTGACAAAGTCTTCAGACTTAACAAGGCCCTCTATGGCCTCAAGCAAGCCCCACGGGCGTGGTATGATACCTTGAAGGAATTCTTCATGAAGAAAGGCTTCACACCCGGTTCACTCAATCCCACTCTCTTTACTAAATCTTATGATGGTGAACAGTTTGTATGCCAAATATATGTTGATGATATCATCTTTGGCTGTACTGACCAACGTTATAGTGATGAATTTGTCTATATGATGAATGAAGAATATCAAATGTCTATGATGGGAGAGTTGAAATTCTTTTTAGGTCTTCAAATTCGTCAACAACGAAATGGCATATTCATATGTCAGGAGAAATACCTCAAGGATGTCCTGAAGAAATTCGGCATGCAAGATTGCAAAAGCATCAAAATTCCTATGCCCACAAATGGTCATCTATGCACTGATGAAAATGGTATTGACTTCGATCATAAGGTATACCACTCCATGATTGGCTCTTTATTGTACTTATGTGCATCTAGGCCAGATATAATGCTTAGTGTTTGCATGTGTGCCCGATTTCAAGCTGCACCGAAGGAATCACACCATAAGGCTGTGAAGCATATTCTTCGATATCTAGCTCACACACCAACACTAGGATTATGGTATCCCAAGGGCTCGGGTTTTGATCTTATTGGATATTCTGACTCTGACTATGCTGGTGATCGTGTGGACCGCAAGTCAACATCTGGTACTTGTCATTTCCTCGGACGATCCTTGGTCTGTTGGTCCTCGAAGAAACAGAACTGCGTATCACTGTCTACTGCTGAAGCTGAGTACATTGCTGCTGGTTCTTGCTATGCTCAACTCCTATGGATGAAGCAAACACTCAAGGACTATGGTGTCAACGTGAAGAATGTGCCTCTCCTCTGCGACAATGATAGTGCCATCAAGATTTCTCACAACCTAGTTCAGCACTCGAAGACAAAGCACATTCAGATTCGTCATCATTTTCTTCGTGATCATGTGTTGAAGGGCGACATTTCTATTGAGCATGTGAAGACTGAAGAACAGCTAGCCGATATCTTCACTAAGCCCTTGGATGAGAAGAGATTTAGCAAGTTGCGGTGTGAGCTAAATATCTTAGAGTCTTCGAATGTACTTTGAAAAGGCACTCATCCTAACACTTATGCAAAATTCATGACTTAGATGCGCAAGACATGAAGAAACGTTTTTCTTCAATCAATGAAGAATAACACTCTGAGTGTGAAGAAATTAATGAATAATTTGATTCTCAGAACCCTACGACAATTGTACGCGGTGTCTGAAATCATCATTCTTATACGGTGGGTCACGCCACCACAAAAGTTGAAAATCTTCAATTTGAGTTTTTCCTCAGTTTTTGAAATTCCTAAGTTGTTCAAATTCTTCAACTTTGCAAAATCTTCACTTGTTCCGTAGTTTTTCTTCATTGGCTATATATATATATATATATATATATATATATATATATATATATATATATATATATATATATATATATATATATATATATATATATATGAGTTTATGTCCTCTACAACATTCACTTATAGCTATTTCTTCAAGTTGGTTTTTCTGCTAAGTGAATGTGATCGGACCCTTCCCCTCTATGCTATTCTCAATCCAATCTGTTCACAAATTCTTCATGTGCGTTCTATTTGAAACTCGTTCAAAATATTCAATGAGTCCTTGTCAGCTGAAGAAATTGCGAACGGACCGTTAAAACTAATCTTATCCAAATTTTCGGTTTTGCCGCTCAAACCGTTCCGCATCCCACGATGCATTATTCTATTCACCCACGATCTTACATGATCTCCACTACACAGTACATGGGTGACACATGTCGTGAGAAGGAGAAAGGTCAGGGGCACGTTCGTCCCAAATCTTCAGGCGAACAGTTTTTCACTACCTCTATAAATACCCCTCACCCCTTCCTCACTTCTTTTACTCCGCTCGATCTCTCTCCCGCTCGAGCTTCTCAAACCCTAGCGCCCCGCTAATCCATCATCGCCGGTGAGGAAGAGCTTCACTGCCTCAACCTCGTCGCCGTCGTACTCGCGCCGACCGTGGAAATCTTCACCTCCGCCGCCGCCGTAGACGTCTTCCTTCGCCAAGTTAGGGCGTGGAAGATCTACACTGACGAACTTCACTGTTTCACCTCTCTGTTCGTCGTGTTCTTCATTCAGGGTAATTAAAAGTTACTTTTACTGCCCTCTTTGATTCAAAAGTTTTCTACAAAATCTTCAAAGGTGTTTTATTTCTCAAATCCTCACACACGAAACACCTCACAAGTCTTTTGTTCTTGATTCATTTCTCTAAGCATCATTTTCTTCAAGATTCCTCAATTGTGTGGATCTTCAGTCTATACAACTCTGGAAACTAAGACAAAACGCTTAGTGAAATTCCTCAAGACTCATCTGGTTAAATTCCTCAATTTAAAAAAAAACCTTCTGAGAACGCATATGACCTCTCCAAATTCCTCGCAACTATATTCTGTTCACAGGTACACATGTCCGCTACTGAATCACTAGGTTCTCATCAACATAACTCATTTGCAGCGTTCCTAGAAGAAAAACTGCATACTTCTTCAGAGAATTCGATTGTTCAAATTCCTCAGCTGAAGAACATGGCAGATGGTAAGAAGCCGCAGAAAGGAGGAAAGAAACCTGAGGTTATGACTGCATTTGAAATCCCTGAGGATATATATGTTGAGTACTGCACGCTTGATGAAGCCAAGTTTGGCAAAGAGAACAAAAATCAGCGCAAGGTGCGCATTCAGAGGATAGAATGGAGATGGGCACGTGAATGGAGGGAGTACAGATATGTTACTCCAAAGTACATGAAGAAATTCGCTATCAACCCTCCATGCCCAAGACTACCACTGGCACCTGGCCAAGTGGCTGATCCCACTAGCGTCAAACGCGGTGAGGACTTTCCTGAAGAATGGGCCAGACGTCAAGCCAAATTGGCAAGACAAGCCAAAGAAGCAGTGAGGAAATTCAATGAAGATTCTTCTGCTGCTGCTGCCACTGAGGCCTCTGTCAAGCCGAGGAAATCAATGGCAAAGAAGCCTGCTCGTAAGCCAAGTGCTTCACCAACAGTGCCCTCACGGCCAAGTTCCTCTGCTACGCCCTCACGGCCAGGAACTTCACAATCTTCAAAGCAAATTCCTCATGCTGCTCCTGCTCCACCAAAGTCCTCAGCACCTCCTCCACAATCCTCAGCTGTTCCGACAAAGTCCTCAGCACCTGTGCACCTGGACTCGTGCCAAAGGACTGTAGGCATCTCTATTGCCTCTGGTGTCTCAGCAAGTTCCTCAGCTGCGCCAAATTCTTCATCTGGCCCAACTCTGCTGAAGACTAAAGCAACTGCTGGACGAGGTCCTCGGCCAAGTCCTAAGAAGACACAGGTCGCCTTCCAAGAGCCACCTGAAGATGATGAGGCTGATGATGATGAACTTGCAGAAATCATCAGAGACCGACAAGTTAGGGCCGCTAGAGCCAAAGGCACACCTGCGCCGCTGCTGTTGGATCCAAGAGCGATCCTAGACTACATTGATCTATGGCACAAGGACCCAAACACTCCTATGCCTGACTTCAAGTTGACACCTGGCCAAAGTCACATGCTGACTCCCAAGAGGAGAAATGGAAATATGATAGGGCCAGAGAGATCAAGAAATCGCAGTACAGAAAAGAGAAACTGTTGAAGAAAAATGTTGTCAAGATGACAACTGAAGAACTTGTCAAGATGCAGGCTGACATCAAAGCCCTCAGCCACAAATTTGACTCATACTATGCTGATTGGAAGGGAGTCAAAGTCAGGTTTGTGAAACTGACTGAAAAGTTCACAAATGTTGCAGCCCCATCGCAACAAGAAGTTCCTCAAGCTGAAGCTTCTGCTCAGCCAACTGAAGAACATGCCAGCACCGCTGATGATTTTTAGGCTGCTGAAGAAAATGCTAGTTCCAGGGGTGATGACTCCATTCCAGCCGCTGAAAAAATTGCCAGGGCATCCACTAGTGGTGCGCCTGAAGAAACTGAAGAAGTCAGGGCAACTGCATCAGTTGCGCCTGAGGAAATTCAACCAGATTCCTCAGCTCCACCTGCGCCTACACCAACTCCTATCCTTCCATCTGCATCAGATGTGAAGAAGACCAAGGCTGTAGAGCGTTCTGCAGTGAAGAAAAGGAAAGCATCAAGTGCTTTAGAATCTTCATCTCCAAAGAAGATGAAGCCTATGACCAGCTCATATGACAATCTGATCGATGCTGTTCCGATTTCCACCATGCCATCAAAGGACCTTGTTCCATTTGGTGAAGAATATGAGATCCCAAGCGGATCTGATGAAGAAACTCAATCTGCTGCTTCGTCAGAGCAGATTGATGAAGAAATTGAAGTGGATGCGATCCCTTCCACCCCAGTGGTATCATCACCAATGCCTCCGTTTACTGCTGAAGAGGCTGGTGTTGAAGAAATTGATGATGAAGATGTGGACATTGGTAGCACAACTCCAGTAATGAATGACGACTTTTGGGAAAGTCAGCATCCCAATTCTCCACTCTTCACACCACGGCAGCAAATCCCTCACTCGCCTGCACCAACAGTTCAAATGGGCTCTGAAGAAACTCATCCCACCTCATCTGTCCGTGAAGACATTCCAGCCACTAGTGCTGAAGAAACTGCTGCTGCTGACCATGTGACTGCACCTGAGGAGGAACCAGAAATTCCTCAGCCTGAAGAACCTGAGCTCGCGATTCCTGAGGTAGTGATGCAACTCACTAACACTCCTCCGCCCAAGCCAAAGGATCCGTTCTCAAGGAAGCAAAAGTTCAAGGCTGAAGACTTCTTTGGTGAGCATGTATTCTGTCGGCGTTCTGGGAACGGGGGTCCCCAGACTTGCCAGCCCGCGGCCTGCGGCGTGGCTCAAATGGGGGCCCAGCGCGGCCCAGCTTCATCAACACGGGACTCAAGACCCTCGCGAGGGGCCAAGCCTCGCGGGGCGGACGACTCGGCGCTTCCTCAGGCGCGGCCTCCTCAGGCTGGCTCGCGAGGAGGCGGAGAGATCAAGGCAGGGTACCTCACGAGGTGCCAATGACGCAAGCCATGATGACCAAGGGTGCCAGGCGGGCGCCAGCCCGCACAGCGTCTCCCTTTCCTCTTTGGTGCAAAGGGGGCAAGCGCAGGCGAGAGGATCGAGCAAAGGCACCCATTTCGGTGCAACAAGACCAAGACCAGTCCAACGGTGGGAAGGAGGTCACCATGGAGCCCAATACGGCGTCAACACAGGGCCTTTGGCACGCGAAGACCAACTTTAGTCAGGATAAGTGTACCAGATGTTCCCCTTCGAATTGGCCAATTGTTGGCGCCCTTCCCGCTCAAATATTCGGGGAGAGGCCCAGGGCCTTTGCCTATAAATAGGACTAGCCACCCCCAGGGTAGAGGCATCTACATCCAGAGAGAGAGAAGGGCGTTTGAACTCTCCTTGCAGTTCATCGTCCAAGCTGAGAGCAGACCCTCGCGAGGCTGTTCTTCCTTGTACTGTTCTTCCTCATTAGCCCAAGAGGCAATCCACCCACCACAAACTAGAGTAGGGTATTACACCACAATGGTGGCCCGAACTAGTATAAACCCTGTGTCCCTTGCGTTGTTCTTGCAGTAGTTAGATCTTTGCGAGACGGAGGGGTAGAGAGCACGATCTCCGCGCGCACCCCAGAGTTCGAACCTTAAGGGTCTGCCGGAACCCGTGATCTAACATTTGGCGCGCCAGGTAGGGGTGCGCCGGAATCGGCTTTCCACCGCCCCGTCCTCCTTCAGCTGCCGCATCCATGTACGGCGCTCATCGAGCTCGTGTCACGCCGGCGGCCTTCGCTGGTGGACGTCCTCGCCGTTCCGCGTCGCCCGCCATCAACACCACCACCGACCCGGCGGGAGGCGAGCAGCAAGCACCACCCCAGTCTCTGCCTATGCGACTATGCGACCGCGCCGCCGCATCGCCGGTCGTTGCGGCCCTCCTGGGTGGCTCGCAGGCGCCACCCACGAGCCACCACGTCAAGCCGTTCGTCCGCCAGATCAGCGCCGCCTCCGCACGGCAGGGGGCTCCCGGGGGGCTGGGGGGCGTGCGGGTCTGATCTGACCTTCAGCTCAGAGGACCACCCCGCTAACTCGGCCGGCTCGGGCGCGCTCCCCCTGTTGTGCACCCCCACCATCTGCCAGGTGGCCGTCACCAGGACCCTCGTCGACGGTGGCGCGGGCCTCAACGTGCTTTCGGTCGAGGCCTTCAACCTCCTCTGCATACCCCGAGAGCGGTTGCTACCCAACCGACCTTTCTCGGGCATCGGGGGCGGATCGTCCGACTCCTTGGGACAGATCCGGCTCCCAGTAACCTTCGGCACCTACGACAACTTCCGCACGGAGATGGTCTACTTCGACATCGCTCCCATCGGCCTCCCTTACAACGCCATCTCGGCTACCCGGCACTGGCTCAGTTCATGGCCGCTACGCACCCGGCGTACAACCTCATGAAGATGCCCGGGAGCAGCGGCACCCTCACCGTGCACGGAGACACCGGGGACGCCCTGCGAGCGCTCAAGCTCACCTTCAAGACGGCGGCGCCGGCGCAGCCCATCGGTGCGGAGACCCCAGAGCCCAAGGGGGCTGCACCCACAAAGAAGAAGCCGTTGTTCACCCAAGACAAGGCAGAAACCAAGCAAATACCCGTCGACGAGGACGGGTCCTCTAGCGCCACTTTCACCATTGGCGCCAACCTGGAGCCTGAGCAGGAGGAGGCCCTAGTCAAGTTCCTGCGTGCAAACAAGAAATTGTTTGCTTGGGAGCCCGATCAGTTGGCAGGGATCCCCAGAGACGTCATCGAGCATCACCTCAATGTGTGCCCAAATATGCGCCAAGTGAAGCAGAAGGCCAGGCGGCAGTCCGCAGAAAAGCAGGCCTTCATCGTCCAAGAGACCCACAAGTTAGAAGCTGCTGGGGTCATTCGCGAGGTCCGGTACCCAGATTGGCTGGCCAACCCTGTCGTTGTGCCCAAGAAAGGGGGGAAGGAACGCATGTGTGTCGACTTCACCAACCTCAACAAGGCATGCCCGCAGGATCCGTTTCCGCTCCCCCGCATCGACCAGATCGTCGATTCCACCGCCGAGTGTGACCTGCTGTGCTTCCTGGATGCCTTCTCCGGATATCACCAGATCAAGATGGCGGTAGAAGACGTTGAGAAGACCGCCTTCCTAACCCCGTGCGGGGTATACTGCTATACCTGCATGCCATTTGGATTGCGTAACGCAGGGGCGACCTTTCAGCGGCTGATGCACATCACCTTGGGTCCGCAGCTTGGAAAGAACGTCGAAGCCTACGTTGATGACATTGTGGTGAAATCACGAGAGGCTAAGACCCTGATACAAGATCTGGAGGAAACCTTCGCGAGCCTCGACGCGGTAAAGCTACGGCTCAACCCGGAGAAATGTGTGTTTGGTGTCCCCTCGGGCAAGCTCTTGGGATTCCTCGTGTCCCATCGCGGCATCGAGGCCAACCCCGAGAAGGTCAAGGCAGTCGAGGACATGAGCCCGCCGAAGACCCTTAGAGAAATGCAGAAGCTTACTGGGCATGTGACCGCACTTGGGCGCTTCATCTCCAAATTAGGGGAGCGAGCGCTGCCTTTCTTTCAGCTGATGAAGAAAAAGGGGCCCTTTGAATGGACAGAAGAGGCGGATAAGGCATTTCAAGATCTCAAGAGGTACCTAACCAATCCCCCGGTCATGGTGGCTCCGCGCCCTCGTGAGCCCTTGCTGCTTTACCTCGCCGCCACCCCTTACTCTGCCAGCGCAGCCCTGGTGGCGGTTAGGGAAGAGCGCCAGGTCAAGACCGCAGCGGCAACCTGAGGCAAGACGAAGCAGGAGCTGGGAGAGCTCGAGGAAGCCGGAACTACGGATGAGGAGGTTCAGCTGCCGAGGAACACACTAGGGACAGAAGAGGCTGCACGCCAGGATGGTCCACCTCCCAAGGTCACCACATCTCATGAGGTACCCTCACCTCCCGAGGGCGCCGCGACCCAAGATACTCTCAGCCTTGTTGAGCACCCGGTCTACTTTGTCAGCACAGTGCTACGGGATGCGAGGGCACGATACCCGATGCCTCAGAAGCTCCTCCTCGCGCTGCTAGTAGCCTCGCGCAAGCTGCGTCACTACTTCCAAGCACATCCAATCAAAGTCGTCTCGTCGTACCCCTGGAGAGGGTGCTCAGGAGCTCGAACTCAGCCGGGAGGGTCGCTGTCGTGGATTTGTCACGGCAGATGTCCTAGTAAGAGGACTTAGTCGTGGAGCCATCGCAACGGGTTAGCTTGAAGGGGTTAAGGTGGACACAAGGACACGGTTTTTATACTAGTTCGGCCCCTTCGATGAAGGTAAAAGCCTACGTCTAGTTGTGATGGGATTGATGGGTTTCGAGGGCTTAAGGAGCGATATGCTTCGCCTAAACCTCGAATTCTTCTTCTCAAACCGCCGTCGGGTCGTCCCCTTATATACACGGGTGACGCCCGTCGGTCTGCAAAGTCTCGACCTCCGGCTTATAAACGTGCCCGGGTCGGTCTCTCTATTCCTATCTTACAATACAAGTTGGCCCCAGGCCGGTTTACACCATAAACCTTTAAACCGGTTGTAGACCTTGGGCCTTTCTACTTCTCCTTGGGTTTTAACATCTCGGGTCTGTTGACGGTGGTAACCCGGGCCCTGCAGGCCGGTTTACCCCAGATAATAACATCCCCAACATTAGGCCCCAGATTGATTTGAACAGGTTCACGTCAATCCTTAATAAGACTCTGTCTTCAAATGTCTTCCAGTGACTTGTCTAAACCGTTGTTTCTCCGTCTCCTCTTGCTGTGGTAAACCGATATGACGTCAGCGCAAGCTACCGTCTCCTTTCACTAACCCGCAAGAATTAGGGCGATGGCTGGGCTTCCGAAATCTCCGGCCCCTGGGTTCGCGCGCCTGACACGCGCGCCGCACCTTATAAATAAGACTTGAAGGCCATCTTCCTTTCCTCCCCTTCTTCGTCTTCCTCGCGACCCAGGCCTCAGAGCTCCGCCGCCGCCGTCAGCTGCTGCACCAACTCCGGCCGCTGCATCAACCTGATCGGATCAGAGCGCCGCGGCGACTTTCCGCATCTGTTTGGACTCCGGTAAGGCCCCTGTTCTTGTTGCTTTAGATCTGTTCTAGGGTTCATCGTCCTGCTACTGTTTCTTGCTCATCCCCATAGCAGCCCTTGCGAACAGATAATGCTACATGTATCTGGATTTGTAGTTCCTCTTAGCAGTCGCCATAAATCTGCACTCATTTCCTTAGATCTCACTCTTGTTCCCGCTTGTCGAACTTATGTTGTTCTGCTGTGAGCCCGACTTCATATTACCTGTTTTTATTTCTTTTCCGCCCTAGCTGTAGATCCATTGTTTTGAAAGAATCCGTACGGGCTCTGTTTCTGCTTTCATACTCACAACTGTTTAGATCTGGTCGGTTTAACTCTTAGCAAGGCGAACAAACCGATCTACACATCCATTAGTCCCCTTGATGAACCGCCGGTTGATATTATTGTAGATAACCTGACTCTACATAAGAGCATCTTCGGTTTACTATCATACTTGCTCTCAAACCGGAATACCTTTGCCTTGTAGATTTCCTCATGGCAAAACAGGTGTATGAATGCAACTGGGTTCCCTCTTGCATCACTGAGACCCAACTAAACAACTTAGTTCTGACTGGTGCTTTGAGTAGCAAAAGTACCATCCATTGGAGGGTTCCAGGAGACGAATGTCCTCCTACCCCGCAGGAGGGAGAAGTGGTGGTGTTTGCGGATCACCTGGCCCGGGGGTTTAACCCACCCGGTTCAAAATTTTATCGGGACATCTTGGCTAATTTTAGGTTGCGCCCACAAGATGTTGGTCCAAATTCAGTCACGAACATCTGCCATTTTCAAGTACTTTGCGAGGCGTACTTTCAAGAGGAACCCACTGCAGAGCTGTTCCGGGATTTTTTCCATCTGAACCGACGTACTGAATTCACCGATGGCCCTAATATGGAACTCGGTGGTATGGCGATTCAGAAGAGAAAAGAGGTAACTTATCCTCACGCCAAGTTGCATAGTCATCCGCAAGAATGGAATTGTACTTGGTTCTATTGCAAGGATACTTCCCCTGCTGAAGAAAATCCACTGCCCGGTTTCCGTCCAGAGAGACTTAGCAACACTCACCCCTTCCCCCCACGGCTAACTGCCAAAGAAAGGAGTAAATATGCCCCTCAGCTGTCCAAGCTCAGAGCCTTCATGGCTAACGGTTTAACGGGGGTAGATCTTGCTCGTTGCTGGATTTCATGGAGCATCCTGCCCCTTAGCATCCGCTCCGGTTTAATGTGCCAATACACGGGTCGGGTTGATGATCCTTTGAGGCACTGCAACATTCAGCTGACGGAGGACGAAGTCGCTGAAGCTGTGAAAAAGATGCTGAATGAACCGGAAAATGTTTGTGCCCAAACCGGCCTGCTTCCATTTTGTGCCACAAACAAACCACCTGCTGTAAGTAACTCCTCTGTTTATAGAATCTTTGATCTCCTTATATATATGTTGTTGACTCCAGTCCTTCCTGAGACAGGGAGATGATCCATTTTGGAGCAAGAAGTTACAAGAGCCGACCGAAAAGGTAATCCGACCCAAGACGAGGGTGAAGAAGCCTGCTCAGAGGAAAAGGAACACCGCTTCCAATACTCCGGATTTAGAGGAGGATGATGTGGGTAATCCGGACCTCGGGGTAGACCTCGATTCAGTTGGTTTGCTTTTTATACGTCTTATTGATGATGATATTTGTCAGGACGACGCTGAAGTGAGCCATGCCGAAGGCCCAGAGGTAACTATTCTTTCTTCTGATGCCGTTCCTTTGCCTTTGAAAAAACCTCGCCAAGCAAACCGGAGAATTAAATTTTCTCACCCTCTTGCTTACTTGGATCCCAAATTTTCTGTGAAGACCCAGCAACATGAAGCTCGACGCACCACCCGACATAGCGGCCAGGTAGTCACCTCCGCCGGTTTACCGAACAGCCCGGTTCGGAAACGCCGCTCAGAGGTCTCCGATTTACGCGCTAGCTTTCCTCCTAAAGCAGGTTTAACTCGTCAGCCTCTAAATCCATCTGACTCCGATTATCAGGTCACTTCCCATTCCTCTTCCGGTGAATCTTCAGCCACTCAACTGCCACCGTTGAAGACAGTTATTGGGTGAGTTGGACCGATCACAACATATCTCTGTATGGGCTTCTTAATCCATCTTATACCGTCTTTTCAATCTTTGGGCTTTTTCCAGGGCCAAACCTAGACCGAGCAAGAAGGCTCGTCTGGATAACCCGGCTGGAGGAACTGCCGCTCCTGAACCAGAGAAAACTCCTGGTGCTGACGCTCTGGGTCGTGAAGATACTCAGAACTATCTATCTCCGCAAGATGACATCTGTGCTGAAGAAAGGACTACCGAACCTGCTAGCCGTACTGATCCGCCTGCCAATCCTGTTCGGGTTGAAGAATCCATCCCCCCTTCTATAACTGCTGATAAACCGACAGGGCCACTGCAGAGCAGCGACTCCAAGGACGATGATGTCGTGATTACCGGTATTGGCCGCTCTGAACCGGGGAACACTGCTACTTTGGCCAAGCATACTGCCAAGGACGAAGTCTCGGCCATAAAGGGCAAATGGGACCTTGACTTATCTACGTACGCCTCTTTAAGCGCCCCGGATCTTTATTCTGGGTATCTGAACCGGCTGTACACCAGCCGGGATTATGAGGCTGCCATGATCAAGATGATGAAGGAGAAACTTGAGGTAACTCCCTTGTGCTTCATTCTATTGCAACTTTAGCTTATCAATACTTCCAAACCGAGATGGTAGTCCGGACCAGGCTGCTTTTGACAATTAAGGTCTGGTTTAGAAAACCCAAGGTTTCAACATCGGTCATAACCAGAAAACATCAACAGATAACCATTAGCCCCCAAGTGCCAAGCTTAAATACTTGTATTAATCTTGGGACTTTTTGTAATGGAAAACTTATGTTAAAATCAAATATGCATTAGCCCCCAAGTATCGAGCACATAACTTGCTTGTGTGGTTGATACTTCCAAACCGTGCAATATTTTTTGAACACTGTTGATGACCTGCTGCAGGGGGATTTGAAGACCAAAGAGAACCAAGTCTCGGACCTTCAGGAAGCTTTAAAAGCCCAGCAGATTGAAACTGAAAAAGCAAAGGAGGAATTGACCAAAGCCTTAACTGTTATGGAGCAGCTGAAAGCAAGCCGCAAAAAGGAGCAAACCGATTGGGCTACTGAAAGAGCTCTTTTGACGAAGAGGGCTGAAAATGCCGAAGCTGCTCTTAAACCGGTGGTTGATGAGCTATCCACCGTGAAGCGACAAATACACTCCATGACCTCTGCCGTCTTTGGTAAACTTTTCGATACCCTTCTTCCAATTTGTACCTTGTTTGCTACACCCTATGTCCGGTTTGTAATCCACCTTGAAACACTGCAGGCTCACGTATTGGACACTTGGGTTCTGATGTGCGGATGAAACTCAAAGCTGCTTATACTTTGATTGAACAGTTATACACCGGAGCACAAAGAGCTATCACCACTGCATCGCATAACAACCCTGCGCCGTCTCTGATTCAAGACACATTAAAGAGGCTGTCCATGCTTCCGGCCCGGATTGAAGAATTGAAGAGATCAGCTGCTCGAACTGGAGCCATTACTGCCTTGATCCGGGCCAAAGCGTGGGTACCAGATTTCGATCCTATCGAAGCGGCCCAAGGATACCCCAGCTTGAAGGAAGATGGTTCAGACTTTGGTGAAGACGACTTGAGGGCGATAAACCGGGCGGTGCGCCCCCTAGCTTGTCAATTGGCTGAGGAAGCAGATCTGTCCCGTTACCAAGCCCAATACGACAATCAGAACAAACGAGTATCTGCCCCGATCCCTGAAGCGGGAAACCTTGTTCCTCCAATCCGTAAGCATACTTATGCCCCAGACATTGAAACGTCTTCGCTGATTCATGAAGAAGCCGTCTTTCAAGCGCTAATGGGAATCGACTGGACCACTGCTGATTTCCAGCCAATGGGTAACCAAGATAGAGCTGAAGCGACGCGAGACGATCCTCAGCCTTCGAACCAAGGCGGCGAACAGGCGTAATCAACGCTCCGGTTCACCTTACATGGTGACGTCTTAATCCGTCAACGAACAATATATTCAGGCACTACGTTGCCTTGTAATAAGATAGTTAATACCTCTATATTTGAATGTGCCTTCGCGCACGGGTACTGATGCTCCTTCCAATGGCGCTTCCAACTTATGTTTCCTGTCTTTACTGAATATACAATGTGATTTTTCGACCACCTAAACCGTGCTGCGCCTTTGCCAAACCGGGCAATGTGCCTCCGGGTTAAAAAATGGACCAGGCTATGCCAGCTGAATCGGTTTACGAATGCTTGACGTTCCGAAGAACCAAAAAGGACACCACAATAAAGGCAGAAAAAACCAAACCAAATATGAAAAGGCGACGCGATAGTAAACGCATGCGAATAGTGGTTACTATGAACCGTTCAGTAGGCGTGACCATCGTCAAGACAAAACCGAGCCCCCAAGAGGTGTAGCTACGGTTTAGGTCGACTAGGTTCCTAACTGAATCGTGGCAAATATGCCGGCCAAATGGCATTGCATTGGTTCGTCAACCAAGCCCCCAAGTGACTCAATGGCCAAGGGCCGATCAAGTGGCATTGCGTTGGTTCGGACACGACCAAGCCCCCAAATGATTCATTGGCTAAAAAGCCGACCAGAAGGCATTACCATCATCAAGACATGACCGAGTTCCCCTAAGGCGTAATCTACGGTTCAAGTCGATTAGGTCCCCAACTGATTCAGTGGCAAATGTGCCAGCCAGAAGGCATTACCGTCGTCAAGACATGACCAAGCCCCCCGAAGGTGTAGCTACGGTTCAGGCCGACTAGGTCCCCAACTGACTTTATAGGGATAGCTACGTTCTCTTTGGTTCGAATACGACCTATGTTTGAACAGCTGTGTTCTCTTTGGTTCGAATACGACCTATGTTTGAACAGGACGCCCCATGTTTGAATAGCTATGTTCTCTTTGGTTCGAATACGACCTATGTTTGAACAGGAAGCCTCATGTTTGAATAGCTATGTTCTCTTTGGTTCGAATACGACCTATGTTTGAACAGGAAGCCTCATGTTTGAACCGGGATATTGAACCGGATATTAAGAGCTGCACAGCCTTGCCGGAGACATCTTCCCTTGAACCGGCTTCTAAACCGGAATCTATATCTTGAACTTTGTGAAGCGACCTCCAGGGGCAAACACACATGATGTGAAGAACAGCAGAGACCCCGCTTTACTCGAGGCTCCGGTTTATTGTATTAATCATAATATATACATGGTCATGATATGTACATAAGCAGAGCCCAGGGCTCATGTATAATAAGGCCGTAGATGAGCTATGTTCCACGGCCTGCTGGTCTCCTCCTCTGATGTGCGTGAATCCTTGCGCTCTCGAATATCAATCAGGTAATATGACCCATTATTCAGATTCTTGCTGACCACAAAAGGTCCTTCCCAAGGCGGGGATAATTTATGCTGATCAGACTGATCCTGGATGAGCCGAAGCACCAAATCCCCCTCCTGAAAGGTTCTGGTCCTAACCCGACGGCTGTGGTAACAGCGAAGATCTTGCTGGTAAATCGCTGAACGGGCAGCTGCCAAGTCACGCTCCTCATCCAACAAGTCAAGAGCGTTCTGCCGCGCCTGTTCATTGTCCGCTTCAACATATGCTGCCACGCGAGGCGAGTCATGTCGTATATCACTTGGGAGAACCGCCTCTGCTCCATAGACCATAAAAAACGGCGTAAACCCCGTGGATCTGTTAGGCGTGGTGTTGATGCTCCATAACACAGACGGTAGTTCCTCCACCCAACAACCCGGCGTCCTTTGCAAAGGGACCAGAAGCCGGGGTTTGATACCTCTCAAGATCTCTTGGTTCGCTCGTTCTGCCTGACCATTAGACTGTGGGTGCGCCACCGAAGAAACATCAAGCCGTATATGCTCCTGTGCACAGAACTCTTTCATGGCCCCCTTGGATAGATTGGTACCATTATCTGTGATGATGCTGTGCGGAAATCCAAACCGGAAGATCACCTTCTTTATAAACTGAACCGCCGTGGCAGCATCACACTTACTGACAGGCTCTGCCTCTACCCACTTTGTAAATTTGTCAACCGCCACCAGTAGGTGGGTCTTCTTATCCTTGGAACGCTTAAAAGGCCCAACCATATCCAGCCCCCAAGTCGTGAACGGCCAAGTGATTGTAATCATCCTCAATTCTTGAGCCGGTATGTGCGCTCGTCTGGAAAATTTCTGGCAACCATCACATAACCGGACCAGGTCTTCTGCATCAGCATGAGCAGTTAACCAGTAGAAACCGTGGCGGAACGCTTTAGCCACCAATGATTTTGAACCGGCGTGGTGGCCGCAATCCCCTTCATGTATTTCTCGTAGTATCTCGCACCCCTCCTTAGGGGATATGCACCGTTGCAGCGCTCCTGACACGCTGCGATGATGTAACTCTCCTTGGAAAATAGTCATAGACTTGGACCGTCGTACGATCTGTCGAGCCAAGCTTTCATCCTCTGGCAACTCACCCCGGTTCATATATGCCAGGTAAGGGATCGTCCAATCCGGGGTGGCGTGAAGAGCCGCCACTAACTGAGCCTCCGGATCAGGAACAGCCAACTCCAGCTCACCGGGCAGCTGTACCGATGGGTGGTACAATACATCCAAGAAAACGTTGGGGGGGACCGGTTTACGCTGAGAGCCCAAGCGACTTAAAGCGTCCGCTGCCTCATTCTTTCTGCGGTCCACATGATCCACTTGATAACCTTTGAAATGCCCAGCCACCATATCTACTTCACGTCGGTATGCAGCCATAAGCGGATCCTTAGAATCCCAGGTGCCAGATACCTGCTGAGCCACCAGATCTGAATCCCCAAAGCACCTAACTCTGCTCAGATTCATCTCTTTAGCCACCCGAAGACCATGAAGCAAAGCCTCATACTCAGCCGCATTATTTGTACAGGGGAACATTAAACGGAGGACATAACAAAACTGATCTCCTCGTGGGGAAGTTAAAACGACTCCAGCCCCCAAGCCTTCCAATTGTCTTGACCCGTCGAAATGAACGGTCCAATAGGTGTTATCTGGCTTCTCCTCAGGCGCTTGTAACTCTGTCCAATCGTTTATGAAATCGACAAGTGCCTGTGACTTTATGGCCGTCCGGGGTACGTACCTTAAATCGTGCGGCCCGAGCTCGATAGCCCACTTGGCAATCCGACCGGTCGCCTCCCGGTTCTGTATAATGTCACCCAAAGGAGCAGAACTGACCACCGTGATTGGGTGTCCTTGAAAATATTGCCTCAGCTTCCGGCTTGCCATAAAAACGCCATATACCAGCTTCTGCCAATGCGGATACCTTTGTTTGGACTCGATAAGTACTTCACTGATATAGTAAACCGGCCGCTGAACCGGATGTTCCTTTCCAGCCTCCTTTCGTTCTACCACCATCGCCACACTGACTGCTCTGGCATTCGCTGCAACATATAACAGGAGTGGCTCTTTATCTACAGGGGCCGCTAATACTGGCGGATTGACTAGCTGCCGCTTCAAGTCCTCAAACGCTTTATCAGCCTCCGGACTCCAGACAAACTGATCCGTCTTCTTGAGCATTTGATACAAGGGGATCGCCTTTTCACCAAGGCGACTGATAAACCGGCTTAACGCCGCAATCCGCCCGGCCACGCGCTGAACATCATTGATGCATTTCGGTTTGGCCAGGGAGGTGATGGCTGTGATCTTTTCTGGATTAGCCTCAATTCCTCTATGGGACACTAAAAATCCCAACAGCTTGCCTGCAGGTACACCAAAAACACATTTAGCCGGGTTGAGCATCATTTGGTACACTCTCAAGTTATCGAAAGTCTCCTTCAAATCGTCAACCAGGGTCTCCTTCTTTCGTGACTTGACCACGATATCATCCACATAAGCATGCACATTACGCCCAATCTGCTCGTGGAGGCAATTTTGCACACATCGTTGATAAGTAGCCTGCGCACTCTTAAGCCCAAAGGGCATAGACACATAGCAGAAGGCTCCAAAGGGAGTAATGAACGCTGTCTTCTCCTGGTCCTTAACTGCCATCTTGATCTGATGATAACCCGAATAGGCATCCAAAAAACTTAAACGCTCGCAACCTGCCGTAGCATCAATGATCTGATCAATCCGGGGGAGAGCAAAAGGATCTGCCGGGCAAGCTTTATTCAAGTCTGTGTAGTCCACGCACATGCGCCAGGTGCCGTTTTTCTTAAGAACTAGCACCGGATTAGCGAGCCATTCGGGATGAAAAACCTCAATGATAAACCCGGCTGCCAGGAGCCTGGCCACTTCCTCACCAATCGCTTTACGTCTTTCTTCATTAAACCGTCGTAAGAACTGCTTTACCGGCTTGTACTTAGGATCTATATTAAGGGTGTGCTCAGCGAGTTGCCTCGGTACACCAGGCATGTCAGATGGCTTCCATGCAAAGATGTCCCGATTCTCACGGATGAACTCGATGAGCGCGCTTTCCTATTTTGGATCCAAGTTTGCACTGATGCTGAACTGCTTGGATGAATCGCCAGGTACGAAGTCAACAAGCTTAGTTTCGGCCGCTGACTTGAACTTCAAGGCCGGATCGTGGTCCGTAGTCGGCTTTTTTAATGAAGTCATATCCTCCGGATCAACACTGTCTTTGTACTGCTTTAGCTCCTCCGTAGTACAAACCGATTCTGCATAAGTCGCATCTCCTTCCTCGCATTCCAAAGCGATTCGACGGCTCCCATGAACCGTTATAGTGCCCTTGTAACCTGGCATCTTAAGTTGCAGATACACGTAGCAGGGTCGTGCCATAAATTTTGCATAAGCTGGCCGTCCGAACAAAGCGTGGTACGGGCTTTGGATTTTAACCACTTCGAACGTCAGCGTCTCTGATCTGGAATCGTGACTATCGCCAAATACCACTTCAAGGGCTATCTTACCAACCAGATATGCAGACTTGCCAGGCACCACCCCGTGGAACACTGTATTGGTCGGTTTGAGATCCTTATCTACCAGTCCCATACGACGGAAGGTCTCGTAATACAAGATGTTGATGCTGCTCCCTTCGTCCATGAGCACCTTGGTGAGCTTATAACCTCCCACCTGAGGCGCCACCACCAATGCTAACTGACCCGGATTATAAACCCTGGGAGGGTGGTCCTCTCGGCTCCATATGATAGGCTGTTCTGACCAGCGCAGATAGTGAGGCGTGGCTGGTTCGATAGCACTAACTGCTCGTCTCTGAAGCTTTCTATCCCGTTTATCCAGGCTTGTAGTAAAGACATGATACTGTCCACCACTCAACTGTTTCGGGTTGTTCTGATAACCTGTTTGCTGCTGCCCGAAACCACTCTGATTACTTTGATTATTTTGATTATTTTGGCTGACCTGTCCGCCCGGATTGCCCTGGAACCCTGGACCGGAACCTGAACCGCCGCCGGAGCTGCGATCATTCTGGAAAGTGTTTGAGCTTTTGAACTCCTTCATGATATAACAATCCTTCCAAAGATGGGTTGCTGGTTCCTCCTTTGTTCCGTGCTTCGGACAGGGCTGGTTTAAGAAAAAGTTCAAACGCTCCGGATTAGGACCAGGATCTGTGCGGAAACTTGGCTGTTTTCCCTTGCGCCGCTGGCCCTTATTCTGTGCACTTGTGTTGGCTACAAAGTCCATGCTCCCGTCCGGTTTACGCTTACCTCCGCCTCCATTACCTGTCGGTCGATGCTGCTGGCCTTTGATGTCGCTATTCTTCCTTCCCTTCCCTGCTTTGTCATCACCAGAGTTAGGATCCTTGGTACTGTCGGAATCCGCATACTTCACTAAAGCGGTCATGAGCGTTCCTATATCTGTACAATCACGCTTCATCCGGCCCAGCTTTAGCTTCAAAGGGCCAAACCGACAGTTGCTTTCCAACAGCACTACAGCGGTGTCTGCGTTGATGCGATCTGATGAGTGCAAGACTTCTGATACTCGTCGTACCCAATGGGTAGTTGATTCCCCTTCTTGCTGAACGCAGGCTGCAAGGTCAACTATTGACATTGGCTGTTTGCACGTGTCCTTGAAGTTCTTGATAAACCGGGTGCGCAATTGGGCCCATGAGCTAATTGAATTAGGCGGCAAACTCTTTAACCAAGTCCGGGCCGTTCCTTCTAACATCATAGTAAAATACTTGGCACACGCCGCGTCATCCACATCCAGCATCTCCATAGCCATTTCGTAGCTCTCCACCCACGTCTCCGGAGGCTGATCTGCCGTGTAGTTTGGTACCTTGCGGGGGCCTTTGAAGTCTTTGGGCAGGCGTACGTTGCGCAAGGCGGGGACAAGGCACGGTACTCCCAAAGAACTGGAGACCACCCCCGGTTCAGCCGCAGCTGCTGGGGAGATAGGTGTAATCTGATGAGCCTGATGCTGCGCTGCCAATCCGGCCTCCCGTGCACGGGTGCGATCCACATTCTCATGAGCATTGTCAACGCCCGCCGGATTGTTGCCGCGGAGCGCTTCACGCCTGGCATTACTTGAAACGGCCGGCTCCTCCACGTGCCTGCTATAGCTCCCGCTGGGGCGAGGGGTGGAGTGAATCCGATCACGGCTTTGCGAATATGCTTCTTGCTGGGCCAACGCGGTCCTAAGGAGCTCCTTGACCCGGCGTGTTTCTTCATCCTGCGGTGAATCTCCTTCGATCGGAATGGCTTCCAACCGAGCCGCCGCCGCGACGAGGTTATCCATCGGGTTGGAATAATGACCTGACGGCGTTGGCATGGCCGGTGGCGTATCAGTGTTATGACGAGGCAGGTTTATAATCCGGTGCTGGACCGGGGCGCCGGCCGTCACCTCCGCACGGTTTACCCCCGGGGTGTTGAAGAGGTTTCGAGCGTCGAGGGCGGCGGGCAACCGAGACCGGGATTTTCTCTTCAGGACCTCCTGAGACGCCTTCCGGTCCATCATGAGCCTGTAAGCCTGTGCATCTAAAGCGGCGCGCTCCGCCGTCATCCTGATCTCTTCTGCTGCCAGCTCCGCTTTAGCCCGAGTGATCTGCTCTCTCACTTTGGCAATCTCAGCATTGTGAACCTCCTGATCCACCGGGTTGGCTTCCGCCATGAGCGCTGCCAGTGCGTCAAACAGGTCTGACAAAACTTGGGCTGGTGAACCTGTAGGGCCTCCTGCCCGCGCAGCCGTTGCTGCTGCTGATCCGGAGATCGCTGCTGCTGCAGTTGATGATCGTGGCGCCGCCTGTGTTCCAGCCATAAAGATCCCAACCCGACAGGGCAGATCCGAGGGGTCCGGAATACTGTTGCCATCGGAGCCGCCCTCAATCCGATCATCTTGTAGCTGGTAAAGAGATTCGGTTTCCCCGGTCGACGTTTGATCGCCGGAGTAGATGGCGGTTTCGTCACCAGATTCGGATCCTTCCTCGTAGCTTCCTCCGCGGATGACCCCTACGAAGGCGTGCTTTCTGATCGGTTTAGCCAGGGTCGATCTCGTGCACTGAGCTGTCTCGATGAGGTCGGCGCAGACGCCTAACTCGGGGCCCGGTTCTCCGATCTTGCCGATGAAAACATGGATGCCGCCAAAGGGGACCCGGTACCCGTACTCGATCGAGCCGGCGTCGGGGCCCCAGCCTGTGCTGTCGATGTAGAGTTTTCCGCGGCGGCTCTTGGTCATCCGTCCCACAGCGTAACCCTCGAGTCCTTCAAAGCGGCCCTCCAAGAACCTGAAACCATCTCGCGATGGCCCCACGGTGGGCGCCAACTGTCGTGGATTTGTCACGGCAGATGTCCTAGTAAGAGGACTTAGTCGTGGAGCCATCGCAACGGGTTAGCTTGAAGGGGTTAAGGTGGACACAAGGACACGGTTTTTATACTAGTTCGGCCCCTTCGATGAAGGTAAAAGCCTACGTCTAGTTGTGATGGGATTGATGGGTTTCGAGGGCTTAAGGAGCGATATGCTTCGCCTAAACCTCGAATTCTTCTTCTCAAACCGCCGTCGGGTCGTCCCCTTATATACACGGGTGACGCCCGTCGGTCTGCAAAGTCTCGACCTCCGGCTTATAAACGTGCCCGGGTCGGTCTCTCTATTCCTATCTTACAATACAAGTTGGCCCCAGGCCGGTTTACACCATAAACCTTTAAACCGGTTGTAGACCTTGGGCCTTTCTACTTCTCCTTGGGTTTTAACATCTCGGGTCTGTTGACGGTGGTAACCCGGGCCCTGCAGGCCGGTTTACCCCAGATAATAACATCCCCAACATAGAACATAGAGTTGTAGGCATCAAAGGGGCAGCATTGGCGGATTTCGTGGCGGAATGGACAGAGGCGCTAGGCCTCAAGGATGACGAGGATCGGTCCCTCTCCCCAGGGAGTGAGGCGCCGGAAGGCTGGGTCATGTACTTCGATGGGGCATTCTCCAGGCATGGCGTGGGGGCTGGCGCGGTACTGATATCGCACACTCAGGATAAGCTCTACTATGCCGTACAACTTTGTTTTCAGCAAGGTGAAAAGGTCTCCAACAACATAGCAGAATATGAGGGACTGATAGCCGGGTTGAAGGCCGCAGCGGCCCTGGGGGTGAAGCGCCTCACCGTCAAGGGCGATTCGCAACTCCTAGTCAACTTCTCCAACAAGGTGTACGAGCCGAAGGACGAGCATATGGAGGCCTATCTAGCAGAGGTCCGTAGGATGGAAAAGCAGTTCTGGGGGCTGGAGCTGAAGCACGTGCCCCGTGGCACCAACCAGGAAGCTGACGACATACCTGGCCGGGCATCCAGGCGGCTGCCGCAGGAGCCCGGTGTCTTTGAAGAACGGCTCTTCAAACCTTCAGCACAGCCGATGTTATCAAACACGACTCAGCCTCGAGAGAAGCTCCCTCAGCCGCCAACCTCGGGAGCCCCGGCCTGTGGGCCGACCTCAGGAGCACGCCTTCTCCTGACGATGGAACCTCAGGAGGAGTGCTGGATCACAGAGCTTAGGAGTTATCTGACACAAGGGGCCCTACCAGAGAAGGAGGAGGAAGCAGAATGCATGGTGCGGCAGGCCACGGCATATTGCATCAGAGATGGGGAACTCTACCGGAACCGGCCGAACGATGTATCTCTGCGCTGCATCTCTAGGGAGCAACGAAAGGAACTACTGAAGGACATACACGGTGGAGACTGCGGGCACCACTCATCATCACGGACCCTCGTTGGCAAGGCATTCCGCAGTGGGTTCTATTGGCCCACCGCACTCAACGACGCTGTCGAACTAGTAAAGGCCTGTGAGGCCTGCCAGTTTCACGCCAAGCAGATTCATCAGCCAGCAGGAGGCCTGCAGACCATCCCCCTCTCGTGGCCGTTCGCAGTCTGGGGGCTGGATATCCTGGGCCCATTTCCTCGGGCGCCAGGGGGCTACCGCTACCTCTACGTCGCCGTGGACAAATTCACCAAGTGGGCAGAAGTGGAGGCTGTCCGCACGATCCCCGCAGGCTCCGCGGTCAAGTTCATCAGGGGCATCGTGAGCCGGTTCGGGGTGCCGAACCGCATCATCACCGACAACGGTTCGCAGTTCACCAGTATGAAGGAAATATGCCCTAGAGGCAATAATAAAGTTATTATTTATTTCCTTATATCATGATAAATGTTTATTATTCATGCTAGAATTGTATTAATTGGAAACATAATACATGTGTGAATACATAGACAAACAGAGTGTCACTAGTATGCCTCTACTTGACTAGCTCATTAATCAAAGATGGTTATGTTTCCTAACCATGAACAAAGAGTTGTTATTTGATTAACGAGATCACATCATTAGTTGAATGATCTGATTGACATGACCCATTCCATTAGCATAGCACCCGATCGTTTAGTATGTTGCTATTGCTTTTATCCATGACTTATACATGTTCCTTTAACTATGAGATTATGCAACTCCCGTTTACCGTAGGAACACTTTGTGTGCTACCAAACGTCACAACGTAACTGGGTGATTATAAAGGTGCTCTACAGGTGTCTCCGAAGGTACATGTTGGGTTGGCGTATTTCGAGATTAGGATTTGTCACTCCGATTGTCGGAGAGGTATCTCTGGGCCCTATCGGTAATGCACATCACATAAGCCTTGCAAGCATTGCAACTAATGTGTTAGTTGTGAGATGATGTATTACGGAACGAGTAAAGAGACTTGCCGGTAACGAGATTGAACTAGGTATTGGATACCGACGATCGAATCTCGGGCAAGTAACATACCGATGACAAAGGGAACAACGTATGTTGTTATGCGGTCTGACCGATAAAGATCTTCGCAGAATATGTAGGAGCCAATATGGGCATCCAGGTCCCGCTATTGGTTATTGACCGGAGATGTGTCTCGGTCATGTCTACATTGTTCTCGAACCGTAGGGTCCGCACGCTTAAGGTTTCGATGACAGTTATATTATGAGTTTATGAGTTTTGATGTACCGAAGGAGTTCGGAGTCCCGGATGAGATCGGGGACATGACGAGGAGTCTCGAAATGGTCGAGACGTAAAGATCGATATATTGGACGACTATATTCGGACATCGGAAGGGTTCTGAGTGGTTCGGGTATTTTCGGAGGTACCGGGGAGTTACGGGATTACGGGAGAAGTAATGGGCCTTGATGGGCTTTAGTGGGAAGAGGAAAAAGGCTGCTGCGCCCCCCCCTCCCCTCTAGTCCGAATTGGACTAGGGAAAAGGGGGCCGGCCACCTCTCCTTCTCCTCCTATTCCTTCTCCCTTCCTCCCCTTTTGGTGGACTCCTACTAGGACTTGGAGTCCTAGTAGGAATCCATATCCTGGCCGCACCTTTGCCTTGGCCGGCCTCCTCCTCCTCCATCCTTTATATACAGAGGCAGGGGGCACCCCATAGACACACAAGTTGATCTACGGATTGTTCCTTAGCCGTGTGCGGTGCCCCCTTCCACCAAATTCCACCTCGGTCATATCGTTGCAGTGCTTAGGTGAAGCCCTGCGCCGGTAACACATCAAGATCGTCACCACGCCGTCGTACTGACGGAACTCTTCCCCGACGCTTTGCTGGATTGGAGCCCGGGGATCGTCATCGAGCTGAACGTGTGCCAAGAACTCGGAGGTGCCGGAGTAACGGTGCTGTGATCGGTTGGATCGCGAGGAGAACGTACGACTACTTCCTCTACGTTGTGTCAACGCTTCCGCTTCGGTCTACGAGGGTACGTAGACAACACTCTCCCCTCTCGTTGCTATGCATCACCATGATCTTGCGTGTGCATAGGAAATTTTTTGAAATTACTACGTTCCCCATCAGTGGTATCAGAGCCTAGGTTTTTATGGTTTGATGTTATTTGCACGAGTAGAACACAAGTGAGTTGTGGACGATACAAGTCATACTGCCTACCAGCATGTCATACTTTGGTTCAGCGGTATTGTTGGACGAGACGATCCGGACCAACCTTACGCGTACGCTTACGCGAGACCGGTTCCCTCGACGTGCTTTGCACATAGATGGCTTGCGGAAGACTGTCTCTCAAACTTTAGTTGAACCAAGTGTGGCTACACCCGGTCCTTGAGAAGGTTAAAACGGAGTCTATTTGACAAACTATCGTTGTGGTTTTGATGCGTAGGTAAGATGAGTTCTTGCTTAAGCCCGTAGCAGCCACGTAAAAGTTGCAACAACAAAGTAGAGGACGTCTAACTTGTTTTTGCAGGGCATGTTGTGATGTGATATGGTCAAGACATGATGCTAAATTTTATTGTATGAGATGATCATGTTTTGTAACCGAGTTATCGGCAACTGGCAGGAGCCATATGGTTGTCGCTTTATTGTATGCAATGCAATCGCGATGTAATGCTTTACTTTATTACTAAGCGGTAGTGATAGTCGTGGAAGCATAAGATTGGCGAGACGACAACGACGCTACGATGGAGATCAAGGTGTCGCGCCAGTGACGATGGTGATCATGACGGTGCTTCGAAGATGGAGATCACAAGTACAAGATGATGATGACCATATCATATCACTTATATTGATTGCATGTGATGTTTATCTTTTTATGCATCTTATCTTGCTTTGATTGACGGTAGCATTATAAGATGATCTCTCACTAAATTATCAAGAAGTGTTCTCCCTGAGTATGCACCGTTGCAAAAGTTCTTCGTGCTGAGACACCACGTGATGATCGGGTGTGATAGGCTCTACGTTCAAATACAACGGGTGCAAAACAGTTGCACACGCGGAATACTCAGGTTATACTTGACGAGCTATGCATATAAGATATGACCTCGGAACACGGAGACCGAAAGGTCGAGCGTGAATCATATAGTAGATATGATCAACATAATGATGTTCACCATTGAAACTACTCCATCTCACGTGATGATCGGACATGGTTTAGTTGATTTGGATCACGTGATCACTTAGAGGATTAGAGGGATGTCTATCTAAGTGGGAGTTCTTAAGTAATATGATTAATTGAACTTTAATTTATCATGAACTTAGTCCTGGTAGTATTAGCATATCTATGTTGTAGATCAATAGCTCGCATTGTTGCTTCCCTGTGTTTATTTTGATATGTTCCTAGAGAAAATTGTGTTGAAAAATGTTAGTAGCAATGATGCGGATTGGATCCGTAATCTGAGGTTTATCCTCATTGCTGCACAGAAGAATTTTGTCCTTGATGCACCGCTAGGTGACGGACCTTTTGCAGGAGCAGATGCAGACGTTATGAACGTTTTGCTAGCTCAATATGATGACTACTTAATAGTTTAGTGCACCATGCTTAACGGCTTAAGAATCGGGACTTCAAAGACGTTTTGAACGTCATGGACCATACAAGATGTTCCAGGAGTTGAAGTTAATATTTCAAGCAAATACCCGAGTTGAGAGATATGAAGTCTCCAACAAGTTCTATAGCTAAAAGATGGAGGAGAATCGCTCAACTAGTGAGCATGTGCTCAGATTGTCTGGGTACTACAATCGCTTGAATCAAGTGGGAGTTAATCTTCCAGATAAGATAGTGATTGACAGAATTCTCTAGTCACCATCACCAAGTTAGTAGAACTTCGTGATGAACTATAATATGCAAGGGATAACGGAAAATATTCCCAAGCTCTTCGCGATGCTAAAATCGGCGAAGGTAGAAATCAAAGAAAAACATCAAGTGTTGATGGTTGACAAGATCACTAGTTTCAAGAAAAGGGCAAAAGGAAAGAAGGGGAACTTCAAGAAGAACGACAAGCAAGTTGCTGCTCAAGTGAAAAAGCCCAAGTCTGGTCCTAAGCCTGAGACTAAGTGCTTCTACTGCAAAGGGGCTGGTCACTGGAAGCGGAACTACCCCAAGTGATTGGCGGATAAGAAGGATGGCAAAATGAACATAAGTATATTTGATATACATGTTATTGATGTGTACTTTACTAGTGTTCATAGCAACCCCTCAGTATTTGGTACTAGTTCAAGTTGCTAAGATTAGTAACTCGAAACGGGAGTTGCAGAATGAACAAAGACTAGTTAAAGGGCAAGGTGACGATGTGTGTTGGAAGTGGTTCCAAGATTGATATGATCATCATCACACACTCCCTATACTTTCGGGATTAGTGTTGAAACTAAATAAGTGTTATTTGGTGTTTGCGTTGAGCATGAATATGATTTGATCATGTTAATTGCAATACAGTTATTCATTTAAGTTAGAGAACAATTGTTGTTCTGTTTACATGAATAAAACCTTCTATGGTCATACACACCAATGAAAATAGTTCATTGGATCTCGATCATAGTGATACACATATTCATAATATTGAAACCAAAAGATGCGAAGTTAATAATGATAGTGCAACCTATTTGTGGCACTGCCGTTTAGGTCATATTGGTGTAAAGCGCATGAAGAAACTCCATGCTGATGGGATTTTGGAATCACTTGATTATGAATCACTTGATACTTGCGAACCATGCCTCTTGGGCAAGATGACTAAAACGCCGTTCTCTGGAACAATGGAGCAAGCAACAGATTTGTTGGAAATCATACATACTGATGTATATGGTCCGATGAATATTAAGGCTCGCGACAAGTATCATTATTTTCTAACCTCCACAGATGATTTGAGCAGATATGGGTATATCTACTTGATGAAACATAAGTCTGAAACGTTTGAAAAGTTCAAAGAATTTTAGAGTGAAGTGGAAAATCATCGTGACAAGAAAATAAGGTTTCTACGATCTGATCGCGGAGACGAATATTTGAGTTACGAGTTTGGTATTCAGTTAAAACAATGTGAAATAGTTTCACTACTCACGCCACCTGGAACACCACAGCATAATGGTGCGTCCGAACGTCATAACCGTACTTTATTGGATACAGTACAATCTATGATGTCTCTTACCGATCTACCACTATCGTTTTTGGGGTTATGCATTAAAGACAGTTGCATTCACGTTAAAAAAGGGCACCATCTAAGTCCGTTGAGACGACACAATCTGAACTATGGTTTGGCAAGAAACCAAAGTTGTCGTTTCTTAAAGTTTGGGGTTGCGATGCTTATGTGAAAAAAGTTTCAACATGATAAGCTCAAACCCAAATCGGAGAAATATGTCTTCATAGGATACCCAAGGAGTCAGTTGGGTACACCTTCTATCACAGATCCAAAGGCAAGACATTCGTTGCTAAGAATGGATCCTTTCCAGAGAAGGAGTTTCTCTTGAAAGAAGTGAGTGGGAGGAAAATAGAAAACTTGATAAGGTAATTGTACCTTCTCCCTTATTGGAAAGTAGTTCATCACAAAAATCTGTTCTTGTGACTACTACACCAATTAGTAAGGAAGCTAATGATGATGATCATATAACTTCAAGATCAAGTTACTACCGAATCTCGTAAGTAAACCAGAGTGAGATCCGCACCAGAGTGGTACGGTAATCCTGTTCTGAAAGTCATGTTACTAGACCATGATGAACTTGCGAACTATGAGGAAGCGATGATGAGCCCAGATTCCGCGAAATGGTTTGAGGCCATGAAATCTGAGATGGGATCCATGTATGAGAACAAAGTATGGACTTTGGTTGACTTGCCCGATGATCGGCAAGCAATTGAGAATAAATGGATCTTCAAGAGGAAGATGGACGCTGATAGTATTATTACTATCTACAAAGCTAGAATTGTCGCAAAAGGTTTTCGACAAGTTCAAGGTGTTGACTACGATAAGAGTTTCTCACTCGTATCTATGCTTAAGTCTGTCTGAATCATGTTAGCAATTGCCGCATTTATGAAATCTGGCAAATGGATAAACAAAACTGCATTCCTTAATGGATTTATTAAAGAAGAGTTGTATACGATGCAACTAGAAAGTTTTGTCGATCCTAAAGGTGTTAACAAAATATGCAAGCTCCAGCGATCCATCTATGGACTGGTGCAAGCATCTCGGAGTTGGAATATACGCTTTGATAAGTTGATCAAAGCATATGGTTTTATACAGACTTGCGGTGAAGCCTGTATTTACAAGAAAGTGAGTGGGAGCACTACAACATTTCTGATAAGTATATGTAAATGACATATTGTTGATCAGAAATAGTGTAGAATTATTCTGCAAAGCATAAAGGAGTGTTTGAAAGGAGTTTTTCAAAGAAAGACCTCGATGAAGCTACTTACATATCGAGCATCAAGATCTATAGAGATAGATCGAGACGCTTGATAAGTTTTTTCAATGAGTACATACCTTGACAAGATTTTGAAGTAGTTCAAAATGGAACAGTCAAAGAAAGAGTTCTTGCCTGTATTACAAGGTGTGAAATTGAGTAAGACTCAAAACCCGACCACGGCAGAAGATAGAAAGAGAATGAAAGTCATTCCCTATGCTTTGGCCATAGGTTCTATAAAGTATGCCATGCTGTGTACCAGACCTATTGTATACCCTACCCTGAGATTGGCACGGGAGTACAATAGTGATCTAGGAGTAGATCACTGGACGGCGGTCAAAATTATCCTTAGTGGAATAAGGATATGTTTCTCGATTATGGAGGTGACAAAAAGGTTCGTCGTAAAAGGTTACGTCGATGCAAGTTTTGACACTAATCTAGATGACTCTAAGTCTCAATCTAGATACATATTGAAAGTGGGAGCAATTAGCTAAAGTAGCTCCGTGCAGAGCATTGTAGACATAGAAAATTGCAAAATACATAACGGATCTGAATGTGGCAGACCCGTTGACTAAATTTCTCTCACAAGCAAAACATGATCACACCTTAGTACTCTTTGGGTGTTAATTACATAGCGATGTAAACTAGATTACTGAATCTAGTAAACCCTTTGGGTGTCGGTCACATAGCGATGTGAACTATGGGTGTTAATCACATGATGATGTGAACTATTGATGTTAATCACATGGTGATGTGATCTAGATTATTGACTCTAGTGCAAGTGGGAGACTGAAGGAAATATGCCCTAGAGGCAATAATAAAGTTATTATTTATTTCCTTATATCATGATAAATGTTTATTATTCATGCTAGAATTGTATTAATTGGAAACATAATACATGTGTGAATACATAGACAAACAGAGTGTCACTAATATGCCTCTACTTGACTAGCTCATTAATCAAAGATGGTTATGTTTCCTAACCATGAACAAAGAGTTGTTATTTGATTAACGAGATCACATCATTAGTTGAATGATCTGATTGACATGACCCATTCCATTAGCATAGCACCCGATCGTTTAGTATGTTGCTATTGCTTTTATCCATGACTTATACATGTTCCTTTAACTATGAGATTATGCAACTCCCGTTTACCGTAGGAACACTTTGTGTGCTACCAAACGTCACAACGTAACTGGGTGATTATAAAGGTGCTCTACAGGTGTCTCCGAAGGTACATGTTGGGTTGGCGTATTTCGAGATTAGGATTTGTCACTCCGATTGTCGGAGAGGTATCTCTGGGCCCTCTCGGTAATGCACATCACATAAGCCTTGCAAGCATTGCAACTAATGTGTTAGTTGTGAGATGATGTATTACGGAACGAGTAAAGAGACTTGCCGGTAACGAGATTGAACTAGGTATTGGATACCGACGATCGAATCTCGGGCAAGTAACATACCGATGACAAAGGGAACAACGCATGTTGTTATGCGGTCTGACCGATAAAGATCTTCGCAGAATATGTAGGAGCCAATATGGGCATCCAGGCCCCGCTATTGGTTATTGACCGGAGATGTGTCTCGGTCATGTCTACAGTGTTCTCGAACCGTAGGGTCCGCACGCTTAAGGTTTCGATGACAGTTATATTATGAGTTTATGAGTTTTGATGTACCGAAGGAGTTCGGAGTCCCGGATGAGATCGGGGACATGACGAGGAGTCTCGAAATGGTCGAGACGTAAAGATCGATATATTGGACGACTATATTCGGACATCGGAAGGGTTCTGAGTGGTTCGGATATTTTCGGAGGTACCGGGGAGTTACGGGATTACGGGAGAAGTAATGGGCCTTGATGGGCTTTAGTGGGAAGAGGAAAAAGGCTGCTGCGCCCCCCCTCCCCTCTAGTCCGAATTGGACTAGGGAAAAGGGGGCCGGCCACCTCTCCTTCTCCTCCTATTCCTTCTCCCTTCCTCCCCTTTTGGTGGACTCCTACTAGGACTTGGAGTCCTAGTAGGAATCCATATCATGGCCGCACCTTTGCCTTGGCCGGCCTCCTCCTCCTCCATCCTTTATATACAGAGGCAGGGGGCACCCCATAGACACACAAGTTGATCTATGGATCGTTCCTTAGCCGTGTGCGGTGCCCCCTTCCACCAAATTCCACCTCGGTCATATCGTTGCAGTGCTTAGGCGAAGCCCTGTGCCGGTAACACATCAAGATCGTCACCACGCCGTCGTGCTGACGGAACTCTTCCCCGACGCTTTGCTGGATCGGAGCCCGGGGATCGTCATCGAGCTGAACGTGTGCCAAGAACTCGGAGGTGCCGGAGTAACGGTGCTGTGATCGGTTGGATCGCGAGGAGAACGTACGACTACTTCCTCTACGTTGTGTCAACGCTTCCGCTTCGGTCTACGAGGGTACGTAGACAACACTCTCCCCTCTCGTTGATATGCATCACCATGATCTTGCGTGTGCGTAGGAAATTTTTTGAAATTACTACGTTCCCCATCACAGTAACCTCTTCAAAACATACTGTGCTAACCTTGGAACGCAGATATGCTACGCTTCGGTGGCGCATCCCCGAAGCAACGGCCAGGCCGAGCGGGCCAACACAGAGGTCCCGAGGGGCCTCAAGACCAGGACATTCAAGAAGAAGCTGGAGGCCTGCGGCAGAGGATGGTACGATGAGCTTCAGTCCGTATTGTGGTCCATCCGCACCACCGTGACCAAGCCGACTGGGGAGACCCCGTTCTTCCTGGTCTATGGAGCCGAAGCAGTCCTCCCTCACGAGGTCAGACGTCGCTCCGCGCGGGTCCTAGCATTCGATGAGGCGCAGCAGGACGCCATGCGGGGGACATACCTCGTACTAGGGGAGGAACATCGCCGAGAAGCCGCGCTGCGAGCGGCGAGGTACCAACAGGCGCTACGACGATATCACTGCCACAACATCTGCCCCAGGACTCTCGAGGTAGGAGACCTCCTGCTCAGGCGGGTTCTCTCCAGGGAGGGGCTGCACAAGCTCTCTCCCATGTGGGAGGGCCCGTTCGAGGTTGTTCATGTTTCCAGGCCAGGCTCCGTGCGCTTGGAGACTCACGAGGGGGAGCCGATCCAGAACGCGTGGAACATCCAGCACCTCCGGAGGTTTTACCCCTAAAAGGCCCAGAGCCTGTGAAGAAGGCGAATGCCTGTGAAGATTATCATTTTTGGAAAACGCCCAGAGCCTGTGAAGAAGGCGAATGCCTGTGAAGATTATCCTTTTTGGAAAAGACCCAGAGCCTGTGAAGAAGGCGAATGCCTGTGAAGATTATCCTTTTTGTAAAAGGCCCAGAGCCTGTGAAGAAGGGGAATGCCTGTGAAGATCCTCCCTCTCTTGAAAAGGCCCAGAGCCTGTGAAGAAGGCGAACGCCCGTGAAGATCATCTCTTTTTGGAAAAGGCCCAAAGCCTGTGAAGAAGGCAAACGCCTGTGAAGATCATCTCTTTTTGAGAAAGGCCCGGATCCTGTGAAGAAGGCGAACGCCTGTGAAGCTCCTTGTCCCTAAGAAGAAAGGCCCAGAGCCTGTGAAGAAGGCCAGTGCCTGTGAAGCTCGCCGCCCCGTGACACTCTCACGTAATAATGAGTGGAGATGTACACGCCCCGGAGTCTCAGGAGTGCCGGCCTCAGGCCCTGGGGCTCCCTCCCACGCCCAGTGGCAGCACTTAGCTCCGCGCTGGTGAGAAGACGTAGAAGACTAGACTAGGTGCCGGACGCGGCTTTCCCATTTGCTTTCCGTATTTGGCGTGTTTATTCGCATTTGAAGTCTTATTGAAGTTATCGCCGTCGTTGATTTGTGATTCGCCGATTCTCGCTCCTCACTTTGATTTCTCTCGTAAGCGACCTTGTGAGGGATGATTCACACGATCTCGCGAGCTTTTTTTCTCTAGCCGCGGGAAGTTTGCAATGGCCCAGGCATGCCACAGGAGCACCCCTCTAGTCCGTGCCCCTCGGGCACCGCGACGCGTACACACAGGGCCTGGGTCGGTCGCCCCCTGGCAAGGGTTGAAAACTATTTACGCGCAAGCATGTAGTTAAGGAGCGCGCAAGGAAGGTCAATGCAAAAACGGTAATAATTCTTAACACGCCCCCGACGGGGCTCCACGCAGCTGCTTTGTCTTACACAGGGAACAAAAGAAAAAGAGAGGACGAGCCCGGCGCGGCTCACCTAACGACAGCCTGCGGAGGCAACCCTGACCACCTCTGGATCTCAGGAGGAGTCCCTCTCGCGCTTCACCGGGGCACGAGGGCGGGCGGACGAACCTCCGTCTCCCAAGCAGGCCCAACGGCGTGGGGGCTGACTGCGGCCGCCACTGGAGGAGTCGCTTGAAGAAGAGCCAACGAAGCTTGAGGAGTCATGGCCGCCGCCACCCGCGCAGACGCTGTCTCCCCCATCACCGTCAGGGTGAGGCCCCCAACCGCGGTCGTCCTTCTCAAGGCAACACCCCACGCAGCGACCGTCTTCCCCAAACACCCTCACGTAGAGGGTAGCGTCGCCATCGAACCTGAAATGCAGGGTGCACCGGCGCCCCAGGCCGCGGGCGCGGGCGAATGCCTGCCAGCCGCGGGTTAGAGCCAAGCCCCCACTGGCGGAGACCTCCAGCGCGGCCCATGAGGACCTGCTGCAACAGCCTTCCGCCTTGAGCCAGACGCCCCCTGGAGCTCCGACCGGGAGTTCGCCGAGGAGGAAGCGAGGGAGTTGGAGCCGGGCACTAGCAGGCTCCGCCGACCAAACGACGAACTCCAGCAGCACCTGCGCCGCGCGGAAGCGTGGCCTGGGGGAGCGCGTGCCCCAAACGTGACCCCCAGCCATAGCGGCTTGACCACCACCATGCCGGGAGCCGTCCCCGGGTGCCAGCAGACGCTACCGGGGCGGCCACCGGGTGCTTCCGAGGGCGCCCACGACCACGCTTGGGCGGGGGAGAGGCAGGACCGACCTGAAGGCCCTTCCCCTTCTCCGCAGCCGAGTACTTCCTCGACGGAGCCATCACACCAAGACGGAGCAAGAACTGAGGCAGAGGAGGAAGGAAGGAGAGATGGATTGGAAGGGCACGCCCGGTGCCGTACATATAGCCGACGAAGGCCAACCGTCGGCCTCCACGATCGCAGGTAATCATGACACGATTTGCATGCAGGGACTTATCAAATCCGCGCGGTCACCAAGGCGTCGTGGGGAAGTGGAGACGCCCACGTCCAATCAACCGCCACGCGGCGCCCAAGGCCGCAGGCTGTTAGGGCCCGCGGCGCTTCGCCCTTGCCCTTTCGGCACGGCCAAGTCCGTGCGCGCCTTGGGCCCGGGGGCTACTGTCGGCGTTCTGGGAACGGGGGTCCCCAGACTTGCCTGCCTGCGGCCTGCGGCGTGGCTCAAATGGGTGCCCAGCGCGGCCCAGCTTCATCAACATGGGACTCAAGACCCTCGCGAGGGGCCAAGCCTCGCGGGGCGGACGACACGGCGCTTCCTCAGGCGTGGCCTCCTCAGGCTGGCTCGCGAGGAGGCGGAGAGATCAAGGCAGGGTACCTCACGAGGTGCCAATGACGCAAGCCATGATGACCCAGGGTGCCAGGCGGGCGCCAGCCCGCGCAGCGTCTTCCTTTCCTCTTTGGTGCAAAGGGGGCAAGCGCAGGCGAGAGGATCAAGCAAAGGCACCCATTTCAGTGCAACAAGACCAAGACCAGTCCAACGGTGGGAAGGAGGTCACCATGGAGCCCAAGACGGCGTCAGCACAGGGCCTTTGGCAGGCGAAGACCAACTTTAGTCAGGATAAGTGTACCAGATGTTCCCCTTCGAATTGGCCAATTGTTGGCGCCCTTCCCGCTCAAATATTCGGGGAGAGGCCCAGGGCCTTTGCCTACAAATAGGACTAGCCACCCCCAGGGTAGAGGCATCTACATCCAGAGAGAGAGAGAGAGAAGGGTGTTTGAACTCTCCTTGCAGTTCATCGTCCAAGCTGAGAGCAGACCCTCGCGAGGTTGTTCTTCCTTGTACTGTTCTTCCTCATCAGCCCAAGAGGAAATCCACCCACCACAAACTAGAGTAGGGTATTACACCACAATGGTGGCCCGAACTAGTATAAACCCTGTGTCCCTTGCGTTGTTCTTGCAGTAGTTAGATCTTTGCGAGACGGAGGGGTAGAGAGCACGATCTCCGCGCGCACCCCAGAGTTCGAACCTTAAGGGTCTGCCGGAACCCGTGATCCGACATTTGGCGCGCCAGGTAGGGGTGCGCCGGAATCGGCTTTCCACCGCCCCGTCCTCCTTCAGCTGCCGCATCCATGTACGACACTCATCGAGCTCGCGTCACGCCGGCGGCCTTCGCTGGTGGACGTCCTCGTCGTCCGCGTCGCCCGCCGTCAACACCACCACCGACCCGGTGGGAGGCGAGCAGCAAGCACCACCCTAGTCTTTGCCTATGCGACTGGGCGACCGCGTCTCCGCATCGCCGGTCGTTGCGGCCCTCCTGGGTGGCTCGCAGGCGCCACCCACGAGCCACCACGTCAAGCCGTTCGCCCGCCAGATCAGCGCCGCCTCCACACGGCAGGGGGCTCCCGGGGGCTGGGTGGCGTGCGGGTCTGATCTGACCTTCATCTCAGAGGACCACCCCGCTAACTCGGTCGGCTCGGGCGCGCTCCCCCTGTTGTGCACCCCCACCATTTGCCAGGTGGCCGTCACCAGGACCCTCTTCGACGGCGGCGCGGGCCTCAACGTGCTTTCGGTCGAGGCCTTCAGCCTCCTCTGCATACCCCGAGAGCGGTTGCTACCCAGCCGACCTTTCTCGGGCATCAGGGGCGGATCGTCCGACTCCTTGGGACAGATCCGGCTCCTTGGGACGACACTGCAGCAGGCCCTACTTCAACAACCGACCCCAACAACGTTGGCGCTCCTTCATCATCTTGATTAACTTCAGGGGCGTTAGTCCTTAGTTTCGATCCTTTTGGTCATTCGATGACAAAAGGGGGAGAAATCTGAGTTAGTCTTCAAGCGGGTCTATTATATGGGCATTTTTTTGCTAAGTTACAACTCTCGTTCTTCTGAATTTTTTTTGGATCGAGTTGTAATCTTAAACCCGATGGTGCTCTGATACTTGTGATGCACTATGCTCTGATACTTTTGATGCACTATTCTGCATGCTTATTCCTCGTTAATATTATTGCACGCATGTTGAATTACATCAGGCACCATATCTCATCATGCATTTCAAATTCTTCATATTATATATCAAATGCGTGTATGAATTACAAGATATAGGGGGAGTTCTCCATGATTCAACTCTTCAGGTGTGCATTGCTTCAAAAGCAAATTCCTCACTATGCACATCTTCAGGGGGAGTTCTTCTATATCTTGCAATCAAATTCCTCAATATCAATATTTACACTTCATATGTTTATCCCCGTTGAAAACCTAACCTATATTGTCCTCAATCACCAAAAAGGGGGAGATTGTAAGTGCATAGTGCCCCTTAGTGACTTTGGTGTATTGAAGACTTATAGGTTAAGGATCTAATGTGTTTATGAGTGTACACAGGTCTATAAGTCTATGAGGAGTTTGATATTTACACAGAAAGTCAACCCCTAAAAATTAAGTTCTTCGACTGAAGACTTTGATATTCTGAAGACTTTCTGAAGACTTTGAAAGTGAAGAAATTGGTCCTTGAAGACTTGGTATTCATTCGAGGAACATGAAGCGTGAAGACTTTTGTTTTCATAGTTTCATTTTCTCTTTCTTGAGTCATAGGAAACACCGTACTGTTAAAGGGGGTCGAGGAAATACTAAGGAGAAAATTTCCATGTGATGCTCAACTCAAATCCTACACCTACCAATCCCTTCGAGTGAAGCCATTGGAAATCTCATACAGTTCAGTCAATTTCTTCAGTGACAGAGACGCAGTTCTTCTGGTCACTGAGGACTTTGCTCTGACTGAGGAGTTAGGAATTCGCCAGTGTGAATTGCCTACACTGTGAGGAACATGATAGCCCTGAGGAATTTTAACCTCAAATTTCCGACCGTTGCTGTGCTAGGCGCCAGCTGTCCCAAAATATCTTATCCACCTAACGGTCATATCATTGAAGGGCATTTATGTCTTATCATGTCGGGCTGCTCCCTAGGCTATAAATAGTCGCCCCCTACAACCACTAGCTGGTTGGCTGCTCCGCGAGAAACTGACACTTGTCATTTGAGAGCATCCCATCCTCCGAGGACTTTGAGCGAAAATCATCAAGTGAGGAAAATCCAAACCTAAACCCAAACACCTACAACCCAAAGTGATTGAGCATCACTGAAGAGATTGATCCTGCGTGGATCCAACGCTTGTTACCTTTGAAGACCGTGCTTCTTCCAGACGGTTAGGCGTCATGGTCTAGAGCATCCAAGAGGAATTGTGGATCGCCGAGTGACCGAGTTTCTGAAGGTTCGGAAGTCACCTGAAGACTTACCACGAGTGATTGGGCGAGGACTGTTCGTCCTTAGCTCAAGGAGAATACGGTGAGGACTGTGTGTCCGGGACTGTGTGTCCTCAGGTTTAAATACCTAGCCGCTCCAACCAGATGTACAACTGAGACAGCAGTTGGAACTGGTCTACCAAATCATTATCTTCACCAAGCCAACTGGTTCTATTTCCTCAACACTTTCATTTCCTCATTACTGTGTTGTGTGTTTGTTCATATCTGTGTTTGAAGACTTTGACTGAAGACTTTCACAATTTCCTTAGCTCAATTTCTTCAGTCTGTTTGTCTTCATCTTGTGCTATCCTGTGTTTACGCTTTCTGTACTCTGTGTTGATCTTCATTTCATCATGATGACCATGCATGTATTCTGCTATGTTTACTTCTGAGTACTTATTCCGTTGCTAGTAGTTCTTCGCTAAGGAATTTCCTCACTAGCAAATTCCTCAGTGAAGAATTTCATAAAAATTGCCTATTCACCCCCCTCTTGTCGATATAACGCACTTTCAATTCCACCGCCGCAACTTTCTGTATCCACGAGATCCCATCTTGGGGCCTGTTCCAGAGCTCTGCCGGAGAGGGCCATCATCACGGAGGTCTTCTACATAATCCTAGCCCCTTCGATGAAGTATGAGTAGTTTACCTCAGACCTTCGGGTCCATAGTTAGTAGCTAGATGGCTTCTTCTATCTTTTTGGATCTCAATACATTGTTCTCCCCCTCTCTCGTGGAGATCTATTTGATGTAATCTTCTTTTTGCGGTGTGTTTGTTGAGACCGATGAATTGTGGGTTTATGATCAAGTCTATCTATGAATAATATTTGAATCTTCCCTGAATTCTTTTATGTATGATTGGTTATCTTTGCAAGTCTCTTCGAATTATCAATTTGGTTTGGCCTACTAGATTGGTCTTTCTTGCAATGGGAGAAGTGCTTAGCTTTGGGTTCAATCTTGCGGTGTCCTTTCCCAGTGACAGTAGGGGTAGCAAGGCACGTATTGTATTGTTGCCATCGAGGATAACAAGACGGGGTTTTTATCATATTGCATGAAACTATCCCTCTACATCATGTAATCTTGCTTAAGGCGTTACTCTGTTTTTAATTTAATACCCTAGATGCATGCTGGATAGCGGTCGATGAGTGGAGTAATAGTAGTAGATGCAGGCAGGAGTCGGTCTACTTGTCTCAAACATGATGCCTATATACATGATCATGCCTAGATATTCTCATAACTATGCTTAATTCTGTCAATTGCTCAACAGTAATTTGTCCACCCACCGTAGAATACTTATGCTCTTGAGAGAAGCCACTAGTGAAACCTATGGCCCCCGGGTCTATTCTCATCATATCAATCTCCATCGCTTTTTTATTGCTTTGCTTTTTTACTTTGCCTTTTATTTTTACCTTGCATCTCTATACCAAAAATACCAAAAATATTATCTATCATCTCTATCAGATCTCACTCCCTTAAGTGACCGTGAAGGGATTGACAACCCCTGATCGCGTTGGTTGCGTTGAGCTATTTGTTTTGTGTAGGTACGAGGGACTCGCATGTAGCCTCCTACTGGATTGATACCTTGGTTCTCAAAAACAGAGGGAAATACTTACGCTACTTTGCTGCATCATCCCTTCCTCTTCGGGGAAATCCAACGCAATGCTCAAGAGGTAGCACATGACATCGATAACGTCAGGGAGCTTGATCTCCTTGTTGAGCAGGGATTGAATCTTCTTCTGAAGTGCCTCCGCCTCCTCTGGACGGCCCCAGTCCAGTCCTTTCCTCTTCCAGGAGACGCGCCTCATCGAGGGCCTAGCAAGGAAGACTGGGACTCTGACATGATCTTCGGCAAGTGGCTCAGTGATGTAAAACCACTCCCGCTGCCAAGTTTTTATTGTCTCCACGAAGGTGCCATCTAGCCAAGTCACCTTCTGGTACAGCAAGGTGCTATACAAACGGTTTTTAACCCCTTTCTGCGACGGCATATAGAACCGTCGCCAAGCGAGTGTGTGCGATAGGGGGGGTCCTTCCCACACGACCCAGGAACCGTCGGGGATAGGCCCTCCGGTTACACACGCTCGGCAAAATGAGGGGAGCGATCAAATATGATTATATGTATAGTTGTGCTAAAAAATACAATTATACAGGCCAAATCATTTCCAGTCGTAAGTACATCTGAAAGCACAAGTGCTCCCTAGGTGGTTTTGGTAATTAATGTCAACATATCTCTTGTTGGACTAACACCTTTATCTAGTATGTTTCAGATAAGTTCAACAATGGAGTGGCATGGACTAAAGGTTGTGGGAACTCCTTGAAGATGCTAAGGACAAAGGGTTGGCTAAAGCTTCAAACTCAAGACTCTTCATTTTACACTTTTAGTGATCCAAGATCACATTGAGTCCATAGGAAAAGCCAATACTATCAAGGAGGGATGAGGTGTTGCTTAATGAGCCTTTTGCTCCATGTGCTTGATGATATGCTCCAAAACCCTCAGCTACTTTCCCACTTGCACATATGACCTAAACCCAAAGTCAAACTCGGACCTACCGATTCTTTCTATCCGGCGCCACTGAGTTTCACATGTCATAAGCCACTACCAAACCCTAGCAAATCGGTTCTACCGATAGGGATCTCGGTCTCACCAAGATGAGGTTGTAATCTCACTGTGTATGTCCATTGTCAAAATCGGTCTCACCAAGTTTAGGCAATCGGTACTACCGAGATTACAATGCAAACTCTCTGGTTAACTCATTACCAAAATCGGTCCAACCGAGTTTTGTAATCGGTCCCACCGAGTTTGCCTGACCAACTCTCTGGATAGCCTATTACCAAAATCGATCTCACCGAGTTTGTGTAATCGGTCTCACTGAGATTACGTTATGCCCAAACCCTAATCATATCGGTCCTACCGAGTTGCATGTCAGTCCCACCGAAAATCTCTAACGGTCACTAGATTTACTATTTCGGTCTGACCGAGTTTGTTGATTCGGTCCCACCGAGATTGGTAAATTGTGTGTAATGGTTGGATTTTGTGTGGAGGCTATATATACCCCTCCACCTCCTCTTCACTCGTGGAGAGAGCCATCAGAACACATCTACACTTCTAACTCATATGTTCTGAGAAAGAACTTCCTACCCTTGTGTTGAGGCCAATATATTCCATTCCTACCATATGAATCTTGATCTCTAGCCTTCCCCAAGTTGCTTTCCACTCAAATCTTCTTTCCACCAAATCCAAATCCTGTGAGAGAGAGTTGAGTGTTGGGGAGACTATCATTTGAAGCACAAGAGCAAGGAGTTCGTCATCAACACACCATTTGTTACTTCTTGGAGAGTGGTGTCTCCTAGATTGGCTAGGTGTCACTTGGGAGCCTCCGACAAGATTGTGGAGTTGAACCAAGGAGTTTGTAAGGGCAAGGAGATCGCCTACTTTGTGAAGATCTACCGCTAGTGAGGCAAGTCCTTTGTGGGCGATGGCCATGGTGGGATAGACAAGGTTGCTTCTTCGTGGACCCTTCGTGGGTGGAGCCCTCCGTGGACTCGCGCAACCGTTACCCTTCGTGGGTTGAAGTCTCCATCAACGTGGATGTAGGATAGCACCACCTATCCGAACCACGGGAAAAACATCCGTGTCTCCAATTGCATTTGAATTCTCCAAACCCTTCCCTTTACATTCTCGCAAGTTGCATGCTTTACATTACGCTGCTCATATACTCTTTGCATGCTGGTTTGATATGTATTGTGTTTGTTGAAATTGTGCCTAAAACTCCACTCAAACCGAAAAGCTTAAAAATGGCAAGTTTAGCACTAAGTGTCTAATCACCCCCCCTCTAGACACACCTACTTCTAGATCCTACAAGTGGTATCAGAGCCTTGGTCTCCATTGCCTTGGTTTAGTCACCATTGGAGGAAGATGGATGTGTCTACTTTAGGGAGTCTTAGACATAGAGTGCCTATTCTTGATGGAGAGTATTTTCATGAGTGGAAAAATGAGATGCTTGTGATTTTCAATCAATATCATTTGAACAAGTATATTGCTAGTCCTTGTGCACCTCATGCTGATCCTATGCATTCCACCCTAGATGAAGATGTTGACATGATTCGCAATCTTAGAACCGTTGAGCTCATCATTAGAGGATTGCCCAAAAACTTGATTGCTAGTTTTCCTACTCTTAATTGTGCCTATACTATATGGAAATTTCTTGAGGAACGATTCCCCGATTATTCCTTGAAAAACTTGGATGAAATTATCCATAAATCTATTGCCTTGAGTAAAATGAACTCTAGTGATCCTAGTTTTGGTGATTGTCTATTTGAGCTTACTAATCTCATGCATGCTAAAGGAAACGTTGGAATCATTGGTGATATTATATCCGAAGCTATAAGAATTCATAAAAGTGACCACTTTGATGATCATTTATCTAATGAATCACTCTCTCTAGGAAATGATGAGTCACAAGATCATGTTGAACATGGATACTACGATGAGAATGATGATAGTGACATCGATCTTGATGATGCAATGAGACACTTTGGTCTTATGGCAAATCTTCGAGGATATGTGTGAGGAGGAAAGGAATGGGTTCTCGACAGTGGATGTACTGATCATATGACCGGAGACGAAGAGATGTTCCGTGAGCTTGCTGAAAATGACGGCCCTCGAAAGTATGTAACCTTTGGTGATAATTCAAAGGGTAAGGTGGTTGGCCTTGGTAAGGTGGCCATCTCACACGATAGCTCCATTCAAAATGTCATGCTCATTGAATCTCTTGGCTACAACTTACTTTCGGTATCTAGACTTGCTGATTTCGGTTTGAATGTCCTATTTACTGAGGTAGATTGCCAAGTGTTTCGTCGAGACAATCATAAAATGGTTTTTACCGGTGTACGTAGAGGTGACCTTTACATTGTCGATTTCTCTAAAAAGGCACAACCTAAAACTTGCTTTATTGCTAAATCCTCAAAAGGTTGGTTGCGGCATAGACGACTAGGTCACGTCGGTATGAGAAACCTTGACAAGCTTATTAAAGGAAATCATATCCTTGGAGTTAACGATGTCATATTTGATAAGGATAGACTTTGCAGTGCTTGTCAAGCAGGTAAACAGGTTGGAGGAAGGCATCCCGTGAAAAACATCATGACCACAAGGAGGCCACTCGAGCTACTTCATATGGATCTTTTTGGTCCCAATGCCTACAAGAGTCTCGGTGGAAATTCTTTTGGTCTAGTTATACTTGATGATTTTTCAAGATTTGCGTGGGAGTTCTTTCTTGATGATAAATCGCAGGTCCAAAAGATCTTCAAAAACTTTGCTAGGAAGGCCCAAAATCAGTTTGACGTGAAGATCAAGAAGGTTCGGAGTGACAATGGAACGGAGTTCAAGAACGCAAATGTGGACACCTTTCTTGAAGAAGAAGGGACTTCACACGAGTTCTCGGCTACCTACACACCTCAACAAAATGGAGTTGTTGAAAGGAAGAACCGGACGCTCATCAAAATGGTGAGAACGATGCTTGATGAGTACAAGACGCCAAAGCACTTTTGGGTAGAAGCGGTTGAGACGGCTTGTCATGCAAAAAATCGCTTGTATCTTCACAAGCTACTCGGCAAGACGGCATACGAGCTCCTCACCGGTAACAAACCCCAAGTTGGATACTTTCGAGTATTTGGCTCAAAGTGTTACATTCTTGATAAGCATCGTCGTTCAAAGTTTGCTTCTAAATCTCATGAAGGTTTCCTACTTGGTTATGGCTCAAACTCTCACACTTACCGTGTCTACAACAATTTCACCCGAAAGGTTGAAGAAACGGTAGATGTGAAGTTTGATGAATCTAATGGCTCGTAAGTAGAGCAATTGCCAATTGATGTAGGAGACAAAGACCCTTCAGAAGCAATCCAAGACTTGTCTATTGGCAAAATTCGTCCAACGGAGGTGAAGGAGAATACCTCGTCCGTCCAAGTGGAAGCCTCTACTTCACGACAAGGTGAACCAAGAATTGACCCGGAAGCATCCACAAGTGGGACACACCAAGATGAAGGAAACGAGGAAATGCGTCAAGACGAACATCAACAACCTCCTTCTCCACCACGACAACAGAACGACAACGCCAACAATGAAGAAGACCAAGAAGAAGAACAAGATGAAGAAGATGTTCAACAAAGATCCAAGCAAAAGCTTTCACGAGTTCGAGCAAGAATTGCCAAAGATCATCCCGTCGAGCAAATCTACAATGATATCCAAACCAGGAGAATTACTCGCTCAAAAACTCGTTTAGCTAACTTTTGTGAAAACTATTCATTCATATCTAGCATTGAACCTATGAAGGTTGAAGAAGCATTGGAGGATCCGGATTGGATAAACGCAATGCATGAAGAACTACACAACTTTGAGAGAAACCAAGTTTGGACATTGGTTGAGAAGCCCGACAACAACCACAACATCATTGGTACCAAATGGGTGTTTCGCAACAAGCAAGATGAATATGGACAAGTGGTTCGCAACAAAGCACGTCTCGTCGCCCAAGGGTACACACAAGTCGAAGGTATGGACTATGGTGAGACATATGCTCCCGTTGCTAGACTTGAGTCCATTCGCATCTTACTTGCCTATGCTAATCACCATAATATCACCTTGTACCAAATGGACATTAAAAGTGCTTTTCTAAATGGTGAAACAGAGGAGGAAGTTTATGTCAGACAACCTCCCGGCTTTGTCAATCCTAAGAAACCTAATCATGTTTACAAACTTCACAAAGCCCTTTATGGTCTTAAACAAGCTCCTAGAGCATGGTATAAATGCTTGACCAAGTTCCTTATTGCAAGTGGTTTTGAAATTGGAAAGATTGATTCCACACTTTTTACTAAAAGGGTTAATGGAGAACTATTTGTATGCCAAATTTATGTTGATGATATCATATTTGGTTCAACTAACCCTCTTTTTAGTGAAAAGTTTGGAAAGCTAATGTCGAAGAAGTTTGGGATGTCTATGATGAGTGAACTCAAATTCTTTCTCGGTTTGCAAATCAAGCAAACTAAGGAAGGTACATTTATCTCTCAAACGAAGTACACCAAAGACTTATTCAAAAAGTTCAATATGCAAGAATGCAAAGGTATGCCTACACCCATGCCTACTAGTGGACATAATGATTTGACCAAAGATGGTGAACCAGTTGATCAAAAGGTTTATCGCTCTATGATTGGTTCATTGTTATACCTATGTGCCTCACGTCCCGATATTATGCTAAGTGTGTGCATGTGTGCATGATATCAAGTTGCACCTAAAGAATGTCATCTTAAGGCCGTAAAAAGGATAGTGAGATACTTAACCCATACACCAAATTTTGGCATTTGGTATCCTAAGAGGTCCTCTTTTGATCTTGTTGGCTATTCCGACTCGGATTATGCCGGAGACAAGGTTGATAGAAAGTCCACTTCGGGTACTTGTCAATTTCTTGGTAGATCTCTTGTGTCTTGGTCCTCCAAGAAACAAAACTCGGTATCCTTATCTACCGCCAAAGCGGAATACATTGTCGCTGGTTCATGTTGTGCTCAATTACTTTGGATGACCCAAACTCTTAAAGATTATGGGGTCTATGTGAAACTTGTTCCATTGCTTTGTGACAATTCAAGTGCCATTAAAATTGGTCATAATCTTGTACAACATTCTCGAACTAAGCACATTGAAGTTCGTCATCATTTCATTCGAGATCACGTTGCTAAGGGTGACATTGATCTTAAGCATGTTCGCACCGATAAACAATTAGCGGATATATTCACTAAACCACTTGATGAAAAAGTGTTTTGCAGGTTGAGAGGAGAATTGAATATCATTGATGCTTCGAACTTGGAGTAGAAACTCCATTGGATACATGCAGGACATGAGCTTATGACTAATCCTTGATATATCTCTTGTGATGACTATCTCATGTCATGGATATACTTGTACCTTGCAAGTTATCTAACCCATGTAGGTACTTGGTTGAATCTAATTCTATGAGATTGCAACTCACTCACGTCTTGAGCAATCTCTACATCACCAAGTCTCTACACAACGGTGGTTGAAGACAAGGAAGCACGAAACCATTCAAACATATCCTTTGACACATTCTATGTTGAGTTTCATGATTGTCATTTTTGGATATAAAAGTGATTTTCCTTGCAAGAACTAACCCATGTAGGTAGATGAAGTCAAATTCCAAGTGGTGCTCCCAACTCTTGATGAGCTACATCAACTTCGAGCACCCACACAAGTTCAACTACATGAGCAAGATCCACACCACCACCCAAGGTATGATATTCCATCTTAGAGAAGCTTTACTCCAAGTCATGAGTCAAAGCAACTCAACAAGATGAGAATACATCAAAATGCTTAAACGAAAAATGGTAGCCCCATTCTGAGCTTAAACGATGAGTATGACCCATGATCAAGTGCTCTCACTTGACTCCTAAGTCAATATACTCTAACATAGGTGACTATGTCACCACCCAATTCTAGATGAAGTTCTCTTGTGTTCTTTTGTTATTGCATTTGTCCCTTGCATATTTGTTTCCCTCTTTTTCAAAAAAAAACAACAAAAAAAACTTCATCTAGAACTTCCATTTTCTTTGATTCTTTGTTCTGCATATTTCTGCATCAAATTCCTTGCAAATCCTTCAGTTAATTCATTGCAAATCCTTGTGAGATCTTATTTTACTAGTGAGCTGAGGTGACAAGTGTTTTCTCTGTGATGAACTCGGTTTCACCGAATTGTAATTTTCGGTCCAACCGAATACCTTCGGTACCACCGAAACATGCCACTCGGTGTCACCGATTTTGCAACAGGAAAAATAGTTTGCCACTTATTCTATATTTCTTCTGATCCAGCTCCACTCAATGAATCTTGTCCTCTACAAGCATCACAGATTTATCCATTGCTTTGTGCTGAATCTCAAGGACCAAACCTATTCGACGGATTCCAGAAAAACCTTCTTGGAAATTGATGTCAAAGGGGGAGAGATAGATCACATCAAAGCTTATCATTTAGAGAGAGATCACATCAGAGAAAGAGACCTCCAGATTAAGGGGGAGAAAGAGATCTCCAGGGGGAGAGAATACTCAAGGATCCCAGATGCTTGATGTTCAAGAGGAGAGATGCCACATGTCTTTTTGGGGGAAGACATGTTTATATGTGCTCATTTGCATTAAGTTCTATTCATTCATATCTTTCAGTTCTGATTTTCTGCTCCCTATGTTCTCCCAATATCCCATGTCAAATTTAGGGGGAGCAAGACATCTAAGGGAAAGAAATCATTCAAATTCATTGCATATCTTTACTCTTGGGGACATGTCTAATCAAACGTGGTACCTTGTACTCACTCTCTACATGTCATCCCAGTCTTGGTATTCTTGTGGTTTCTTTTGTTTGCTCTGGCTAGTGGATGTACCTGTGTTATCTAACCTTGTTTATGCAGGTTCATTCCATCCTAAGCCAACTCAAGACTACAAGGTAAGTATATGCATCAGAATCATGAGTATGAGGAATTCTTGCTTTTGTACATACTGTTTGCAAGAAGGACTCATGAGCATGAAGTTATTTTCCTTAATAATCTTTTGCTCTGATGCATACGGCCAAGATACATGTAACACATTGCTTACTCTGTCATGGTTATGCTCTCACATGCTTCTATATTTCATATTCACATGATTGCATACATTTAGGGGGAGCCTATGTTTGTTACATGTCCTTCCAAAGCTTTACTTGCTATTCTTTATATCCTTATCTAAAGCTTTGATGTATGTTGCCATCAATTACCAAAAAGGGGGAGATTGAAAGCACAAGTGCTCCCCAGGTGGTTTTGGTAATTAATGTCAACATATCTCTTGTTGGACTAACACCTTTATCTAGTATGTTTCAGATAAGTTCAACAATGGAGTGGCACGGACTAAAGGTTGTGGGAACTCCTTCAAGATGCTAAGGACAAAGGGTAGGCTAAAGCTTCAAACACAAGACTCTTCATTTTACACTTTTAGTGATCCAAGATCACATTGAGTCCATAGGAAAACCAATACTATCAAGGAGGGATGAGGTGTTGCTTAATGAGCCTTTTGCTCCATGTGCTTGATGATATGCTCCAAAACCCTCAGCTACTTTCCCACTTCCACATATGACCTAAACCCAAAGTCAAACTCGGACCTACCGATTCTTTCTATCCGGCGCCACCGAGTTTCACATGTCTTAAGCCATTGCCAAACCCTAGCAAATCGGTTCTACCGATAGGGATCTCGGTCTCACCGAGATGGGGTTGTAATCTCACTGTGTATGTCCATTGTCAAAATCGGTCTCACCAAGTTTAGGCAATCGGTACTACCGAGATTACAATGCAAACTCTCTGGTTAACTCATTACCAAAATCGGTCCAACCGAGTTTTGTAATCGGTCCCACCGAGTTTGCCTGACCAACTCTCTGGATAGCCTATTACCAAAATCGGTCTCACCGAGTTTGTGTAATCGGTCTCACCGAGATTACGTTATGCCCAAACCCTAATCATATCGGTCCTACCGAGTTGCATGTCAGTCCCACCGAAAATATCTAACGGTCACTAGATTTACTATTTCGGTCTGACCGAGTTTGTTGATTCGGTCCCACCGAGATTGGTAAATTGTGTGTAACGGTTGGATTTTGTGTGGAGGCTATATATACTCCTCCACCTCCTCTTCACTCGTGGAGAGAGCCATCAGAACACATCTACACTTCCAACTCATATGTTTTGAGAAAGAACTTGCTACCCTTGTGTTGAGGCCAAGATATTCCATTCCTACCATATGAATCTTGATCTCTAGCCTTCCCCAAGTTGCTTTCCACTCAAATCTTCTTTCCACCAAATCCAAATCCTGTGAGAGAGAGTTGAGTGTTGGGGGGACTATCATTTGAAGCACAAGAGCAAGGAGTTCATCATCAACACACCATTTGTTACTTCTTGGAGAGTGGTGTCTCCTAGATTGGCTAGGTGTCACTTGGGAGCCTCCGACAAGATTGTGGAGTTGAACCAAGGAGTTTGTAAGGGCAAGGATATCGCCTACTTCGTGAAGATCTACCGCTAGTGAGGCAAGTCCTTCGTGGGCGATGGCCATGGTGGGATAGACAAGGTTGCTTCTTCGTGGACCCTTCGTGGGTGGAGCCCTTCGTGGACTCGCGCAACCGTTACCCTTCGTGGGTTGAAGTCTCCATCAACGTGGATGTAGGATAGCACCACCTATCCGAACCACGGGAAAAACATCCGTGTCTCCAATTGCGTTTGAATTCTCCAAACCCTTCCCTTTACATTCTCGCAAGTTGCATGCTTTACATTCCACTGCTCATATACTCTTTGCATGCTTGCTTGATATGTATTGTGTGTGTTGAAATTGTGCCTAAAACTCCACTCAAACCGAAAAGCTTAAAAATGGCAACTTTAGCACTAAGTGCCTAATCACCCCCCCCCCTCTAGACACACCTACTTCTAGATCCTACAACATCCCACACAGTCAGTCCCGGCTAAACGTTTCCATTCGTATGTACATTCCACGCAGTCAATCTAAGGAATACGCTTCCGTTAGTATGTACATCCCACATAGTCAATCCAAGAAGTATGTTTTCATTCGTATATACATCTCACACAGTCACTTCAAGGAAAATGTTTCCGTTCGTAGGTACATCACACACGATTTTCCCCATGAAATTGTTTGTGATAGCGTTGCCATTGCAGATGATATTAACAATTTTCTCGTTTGCGTTATTGAATGCATCACACACGGTTTGTAGAAGAAATTGTGTGACATAGGTTGTCCATCACACACACTTTTTATGTGGTAAACATTTGCGCAATGTGTCCTAATGCAAACAATTTTCAAGAGGAAGTCGTGTGTGATTGTTCATTTATCCAACACATTTTTTTCCTAGAAACGGTGTGCGTTGTTTGAGGTCATCGCCATGGTGTTTTCTCAATAACTGTTTGCAATAGAAAAACCCAATTAGCAAGCTAATTGTCCTATTACTAATAATCCATTTATTAATCTAATTGACATTTCATATTAAGCACATAATATATTTCATTTTTGTATTAAGGAAGCAGGATTTCAAAATTGAAATACATCAGAACATCATATAGCTTCAGCACTCAGCTACCCCATTACACAACTTCACCAGCACCAAGTTTCACATGCAACATCTATAACATTTCGAAAGTAGCATCATAGATGGTACATAGACAGATGAATCTCATCTGGAAAAAACTACTGAAGCGGAAGGCGAATATTGAGCCTTCATTGATGTTGAAGGTCTTTGCAACTTTAGGCCGGTGCTTGTGGATGATTGACCGTCCATCCTTCGTCCTCTTCAGGAACACTTCAATATTGAACCGTGGGTGTTGTATGAATACCTTCCTCGCCTCCTGACCATACAGGTGGTTTGAGAGGTAATCATCGGTGAAATGCTTTGGAAAGGCCTGAAAATAAGGATGTGCATAAATATCTTCTCTAGATTGGAAATGGGGCAAAGGAATAAAAAATCCAAGGTCTTGTTATTTTCTGTCGCTAATTTATGTATCCTAACAATCTTTTTTAGTTTATTGACTTGACTGATAGTCATGGGCAACTCATTTTCCCATATGCAAAATGGGTCGAACAGTGGGTCAAAACCATTGACAGCAGGACCTACATGTGCAAGACCAAATTGTTAAAAACCTAAATATTAGAATGGTTCCTGCAATTACACAATAATGTGCTATTAGACAAAGGACCATGCATGTGCAAACCTCGATTGTAAACCTCAGTGCTTCCCGTTGTTTCCCTACAACACATATAATGTAGTTAATCATCAGGTTAAGCGAGGGTTCGCATGCTATCAGTAAAATATGCTGATGAAAAATAAGCACATTGCAGATTTATTAGATTAATTCCAGCCCAATGGAAAACTCATTTATCCAAACCAAGCATGATTAAGAACTAGGAAATATAGCAATTGTATATGTTTCTCATGTATTAAGTGCAACCAAATTCAATTTATTGCTCACATGCACAACAATACAAAATTCTACGCATGACAATTGGACATCACATTGCAGAATTGAACCAAGCTGTTAACTAAACACCACAACAAATGAACTAAATATTAACTGAGCACCACATTGCACAACATAACATACTCCTAGTAGAAGATTAGACAGTTAACCAAACCAAGCATGCTTAACAACTTGAAAATATAGCAACTGTATTTATTTCTCATGTATTTAGTACAACCAAATTCGATTTATTTCTCACATGGTATACAATAACAAAATGCACCAACAACAATTGAACATTGCATTGCAGAATTGAACCAAACAGTTAACTAAACACCACAACAAATGAACCAAACGTTAACTGAGCACCACATTGCACAATATATAACATACTAGAAGATCATACAGTTAACCAAACCAAGCATGCTTGACAACTTGGAAATGTAGCAATTGTATTTGTTTCTCATGTATTTTGAACAGATAAATTTGATTTATTTCTCACATGGAAGAGAATACAAAATTGCACCTGAAGAACTGGACATCACATTTGCAGAATTGAACCAAACAGTTAATTGAACACGGAAATTAATTAACCAAATAGTTAATAAGTGAGCACCACATTGCACAACATATAGAACATATACACTAGAGCAACAAATTGCATGGTAAAAGTAGATAGGACAATTCACTAGAATTTGTTAAGGAAAGGCAGGAGCAGCACATGCAACGGGTAAACCGAGCATGCTTAACTGGCGTAGCTAGCAAACTGAACATAGGTCCTTATAGTGAGCTAATAAGACAAGCTACTCCTCATCGTCGGAGATATCGATGATGATTGGCTCCTTGGACATGGAAGAGGGCGAGGCCTCCACATCATGGGTGCCCTCGTCGTAGTGGTGAGTTGACTGAGCCGCTCTGGGCACCAACCTGCTAGCTCTCGAGTTGAGGTAAGCACAAGCACGCTGAGAAAACACCTCGTAGTCTTCGTCGAAGGCATCAACGGTGGCCTCGAGAGAACGCCACGACTTGTCGTTTAAAGCGGCCAACCATATCGCAGTGTCGCCGCATGAGGCATCGACGGTGGCCTCGATGGTGAGGTGCTCCTCCAAGATCTAGGGGTCGGCACAAATGGCAGCCATCGCGCCCTCATCCGCGCGTGCGGGCGCGATTTGCTTCTCCGCTGCCAAATGCTCCTTGAGCTCCTGGCTATACTGTGTGCACCATGGCTTAGGGCGGCGCTTATTTGGGGGAGGGGTCGGTGATTTGGGTGGAATGTGTCGCGCCGGCGGTCGGGGCATGTAGGATGTGGAAGGAGGAGGAGGATGGGGGTTGGGTGTGGATTACCTGCCTGGATCGACAAGGCCGAGCAGCGTGAAGGAGGGTCGCCGGTGAGGAGGTGGTGCTTCAAGCAAGGAGTAAAGGTTTCAACTAGGAAAGGAAGGAGGAAACAGGAAAAGTGTGGGTTTTGGTAAGGGGAGGGGGTGGGGAGGTAGATATTTTAGCAGAAGCCGAAAATTTTGGATCGGTGCAGCGAAAAAACTGGCACGCAAAGTGTCATCTGACACGGTCCCTTATTCAGCACTGTGTACGATATATGAACATCACAAACGATTCATATAGCTTACCCCGTGTGTGATGAGTTTGAATGTGCAAATTTTGGTCCGTATATCCCTAGTTATAGTGGTCATCCACGTCATTGCATAATTTGGGTACACAAAGGGGCCTACAGCACACCCACACTTCTTAATCGAGAAAGTTCAACAATTAAATAGAGCTAGCTGACTTAAACATTAACCTAACAAATTAAAGATCGACGCTCTAAATTAAACAAAGAGTACAACTCCAGCTGGCGATCGTCGATCTCCGCCGCCTCCTCCATGTCCAGCTCGCGCCTGACAATCTCCTGGGGAAGGGGCTCCATGGCATCAACCGCACCATACTAGGAAAGAATCTCACCATCCGCATTCGCCATCTCTTTGGAAAAGGCCGCCATGAGATGGGAGTGGGAGGCCACGATCTGGCCTTGGATGGGCTCCGTCGTGGCAAGGTACGCCACGAAGGAACGGACGGCTGCTTGAACGCTCTCGGTGATTGCCAACTCTTCGGCCGTGGGTTGTCGACCGTAGTTGGAGAAGCTTCGTTCGATTTGTGTGGTGACCGCCACGAGCTAGGTGTGGGCGGCCTCGACATGGTCGTGGGTGGCCTCCATCAGGGCTAAGGCCGTCACCGCAGAACAGACAGGTGTTGTGCCGCTCTCGCTAGTTGCTATCCCTGAGGCAGATGTTGCTACCGTCACCTGAGAAGCAACAACGACCGTTTGGGCTACCTTGGCCACCCGGTCGCAGATTGCGGCCACACTCACGCAGCTTGTTAGCACGCGCATGGCGGCTGCGACCGCGCTCTCGCCGGAGTGGGCCGTCGAAGTTTCCCTCACGACGCGGGTCCACGTCCCCATGTTTCACCGGCGACGATTGAACGGTGAAATGATATTTGGGGAGCGAGTTAGTGTGCTTGACACGCCAACTGTGGACTGTAGCAGACGCACCTTCTCGCGTAAGCCATATGCGTACTATACCCCGACGATGCTCCAAGATATTTTGTGCTGCATCTCACATGGTTGGTGATAATAAACTGTGTGCGATCTACTTGATTTTTCGTCTTGATTTGAATTACATAATGGGGTCACAACGGCAAAGGAGGGTGTTTGAATTGCTAGAACTTTTATTTGTAGTGAACATGCAACTATAGTGTGTCATCAGAAAATTTGGAATTATCAAGGGTTCGTTTGGACATTTTTATACATTAACTTGGTTTTCTAAGCATTTCAGGACACAATTCAAAATTAAACTACATGCACATGCTCCGGTGCACCAAAATGGGTTGTAAAATCATATATGTGCCCATGGATTGATGCTTATGTCCCATGCAAGAAATGGGGATGAATTTCAAACACCACGACATTGTGGCTCTCCGGCAAATGTTGAGATAATTGCTTTTGTAATTCTAGTAAATCCAAAACTCGTCTGAAATTCATGAACCTTGGCGTGCTATCATGGAATGGCATCAACATGCCGTGATAAAAAATATTGTCCCATTTGGGGTAGGTTATGGTATAAGCTTGTCACAAACCAGAGCTTCTCATAAGAAGCCTCATGGTTCCGGTAGGGAAACGTGTCACCTTTGTGGACAAAACGATATTCGTCGCCTCTTCTTGCTTTCAATTTTTTTCTGGTGTCAACATAGAACAACAGGAGTGTCGTGTTTATTTTTGAAATTTTTCGGGGTTCGTTTGGACATTTTTATACGTTAACTGAGTTTTCTAGGCATTTCTGTGCATAATTCAAATTTGAACTACATGCACATGCTCCAGTGCATAAAAATGGGTTAAAAAAATCAAATGTGTGTCCTTAGTTGCATGCTTAGGTCACATGCAAGAAATGAGAATGAATGTCAAACACCTTGACACTATCGCTCGGCCACTAACATTGAGATACATGGTTTGAAAATTCTAGTAAATCGAAAACTCGTATGAAATTCATGAAACTTAACATGATATCATGGAACGACATCAACATGCCGTGGTAAAATATTTTTCCATTTGGGGCAGGTTTGGGTATAAGCTTCTCACAAACCAGAGCTTCTCACAACAAGCCTGATGGTTTCGGTAGGGAACGTGCCACCTTTGTGGACGAAACGATATCCGTTGCCTCTTCTTGCTTTCAAATTTTTTCTAGTGTCAACATAGAACAATAGGAGTGTTGTGTCAATTTTTTGGATTTCTCATGGTTCGCTTGGACATTTTTATACATTAACTGAGTTTTCTATGCATTTATGTGCATAATTCAAATTTGAACCACATGCACATGCTCCAGTGCATATAAATTAGTTGAAAAAAAATTATGTGTCCTTGGTTGCATGCTTAGGTCCCATGCAAGAAATGGGAATGAATGTCAAACACCTTGCCATCGTCGCTCGGCCGCAAACATTGAGATACATGGTTTTTAAATTCTAGTAAATCCAAAACTCGTCTGAAATTCATGGAACTTGGCATGATATCATGGAATGACATCAACATGATGTGGTAAAAAATTTGTCCAATTTGGGGCAGGTTTGGGTATAAGCTTCTCACATACCAGAGCTTCTTACAACAAGCCTAATGGTTCCGGTAGGGAATGTGCCTCCTTGGTGGATGAAACAATATTCGTTGCCTCTTCATGTTTTCAAAAAAAAATTCCTAGTGGCAACATAGAGCCACATGAGTGTCGTGTTAAAATTTGAAATTTCTGGGTTCATTTGGACATTTTTATATATTAACTGAGTTTTCTAGGCATTTTATGTGCATAATTCAAATTTGAACTACATGCACATACTCCAGTGCAGAAAAATGGGTTGACATATCAAATGTGTGTCCTTCGGTGCATGATTAGGCCCCATGCAAGAAATGGGAATGAATTTCAAACACCAGGGCACTGTTGATTGTCGACAAAACATTGAGATACTTTGTTTTTAAATTCTAGTAAATCCAAAACTCGTGTGAAATTCATTAAACTTGGCATGCTATCATGGAATGGCACCTGACATGTTGTGGTATTTTTCGTGTCCATTTTGAGAGAAGGCGCAATCGAATAACAGCCAACAAAGACATTTTGAAACAAATAGCTGCCACTTTAACATCTCAAACATTTTGTATAATTTAAATCATGTGTGTTCTGTTAACCATTCACGTCACGCCACACGTCACACTTTCTCTTTTAATGGCTAGGAGGTGCCGTGCGGATAGTTTCTTGACTGAACGGGAGGCATGCGAGTGCAGTTCGCTGTGCAGGCTGACCGAGAGGCGTGCCAGTTGTCCTCCAATGCGCAGGCTCACCGGGAAGCGTGCGAGCTATACGCTGCGCATGCTCATTGGAAAGCGAGCCCTTTGACTTCCATGGTCGCCCACCTTGCTCGCATCCTCTCCAATAATGGCGCCCGAGCCATTGTTTAATGCGGACGGCCTTACTGTTCGCCTCCCATTCCCCTCCCGCAGACCTCCACCAACGCTATGACGCATAAGGATCATCTGCCACTAGTCTTCCAATTTCGTGAAGTCGACTCCGAGCCGGACGAGATAGTAAATAAGGAGGAATTGAGCCTCATGGACATGGCCCTGAACAAGCTAGCCGCGGCGGTTGCTGCCCCTGCGCCCGTCCAAGCTCCCGTCCCCACGCCCGCACCAGCGACCATCCCCGTAGCATTGACGGGCTGGTCGCCGAGCACTATCGCAGAGTTGGAAGCTGCGGGCAATAGCGAGGTCTCCACGGACCCCCACGAGCTCGTGTACATGCTAGTGCCAGCGCCCGTGCCCGCCCCTGCACCCACCGTGGCGCCGGTCCCCGTGCGTTTTCCTGCACCCGCCGCACCTGTGCCCATGCACGCACCCTCTCAGTTGCATGAGACACCACCGTCGACCGCTAGCTCGTAGCGCCGCGAGTTGCCGTCCTCCCGCGCCCCGACCGTCGACCGCGACGACATGATGTTTGATTTTCAAGTGAAGAACATTTTGTGTTTCCTTGAATACTTCAACAACGGCGTCCCAGAGGATGATAACGACACCACCGGCGCGGCACACCGCCTCCGCCGCCACCAGAATTAGTTTTTTCTTGGGTTTAATACTGTATCTTGGTCATATGAATATAAATTCGTAGTGAGACTGAATGAAAGATATGATTTGAATGAACTTGCAATTTTTTCTATAAATGTACAAACTTATCAAACAATTTTCTTTAAAAGACGTCAACGGCTTTTAAATATAAAACACTCATCGCAAACCTTTTAGATAGGACACCCATATGCAAATCGACATCTTCCCCGGGAAGCCAATGGAAAATGTGCCGAGCAGGATTTGTGCAGCTCTTAATCAAAAACGTTTTAGATAGAACACCCGTATGCAAACCGACAGCTTCCCCAGTAAGCCAATGGAAAATGTGTCGAGCAGGATTTGTGCAGCTCTTCATCACAAATGTTTTAGATAGAACACACGTATGCAAAGTGAGAGCTATGGTCTTCCCCAGTAAGCCAAGGGAAAATTCACTGCGCAGGATTTGTGCATCTCTTCAATACAAATGGTTCAGATTGAATACGGCACGCAAAGCGAGACTTCGCCGCTAAGACAAGAGAAAATCCAGCACGCAGGATCAGTACATCCCTTCAACGCAAACGGCTTTTTCGGATGATCCGTGTGCAACCACGTACAGACAATTTGACAGATTTGCATCTATCATATTGGGTATATTGCCATTTGTCAAATTGGAACGATTGGCATTTGTTGATCTAGTAACATTGCCCTTTGTCCACCTTGTAACCCTGCCATTTGTCAAAATATGCACCTAAAAATCACTAGCACTGTCTAATTTTGGAACTGAAATTCAGTAAGCATAGATTTCATTCATAGATTAAGCAGTTGTTCTTTATACAAACAGTTCAACTTGACAGCTGAACCGACCAAACTTTTCCCCAATTGTTGCCAACCACGTACTAAAAATAGCTAGTTCAACAATATATACTAGCTAATTTTAAGTATGTAGTACAGTTCAACCACATCTATAGTCAGATGAACTGAACAAAATAGCCCCTAAATACTACTACTACAGAGGGGCTTTGTACTACTTCTAACAGCCTCTCCTTTGTCGAGCACGCTTAGTAAGAGGCAGAGGAGGAGGAGCCTACCGACGAGCTGGATAACTGCAATACGGTGCCTGCCGCTGCTGCACCTTCAGCGACGCTCACTGATGTCTACTACACAACCTTCTTCTTGTAGACGTTGTTGGGCCTCCAAGTGCAGAGGTTTGTAGGACAGTAGCAAATTTCCCTCAAGTGGATGACCTAAGGTTTATCAATTCATGGGAGGCGTAGGATGAAGATGGTCTCTCTCAAACAACCCTGCAACCCAATAACAAAGAGTCTCTTGTGTCCCCAACACACCCAATACAATGGTAAATTGTATAGGTGCACTAGTTCGGCGAAGAGATGGTGATACAAGTGCAATATGGATGGTAGATATAGGTTTTTGTAATCTGAAAATATAAAAACAACAAGGTAACTAATGATAAAAGTGAGCACAAACGGAATTGCAATGCGTTGAAACAAGTCCTAGGGTTCATACTTTCACTAGTGAAAGTTCTCTCAACAATAATAACATAATTGGATAATATAACTATCCATCAACATGCAACAAAGAGTCACTCCAAAGTCACAAATAGCGGAGAACAAATGAGGAGGTTATTGTAGGGTACGAATCCACCTTAAAGTTATCCCTTTTGATTGATCTATTCAAGAGTCTGTAGTAAAATAACACGAAGTTATTCTTTCCGTTTGATCTATCCTAGAGTTCGTACTAGAATAACACCTTAAGACACAAATCAACCAAAACCCTTATGTCACCTAGATACTCCAAAGTTACCACAAGTATCCGCGGGTATGATTATACGATATGCATCACACAATCTCAGATTCATCTATTCAACCAACACAAAGAACTTCAAAGAGTGCCCCAAAGTTTCTACCAGAGAGTCAAGACGAAAACGTGTGCCAACCCCTATGCATAAGTTCACAAGGTCACTGAACCTGCAAGTTGATCACCAAAACATACATCAAGTAGATCACATGAATATCCCATTGTCACCACAGATAAGCACATGCAAGACATACATCAAGTGTTCTCAAATCCTTAAAGACTCAATCCGATAAGATAACTTCAAAGGGAAAACTCAATCCATTACAAGAGAGTAGAGGGGGAGAAACATCATAAGATCCAACTATAATAGCAAAGCTCGCGATACATCAAGACCGTGCCAAATCAAGAACACGAGAGACAGAGAGAGAGAGAGAGAGAGAGAGAGAGAGATCAAACACATAGCTACTGGTACATACCCTCAGCCCCAAGGGTGAACTACTCCCTCCTCATCATGGAGAGCACCGGGATGATGAAGATGGCCACCGGTGATGGAACCCCCATCCGGCAGGGTGCCGGAACGGGGCCCCAATTGGTGTTTGGTGGCTACAGAGGCTTGCGGCGGCGGAACTCCCGATCTAGGTTATGTTCTTGAGGTTTCTGTATTTATAGGAATTTTTGGCGTCGGTCTCACGTTAGGGGGGTCTCCAAGTCATCCACGAGATAGGGGACGCGCCCAAGGGGGTAGGGCACGCCCTCCACACTCGTGGATGGCTTGGGAGTCTTCTGGACCAACTCTTTTACTCCGAGGGCTTCTTTTGGTCCATAAAAAATCCACAAAATTTGGCAGGTCAATTGGACTCCGTTTGGTATTCCTTTTCTGTAAAACTCAAAAACAAGGGGAAAACTGGCACTGGGCTCTAGGTTAATAGGTTAGGCCCAAAAATCATATAAAATAGCATACGAATGCACGTAAAACATCCTAGATGGATAATATAATAGCATGGAACAATAAAAAAATTATAGATACATTGGAGAGTATCAAGCATCCCCAAGCTTAATTCTTGCTCGTCCTCGAGTAGGTAAATGATAAAAACAGAATTTTTTATGTGGAATGCTAACATAAATATCAATGTAATTTTCTTTATTGTGCATGAATGTTCAGATCCTAAAGATTCAAGACAAAAGTTTAATATTGACATAAAAATAATAATACTTCAAGCATACTAACAAAGTAATTATGTCTTCTCAAAATAACATGGCCAAAGAAAGTTCATCCCTACAAAATCATATGGTTTGGCTATGCTCCATCTTCGTCACACAGAATATCCATATCATGCACAACCCCGATGACAAGCCAAGCAATTGTTTCATATTTTAGTATTCTCAAACTTTTTCAACTTTCATGCAATACATGAGCGTGAGCCATGGACATAGCACTATAGGTGGAATAGAGTGGTGGTTGTGGAGAAGACAAAAAGGAGGAAGATGGTCTCACATCAACTAGGCATATAAACGGGCTATGGAGATTCCCATTAATATATATCAATGTGAGTGAGTACGGATTGCCATGCAACGGATGCACTAGAGCTATCAATATATGAAAGCTCAAGAAAAGAAACTAAATGGGTGTGCATCCAACTTGCTTGCTCACGAATACCTAGGGCATTTGGGGAAGCCCATTGTTGGAATATACAAGCCAAGTTCTATAACATAAATTCCCACTAGTATATGAAATTGACAAAATAAGAAACTCTCTATCATGAAGATCAGGGTGCTACCTTGAAGCACAAGTGTGGAAAAAAAGGATAGTAGCATTGTCCCTTCTCTCTTTTGCTCTCATTTTTTTGGGCCTTCTTTTTTTTATTTGGCCTTTCTCTTTTTTCGGGCTTCTTTAGCCTTTCTCCCTTTTTTTGTTTCCTCACATGGGACAATGCTCTAATAATGATGATCATCACACTTCTATTTATTTACAACTCAAAGATTACAAATTGATACTTAGAACAAAATATGACTCTATATGCGTGCCTCCGGCGGTGTACCGGGATGTACAATTAATCAAGAGTGACATGTATGAAATAATTATGAAGGTGGCTTTGCCACAAATACGATGTCAACTACATGATCATGCAAGGCAATATGACAACGATGGAACGTGTCATATTAAACGGAACGGTGGAAAGTTGCATGGCAATATATCTCGGAATGGCTATGGAAATGCCATAATGGATAGGTATGGTGGCTGTTTTGAGGAAGGTAAATGGTGGGTTTATGGTACCGGTGAAAATTGCGCGGTACTAGAGAGGCTAGCAATGGTGGAAGGGTGAGAGTGTGTATAATTCATGGACTCAACATTAGTCATAAAGAACTCACATACTTATTGAAAAAATCTGCAAGTCGTCAAAAACCAAGCACTACGCGCATGCTCCTAGGGGGATAGATTGGTAGGAAAAGACCATCGCTCGTCCCCGACCGCCACTCATAAGGAAGACAATCAAAGAAATACCTCATGCTTCAAATTTGTTACACATCGGTTACCATACGTGCATGCTACGGGACTTGCAAACCTCAAGACAAGTGTTTCTCAAATTCACAATTAATTCACTAGCATGACTCTAATATCACCATCCTCATGTCTCAAAACAATCATCAAGCATCAAACTTCTCATAGTATTCAACGCACTTTATATGAAAGTTTTTATTATACCCATTTTGGATGCCCATCATATTAGGACTAAATTCATAACCAAAGCAAATTACAATGCTGTTCTAAAGACTCTCAAAATAATATAAGTGAAGCATGAGAGTTCATCTATTTCTTCAAAATAAAACCACCGTCGTGCTCTAAAAGATATAAGTGGAGCACTAGAGCAAACGGCAAACAACTCCGAAAGATATCAGTGAAGATCAATGAGTAGTTGAATAATTATGTAACTATGTGAAGACTCTCTAACATTTAATAATTTCAGATATTGGTATTTTATTCAAACAGCTAGCAAAACAAAATAAAACAAAATGACGCTCCAAGCAAAACACATATCATGTGGTGAATAAAAATATAGCTACAAGTAAAGTTACCGATGAACGAATACGAAAGAGGGGATGCCTTCTGGGGCATCCCCAAGCTTAGGTTCTTAGTTGTCATTGAATATTACCTTGGGGTGCCTTGGGAATCCCCAAGCTTAGGCTCTTGCCACTCCTTATTCCATAGTCCATCGAATCTTTACCCAAAACTTGAAAACTTCACAACACAAAACTCAACAGAAAACTCGTAAGCTCCGTTAGTATAAGGAAATAAAATCACCACTTTTGGTACTGTTGTGAACTCATTATTTATTTATATTGGTGTAATATCTACTGTATTCCAACTTATCTATGTTTCATACCTTCGATAGTACTCATAGATTCATCAAAATAAGCAAACAACACATAGAAAACAGAATCTGTCAAAAACAGAATAGTCTGTAGTAATCTGTAACGGTCGAATACTTCTTTAACTCCAAAAATTCGTAAATAAATTGGTGGATGTGAGGAATTTGTCTATTAATCTTCTACAAAGAGAATCAACTTAAAATCACTCTTCTGTAAAAGATGACATCTAATCTCGTGAGCGCAAAGTTTCTGTTTTTTACAGCAAGATCACATTAACTTTCACCCAAGTCTTCCCAAAGGTTCTACTTGGCACAAACACTAATTAAAACATAAAACCACATCTAAACAGAAGCTAGATTAATTATTTATTAATAAATAGGAGCAAAAAGCAAAAAACAAAAATAAAATTGGGTTGCCACCCAACAAGCACTATCGTTTAACGCCCCTAGCTAGGCATGACGATTTCAATGATGCTCACATAAAAGACAAAAATTGAAACATAAAGAGAGCATCATGAAGAATATGACTAGCACATTTAAGTCTAACCCAATTCCTATGCATAGGGATTTTGTGAGCAAACAATTTATGGGAACAAGAATCAACTAGCATAGGAAAGCAAAACAAGCATAACTTCAAGATTTTAAGCACATAGAGAGGAAACTTGATATTATTGCAATTCCTACAAGCATATATTCCTCCTTCATAATAATTTTCAGTATCATCATGAATGAACTCAACAATATAACCATCACATAAAGCATTCTTTTCATGATCTACAAGCATAGATTTTTATTACTCGACACATAAGCAAATTTCTTCTCGTGAATAGTAGTGGGAGCACACTCAACAAAATAACTATCATGTGAGGCATAATCCAATTGAAAATTAAAATCATGCTGACAAGTTTCATGGTTATCATTATTCTTTATAGCATACATGTCATCACAATAATCATCATATATAGCAACTTTGTTCTAATAATCAATTGGAACTTCTTCTAAAATAGTGGATTCATCACTAAATAAAGTCATGACCTCTCCAAATCCACATTCATAATTATCACAGTAAGATTCAACACCCTCAAAAATAGTGGGATCATTACTTCCTAAATTTGACACTCTTACGAACCCACTTTCATCAATATAATCATCATAAATAGGAGGCATGTTATCATCATAATAAATTTGCTCATCAAAACTTGGGGGACAAAAAATATGATCTTCATCAAACATAGCATCCCCAAGCTTGTGGCTTTGCATATCATTAGCATCATGGATATTCAAAGAATTCATAATAACAACATTGCAATCATGCTCATCATTCAAATATTTAGTGCCAAACATTTTAATGCATTCTTCTTCTAACACTTGAGCACAATTTTCCTTTCCATCATTTTCACGAAAGATATTAAAAAGATGAAGCATATGAGGCACCCTCAATTCCATTTTTTTGTAGTTTTCTTTTATAAACTAAACTAGTGATAAAAAAGAAACTAAAAGATTTGATTGCAATATCTAAAGATATACCTTCAAACACTCACCTCCTCGGCAACGGCGCCAGAAATTAGCTTGATGTCTACTACACAACCTTCTTCGTGTAGATGTTGTTGGGCCTCCAAGTGCAGAGGTTTGTAGGACAGTAGCAAATTTCCCTCAAGTGGATGACCTAAGGTTTATCAATCCGTGGGAGGCGTAGGATGAAGATGGTCTCTCTCAAACAACCCTGCAACCAAATAACAAAGAGTCTCTCGTCTCCCCAACACACCCAATACAATGGTAAATTGTCTAGGTGCACTAGTTTGGCGAAGAGATGGTGATACAACTGCAATATGGATGGTAGATATAGGTTTTTGTAATCTGAAAATATAAAAACAGCAAGGTAACTAATGGTAAAAGTGAGCACAAATGGTATTGCAATGCTTTAAAACAAGGCCTAGGGTTCATACTTTCACTAGTGCAAGTTCTCTCAACAATAATAACATAATTGGATCATATAACTATCCTTCAACATTTAACAAAGAGTCACTCCAAAGTCACTAATAGCGGAGAACAAACATAGAGATTGTTTTAGGGTACGAAACCACCTCAAAGTTATCCTTTCTGATTGATCTATTCAAGAGTCCGCAATAAAATAACATGAAGTTATTCTTTCCGTTCATTCTATCCTAGAGTCCGTACTAGAATAACACCTTAAGACACAAATCAACCAAAACCCTCATGTCACCTACATACTCCAATGTCACCACAAGTATCCGCGGGTATGATTATACGATATGCATCACACAATCTCAGATTCATCTATTCAACCAACACAAAGAACTTCAAAGAGTGCCCCAAAGTTTCTACTAGAGAGTCAAGACGAAAACGTGTGCCAACCCCTATGCATAAGTTCACAAGGTCATTGAACCCGCAAGTTGATCACCAAAACATACATCAAGTAGATCACGTGAATATCCCATTGTCACCACAGATAAGCACATGCAAGACATACATCAAGTGTTCTCAAATCCTTAAAGACTCAATCCGATAAGATAACTTCAAAGGGAAAACTCAATCCATTACAAGAGAGTAGAGGGGGAGAAACATCATAAGATCCAACTATAATATCAAAGCTCGCGATACATCAAGATCGTGCCAAATCAAGAACACGAGAGAGAGAGAGAGAGAGAGAGAGAGAGAGAGAGAGAGATCAAACACATAGCTACGGGTACATACCCTCAGCCCCAAGGGTGAACTACTCCCTCCTCATCATGGAGAGCGCCGGGATGATGAAGATGGCCACCGGTGATGGATCCCCCCTCCGGTAGGGTGCTGGAACAAGGTCTCGATTGGTTTTTGGTGGCTACAGAGGCTTGCGGTAGCGGAACTCCCGATCTAGGTTATGTTCTGGAGGTTTCTTTATTTATAGGAATTTTTGGCATCGGTCTCATGTCAGGGGGGTCTCCGAGTCATCCAGGAGATAGGGGACGCGCCAGGGGGGTAGGGCGCGCCCTCCACCCTCGTGGACGGCTCGAGACTCTACTGGTCCAACTCTTTTACTCTGGGGGCTTCTTTTGGTCATAAAAAATCCACAAAAATTGGCAGGTCAATTGGAATCCGTTTGGTATTCCTTTTCTGTAAAACTCAAAAACAAGGAAAAAAACAGAAACTTACACTGGGCTCTAGGTTAATAGGTTAGTCCCAAAAATCATATAAAATAGCATATAAATGCATGTAAAACATCCTCGATGGATAATATAATAGCATGGAACAATCAAAAATTATAGATACGTTGGAGACATATCACTCACCTCGAACGCCCTCTGCCACTCCAGACGACCCCTCTCGAGGCAGCGGGACTCCTCGTAGATCTCCCGATTCCTCGCCTCTGCGGCGGCGTGTGCTGCGGCCACGGCGGCTGTTGGATTTCGGGTTCGGGCAGACCCTTGAGGTTCGAACACTGGGGTGCGCGCGGAGATTTCACCTTCTACCTACCTGCTCCCCACCGCCTCGCTAAGATCTAAGCAATCAAAAGAACAGCATAAGAGACACAGAGTTTATACTGGTTCGGGCCACCGTCGTGGTGTAATACCCTACTCCAGTGTGTGGTGTGTGGATTGCCTCTTGGGCTGATGATGATGAACCATACAAGGAAGAACCACCTCGCGAGGGTGTTCTTGAGCTGGTGTGTGGAGTTCTACTTGGCCTCCCTGTCTCTAGATGATGTATCATCGATCCTCTGCCCTGGGGGGTGGCTAGTCCTATTTATAGGCAAAGGCCCTGGGCCTCTTCCCAAATATTGAGTGGGAAGGGCACCAACAACTGGCCACTTTGAAGGGGAACATCTGGTACACTTATCCTGACTAAAGTTGGTCCTCGCCTGTCAAAGGCTCTGGTGGTGACGCCTGCTTGGGCTCCACAATGACTTTTTCCCCGCCGTTGGGCTGGTCTTGGTCTCGTTGCACCGAAATGGGTGCCTTTGGTTGATGCTCTCGCCTGCGCTTGCTCCCTTTGCACCAAAGAGGAAAGGAGGACACTGCGCGGGCTGGCGCCTACCTGGCGCCCTTGGACGTCATGGCTTGCATCATGGGCACCTCGTGAGGTACCCCGCCTTGATCTCTCCGCCTCCTCGTGAGCCAGCCTGATGAGGCCGTGCCTCAGGAAGCTCCTTGTAGTCCGCCCCGCGAGGCTTGGCCCCTCGCGAGGGTCTTGAGTTTGAGTTGATGAAGATGGGCCGTGCTGGGCCCCCCTTTGAGCCGCGCTGCGGGCCGCAGGCAGGCAAATCTGGGTACCCCCGTTCCCAGAACACCAACAGTAGCCCCCGGGCCCAAGGCGTGCCCGGACTTGGCTTCGCAGAGAAGCGAAGGGGCGAGTGCGAAGCGACGCGGGCCCTAACAGCCTGCGGCCTCGGCCGCTGCGCGGCGGTTGATTGGACGTGGGTGTCCCTGTTCCCCATTGCCTCCTTATTTCGTGCCCGGCTAGGCGGACCCGTGGTTGCACACAGTTATCCCTCTTTTACCGCTCGAGCGTTCCCTGCTCTTCCTCCTCTCAAGCTCAAGTTTCTGCTTCCAATCCGATCTCGAATCCTCCCCCTTCCTGCCACCATGGCACCGACGAAGAAGGGGAAAGGAAAGAAGCCTGTGCCTCCGTCTCGCCCGCCATCTCCTACGGCTCCTGCTGTTGATCGGTCGATCATACTCAACCAAGAAGGCTTGGGCAAGGTCAGCTCGGCTCTGGCCACCATCTTCAACGAATGCGGGAGGACGACTGCCTGGCCCGCGTCTCACTTCTCCATTGACCGAATAGTCACCGAGGTCCAGTACTTTGCCGACACCTTGTGGGCGGGGCTGGTTCCCCCCTTCTCCGATTTCTTCAATGTTGTGCTTTCCCACTATCAGATCCACATGATGCACCTGGGTCCTGAATCCATCGCCCTTCTTTCGGCCTTTGCCTTTGTTTGCGAGGCAATGGTAGGCATCCTTCCTTCGGTTGCCTTGCTGCGCCATTTCTTCTCCCTGCTCCTCATCGATCCTACCCAACGCTCGGCGTGCGTGAGCTTCATTGCCGCGCCTGAAACAGCGGCCTCGGGGATTGACTTCAAGCTCCCTCCGCCCGCGGCTGGGTTCCGCGAGCGGTGGCTGTATGTGGATCCAGGGGTGCCCAGCCCCCTGCTATCAGAGCCGACTTTGCCCGCTGTCCCCAATTCGGGCTGGAGCCAGGAGACGCTCGAGAGCCCCCGGCTCGCCTTCGTCTGGCACCGCTTCGCGCACTTGAAGTCGCTTGGCGTGACAGCGCCCAAGGTGGTGAGGGAGTTCTTGCTACGCCGCATTGCTCCTCTTCAACGCTACTCCCGCCGGATGTGGTCCTTCAGCGGGCGTGGTGATCGTATGAGGCTCCAGGAAGAGGACCTGAGGCCTGAAGTGCTGAGGACGGTACTCTTGACCCTGACCGGGGACCTCAACCTCGGCAGCATCCAGCAGGGAGGGGCCCTGTTGTACCTCTGCCAGAACAGGGGCGATTTTGTGAATCAGATGCCTATCTTTGATGAGTGGGGGGCGCTTCCGGCCGGCCTCCAGGGGCCTTGCGAGAATCCAGTGATGGTGACTACCCTTCTAGTCGGCCAAGGCGACTCTTCCTCAAGTGACGAAGCAGGGAGGCATGAGGCGCCAGAGGCCGGGGGGGCTCCCGGCGAGGTGACAGCGCCGGGCGACGCTCTTGAGGGAGCAGCTCTCAGGGCCCGTGTCACTGAGGCTGAGGACGGCGCGCAGCTGCCCCCAGCGTTTGTGGCTGAGGCCCCTGATGCTCCAGCTGCTTCTCTTGATGAGGCGACCAGCAGCGCGCATCAAGCAGGCGCCCCTGACGCGGATCGCCTCGATGCTTCATCCTCGTCGCAAGTTGATCCCTGCGCTCAACTCTTGGGACGCTTCCGCGTGGATTTCGAGGCCATCCGTAAGAGAAGGGAGGCCCTGGCAACGATTACCCTTGTCGCCTGCTGAAGCGTAGGAAGTACTTCTCCACCGATGAGTAAGCCTTCTCCCTTTTCGGCTCCCGATCTTTCTGTTGCTTTTGCTGATTCTTGCTCCACAGGCCCCTTCCAGCCGAGCTCACGGAGATGGCTGAGGTGCCATCCCCCTTGGTTTTGCCCCCTCCACCGTCCTCAAGCGCTCCAGACAGCAGATCCCTTGTGGTGAGGGCGATCGGAGAGGCGAACCATCCCGAGGCGCATCCGCGCACCCCGCGATCCTACTTCGCGGGCCTTCTCATGGTATAGCCAGCCTGCCGTGGGCTTCTCGCCTGGTCGTGGACTGCGATTGGCTGAGGCGCTTCCTGCGCTCTTCTCCTGGGGGCGGGCTGGCTCCAGGCCGGGTGCCAGTCCCCAGCCCCCTGCCGAGGGTGCCAGCCCCGAGCCCCTGCCCGGAGGGGAGCGCTGATTCGTGGCCCGCGGTCTTGCTTGGGGCAGATAATGGTGTGGAAGACGTGCTCGACCGCGCCCGGGAGCGCTGCGCTTTTCGCCAAGGATTCCTCCGGAGGGCGACTGACGCGGTGAACCTGCTTGGTGAGGAGCTTGCTGACGGAAGACGCGCGCCTCGAGGCTGAGGGCCTGTGCCTGGCTGCAGAGAGGCGCGAGCTGGAAGGCGCCATCGCCCATGCGCGCCATCAGCGCGACCTTGATGATGAAAAGGCCAAGGAGTCGCTGGCGGCCTCTCGGGAGGCCCGCTCCCGGGCCGCTGAGGAGGCCCGGGAAGCCGACCGACGGCGAGAGGCGGCGGAGGAGCGGGCACGGGAGCTTCTGGCCCGGTGCCACTCACTGGAGGAGCAAGTGGAGCTGCACGAGGCGGCCCTCGCGTCGATGAAGGTGGCCTCCGGCGACCCAGCAGAGCTCCGGAAGCGTGAGGAGGCGTTGATGCTAGAAGCTGCCGAACGTGCTTGCGAGTACGAGCGTCTGGAGACGAGGGAGCGCTTGGTGACGCAGGCGGAGGATGAGGTCGCTGCACGGGAAGCCCGTGTCCTGGAGGAGGTCGGACGTCGGGTGGCGATGGCGCGCTTGAACCTTGTGCACGAGTTCGAGGAGAGGTTGGAGTTGATCCGGGTCGAGGCCGAAGGTAGGACTGCTGCCTTGAGGGCCAAGCTGGAGGAAGCGATGCGGCGGGCCAATGCCCTTCGGGCCTCCCTTGAGGTATCGCAAGGGGAGTCAACCACCTCCCAGGCCAAGGTGCTCCTTCTTCGCCAGCGGGTGGAGGAGGCTGAAGCCGTCGCGCGCCAGAATGCGGATGAGATATGTCAGCGGCGGATCCTGGAGCATGAGCATGGCCCCATGCTCACCACGCTCCGGGAGAGAGCCAATACAGCCTTGGGTAACATCTGCGAGGCGGCTATTGGTGAGCCGCACGCAGTCAACTACGCCGGCAACCTTCAGTTCTTCACCGACGTGGTGACGCAACTGGAGGCGCGGTCGGTCAGGGTCGACAGGTTGGTGGAGGAGAGGAGCCGCGCCCTGCTTGGGCGCGCCTTTTCCCGCGTCTTCAGCCATCTCCGGAGCATGGATCCCCACTTCGATTTTGACGCCGCCATCGCCCCAGTCCCCCAGGCCGTCCGAGACGACCTGGCGCACTGGGTGGAAGACAATGTGGATGCTCTTGTCAGGGCCTTCGCTTCAGACAATGACGACGTGGTCATGGCTGCCGATGAGGGCGGTGTGGTGAACGGCCCTGACGCCGCTGGCGGCAACGCAGACAGTGATGGCGTGCCCAGCGACGCCAGTGACGGTTCGAGAGGTGCTCCTGAGGACGCATTGGGGGATTTATCCGACTGATTAGGCGTCGTTCCTGTTTCCTTACCCTGCATGAATAGAACTCAGGTCTTGGCCTGATGGTTGTGAGAGCATTTTGGGAGGGGGAGCCCCTCATGTAAAACTTGTGTTCATCGTATTAGTAGATGTTACATTGCCCATGCGCGTCGTGCCAAGTGGTTGGCTGAGCGACGCGCTGGTTAGCTAGTTTACCTCCGTTCCGTGTGGGCCCTGAGATAGCCTGTGGGAGGCTGTGGTGTCCCGAGTGTTTCCCGATTGCATCCGTAGGATCTGCAGTGAAAACCCTCCTGAGAGGATGCAGCGGCGGCAGTCTGGGCTGCGCGCTAGCTAGGCCTGGCCCTGCTGGCGAGGGGCTCGCGAGGGGAGGCAGCTGAGGCGAAGTGGTGATCAAAACGCGAGAGATTGCTCGAACAAGACTAAGCACCCCTTCCCCGAACACACGCAAATCTCAAATTCGAATCCAACTTAAATTCAGCGGGGGAAAGCGTCAACCAAAGGGAAAAGCAATGAAAGCAGACAAAAGGCCGCGTCCGGCACCTAATCTAGTCTTGGACGTCTTCTCACCAGCGCGGAGCTAAGTGCTGCTACTGGGCGTAGGAGGGAGCCCCAGGGCCTGAGGCCGGCACCCCTGAGACTCCGTGGCGTGTACAGCCCCACTCATTATTACGTGAGAGTGTCACGGGGCGGCGAGCTTCACAGGCACTGGGCCTTCTTCACAGGTACCGGCCTTGCTTCATATCGCCAGACGAGGGCCCTGCCTTGCGCCACACTCTAGTGCCATCAACGACGACCGGAAACCAGGACGCCGCCGATGGGGTAGAGCGGTCGCCAGCGGTTCCCCCGACGACCACGGGTCCTCTGCCAGGGGCAGGCCCTGAGGCCCCTCCCCAGCAGAGGGCCTACCTCCCGAGGACGCCTTGCTCCGAACGCCACGGTGGTGATGTCGGATCTCGGCCCCTCTCCTGCAGCCCCCTGCGCCCTCCTCCCAAGGGGTAGGAGACTGCGGGAACGGGGCAGCTACTCGCCGTGGCGACCTGTACCTCCTACGATCCATGATTAGCGTATGCCTGCTCCCGAGGAATTAGCGGTACCCGATAATCATTGCCTCCAGCGTGGCCAGTGGGATCGTCCCGGGGCTCCTGGAAGAGCTTAGCTTCTGGCTCCTCGTCCCCCCAGCTTGGGCTGAGGAGCGGGCCTTGTCCGCTCTCGTGAGGGTGCCCTTGGTCCACCATGTGGGGCACGTATTCTTCTGGCGCCGTCATACCGAAAGCCACACCGTAGGGCTCTGCGCACCATGCTGCTCTGCTTGACGCGCCCACCGTGGGGTGATAGCACAGCTGTCCATTGGGGCCATGGGTTGTACCGAGTCCTTCTTCACGGACCGGGCACGGGGGCGGCGCCGCCGCCAGCCCGGTGCTGACAGCTTCGCTGGTGTTGGAGTAGCCTTGGAGTCCACAGGCGCGCGCGAAGCCCCCGCGCGGGCCGCCCTGGGCTTGAGATGGGAGCCCGGTGCAGAAGGGGTGATCCCCCGAGGCGGCAAAGCCCAGGAGCTCTGCCACCCATTCCAGCAGCACGTCGCGGCCGCCTTCCAGCAGCCTGCACTGTAGCAGCTCTCGGGCCACCGTGAGCGCGGCCCTCGAGTTCGCCTGCTCCCGGCGGGTGTACGGTGTCGTGGTCGCGGCGTGGTTGGAGGCCCTTGCTGCCGACCGCGCCTGTCGCGGTGTGAGAGCTGTCGAAGCCTGTCCGCGTCGCCCGCGGCCCGCAACGCCCTGCGGACCGCGAGCTGCCTGGGGAGCGGGGTCGCCCGAGGCGAGCGGCTCTGTGCGGGCGGGCCACGCCGCCCAAGGATCAGGATTGCCCGCCTAGTCGCCGGACATGGTGATGACGACGCGGCGGGAAATGAAGCGGTCGAAGGCGGATTCTGGCGCACCCCTACCTGGCGCGCCAAATGTCGGATTTCGGGTTCCGGCAGACCCTTGAGGTTCGAACACTGGGGTGCGTGCGGAGATTTTGCCTTGTACCTACCTGCTCCCCACCGCCTCGCTAAGATCTAAGCAATCAAAAGAACAGCACAAGAGACATAGAGTTTATACTGGTTCGGGCCACCGTCGTGGTGTAATACCCTACTCCAGTGTGTGGTGTGTGGATTGCCTCTTGGGCTGATGATGATGAACCATACAAGGAAGAACCACCTCGCGAGGGTGTTCTTGAGATGGTATGTGGAGTTCTACTTGGCCTCCCTGTCTCTAGATGATGTATCATCGATCCTCTGCCCTGGGGGTGGCTAGTCCTATTTATAGGCAAAGGCCCTGGGCCTCTTCCCAAATATTGAGCGGGAAGGGCGCCAACAACTGGCCACTTTGAAGGGGAACATCTGGTACACTTATCCTGACTAAAGTTGGTCCTCGCTTGTCAAAGGCTCTGGTGGTGACGCCTGCTTGGGCTCCACAATGACTTCTTCCCCGCCGTTGGGCTGGTCTTGGTCTCATTGCACCGAAATGGGTGCCTTTGGTTGATGCTCTCGCCTGCCTTGCTCCCTTTGCACCAAAGAGGAAAAGAGGACACTGCGCGGGCTGGCGCCTGCCTGGCGCCCTTGGACGTCATGGCTTGCGTCATGGGCACCTCGTGAGGTACCCCGCCTTGATCTCTCCGCCTCCTCGTGAGCCAGCCTGATGAGGCCGTGCCTGAGGAAGCTCCTTGTAGTCCGCCCCGCGAGGCTTGGCCCCTCGCGAGGGTCTTGAGTTTGAGTTGATGAAGATGGGCCGTGCTGGGCCCCCCTTTGAGCCGCGCCGCGGGCCGTAGGCAGGCAAGTCTGGGTACCCCCGTTCCCAGAACACCGACAGCGGCGGCAGGGCTCTTTGCGTGCTCAACGAGGAGTCCTCCTCCTCCCACAGGAACTCGATGTAGCGCGCAAGGTCACTGACGCACATGCGGGCCTCCACCTCCGCCTCCCGCCTTCGGGCAGCGGTCACTACTAGGAAAAAGCTTATAGACAGACACTTACAAGTAGCACGCTATATTCCCCAGCGCTACTGCTACTTACTGGTAGCACGTGGCCAAAAAAAGACGCTACTAGTAAATATTTCCAATCATTCACCGCGAACAGACCATAGTAGTAGCGCGGAGTATAAAACTAACGCTACTACTACGTGGATAGCTGTAGTGTAGGTGAAGCGCCCGCGCTACTAGTATACTCCCACCCCACCAACCATCGATCCCACTCCACCGTCCACCCGACCCCGTTTATCTAAAAAAACACCCAACCCCCAATCCAGATCCCTCCACCGCAGGCCTTCCTCCACCTCCTCTCCCACGCCACTCACCCACCCCCGCGCCGCTGCCCGTTCCTCCGCCGCCTCCCTGCCGGCTCCAAGCACACACCAGCACACTGATACGTCTCCAACGTATCTATAATTTTTGACTGTTCCATGCTATATTATATTCTGTTTTGGACATTAATGGGCTTTATTATACACTTTTATATTATTTTTGGGACTAACCTATTAACCGGAGGCCCAGCCCAGAATTGCTGTTTTTTTGCCTATTTCAGAGTTTCACAGAAAAAGAATATCAAACGGAGTCCAAACGGAATGAAACCTTCGGGAACGTGATTTTTGGAACGAACGTGATCCAGAGGACTTGGACCCTACGTCAAGACATCAACCAGGAAGGCACGAGGTAGGGGGCTGATAACCCACAAGTATAGGAGATCAATTGTAGCCTCTTTCGATAAGTAAGAGTGTCGAACCCAACGAGGAGCTAAAGGTAGAACAAATATTCCCTCAAGTTCTATCGACCACCGATACAACTCTATGCACGCTTGACGTTCGCTTTACCTAGAACAAGTATAAAACTAGAGGTACTTTGTAGGTGTTTTTGGATAGGCTTGCAAGAAAGTAAAGAGCACGAAGATAAAACTAGGGGCTGCTAAGGTAAAGACACAACTAAAGTAAATATAGCGAGTATGGAAAAGTGGTGATAGGAGTTGTGGAATTGTACCTAGGCAACTGACTATGTTACTAGACCGATAATCGTTATTGCAATTCTATTTGAGGGAGAGGCATAAGCTAACATACTTTCTCTACTTGGATCATATGCACTTATGATTGGAACTCTAGCAAGCATCCGCAACTACTAAAGATTCATTAAGGTAAAAACCCAACCGTAGCATTAAAGTATCAAGTCCCCTTTATCCCATACACAAACAACCTACTTACTCAGGTCTGTGCTTCTGTCACTCACGCCATCCACCATAAGCAAATCATAAACATATTGCAAACCCTACAGCGGGAATCCCTCACGCTTGCGTGACACGGAGGGCACAATAGGACAGCACCAATAAAATATGCAACTCAAACCAATCATAGCAATTCATCAATCACCTATAGGACAATAGAAATCTACTCAGACATCATAGGATGGCAACACATCATTGGATAATAATATGAAGCATAAAGCACCATGTTCAAGTAGAGGGTATAGCGGGTTGCGGGAGAGTGGACCGCTGTAGATAGAGGGGGGAAGGTGATGGAGATGTTGGTGAAGATGATGGTGGTGCTGGTGAAGATCTCGGTGATGATGATGGCCCCCGGCGGCGTTCCGGCGCCACCGGAAGCGAGGGGGAGAGAGCCCCCCTCCTTGTTCTTCTTCCTTGACCTCCTCCCTAAATGGGAGGAGGGTTTCCCCTCTGTTCCTTGGCTCCCATGGCTTGGGAGGGCGAGAGCCCCTCTGAGATTGGATCCATCTCTCTGTTTCTGCGTTCTGTTCTGGCTCTGTTTCACCGTTTCGCGTATATATGGAGATCCGTAACTCCGATTGGCCTGAAACCTTTTCTGTGATTTTTTCCGAATATTATCTTTCTTGCGGCAAAAGAAGAGCATCAACCGCCTTACGGTGGGCTCATGAGGGTAGGTCACGCGCCTAGGGGGGAGGGGCGCGCCCCCTGCCTCGTGACCACCTCGGGCACCGTCTCGCATGGATTTTTCTTCTGGAATTTTCCATATTTTCCAAAAATAAGCTCCGTCCGTTTTTATCCCGTTTGGATTCCGTTTGATATGGATATTCTGCGAAACATAAAACATGCAACAGACAGGAACTGGCACTGGGCACTGGATCAATATGTTAGTCCCAAAAATAATATAAAAAGTTGCCAAAAAGTATATCAAAGTGAATAATATTGGCATGGAACAATCAAAAATTATAGATACGACGGAGACGTATCAGGGGCGCGCCTACCCCCCGTGTAGGGATGCCTAGGCGCGCCCTCCACCCTCGTGGGCCCATGTTGCTCCACCGACGTACTTCTTCCTCCTATATATACCTACGTACCCCCAAACTGCAAGATACGGAGCCAAAAACCTAATTCCACCGCCGCAACCTTCTGTACCCGTGAGATCCCATCTTGCGGCCTTTTCCAGAGCTCCGCCGGAGGGGGCATCAGTCACGGAGGGCTTCTACATCAATACCATAGCCTCTCCGATGATGTGTGAGTAGTTTACCTCACCTTCGGGTCCATAGTTATTAGCTAGATGGCTTCTTCTCTCTTTTTGGATCTCAATACAATGTTCTCCCCCTCTCTTGTGGAGATCTATTCCCTCTCATGCTTGAAGGAGCATGTATTTGACATTTAAGAAAGCAGTAGCAATAAACTGAACAATCATATGCTAAGCTAACAGATGAGTCTTGTCCATCACATCATTCTTCTAATGATGTGACCTTGTTATCAAATGACAACTCATGTCTATGGTTAGGAAACATTAACCATATTTTGATCAACGAGCTAGTCTAGTAGTACGAACTGTTTGCGATGACACAGAACAACAGAAACGGGCAGCCAGATCAAGGTGTGTGCGATATACGGCATACAGTTCACTCCGATGAACCGTTTGCGATGAGTGATGTGAACACAAACGATTCGGCGTAACAAGATGTGTGTAATACCCGGCAAACAGGTCGGTAATCAGAATTGTTTGCGATCATTATAGATAGCCCATACGGTCTTTTTTATGAATTGTGTGCTCATCGGGGCACACAATTCAACAAACCAACCTGTTGGCGATAATGTAGAAGATCTCTGTCGAATACATATTACTAACCGTCTACGATGAGATTGACACGATAAATATTATTTTGGTGCAAAAATAGTTGTCGGATTGACCAGGAAATTTATGGAGAATATTTTTGGAATAAATAAAAAAATACTGGCGAAAGAATCAACCAAAGGGGACCCACCGGCTGTCCACAATGGTGGAGGGCACCCCCCTAGGGCGCGCCCCCTGCCTTGTGGGTCCCCTGGACCTCCACCAACCCTAACTCCAACTCCATATATTCACGTTCGGGGAGAAAAAAAATCAAAGAGAAGGATTCATCGCGTTTCACGATATGGAGCCGCCGCCACCTCCTATTCTTCCTCGGGAGGGCAGATTTGGAGTCCGTTCTGGGCTCCGGAGAGGGGAAATCGACGCCGTCATTATCATCAACCATCCTCCACCAATTTCATGATGCTCATCGCCGTGCATGAGTAATTCCATCATAGGGCTTCCTGGGTGGTGATGGGTTGGATGAGATTTATCATGTAATCGAGTTAGCTTTGTTAGGTTTTGATCCCTAGTATCCACTATGTTCTAAGATTGATGTTGCTATGACTTTGCTATCCTTAATGCTTGTCACTAGGGCCTGAGTGCCATGATTTCAGATCTGAACCTATTATGTTTTCATGAATATGTTTGTGTTCTTGATCCGATCTTGCAAGTTGTAGACACCTATTACGATCTATGAACCGCATACCCCAAGGTGACAATAATTGGGATTCTCTCCGGTGATTACCGTAGTTTGATGAGTTCATGTATGCACTAAGTGCTAAAGCTTTGTTTCGGTTATCTATTAAAAGGAGGCCTTAATATCCCTTAGTTTCTGTTAGGACCCCGCTTCCACAGGATGGTAGGACAAAAGATGTCATGCAAGTTCTTTTCCATAAGCATGTATGACTATATTCGAATACATGCCTACATTATATTGATGAATTGGAGCTAGTTCCGCGTCACCCTAGGTTATAAATTTTGCATAATGAATGCCATCCGACATAATTATCCATCATTGATCCATTGCCTACGAGCTTTTCACATATTGATCTTTGGTACGTTACTTTGTTGTTGCCACTGTTACAATTGCTATAAAACTGCTACTGTTACTTTTGCCACTATTACCGTTACTGCCATACTACTTTGCTACTAAATATTTTGCTGCAGATATTTAGTCTTTCAGGTGTGGTTGAATTGACAACTCAGCTGCTAATACTTGAGAATATTCTTTGGCTCCCCTTGTGTCGAATCAATAAACTTGGGTTGAATACTCTACCCTCAAAAACTTTTGCGATCCCCTATACTTGTGAGTTAATTGCTTTGGTTGAATCTGATCCTTTCCATGGTTATGAATCTGAAACTGTTGTGGCACATCTTACTAAATTGAATGATATAGCCACCCTATTTGCTCATGAGGAGAAAATTCCCTACTACTATATTATTAAGTTGTTTCCTTTCTCATTAAAGGGTGATGCTAAGATATGCTTTAATTCTCTTGCTCCAGGTTGTGTGCGTAGTCCCCAGGATATGATATATTACTTCTCTGAAAAATATTTTCCTACTCATAAGAAACAAGCTACTTTATAGGAAATATTTAATCTTGTGAAAATTGAAGAAGAGAGTCTCCCACAAGCTTGGGGGAGGCTTCTCCAATTACTTAGTGCTTTGCCTGATCATCCTCTCAAGAAAAATGAAATACTTGATATCTTTTGTAATGGACTAACCGATGCTTCTAGGGACCACCTAGATAGTTGTGCTGGTTGTGTTTTTAGGGAATGAACTGGTGAACAAGCTAACTTACTATTGAATAATATATTGAGCAATGATAATGATTGGACCCTTCCCAAACCACCTCCTAAGCTAACTCCAAAGAAAAGAGGTATTCTATTTCTTATTCCTGAAGATATGCAAGAGGCAAAGAAATCTATGAAGGAAAAAGGTATTAAAGCTGAAGATGTTAAGAATTTACCACCTATTGAAGAAATACATGGTCTTGATAACCCGACACAAGTAGTAGAGGAAAATTCTCTCTATAGATTTGATGAAGGTGATATTCCTTATACGAAGGCTGCTAGTCAATGCTTGGATGAATTTGGATAACTTTATTGTTAAACACGAAAACTTCAATGCATATGTCAGAAGACAATTGAAACGTAATGCTTATACGCTTGAACGCTTGGGTGACTATTGATACGTCTCCAACGTATCTATAATTTTTGATTGCTCCATGCTATATTATCTACTGTTTTGGACAATATTGGGCTTTATTGTCGACTTTTATATTATTTTTGGGACTAACCTATTAACCGGAGGCCCAGCCTAGAATTGCTGTTTTTTGCCTATTTCAGAGTTTCGGAGAAACGGAATATCAAACGGAGTCCAAACGGAATGAAACTTTAAGGAACGTGATTTTCTCACCGAATATGATCCAGGAGACTTGGACCCTACATCAAGAAAGAAAGGAGGTGGCCACAAGGTAGGGGGTGCGCCCACCCCCCATGGCGCGCCCTCCACCCTCGTGGGCCCCATGTTGCTCCACCGACGTACTCCTTCCTCCTATATATACCTATGTACCCCCAAACGATCAGATACGGAGCCCAAAACCTAATTCCACCGCTGCAACCTTCTGTACCCATGAGATCCCATCTTGGGGCCTGTTCCGGAGCTCCACCGGAGGGGGCATCCACCACGGAGGGCTTCTACATCATCATAGCCCCTCCGATGAAGTGTGAGTAGTTTACCTCACACCATCGGGTCCATAGTTAGTAGCTAGATGGCTTATTCTCTCTTTTTGTATCTCAATACAATGTTCTCCCCCTCTCTCGTGGAGATCTATTCGATGTAATCTTCTTTTTGCGGTGTGTTTGTTGAGACCGATGAATTGTGGGTTTATGATCAATATTATCTATGAACAATATTTGAATCTTCTCTGAATTCTTTTATTTATGATTGGTTATCTTTGCAAGTATCTTCGAATTATCAGTTTGGTTTGGCCTACTAGATTGGTTTTTCTTGCAATGGGAGAAGTGCTTAACTTTGGGTTCAATCTTGCGGTGACCTTTCCCAGTGACAGTAGGGGCAGCAAGGCACGTATTGTATTGTTGCCATCGAGGATAACAAGGTGGGGTTTCTATCATATTGCATGAATCTATCCCTCTACATCATGTCATCTTGCTTAAAGTGTTACTCTGTTTTCTTGAACTTAATACTCTAGATGCATGCTGATACGTCTCCAACATATCTATAATTTTTTATTGCTCCATGCTATATTATCTACTGTTTTGGGCAATATTGGGCTTTATCTTCCACTTTTAGATTATTTTTGGGACTAACCTATTAACCGGAGGCCCAGCCCAGATTTGTTGTTTTATGCCTATTTCAGTGTTTCGAAGAAAAGGAATATCAAATGGAGTCGAAATGGAACGAAATCAACTGAAGAAGTTATTTTTGGAAGGAAACCTACCGGATAGACTTGGACCCTACGTCAGAAGATGAGGAGGTGCTCACGAGGGTAGGGGGCGCCCCCTGCCTCGTGGCCCCCCCTTCGGTCCACCGACGTGCTTCCTGCACCCATATATACCTACGTATCCTAAAACTTCATAAACAGAGAATAGATCGGGAGTTCCGCCGCCGCAAGCCTCTCTAGCCACCAAAAACCAATCGGGACCCTGTTCCGGCACCCTGCCGGAGGGGGGATCCCTCACCGGTGGCCATCTTCATCATCCCGGCGCTCTCCATGACGAGGAGGGAGTAGTTCACCCTCGGGGCTGAGGGTATGTACCAGTAGCTATGTGTTTGATCTCTCTCTCTCTCGTGTTCTTGATTTGGCACGATCTTGATGTATCGCGAGCTTTGCTATTATAGTTGGATCTTATGTTTCTTCTCCCCCTCTACTCTCTTGTAATGGATTGAGTTTCCCCTTTGAAGTTATTTTATCGGATTGAGTCTTTAAAGATTTGAGAACACTTGATGTATGTCTTGCGTGGGATAATCGTGGTGACAATGGGTTATTCTATTGATCCACTTGATGTATGTTTTTGAAGGAAACATGCCCTAGAGGCAATAATAAAGTTATTATTTATTTCCTTATTTCATGATAAATGTTTATTATTCATGCTAGAATTGTATTAACCGGAAAAATAATACATGTGTGAATACATAGACAAACAGAGTGTCACTAGTATGCCTCTACTTGACTAGCTCGTTAATCAAAGATGGTTATGTTTCCTAACCATGGACAAATAGTTGTTATTTGATTAACGGGATCACGTCATTAGGAGAATGATGTGATTGATTTGACCCATTCCGTTAGCTTAGCACTCGATCGTTTAGTATGTTGCTATTGCTTTCTTCATGACTTATACATGTTCCTATGACTATGAGATTATGCAACTCCCGTTTACCGGAGGAACACTTTGTGTGCTACCAATCGTCACATCGTAACTGGGTGATTATAAAGGTGTTCTATAGGTGTCTTCGAAGGTACTTGTTGAGTTGGCGTATTTCGAGATTAGGATTTGTCACTCCGAATGTCGGAGAGGTATCTCTGGGCCCTCTCGGTAATGCACATCACTTAAGCCTTGCAAGCATTGCAACTAATGAGTTAGTTGCGGGATGATGTATTACGGAACGACTAAAGAGACTTGCTGGTAACGAGATTGAACTAGGTATTGAGATACCGACGATCGAATCTCGGGCAAGTAACATACCGATGACAAAGGGAACAATGTATGTTGTTATGCGGTTTGACCGATAAAGACCTTCGTAGAATATGTTCTAGGTCATTGACCGAGAATAGTTCTAGGTCATGTCTACATAGTTCTCGAACCCGTAGGGTCCGCACGCTTAACGTTACGATGACAGTTTTATTATGAGTTTTGATGTACCGAAGGAGGTCGGAGTCCCGGATGAGATCGGGGACATGACGAGGAGTCTCGAAATGGTCGAGACGTAAAGATCGATATATTGGACGACTATATTCGGACATCGGAAAGGTTCCGAGTGATTCGGGTATTTTTGGAGTACCGGAGAGTTACGGGAATTCGTCGGGGAGTATATGGGCCTTATTGGGCCATACGGGAATAGAGGAAGGAGGCCTGCGCCCCCCCTCTGGTCCGAATTGGACAAGGGGCGCAGCCCCCTTTTCCTTCTTCCTCTCCCCCTCTTTCCCCTTCTCCTACTCCAACAAGGAAGGAGGGAGTCCTACTCCCGGTGGGAGTAGGACTCCCCTTGGCGCGTCCCCTCCTAGGCCGGCCCCCCTCCCCCCTTTCTCCTTTATATACGGGGGCAGGAGGCACCCCATGGACACACAAGTTGATCTTCGTGATCGTTCTCTTAGCTGTGTGCGGTGCCCCCCTCCATCATACTCCTCGATAATATTGTAGTGGTGCTTAGGCGAAGCCCTACGACGGTAGAACATCAAGATCGTCACCACGCCGTTGTGCTGACGGAACTCTTCCCCGACACTTTGCTGGATCGGAGTCCGGGGATCGTCATCGAGCTGAACGTGTGCTAGAACTCGGAGGTGCCGTAGTTTCGGTGCTTGAATCGGTCGGATCGGGAAGACGTACGACTACTTCCTCTACGTTGCGTCAACGCTTCCGCTTCGGTCTACGAGGGTACGTAGACAACACTCTCCCCTCTCGTTGCTATGCATCACCATGATCTTGCGTGTGCGTAGGAATTTTTTTGAAATTACTACGTTCCCCAACAGTGGCATCCGAGCATAGGTTTTATGTGTTGATGTTATATGCACGAGTAGAACACAAGTGAGTTGTGGGCGATATAAGTCATACTGCTTACCAGCATGTCATACTTTGGTTCGGTGGTATTGTTGGATGAAGCGGCCCGAACCGACATTACGCGTACGCTTACGCGAGACTGGTTCTACCGACGTGCTTTGCACACAGGTGGCTGGCGGGTGTCAGTTTCTCCAACTTTAGTTGAACCGAGTGTGGCTACGCCCGGTCCTTGCGAAGGTTAAAACAGCACCAACTTGACAAACTATCGTTGTGGTTTTGATGCGTAGGTAAGAACGGTTCTTGCTAAGCCCGTAGCAGCCACGTAAAACTTGCAACAACAAAGTAGAGGACGTTTAACTTGTTTTTGCAGGGCATGTTGTGATGTGATATGGTCAAGACGTGATGAGATATAAGTTGTTGTATAAGATGATCATGTTTTGTTGAAGTTATCGGCAACTGGCAGAAGCCTTATGGTTGTCTCTTTATTGCATAAGATGTAAGCGCCAAATAATTGCTTTACTTCATCGCTATGCGATAGCAATAGTTGCAAGAGCAATTGTTGGCGAGACAACCATGTGACGACACATTGATATACATCAAGATGATGGAGATCATGGTGTCATGCCGGTGACGATGGAGATCATGACGATACTTTGGAGATGGAGATCAAAGGCGCAAGATGATCATGGCCATATCATGTCACATATTTTTTTGATTGCATGTGATGTTTATCATTTATACATCTTATTTTGCTTAGTTCGACGGTAGCTTTATAAGATGATCTCTCACTAAATTATCAAGGTATAAGTGTTCTCCCTGAGTATGCACCGTTGCGAAAGTTCTTCGTGCTAAGACACCACGTGATGATCAGGTGTGATAGGCTCTACGTTCAAATACAACGGGTGCAAAACAGTTGCACACGCGGAATACTCAGGTTAAACTTGACGAGCCTAGCATATAACAGATATGGCCTCGGAACACGGAGACCGAAAGGTCGAGCGTGAATCATATAGTAGATATGATCAACATAGTGATGTTCACCATTGAAACTACTCCATCTCACGTGATGATCGGACATGGTTTAGTTGATTTGGATCACGTGATCACTTAGAGGATAAGAGAGATGTCTATCTAAGTGGGAGTTCTTAAGTAATATGATTAATTGAACTTTAATTTATCATGAACTTAGTCATGGTAGTATTAGCATATCTATGTTGTAGATCAATAGCTCGCGTTGTTGCTTTCATATGTTTATTTTGATATGTTCCTAGAGAAAATTGTGTTGAAAAATGTTAGTAGCAATGATGCGGATTGGATCCGTGATCTGAGGTTTATCCTCATTGCTGCACAGAAGAATTATGTCCTTGATGCACCACTAGGTGATAGACCTATTGCAGGAGCAGATGCAGACGTTATGAACGTTTGGCTAGCTCAATATGATGACTACTTGATAGTTTAGTGCACCATGCTTAACGGCTTAGAATCGGGACTTCAAAGACGTTTTGAACGTCATGGACCATATGAGATGTTCCAGGAGTTGAAGTTAATATTTCAAGCAAATACCCGAGTTGAGAGATATGAAGTCTCCAACAAGTTCTATAGCTAAAAGATGGAGGAGAATCGCTCAACTAGTGAGCATGTGCTCAGATTGTCTGGGTACTACAATCGCTTGAATCAAGTGGGAGTTAATCTTCCAGATAAGATAGTGATTGATAGAATTATCTAGTCACCATCACCAAGTTAGTAGAACTTCGTGATGAACTATAATATGCAAGGGATGGCGAAAACAATTCCCAAGCTCTTTGCGATGCTAAAATCGGCGAAGGTAGAAATCAAGAAAAACATCAAGTGTTGATGGTTGACAAGACCACTGGTTTCAAGAGAAAGGGCAAAGGGAAGAAGGGGAACTTCAAGAAGAACGGCAAGCAAGTTGCTGCTCAAGTGAAGAATCCCAAGTCTGGTCCTAAGCCTGAGACTAAGTGCTTCTACAGCTCAAGCAAAGGGACTGGTCACTAGAAGCAGAACAACCCCAAGTATTTGGCGGATAAGAAGGACAGCAAAGTGAACAAAGGTATATTGGATATACAGATTATTGATGTGTATTTTACTAGTGTTCGTAGCAACCCCTCGGTATTTGATACTGGTTCAGTTGCTAAGAGTAGCAACTCGAAACGGGAGTTGCAGAAGGAACAGAGACTAGTTAAGGGTGAAGTGACGATGTGTGTTGGAAGAGGTTCCAAGATTGATATGATCATCATCGCACACTCCCTATACTTTCGGGATTAGTGTTGAACCTAAATAAGTGTTATTTGGTGTTTGCATTGAGCATGAATATGATTTGATCATGTTTATTGTAATACGGTTATTCATTTAAGTAAGAGAATAAATTGTTGTCCTATTTACATGAATAAAACCTTATATGGTTACACACCCAATGAAAATAGTTCATTGGATCTCGATCATAGTGATACACATATTCATAATATTGAAACCAAAAGATGCAAAATTAATAATGACAGTGCAACTTATTTGTGGCATTGCCGTTTAGGTCATATTGGTGTAAAGCGCATGAAGAAACTCCATGCTGATGGGATTTTGGAATCACTTGATTATGAATCACTTGGTGCTTGCGAACCATGCCTTATGGGCAAGATGAGTAAAGACTCCGTTCTCCGGAACAATGGAGCGAGCAACTGACTTATTGGAAATAATACATACTGATGTATGCGATCGCTCGCGGCGGGTATCGTTATTTTCTGACCTTCACAGATGATTTGAGCAGATATAGGTATATCTACTTGATGAAACATAAGTCTGAAACATTTGAAAAGTTCAAAGAATTTCAGAGTGAAGTGGAAAATCATCGTGACAAGAAAATAAAGTTTCTACGATCTGATCGCGGAGACGAATATTTGAGTTACGGGTTTGGTATTCAATTAAAACAATGTGAAATAGTTTCACTACTCACGCCACCAGGAACACCATAGTGTAATGGTGTGTCCGAACATCGTAACCGTACTTTATTAGATATGGTGCAATCTATGATGTTTCTTACCGATTTACCACTATCGTTTTGCGGTTATGCATTAAAGACAGTTGCATTCACGTTAAAAAGGGGCACCATCTAAGTCCGTTGAGACGACACAATCTGAACTGTGGTTTGGCAAGAAACCAAAGTTGTCGGTTCTTAAAGTTTGGGGTTGCGATGCTTATGTGAAAAAGTTTCATCCTGATAAGCTCAAACCCAAATCGGAAAAGTGCGTCTTCATATGATACCCAAAAAGTTACTATTGGGTACACCTTCTATCACAGATCCGAAGGCAAGATATTCGTTGCTAAGAATGGATCCTTTCTAGAGAAGGAGTTTCTCTTGAAAGAAGTGAGTGGGAGGAAAGTAGAACTTGATGAGGTAACTGTTCCTGCTGCCTTATTGGAAAGTAGTTCATCACAGAAATCTGTTCCTGTGACTACTACACCAATTAGTGAGGAAGCTAATGATGATGATCATGTAACTTCATATCAAGTTACTACCCAACCTCGTAGGTAAACCAGAGTGAGATCCGCACCAGAGTGGTACGGTAATCCTGTTCTGGAGGTCATGTTACTTGACCATGACGAACCTACGAACTATGAGGAAGCGATGATGAGCCCAGATTCCGCGAAATGGTTTGAGGCCATGAAATCTGAGATGGGATCCATATATGAGAACAAAGTATGGACTTTGATTGACTTGCCCAATGATCGGCGAGCCATTGAGAATAAATGGATCTTCAAGAAGAAGACTGATGCTGACGGTAATGTTACTGTCTACAAAGCTCGACTTGTCACAAAAGGTTTTCGACAAGTTCAAGGGATTGACTACGATGAGACCTTCTCACCCGTAGCGATGCTTAAGTCTGTATGAATCATGTTAGCAATTGCCGCATTTTATGATTATGAAATTTGGCAGATGGATGTCAAAACTGCATTCCTGAATGGATTTCTGGAAGAAGAGTTGTATATGATGCAGCCGGAAGGTTTTGTCGATCCTAAAGGTGTTAACAAAATATGCAAGCTCCAGCGATCCATCTATGGACTGGTGCAAGCATCTCATAGTTGGAATACACGCTTTGATAAGTTGATCAAAGCATATAGTTTTATACAGACTTGCGGTGAAGCCTGTATTTACAAGAAAGTGAGTGGGAGCACTACAACATTTCTGATAAGTATATGTGAATGACATATTGTTGATCGGAAATAATGTAGAATTATTCTGCAAAGCATAAAGGAGTGTTTGAAAGGAGTTTTTCAAAGAAAGACCTCGGTGAAGCTTCTTACATATTGAGCATCAAGATCTATAGAGATAGATCAAGACACTTGATAAGTTTTTTCAATGAGTACATACCTTGACAAGATTTTGAAGTAGTTCAAAATGGAACAGTCAAAGAAAGAGTTCTTGCCTGTGTTACAAGGTGTGAAATTGAGTAAGACTCAAAACCCGACCACGGCAGAAGATGGAAAGAGAATGAAAGTCATTCCCTATGCCTTGGCCATAGGTTCTATAAAGTATGCCATGCTGTGTACCAGATCTATTGTATACCCTACACTGATTTTGGCAAGGGAGTACAATAGTGATCTAGGAGTAGATCACTGGACAGCGGTCAAAATTATCCTTAGTGGAATAAGGATATGTTTTTCGATTATGGACGTGACTAAAAGGTTCGTCGTAAAAGTTTACGTCGATGCAAGTTTTGACACTAATCTAGATGACTCTAAGTCTCAATCTAGATACATATTGAAAGTGGGAGCAATTAGCTAGAGTAGCTCCGTGCAGAGCATTGTAGACATAGAAATATGCAAAATACTTACGGATCTGAATATGACAGACCCATTGACTAAAATTATCTCACAAGCAAAACATGATCACACCGTAGTACTCTTTGGGTGTTAATCACATAGCGATGTGAACTAGATTACTTACTCTAGTAAACCCTTTGGGTGTTGATCACATATCGATATGAACTATGGGTGTTAATCACATGGTGATGTGAACTATTGCTGTTAAATCACATGGCGATGTGAACTAGATTATTGACTCTAGTGCAAGTGGGAGACTGAAGGAAATATGCCCTAGAGGCAATAATAAAGTTATTATTTATTTCCTTATTTCATGATAAATGTTTATTATTCATGCTAGAATTGTATTAACCGGAAACATAATACATGTGTGAATACATAGACAAACAGAGTGTCACTAGTATGTCTCTACTTGACTAGCTTGTTAATCAAAGATGGTTATGTTTCCTAACCATGGACAAATAGTTGTTATTTGATTAACTGGATCACATCATTAGGAGAATGATGTGATTGACTTGACCCATTCCGTTAGCTTAGCACTCGATCGTTTAGTATGTTGCTATTGCTTTCTTCATGACTTATACATGTTCCTATGACTATGAGATTATGCACCTCCCGTTTACCGGAGGAACACTTTGTGTGCTACCAAACGTCACAACGTAACTGGGTGATTATAAAGGTGCTCTACAGGTGTCTCCGAAGGTACTTGTTGAGTTGGCGTATTTCGAGATTAGGATTTGTCACTCCGAATGTCGGAGAGGTATCTCTGGGCCCTCTCGGTAATGCACATCACTTAAGCCTTGCAAGCATTGCAACTAATGAGTTAGTTGCGGGATGATGTATTACGGAACGAGTAAAGAGACTTGCCGATAACGAGATTGAACTAGGTATTGAGATACCAACTATCGAATCTCGGGCAAGTAACATACCGATGACAAAGGGAACAACGTATGTTGTTATGCGGTTTGACCGATAAAGATCTTCGTAGAATATGTAGGAGCCAATATGAGCATCCAGGTTCCGCTGTTGGTTATTGACCGAGAATAGTTCTAGGTCACGTCTACATAGTTCTCGAACCCGTAGGGTCCGCACGCTTAACGTTACGATGACAGTTTTATTATGAGTTTATGAGTTTTGATGTACCGAAGGAGTTTGGAGTCCCGGATGAGATCGGGGACATGACGAGGAGTCTCGAAATGGTTGAGACGTAAAGATCGATATATTGAACGACTATATTCGGACATCGGAAAGGTTCCGAGTGATTCGGGTATTTTTCGGAGTACCGGAGAGTTACGGGAATTCGCCGGGGAGTATATGGGCCTTATTGGGCCATACGGGAATAGAGGAGAGAGGCCAAAAGGAAGGAGGCCTGCGCCCCCCCTCTGGTCCGAATTGGACAAGGGGCGCAGCGCCCTTTTCCTTCTTCCTCTCCCCCTCTTTCCCCTTCTCCTACTCCAACAAGGAAGGAGGGAGTCCTACTCCCGGTGGGAGTAGAACTCCCCTTGGTGCGCCCCCTCCTAGGCCGGCCGCCCCCTCCCCCCTTGCTCCTTTATATACGGGGGCAGGGGGCACCCCATGGACACACAAGTTGATCTTCGTGATCGTTCTCTTAGACATGTCCGGTGCCCCCCTCCACCATACTCCTCGATAATATTGTAGCGATGCTTACGCGAAGCCCTGCGACGGTAGAACATCAAGATCGTCACCACACCGTTGTGCTGACGGAACTCTTCCCCGACACTTTGCTGGATCGGAGTCTCGGGATCGTCATCGAGCTGAACGTGTGCTAGAACTCGGAGGTGCCGTAGTTTCGGTGCTTGAATCGGTTGGATCGGGAAGACGTACGACTACTTCCTCTACGTTGCGTCAACGCTTCCGCTTCGATCTACGAGGGTACGTAGACAACAGTCTCCCCTCTCGTTGCTACGCATCACCATGATCTTGCGTGTGCATAGGAAATTTTTTGAAATTACTACGTTCCCCAACAGTTTTGGTGATCAACTTGCGGGTTTCGTGACATTGGGAACCTATGCATAGGGGTTGGCACACGTTTTTGTCGTGATTCTCCGGTAGAAACTTTGGGGCACTCTTTGAGGTTCTATGTGTTAGTTTGAATAGATGAATTGAGATTCTGTGATGCATATCGTATAATCATACCCACGGATACTTGAGGTGACATTGGAGTATCTAGGTGACATTAGTGTTTTGGTTGATTTGTATCTTAAGGTGTTATTCTAGTACGAACCCTAGGGCTGTTTGTGACACTTATAGGAATAGCCCAACGGATTGATTGGAAAGAATAACTTTGAGGTGGTTTCGTACCCTACCATAATCTCCTCGTTTGTTCTCCGCTATTAGTGACTTTGGAGTGACTCTTTGTTGCATGTTGAGGGATAGTTATATGATCCAACTATGTTATTATTGTTGAGAAAACTTGCACTAGTGAAAGTATGAACCCTAGGCCTTGTTTCCTAGCATTGCAATACCGTTTACGCTCACTTTTACCACTTGTTACCTTGCTGCTTTTATATTTTTCAGTTTACAAAAACCTATATCTACCATCCGTATTGCACTTGTATCACCATCTCTTCGCCGAACTAGTGCACCTATACGATTTACCATTGTATTGGGTGTGTTGGGGACACAAGAGACTCTTTGTTATTTGGTTGCAGGGTTGCTTGAGAGAGACCATCTTCATCCTACGCCTCCCACGGATTGATAAACCTTAGGTCATCCACTTGAGGGAAATTTGCTACTGTCCTACAAACCTCTGCACTCGGAGGCCCAACAACGTCTACATGAAGAAGGTTGCGTAGTAGACATCAAGCTCTTTTCTGGCGCCGTTGCCGGGGAGGTGAGTGCTTCAAGGTATATCTTTAGATCTTGCAATCGAATCTTTTTTTCCTTGTTTTAGCACTAGTCTAGTTTATAAAAGAAAACTATAAAAAATGGAATTGAGTTTGTCTCATACGCTTCACCTTTTTAATATCTTTCATGAGTATGATGGAAAAGAAAATGGTGCCAAAGTGTTAGAAGAAGAATGCATTAAAATGTTTGCCACTAAATCTTTGAATGATGAGCATGATTGCAATGTTGTTAGTATGAATTCCTTGAATATCCATGATGCTAACGATATGCAAAGCCACAAGCTTGGGGAAGCTATGTTTGATGAAGATGATATTTTTGTCCCCCAAGCTTTGATGAGCAAATTTACTATGATGAAAGCATGCCTCCTATCTATGATGATTATTGTGAGGACACGTATGCTTTAAAGAATAATGATAACCATGAAACTTGTCATCTTGATCTTAATTTTCAATCACATGATAGTCATTTTGTTGAGTTTGCTCCCACTATTATTCATGAGAAGAATTTTGCTTATGTGGTGAGTAATAAAATTTCTATGCAAGTAGATCATGAAAAGAATAATTTAGGTGTTGGTTATATTGTTGAATTCATTCATGATGCTACTGAAAATTATTATGAGGGAGTAATATATGCTTGTAGGAATTGCAATAATATCAAGTTTCCTCTCTATGTGCTTAAAGTTTTGAAGTTATGCTTGTTTTACCTCCCTATGCAAGTTGATTCTTGTTTCCATAAGTTATTTGCTCACAAAATCCCTATGCATAGGAAGTGGGATATACTTAAATTTGCTAGTCATATTCTTCATGATGCTCTCTTTATGTTTCAATTCTTATCTTTTATGTGAGCATCATTGAAATCATCATGCCTAGCTAGGGGCGTTAAACGATAGCGCTTGTTGGGAGGCAACCCAATTTTATTTTAGTTTCTTACTTTTTGGTTCTGTTTAGGAATAAATAATCCATCTAGCGTCTGTTTAGATGTGGTTTTGTGTTTTAATTAGTGTTTGTGCCAAGTAGAACCTTTGGGAAGACTTGAGTGAAGTCTTTATGATCATGCTGTAAAAAACAGAAACTTTAGCGCTCACGAGATTAGCTTCAACTTTTTACTGGATAGTGCTATTTAGTTGATTCTTTTTGCAGATGATTACTAGACAAATTCCACAGGTCCACCAATTTATTTTAGAATTTTTGGAGTTCCAGAAGTTCGCATTTGGTTACAGATTACTACAGACTGTTCTGTTTTTGACAGATTCTGTTTTCTATGTGTTGTTTGCTTATTTTGATGAATCTATGGCTAGTAAAATAGTTTACAAACCATAGAGAAGTTGGAATAAAGTAGGTTTAACATCAATATAAATAAATAATGAGTTCATTACAGTACCTTGAAGAGGTGTTTTGTTTTCTTTCGCTAACGGAGCTTACGAGTTTTCTGTTAAGTTTTGTGTTGTGAAGTTTTCAAGTTTTGGGTAAAGATTCGATGGACTATGGAATAAGGAGTGGCAAGAGCCTAAGCTTGGGGATGCCCAAGGCACCCCAAGGTAATATTCAAGGATAATCAAGAGCCTAAGCTAGGGGATGCCCCGGGTGGCATCCCCTCTTTCGTCTTCGATCATCAGTAACTTTACTTGGAGCTATATTTTTATTCACCACATGATATGTGTTTTGCTTGGAGCGTCATTTTATTTTCTTTAGCTTTGCTTGCTGTTTGAACAAAAATACCAAGATCTGAAATTCTTAAATGTGGGAGAGTCTTCACCTAGTTGCATAATTGTCCGACTACTCATTGATCTTCACTTATATCTTTCGGAGTACTTTGTTGTTTGCTCTAGTGCTTCACTTATATCTTTTAGAGCATGGTGGTAGTTTTATTTTGAAGAAATAGATGAACTCTCATGCTTCACTTAGATTATTTTGAGAGTCTTAAATAGCATGGTAATTTGCTCAAATAATCATAATATGCTAAGCATACAAGATTTGTAAGAATTCTTATGAGTGTGTTGAATACTAAGAAAAGTTTGATACTTGATAATTGTTTTGAGATATGAAGATGGTGATATTAGAGTGATGCTAGTTGAGTAGTTGTGAATTTGAGAGATACTTGTGTTAAAGTTTGTGATTCCCGTAGCATGCACGTATGGTGAACCGTTATGTGATGAAGTCGGAGCATGATTTATTTATTTATTGTCTTCCTTATGAGTGGCGGTCGGGGATGAGCGATGGTCTTTTCCTACCAATCTATCCCCCTAGGAGCATGCGCGTAATACTTTGCTTTGATAACTTCTAGATTTTTGGAATAAGTATATAAGTTCTTTATGACTAATGTTGAGTCCATGGATTATACGCACTCTCACCCTTTCACCATTGCTAGCCTCTCTAATACCGTGCACTTTTCGCCGGTATCATACACCCACCATATACCTTCCTCAAAAGAGCCACCATACCTACCTATCATGGCATTTCCATAGCCATTCCGAGATATATTGCCATGCAACTTTCCACCATCCCGTTTATTATGACACGCTCCATCATTGTCATATTGCTTTGCATGATCATGTAGTTGACATTGTATTTGTGGCAAAGCCACAGTTCATAATTCTTTCATACGTGTCACTCATGAGTCATTGCACATTCCGGTACACCGCCGGAGGCATTCATATAGAGTCATATTTTGTTCTAAGTATCGAGTTGTAATTCTTGAGTTGTAAGAAAATAAAAGTGTGATGATCATCATTATTAGAGCATTGTCCCAGTGAGGAAAGGATGATGGAGACTATGATTCCCCCAGAAGTCGGGATGAGACTCCGGACGAAAAATAAAAAAAAAGAAAAAAGAGGCCATAAAAAAGGAGATAAGGCCCAAATAAAAAAATAAAAAATGAGAGAAAAAGAGAGAAGGGACAATGCTACTATCCTTTTACCACACTTGTGCTTCAAAGTAGCACCATGATCTTCATGATAGAGAGTCTCTCATTTTGTCACTTTCATATACTAGTGGGAATCTTTCATTATAGAACTTGGCTTGTATATTCCAATGATGGGCTTCCTCAAAATGCCCTAGGTCTTCGTGAGCAAGCGAGTTGGATGCACACCCACTTAGTTTTTTTTTGAGCTTTCATATACTTATAGCTCTAGTGCATCCGTTGCATGGCAATCCCTACTCACTCACATTGATATCTATTGATGGGCATCTCCATAGCCCGTTGATACGCCTAGTTGATGTGAGACTATCTTCCCCTCTTTTTGTCTTCTCCGCAACCACCATTCTATTCCACCTATAGTGCTATATTCATGGCTCACGCTCATGTATTGCGTGAAGATTGAAAAAGTTTGAAAATGTCAAAAGTATGAAACAATTGCTTGGCTTGTCATCGGGGTTGTGCATGATTTAAATACTTTGTGTGGTGAAGATAGAGCATAGCCAGACTATATGATTTTGTAGGGATAACTTTCTTTGGCCATGTTATTTTGAGAAGACATGATTTCTTTGTTAGTATGCTTGAAGTATTATTATTTTTATGTCAATATAAACTTTTGTCTTAAATCTTTCGAATCTGAATATTCATACCACAATTAAGAAGAGTTACATTGGAATTATGCCAAATAGCATTCCACATCAAAAAATTATCTTTTTTATCATTTACCTACTCGAGAACGAGCAGGGGAGCAGGAATTAAGCTTTGGGGATGCCTGATACGTCTCCAATGTATCTATAATTTTTGATTGCTCCATGCTATATTATCTACTGTTTTGGGCAATATTGGGCTTTATCTTCCACTTTTATATTATTTTTGGGACTAACCTATTAACCGGAGGCCCAACCCAGATTTGTTGTTTTATGCCTATTTCAGTGTTTTGAAGAAAGGGAATATCAAACGGAGTCGAAACAGAACAAAATCAACTGAAGAAGTTATTTTTGGAAGGAAACCTACTGGATAGACTTGGACCCTACGTCAGAAGATGAGGGAGGTGCTCACGAGGGTAGGGGCGTTCTCCCCTGCCTCGTGGCCCCCCCTTCGTTCCACCGACGTACTTCCTGCACCCATATATACCTACGTATCCTAAAACTTCCAGAACAGAGAATAGATCGGGAGTTCCGTCGTCGCAAGCCTCTGTAGCCACCAAAAACCAATCGGGACCTTGTTCTGGCACCCTGCCAGAGGGGGGATCCCTCACCGGTGGCCATCTTCATCATCCCGACGCTCTCCATGATGAGGAGGGATTAGTTCACCCTCGGGGCTGAGGGTATGTACCAGTAGCTATGTGTTTGATCTCTCTCTCTCTCTCTCTCTCTCTCTCTCTCTCTCTCTCTCTCTCTCTCTCTCTCTGTCGTGTTCTTGATTTGGCACGATCTTGATGTATCGCGAGCTTTGCTATTATAGTTGGATCTTATGTTTCTTCTCCCCCTCTACTCTCTTGTAATGGATTGAGTTTCCCCTTTGAAGTTATTTTATCGGATTGAGTCTTTAAAGATTTGAGAACACTTGATGTATGTCTTGCGTGGGATAACCGTGGTGACAATGGGTTATTCTATTGATCCACTTGATGTATGTTTTGGTGATCAACTTGCGGGTTTCGTGACATTGGGAACCTACGCAATAGGGGTTGGCACACGTTTTCGTCGTGATTCTCCGGTAGAAACTTTGGGGCACTCTTAGAGGTTCTATGTGTTGGTTTGAATAGATGAATTGAGATTGTGTGATGCATATCGTATAATCATACCCACGGATACTTGAGGTGACATTGGAGTATCTAGGTGACATTAGTGTTTTGGTTGATTTGTATCTTAAGGTGTTATTCTAGTACGAACTCTAGGGCTATTTGTGACACTTATAGGAATAGCCCAACGGATTGATTGGAAAGAATAACTTTGAGGTGGTTTCGTACCCTACCATAATCTCTTCGTTTGTTCTCCGCTATTAGTGACTTTGGAGTGACTCTTTGTTGCATGTTGAGGGATAGTTATATGATCCAACTATGTAATTATTGTTGAGAGAACTTGCACTAGTGAAAGTATGAACCCTAGGCCTTGTTTCCTAGCATTGCAATACCGTTTACGCTCACTTTTACCACTTGTTACCTTGCTGTTTTTATATTTTCAGTTTACAAAAACCTATATCTACCATCCGTATTGCACTTGTATCACCATCTCTTCGCCGAACTAGTGCACCTATATAATTTACCATTGTATTGGGTGTGTTGGGGACACAAGAGACTCTTTGTTATTTGGTTGCAGGGTTGCTTGAGAGAGACCATCTTCATCCTACGCTCCCACGGATTGATAAACCTTAGGTAATCCACTTGAGGGAAATTTGCTACTGTCCTACAAACCTCTGCACTTGGAGGCCCAACAACGTCTACAAGGAGAAGGTTGCGTAGTAGAAATCACATGCTGGATAGCGTTCGATGAGTGGAGTAATAGTAGTAGATACAGGCAGGAGTTGGTCTACTTATCTCAGACGTGATGCCTATATACATGATCATACCTAGATATTCTCATAACTATGCTCAATTCTGTCAATTGCTCAACGGTAATTCCTTTACCCACCGTAAAATACTTATGCTCTTGAGAGAAGCCACTAGTGAAATCTATGCCCCTGGGTCTATCTTCATCATACCAATCTTCCATCACTTTATTACTGCCTTTACTTTTTACTTTGCTTTTATTTTACTTTGCATCTTATCACAAAAATACCAAAAATATTATCTATCATCTCTATCAGATCTCACTCTCGTAAGTGGCCGTGAAGGGATTGACAACCCCTTGTCGCGTTGGTTGCGAGGAGTTATTTGCTTTGTGTAGGTACGAGGGACTCGCGCGTAGCCTCCTACTGGATTGATACCTTGGTTCTCAAAAACTGAGGGAAATACTTATGCTACTTTGATGCGTCATCCTTTCCTCTCCAAGGAAATCCAACGCAGTGCTCAAGAGGTAGCAAGAAGAATTTCTGGCGCCATTGCCGGGGAGTCTGCGCAAAAGTCAACATACCAAGTACCCATCACAATCCCTTATCTTCTGCATTACATTATTTGCCATTTGCCTCTCGTTTTCCTCTCCCCCACTTCACCCTTGTCGTTTTATTCGCCCCCTCTTTTTCCGTTTGCCTCTTTCTCGCTTGCTTGTCGTTATGTCTGAATTTGGGGAAATTATTGCTGATATGGACAATAATAATATCATAGAAAATTCTGATGCTCCTGCTGAAGAATCCCTACCTTGCATACAAAAAGATTTCGAATAGGTAGTGGTAATATTATTGGAAAAAGAGTTATTCAAGATTTCTTTACTTGTGCCGGTGCTTTGCCCTCTATGGGCGGTTCTATTCTTCATAGAACTAGTAGTCTTGCGGACGCTACTGCCATGCTTATAGTTGAACTTGAAAGGCAATTTATGCACATGCATCCTTGCATACAAAGAATTTGCTTAGAATTCTCTAATATTGAGCATTCTTCTGTTAAGCGTGCCGCCACTATCTTTTTGGCTCATGAGTTCAGATTTATAATAAAAGAGGCCAAAGAAATGTTTGTGCATTATAGGGTAGATTTTAGTCATCCTCCCATTGAAGCTATCCTTTTTAATCAAGAAGACATGATGCGTTTACAATCTTTAAATCATATTGCTTATAATGAAAATCTTAGGAAAAAGGTTCCTGCCGATGTTCTAGTTGATAGAATTTCCGAGCTTAATGATGTTTTTGCTATTCAGAATAATGGACTAGGTTTTCCTCTTGAACGAAGGCTTGTGACTTTTTGCCAAAAGAATGCTCTTAATGATGAATTGGTTGTGCAATACAAAGGACCTAGGGAGGAACCCATACCTCCCGAGATTGATCTTGGGGACTTTTGTCCCATTAAATTTAGCCCTTTTGATTACTTTTGCTTGCCTCAAAGAAAACTTGCTGCTGAACATAGAGAATATGACAGAAGTTTTCATGATTTGCCATACCACTATTATGGCAATACCTAGATCTATCCTTGCTTTTATGCCTAGCTAGGGGCGTTAAACGATAGCGCTTGTTGGGAGGCAATCCAATTTTATTTTTAGTTTTTTTTGCTTTTGCTTATGTTTAGGAATAAATCTTTGATATAGCCTCTGGTTAGATGTGTTTTTATGTTTTAATTAGTGTTTGTGCCAAGTTAAACCTATAGGATCTTCTTGGATGATAGTTATTTGATCTTGTTGTAATTTCCAGAAACTTTCTGTTCACAAAAACAATTGTTAAAAATCACCAGAACGTGATAACATACAGATTCCAATTTCTGCTGATCAATAAAAAAAATTCCTAGGTCTTACTATTTTGGTAGCTTTTTTGGAGTTCCAGAAGTTTGCGTTAGTTACAGATTACTACAGACTGTTCTGTTTTTGACAGATTCTGTTTTTCGTGTGTTGTTTGCTTATTTTCATGAATCTATGGCTAGTAAAATAGTTTATAAACCATAGAGAAGTCGGAATACAGTAGGTTTAACACCAATATAAATAAAGAATGAGTTCATTACAGTACCTTGAAGTGGTCTTTTGTTTTCTTTCGCTAACGGAGCTCACGAGATTTCTGTTGAGTTTTGTGTTGTGAAGTTTTCAAGTCTTGGGTGAAATTTTTTGATGGATTATGAAACAAGGGGTGGCAAGAGCCTAAGCTTGGGGATGCCCATGGCACCCCCAAGATAATCTAAGGACACCAAAAAGCCAAAGCTTGGGGATGCCCCGGAAGGCATCCCCTCTTTCGTCTACTTCCATCGGTAACTTTACTTGGAGCTATATTTTTATTCACCACATGATATGTGTTTTGCTTGGAGCGTCTTGTATGATTTGAGTCTTTGTTTGTTAGTTTGCCACAATCATCCTTGCTGTACACACCTTTTGAGAAAGCCATACATGATTTGGAAATTATTAGAATACTCTATGTGCTTCACTTATATCTTTTGAGCTATATAGTTTTGCTCTAGTGCTTCACTTATATCTTTTGAGCTATATAGTTTTGCTCTAGTGCTTCACTTATATCTTTTAGAGCACGGTGGTGGATTTGTTTTATAGAAACTATTGATCTCTCATGCTTCACTTAGATTATTTTGAGAGTCTTAAATATAATTGTAATTTGCTTAAATAATCTTAATATGCTTGGTATTCAAGATTTGTAAAACTTTCTTTTGAGTGCGTTGAATACTAAGAAAAGTTTGATGCTTGATAATTGTTTTGAGATATGAAGATGGTGATATTAGAGTCATGCTAATTGAGTGGTTATGAATTTGAGAAATACTTGTGTTAAAGTTTGTGATTCCCGTAGCATGCACGTATGGTGAACCGTTATGTGATGAAGTCAGAGCATGATTTATTTATTGATTGTCTTCCTTATGAGTGGCGGTCGGCGACGAGTGATGGTCTTTTCCTACCAATCTATCCCCCTAGGAGCATGCGCGTAATACTTTGCTTTGATAACTTGTAGATTTTTGCAATAAGTATATGAGTTCTTTATGACTAATATTGAGTCCATGGATTATACGCACTTTTCTTCCTTCCACCATTGCTAGCCTCTCTAATACCGCGCACTTTTCGCCAGTATCATACACCCACCATAGACCTTCCTCAAAACAGCCACCATACCTACCTATCACTACAGGAATCAGCTACTTTGCCGTCTGCCACGGCGGACGGCAAAGGCATGAACAGCGGACGGCAAAGGCCTTTGCCGTCAGCCGCGGACGGCAAAAGGCTCCGGCAAGTAGGCTACGGTAAACAGTTACTTTGTCGTCCGCTACTGATGGCAAAGTCTTTGTCGTCCGCCGCAGACGGCAAAGAGAGAGCGGCCGACGGCAAAGAGAGCGGACGGCAATAATTGCGCTGTCAGTCCGTTAAGTGGCTAACGGCAGGCCTTTGCCGTCCGCCACTGACGGCAAAATTTCTAGTGTCTTTGCCGTCCGCCGTATTATGTCATCTACACGTCACTACATGGCAGGTTCTTTGCCGTCTGCCACTGATGTGTGTACCATCATCAGATTCCCATCTGCATCTAGTTCGGTTCTTTTGCCTGTTTTGTGCCATGTCATCTGTCTGGCCGTCTCTTCGACCATGAAAAGATGTTGAAGTCTTGGTACGATTGGCATATACCGAAGAACACTAACGGGGATTTTGGTCTGTGTCTTCTCACCCATACCGTTGTCTACCACAATATACCTGGAAGACTTGCAAATGGGACAATAGTTCAAGTCCGCATCTCATAGGGCATCTTCAGTGCACGGAGGATTTTGTCCGACTGGTACAGGTTTGCAAGCATTACATGGCCTTTGGGTAGAAAGCGTCCAAATACTGTCATAATTGCGCCATAGCATTCTCTGCCCAAGTTGAACTGAGCCTTCAGAGCCATTACTTGTGAGATGGCATCCAACTGACAAAGCTCAGTGTGCTCGTGTAGCGGACGTTTCGAAGACTCCAACATTTCATTGAAGGCCTTTGCAGATTCCTCCATCTCCTCGTCCGAATCCCGAGCATCATCATAGCCTTGCACCATGTTTTCCATCCCGGTACCATGCTCGTCAGTGCGACGACGATCCACCTCAGCTCGGTCACGTTGGGCAGACTCACCATGAAATGTCCACACCGTATAATCGGGCGTAAAACCACTCTTCTGCAGGTGTTTGCCCATTTCAGCCTCTGTCTTCTTTTCCCAATTGCTGCACCGGAAACAGGGGCACCAGGTTTTCTTTTGGCCATTTGCAAATGCGGCTTGCACAAACCCCTTAGTTTTTGTGAACCATTCAGCGCTCCATTTGTTCTGACCAGTGTGACCGGTATACATCCAAGCACGGTCACTCATCTTGACTTTCAGAGCTACTGGACACACAAAAATTATATATGTAATTCACCATGTATATATTCATCAGTTGATCTACTTTGTCAATTTTATTACGTCCATGCAACCTACACTCTAATAGGTAATGATAGGTCCTAATCCCACCCGTGTATGTGTAGATTGGGTTCATTTTCCCATGCTATGCTCCGGATCCGACGCAAAATTTCGGCAGCACCTCCCCGCTGTTCTCCTGATACACGTCTCTGCAATAAACAGAGAGGATGTGTACCCGGAGAACAACAGGGGAGGCACTGACGAAATTTATGCGTCGGATCCGGAGCAAAGCATATGGGAAAACGAACCCAATCTACACATACTCGGGCTGTCCATGGATAGCGTTGGACAATTCGAAAGAATCAAGGTTATAAATATGCAAATGCATGCATATTTATAACTATGACGCTTTCAAACGGGAGACACATATTGGTTACGCATACTGATGATTCAAGACACATATATAGCTAGCTATTAATGGGGGAGGAGGACTTGTAATTCACAAATATATGACCCCGTCGGCCTCTAGAAGGCCAAAGAACACCTTTTCGGGGTAAGGGTGGGTGTGGTGTCAGGGTGTCGGTGTCGGGGTGTCGTGTCGGTGTCGGGGTCGGGGTCTCGGGGTTGGGGTGTCGGGTCGGGGTGCCGGGTCGGGGTCGGGGTCGGGGTGCCATGCCGGTTTTTTCCTTCTTCTTCTTCTTCGGCCTCCTTTCCTTTTTCCTCTTCTTCTTCTCCTCCTCTCCTCTTTTTTCTTCTTCTTCTTCCTCTTCTTCTTTTTTCTTCTCTTCTTCTTCTTCCTTTCCTTTTTCCTCCTCTCCTCTTTTTTCTTCTTCTTCTTCCTCTTCCTCTTTTTTCTTCTCTTCTTCTTCTTCCTTTCCTTTTTCCTCTTCTTCTTCTTCTCCTCCTCTCCTCTTTTTCTCTTATTCTTCTTCTTTCCTCAAACTAAACTAAACCTAAAACTAAAACTATAACTAAAACTAAAACTAAAACTAAAACTAAATCTAAACTAAACATAAACCTAAAACTAATAAAACAGAAAAAAAAGGAAAACACTAAATCTAAACCTAAAACTAAACTAAAACTAAACCTAAAACTAAAACTAAAACTAAATCTAAACTAAAACTGAAAAGGATAAAAACAGAAAAAAAAAGGAGGGGGCTCACCTCGGGCAGGGCCGGTGGAGGAGGGAGGCGGGGCGGTGGAGGAGGCCCCCGGTGGAGGAGCTGGCTGGGGGCGCGGGGGCGGCCTGGGGCGGCGGGGCGGTGGGGCGCGGGGCGGCGGGGGGCCGGGGCGCGGGGGGGCGGGGCGGCGGGGGGCCGGGGCGGGGGGGCGACGGGGCGGTGGGGTGGCGGGGGGCCGGGGCGGCGGGGGCGACGGGTGGTGGGGCGACGGCACCGGGCGGCAGTGGCGACGGGGCGGGGGGGCGGTGGGGCGACGGGGCGGGGGGGCGGGGGGGCGACCGGGCGGCGGCGAGTGGTGGGGGCGGTGGCGCGCGGCGGGCGGCGGCGGCGGGGGGGGGGGTGGGAAGTGGTGGCGGGGCGCGTCGGCGAGGAATGAACAAGAGGAGTAACAGGCGGGGGGGAACGGGCCGTTAGGTAGCAGACTCTTTGCCGTCCGCCTCACTTTGCCATCCGCCGTTTTGCCTCTTTGTCGTCAGCTGGCGGACGGCAAAGAGGTGGGCTATTAGGTTTTTCCCAAACGGGCGGGGGGTGGGGGTCACCTCTCTCTTTGCCGTCCGCAAGCGGACGTCAAAGATTCTTTGCCGTCTGCTGGAGGACGGCAAAGACATAGCGGACGGCAAAGAGCTTCTTTGTCGTCTGCCATTTCTTTGCCGTCTGCTTTTCGCTAGCTGATGGCAAAGAGCTTCTTTGTCGTCAGCTAGCAGATGGCAAAGAGCTGGCAGATGGCAAATTAGCTGATTCCAGTAGTGTATCATGGCATTTCCATAACCATTCCGAGATATATTGCCATGCAACTTTCCGCCATTCCGTTTATTATGACACGCTCCATCATTTTCATATTGCTAGCATGATCATGTAGTGGACATCGTATTTGTGGCAAAGCCACCATTCATAATTCTTTCATACATGTCACTCTTGATTCATTGCATATCTCGGTACACCGCCGGAGGCATTCATATAGAGTCATACTTTGTTCTAAGTATCGAGTTGTAATTCTTGAGTTGTAAGAAAATAAAAGTGTGATGATCATCATTTTTAGAGCATTGTCCCAAGTGAGGAAAAGGATGATGGAGACTATGATTCCCCCATAAGTCGGGATGAGACTCCAGACGAAAAATAAAAATATATAAAAAAGAGGCCTAAAAAAGGGAAAAGGCCCAAATAAAAAAATGAGAGAAAAAGAGAGAAGGGACAATGTTACTATCCTTTTACCACACTTGTGCTTCAAAGTAGCACCACGATCTTCATGATAGAGAGTCTCTCATTTTGTCACTTTCATATACTAGTGGGAATTTTTCATTATTGAACTTGGCTTGTATATTCCAATGATGGGCTTCCTCAAAATGCCCTAGGTCTTCGTCAGCAAGCGAGTCGGATGCACACCCACTTAGTTTCTTTTGTTGAGATTTCATATACTTATAGCTCTAGTGCATCCGTTGCATGGCAATCCCTACTCACTCACATTGATATCTATTGATGGGCATCTCCATAGCCCGTTGTTACGCCTAGTCGATGTGAGACTATCTTCTCCCTTTTTGTCTTCTCCACAACCACCATTCTATTCCACATATAGTGCTATATCCATGGATCACGCTCATGTATTGCGTGAAGATTGAAAAAGTTTTGAGAATGTCAAAAGTATGAAACAATTGCTTGGCTTGTCATCGGGGTTGTGCATGATTTAAATACTTTGTGTGGTGAAGATAGAGCATAGCCAGACTATATGATTTTGTAGGGATAACTTTCTTTGGCCATGTTATTTTGAGAAGACATGATTGCTTTATTAGTATGCTTGAAGTATTATTATTTTTATGTCAATATTAAACTTTTGTCTTGAATCTTTCGGATCTGAATATCAATACCACAATTAAGGAGAATTACATTGAAATTATGCCAAGTAGCACCCCGCATCAAAAATTCTGTTTTTATCATTTACCTACTCGAGGATGAGCAGGGGAGCAGGAATTAAGCTTGGGGATGCCTGATACGTCTCCAACGTATCTATAATTTTTTATTGCTCCATGCTATATTATCTACTGTTTTGGACAATATTGGGCTTTATTATCCACTTTTATATTATTTTTGGGACTAACCTATTAACCGGAGGCCCAGCCCAGAATTGCTGTTTTTTGCCTATTTCAGAGTTTTGAAGAAACGGAATATCAAACGGAGTCCAAACGGAATGAAAACTTCAGGAACGTGATTTTCTCACCGAATATGATCCAGGAGACTTGGACACTACGTCAAGAAAGAAAGGAGGTGGCCACGAGGTAAAGGCGCGCCCACCCCCCAGGGTGTGCCCTCCACCCTCATGGGCCCCATGTTGCTCCATCGACGTACTCTTTCCTCCAATATATACCTATGTACCCCCAAACAATCAGATACGGAACCAAAAACCTAATTCCACCGCCGCAACCTTCTGTACCCACGAGATCCCATCTTGGGGCCTGTTCCGGAGCTCCGCCGGAGGGGGCATCCACCACGGAGGCTTCTACATCATCATAGCCCCTCTGATGAAGTGTGAGTAGTTTACCTCAGACCTTCGGGTCCATAGTTAGTAGCTAGATGGCTTCTTCTCTCTTTTTGGATCTCAATACAATGTTCTCCCCCTCTCTCGTGGAGATCTATTCGATGTAATCTTCTTTTTGCGGTGTGTTTGTTGAGACCGATGAATTGTGGGTTTATGATCAAGATTATCTATGAACAATATTTGAATCTTCTCTGAATTCTTTTATGTATGTCTGGTTATCTTTGCAAGTCTCTTCGAATTATCAGTTTGGTTTGGCCTACTAGATTGGTTTTTCTTGCAATGGGAGAAGTGCTTAGCTTTGGGTTCAATCTTGCGGTGTCCTTTCTGAGTGACAGTAGGGGCAGCAAGGCACGTATTGTATTGTTGCCATCGAGGATAACAAGATGGGGTTTTTATCATATTGCATGAATCTATCCCTCTACATCATGTCATCTTGCTTAAAGTGTTACTCTGTTTTCTTGAACTTAATACTCTAGATGCATGCTGGATAGCGGTCAATGTTTGGAGTAATAGTAGTAGATGCAGGCAGGAGTCGGTCTACTTGTCTCGGACGTGATGCCTATATACATGATCATACCTAGATATTCTCATAACTATGCTCAATTCTGTCAATTGCTCAACATTAATTCGTTTACCCACAGTAAAATACTTATGCTCTTGAGAGAAGCCACTAGTGAAATCTATGGCCCCCGGGTCTATCTTCATCATACCGATCTTCCATCACTTTATTATTGCATTTACTTTTTACTTTGTTTTTATTTTACTTTGCATCTTATCACAAAAATACAAAAAATATTATCTATCATCTCTATCAGATCTCACTCCTTGTCGCGTTCAAGTGACCGTGAAGGGATTGACAACCCCTTGTCGCGTTGGTTGCGAGGAGTTATTTGCTTTGTGCAGGTACGAGGGACTCGCGCGTAGCCTCCTACTGGATTGATACCTTGGTTCTCAAAAACTGAGGGAAATACTTACGCTACTTTGCTGCATCATCCTTTCCTCTTCAAGGAAATCCAACGCAGTGCTCAAGAGGTAGCAACTATATGAGTAGAACTGTTAATGATCTTAAGCTTATCTGTAAATATGCTTCTATGGTAAAAACTCAAGTAGAACAAGTACTTAAAGCACAAAATGATTTAATGAGATGAACAATAGAAACAATGATCATGTTGTTAGAGTTATGACTAGAGGTGGTAAAATGACTCAGGAACCTTTGTATCCTGAAGGCCATCCGAAGAGAGTTGAGCAGTATTCTCAGAGAATTAATACTGATGCACCTAGTCCTAGTAATAAAAAGAAGAAAAAGAAAACTGATAAGACTTTGCATGTGATGACCACAAGTATAGGGGATCAATTGTAGCCCTTTTCGATAAGTAAGAGTGCCGAACCCAACAAGGAGCAGAAGGAAATGGCAAGTGGTTTTCAGCAAGGTAATGTTTGCAAGTGCTGAAATTGTAAGTAACAAAGTAGTTTGATAGCAAGATAATTTGTAACGAGTAAGTAACGATAGTATTAACCAAAGTGCAGCAAGGTAGCCCAATCCTTTTGAGGCAAAGGATAGGCCAAAACGGTCTCTTATGATAAGTAAAGTGATCTTGAGGGTACACGGGAATTTCATCTAGTCACTTTCATCATGTTGGTTCGATTCATATTCGGTACTTTGATAATTTGATATGTGGGTGGACCGGTGCTTAGGTGTTGTTCTTACTTGAACAAACCTCCTACTTATGATTAACCCTCCCGCAAGCATCCGCAACTACGAGAAAAGTTTTAAGCATAAATTCTAACCATAGCATTAAACTTTTGGATCCAATCGGTCTCTTACGGAATAGCGCATAAAATGGGGTTTAAGCTTCTATCACTCTCGCAACCCATCATCTAATTCCTACTCCACAATGCATTCCCTTAGGCCCAAATATGGTGAAGTTTCATGTAGTCGACGTTCACATGACACCACTAAGGGAATCACAGCATACATACTATCAAAATATCAAACACACATCAAGTTCACATGATTACTTGCAACATGATTTCTCCCGTGACCTCAAGAACAAAAGTAACTACTCACAAATGATAATCATGCTCAAGATCAGAGGGGTATTAAATAGCATATTGGATCTGAACATATTATCTTCCACCAAATAAACCATGTAGTAATCAACTACGAGATGTAATCAACAGTACTAGTCACCCACAAGCACCAATCTATAGTTCCGGTAACAAGATTGAACACAAGAGATGAACGAGGGTTTGAGATGAGATGGTGTTGTTGAAGATGTTGATGGAGATTGCCCTCCCCAAGATGGGAGAGTTGTTGGTGATGATGATTACGATGATTTCCCTCTTCGGGAGGGAAGTTCCCCCAGTGGAATCGCTCCGCCGGAGGGCAAAAGTGCTCCTGCCCAAGTTCCGCCTCGATACGGCGGCGCTCCGTCCCGAAAGTCCTCACCAAGCTGGGCACCGGAGGTGGGCCTGGGTGAGCACAACCCGCCAGGGCGCGCCTAGGCTCCCTGGCGCGCCCAGGTGGGTTGTGCCCACCTGGTGAGCCCCCTCTGGTACTTATTTGCTCAAATATTCATCATATATTCCATAAAAATTCTCCGTGAAGTTTCAGGTTGTTTGGAGTTGTGCAGAATAGGTAGCCGGTCGTAGCTTTTTCAGGTCCAGATTTCAGCTGCCGGAATTCTCCCTCTTTGTGTGAACCTTGCAAATTATGAGAGAAAAGGCATTATAATTACTCCAAAAATCATTATTAAGCATAAAAATATCATAAATAACAGTAGGAAAACATGATGCAAAATGGACGTATCAACTCCCTGATGTCGCTTGAAGCTACGTCGGTATTTCCCCAAAGAGGAAGGGATGAAGCAGCACGGCGGCAGTAGCTATTTCCCTCAGATATGAAACAAAGGTTATCGAACTAGTAGGAGAACCAAGCAACACGACATAAACATCCCCTGCACACAGATAACAAATCCTCGCAACCCGACGTGTTAAAGGGGTTGTCAATCCCTTTCGGGTAACGGTGCCAGAAATTGATGCGTTGACGGGAGAAAGTTGTAAATAATGATAGATCGAACGCCAAATAAAATAAATCGCAGCAAGGTATTTTGTATTTTTAGTTTAATAGATCTGAAAATAAAAGGCAAATAAAATAGACCGTGAAGGCAAATAATATGAGAAAGAGACCCGGGGGTCGTAGGTTTCACTAGTGGCTTCTCTCGAGAAAAATAGCAAATGGTGGGTGAACAAATTACTGTTGGGCAATTGATAGAACTTCAAATAATCATGATGATATCCAGGCAATGATCCTTATATAGGCATCACGTTCAAGATTAATAGACCGACTCCTGCCTGCATCTACTACTATTACTCCTCACATCGACCGCTATCCAGCATGCATCTAGTGTATTAAGTTCATGGAAAAACGGAGTAATGCAATAAGAACAATGACATGATGTAGACAAGATCAATCTACGTAGAGATAGACCCCATCGTTTTATCCTTAGTAGAAACGATGCATACGTGTCGGTTCCCCTTCTGTCATCGGGATCAGGCACCGTAAGATCGAACCCACTACAAAGCACCTCTTCCCATTGCAAGATAAATCAAGTTGGCCAAACAAAACCCAAATATCGGAGAAGAAATATGAGGCTATAAGCAATCATGCATAAAAGAGATCAAAGAAACTCAAATACTTTCATGGATATAAAAAGAGATAGATCTAATCATAAACTCAAAGTTCATCCGATCCCAACAAACACACCGCAAAGAGTTACATCATATGGATCTCCAAGAGACCATTGTATTGAGAATTCAGCGAGAGAGAGGAAGCCATCTAGCTACTAACTATGGACCCGAAGGTCTACAAAGAACTACTCACGCATCACCGGAGAGGCACCAATGGAGGTGGTGAACCCCATCCGAGATGGTGTCTGGATTGGATCTGGTAGTTCTGGACTCTGCGGCAGCTGGATCAATATTTCGTCGATTCCCCTAGGGTTTTGGGAATATTGGGGTATTTATAGAGCAAAGAGGCGGTCCGGGGGGCACCCGAGGTGGGCACAACCCACCAGGGCGCGCCTGGACCTCCTGGCGCACCCTGGTGGGTTGTGCTCTCCTCGGAGCACCCCCAGGCGCAGCTAGGGCCCATTAGGTGTCTTCTGGTCCATAAAAATCTTCGTAAAGTTTCATTGCATTTGGACTACATTTGGTATTGATTTCCTGCGATGTAAAAAACATGCAGAAAACAATAGTTGGCACTTGGCACTATGTCAATAGGTTAGTACCAAAAAATGATATAAAATTACTATAAAATGATTATAAAACATTCAAGATTGATAATATAACAGCATGGAACAATAAAAAATTACAGATACATTCGAGACGTATCACTTCCCCAAGCTTAGACCTAGCTTGTCCTCAAGCGAAAACCGAAATCGAAAAACATGTCCACATGCTTAGAGAGAGAGAGAGGTGTCGATAAAAACAAAATACGGACATAGAAGCATCATGTTGATTATTATAACAGCAACAAACTTAAACATAAGACTCTTATTATAGAACTTTTATCATAGACTTCTCATGAATAAGTGACAATTCATCACACTATTGAAGTATGAAGCAAAAACTCTATTAGAAACCAACAAACTATGTTCTCAGTCAACTTTGCAACTACCACTACTGCGGGATGCTGCTAACGCGACACTATGATCAGAGACCCTTCGACGAAACTGTATGTGATGCAATAATCGCAAACGGTGGTGTAAAAAACCATCAAAAAAGGTGAAAAACATTTGCGATGGAGGATGCATCAAACACGATTCAGATTTTAGTTGCATGTGCGATGCAAGGTATACGGTTCAGTTCAATTAACTATTTGCGATGAGGAGGAACAAAACAAACGGGTAGCCAAATGGAGGTGTGTGCGATATACATCATACAGTTCACTCGGATGAACTGTTTGTGATTAGGCAACATAAAAGAAATGGTCAGCCAGATCAAGGTGTATGCGATATACGACATGTAGTTCACTCGGATGAACTGTTTGTGTTGAGACAAGAGAACAGAGTTCAATATAACAAGATGTGTGTGATACGCGGCAAACAGTTCTGTAATCAGGAATGTGTGCGAAAACCAATAATAACACAGACGGTTGCTGCTAATAAGACGCGTGTGTTGTGCGATGGGATTGCATACAGAACAACACACACATACACACACACACACTTATAAGGACATGGTTGCATAACCAAATTAAACATCCACTTACATAGGTGGCTATTACAACCATGGGATTTGCACACACCAAAGTAAACTATTACATGCATAATTACATAGGTGGCTACTACACACATGACATTTGCACACATCAATAAAGTAAACTATATATTACATGCATGATTAACTAGCATAAACGATCATCTGATCATCATCTACTTCTCGTGATGCTTGCTCAGCTTGTGGCTCGATCCGGGCTCGTCGATTTGGGTAACGAGGCACTTCCTCATGTCAATGATCTGCCTGTGCATCTCGTAGCATGTGTAGATGCTCTTGGCTGCGAACCTGAGGTGAGGTTCATCCAGGCCCTGTGCCAGGATCGGGGACTTGTTTTCTGGGCATCCTGCTTCATCTTTTCGTACTAGGGGTCGATGATGGTCGAGGCGAGTTCGACCAGGGAGTCCTTCGTGCTGCCCTGGACCCTGTAGTGGTCACGGATTTCGACAAGGTTCTTGCAGGCCAAGCCCGTAACACCGAGCGCTTTTACATCATCGGTGGTTTCCACTGATGTCTACTACACAACCTTCTTCTTGTAGACATTGTTGGGCCTCCAGATGCAGAGGTTTGTAGGACAGTAGCAAATTTCCGTCAAGTGGATGACCTAAGGTTTATCAATCCGTGGGAGGCGTAGGATGAAGATGGTCTCTCTCAAACAACCCTGCAACCAAATAACAATGAGTCTCTTGTGTCCCCAACACACCCAATACAATGGTAAATTGTATAGGTCCACTAGTTCAGCAAAGAGATGGTGATACAGGTGCAATATGGATGGTAGATATGGAGGAAATATGCCCTAGAGGCAATAATAAAGTTGTTATTTATATTTCCTTAAATCATGATAAATGTTTATTATTCATGCTAGAATTGTATTAACCGAAAACTTAGTACATGTGTGAATACATAGACAAACAGAGTGTCACTAGTATGCCTCTACTTGACTAGCTCGTTAATCAAAGATGGTTATGTTTCCTAGACATGGTCAAAGAGTTGTCACTTGATGAACGGGATCACTTCATTAGAGAATGATGTGATTGACTTGACCCATCCGTTAACTTAGCACGATGATCGCTTAGTTTGTTGCTATTGTTTTCTTCATAACTTATACATGTTCCTATGACTATGAGATTATGCAACTCCCGAATACAGGAGGAACACTTAGTGTGCTATCAAATGTCACAACGTAACTGGGTGATTGTAAAGACGCTCTACAGGTGTCTCTGATGGTGTTTGTTGAGTTGGCATAGATCGAGATTAGGATTTGTCACTCCGAGTATCGGAGAGGTATCTCTGGGCCCTCTCGATAATGCACATCACTATAAGCCTTGCAAGCATTGTGACTAATGAGTTAGTTGCGGGATGATGCATTACGGAACGAGTAAAGAGACTTGCCGGTAACGAGATTGAACTAGGTATTGAGATACCGACGATCGAATCTTGGCAAGTAACATACCGATGACAAAGGGAACAACGTATGTTGTTATGCGGTTTGACCGATAAAGATCTTCGTAGAATATGTAGGAACCAACATGAGCATCCAGGTTCTGCTATTGGTTATTGACCGGAGATGAGTCTCAGTCATGTCTACATAGTTCTCGAATCTGTAGGGTCCGCACACTTAATGTTTGGTGATGATCGGTATTATGAGTTTATGTGTTTTGATGTACCGAAGGTAGTTCGGAGTCTCGGATATGATCACGGACATGACGAGGAGTCTCGAAATGGTCAAGACATAAATATCGATATATTGGATGACTTTGTTTGGACATTGGAATGGTTCCGAGTGAGTTCGGGCATATACCGGAGTACCGGGGGGTTACCGGAACCCCCGAGGAGTGTATGTGACTTATTGGGCCTTAGTGGGAGAGAGGAGGAGGTGGCCTAGGGGGGCACCCCCCTCCCAAGCCCAATCCGAATTGAGAGGGGGGCCGCCCCCCCCCCTTCCTTCCTCCCTCTCTCCTCCTTCCTTCCACTCCTACTCCTACTTGGAAGGGGGGAATCCTACTCCCGGTGGGAGTAGGACTCCCCTAGGGCGCGCCATAGAGAGGGCCGGCCCTCCCCCTCCTCCACTCCTTTATATATGGGGGAGGGGGCACCCCATAGACACACAAGTTGATCATTGATCTCTTAGCCGTGTGTGGTGCCCCCTCCACCATAATCCACCTCGATCATATCGTTGCAGTGCTTAGGCGAAGCCCTCTGCCGGTAGCTTCATCATCACCGTCATCATGCCGTCGTGCTGATGAAGCTCTCCCTCGACACTCAGGTAGATCGAGAGTTCGTGGGACGACACCGATCCGAACGTGTGCAGATCACGGAGGTGTCGTACTTTCAGTACTAGGATCGGTCGGATCGTGAAGATGTACGACTACATCAACCGTGTTGTCATAACGCTTCCGCTTACGGTCTACGAGGGTACGTGGACTACACTCTCCCCTCTCGTTGCTATGCATCACCATGACAGATCTTGCGTGTGCTTAGGAAATTTTTGAAATTACTGTGTTCCCCAACAAGATATAAGTTTTTGTAATATGGAAATATAAAAATATCAAGGTAACTAGTAACAAAAGTGAGCGTAAACGGTATTGCAATGCTTCAAAACAAGGCCTAGGGTTCATACTTTCACTAGTGCAAGTTCTCTCAACAATAATAACATAATTGGATCATATAAAAATCCCTCAACGCGCAGCAAAGAGTCTCTCCAAAGAGTGCCCCAAAGTTTCTACCGGAGAGTCAAGACGAAAACGTGTGCCAACTCCTATGCATAGATCCCCAAGGTCAGAGAACCCGCAAGTTGATCACCAAAACATACATCAAGTGAATCAATAGAATACCCCATTGTCACCACAGGTATCCCACGCAAGACATACATCAAGTGTTCTCAGATCCTTAAAGACTCAATCCGATAAGATAAATTCAAAGGGAAAACTCAATTCATCACAAGGAGATAGAGGGGGAGAAACATCATAAGATCCAACTATAATAGCAAAGCTCGCGACACATCAAGATCGTTCCATATCAAGAGCACGAGAGAGAGAGAGAGATCAAACACATAGCTACTGGTACATACCCTTGATACGTCTCCAACGTATCTATAATTTATGAAGTATTCATGCTATTATACTATCCTTCTAGGATGTTTTATATGCATTTATATGATTTTTGGGACTAACCTATTAACCTAGAGCCCAGTGCCAGTTTCTGTTTTCTCCTTGTTTTAGAGTATCGAAGAAAAGGAAAACTAAACGGAGTCCAATTGACGTGCCACTTGATGGAGATCATTTTTGGACCAAAAGAAGCCCACGGAGTACCAGAAGCAGGCCAGAAGAGTCCCAGGCTGCCCACGAGGGTGGGGGCGTGTCCCCTGCCTCGTGGACAGCCCGGAGACCCCCCTGACGTGAAATCAACGCAAAACTCTTCTATATATACCCAAACTTCCAGAAAGAAACTGATACGTCCAAAACGTATCTATAATTTCTGCTTGCTCCATGCCTCTTTTGGGTGATATTGCTATGATATTTATACACTTCCATACACTTTTGATCATATTTGGACTAACCTATTAACTCAGTGCACCCCAGTGCCAGTTTCTGTTTTCTGCTGTTTTTGTATTTCAATTTTTCCCGTCACGTAAATTGCCAGAAAAATTCCGGAAAAATTATATAAAAAATCAGCGTTCCGGAAGCTTCCACACGGCTGAAGTAGAGCCGGAGGGGGGCCACCAGGGCTCCAGGCGCCCTGGTGGCGCGGGCCCCCTCCTGGCCGCGCCGGGGGGCGCCTGGGCCCCCCAGGTCTCCTCTGATGCCCCCCTTTGGCATATATTTACCACACGTCCCGAAACCCTCGAGGACGGAACCCTTTTTCGCGATCTCATCTCTGTTCCGCCGCCGCCGCGCTTCCAAGATCGGGAGCACCAGGAGAACTCTTCCCGGCACCCTGCCGGAGGGGAGGATCACCACCGGGAGCCTCTCCTCCGCCATGGACGCCTCCCGGATGAGTTGTGAGTAGTCTCCCTTGGACCATGGGTCCATGACCAGTAGCTATGTGATGTTCTCCTCCCCTTCTTGTGCTTCACTAATTAGACCTCGTGAGCTGCCCTACATGATCGAGGCACATATGTAATCCTTATGCTGTTGCTATGATGAGTTTGCTGGGATCCGGTGGATTGTGAGATTATGTTCAGATTGTGTTTGAGTAATATATTTGATTTACCTCTTTTATATTTATGTTCGTAAGTAATTCTTGCATGTTCTCCGTTGCTATTTATTGCTTTGGCCGAGTAGTAGGTAGTGACTCCAAGAGGGAACGTCATGCTCGATTGTGGGTTCATGCCCCTCGGTGACTAGCTTGAGTGATAGAAACATGAGTCTAGGGGATGTGTTGTTGCCACAAGGGGGAAAACAACGGTGCTTGTACTCGCGGGTGCAAGGATTGTTTACTTTACGCAAAGTTCTTTTAATGCAGTTGTCTGTTGCTTTGAGTTTACACTATGGGTGGGACTCGCAACTTAATACTAGCGAGATGTTCTGGATAGATATCTCAAGGTGGATGATTAGTAGTAGATGCAGATGGATTTCGGTCTACTTGCCTTGGCGTACCGCCCATGCTTTGAACCTCAACCTTTCTTGCAGCATAGTTAGCATTGGTTTGCGCACATAATTTTGTCAATTGCCCAGCTGTAATTTGTTTACCTCACATAGCTGTTTTATCATCTTTTGGGAGAGAGACATCACTAGTGAACATCATGGGACCCCGGTCCATATTACCATCATTGATTACATCCGCTATTTACTTTACGCTTTTACTTACTATTTGCAGCAATACCTATCACTATTATCACTTGCGTTTGATCCTTTGTAAACGACAAGGCCGGAGGGATTGACAACCTCTCTGTACTCGTTGGGAGCAAAGTTATTTGTATCTGTGTGCAGGTCCACGTTGATTGCTAATATCTGGCGCCGTTAGCAGTTAACACCTTCTTGTTGAAACTGGGAGTCTCAGGGGAAATCGATCCTTAGTATCTTTGCCAAGGGAAAACTTCCGCTACACTGCATCTCTAACCTTCCACTTGGGGTAACCAACGAGGGGCGAGAAGCCATCAAGCAAAGTTTTCTGGCGCCGTTGCCGGGGACTCCACTCTTCAAGATAGGGGAGTTGCACGCTATCTTTTACCTTTGTATTTTTAGTCTTGTTAGTTTACCTTTCATTTCTGCTTTAATATCTTTTTATCAAAAATCACAAAAATAGTTATCTCATTCTTTAGTTGTCATTATGTCGGGTCCTTTTGTCTTTGGCGAGGCAGAAGTTCTCACCTTTAAACAAAGAGGTGGGGAAAGTCTAAAAGATGCTTGGTATAGAATTAATGATTCTCAAAAAAGAGCCATCAAGAAGCAATCTACTACTATCCTGCTTAGAAATTTTTATGTTGGAATTACTTCTTGGAATAGGTTTATTCTAGATACTGCTATCAATGGAAATTTCCTAGAGGCCCCAATTTGGGAGTCTCTTAGTATTATTGAAAATCTTGTTGGGAATCCCCCTGTTGTTAGCATTCAAGAGGACATCACCCTAGCTCACATTATGAAAAAACTTGAAAAGATAGAGCTAGAGATGCCAAACATTAATAAGATAAACGAGTTGGATCGTAAGATCCAAGGGAATTTGAATAGGCTTGATAGCTCCATGCATAAAATTTTCAAAACTTTGGAGACCATCAAATCCCATGACTTGGACTCTTCTAGGATAAACAAAATTGAGGAAATCTTTGATACTCTAGGAACCACTTTCTCCTCAATCAAAACCAGAAAGGTAGAAACTCCGGCAAAGAAGGAGCCTAAGTTCGTTCACGTTCCAAAGGCTCTCCGCTCTAAAAGTAATCCATCTATTGCCAAAGGGGTTGAAACTGTAAAGACTTTGGAAGAAACACCTCTCTTTGATGAATTTATAAATGAATCTTCCCTTGACTTTTATCCTTTTGGTCTTCTCCCTAGAAGTATCTCTATGAGGCCTTTGTTTGAAAGTCCTCTTAAGATTAGTTGTACTATTGAAGAGCTTTTTGATGATCTTGATGATGGTTCAATTGATACAACTTGATCTCTATGTGTTATGCCTAGCTTAAAGGCATAAAAGAAAGCGCTTTTGGGAGGCAACCCACATGAATAAATTTTTATTTTGCTTTTGTTGTGTCTTGATGTTGTTACTACAGTAGCATCATCATTGTATCTTTACTTTTCAACTTTGTGCCAAGTGTAGCCTCTGATTGCAAGAAAGTTCAAAAGTTGTGACGCGCTGTGCAGGAAACAGATTCTGTCCTTGGATAGAAAAATTCGTATAAAATCACCAGATCATCTTTTTGGTCTGAATTGTTTCGACAGCGTGCTCTATACAATTGTCTTTCGGGCGTCTGTTCTGAGTTTTTTGATTGGAGTTGCAGAAGTGCCCCAAAAAAAATCATTTACTACCTGCTGTTCTGTTTTTCACAGATTCTGTCCTGTTTTGCCTTTTCCTCATTTTGCAAACCTTGAGCTTGCTTTTTCTTTGCAAAAACCTTTTGGCGATCTTGAGAAACAGTAGACCTTCAAGAATATCCTTATTACCAGCAAGGAACAATTATTTTATTAAGGGTACTAACCTCGCTAATCAGATTATGATGAGTTATGTATGAAGGGAGTTTTCAAGTGTGCGAGGGAAGATGATAAAAAGATTCAGGAGTGTCAAACGCTCAAGCTTGGGGATGCCCCCATGCACCCCCAAGAAATATTCAAGAAGACTCAAGCGTCTAAGCTTGGGGATGCCCCCGTGCATCCCCTTCTCCATCAACATTATCAGTTCGTCTTTCGTTCCACTATATTTTTATCACTTCATGTGTTATGTGCTATGCTTGGAGCGTCTTGCTTTTAGTTTCCTTTTTTGTTTAGCTTTTTCATAACGAGTCGGAACTCAGCTTTCTTTGTGTGGGAGAGAAACACGCTCCACTTCAACCTAGAACATAACATAGAATTTTCATGTCTATCTTTGCTATGTGTGTTCTTTGTCTTTCAATAGCTACTATCATGCTTAGCTCTTAGTTTTCATGCTTATCTTTTTAAAGAGCTTTTGTTTAGTTGGTTGCTTGAACTCTCTTTAGTCATCATGCTTATCTTATTAAGAGAGTTTGCTTCTGTTGCATTGGTTGATATGTCTATGATAAAAATGCTACGTGCATAATGGTGCTTAGTAGTTCATGGTTTCTTATGGTTAGTCTCAAATAGCTGGGGGGTTCCCAATGTGTTATTGGAGTACCAACATGATTTGTTTGCCTATGATGTGGTATGGTTTGGTAATATCTTCCTTCGAGAATTTATTTTGATTGACTTGGCGTATGCTCACGCATATTTAAGACTGTAAAGAAAGTCTGTCAAGCCTTGATGATCTTTTGTTTCTGAGTAGCGATATAACTACCATGCCTGATTCAATGTTGCTTTGTCGCTCTGCATGATTATGACCGTCATTGCTCTCTTAGTTGGTCGCTCCCAGTCTTTTGCTAAACTCCACCTGTACTAAGCGGACTGACTGCTTGTGCATCCAAAATCTTTTAAACCAGTTATGCCATATGAGTCCACCATACCTTCCTATACATGGTATTTACCTGCCATTCCTAACAAAGACTTTCATGTACCATCTCGAAATTATTCAAAAAAACATTTCTCTTTTGTGCCTCTGTTTTAGCTCATGAGGAAGTAGTAGTTAATTCATGATCTTTTTAAGTTGAACAAGCTTCACCCCGGGATTGCATGTATAATGTGCAAACCATAATACGAGAAGGAACTGGCATAGAGTGCACCCGGCTCATAAAAGATAATACAACAAACCCTCCTTCATGCTTTGTTCATGAGAAATCAGAAAACTTTGGCAGTGATAAACAAAGGAGATTAATTCGGGAGCCGTTCCTCGAGACTTGTCCAGCTTGAGAAGTGATTGAGTTATCTGCTAGCATTCGTTGACGAAACATGCATATCCAAAAAAATAATTATTACCTCTGTTTTTAAAACCAAGAGCTCTGGTACATGCTTTGTTTTTGTTTCCGACTACGGGTTTTCAACCTTGCCAACAAAAGCCACGGTTCGAGAGTCTCCACCTTCTTTTAAAGCACCAACTATTGAGAGCATGATTGCCATTCTGAGTGTAATGTGCATTGTCCCAAAGTAGCATTGTCTTTTGCATGATTATGATATCGTTTATTCTGAAATTATTGTATCTAGTCATCACTTAAACCTTGGAGGTGCCCCTGCATTTATGTTTTGCTTCACTAAAGGGGGCAAGCGAGATATCACTTTATCATATTTGCACACCATGCTCATTACAAATCTATTTGATGTTTCAGTATCATGTTGTGAAACTTTCAGTTCTTTGTGATTTTCTCGTGAGGAAACCTAATTACTACAGACTCATTGTCTCAGTAAGCTTTTGTCATGTGACTATGAAAAGTCCTTATATGGTTAATAGCATGTCACCACAGAAATTATCCTTGTTATCATTTACCTACTCGAGGACGAGCAGGAATTAAGCTTGGGGATGTTGATACGTCCAAAACGTATCTATAATTTCTGCTTGCTCCATGCCTCTTTTGGGTGATATTGCTATGATATTTATACACTTCCATACACTTTTGATCATATTTGGACTAACCTATTAACTCAGTGCACCCCAGTGCCAGTTTCTGTTTTCTGCTGTTTTTGTATTTCAGTTTTTCCCATCACGTAAATTGCCAGAAAAATTCCGGAAAAATTATATAAAAAATCAGCGTTTCGGAAGCTTCCACACGGCCGAAGTAGAGCCGGAGGGGGGCCACTAGGGCTCCAGGCACCCTGGTGGCGCGGGCCCCCTCCTGGCCGTGCCGGGGGGCGCCTGGGCCCCCCAGGTCTCCTCTGATGCCCCCCTTTGGCATATATTTACCACACATCCCGAAACCCTCGAGGACGGAACCCTTTTTCGCGATCTCATCTCTGTTCCGCCGCCGCCGCGCTTCCAAGATCGGGAGCACCAGGAGAACTCTTCCCGGCACCCTGCCGGAGGGGAGGATCACCACCGGGAGCCTCTCCTCCGCCATGGACGCCTCCCGGATGAGTTGTGAGTAGTCTCCCTTGGACCATGGGTCCATGACCAGTAGCTATGTGATGTTCTCCTCCCCTTCTTGTGCTTCACTAATTAGACCTCGTGAGCTGCCCTACATGATCGAGGCACATATGTAATCCTTATGCTGTTGCTATGATGAGTTTGCTGGGATCCGATGGATTGTGAGATTATGTTCAGATTGTGTTTGAGTAATATATTTGATTTACCTCTTTTATATTTATGTTCGTAAGTAATTCTTGCATGTTCTCCGTTGCTATTTATTGCTTTGGCCGAGTAGTAGGTAGTGACTCCAAGAGGGAACGTCATGCTCGATTGTGGGTTCATGCCCCTCGATGACTAGCTTGAGTGATAGAAACATGAGTCTAGGGGATGTGCTGTTGCCACAAGGGGGAAAACAACGGTGCTTGTACTCGCGGGTGCAAGGATTGTTTACTTTACGCAAAGTTCTTTTAATGCAGTTGTCTGTTGCTTTGAGTTTACACTATGGGTGGGACTCGCAACTTAATACCAGCGAGATGTTCTGGATAGATATCTCAAGGTGGATGATTAGTAGTAGATGCAGATGGATTTTGGTCTACTTGCCTTGGCGTACCGCCCATGCTTTGAACCTCAACCTTTCTTGCAGCATAGTTAGCATTGGTTTGCGCACATAATTCTGTCAATTGCCCAGCTGTAATTTGTTTACCTCACATAGCTGTTTTATCGTCTTTTGGGAGAGAGACATCACTAGTGAACATCATGGGACCCCGGTCCATATTACCATCATTGATTACATCCGCTATTTACTTTACGCTTTTACTTACTATTTGCAGCAATACCTATCACTATTATCACTTGCGTTTGATCCTTTGTAAACGACAAGGCCGGAGGGATTGACAACCTCTCTGTACTCGTTGGGAGCAAAGTTATTTGTATCTGTGTGCAGGTCCACGTTGATTGCTAATATCTGGCGCCGTTAGCAGTTAACACCTTCTTGTTGAAATTGGGAGTCTCAGGGGAAACCGATCCTTGGTATCTTTGCCAAGGGAAAACATCCGCTACACTGCATCTCTAACCTTCCACTTGGGGTAACCAACGAGGGGCGAGAAGCCATCAGAAACCTAGATCGGAAGTTCCGCCGCCGCAAGCCTCTGTAGCCACGAGAAGTCAATCTAGGCCCTCTCCGGCACCCTGCCGGAGGGGGCCATCATCACCGGTGGCCATGGAGGAGTATCCCGGAGGGGCCATCATCACCATGAAGGCCAAGGACCAGAGGGTGGAGGCCATGGAGGAGGAAGCACAAGGGGAGAACCTCTCCTCCTCTCTTCCGGTGGCGCCAGAGTGCCATCGGGAGGGGAATCATCGCCACGGTGATTGTCTTCATCAACATCACCATCCTCATCTCTTTTACGCGGTCCACTCTCCCGCACCCCGCTGTAATCCCTACTTGGACATGGTGCTTTATGCCACATATTATGATCCAATGATGTGTTGCCATCCTATGATGTTTTGAGTAGATATCTTTTGTCTTTGAGTTGATTGATGATCTAGATTGGTATGAGTTGTATGTTTTACTTTTGTGTTGTCCTATGGTGCCCTCCGTGTCGCGCAAGCGTGAGGGATTCCCGTTGTAGGGTGTTGCAATACGTTCATGATTCGCTTATAGTGGGTTGGTGAGTGACTGAAACACAAACCCGAGTAAGAGGGATTGTTGTGTATGGGAATAGAGGACTTGATGCTTTAATGCTATGGTTGGGTTTTACCTTAATGATCTTTAGTAGTTGCGGATGCTTGCTAGAGTTCCAATCATAAGTGCATATGATCCAAGTAGAGAAAGTATGTTAGCTTATGCCTCTCCCTCATATGAAACTGCAATAGTGATTACCGGTCTTGTTAACAATTGCCTAGGACAATTCCGCACACCGATCCACCATTATTCCACACTCGCTATTTATAATATTTAGTAATATATTCTAACTTTATGATGATAGCACCTACTTTTATATTTTAGCTCTCCGATATCATGCAAAGTTATCCTCTTCATACCCAAAACGTAGTTTTATTTCTCGTTGCTAGTTGGAAGCAAACGTTTGATGTATGTAAAGTCGTATCAGTGGCAGATAGGGCTTGAGAGAATATTGATCTTACCTTTAGCTCCTTGTGGGTTCGACACTCCATACTTATCACTTCCATCTTTGGAAATTGCTAAGATGATTCCCTGCACTTGGGGATTATCAACCCTCAGCCACGAGGGTGAACTACTCCTTCCCCGTCATGGAGAGCGTCGGGATGATGAAGATGGCCACCGGTGATGATTCCCCCCTCCGGCAGGGTGCCGGAACATTGTCCTGATTGGTTTTTGGTGGCTACAGAGGCTTGCGGCAGCGGAACTCCCAGTCTAGGTTTCTTTTTGAGGGTTTCTGTATTTATAGGAATTTTTGGCGTCGGTCTTACGTCACGGGGGTCTCCGAGTCATCCACGAGGCAGGGGGCGCGCCCAGGGGGGTAGGGCGCGCCCTCCACCCTCATGGATGGCTCGAGACTCTTCTGGCCCAACTCTTTTACTTCGGGGGCTTCTTTTGGTCCATAAAAAATCCACAAAAATTAGCAGGTCAATTGGACTCCGTTTGGTATTCCTTTTCTGTAAAACTCCAAAACAAGGAAAAACAGAAACTGGCACTGGGCTCTAGGTTAATAGGTTAGTCCCAAAAATCATATAAAATAGCATATAAATGCATATAAAACATCCTAGATGGATAATATAATAGCATGGAACAATCAAAAACTATAGATACGTTGGAGACGTATCAAGCATCCCCAAGCTTAATTCCCGCTCGTCCTCGAGTAGGTAAATGATAAAAACAGAATTTTTGATATTGGATGCTACCTAACATAATTATCAATGTAATTTTCTTTATTGTGGCATGAATGTTCAGATCCGAAAGATTCAAGACAAAAGTTTAATATTGACATAAAAACAATAATAGTTCAAGCATACTAACAAAGCAATCATGTCTTCTCAAAATAACATGGCTAAAGAAAGCTATCCCTACAGAATCATATAGTCTGGTTGTGCTCTATCTTCATCACACAAAATATTTAAATCATGCACAACCCCGATGACAAGTCAAGCAATTGTTTCATACTTTTGATGTTCTCAAACTTTTTCAATCTTCACGCAATACATGAGTGTGAGCCATGGACATAGCACTATAGGTGGAATAGAATGGTGGTTGTGGAGAAGACAAAAAGGAGGAAGATAGTCTCACATCAACTAGGCGTATCAACAGGCTATGAAGATGCCCATCAATAGATATCAATGTGAGTGAGTAGGGATTGCCATGCAACGGATGCACTAGAGCTATAAGTTTATGAAAGCTCAACAAAATAAACTAAGTGGGTGTGCATCCAACTTGCTTGCTCACGAAGACCTAGGGCACTTTGAGGAAGCCCATCATTGCAATATACACGCCAAGTTCTATAACGAAAATTCCCAGTAGTATACGGAAGTGACAAAATAAGAGACTCTCTATCATGAAGATCATGGTGCTACTTTTAAGCACAAGTGTGGAAAAAGTATAGTAGCATTGTCCCTTCTCTCTTTTTCTCTCTTTTTTTGGCTTCTTTGGCCTCCCCTTTTAATTTTTTTTATATCCTCACATGGGACAATGCTCTAATAATGATGATCATCACACTTTTATTTTCTTACAACTCAAGAATTACAACTCAATACTTATAACATAATATGACTCTATATGAATGCCCCCGGCGGTGTACCGGGATGTGCAATGAATCAAGAGTGACATGTATGAAAAAATTATGGATGGTGGCTTTGCCACGAACACGATGTCAACTACATGATCATGCAAGGCAATATGACAATGATGGAGCGTGTCATAATAAACGGAAGGGTGGAAAGTTGCATGGCAATATATCTCGGAATGGCTATGGAAATGCCATAATAGGTAGGTATGGTGGCTGTTTTGAGGAAGGTAAATGGTGGGTTTATGGTACCGGCAGAAGTTGCGCGGTACTAGAGAGGCTAGCAATGGTGGAAGGGTGAGAGTGCATATAATCCATGGACTCAACATTAGTCATAAAGAACTCACATAGTTATTGCAAAAATCTATTAGTTATCGAAACGAAGTACTATGCGCATGATCCTAGGGGGGGTGGATTGGTAGGAAAAGACCGTCGCTCGTCCCCGACCGCCACTCATAAGAAAGACAAGCAATAAATACATCATGCTCCAACTTCATCACATAACGGTTCAGCATACGTGCATGCTACGGGAATCACAAACATTAACACAAGTATGTCTCAAATTCACAACTACTCCACTAGCATGACTCTAATATCACCATCTTCGTATCTCACAACAATCATAAAGAATCAAATTTCTCATAGTATTCAATGCACTTTATATGAAAAAATTTATTATATCCCTCTTAGATGCCTATCATATTAGGACTAAATTCATAACCTAAGCAAATTACCAGGTTGTTTAAGACTCTCAAAATAATATAAGTGAATCTTGAGAGTTCATCAATTTCTTCAAAATAAAACCACCATCATGCTCTAAAAAGATATAAGTGAAGCACTAGAGCAAATGACAAACTACTCCAAAAGATATACGTGAAGATCAATGAATAGTCAAATAATTATGCAACTATGTGAATACTCTTTAACATTTAAGAATTTCAGATCTTGTTATTTTATTCAAAAAGCACGTAAAACAAAAGAAAATAAAATGATGCTCCAAGCAAAACACATATCATGTGGTGAATAAAAATATAGCTCCAAGTAAGGTTACCGATGAACGAAGACGAAAGAGGGGATGCCTTCCAGGGCATCCCCAAGCTTAGGCTCTTGGTTGTCCTTGAATATTACCTTGGGGTGCCTTGGGCATCCCCAAGCTTAGGCTCTTGCCACTCCTTATTCCATAGTCCATCGAATCTTTACCCAAAACTTGAAAACTTCACAACACAAAACTCAACAGAAAACTCGTAAGCTCCGTTAGTATAAGGAAATAAAATCACCACTTTTGTTACTATTGTGAAATCATTCTTTATTTATATTGGTGTAATATCTACTTTATTCCAACTTCTCTATGGTTCATACCCTCCGATACTACTCATAGATTCATCAAAATAAGCAAACAACACATAGAAAACAGAATCTGTCAAAAACAGAACAGTCTGTAGTAATCTGTAACTCTCGAATACTTCTGTAACTCCAAAAATTCTAAATAAATTGGTGGACATGAATATTTTTTCTATTAATCTTCTGCAAAAAAGAATCAACTTAAAAGCACTCTTCTGTAAAAAAATGACAGCTAATCTCGTGAGCGCAAAGTTTCTGTTTTTTACAGCAAGATCACATTAACTTTGACCCAAGTCTTCCCAAAGGTTCTACTTGGCACTTTATTGAAACAAAAGCTATAAAACATGATTGCTACAGTAGCTTAATCATGTGTACACATAAAAACTGTAGGGGTAAATATTGTTGTCTCCCAACAAGCGCTTTTCTTTAATGCCTTTCTAGCTAGGCATGATGATTTCAATGATGCTCACATAAAAGACAAGATTTGAAATATAAAGAGAGCATCATGAAGAATATAACTAGAACATTTAAGTCTAACCCACTTCCTATGCATAGGGATTTTGTGAGCAAACACTTATGGGAACGATAATTAACTAGCATAGGAAGGCAAAGCGAGCATAACTTCACGATTTTAAGCACATAGAGAGGAAACTTGATATTATTGGAACTCCTACAAGCATATATTCCCCCCTCATAATAATTTTCAGTAGCATCATGAATGAATTCAACATATAACCATCACATAAAGCATTATTTTCATGATCCCCAAGCATATAAATTTTATTACTCTCCACATAAGCAAATTTCTTCTCATGAATAGTAGTGGGAGCAAACTCAACAAAATAACTATCATGTGAGGCATAATCCAATTGAAAATTAAAATCATGATGACAAGTTTAATGGTCATCATTATTCTTTATATCATACATGTCATCAAAATAATCATCATAGATAGCAACTTTGTTTTCATAATCAATTAGAACCTCTTCCGAAATAGTGGATTCGTCACTAAATAAAGTCATGACCTCTCCAAATCCACTTTCATCAATATAATCATCATAAATAGGAGGTATGCTTTCATCATAATAAATATTCTCATCAAACAAAGCATCCCCAAGCTTGTGGCTTTGCATATCATTAGCATCATCGATATTCAAAGAATTCATACTAACAATATTGCAATCATGCTCATCATTCAAATATTTAGTGTCAAACATTTTAATGCATTCTTCTTCTAACACTTGAGCACAATTTTCCTTTCCATCATTTTCACGAAAGACATTAAAAAGATGAAGCATATGGGGCACTCTCAATTCCATTTTTTAGTTTTTTTTATAAACTAAACTAGTGATAAAACAAGAAACTAAAAGATTTGATTGCAAGATCTAAAGATATAGCTTCAAGCACTCACCTCCCCAGCAACGGCGCCAGAAAAGAGCTTGATGTCTACTACACAACCTTCTTCATGTAGACGTTGTTGGGCCTCCAAGTGCAGAGGTTTGTAGGACAGTAGCAAATTTCCCTCAAGTGGATGACCTAAAGTTTATCAATCCGTGGGAGACGTAGGATGAAGATGGTCACTCTCAAACAACCCTGCAACCAAATAACAAAGAGTCTCTTGTGTCCCCAACACACCCAATACAATGGTAAATTATATAGGTGCACTAGTTCGGCGAAGAGATGGTGATACAAGTGCAATATGGAATAAATCCATTGTCCTCGTCGAGCAACCCGGTTTTATTTCTTCAACTCCTTAATTTCTGCATCTGTGTGTTGAAGAATTTGTCTCCCTCCTCTTGAAGACTTTCGCAATTTCATCATCTTGCATTGCACTCTGTTTACCTTCAGTCTTACTGTAATTAGCTCATTCATCTTTGTGTTGTATGTTTACATGTTATGCTACTCTTCATGCATGTTCTATTTTGTCATGATGACTTTGCAATTAGTCTGATTTGCATGCTTAGTGTAGTGACTCCTCTTTTGAGTCATTCATCGCACTGTTATTCTTTAGAAAACTCGCTTATTTGAAGAATCTGTTAAAATCGTGCATTCACCCCCCCCCCCCCACTCTCTCCGGTCGATAACCTGCACGTTCACAAGTGTCCGTGGCAGCGCTCCATATGCATTATGAAGGTTCTCAGGTGATGCGTAAACTTTGAGTCCCTATTGATCATCATGAGACCTACTCGTTGGTAGGACATCTTTTTTTTCTAATCTCTATACCATCCCATGTGAGGTGGGAATCACTTGAAATTTTCTTCACCTCACATGCAACTATCATGGATGCTGAGAGGTCTGATATGAAAGGCACTTCATACATTATGACGATCCGGAGGCCACGACTCTGCTAGGGTGCACTTTTTGTTCAAAATCGTCATACTCAGAATTATTATGTCAATTTGGTCAAAACATGACAACTTTCCTAGAGTTGCTCTAATGCAACCTGTTTCACTACAAATTATTTTGGCGAGTGATAGGCGCCGGTGCGCCGGCCAAAATTTTGGCCGGTCGCACCGCGTACATACGGTTCGTCCGGTATTAGCCGCACGATACCTTCCTCCCCACATGTTTCGTTATTAAAAAAGCATATTGTGTGTTCATCCCGAGCAGTCGTCGTGATCTCCACCAGAAGCCAGCCAGCCCGCCGACCATCCATGTCGCTGCCGGCGGTCGGCCTCGTCGCCGCCTGGACGTCCTCCCAGCCGCTGGCTCCTCTCCGGCATCACGTCGTTTGTTACCCAGCATGGCCCGCCCCCGGTTGTCGTGGCTCTCGCCGGCTCCGCCGCATGCAGCTCCTGCCGGCGAAGGTCGCAGCTCCGACGAAGGAGTGCCGCCATTGCATCAATTGTGAGGTGTCGGTTCCGGCTTTATGACGTCGGGTTGAAGCTTTTCATGTCAACGATTGCTACTTTTTTGCTGTGTACTCGCATTGAAGCTTTCTATAAAGCTGGTTGAAGCTTTCTATAAAAACGGTTGAAGCTCTTCAGTTTAACGGTTGAAGATTTCCAAAATGATGGTTGTAGATTTTTTATTTATTTCGTAGTGGTCGTATGAAACTTCTCTATTCCGCCGTTTGAAGCTCTTTCGAATATGGTTTGAAGCTTTCACATGAACTATCGAAGCTTTTTTCAGTCCATAGTGTCTTGTTCAAGCTTTATATACCCACTGGTTGAAGCTTTCGAATCGTACGGTTGTAGCTTTTGTGATGGCTAGTCGTAGCTTTTGTGATTGCCAGTTGCAGCAAAAACAGATTCCGGTTCCAGCTCACGTCGGTACTTCGAGCAAAACTTTTGTCCGCCGCCCTCCGAGGTTGCAGCATCTCTTTTACACGGTCGTAGCACTGACTCTGTTGGTTCTAGCAAATCTCACTTCACAAAAATCCGCCGCCTTTTGTTTCCAGCTTTTTTATTCGTCGGTTCCAGCTTTTTATTGCGTGGGTTGCAGCGTTTTTCTCAGCCAGATGCAACACATTGTAGCAAACTAGAACTTACTGTGGCTGGAGGTAGAAGAAAGGTAACAAATAAGGTAGGCAAGAGATAACTAAAGGGAGAAAAAAAGAGCAATCCAATTTTTAACCAAATACTACAAGGACCTGAGTGTAGCAAGCATGAGTAACACTGACCCTGGGGCAGCTACGCAGGTTCAGAATATGGATATGGACCCATGCGGGAGTCAGGCTCTGTCCACAAGAATTAAAGGGAAACAGCCGATGATCCTAGGAATTAATACTGCCATGACTGTTAACTCAAGAATGAGCAGAAGCAATGGACCTACTCATGCTATACTGACGGAAAGTGCTAAGGAGACTGAGGCGTGGCTACCGCCAGAAATCGGGACCTGGAAAATGAACAGCGATGCATCATTCTTAAATGGTTCTGGAGAGACCTTTGCTGGTATTGTTGTCAGAGATGGGAATAAACGCGTCGCTCTATCCATCTGTAAAAAACTGACCCCGTGTAGCTCGGCCGAGGAAGCTGAAATGGCTGCCATTCTCTATGGTTTAGCTGAACTAAGGAAACGCTACTGGGGGAAGTTATGTATTGAGACTGACTGTGCAAATGTTGCTACATTGTTGAAGAGCAAAGAAGCAAATCTCTCCACACTGTTCCCTTTGATTGTTGACGCAAGACACCTTATGCAGAGCTTCGAAATGGTTTCGATTAGCAACGTCAAACGGGGCAGGAATAAGATGGCACATGAACTGGCCGCCTGGGCGAGAAGATTAGGGGATATGATTTGTGTGGCAGATGTTCCACAGGACCTAAGAGCAATTCTAGCAAAAAATTGTAACCCAGCCGTTGAGGCGATGTAAAATGGCTTTATGCCTTTTTCTCAAAAAAAAAAGAGCAGTCGCGCGGGCCCATAGCATGAGACGTGGGGGGAGCAGTTTGCTAAGATTGCGCTAGTGTGGCACGAAAAGCTAGCGTGGTGTGCGTGTAGTGCGCGTGAGCGAACGCGGCCAGCCGAAAGTTGCGCCGGCGCGCCATATATAAACGTTTCTCAATTATCTTTAAGATAAAGCAAAGCTCTATAACTTGACAAATTATTTTTAGGGTAAAGCAAAGCTTTATAACTTGACGGTGCTCGGGTAAATCATCCGAGACATAAACAGCAACTTGGACCGGCACAATAGAGTTTCACTCAGTACATTCGTTCGGTAAACAAAGACGGCCTAATTTGGCTGTTTCGCTACAAATTGCGACCGCGTGCAGGCGGTGCACCGGTCAACTAGAAGGGCGTATGCATGCAGGAACACCCCGTGTCGGTCGCCCTTGCCCAGGCTGTCCACCGAACCCAACCGCAACCGACACCGCCACGTGAAATCGCCAACAGGACATCCCCGGGCCCGGCGAATGAAGGCGATCATCCATCATCATCCACCATGTTATTACCTGGCCGAGACGCGCGGCCGGCGGCCGTGGCCCGTGGAGCGGAGTCCATCCCCGTCGCATTTGCAAGCCGTGGGCCCGCCGGAGATAGCGGTAGCTGGTCCCGTACCGCGCTGGGGAGAAGAGAAGAGCCTTGATTGCCGCGCGGCGAGGGCACGGCCCGTCCGTCCGTCCGACCGAACCCAAGAGTTGCTGGCATTCGCCAGCTCGACGTGCGTGCCCGCGCTCCTAACACGTGCCGCACCGCACACACCGGCCAGATTCACGCCGACGGAGGAACGGGGACCGAAGAGCGCGGCGTCCTCCGCCGTTCGGCGTGTTCCAGACTGGAAAAGGCGCGTGCCGAGCTGGGCGGCGGCGGCGGCGACGACGACGGATGGCGCGCTCCAGAGCGAGCCCACGGCGGAAAACCAGCGCCGCGAGCGCAGCCGCCAAGGCCGTCGACGTCGTTGCCGCCTGACTAAAAACGAAGGCAGCAACTGCGAACCACGAATCAAATCTTCTACGAACGCCAAACTAGAAAATCCGACAGGTGACAAACAGGGGGAAAGATCAACTCGATCAATTAATCACTCTGGTAGAAAAAGCATGCGAAATTACAGGGCAACACAAACACCGCCAACACCAGCAGTGCCATCAGATATCCAGATCAGTAGCCTCACCAGTCACTACTCCGAAAACGGCACAGAAAAATTACCCGAAACGAAGAAAGAATCAGGGATCAACAGAAACCGCACTCCACTAATCAACCAAGCAAGCGGCTATCAACTTTCGCTCAAAGCTATCTATATAACCAAGTAAGAAGTAACTATGCAACCTAGCTTAGCTTAGCTAGCTACCTCTGCATGCTAAACACAATGGGACTCTTTTTATCTCCACGCCCTGCCCTCACGGCGCCTGGGCGGCGGTCTCCTCGGGCGGCGTCGCCGGCCCCGAGTACGAGTTCCGGATCTCGGCGATCCTTCTGATCACCTCGTCCATCTTCGGCCGCTGGTCCGGCGCGACGGCGACGCATGCCATGGCGACCTGGAGCAGCTGGACCATCTCGTCCTCGATGTTGGGGTGCCGGAGCAGGTCCACGTCGAAGACCTCCGCCGTCCACTCCTCCCGGACCACGGACTGCACCCACCGCGGCAGGTGCTCGACGGAGTCCTCGCGCCCGGGGGACCTCAGGGGGGCCTTCCCGGTCAGCATTTCCAGGAGCAGGACGCCGAAGCTGTAGACATCCGACTTCTGGGTCGGCTTCTTGGTCTCCAGGACCTCCGGCGCACGGTACCCGATGAGCCGGGCGGGGGCGGGCAGAGTGGTCATGAGCTGCGCCAGGCCGAACTCTGAGACACAGCCATCGAGGTTCTGTGACAGAAGGATGTTCGACGACTTGAGGTTGCCGTGGATGAACTTCCCGCTTCCCTCGGCGTGAAGATGAGCGAGTCCACGAGCCACGCCGAGAGATATCTTTACTCTCGTCTCCCAGTCCAGTGCAGCTCTTCCAGTGGCTTTGTTCCCTGAAAACCAATCGCAGCAAATGTCATTCGTTTCAACAGTCAACAGACACCATGGACACTAAATCTTATCAACCAGGATTTCTGCCGCTGGCATAAGCTACTGTGGGTGAAAGTAGACTATTAAATGATTTAAATCTCAGTTGAGTTCAGTGCCACAGTGAACACTAACTAGGAGAAACAGGAGGAAGTTCTAATCCACAATCTGACTGCAGTCTGCAAATGCTTAACAACAATGGTAAAGGCAAAATAAATTCATATATCTAGAAGGTTAATGGCTATCAGTTTATTTACAGAAATTGGAGGATTCATCTTAAGAGAGAGTGACCAGAATTATAACAGAAATTTTAGAGAAAAGGAAAAAGCACAAGGATTCAGCATACTAACTAGCATTATGCCACCCCCCACTAATAGCATTCCAAATCGCTGTGTGACTTTCGAAGTGTATACAGTATGAATTCCAACCAAGTTTTGGAAATGCTTGTAGCCCACTAGTACCAACAGATAAGTATGAGTTACCAATCCTTGCTTCATTGCGGAGAAACATTTTGAATAGGCTAGGACCACTAGAAGTTCATAAGCACTAATAGGCAACTGATTTCAAATAAAACAGGTGAAACAAAGAACATACCATGCAAAACAGCAGCAAGGCTGCCAGCTGGGACGTAGTCATACACCAGTAGCTTCTCATCTTTGGAGTAATAATAAGCACGCAGCGGAACAATATTCTGATGCTGGCCAATCCTGCCAACTATCTCCATCTGCTGTTCAAAGTCTTTCTTCCCCACCACCATCTCCTTTAATCTCTTGACCACAACTGTGGTGCTATCCTCAAGAACAGCCTTGTAGGTAGTTCCAAAGCTTCCTTTTCCAAGTACTTCAGCCGAGGCTCTCAGCAAATCCTCCAGGTCAAAGTTATACGAAGAACCCTCGAAGAAAACCAGTTTATTTCTCTCTGCTTCCTGAACACTACTGCTGTAATCTTCCTTAGGGGTGTCTGCCCTTCCACCTGCAACAGCTTTTCCTTTGGATGACGAAGCTGCGGTTGGTTCTGCGCGTTTCTTTCTCTTGCAAATGCATATACAGAGTACAAGAATCAAGAGAAGCAACAATACCCCTCCTGCAGCAGCAATTGCAATTAGAACCCCTGTCCTGATCCTTCTCCAGAAGCTCTTCTTGGGTTTGCTGGGCACTGATGGTGGTGGTGTAGGTGAAGGAGAAGGCGCAGTTCCAGGACATGGTTCCAATGGTAACCCACACAGGAAAGCGTTCCCAAAGAAGGAACTGGCTGGGAATTTCTGCAAGGAAGGTGGTATTGGACCACTGAGGTTGTTGTTGCTCATATTCAAATGCCTCAATTTGGGGAGACGCAAGTCAGGGATGGGTCCAGAAAGAGAGTTGTTCTGGAGAAGGATTGCAGTAAGTCCTGTGAGATTCTGTACTCTCAATGGGATTTCCCCATCAAAAGTGTTGTAGGACAGATCTAGGAATGTTAGGCTGGATGAAAGTGTAGTTGGTATGATTCCAGACAGATTATTGTGCTGCAGGTAGAGGGAATGAAGAGAAGGAATAGATCCTACATCAGGAGGGAGGTCAACAGTAAGGCGATTAGACCTGAGGCTCAACACCTCCAGGGCATCAAGCTTGCCAAGCGTATCCGAGGGTATTGGGCCAAAGAGTCCTACTGCAGGTAACCGTAGTGTGTGTACACGGCTATTGTCCGGTGTGCATGTCACTCCAACCCAAGAAGTGCAGACAGGTGTTGTGGAGCTCCAGTTGAGCTTCCTGCCATGGGGCAGGGATGCAGCAAATGCAAGAAGAGCCTGCTTGTCCGAGTTGAGATCGGCACTTTCAGCATACAGGATGCATGCAAAGAGAACAGCAGCAGACAGAGATGCTGCTAGTGTAAGATGCTGCATTGTTCGGACTTGCTGGAAGCCAATAGATTTCAACTCTGTACTCCAAGCTTTCTCATCAGCTCTTCACTCTTCTAGCATGAGAGAAAAAGAAAAGGTAAGTGAAAGTGGCCGACAAAACATCGAGGCAATAATAGATAGTACATGTAAAAGGAAGGTCCCAAAAAAGTGGTGAACCAAGGAATTCAGAATATAGAACATGAGGCATAAACTTTGCACCTAAATATACTTTTGGCACTAACTGCCTGAGAATTAGAAAATATGCTCAAGAGATATACAAAAATAGAAGCATGGAAGGACTAATAGTGGATTTTTTTCCCCCTACTCTATCATAACGAGTTGTAGAAAACAATCTACCATGGTAGCTTGTTTTCAGAAGAACTTGGAGCTCAATAAGTGAGATACTCAAATGTTCTCTTCGATTAACAGTATATGGGTTGCATACTGGCATCTGCACGTTCATGGCTTTAAAATCAATATCCCATTTTAGATCATCCAAAGACAGGTTCATCGGCCAGATAACAAATAGTATACATATACAGGGCTTTGACAGGCCAAACTTGCATACCGACTGTCAAATAAGCAATAGTATACCTCGTCCAACACGATATTGTTCTTGAGGGTTCTGGGGCAGCATTTAAGAACTCTCCTTTTTGTACCTATCTTAGCTATCATTAGGCATAACCAGAAATTGTCCACTTTGCAGTGCAACTGGAATTGCAACAATCAGAACAGAAGCTGGTGCAATCGCATACTTCGGTAATACAATAAGCCGACAGAATGATGCAGGAGAGAAATGCTTCCATGGTGAGGCATTCTATGCAAGACACCTCATATTTGCCAACTACTACATAGTAGGCTCCCCTCTCATACGCTCCATTTGTCTCTTCCTCTAGTCTCCTCAGACTCTAAGCCATAAGACCCACCATCAAGCTGACTGCTCTGGTGGTTCTTATTGGTTCTCAAATTTCAACGGGGGGCAGTTGAGATAATGTGCATGTGACAACAGCATACTGCCCGGCTCATATCACTCATGAGCCTCCTTTTTATAAAGCACAACCCATATTACGCACATTAGCTTAGGACTAGCTAACCATCATTTAAAAAACAGTGGACAAATGATGCCAAGAACTTGTTTCAACGAGGCACCCAGAGGAAACTTTGCCAGATTCCCTTTTTGTGGAGATAGGTAATCCCCTTGAGTGCACCACAGCACACTACCACCAGTACCAGCGTACTCACCTAACCTTACATGATTCACACCTGAATTCATGTTACCGTTGTGTTCTCAATTACTACTAGATGCTTAATAAAGTGACAGCACAGGTACTAAAAGGCAGGACTTAGAGCTAGAGGTAAAGCTCTTCTATGGATGAGAGAAAGCGAGAAACGAAAGGAGACGAAGAAAAGTTGGGGCTTCTAATCTTTTTGGAGGGAAGGTGGGGGCTGGCCGGCTGGGATAAATCAATGCAAGTGTTCATGGCTGCATGGGCTACCGACGCTGGCACGGCCTACACGCATCATACCCCTGACTGTGGACCGAGTAGAGTGCATACAGTCGATAATTTTCTGTAGACAGAATTACAGCACTAGAGATTTGCCAGTATGTTGAAAAGAAAGAAATTCACCAACTCGGCAACTCATCATCTAGAGAAGGAATTACTACCCAACTCTTTGGCATTAAAGAAACAAAAATAAAGCTTAACTAGCGACAACAGACCACTTATCAAGCGCAGACCAAACAACGGCCAACGAACTGCATTGCGCTAATCGATTCCGCTCCTAAAACCCGGGGGGAGGGGGGGCGAATCGGGCCGAGGTTCCAATCTCGGCAGGAGAGGTTTGGAGGCATCCGAAGGCGTCGCTCGCTGTATCCAAGAAAACACGACGGAGAAACGGAAGGGGCCACGCGAGGAGAGAGAGAGAGAGGAGGGAAGGCCGCAAACCTCTCTTGGCAGGCGGAAATCGGGAGACGACGGAGCGCGTCCGTCCCTCCCTCCCTCGCGCCGACCGCCGCAAGATCCAGCCGTCCTTCTCCAACCAGAAGTCACGCGCCGATCGAGAGCCGCGGCCGGGAGGAGGAGGACGAGGAGTCGGCCCGATCTGCGCCGGAAGCGGCCGGCATTGCGCGGAGGCGGCGCGGGGAGCAGGAGCGCCGGACCGCCGGCCGCCTTGGAGTCCGGCTCCGCGCTCGCTGGAGAGTGGAGGAGAGCGTGGCGATCTCGCTGCGCGCCCGCGACTGAGCTGTGTACTGTCTGTGTGTGTGTGCGGGTGGAGAGTGTCGGGCTACATGTGTGTGTGGGGATGACGGACGCGGTAGCGGTGGCGCCCGCTGTGCCTGTGCTGTGCGGCACTGCGGGTCGGTGGAAACTGCGTGTGCAAATTTGGCGTGCATTTAAGAGAAGCGTCAGTTACTGGGAGTAAAATTAATTCTTGGGGTTTGTTAGAGTGACGGGTTTGCCCCTGAGGGAGGGTTTGACAGACAGGGAAAATATCAGACATCTAAAGTATGCCTGGTGCCTGCAAGGCATGTGTGTAAGCTCATATGGTTTTCCAGCCTTCTTGCATTTTCTTTCTTGCAAAACAAGAAAATGTTGACCGTAATGTTGGTAAAAGAATTATTTTAGAATAGGTCAAAAAAACATCCTGGATGCCCATTTTAATTTTATCTTGCGGGCATGCCCATTTTCTTTACACCAAACTCTGGGCCAACATATTCAAATTCACCGGAGGTTACTCGACTCGTTCCGAAGTTTTACTGGACATAGGTATATATACCCGAAATACGGGCACGAAAGTCACATCAGTGAGCACAGGCGGTCACGTTGTATGCTTTTTTTTTTTTGAACTTTCAATCTATTCATCTTCAATTCTGGCAGTACAACGAACACCAGAAATAAAAATTACATCCAGATCCGTAGACCACCTAGCGACGACTACAAGCACTGAAGCGAGCCGAAGGCGCGCCGCCGCCATCGCCCCTTCATCGCTGGATTCGGGCACAACTTGTTGTAGTAGACTGTCGGGAAGTCGTCGTGCTAAGACCCTATAAGACCAGCACCCTAGAACAGCAACCGCCGTCGATGAAGAATAATGTAGATCGAAAGGATCCAAATTGAAGACACGCGAACGTAGACGGACAACGATGAGATCCGGGCAGATCCACCAAAGATAGATCTGCCAGAGACACAACTCCACACGCCCACCAACGATACTAGACGCACCGCCGGAACGGGGGCTAGGCGGGGAGACCTTTATTCCATCTTCAGGGAGCCGCCGCCGTCTCGCCTTCCTAAGCAGGACACAAACCCTAGCAAGATTGAAAAAAATAACACTAAAAACGGAGCACTCCAGCCGGCCTTTGCCAAGATCCACCGCGCCTCCATGGCCCTAGGGCCAACTAAGACGAGGCGAACCTGCGCCGACGCCGGCGAGAGGCACGAACCCTAACTTTCTCTCTTGGAGGAGAAGTATATCTGGTGTCTTGTTTCAAGGAGAAAGGAAAAAGGACGCCACGCCCATTAGAGTTTAGCACGGGTCACGATGTATGCTTTGGCTTCATATATCCTGCCTACTCCCCCGTTTTTGAAAGAGTATACTTTTAACTTTATTGAAAAGTCAATTTTTTATGTTTGACTGTATTTATATAATAATACATTAACATTTGTGACATGAAATTAGTAGCATTAGATTCATGATAAAATATATTTTCATAATATACCTATTTGGTTTCACCAGCATTAATATATTTTTGCACAAACTCAGTTAAATTTTTAAATAGTTTGACCCTCTAACAAAGTTGGAAGTACATTTTTTTAAGAACGGAGGGAGCACGTGGCCTATTGTTTGACCGATTGACTCCATGTATGTGCCAACAGGAAAATAGCAGAGTGAATTCATGTGAGGTCATTGAACTTGTCCTCGAAGTTCACTTTGATCACTGTAGTCTGTATTCAAGAGTAAATCAAGGGCGCATGGGCCACTTGCATGTGGTTCTTTTTTTGCTCCCAAAACTCTAGCCCCCTGTCCCCATCGTCCGTCGACAACCTCCCAAGTCGCATCCCCGTGATCAATCGATCAAACAGTATGCTGATGATTAAAGCGAATTTTGAGGACAAGCCGGTGGGCGGTCAAAGGATCAAACAGTACCACGTAGGCAAAACATGAGGCCAAACCGTACACGATGACCGTCGGTGACCGCTGATATGATTTTCGTGACCGTATTTCGGGTATTTCTAAATCCAGTGACCGAAGTTAAATTTGGGGACGGGTCCGGTGACCTAACGGTGCACCGACGTGTGCGCGGCAGCATGCCCAGTGTAGCCTTGCTTACGGCCTCCGGGCCACGGTTTGGAGATCGGGAGAGTGAGCGAGGGGAGGGGGGGACACCGCGGTACAGGGACAGGCCCGCCGTGCTGCACGGCCATCTCGCAGCGTTCCGGCCGGGCCGATACCGAGATCCAAACCCTGCGTACAGCTGCCCGGGAGGAGCCCTGAAGCCATGAGTTGGCATGGTGGCCTACTGGGCACCGAGCAGTGACGCCTGCTCTACCACAAATGTACACCGAGAGAGCAGACACGGAATATTAACTCCGTTCCACGCCTCCATCGTTTAATCCCGTTCAAATTCCCATTCAAAGTTTACAGAGCCCTGAGATAGTAGTAGGCCAGCAGCAGCACGAGCCGCATGGGCTTCTCCTGAATGCCTGCCTGCATTTACAGGCCTACAGGCGCTACAGCTAGCCGACTACTGGTAGTACTAGTGCTAGTACTCCTACGTAACAACAGCAGTTACTCCACGCTACACGTTCCACCATTGCTGGCACAGCTGGGAGTACGATCGACGCCAACCGGTACGCCATTCACGCGTACATAACTTACATACGTACAGGTCGGCTTCGTTTGACCGACCGGCGTAACGCGATCGGCGGCCTCGTTCCCACCCCACCGATGGATGGCCTACGGAGGGAGCACTGAGGGAGCAGTGCCTGCACGATCGCCGTGAGCCTTGGCCGGTGTTGTAGCGGTAGCAGCAGCATGCATTGATTGATTGATTCATGTTACAGGTAGTAGTTGTTGTGGTTGTGATCGTACCACGGTGGTTGGCGAATGTGAAAGCCGTGGAGGTGGTGGAGGAGACCGACGCGGACGCGGCACGAAAATATTCGTCGCTGACGTCTCTGTGACTGTGAGATCTCCGCCAGCGTTCAGAGGCCCAGCACAGCAGCGACTGGAATGGATGGCTGTCGAGGAGGTCCCATCTCGAATGGCGAACCGTAACAGTTCAGAGAATCTACACCAAAGATGTTCGGATAATTTGCTGCTGTACGCCGAGCTACCGTAGATTACAGGTCGTTTGGCCTACGATCCCCGGATTATTATGCCAACGAAGCGAGGGTTGTCTCCGTAGATTGGCATTGTGTCATTTTTTTTCTCTCCCCTAGAACATGGCTAGGAGAAGCCTAGGACCTAGAAAGCATAAAACTATTGTATTGACCATTGCAGCTTGCAAAGTATCGCTTTGCCACTAGGATGTGGCAAGATTGAAAAGGTAATGATCTCACCCTGTTATCGGGAGGCATCCTCGAGCACCTAGGAACAAAAAGAAGTAAAGAACACGAGTGCTTTGTGCCAAGTAAATAACACTGCACTATTATATTTATACTTGCCCTTGCCCAAATACAGACACTCCTCGAGCTTTTGAATCCACGCACCCGCCGCGATTTCTCGGTTTGTCACCCGGCGACAGGCTGACAATGGATGGGGTTTATGCATCTCCTGCCGCTTGTCATTGCAAAACTGGCTTACATAATCAATAGGCCAGCCAACCCCATACCTAGAATCGGATCACGGAGGCCCCAAACTGACAGCACGTCGGACAAGACCTACCCAGGCAAGGCAGCAAGCAGGTGGTAACATGGCCATGTGAGTATCTTAGTTTTTCAACAAAGTTAACAGCAAAAGACAGCCAAGTAAACTCCAACGAGAAGACCTCCTTGCGAAATGGAACTCCTTGGGCAGACAAAAGAAGGGTAAATTTAGGAAACTTTTTACTCATCAACAGTGATCGGACGTCAACATGGACATCATGGTTGACTCTGAAGCTTAAACGTGTGAGTGCAACACCACTGGATTCCTTCTACCTTGCAAGTCACTGTGAGAGACTAGGAACAAGGTGACGGTATTTTCGTGAGAAAACGTTTATATAAACATTAACAGGTAGTGTTCCCGCACTTGGAGCCTCCAATCTCCGGACACTAGATGTACATTGTAGAAAAACCCCGCAATCTTGCCATCTTCCAGCAGATACATGAAAAGATGGGGGAAATGGAAGACCAGACCGAATGAGATAACAACATACATACAACTCTGCGTGGGTGTGTCTGTGCATGAATCTATCAATAAAAAGGCCGTGAAGCAATAAAGATCTTCCTTCATCTAAAATGAGAAACATACAGCCTCGCAACTGCAAAGAACAAAACGAACCACCAGACCGACGAAACCTTTACAGATGATAACCATCACAGCGGACCAAACGGCTCTGGGAGCGGCTCGAACCCGTGATCGAACACGGGGCTCTGGTCCGACTTGTCGTCGACGCTGTGCAGCCAGTCCGTGTTCTTCGTGTCCTCCCTTAGTAGCATCTCCTCATACCTTGAGCTGCCATACATATCCAGTTCGCTCAGCGTCTCTTTAGTTCCCATGCTTTCTCTGTCCGGGGAGTCAGTTGAGCTCCCACCGTAGTGTGAAAGGGCTCCAATGGAATCGCCGGAGAAGTGCCCATTGATGCTGCCACTGTCGGTGTATGCGTCCTGCTCGCCATTTGAGGTGTGATGGCCAGGATCGGACATCCGAGCTGAACGGCCCTTGGGAGCAGAAGACCGGATGCTATGAGGAAATAGAGATGCACCCCGGATGCCACCCAGGTTATGTCGAATGTCCTGTCATAAATAAGGGCAATTCAGTTTCTTCTAAATAATACCCCCAAGTATTATACACTAGCTAGTAAACTGCATCAAATTAATACTGCACTAGGTTCTAGGCTATATTACAGCTCACAACCATCCTAAATTTCTTCTAGAGCATCCCTGTCATTAGTCTAGAGATGACTCCATGCAGTGAACACAATAATTTGTTGAAAGCATCACATAAGCGAAAAGAAAGGTTGTCAACTTCTAATGGCATTGCCGCAGATAATGTAAGTTTGAGGGCTGAACATACCATGTGCCTGATTGCCATGTCAAGTGACTTCCTTGATATTGTCCTGCCAAATCCATTTTCTTCACTTGTGGCAGACCGAGAGGGTCTAGCAGGCTGACTGTCCATAGCAGATCTCTCAGTTTGTCGATTCTGGTGTCCATTGGTACGAGAAGGTGTCTTGGATGGTCCATCAGAAAACTTATTTCGAGTAATAGCAGGCACAGATATCTTCTTCACAGGAGCTGAGGTAACTGGTTCAGCATTCAGGGTTGACCTGGTTCCCAAACCAATTCCTGGCCGTGCTCTACCAGCAGAGAGTGGCCTTTCTGGTAGCTTTGTCCTTAGGTTAGGAGGAGTATCACTTGGAAAATCTGGAATATCTAGTGGCCTAACTGGAGCTCGCGGACGTGTACTTGGGGAACTTGGACGGGATGATGGTGCTGATGAAGGTGCTGACATTCGACCACGGCTGGCTGCCGACCGTCCACTAGATGTTAAGTTATTGCTACCAGAAATCCTCCCAACTGAAGGTGAGCGAGCTATGGATGGAGCTGATGGACGCATGACAGGCTGGCGTGTAGGTGTAGATGACCGAGAGCTAGAACGGGTCACTGAAGCTGTACTTGAGGAAGAGCTGGTACGAACAATTGCAGGAATTCTACCAGAGGATGAACTGGGACGACTCACTGAAGGAGCCGTGCTTGATGATGAGCTGGAAACGCTTCGGGATCGAGAGGTTGGAGTTGATGACCTTGAGTTCTGCGCAGATGTACTCTTCACAGAGGTTGAGTTGGCCATGGAGCCGGAACCATAAGGACAGTTTTTGACTGGAGTAGATGGACGAGTTTTGACCGGGGTAGGTGGACGGGTTTTGACCGGAGTAGATGATCGTGCTGCCACTGGACCTGATGGCTTTGAAGAGGGAAGAGTGCTAGTCCTCTTGGTCGGGGTAGTAGGTCTCGAACTGACAGAAGAAATGCTTGGAGTGAGCACTGATGACCTATTGGAAGGTCGGGACATGCTTCGCACTGGTCTATTGGGAGCTGCTGAATGCCCATTCTCTGTTTCATGAACAGAAAGCTGAAAAAAAAAACGTGATGCATTTATGTTAGTTTTGATCAGTACCATATAGCCAACTAAGAAATTATAGGTGTCAAGGAGAAGTTGTACAGATAAGTATGTTCCCATTGTACAGATAAGTATGTTCCCATGGTTGGTTAGATGAGAAATAGTGCAATACAATTATACCAAGTATGTGAATTACCCCATTCCGAACTACATTGGACTCGGTTGCCATAGATTGTACAAAAAAGAAAGGTTTAGCATATGAACATGAGAGCACATGTGTAACATTGCAAAACATTCCAAAATTACTTAACAGAAGTCCAATGGTACAGACAATCGACCAAACACCTGAATGCTATGTATTCTGTTGATCTTCATAGCATAGCCTAAATAAAAGAGCAAGAGGTTTGCCTATATTAACATTACTCCTTTTCACTTCCATAGAGAAAAAATTCTTTGCAACTTTATCAAGATATTATGGTCCATAAAAGTGAAATTTATACCTACAAAGCCTGAAATTAAGATGTGTTACAATATCCTATGAATTTCCCAGGATGTATAAAACTTTTCTTTCACCTTTATCTGCCTTTGTAAGATCAGCAATCAGTTAACACAAAAGCTTTGTGTGCCGAGGCTTAGCCATTAGAACACCAAAAAAGACTACAGCACGGCATGGGCAGCCAGAATAATCTCCCTGAGGCCTGACGCCCCGGCTTCTGCTACTGCCCATGCAGTAGCTTGTGAGCAGGCAGTGCACATCAGGGGGCACGTTGTGGTGCCTCCAGATCTCCCAAATAGTGAACTGGATGAGGGATGAAGTGCCCTTGCGCAACGCTGCCGGGATGGCATGGATGGCCAAAAACCATCAGTAAGTGAAGCTAGCCGCTGACTGTGGAGGCTTTTTCGACAAAAAAAAAAAGTGGAGACTGTGCAGGCTGGGCAGGAGATCAAATCCACACGAGAGTTGTCAGCCAAAAGGCCATAGAGAGACCGTGCATTTTTATTACAGTGAGATTGAAGTTGCAGCACCGTAAAAAAAAAGATTGCAGTTGCAGGTCAGAGGTAACAGGCCTGAACAACTATTCAATTTACATAAAATCCTTCAAAACATGATTTTACATTGTTGTCCACGGTATCATACTAAATAAAAGAACTTAGCAGAACCCTTGGGCTTGTAGCCTCATGCAAACCCCTTTTGAACTATGCCCAGTGAAGAAAAGCTAGAAAGGAAAACTAAACCCTTAGCAACAATACGCTGCAGTGAATAGCCACAGATGATATGGTGCATTCAGTAGGCAGGGTTTGAATGAATCTACTGATTTACTTCGACTATTAACTACTATAGGTTAGTTATAAGTATGGTACGTTGTTCATAAAACAACAACTTCAATTCAGGCATGCAGTATCAAAACGGGCACCAATGCCGCCTGCGTGCGTGTGTGACTATAGTTTTGCACAAACTAGTCGTGAGTCTTGAACCTATTGAGGTTTGAACTCTGGACCCAGTGCGTTCCTAGTTCTATCTGTACAACCCGTAACATGTGCATAGAGGGACATTGACAGGCATGTAACAGGCCAATAAAGCAAGATATACTTCCTTTAAACTACAAGTTAATAATGAAAGCTGAACCACCAGAATGCAAACAAATCTGAAGCAAATAGTACCAACCCTTGATGCTCTAGTGGTTGAGGACGATCTAGTGACAGCCCGTTTAGGCACATTTGATGGTGGAGCTTTCTCAGCAACCTCCGGTGCAGGAGCACGGGGTGTTCCCGGGGGAGTAAGAAGCCTGAGGAATGCATTCACATGTTATGTAAATCATAAAAGTTTTATCAATAAAAAGCCGAAGCACAAAACACTTGAGCATGAGAAGCATATATCTCATCCAACAGCAAAACACCACATATTTTGGCAAGCACTGCTCATGCGAATGACATCCAAATAAACTTGATCTTACACATTGATAGCCATTTAATTATCTCACCCCAGTATAAGATGTGGTACGGGTTTTATAGGTCACTACATAATTGCAACTGAAACACTGCAGTAATTATACACAAAATGACGAACTCAACCAGACTAAGATTGGAAATTTATCAGCTGTATTTATGGATCGCCAGTTGCTGCCGGGCCAACCTTCAGTTAATCCTACATGGCTTTGACAGTGCAATAACTCTGTGGCAGTGCAACTGGAGTATCATTACAGTATCCAATTTAGGATATCCTAAAGTTGGCAATGCTATCGGCCTGCCTAATTGCTCTGGCATTTATCTATTTTGCCTTTCCAAGATACTCCCATGTTTAGATGAGTAATAAAGTGATGCCCAGTACGTGTTATGTCCCATGCTTTGCTCTGCTAAGAAGGAGCCCACCGACCAACCATCCGGTTGCAGCTAATCCTAACAAAGCCAAACAGCTTCAGTTATTCGGTATCATGCAATCTTAACCAGAAACAATCACACCTGACACGACCAACAATACCCCACCATATGATTGGGGGCTTGGGGCAGTACCACAGATTCAAAAACGTCTGAAAACACAGCATCGCAGCCATTACACTAAGCTTGGACAGAGGATTCGCCGTCCGATTGCGAAGGGGGAAAAACATGAAATCGCACACATATAGAGCGAATCAGATCAATACGAAACGGGAGCAATGATTGGTCTAGTGCATCACCAGTCGTAGTCGTGCTTCCCGATCTCCGTGCCCAGCAGCTCCTCCATCTCTGAATCCCGCCTCAAGCTCCGAAAATCCCCAACCGAATCGACACCAGCACCTGCAAACAGAGGGGGTGGCAAAAAAAAATCACTCCTGAACTCAAACGCATGCCGCCGAAGACCGAGCTCGACAGCCGCGGTCACTTACACTGTCTCCGGCGATCCGGCGAGGCGGCCGGGGATCGCTCCGCCGCGCGGGATCCGGATCCCGCTCCCCTCACGCCGGCGGCGACGCTCCGAGAGAGCCGCGAGGAGCTCCTGCCACCTTGGCCTCTGCTTGCGGCGATGAGGTGTGCGAGACGTCGACCGCGACCGGGACGGGGGAGGGGAGGAAGAAGCGAGAGAGACGGGTGCGTGTGCTGTGCTCGTCGCGGTTAGTATTTTTTTCTCGTCCCCCCTCTTCGCCTGCGCTGTTTTGATTTCGCCTTCGTTTTTCGAATCGCTGGGCGGGTAAATGCCTGGGGCCTGGCCGTCACGAGATATATCGCTCGTGGGACCGGCGGGCGTCCGGGCCCAGTTGCCAGTGGGTGGCTGGGTGCGGGTGGGCGGGGGGCGGGGTGGAGAGGGTGAAAGGCGGGCGGTAAAAGTCTGGGAAAGTCGGCGGCGGGTTTGCTGGGATAGAGGCGACGTGTCGGGGTTATGGGGTCGCACGTCGGGGTCTCCTTGGCGCCGGGCCCATTTGTCAGTCGGTTACCGATGGCTGGAGGGGGCATCCTCGATAGTGTCGTGGGATGGTGGGGCCGGGTCTGGTCAAAATCGGAGCGTTGATTGTTGAGGTGGATCACTGGTCATAGTGGGGAGGGTGGTTCCATGACCTTTTCTTTTATCTTCGGATGTTTCCTAAATTTTGAATACTTACACATTTACTATGTGGTCAAATATGTACTCCTAAACTGTCAAAAAAAGTGTGTGCCGGTATTTAAATTCCTAACCAGCAAAATTGACTAGTACTCCACATGTTTAGTGTCTGGCCACAATCAAAGTCAAATATGAGCCTCAGATCCACATGTTGTGCTCACTGATTATCCAGGTCACGCTACACCTTCGGTCAACGACAGCACAGTGTGGTTTAGTTAAATCGAATGGTAAACTGTCAAACTAACAAGAAGCATTCAGGCCTTGAGGGGTCGAGGTCAATGCAGGGGTAGCATAGCAGATGAGCCACCCAAAAAAAAACATAGCAAATGAGTACGTGCAACATGGATTAGGAGGAGCTGCTCGCTGCTTGAGTACATTCGATACAATCTGCTATGAGTTATACAGTACTCACTCCGTAAACTAATATAAAAACATTTGGATTATTAAAATAGTGATCTAAACGTTTTTATATTAGTTTGCAAAGGGAGTACATAACATACAAACATTCCTAGTGGCTCGATGTGAAGTACTCCTATTTACCGCACTACGCACCAGCAAGCGCAGAACATTGCTTCTGGTATTTCATGAACGACTCGTGTGTATCAACCCGCAGCTGGACGTGCCAAGTGGAGTAATTTATGCAGCGTCGACGTCAGTTAATGAACGGGAGAAGCTTCCATTTATTAGGATCAGCGGCCTCCCGTGAAGTTTGTTCGCGGGAGCACTTTGTTTGCAATTTTACCTTCCAGCTTTCTTCTTCATTTCTTGCAAAGAGTTACTCTCTTCTAGTTTCGCTTTTACACTTTGCGCTAGTTTATCTTATAAGTTTTTCTTAAAAGAAGGATTACCCCCGTCCTCTACATCAAAATGAAGCATACAATCATCTTTTTTTTTATTATCAAAGTATGATAAAATGAATACAAAGATCAACCAAGCCACCTTCCAGACGAACATATTCGCTACACATCTAACCGCATCAACAGACACCATCTAATCCAGTGGCCTCAAGAAGCCGTCCGGCTGGCAATCTGAGAGTACCAACCGGTCTAGGCGGCCCACAACACGCACCACATGTGCATGCTCTAGGATCCGCCGCCGCCATCTTCCTTCATCCCATCTTCGGGAGGGATCATTGTGTATATCTTGCCAGTCCCATCTGCCGTCGACGTCACCACGGCGCCAGACAACACTACCTGTCATGAGCATTTCACAACCTTAAGGATCAATTCATCCCACAAAAAATATGTATTGCAAATGGGACATAAGTGCAGTCTAAAAATATCGAGGCATGTCGGTTACATCTCATTAGATGAAAAATGCTAAACAAATATTCAGCACTTCACAGTTTATCAGAAGGTAGAAGGTAGATGGGTGATTGCCAAAAACTCGGACTGTAGGCATATCCATGGTGATGTTTGCAAGGAAGATACAACTTAATACTTGATACTATAACAAACACAGGAAGGAATAATTCAAAGCAACAAACGTCTGAAGAAAGATGGCAACAAGTGTGTCAGTCAGCTAAACTACATGTTGCCGATTAAGCATCACTACCAATGGAACATAGAACAGAAGGAAACTCGAATAACACTATCTTCGCATACATGAACAATTCACTGTACGTACAACACCAGCACTATCTTCACATAAACATTTGGGTTAATTATTCTTTTGCCCTAAGTGGTGTCCATGTACTCAGTTTTGCCCTCAGATGTGAACTGTGCTCAGTTTTGCCCCTAATCTGTGCGCACCGACTCGTTCCGTGAACTCAACCGTCTCCGTCAGGTCAATCTTTTGACTCGGCCCTTACAGGTGGGACCAGACGGCAGAGACGGCCAATTCTATTCAGACCGTTGCACGTGTGGCTTGTGGGACCCAACAGAGAGCCGTTGCGGGTGTGCTATATAAGCGGGCGACAGCGGCGGTGACCACGACGACAGAGAGCACGACGGCGACCACGGCGCGAGAGAGAGAGCACGGCGGTGGGAAGCTAGCTGTGGAGGGCGCGACGGCGTTGAGATCCCCTTCGGCTCCGAGCCCCATGTCTTCCTCAAGCTCCCCCGCCACCTCGCGGATGCAGAGCCGGGCGCGTGTGGACATGCCTGTCTTCGTCTGTCCGCGGTGCCGGCGGGCGTTGATCGGAGGGTTTCTCACACGCCGAGGAACCAGAATCGTCCGTTCTACGTGTGCAACGAGAATGGGGTAAGAATCGGGGCAATTGCGCCATTTTCATGGTCGGGATCTTTGAGCAATGGGTTGATCTGTTTGGTGTTCATGCAGGTGACATGCTTCTTTCTTTGGGTCGATGCTTTGGCCAAGACTCTGATGAATGAACTGCAAGAAGAGCATGAAGAATGGTTGCGCATGCTGCCACGAACGGCAGTGGCCGCAGCACGAGCTCCGGAAGAAGAGATGGAGGGCGAAGCACGCACTGACAGAGAGCTAGCTATTGAGCTTAGGATGTTGAAGAAGAAGGTTAGGAAGCTTGAAGATCAAGCACAAATACCAATACCCATTTGCAATTACTTTTGGGCATTTGTAGGTATGGTAATCGCACTAGTTGTAATGTTGAAAATGTATGGAAAGGCATGAATTATGGAGGAATTTGTAAACTTGAAATTGTATGAGAAATTCACCTAGTTTAAATGTTGGTCAAAGTTGTTTAAATGTTGAAAAAAAAGAAGTGACCAACATTTAAATATGTTGAAAAAAGGGAGAAAAAATGAGGAATTCAGAAACTTTTGATCAATGAAATCCAGCTCTCTGCTCTGCCTTTTTGTAAAAAAAAAGGTTCCTCTGTGGGCCAAATTCAGAGCGTAGAGCCAAGTGCAGACTAGACTAATGGGCCAACTACATCCAATTAGGCCCATTCGGGGGTTCTCTTGCGTGTTTTTCTGTTTTCTGTTCTGATTTAGTTTAGGCAGTAAATCATAATGTTGTAACTTTTTGTGGAAGCTAATTGAATTATTCCACAGCCAACCAATTAAGTTTAGAAAATTTTTTGGAGCTGTTAAATATTTAATAGCAATTTAATTACTCCAATTCAAATACACCGTGATTTAAATCAAAGACCAAATTGTCATGAAAAATGTGCCTCATCTCTGGTAGAGGTTTACACCTGGTGCCAAAATAAATGAACTTTTTTAAGGGCATTACATTGAGAAAAAATAATTTGTCTAAAAAATGAAGGGTGGAAAATGCACAAAAAATTGGTGCCACTGGGGACTCGAACCCAGGACCGCATGGGTTTGTGGCGTTTAGGGCTGCGCTGGTAACCGCTAGGACAGATGGAAAGACTTTGACATGGGTAGGGAAGGAAGGTATACATAGTGAGACCGTGAATGTTTGCACACGCGTGAGAGTGGTTTTCCTTTGTTTTGCATTGAAATTCTGGAGGGTTGGAAACGTATGTTTGCACTGCCACATGATTTTGGTTAGAGTGGCACTTGGTTTAGGATTTAAAGGGAATAAATTTGCATGTTAGTTCATGACTTGGTTTTTTTTAATGAAAGAGAGGGCTTCTCACCCCCTCCGGTTTTCATTAATGAAAACCACAAGTTCTCGAACTTCATGACTTGGTTTAGGGAAGAAATGATATGTTTGGGCACGAACATTTTTTAACACACATAATAACTTAGATAAGATGCAACACACCGTACCCTTACATTAGGCAATAATAACTTGGACCCATAAGTTCACAGACACGACACGACACGACACGACACGTCACACACGACATAGAAAAGCAACAAAATAAAAACGAAACATGACGAGCTTGACTCCGGGCTTGAACATCTTCATCTTGACCTCCTCCTTCCACCTTGGTCGCACGCCCTTTCAACACCGTCTTCAACTTCACACCTCCTCCTCCTCGTCGTAGGGAAGGGAGTGCATCTGGCCTGGAGTGGGGAAGATGCTCTCGTAGTTAGTGTAGATGTTGTACACCGTGAAGAAGATGGCCTCACAGCCGCACCAAAAGACTTGGCCGAGGAGCTCGCGCGCGTCAAACGGGTTGGTGAAGGTGACCGTGAGCAGTAGGAGGATGTCGCCGTGGTCATGAACCTCGTTGAGGGTGAACATCCTAAGCGAGCCCCGTGGGAGGTGGGCATAGCTAGCTCTGAGGAAGGCGCGGGTGAGTTCGAAGGAACCCCTCCACCTTGAAATCTCCCACACACGGAGCTCTCTCTCCACGAGCACGCCCGATGGGTAGCGCAGCTCCGGCACGACAGGCGGACTGTTGAAGGTCGGCCCATTGAACTGCATCTTCACTTGGTCACTTGGAGAGGGCTCGGTCGCTTGGGTGTTTGAAGTTGAAGAGAATGGATCAGATTTGGCTTGTGGGTGGGAGAGGAAGAGAGGCACCCAATCTATAGGCCTGAAGGTGGGAGAGGAAGAGAGAAAGGATGAGAACGGTGCGTGTGTGAATCCGGACGCATGTGTGTATCCGTTACATTTTGGGCCCTTAAATTTTTGCACGAAAATGATGCATGGGGCGCGTGCGTGCATCTGAATCACTGCATAGCGAAGCTCTTTGACCGAGCCCATGCATCTGACTCGCTGCCGTAATCTGAACCACTGCTGTAATGGCCTAACTCTGAATCAATACGTGCATGGCCACGTAGCTTGCCTCGCTAGCCTCGCTCGCATGCATGCACGTCCGCCTCCCGCGCATGCAAACCCACGTCGCCGCCCTTCCCATGCATGCAGGCCTGGAAAGGATGAGACGAGCTATTAACTGCGGTCTCAGGCCCAGACAACGAGACGACCCAACGGTCCATCCAGCGCGCCCGATACTTTTTTAGAAAAAACAATCTCCCAGCCAATCAGATTGCATCTCACGGATCGCCCCCTCCTCCCCGCAGATTCCTTCTAGAAGGGTTAGATCGACGGCCCTTGATCGCCGCTAGGGTTAGATGGACGGTCCTTGTTCAGCGCTAGGGTTACTGGGGTTTGGGAGGGCTTTGGAGCAGTCAAAGATATGTTTGACCAGATTTCAAATGAGCATAATAAATTAAATAAAAATCAAAAAAATGAAAAACCTGCGCACATAGTCTTCCTATGTCATATACTAACGATTTAAGTTGATAAACAAGGTTTACATACATTTAAACGAGTATCTCAAACTCTCTTGTATGAAGTGAAGAGAAGTGTTTTGGGGAAATGAACATGAAAATTTCAAAAAACTCACCACAGCTTCATTTTGGAGTGACTAAGAAGGATCCAGGCTTAGTTTTTCATTTTGATGTTTTAGACTTGTTTAAATCTTGGTCAAAGTTAAGTTTGACCAGAATTCAAATGAGCAAAACAAATAAAAACAATAAAAAATGGAAAAACCAGCGCACATAGTCTGTATATATAGAATATATGTGTAGGAAAGTCATGTGGCTGATTTAGACAAGGTCGAAAAAAAACCTTGCTTAAAAATGAGGCCGCTTACCCTACCTTTGGACCCCTCTTTTTAGCACATTTTTCATGAAAATTTCAAAAACCTCACCACAGCTTCATTTTGGATTGACTAAGAAGGATCCAGGCTTAGTTTTTCATTTTGATGTTTTAGACTTGTTTAAATCTTGGTCAAAGTTAGGTTTGACCAGAATTCAAGAGCAAAACAAAATCCAAAAAAATCAAAAAAAAATGAAAAACCAGCGCACATAGTCCGTGTATATAGAATATATATGTGTGTAGGAAAGTTATTTGGCTCATTTAGACAAGGTCAAAAAAATCTTGCTTAGAAATGAGGTCGTTTGCCCTACCTTTGGAGCTCTTTTTTAGCACATTTTTCATGAATGTGAGTTTACCAAAGTTCCGAAAGAATTCCAACATCCATATAGCATGTCAAATTTGAAGTTCTAACATAGGTCCAACATCATTCAAACATAGTTCTAACATGGGTACCCTTCTAACATGGGTCCAACATCATCCAACAGAAATACAACATTATTCATAATGTTTCATAATTACTCATAAATAGCGTTGGGGCTTCTGTCTGTTCCTTGAGCTTCTTGCCATCACTTCGCTCCTCGTGCACCTTGTGCTCATTGCTTCTTCTCTTTCCTCTTGGTTGTCGGTACCTTGCGCGTCTTCTTCAAACCTACCATAGAGCTGTGCAAAACATAAAGGGTAATGAGATCATGTCAAGTGATAAATGTACAATAGTATTTGACCCTTGCAAGATTTACATACCTAGCAGAACTCACAACAACAGAAGGTTGGTCACCATTTGCCTCACTTGGATCATCATTTGGAGCCTCACTTGGATCACCATGATCACCATTTGGAGCCTCACTTGGATCACCATTTGGAGCCTCACTTGAATCATTATTCGGAGGATATTTTGGATCTTCGTCAAAACCGTGCGGTTGTTGACCATCATCATTTGGAACCTCGTCAAAATCCTCATCTGATGCAACCGGCTGTTGACCATCATTTTCATCATCCGTTGAGGCAACCGGCTGCTGACCAACATTTTCATCGAAGCCTTCATCGAAACTCTCTCCAAACGCTGGATCTACTGTGTTATCACAATACTTATCGAAATGACCAGACCCACCACACCTTGTGCACTTACACTTCCTCGCTCCAAGTCCAGCTCCTTCGCTGCGAGGTCTGATTCGACTCTTCCTTGGTCTACCTGCTGCTCTCTTCAGAACTAGAGTGCAAAGCTTGAATCCAAGGTCCACCATGTCCCATTGTTGTTTTCCCTCCATAGCAGGCAAGGCATAAGCATATGTGGCTTTGAACCTTGCAACAGAGTAGTAATCATGCACATACTGTTGTATGTTCCCTGCTGGACCTCGGAGAGAAGTGATGAAAAACAAGGCATGAATGCATGGCAATCCAGTTATCTGCCATTGCCTACAACTTCAAATTCTAGCTTCTAAATCCATTGGATATCTCCATTCCCTCTTCTCTTTATCCAAATATGATCTCTCTGCTGTGGTACCCGAGCAAAGAGTCATGTTCATTTCCAAGCCTACTGTTTTCTGCTTCAGTTCATTCATCACGACATGGATGATAATGTGGCCCATGAATTTTGCCTCGGCTATTCCTGCACGATAATGAAATTTCTACATGTATTCTATCCTTATCATGTCAAGCAAATCCACCACATAATGACCCTTTAGTTTCCGGATCGTTGAGTTGAAAGACTCTGCTAGATTATTGTGCACATAGTCAACTTTGCTCAGTTCACTGAATTGGCTTATGGCCCATAACTTGGAGTGGTGTGTTTCCAAGTATTCTTTCACTTTGGTATTCATGTATAACTGCCTCAAGTGGTAGTTGTGCTTCTTCACACTGCAAATCAAAGATGCTGGCCATAAATTGTCGGTATACACCTTTCCTTTGAATTTCTTCATGAAATTTGCAGCAAGGTGACACATGCATTCCCTATGCTCTACTCCAGGGAACACATTTCCATGACCACTTCTAAACCTTTGCAGACATCTGTATGAATGACCAACCCATTGGGATGTGCAATAGCCCGACGCAGATAATGCAAAGACCAAGTCCAGCTCTCCTAAGACTCTGTCTCCAGCACACCGTAGGCAACTGGAAATACAAAACTGTGTGCATCAACTGCACAAGCTGGTACTAACTGTCCTTTAAACCTCCTGTGAGAAAAGTGGCATCAATAGCCAAATAAGGCCTACAGCCTGCCAAAAAAAATCCGGTGACAAGCCTCAAAGCAGACAAAAACCCTCCTAAAGCATTCCTTGGTCTTTGTCACTCCCCTGAATGTGTACTCCATGGTGTGGTGATCAATATCTACAATACTACCTGGGCTAGTCCTCTCCACTTCACCTTTGAATGAATACAACAATTGAAAACTTTCCTGCCAGTTACCATAAATAGAATCCATAGCTTGTTGTTTACCATTGAACAACCTCATGTATGGTAAATCTATCTTGAACTTATCTTTGATGTTCTTCTGCAATTCCTTTGGACCCACTTGCCGGTTTTCTTTCACCCACTTCTTTACTTCTTCTGCCACCCATCTTGACTTGGCTCTACTGATTGTATCCTTCCTGAGGGTTGATTCCTGGCCTGTGTGCTTAAAAGGGTTCACTTTGACATGAACATTAGTGCTATTTCACATTTTAGATGCGAGCAACCTCCATGGACAACCCTCAGTCGGACAGTGCACTCTGTAACGTACTTGATCGCTCTTGTCAACTTTGAAAGCATGTTCTACCTTGATGCAGTATGTCACAAGCAATGGTGAATCTAGAAGAAAAATGGAGGGTAGGATCAAACGAAGCCCTCTTCTTCCTTTTCATTTTCTTCCCAATGACCCATGCCTGAGTCAAGAATTGAGCTAAGGTCTAAATCTTCAGCCCAAGGTGATCATAGTTGTAGTTTTTGATAAGATAGTACTATACCATTAAATTGTAGTTGATCCAATAACAAGAGGTTGTCGAGGTAGATGGCATCCGTGATTTTTTGAAAGCATGAATTCATAGCATAATCAACTTGTATTCAATTTTTGAAAATTCTACAAGGAAAAATCCAAAAAAGGGGGATTTCTAGTTGCTAAACAATCTAGTCGACCTCGTCTTTGGCATACATCGGCGATCCATGTCCGTGCCGCGTACACACGTAGACACGGACGTGCGATGACATGTGCAGGCTGCAGCAGCCTATCTGGGCAGTACAATAGGCCCACTGAGCTACTAAGGCCCAAGGCCCCATACCCATTCATCCCTGATCTATTTACCTATGCAGCGCTGCCAGGGCGGACAACGCCCAGCGAGATCTTCAGTTCTCCGTCTAAATCCATGGCGATGCATACATGTATAGAGAAAAATTGCAACTTTGGAGGGTAGGCTCGAGCCTGTTAAAGCCTGCCCCTTAGATTCGCCACTGGTCACAAGTGCATTTCTACACTTAGTCATGGATGCAAAAATGGTATCTTCTTCCATATGAGGGTTCAAAGGGTCCCATTCAACAACTGCAAGGTCTTCGTCCTCACCCACCGCATCATCATCCACACGGACTGCATTGTGAGCCTCATCTTGGTTTTCAGCCCGAGGTGCCCGTCGTAAATTCTGAATAACATCATAATATAGCTTCTCTTCATCAACCATAGAATTGTAGTCATTAGGCTCCACTTCAAGGGGGACCCTACTGCCGTTGCCCACACTTGTCGAGCCACCACGTCGCTGTGCACCAACTGAACTGTTCTGGCTAGAGATGCCATTACGACGACTTGGTTCTCCTCGAGATGTTGCACCCGTCATCCTAGGTCCAAATGCCTGCTCAAGCACATGAATTTGCAGCCTCACATGAAAATTATCTTTCTCTTTATGCCTAGCAAACATGGTAGCCAGCTCTTCATCATTACTAACTGTCACCCATTTCTTTTCCCCATCATAGTATCTGTATTCCACTTCATCAAGCAAACCCCAAGGATATTGGCTACAAATTACCACCCCAAATTGTCTGAAACTCCAATTACTAGCCATTGGCAACCGATAATCAAAACCTCCTTGGTATTTCTTCTTATCCTTTGCATCGAACATGTACCGGTCCCTTCTAATGTGCACCAAGAAAACAAACCACAACTCCATCCTAACCGACGAAAAACAGAGACGCAATCAACACACTAATTGGGCAAACCTACTCGAATCGACTGTTCAAATGCACAACTAAGCTCAATCTAAGCAGGAGGCGTGACTTGTTGGGGATCATTGCAGAAATTAAAAAATTTCTACGCATCACCAAGATCAATCTATGGAGATACTAGCAATGAGAGAGAGGGGAGTGCATCTTCATACCCTTGAAGATCGCAATGCGAAAGCGTTGAAAGAACGCGGTTGGTGGAGTCGTACACGCAACGATTCAGATCGCGGTCGATTCCGATCTAAGCACCGAACAACAGCGCCTCCACGTTCAACACACGTACAACCCAGGGACGTATCCTCCTTCTTGATCCAGCAAGGGGAGATGAGAAGTTGAGGGAGAGCTCCGGCAGCACGACGGCATGGTGGTGGAGCTTGCAGTTCTCCGGCAGGGCTTCGCCAAGCACTACGGAGGAGGAGGAGGTGTTGGGGAGGGAGAGAGCTACGCCAGGGGAAGGGTGCGGTAGCCCTCCCACCTCCGCTCTGTTTATAGGGGAAAGGGAGAGGGGTGACGGCCCCCTCCAGATGGATCTAGAGGGGGGCGCTGGCCAAGGGGGGAAGCTTGCCCCCCAAGCCAAGGGGGCGCCCCCTTTAGGGTTCCCCCCCCCAACCCTAGGCGCATGGGCCCTAGGGGGGTTTGGCGCCTAGCCCACTTAGGGGCTGGTTCCCCTCCACATATAGCCCATAGGGCCCTCCGAGGCAGGTGGACCCTCCCGGTGGACCCCCGGAACCCTTACGGTGGTCCCGGTACAATACCGGCAAACCCCCGAACACTTTCGTTGACCGTATGAGGACTTCCCATATATAAATCTTCACCTTCGGACCATTCTGGAACTCCTCGTGACGTTCGGGATCTCATATGGGACTCCGAACAACCTTCGGTAACCACATACTATTTCCCATAACAACTCTAGCGTCACCGAACCTTACGTGTGTAGACCCTACGGGTTCGGGAACCATGTAGACATGACCGAGACATCTCTCAGGCCAATAACCAACAGCAGGATCTGGATACCCATGTTGGTCCCCACATGTTCGACGATGATCTCATCGGACGAACCATGATGTCAAGGATTCAATCAATCCCGGATACAATTCCCTTTTTTCCATCGGTATGTTACTTGCCCGAGATTCGATCGTCGGTATCCCTAGACCTCGTTCAATCTCGTTACTGGCAAGTCTCTTTGCTCATTCTGTAACGCATGATCCCGTGACTAACTCCTTAGTCACATTGAGCTCATTATGATGATGCATTACCGAGTGGGCCCAGAGATACCTCTCCGTCATACGGAGTGACAAATCCCAGTCTCGAACTCTTGATTCATGCCAACCCAACCGACACTTTCGGAGATACCCGTAGTGTGACTTTATAGCCACCCAGTTACGTTGTGACGTTTGGCACACCCAAAGCATTCCTACGGTATCCGGGAGTTGCACAATCTCATGGTCTAAGTAAATGATACTTGCGAAAGTGCAACTATCCCTGGGTGGTTTTGGTAATTCCTAACAACATATAGCTCATTGAGCTAACATTATTCCAAGAGTAATATTTCAGGAAAGCTCAATGGATGGCATGGCATGGATGAGGAAAGTGGATCCCTCAAAATTATAAGGACAAAAGATTGGCTCAAGCTTCAAGATCAAGACTCTACATTATATATTTTAGTGATCCAAGATCACATTGAGTCTATAGGAAAAGCCAATACTATCAAGGAGGGATGAGGTGTTGTTTAATGAGCCTCTTGCTTCATGTGCTTAGTGATATGCTCCAAAACCCTCAACTATCTTCCCACATCCACATTTGACCTAAACCAAAAGTCAAACTCGGCCCCACCGATTCTTTCTATCCGGCGCCACCAAGTTTCAAATATCATAGCCACTGCCACAAACCCTAGCAATTCGGTTTCACCGATAGGGATCTCGGTCTCACTGAGATGGGATTGCAATTTCTCTGTTTCCCTTCGTAACGTTTTGGTCTAACCGAAGTGAGCGATCGGTCCCACCGAGATTGCAATGTAAACTCTCTGTTTCCCTTTTGTAACATTTCGGTCTCACCGAGATGAGCGAATCGGTCCCACCGAGTTTACCTGACCAACTCTCTGGTTAGCTTATAACCAAAATCGGTCCCACCGAGTTTGTGTAATCGGTCACACCGAGATTACGTTATGCCCTAACCCTAACCATATCGGTCCTACCGAGTTGCATCTCAGTCCCATCGAAAATCCTAACGGTCACTAGGTTTGCTGAATCGGTCTAACCGAGTTTAACCATTCGGTCCCACCGAGTTTGGCAGATTGTGTGTAACGGTTAGATTTTGTGTGGAGGCTATATATACCCCTCCACCCACTCTTCACTCGTGGAGAGAGCCATCAGAACACATCTACACTTACAATACACATGTTCTGAGAGAGAACCACCTACACTTGTGTTGAGCTCAAGATATTCCATTCCAACCATATGAATCTTGATCTCTAGCCTTCCCCAAGTTGCTTTCCACTCAAATCTTCTTTCCACCAAATCCAAATCCTATGAGAGAGAGTTGAGTGTTGGGGAGACTATCATTTGAAGCACAAGAGCAAGGAGTTCATCATCAACACACCATTTGTTACTTCTTGGAGAGTGGTGTCTCCTAGATTGGCTAGGTGTCACTTGGGAGCCTCCGACAAGATTGTGGAGTTGAACCAAGGAGTTTGTAAGGGCAAGGAGATCGCCTACTTCGTGAAGATCTACCGCTAGTGAGGCAAGTCCTTCGTGGGCGACGGCCATGATGGAATAGACAAGGTTGCTTCTTTGTGGACCCTTCGTGGGTGGAGCCCTCCATGGACTCGCGCAACCGTTACCCTCCGTGGGTTGAAGTCTCCATCAACGTGGATGTACGATAGCACCACCTATCGGAACCACGCCAAAAACATCCGTGTCTCCAATTGCGTTTGAATCCTCCAAACCCTTCCCTTTACTTTCTTGCAAGTTGCATGCTATACTTTCCGCTGCTCATATACTCTTTTGCATGCTTGCTTGAATTGTGTGGAGATTGCTTGACTTGTGCTAAGATAGCTAAAATCTGCCAAGAACTAAAATTGGGAAAAGGCTAGATTTTTATTTGGTCAAGTAGTCTAATCACCCCCCTCTAGACATACTTCCGATCCTACAACTTGACATTAGAAAAGCTTTAGCAGACGAACTACACGATCTTGTGCTATGCTTAGGATTGGGTCTTGTCCATCACATCATTCTCCTAATGATGTGATCCCGTTATCAACGACATCCAACGTCCATGGTCAGGAAACCGTAACCATCTATTGATCAACGAGCTAGTCAACTAGAGGCTCACTAGGGACATGTTGAGGTCTATGTATTCACACATGTATTACGATTTCCGGAAACACAATTATAGCATGAACAATAGAAAATTATCATGAACAAGGAAATATAATAATAACCACTTTATTATTGCCTCTAGGGCATATTTCCAACAGTCTCCCACTTGCACTAGAGTCAATAATCTAGTTACATTGTGATGAATCGAACACCCATAGAGTTCTGGTGTTGATCATGTTTTGCTCGCGGAAGAGGTTTAGTCAATGGATCTGCGACATTCAGATCCGTATGCACTTTACAAATATCTATGTCTCCATCCTGAATATATTCATGAATGGAGTTGAAGCGACGCTTGATATGCCTGGTCTTCTTATGAAACCTGGGCTCCTTGGCAAGGGCAATAGCTCCAGTGTTGTCACAGAAGAGAGTCATTGGGCCCGACGCATTGGGAGTTACTCCTAGGTCGGTGATGAACTCCTTCATCCTGACTGCTTCCTGTGCTGCCTCCGAGGCTGCTATGTACTCCGCTTCACATGTAGATCCCGCCACGATGCTTTGCTTGCAACTGCACCAGCTGACTGCCCCACCATTCAAAATATACACGTATCCGGTTTGTGACTTGGAGTCATTCGGATCTGTGTCGAAGTTAGCATCGACGTAACCCTTTACGACAAGCTCTTCGTCACCTCCATAAACAAGAAACATATCCTTAGTCCTTTTCAGGTACTTCAGGATATTCTTGACCGCTGTCCAGTGTTCCATGCCGGGATTACTTTGGTACCTCCCTACCAAACTTACGGCAAGGTTCACATCAGGTCTGGTACACAGCATGGCATACATAATAGACCCTATGGCCGAGGCATAGGGGATGCCACTCATCTTTTCTCTATCTTCTGCTGTGGTCGGGCATTGAGCCGTGCTCAATCTCACACCTTGCAATACAGGCAAGAACCCCTTCTTGGACTGATCCATATTGAACTTCTTCAATATCTTGTCAAGGTATGTGCTTTGCGAAAGACCAATGAGGCGTCTTGATCTATCTCTATAGATCTTGATGCCTAATATGTAAGCAGCTTCCCCAAGGTCCTTCATTGAAAAACACTTATTCAAGTAGCCCATTATGCTTTCCAAAAAATTCTATATCATTTCCCGTCAATAGTATGTCATCCACATATAATATGAGAAATGCTACAGAGCTCCCACTCACTTTCTTGTAAACGCGGGCTTCTCCATAAGTCTGTGTAAACCCAAACGCTTTGATCATCTCATCAAAGTAGAGATGGCAATGGGTACCCATTACCCGCGTACCCGACGGGTAAAAACCCTATTAGGGCAAGGTATGAGTCACAAAAATACCCATGGGTACACAAATAGGAAAATTTTAAACCCATTGGGTATAGCGGGTACGGGTCTGGTTTAGTATAACCCATACCCATGTACCCATAGACCCGCATATTATCTGATTAATAGGCAATACATATTATTTAGCAACATATTAAACAACTTTTGCATAAATACCGCAGCTAGCCCACAACGAAGCCACAAGCCCACATTCAGAATCCCATACGTGATGCGTATCTAGGTGATTGATTCTAAAACAGCGTATCTAGGTGATTGATTGATGTCCAGAATTGCCTCCTTCCTTATATGGCTATATCAGCGTGATTGACATCCAGAATTACCTCGCAGGCTCGTAGCAGCCAGCAGATCGATCTCATCTTCTCACCCCCGCCTACCACCGCTAGCGCCTCCAACCGCTTGCTGGCCTCGCACCACTACCTCGTTCATGTCCTCCAGAGCTCGCACGTGGACGAGAACCCCGAGGTGGAGCTGCAGCTCGGCGACCACCACGGCTAGGAGCATGGCACGCCTACCTCGAGCGCAAGCCCAACCCTATCGTCAGATGGTGCCTTCCACCTCCACGCGCCAGGAAAGAATCAACTCCCCGGCCGACGTCAAGGTCTGCCACCTCATACTCCGGGGTCCAAGGAGTAGCACATTCACAGCACTACGTCTGAGACGTCCGTGAACCAGCGACACCCTAGCCTACTTAGCAATGGTCGATCTGCAAGGCAGGTGAGTTCCGATTTTGGTTATGATTTTATGATAACGAGCACTTAATTACAATTTGAGTATATTTGTTGAAACTACATGCACGCCTAGCTCGGCACACAAGCGACCGATTAAGTCTGGAATATTTTGTTTCCAACAACAATTACTTCTGTATGTATGTTCTGTGATATATATATATATATATATATATATATATATATATATATATATATATATATATATTCATGTACATCAGTACACATTACCCTTGATTTCTGCATAGAAAGGCATGATATACATGATAAATTTTGTGTGTGATGATTGAGTACAAATATTTCATTTTCGCAGAAATATTTTTTCATATGTAGATGATGTGATCTATTCATGTACGTGAACATTGATTTTTGCAGTGATACAAGCACCAACATCCAAGTAGATGTTCCTTTTGAATGGGTCGATGATACATCTGCCCCAATTAATGTATGAAGATGAAGACCGTGATGTTATTTTAAGTTGTTGTTTATGACTATATGTAGTGCTCAAATTGATGTGTTGCAAATCTGGGTAATTTTACCCGCGGGTACCCATTTACCCTGTGGGGTGATGGGTATGGGAAAAAGTTGTACCCGTCGACGGGTATGGGTACGGGTGATGGGTAATGTTTCGGGCGACGAGTAAGGGTATGGGGTGGCTCCACCCGTACCCAAACCCTGCGGGTGCCATCCCTACATCAAAGCGAATGTTCCAACTCTGAGATGCTTGCACCAGCCCATAGATTGAGCGCTGGAGCTTGCATACCTTGTTAGCATTCTTAGGATCGACAAAACCTTCCGGCTGCATCATATACAATTCTTCCTTAAGGAAACCATTAAGGAATGCCGTTTTGACGTCCATTTGCCATATCTCATAATCATAGAATGCGGCAATCGCTAACATTATTCGGACGGACTACAGCTTCGCTACGGGTGAGAAGGTCTCATCGTAGTCAACCCCTTGAACTTGTCGATAACCCTTAGCGACAAGCCGAGCCTTATAGATGGTCACATTACCATCCGCGTCAGTCTTCTTCTTAAAGATCCATTTATTCTCTATGGCTTGCCGATCATTGGGCAAGTCTGTCAAAGTCCATACTTCATTTTCATACATGGATCCTATCTTGGACTTCATGGCTTCAAGCCATTTGTTGGAATCCAGGCCCGCCATTGCTTCTTCGTAGTTCGAAGGTTCACCGTTGTCTAACAACATGATTTCCAGGACAGGGTTGCCGTACCACTCTGGTGCGGAACGTGTCCTCGTGGACCTACGAAGTTCAGTAGTACCTTGATCCGAAGTTTCATGATCATCATCATTTACTTCCTCTCTAGTCAGTGCAGGCACCACAAAAACATCTTCCTGAGCTGTGCTATTCTCCGGTTCAAGAGGCAACACCTCATCAAGTTCTACTTTCCTCCCACTTACTTATTTCAAGAGAAACTCTTTCTCTAGAAAGGATCCATTCTTGGCAACAAAGATCTTGCCTTCGGATCTGAGGTAGAAGGTATACCCAATAGTTTCCTTATGGTATCCTATGAAGACACATTTTTCCGACTTGGGTTCGAGCTTTTCAGGTTGAAGTTTCTTGACATAAGCATCGCATCCCCAAACTTTTAGAAACCACAGCTTAGGTTTCTTCCCAAACCATAATTCATACGATGTCGTCTCAACGGATTTCGACGGAGCCCTATTTAAAGTGAATGGGGCTGTCTCTAAAGCATAACCCCAAAATGATAGCGGTAGATCGGTAAGAGACATCATAGATCGCACCATATCCAATATAGTGTGATTATGACTCAGACACACCATTACGCTGAGGTGTTTCATGCGGCGTGAGTTGTGAAACAATTCCACATTTGTGACAACCTGGTTTTTGCCCTCTCTCATTTGCTTGATTTTCATTTGGAGTCAATTTGAAATTTGGAATTTTTGAATCTTTTCATATGGACTTAAACACTTGGGTACCTTTAGATTTCACCCAAGTGCTCCATTTCCCTCCCTAATCATCATTTCCCTTCTGATCCACCCCAAAATAATCTTTGGAATATTTTTCTTAAATGAAAAATATTCATTTTTCTTCCAAAAACCCTAGCTAGATCATTATGCTCCAAAGCAACCCCAATTTTTATGGCCCAAAAAAATATGAGAAAATTCACAAATATTCTTTGAACCCTAGGACACCTTCCTGAGCAAAAATATTTTAGCACCTTTTGGAATATTTTTGCTACAGAAAATATTTCCTGTTCTGGACAAAAATGGTGGTTTCTACATCAACTACCATTTTACTTGCTCCATTGTGCCTGAGTTTTCTTGTGCATTTTCACCTTAGTAACTCTTGGCTAACCTCCAAAGCACAACCTCTAACTCCCAGCCATTTGACCTTTATAACGTCTCAAAGTTACTGACCAGAAACTTACCTGGCATGTAAAAACTTCTCTACTGCACCTGGGTCCTAACCAAAGAGGGGTAAACTTCAAAACCACCACGAAAAACATGCCAGGCATGATTTTTGGACGTAGGCTAGCCTGAGGGAAGAGTTCGCGCGGTGACCACGCGTGTCCACCATGTCATGCCTGCGTGTCGACGCGCTCTGAGTGCCACCGAGCGTTCTGTTCGCGTGTGCTCGCTTCCCCCGCCTGCCCGAGCGTGCCAAACCTCGCCACCATCTTCGTCTCAACTCCCTTAACTCCCCTCTGCGCTCGCCGACGCTGGAGCTCGCCGCAGCGAGCACGAGCACGGTCCGGCCAACCCAACAGTGCGGTGCGCACTGTGCTCGTCGCCTTCTCCTCGTTCCTGTGCTCATCTCCATCCGCCAACAGTGCCGCGTGAGCTGCGTCGCCTTCTCCCCCTCCTACCGACGCTGCTCGTCGCCGGGCGCCGTGGACGGGTGTCCACCGGCGGAGCCCGAACCCCCCTCTCTACTCGCCTATAAATGGAGCCGCCCCCAGCCTCCTCGAGCACCATCCATCACTCCCACACACCCGACAAGCACGTAGGAAGCCGTAGCCCGGCCGGGCAGACCACGGGCCGCCGTCCCCGAGCTCGAGCTCGCCGGCGATCCCCTCTGGTCGCCGTGGTAGCCCCAGCCCCTCCCAGGCCAGGGCGACCCTTCCAGGGCCTCCGCCCCTCTCCGGTGAAGACGTTCCGCCCCTTTGGAGCCCCTGGAGTTGCCTCTGCTCGCCGTCTTCTTCATCTCTGGCGACCACCGTGTTGTGCCTCCGCTTGCGAGGTTGATTCCGACGCCGTCCGACCGCCCCTAGCTGTGCTACGGGTACGGGTAGGTGCGCGTGAACCCCCTCTTGCCATCCCTCCTTCTCGTTTTGACCAAGGAGTCCTCGTCGCTGGCGAGAGCTCCGGCGGAGCTGCGACTCCCTTTGTTTCCTTCTCCCCCACCTTCTAACCTGACTAGCGGGGCCCGCCAGTCAGCCACTCTGTACGCGCGCGAAGCGGTACGAGTGGTGGCGCCCCTGTGCTTTACGCCTTCGACGTCACCCCCAGCCTGTTTATTTTATTCAAATTCATTTGAATTTACAGAATACTTCAAACAATCATAACTCTTCAACCATAAGTCCAAATGAATTGATTCTTTTTGCATTCTATTCTTTGCAAAGATATCTAGCAGCTCACCAAAGATGAGATTTTTTTGAGCTGTTTAGAATTTCTGGTGATTTTCAGAAGTGTTCTTGATATTTTCTTTTTGTGTTTAAAATTATTTTCAGAGGGTGAGGCTTGTCTTGAGGATCACCATAAGGCTTGTGAACCTCATCTGCACTAAGGCAAGCCACAACAACATTTTCATGGTGTCATTTCAATATTTGTGATTTTCTTACTTGAATGAGATGATTGATCCATGCATTTAAATAACTATTGTGTTATTTATATTCTGTTAAATGTTTGTTATTATGCTTGATTTACACAATGTTGAAACTAGCTTAGTTGGTAGAGCAAGGTCAAGATCTATTTGTGGTGATGATAGAAATGATTTTTCTATGCATGTTAGTAATTATTTAAAGTTATTCTCTTGCCTTAAATAAAATGGTAACAATTTGCTAGAAAATATTCTGTTAAGTACTTGTTTAGTCATTTTACTTGACTTACAGAATGTTTGAACCTCACTTGGTTGGTAAAGAAATTAGGATTTTTGTGTGGAAAAATCTTTGCTATGCATGTGAGAAATTAATCGGAGTTACTTTCTTGCTTGAGAAAATAATAAAACTTGCTGCAAAAATATTTTGGTTAATATGTGAGTGATCTTGATCAGCCAAGTAATATGAGTGGTTGATGTTTATGCTTAGTGTGAATATGGATGACATCGGTCTTTTTCATTATTAATTGATGCATGTGTAGTTTTGCATTTCATGGCATGCTATGGCACCAGTCATTTTCATTTTAAGTTTTTTTTGAAGGTTAACGATAGTGGGAGAGGCTCCCACTGACTTTTGTATTACTCACAACAGGACAGTTACATGGGTGTTACAATGGGTTTTAGGCCCCCTGGCCACACTGGTTGCACAAACAAAGACTAGTGGCCCAAACTTACGATGTAATATACCATTGACTGGGTCATGGTGCCGCTGAATCGAGTTTTTTCCCAGTGCAACCACATTTGCCTTGTGGGAAGGTCTTGATTCGGTCCATTGACATCGCCTCTGGTCGGTGCCTCCAACTAGGGAAGGTTACGTCATGCTTACTGTCGGTGTCAAAACCGGCGGATCTCGGGTAGGGGGTCCTGAACTGTGCGTCTAAGGCGGATGGTAACAGGAGGCAGGGGACACAATGTCTACCCAGGTTCGGGCCCTCTCGATGGAGGTAATACCCTACTTCCTGCTTGATTGATCTTGATGATATGAGTATTACAAGAGCTGATCTACCATGAGATCGTAGAGGCTAAACCCTAGAAGCTAGCCTATGGTATGATTGTTGTTGTCCTACGGACTAAACCCTCCGGTTTATATAGACACCGGAGGGGGCTAGGGTTACACAGAGTAGGTTATAATGGGAGGAGATCTACATATCCGTATCGCCAAGCTTGCCTTCCACGCCAAGGAGAGTCCCATCCAGACACGAGACGAAGTCTTCAATATTGTATCTTCATAGTCCAACAGTCCGGCCAAAGGATATAGTCCGGCTGTCAGGATACCCCCTAATCCAGGACTCCCTCAGTAGCCCCTAAACCAGGCTTCAATGACGATGAGTCCGGCGTGCAGATTGTCTTCGGCATTGCAAGGCGGGTTCCTCCTCCGAATACTCCATGGAAGATTTTGAACACAAGGATAGTGTCCGGCTCTGCAAAACAAGTTTCGCATACCACCGTAGAGAGAATAATATTTCCACACATCTAATCTGCCGACCGTTTTTCATAACGTGACGTATTGCCACGGTTTGGTCATGACGAACCGTCTTCCTCCATCAGCCTACCATTGCACGTTTTGCGAGGCAATTTATTTGACACGTCTTGTCGAAGCAGAGATCGTGTCCCCCTTATTACGGGATTATCATCAATACGGATGTGGATAACCCAGCCGCGCCATCAATTACGACGTTTGAGGAGTAAGAGGTTTTACCAGGCAAGTGGGGAGGCACATCGGCTCTTCCATCCTTATAAGGGGACAAGGATTTATTCTTCTAACCCATTCCTTCCTCCCAGCTCGTTCCCTTCCGTTTAAGCTCCAACGCTCAAGCGCTCCTCTTCCCTGCCCACAAGAGGTCCTCCGAAGATGTCTGGATCCAGAGTGGGAGGCAAATGGATGGCCTCTACCGTCCAAGAGAAGGATATTAATAAGCTTCGGAAGGCCGGGTACCTGGCCAAGAAAATCAGCCACCGTCTTCCGATGGCGGGACAAATCGTCCCTACTCCGGAACCCCACGAGAGGGTTGTATTCCTCCCTCATTTCGTCCGCGGGCTGGGGTTTCCCCTCCACCCGTTTGTTCGCAGCATCATGTACTATTATGGGATCGATATTCATGATCTGTCCCCTAATTCCTTCCTCAACATCTCGACATTCATTGTCGCGTGCGAGGCTTTTCTCTGCATCTCGCCACACTTCGGCCTATGGCTGAAGATTTTTAATGTGAAGCCCAAGGTAGTGGCCGGCGAGCACGCCGAGTGTGGGGGCGCTATGGTGAGCAGGATGCCCAATGTCATATGGCCACCTGGCACCTTCAATGATTCCGTCAAGGAGTGGCAATATATCACTGAGTCGTGCAGCACGAAATCGGCTGCTACTCCCGAATTTCGATCCGGTCCCCCCTTGCGGCTTACATCCTGGGTCAAAAAGGGCTTGAACTGGTCCTCACCTGACAAACTGTCGGTTCTCCAGATGCGCGTCAAAGACATGGGAGACAAGAACATTGAACTTTTTAATGTGGTCCAAGTGATGCTAGCCCACCGGATCCTGCCTTGCCAACACCGGACTTGCAATCTATGGAAATTCGATCCGGCCAAGCACCAGACCTTACGAGAGCTCTTCGGCTCATCATACAAGGACATCTAGAGGGTGCTTTTCAAGTCCAGCAAATCGTGGCTAGACTCCGCCGAGGACCGCTGGTACCAATTATCCCATCCTGCAAGTTCGGTAAGTCATCATACCTTTACCCGTGTAACCCAATGGAAGCGCTTAATGTGTTTTGTACAATCTCCAAGGCTGGACGAAGAAGGCGGAGCGGATCCATTGTCCGGCCCTGCTGCCCGAAGAACCGGCCATCCTACTTCTGACGAAGATGCTGGTCCCGGCGCCTTACAAGGTGCCGAAGAAGGCGGCCGAGAAGGAGGCCAAAAAGACCTGGGGCGGCCTTCATCGTCGCGGTACTTCAGACACAACATCCGAAGGTTCCGATGCCCACTTCGCCTCTGAAGAGGACAAGGAGGAGGAGGAGGAAGATGAATCACCTGCGGAGGGAAGAAATAAGAGGACGACCTCCGCACACTTGGAGGCCGAGCTGCCCAAAAGGGGAAAGGTTCCCCTTCCGGAGGAGTCCATTGCCGCCGCCGACAGCGGCATGGCATGGGATCCCAGGGCCCAGCCCCTGGTGAACTCGTAAGTGTGTAAAATCCGAGTACGTTTTAGGCGTCCGGACTCATAGTGGCTTAGTATTTTAACTTATGCCATATTTTTTGAAGTCCGGCGAAGTCCCGTACCAAGCAATCCTCATCAAAGGACCTGCTGAGCTCAAACGCTATGGAGAGCGGGACGCCCCCAAAGGCCCCTTCCTCCGAACAGGCGCATAACACCGAGGCCTCGTCCCAAAAGGACCCCTGCCAAGGAGGAAAGAAAAAAGCCATGAAGGCGACGCCTGGAGGTCAAACCTCGGGGGCCGGACACGCGAGGGAAAAGATTACCATGGGGGCTGACGGCGGGGCGATCCTGAGTTTGGCTCTCAACCAGATGCTTTGTTGGTGGCATTGAAAGACGCCTCCATCGTTGATGAACACCGTGCCCTTATGGGTGCGGTGATTGAGAAGATTCAGTCAACTGAGGGTGGACTGAACGAAGCCTGTATCAGCCTTATAAGAGGCTTTGAGGTATGTTTTATGGGTTGTTGAAGAGTGTCACAGTATAGATAGTAGCCCCTGATACACTGTTCGGTGAAAGAAAGAACCGGACAGATGATCTAATTTATGATCGCGGGGAGACGCAGTGAATGACATCAATATCTCTTATGTTATAAGCAGGCATCTGTAGCGCCTGCTACTTCTCATACTGCGGAGATCTCCGTGCTTAATCAAAGTCTTGAGTGGGCCATAGAAGAACTCGGCCAAGTGACAATGCAGTTGAGGGATAAACAAGGTACGCACCCGTCAAATTCGCGTTTAATTGCGAATGAATGTTTAGTATGATTTGAGCTTTATGACTTGTGCTAGGGGTAAGCCCTTAAGAAGGCTGTGGCCGAGGCCGAGAAGAAGGCAGTCACTGAGCAGGCTCTTCGTGAGAAGCACGAGGCCAGGGCCATTAAGGCTGAGCAAGAGCTGCAAGAGGCCATGACGAAGTGCGAGACCTTGGAGCGGAGTTTAAACGAGAAGGAATTCGAACTTACCAAGGCTCATCAGGCCCTAAGCGAGGCCCGGGAGGAAACCCACGGCGTCCAGCAGGAGATCCAAGAGGCACGGAAGATCGCGGCGGGTAAGGATTTTTCTCTGTAAAACAAGTATTTGCGGAGAGAATTAAGTTTCTAGTTTTAAGCTTGGAATTCTCAGGGGTATTTGCGGAGCTGCCCCGTAGCATATCAGATGCTGCCTATTTCTACCAGGCCGAAGAAAGGAACACTGCGGATAAGCTCTTCTGGTTGCAGTATTTGGCACCGAATTATCCGGTGCCTTTTGCCGATCAACTGAAACAGATGATCAAACTGCAGAAGGCGGCGGAGCTAGCAATGAAAGATTTGATTATCCGGCTATGGCCTGCCGAGCCAATTCCGAACAGCTACTTTGGGCTCGTGAAGCAGCTTGTAAATGCCTGCCCTCGACTTGACGTCATCAAGCGGTCAGTCTGTATTGAGGGTGCGAGAATGGCCTTCGCCCGCGCAAAAGTGCACTGGGGGAAGATGGATGCTAAAAAGTTGATGACCGAAGGACCGCCGGAGGGGAAGGAGCATCACAAGCCCGAATTATATTATGAAGGAGTCCTGAAAGGATCCTACCTTGCGGCAGAGCAATGTGCGAAGGACATTATATTTCCATGAATGTCAATCATGTTGTCCTTTGTAAAGTTGGAACGAGGTCATTTATTTATTGCCTGTTGTATAAAAGTTTACCCTCCTGTGCGGCCGTTTTATATGTTAATCCTGAGAGTTGGCCATTCGTCGGCTTCTGCCCCCACGTAAAAATACCGGGGTGTTCGGGATAAACCTGAGCACTCTTTATCCCAATTTTGGGTCCTTCGAAGGAGGTGCTCAGCACAACGAACTAGGCAATCGGACTATAGGGGTTTTATCACTCTCACTTAGCCATAGGAGCTTTAGTATGATAGGCGCAGCCCCTGGTGTTCGGAAGACCGCACGAGGGGCTCTATAGGCGCGTGATCGGAAGAAAAACCGATCCATCGCATGCTGCATTGGTTATGGCGTTGTGCGGAAGAAATCCTTAAAGATTTTGCAACCTCTCGAACAGCAGACCAGCTCTCGCCGTATCATGACAGTCAGTTTTGGCTTTCTCTACTAAGGTGCTCGTCCGGAAGAACCGGGACACAATCGCAGTAGTTCTCCCAATGCTACCTTAGCCGATATGGCGGAACGTAAGGTACCAAAACATGGGAGCCGGGCAAACCCAACTATTGACCCAAGACATGATTCGGAGCTGATGCATATAGTGCTATAAGTTCGAGGTGCCGAACTTCCATGAAGGTGTTCGAACTTTACTGCCGTATTATGGGTAAAACGTAGCCCCTGGCATATTTTAAGGCGTATCGCTATGTGCAGATGCCACTTTGACAAAAGAATTTCAATAAGGAATAGCAGCAGATAAGCGTCATATAAATCCACATGTTGTATTTAGGTGGTATGTCTATGCGTATAGGTACAAATAATGTGATATATAAAAGAAAGGAATATGATTGCGGAACCTGCTGAAACCAGGTGGAAGGGGCTGAGTACGGATCCGTAGTATAACCGAATGGTCATTGCGGGGAATGACTAAGGATTCCCTTACGCGTTCAAGCTGCCTTCATGTAGTCCGTCCTGGTTGGTGCAAAGGTGAACCCGCGAGGGAAATGTAAGAAATATTTATGTGCCGCAGGGCGGTTAAGCCGCCGAGTGCGGCCTATCCTGGCCTTCGCCGGAGTGTTTAGTTGAGCCCTGGACGGGCCGGGCTATCCTTCCGTGAAGTAGGTCGGAGTCCCCTGACGGTGCCCGGAAGCCTGGACGTCCGCTCGGGGTTCGGCTGTGAGGTGCTGCTCGTTGTTTCTGTTACTAGGGCCGTGGTGAGTATTTTGGGGCCAGGGGAATGTTCGGCCTTGCCATTAACCGTGATGATGCCACGTGGACTGAGCATCTTGAGCTGATGGTAGGCATAATGTGGCACCGCGTTGAACTGAGCGAATGCAGTTCGTCCGAGCAGTGCTTGATAGTTACTGCGGAAGGGGACGGTTTCGAAGACTAACTCTTCGATACAGTGATTTTCTGGTGGTCCGAAGACTACCTCAAGGGTAATGGAGCCTATACAGTAATCCTCCTCACCTGGTATGATGCCTCGGAAAGTGGCTTTAGTGGGTTTGATCGCTGAATGATCGATTCCCATCTTGCGCACTGTGTCTTGGTAGAGCAGATTTAGACTGCTTCCGCCGTCCATGAGGACTCGAGTGAGGTGGAACCCGTAAATTATTGGGTCCAGGACTAGTGCGGCTGGGTTGCCCTGACTGGCGTTGACCGAACAATCCGTGCGGTTGAAGGTAACTGGCCCCAGTTTATATTATGGGACAACAAGTTCCGTTGATGCGCCATCCCGAAGGATGGATATCCGGTCCGAGTTTGTAATTTGGGTGGTATGTACCATGTTTACCGACTAAATATGCGGGGGAAGTTTCTTTTGCCCTCCTGTGTTCGGTGGTCTGGGCTCTTTGTCGCTATCGTCGCTTTGAGACTCCCCTTTGTCTCTGACTCCTGCCCTACCCGCTTGTTTGAAGACCCAGCATTCTCTGTTGGTATGGGTGGCTGGTGTTTCTGGGGTGCCATGAATTTGGCATTGGCGATCGAGTATGCGGTCCAGACTAGAAGGACCCGGATTTTTATTTTTCGGTTGCCCATTCCGCTGACCGGACTTTGAGCCCCTGAACCCGGCATTAACTGCCGTATTTTCGACGTTTTCACCATATTTGCGGCGCTTATGTTTGTTGCGTCGTGGTTTGCCGTTGCCATCCCTGGCTTCTGATGTGTCAGGTTTGCTTGCTGTATTGGTACTACGAGCCAACCAGCTATCTTCGCCCGCATAAAAGCGGGTCATGAGTGTCGTGAGGGCTGCCATGGATTTTGGCTTTTCTTGGCCGAGGTGTCGGGCGAGCCATTCGTCACGGATGTTATGCTTAAATGCCGCTAAGGCCTCTGCATCCGGGGAGTAGACAATTTGGTTTTTCTGGTTAGAAACCGTGTCCAGAATGTCCTGGCTGATTCCCCTGGCAGCTGAATTATATGACTTAAGTCATCAGCGTCTGGTGGTCACACATAAGTGCCTTGGAAGTTGTCGAGGATTGCCTCTTCCAAATCCTCCCAACTGCTGACGGATTCTGCTGGCAAGCTATTCAACCAATGCCAAGCTGGTCCTTTGAGTTTCAGTGGGAGGTACTTGATGGCGTGTAGATCATCACCGCGGGCCATGTGGATGTGGAGGAGGAAATCCTCAATCCATACCGCGGGGGTCTGTTGTACCATCATACGATTCAATATTTACGAGTTTAAAACCCTCTGGGAATTCCTGATCCATCACTTCATCAGTGAAGCATAGGGGGTGTGCGGCGCCTCTGTGCCGGGCTATATCGCAACACAGTTCATGTGAGTATTGGCTGCCGTCTTCGGCCCGACCAGATTTACTTTTACTGTATCCAGCATGACGGTTATCGTCGCGCGTAGGTGCGCGCCCTCATGATCCGTAGATCGATCTTGCGTGTTTTGCCCTGTCTTCCAATACATCCCGCAGGTCTCGCGTGTTGCCCCGTGCCTTGGTATTTTTGTTTGAGTGGCGGCAGGGTGCGGGCTGAGCTTCAGGCTGGAATGCCTCTCTGTCTCGTCCACGAGGTGGCCGATCAGCCACATCGTATGCTGGTAATGTAGGTTTCAATGCTTCCTCCTCAAGTTGGGGTAGCAACCTGCGCTTTGGGTAACCCTTGGAAGGGCGTTCGAGTTCATATTCCTCGGCCGCAAGGACTTCAGTCCATCTGTGTGCTAGCAGATCCTGATCAGCTCGAAGCTGTTGTTGCTTTTTCTTCAGGCTATTTGCTGTGGCTATAAGCCGACACTTAAAGCGCTCCTGCTCGATGGGATCCTCAGGCACAACAAATTCTTCGTCGCCGAGGCTCTCCTCGTCTTCGGAGAGAGGCATGTAATTGTCATCCTCCGCTTCTTCCTGTGCCGCTCGCTCGGGAGGGTTGGCTTGTTCATCCTCTGGCCCTAAATCTTGCTGGAGGGGATTGTCGTCGTCTTCGGCACTGTCCGGAGTGCTATTATCTCCTGTGCCGGTATCACCGCTTTTGTTATGGCGAGACTTAGAGCGGCGCCGCTGACGTCAGCGCTTGGGTTGCTTCTTGGAGGGGTCATCCTCCGCTGTCTTGTCACCATTGCCTTCTTTGGGTGTATCCACCATGTATTTATCATATGATGAGGTGGCGGTCCAGTGCCCTGTGGGCAGTGGCTCCTGTTCGTCTCCCGCATCGTTGTCCATACCATCGATGTCTTCGGAGTCGAAGTCGAGCATGTCAGTTAAATCATCGACAGTGGCTACTAAGTGGGTGGTGGGTGGGGAGTAAATTTCCTCGTCATCCGCATCCCATTCTAGCCGGACATAGTTCGGCCAAGGTTCTCCTGACAAGGAGAGAGACCTTAACGAGTTTAGCACATCGCCGAAGGGCGAGTGCTGGAAGATATCCGCGGAGGTGAACTCCATGATCGGCGCCCAATCGGATTCGACAGGCATGGGCGCGGGCGGCTTGGAGCCCATGGCCGGAGATGAATCCAGTGGTTCGGCGTCACGGCTCTCGTGAGGGGTACGGTCAGTATCCGGCTCTATCGCCGCTGAGAGTGCAGCCTCCAAGGCGGGGTCTATCCGCCCGTCCTCGGATGGTGCAATTTGCTCCGGATTGAAGGCCGGAGTAGTTGCCGGTGTGATCTCCCGAACACTGTTCGACGGCAGAGCTATGTCATGCTCGTTGTGATCGTGCTGCACATCTGGGATGGGCTCGAATCCGTCGAAGATCAAGTCTCTGCGGATGTCAGCAGTGTAATTTAAGTTTCCAAACCTGACCTGACGGCAGGGGAGTAGCTCTCGATCTGCTCCAGATGGCCAAGAAAGTTGGCCCGCAGTGCGAAGACGTTGAATATAAAGATCTGTCCGGGGAGAAAGACCTCACCCTGGACCACATCATTACCGATGATCGAAGGAGCCATCAAGCCTTACGGTGACGGCACAGTGGAACTCTCAATGAAAGCACTAATGTCGGTGTCAAAACCGGCGGATCTCGGGTAGGGGGTCCTGAACTGTGCGTCTAAGGCGGATGGTAACAGGAGGCGGGGGACACAATGTTTACTCAGGTTCGGGCCCTCTCGATGGAGGTAATACTCTACTTCCTGCTTGATTGATCTTGATGATATGAGTATTACAAGAGTTGATCTACCACGAGATCGTAGAGGCTAAATGGTATGATTGTTGTTGTCCTATGGACTAAACCCTCTAGTTTATATAGACACCGGAGGGGGCTAGGGTTACACAGAGTCAGTTACAATGGGAGGAGATCTACATATCCGTATCGCCAAGCTTGCCTTCCACGCCAAGGAGAGTCCCATCCGGACACGAGGCGGAGTCTTCAATCTTGTATCTTCATAGTCCAACAGTCCGGCCAAAGGATATAGTCCGGCTGTCCGGATACCCCCTAATCCAGGACTCCCTCACTTACCCTGGCCCGGTAAGCAGGCATAACCTTGTGTGCCCGTTGTTGAGATTATGGTACCAGGTCCCCGAGTGGGGTCATTTTGGCCACGACGGTGGTCGGTGTGTCTTTGGTAGACACGGGGCCACCCAGGACTAGCCCGTTGGGGATTGGGTCGGAGTGGCCGGGAGAGTGTCATGACAATGGAAGGGTTTTGTCGGAATGTCGTTGGTCCACCCGAATGGGAGTGTGAGGCCATGGGTTCCGTGGTGTGGGTAGAGTGTGCTAACTCTGCAGAGTGTATAATCTCTTGATAGCCGAGTCCACGGTCATGGACACCTCGTAGTAGGTCCCACCATGAGTCAACGTTTAATAAAAATTGCACACTAAGCTACGAACTTTGCACTGTTGATGATGGCGGAAAGGCCATCGAGATGTTCGGGACCAAATATTGGTCGTGGTTGTGATCACTGTAAGGATCACGAGTTACTCTTGTCAAGACCATGTTGGTGGTTTGTTTGTGATCCGAGAATGATCACGGTTGGTAAGTTGTCCCGAGGGACGTTCGAGCATGATCACAACATGTTTGACATATAGTGTTGCATTATTAATAATTTGTTAAGTATCATGATATTGTTTGCCATTATGATTATGCCTGTTGTGAGCTTGCAAGTACATTCAATGTACTAACCTGGCGTGTCATGCAAGATTTCAGGAAGGTCTCGTTGGAGAGGAGCGCTGCTCGAGTCTAGATCATGTCCACACCGGTGTCCCTGTGTTATGGAGCTTCCGCTACGACGTTATTTCGCTGCCACGTAGTTGTTCTGATCGAGGCCCCTCTATGTTCACTAAATAATGTACATATTGTTCAGCCGCACCGGGTGTGCCGCTTGGCCTCGACAGCCGCTGTAATATAAACCCTGTTCCGCTAGCATCAATAAAGCGGTTGTTTTCTATACCAAGATGTTGTGTGTTGCCAGAAGACATGGTCTCTAGGCTGGCAATGCAAGGTAAACCGGTCGCTCTGAGCCAGGGTGCCACAACATTTCCTTAAGTGCGTGCCAAACTCGTGACTCAAATATTCCCCTCCATGATCTGATCATAAGAACTTTATTTTCCTGTCATGTTGACTCTCAACCTCACTCTGAAATTCCTTGAACTTTTCAAAGGTCTCAGACTTGTGTTTCATTAAGTAGACATACCCATATCTACTTAAGTCATCAGTGAGGGTGAGAACATAATGATAACCACCGCGAGCCTCAACGCTCATTGGACCGCACACATCAGTATGTATGATTTCCAATAAGTTGGTTGCTCGCTCCATTGTTTCGGAGAACAGAGTCTTGGTCATTTTGCCCATGAGGCATGGTTCACACGTGTCAAATGATTCATAATCAAGAGACTCCAAAAGTCCATCTGACACCAATGTGACCAAGGCGGCAGTGCCACAAGTATGTGGGACTATCATTATCAACCTTACATCTTTTGGCATTCACACTATGAATATGTGTATCATCATGTTCGAGATTCAACAAGAATAAACCATTGACCAGCGGGGCATGACCATAAAACATATCTCTCATATAAATAGAACAACCATTATTCTCAGATTTAAATGAGTAGCCATCTCGCATTAAATGAGATCCAGATACAATGTTCATGCTCAAAGCTGGCACTAAATAACAATTATTGAGGTTTGAAACTAATCCCAAAGGTAAATGTAGAGGTAGCGTGCCGACGGCGATCACATCGACCTTGGAACCATTCCCGACATGCATCGTCACCTCGTCCTTCGCCAGACTCTGCTTATTCCGCAGCTCCTGTTTTGAGTTACAAATATGAGCAACTGCACCGGTATCAAATACCCAGGATCTACTACGAGTGCTGGTAAGGTACACATCAATAACATGTATATCATATATACCTTTGGTATTGCCGGCCTTCTTATCCGCTAAGTACTTGGGGCAGTTCCGCTTCCAGTGACCAGTTCCCTTGCAATAAAAGCACTGAGTCTCGGGCTTGGGTCCATTCTTTGGCTTCTTCCCGGCAACTGATTTACCGGGTGCGGCAACTCCCTTGCCGTCCTTCTTGAAGTTCTTCTGACCCTTGCCCTTCTTGAAACTAGTGGTATTATTCACCATCACATTTGATGTTCCTTTTTGATCTCCACCTCTGCTGATTTCAGCATTGAATATAACTTAGGAATGGACTTCTCCATCCCTTGCATATTGTAGTTCATCACAAAGCTTTTGTAGCTAGGTGGAAGCGACTGGAGGATCCTGTCAATGACCGAGTCATCCAGGAGATCAACTCCCAGCTGAGACAAGCGGTTGTGCAACCCAGACATTTTGAGTATATGCTCGCTGACAGAATTGTTTTCCTCCATCTTACAACTGTAGAACTTGTCGGAGAATTCATATATCTTGACCCAGGCATGAGCTTGGAAAACCATTTTCAGCTCTTGGAACATCTCATATGCTCAGTGCTGCTCAAAACCCTTTTGGAGCCCCGGTTCTAAGCTGTAAAGTATGCCGCACTGAACCAGGGAGTAATCATCACTACACGACTGCCAGACATTCATAACATCTTGAGTTGTTGGGAAAATGGGTGCTTCACCTAGCGGTGCTTCAAGGACATATGCTTTCTTGGCAGCTATGAGGATGATCCTCAAGTTACAGACCCAGTCCGTATAGTTGCTACTATCGTCTTTCAGCTTGGTTTTCTCTAGGAACGCGTTGAAGTTGAGGGCAACATTAGCGTGGGCCATTTGATCTACAAGACATATTGTAAATATTTTTAGACTAAGTTCATGATAATTAAGTTCATCTAATCAAATTATTTAATGAACTCCCACTCAGATAGACATCCCTCTAGTCATCTAAGTGATACATGATCCGAATCGACTAGGCCGTGTCCGATCATCACGTGAGACGGACTAGTCATTAACGGTGAACATCTCCATGTTGATCGTATCTACTATACGACTCATGTTCGACCTTTCGGTCTCTCATGTTCCGAGGCCATGTCTGTACATGCTAGGCTCGTCAAGTCAACCTAAGTGTTTTGCATGTGTAAATCTGGCTTACACCCGCTGCATTCGAACATTAGAATCTATCACACACGATCATCACGTTGTGCTTTGAAACAACGAACCTTCGCAACGGTGCACAGTTAGGGGGGACACTTTCTTGAAATTTTAGCGAGGGATCACATGCAATCAAATAGTGAAATGATATGGCCAATATCATTTTGCTCCTTTTGATCTCCATCTTCAGGGCGCCATGATCATCATCGTCACCGGCATGACACCATGATCTCCATCATCGTGTCTTTATGAAGTTGTCTCGCCAACTGTTACTTCTACTACTATGGCTAAGGTTTAGCAATAATGTAAAGTAATTACATGGCGTTTTCATTGACACGCAGGTCATACAATAAATTAAGACAACTCCTATGGCTTCTGCCGGTTGTCATACTCATCGACATGCAAGTCGTGATTCCTATTACAAGAACATGATCAATCTCATACATCCATATATCATTCATCACATCCTTTTGGCCATATCACATCACACGGCATATGCTGCAAGAACAAGTTAGACGTCCTCTAATTGTTGTTGCAAGTTTTTACGTGGCTGCTATAGGTTTCTAGCAAGAATGTTTCTTACCTACGCCAAAACCACAATGTGATATGCCAATTTCTATTTACCCTGGACCCTTTTCATCGGATCTGGTCCGACTAAAGTGGGAGAGACAGACACACGCTAGCCACCTTATGAAACTAGTGCATGTCAGTCGGTGGAACCTGTCTCACGTAAGCGTACGTGTAAGGTCGGTCCAGGCCGCTTCATGCCATGATGCCGCCGAATCAAGATAAGACTAGTAACGACAAGTAAATTGACAAAATCGACGCCCACAACAACTTGTGTTCTACTCGTGCATAGAAACTACACATAGACCTAGCTCATGATGCCACTGTTGGGGATCGTTGCAAAAATTAAAAAAATTCTACGCATCACCAAGATCAATCTATGGAGGGACTAGCAACGAGAGAGAGGGGAGTGCATCTTCATACCCTTGAAGATCGCGATGCGTAAGCGTTGAAAGAACGCGGTTGGTGGAGTCGTACACACAGCGATTCAGATCACGGTCGATTCTGATCTAAGCACCGAACAACGGCGCCTCCGCGTTGAACACACGTACAGCCCGGGGATGTCTCCTCCTTCTTGATCCAGCAAGGGGAGAGGAGAAGTTGAGGGAGAGCTCTGGCAGCACGATGGCGTGGTGGTGGAGCTTGAAGTTCTCCGGCAGGGCTTCGCCAAGCACTACGGAGGAGGAGGAGGTGTTGGGGAGGGAGAGAGCTACGCCAGGGGAAGGGTGCGGTAGCCCTCCCACCTCCGCTCTGTTTATAGGGGCAAGGGAGAGGGGTGACGGCCCCCTCCAGATGGATCTAGAGGGGGGCGCTGGCCAAGGGGGGAAGCTTGCCCCCCAAGCCAAGGGGGCGCCCCCTTTAGGGTTCCCCCCCCCCAACCCTAGGCGCATGGGCCCTAGGGGGGTTTGGCGCCCAGCCCACTTAGGGGCTGGTTCCCCTCCACATACAGCCCATAGGGCCCTCCGGGGCAGGTGGACCCTCCCGGTGGACCCCCGGAACCCTTACGGTGGTCCCGGTACAATACCGGCAAACCCCCGAACACTTTCGTTGACCGTATGAGGACTTCCCATATATAAATCTTCACCTTCGGACCATTGTGGAACTCCTCGTGACGTTCGGGATCTCATATGGGACTCCAAACAACCTTCGGTAACCACATACTATTTCCCATAACAACTCTAGCGTCACCGAACCTTACGTGTGTAGACCATACGGTTTCGGGAACCATGTAGACATGACCGAGACATCTCTCAGGCCAATAACCAACAGCAGGCCAATAACCATGTGGACCCCCAGAACCCTTTCGGTGGTCCCGTTACAATACCGACAAACCCCCGAACACTTCCGGTGACCGTATGAGGACTTCCCATATATAAATCTTCACCTCCGGACCATTTCGGAACTCCTCGTGAAGTCCGGGATCTCATCCGGGACTCCAAACAACCTTCGGTAACCACATACTATTTCCCATAACAACTCTAGCATCACTGAACCTTAAGTGTGTAGACCCTACGGGTTCGGGAACTGTTGGGGAGATAAGCCGGACATCTAGCAAGCATTACTACGCAGATTTTAAGTCTACAACATATTTTTTTCAAAAGCAATAGACTTGGGGGCTGGTATAGTAAGTATGAATAAGGAAAAGTAATAAGGTCATACCTTAGATTTTTGCTGTATCTGCTTCACCATGTCAATTTCCAGATCACGGCTGTTGTGCACTTGATTCACATAACCAGAGACAATCTCTCCAATTGTCAGATGAGTGTAATCAGTGACGTCTGACGAGGATACGTACCTAGGGTAGGGTAACTTATCGTACCTGAGGTACCCAATCAAGGACACGACTCCTACAATGAAAGACGTTCTGAGAAGTATCGACAGGTCAGTCGACCTGGTCAGCCCAGTCGACGGACACAAGCGTACTCGACCAGAAGCGCAAGCAGTCGACCATGAAGACACCACTCGACCGTAAGAAGATCTAAAGGCGCTGCCTACAAACGGTCACCTCATAAGTAGCTTTTATGGCCTTCATGGTCCTTTATTACAGGCGTTACCAGTAACCCCCTCTCTTTATGTACATTAAACCCCTTGTAACGTGGGCTGGCTGGGGTCCTGGCGAACTCTATATAAGCCACCCCCCTCCACTAGGACAGGGGTTCGCATCTTGGTAACACTTACGCATATAATCCAGTCGACCACCTCCGGGCTCCGAGACATAGGGCTATTACTTCCTTCGAGAAGGGCCTGAACTCGTTAACTCCTTGCGTGCACAACTACTCCAGAGCTAGGATCTTGCCTCTCCATTCCTACCCCCCCATTCTACTGTCAGACTTAGAACCACGACAGTTGGCGCCCACCGTGGGGCAGGTGTTCTAGCGATTTGTTGGAGGAGTTGGGATTCTTTCAACCCACATCATGTTTTCGAGCGGAGTCATGGTCGAGAGCCGCGAGATCCGTCTCGGCGCTCTCTCCTTCATCGTTGACGACTCTGCTTGGCTGCAGGAGGCTCCACTCGACATGGACGCGCTTCCCGCCCGCGGAGCCACGCATTTTCGCGCATGCGTCCGCGGCGTCCTCCTGCGGCAACCGTCGACCCAGTACGGGTCGGCATTCGTTGCGCCGTCATCATCATCATCATCGTCATCAGCTTCCCACCGGCGCAAGCGCACCGGTCGGTCGAGACTCCAGCGATGGGTGAAGCACGCACTGGCCCGCCAGTCGGCCATCCCCCAAGTCGCGGCAATCGAGCCCGACGAGTCACTCTACGGCCTGTTCGACCTGTCGACTGGCTCCGTAGAGACTGCGTCCGAGTGCGACAGCAGTGACCCAGCGGCGGAAGTACTAATGGTCGACGGACCACGTAGCCCCCCCGGATTCCCCCAAACCGAAGAGGTTGCCGCAGGGGGGATTCCGGCGCGGGGTCACGAAGAGTACAGGCCCGAGCCCCTTACCTCAGTGCAGAGGGAGGAACTCCGTCGCCGGAACGTGGACGCCCTTCACACTCCTATCGTTGGAGAAACCCCTGAGGCGCGAGCCCTGGAGGAGGCGCGCTTGGCCAATTTGGCTGAACGTGCTCGATTGGAGAATCTCCAGAGAGCACTCGACGAGCGCGCACGACCGCCCGCTCCGGAGTCCAGCCGTCGTCGCGTCTTCCAGCCGCCGACCCAGGTATACCGTACTCCGATTCAGAATTTGGCAGCTGCGGCTCGCATAGCGGAGTCGATCCAGCCTTCACAGTCAGAGGCAGGGAGAGGTCTGTTGCCGATCAGAGATTTGCTTCGTGCAGCGGGTGACCAGAATTCAGCCGTGTCACAGTCGCGCAACAGGATTCACAGTCGATCCGTCACTGCGAATTCCTTTCAGTCAGCTCATAGCCCGAGGTCGCCCCCGAGGCGTGAAGGACACAGAGGCCGGCACGAGAATCAGTACCAAGGGCACGAGCGATATGAGCACCGATTCGATCGCAACGATCAACGTCGAGTGCCTTCTCCTCCCCCAAGAGCCGGGTCGTACATTCCTCGACGGCAAGAAGACAGATGCCAGTTCAGTACTGGGCGAAAGGTCCCAGTCGACCCCAGGGAACCAGGCTTTGATGCGAGATCCATCATCGTTCAAGGCCTGGTCGACCGAAATAGAGCTCACCGAGAAGACCGTGACGGAGGCGCCCCGTCCAGCAGCAGAGTTCGCGTCTCAGGTCCCGAGTGTTTCAGCAGAGCAATCAGAGCTGCAGTGATTCCTCCCAACTTCAGGTTGGCGGCTGGAGTCAGCAAGTTCACCGGAGAGTCCAAGCCGGACACATGGCTCGAGGATTACCGAGTGGCTGTTCAGATCGGAGGCGGCAATGACGAGGTGGCCATGAAGCATTTGCCCCTCATGTTGGAAGGATCAGCCAGAGCGTGGTTGAATCAGTTGGCTCCCAGCAGTATTTATACTTGGGAAGATCTAGCCCAGGTGTTTGTCAGGACGTTCGAAGGAACTTGCAAGCGACCGGCGGGGTTGACAGAATTGCAGTCATGTGTTCAGAAGTCGAGTGAAACCCTGAGGGATTATATCCAGAGATGGATCACTCTGAATCACACGGTCGAGAATGTATCCGATCATCAAGCAGTTTGCGCCTTCAAGGAAGGTGTCAGAAACAGGGAGTTAACTTTGAAGTTTGGTCGAACCGGAGATATGACCCTGAGTCGAATGATGGAAATCGCCACCAAGTACGCGAACGGAGAAGAAGAAGATAGACTCCGGAGTGGCAAGTATAAGGCAGCCGCTAATGAGACCGGCGGAGGACACTCCAGTCGGAAGCAGAAGCGCAAGGCCGAGCCAGTCGCCCCCGGGGAAGCCTTAGCTGTGACCCCAGGGAAGTTTAAGGGGAAACCCAAGGGCCCTTGGAACCCCAAGAAAGTGAAAGACCAGGACGGGAACGATGTGATGGATTTACCATGCCACATTCACACGAAGAAAGATGAAGAGGGAAATCTCATTTACCCTAAGCATACCACTCGACAATGTCGACTCCTGATACAACAGTTCCAAGGGAAGCAAGCCAAGGACAAAGGGAAAGAGTCGGACAAAGTTGAAGACAGAGAAGACAGCGGCGAAGAATACCCTCAAATCAATTCCACTCTGATGATTTTCGCTGATGTCGAAAGTAGGAGTCGACTGAAGGTCATCAATCGCGAAGTAAACACGGTCGCTCCGGTGACACCCCATTACCTGAAGTGGTCCCAAACCGCCATCACCTTCGACCAGTCCGATCATCCGACTCATATTGCCACCCCAGGGAGGCAAGCGTTGGTGGTCGACCCAATTGTTGAAGGCACTCGACTGACCAAGGTTCTGATGGACGGCGGCAGTGGGCTAAACTTGTTGTATGCAGAGACGTTGAAGGGGATGGGCATTCCGATGTCCCGGATCAGCCCCAGCAACATGAGCTTCCACGGAGTCATCCCTGGGAAGAAAGCTGAGTCACTCGGCCAAATCGCTCTCGACGTCGTCTTTGGTGACTCGAAGAATTTCCGGAAAGAAAAATTAACCTTTGAGGTGGTGGATTTTCAGAGTGCGTACCACGCCATTCTTGGGAGGCCAGCCTATGCTCGCTTCATGGCTCGGCCATGCTACGTATACCTCAAGATGAAGATGCCTGGCCCCAAAGGCGTAATCACCATCGTTGGCAATCGGAAGAAGGCAGAGGAGTGCTTTCAGAAAGGCGCCAAAATTGCTGACGCTCAAATGGCCAAGATAGAGATACAAGAGTATCAGAAGACTGCAGACCCGAGTGAATTGTTACGAGCCAAGAAGCCCGCCACGGAATCAGCATTTCGGTCGACTGGTGAGACCAAGCAAGTCCACATCCACCCGACCGATCCAAATGCGGCTCCAACCAACATCTCCACTACACTCGACCCCAAATAGGAAGAAGCGCTCGTCCAGTTCCTCCGTGAGAACTGGGACATCTTCGCATGGAAGCCTGCTGACATGCCAGGTGTGCCCAGGGGACTGGCCGAGCACCGCCTCCGAGTCGACCCAAAGGCCAAACCAGTCAAAGAGCACCTCCGACGGTCCGCCGTTCAGAAGAGAAAGGCCATTGGCGAAGAAGTGGCCCGACTCCTAGCAGCAGAATTCATTCGCGAGATCTTCCACTCCGAGTGGCTCGCTAATGTTGTGATGGTCCCTAAGAAAGACAGGTCGTTGCGCATGTGCATCGATTTTAAGCATATCAATCGGGCCTGCCCGAAAGATCATTTTCCTCTTCCTCGCATCGATCAAATAGTCGACTCGACTGCAGGATGCGAGAGGCTATCCTTTTTAGATGCTTACTCTGGATACCATCAGATCCGTCTGTATGGACCCGATGAAATAAAAACAGCCTTCATCACCCCATTTGGGTGTTTCTGCTATGTTACCATGCCTTTCGGTCTCAAGAACGCCGGAGCTACATTCATGAGAATGATTCAGAAGTGCCTAATCACTCAAATCAGTCGGAATGTAGAAGCGTACATGGATGACATAGTGGTCAAGTCAAGAAAAGGTTCCGACCTGCTGACTGACCTAGCTGAAACTTTTGCCAATCTCAGGAGTTATGATATCAAGCTCAATCCGTCGAAGTGCACATTTGGAGTCCCTGGAGGAAAGTTACTCGGTTTTCTTGTTTCCGAACGAGGAATCGACGCTAACCCTGAAAAAGTTGGCACCATACTCCGGATGAAACGCCCCGTGCGTGTGCACGACGTCCAGAAACTTACTGGATGCTTGGCCGCCCTAAGTCGATTCATCTCCAGGCTCGGTGAAAAGGCGTTGCCTCTTTACCGACTGATGAAGAAGTCAGACACGTTCGAATGGACTCCAGAAGCTGATGCAGCATTCGCAGAGCTAAAAGCTCTGCTCTCCACCCAGCCGGTGCTTGCTGCTCCTGTCAGCAAAGAGCCATTGTTGCTTTACATAGCAGCCACGGGACAAGTCGTTAGTACCGTTCTTACGGTCGAGCGGGAAGAGGAAGGAAAGACCTTCAAAGTTCAACGCCCAGTGTATTATCTCTCTGAAGTTCTGACCCCGTCGAAGCAAAGATATCCCCACTATCAGAAGCTCGTTTACGGGATTTACATGACCACGAAGAAGGTTGCTCATTATTTCTCCGATCACTCTATCACAGTCGTCAGCGACGCTCCATTATCAGAGATTCTTCATAACAGAGATGCGACCGGTCGAGTGGCGAAATGGGCAATTGAACTTCTTCCTCTTGATATCAAGTTCGAAGCAAAGAAAGCTATTAAGTCCCAGGCAATAGCTGATTTCCTCGCCGAGTGGACCGAGCAGGAGCTTCCGACTCAAGTTCACTCGGAGCACTGGACTATGTTTTTCGATGGCTCCAAGATGCTGAACGGATCCGGTGCGGGGGTTGTACTAGTTTCCCCCCGAGGAGATAAGCTCAAGTATGTCCTCCAGATTCACTTTGATTCCTCCAACAATGAAGCAGAGTACGAAGCGCTTCTATACGGATTACGTATGGCCATTTCACTCGGCGTCCGTCGCCTCATGGTCTACGGCGACTCAGATCTGGTTGTTAATCAAGTGATGAAGGAGTGGGACGTCAGAAGCCCATCCATGACGGGATATTGCAGCGCAGTGAGAAAGCTGGAGAAACGATTCGAGGGGTTGGAGCTCCATCATATACCCCGACTGAAAAATCAAGCTGCAGATGATTTGGCGAAGATAGGGTCCAAAAGGGAGGCCATCCCTAAGGATGTGTGTTTGGAGCACATTCACACACCATCAGTGCAAGAAGATCCTTTCACAGAAGAGCCTCCACAACCAAAAAGCGCCTCTGACTCGACCGAAGTAGAGATACCAGCTGTGGTCGATCTGATTATGGAAGTTATGGCCACCACTCCCGATTGGACAGTGCCGTACATTGCGTATATCATAAGAAAAGAGCTCCCAGAAGATGAAGAAGAGGCTCGGCAGATCGTCCGTCGATCCAAAGCCTTTACAGTAATCAAAGGGCAGCTATACAGAGAAAGCACGACTGGAGTCGGTCAGAAGTGCGTCACGCCTGAAGAAGGACAGATAATTCTCGAAGACATCCACTCGGGGACCTGCGGCCATCACGCGTCCTCTCGGACCATCGTGGCTAAAGCATACCGAGCGGGTTTCTACTGGCCAAAGGCGAATGAAATGGCAAAGGATATAGTCGACAAGTGCGAGGGGTGCCAGTTTTATTCCAACATGTCTCACAAGCCCGCCTCCGCCTTGAAGACCATTCCACTCGTCTGGCCTTTCGCTGTCTGGGGTCTGGATATGATCGGACCACTGAGAACTGGTAGGAGTGGCTTCACCCACTTGTTGGTCGCAGTCGACAAGTTCACGAAGTGGATAGAAGCAAAACCCATAAAGGACCTCGACGCAAGCACTGCCATCAGTTTTATCAGAGGATTGATATTCAGATATGGAGTTCCGCACAGCATCATCACAGATAACGGATCAAACTTTGATAATGATAGATTCAAAGCCTTCTGCGCCTCTCAGGGCACTCGAGTCGACTACGCTTCAGTTGCTCACCCTCAGACGAATGGACAGGCCGAACGCGCGAATGGCCTCATCCTCAAAGGACTAAAACCCCGACTAATGCGTGATCTCAAACACGCAGCAGGCGCCTGGGTCGACGAACTTCCGTCAGTTCTATGGGGGTTGAGGACCACCCCTAACCGGTCGACTGGAAGAACGCCATTCTTTCTGGTCTATGGAGCCGAGGCGGTTTTGCCAAGCGACTTGCTCCACAACGCGCCTCGAGTCGAGTTATATTCCGAAGCAGAAGCAGAACAGGCCCGGCAAGATGCAGTCGACCTCTTAGAGGAGGAAAGAGAGATGGCTCTAATCCGCTCGACCATCTACCAGCAAGAGTTGCGTCGGTTTTACGCCAGAAACGTAAAGGGTGGAGCCTTTCAGGAAGGAGATTTGGTCCTCCGCGTGGATCAGCAAAAACCTCACAAACTTGCCCCGACCAGGGAAGGCCCTTTCATCATCACCAAAGTCTTGCACAACGGAGCGTATCACCTTTACAACATCGATCGACGGATCGACGAGCCTCGAGCATGGAATGCGGACCTGCTCCGTCCTTTTTACACTTAAAAACTCACTCGACTGAGATGTAATAAAAGTACCTCTGTAATTCCTTTGTTTCAAGAAAAAGACTGCTATTTCTTTTTTCTGTCTGTCTAAATTTCCCCCAGTGGGTGACTTAGTTGCGAATCCGCTTCGCCTAAGTTTGAAAAATCCTACCGAGTGAGAGCAAACCTCCCACTCGGGGGCTTAGCTGCGAATCCGTTTCGCCTAAGTAATTGAAATCCTACCGAGTGAGAGCAAACCTCCCACTCGGGGGCTTAGCTGCAGTCCAAGTACTCGCCTAAGTAATCAAAATCCTACCGAGTGAGAGCAAACCTCCCACTCGGGGGCTTAGCTGCAGTCCAAGTACTCGCCTAAGTAATCAAAATCCTACCGAGTGAGAGCAAACCTCCCACTCGGGGGCTTAGCTGCAGTCCAAGTACTCGCCTAAGTAATTGAAATCCTACCGAGTGGAGAGCAAACCTCCCACTCGGGGGCTTAGCTGCAGTCCAAGTACTCGCCTAAGTAATTGAAATCCTACCGAGTGGAGAGCCAGCCTCCCACTCGGGGACTTAGCTGCAGTCCAAGTACTCGCCTAAGTAATTGAAATCCTACCGAGTGAGAGCAAACCTCCCACTCGGGGGCTTAGCTGCAGTCCAAGTACTCGCCTAAGTAAATCAAAATCCTACCGAGTGAGAGCAAACCTCCCACTCGGGGGCTTAGCTGCAGTCCAAGTACTCGCCTAAGTAATTGAAATCCTACCGAGTGGAGAGCCAGCCTCCCACTCGGGGGCTTAGCTGCAGTCCAAGTACTCGCCTAAGTAATCAAAATCCTACCGAGTGAGAGCAAACCTCCCACTCGGGGGCTTAGCTGCAGTCCAAGTACTCGCCTAAGTAATCAAAATCCTACCGAGTGAGAGCAAACCTCCCACTCGGGGGCTTAGCTGCAGTCCAAGTACTCGCCTAAGTAAATCAAAATCCTACCGAGTGAGAGCAAACCTCCCACTCAGGGGCTTAGCTGCAGTCCAAGTACTCGCCTAAGTAATTGAAATCCTACCGAGTGGAGAGCCAGCCTCCCACTCGGGGGCTTAGCTGCAGTCCAAGTACTCGCCTAAGTAATCAAAATCCTACCGAGTGAGAGCAAACCTCCCACTCGGGGGCTTAGCTGTAGTCCAAGTACTCGCCTAAGTAATCAAAATCCTACCGGGTGAGAGCAAACCTCCCACTCGGGGGCTTAGCTGCAGTCCAAGTACTCGCCTAAGTAATTGAAATCCTACCGAGTGGAGAGCCAGCCTCCCACTCGGGGGCTTAGCTGCAGTCCAAGTACTCGCCTAAGTAATCAAAATCCTATCGAGTGAGAGCAAACCTCCCACTCGGGGGCTTAGCTGCAGTCCAAGTACTCGCCTAAGTAATCAAAATCCTACCGAGTGAGAGCAAACCTCCCACTCGGGGGCTTAGCTGCAGTCCAAGTACTCGCCTAAGTAATTGAAATCCTACCGAGTGGAGAGCCAGCCTCCCACTCGGGGGCTTAGCTGCAGTCCAAGTACTCGCCTAAGGAATCGAAATTCTACCGAGTGGAGAGCGAACCTCCCACTCGGGGGGCTTAGCTGCAGTCCAAGCACTCGACTAAAGTAATTGGACTCCTACCGAGTGAAGAGCAGACCTCCCACTCGGGGACTTAGCTATAGCCCGATACTCGCCCAAGCCAGGTTGACAAGACACCATCGCGGCGATAAGCATCGTGCAAACCAGGCAGCCTCTGAGGGAACAACGAATAGTAGATCGGCGGATCAAGTCACGAAGGCATTCAACGTCGAGCCAAGTTCGGACAAAACCAAAAAATCCTAGATCGCAAATAAAGTACTCGAGCTATAAGCTCGACGGAGTTTATCGGTTACATAAACCACTCGGCATTCCGAGGCAAATTTAAGGCAAAGAACATCAGTTTTTTACTCCTCCGGCGGAGGACTGGATGGTGCAACAAATTCGTCCAAGTCGATCCCATCAGAGATCCGAGTGGCAGCAGCGATGAAGGTCTCCATGAAGTCCTGAAAGTTATGCTTCCTGGTATTGGCAACCTGGAGAGCGGCCAGCTTCTCCTCGCGCGCCTCCTTGCAGTGGACGCGGACCAGTGACAAAGCCACGTCAGCGCCGCACCTAGCAGAAGACTTCTTCCATTCTTGCACTCGACCTGGAACCTCACCTAGTCGACTGATCAGGGATTCAAGGTCGTTCTGAAGCGTCTCCTTGGGCCAGAGTGCGGAGTCGATCCGTGACACTGCAGCTTTCAGTCGAGCCAGGTAGTCCACCGCACTAGCGACACGGGATTCCAACCGGAAGACATTCATGGCCACTTCGTCCTTCACGGGAGAGTTGATAGGGTCCAAGCGGGTCTCCACTCGACTGGTCTCTTCCTCAAAGTTTCGGCAGAATTCTGAAAGAAGTTTCGACAGGTCAAAACTGTAGCCAAATGGTGAGTCGACAACAACGAGGTTAATCGCGCAAAGAGGGTTACCTTCAAGCATGAGGTATAGCTTCTTGGCAAGACCCCCAAGATAATCCCCCAAGTCCTTGTGCTTCCCCGCCAGCTGGCCGAGCTTGTCGTTCAGAGTACTCTTGTCAGTCTTCAGTCGACTCGCTTCCTTGTTGGCCGAGTCAAGAGCAGACTTCAGCCTAGCGTTCTCGCTCTCCAGTTGGTCGACTGAAGCAAGTTTCTCTTCAGCAAGCTTCAGCTTCTCCGCAGCCGCCTTTTGTGCCTCCGCAAGGTCAAGATCTTTCTTCTTCAGAGCCTTTTCCAGTTCGTCTGCGAAGCAACAATAAGCACAGAGTTCAGAACAGACAGGAGGACAGAGACAACCGTCGAGTCCTCACCAGCCATACCTTTTGCCTCATCCTTCGCCTTCTGCACGTTTTCCTGAGCAAACTGTAAATCAAGATTGAGCTGGATTTGCTTATTCTTCAGATCGGCGAGCTGAGCAACAAGCTCACAAGACTTCTGCAAAGAGTCAATCGACAAAGGGTATCAAAGATAAGTTACTCCCGAGTGACTGAAAGAAAGAGCACAACACTTCTAAGACTACAGCCAAATCAAAACATTCGGCAGTAGCCTCGGGGACTACACCCAGTGGGTGCACTCAGCGTGCCCCCACTGGTTTTCAAAAAAAAAAAAGGGGCCACTGCCAGCAGTCGACCGGATACAGTATCATCCGACACGGCCTGACCAAAACGTTCTCAGAAAATCCTACCGAGTGGAGAGGTACAACTACAGAAAGGCAGTATAAAGACCACAGTCGACTGCCAGCAGTCGACCGTGGCCTCGGGGACTACACCCAGTGGGTGCACTCAGCGTGCCCCCACCAATGAGAAATTTCGGACCAACGGCACCCAGTGGGTGTACAACGCAAGTGAAGATCAACTAACCTGGACGTTCTGCTGCAACGCCGAGCTGATGTCATAGGCCGCTTGACTGGCATCCCGAGCCGCTTTGGTCTGCTCCATCACGAGCCCCGCCTGACGTATAGCCTCCTTGGCAGCACTCACTTGATCCTCCGGGGTCTGGTAGGCGGCGAAGAACGAGGGTGGGTCGACCAGTGGAGGGGCATTCGACGACGAAGGCCGGGCAGTCGTCAGTGGCTCAGCAAAAGTCACAGTAGTCCGGGCGGTATTGTCACCCCCTTGGACCACCGCCTCGGCAGTCGACGCGGTCTGAGGAACCTTGTCGACCGGAGCCCTCCGGCCTCTCCTCCCAAAAGGCCTGAGCGGCGCTTCCGCCTCCTCCTCATCATCCGGAAGGTCAATGATGTTGGTCGGAGCTACAAAAGTTCAGAAATGAATACCCAATCGACTCAGCAGTTAAACAGTCGGATCATGTCAAGGATTATACCTAAGTTGGAAGTGACGGCATCCTCCATCGTCTCATCAGCATTCTGGATGGAAGTTTCGGAAGTAGCGGCGCTGCACGATTCCAAGCAAATAATTTGAAAATGAATCGACTAAGAATCCGTTCTAGTCGACTCAAGAAAGGTGAAGACAGTCACTTACCCAGAGATAACCGGGATGGCGACCCTAATCTTGGGCAAGGCCTTGGGTGGCTTAGTCGGGATGGCTCTAGGCTTCTTGGGCGCTTTCTCAGTTGGAGGCGGCGACACGGTCCGAGGGCGCTTGGATGACTGGCCCGCCGGAGCACTCGACTGACCGCGCTCCACGGCGGGATCCTGAGCGTTCTTGGAGCGTCTCTCGCGTCGAGGAGGGTCGTCCTCCACCTCTTCATCTTCGTCACTCGAGTCATCGCCGACCTCCCCCTCTACGTCATCGTCAGATTCCCACCCCTCGACTTCGCCCTCGGCTTCAACTTCATTCTCACTCCCTTCTCCTCCACTCCCTCCTCCTTCAGATACGTGCTCCTGATTCCCATTCGGCATCGAGTACATCTCGTTGATCTCCTGCGAAACAACAGGCAGAACGAGGATCAGTCGACTTTTCGCGAGCCAGTTACTAGACGGAGTGAAAATTTCAGTCGGAAGAAGAAAAATGTACCTTGTCTGTCTGCATCATCCCGTCGAGCGGAGCAATCCTCCTGGAACCCCTGGGGTTGTCCTTATTCCCGGTTATGCTGGTCAGCCAGCTCTCCAGCACAGAAGCCTCGACCCCCTCCGGGTGGATCCGCGTGGAGTCGTCGGGCCCGGAATACAACCACATCGGGTGATCCCGAGCCTGGAGAGGTTGGATTCGTCGCTGGAGAAAGACTTCGAGCAAGTCCATGCCGGTCACGCCTTCACGAACCAACTCAACCACTCGACTGACTAGTACCTTCACCTGAGCCTTCTCCTCCGGAACCACTTTCAAAGAAGCGGGTTTCTGCACTCGGTCCAAGGTGAAAGGAGGTAGGCCGGTCGAGTGTCCAGGAGTCGGCTGGTCCTTGCAGTAGAACCAAGTCGACTGCCACCCGCGCACAGAATAGGGAAGTGTCATGGGAGGAAAACAACTCTTACCCCTCGTTTGGATCCCGAGGCCCCCGCACATCTGGATCACCTGCGTCCTCTCCCCGTCCGGGTTAAGCTTTTTAACCGACTGGGATCGGCAGGTGAAGATATGCTTGAAGAGGCCCCAGTGGGGTCGACAACCTAAGAAACACTCACACAGAGACACAAAAGCCGCGAGATAGACTATGGAATTGGGCGTAAAATGGTGGAGCTGCGCTCCGAAGAAGTTCAGGAAAGCCCTAAAGAAAGGACTCGGGGGCAGAGAGAACCCCCGGTCGACATGGGTGGCTATCAGGACGCGCTCACCATCACGAGGTCTTGGCTCCGTCTCCTTCCCAGGAAGGCGAGCGGCTTTGTGGGGAATGAGTCCTCCCTCCACCATGTCGTCGATATCTGCCTGAGTAAGGATGGAGGGCATCCAATCCCCTTGCAGCCAGCCGGACGGCAGAGCGGCCCGCGAGGACGACCCGCCTCGCCCAGATTTCTTCCCTTTGCCCTTCGCCGCGGCCTTCTTCGCCTGTTCCGCCGCCGCCGTCTTATCCGTCCCCATCGCCTCGAACGAAGTCTTGGCCGAGCGGCGGTGTCGAGGTTGCGGCGGGGAGCGAGGCGGAGGCTTACGGAGGAAGGAGGAAGAAGAACGAGGGCGCACAGTAAAAGGTCAGAGTCATTGCTTTATATAAGGCCACACCCGAGTGGCTGATCAGTGGGCCTGCCCCTCCCAGTCAGATCCCGCAACAGGCGCGCACGCAGTACGTGGCGAAAAAGGTGGCGTAGAGATCGAGGCGCCCTTGCCTTATCCAGCCGATTCGCGCGGTTCCCTCCGTCCGGTGCGCTTCTCAATTTTCAAATCCCGCAAAATCCGCGATCGACAGGACGGGTTGTCAGACAAAAGATCCATTTCCTTAAGTCTCCCAAGGGACTCGTCACGTAAACGCACTCGACGGTAATCCGTAACCACTCGACGAGCATCTGAATGGATCAAGGCAAACTGAAGAATGAGGCCCCACCGTGACTTCCATTTATCCGAAGACAGATGCAACTGAAGCATGGAGGTTGAGTCGGAAGCGCAGGCTCGACCCCATTCTCACTTAACCCCTGACCCATTCGGGGGCTAATGACGAGGATACGTACCTAGGGTAGGGTAACTTATCGTACCTGAGGTACCCAATCAAGGACACGACTCCTACAATGAAAGACGTTCTGAGAAGTATCGACAGGTCAGTCGACCTGGTCAGCCCAGTCGACGGACACAAGCGTACTCGACCAGAAGCGCAAGCAGTCGACCATGAAGACACCACTCGACCGTAAGAAGATCTAAAGGCGCTGCCTACAAACGGTCACCTCATAAGTAGCTTTTATGGCCTTCATGGTCCTTTATTACAGGCGTTACCAGTAACCCCCTCTCTTTATGTACATTAAACCCCTTGTAACGTGGGCTGGCTGGGGTCCTGGCGAACTCTATATAAGCCACCCCCCTCCACTAGGACAGGGGTTCGCATCTTGGTAACACTTACGCATATAATCCAGTCGACCGCCTCCGGGCTCCGAGACGTAGGGCTATTACTTCCTCCGAGAAGGGCCTGAACTCGTTAACTCCTTGCGTGCACAACTACTCCAGAGCTAGGATCTTGCCTCTCCATTCCTACCCCCCCATTCTACTGTCAGACTTAGAACCACGACAACGTCCAGCTTGGCCTTTCGGCGCTCCAAAAGTTCCTCCCTGGCAGAGCACTTGGCAAGAACAGTGGGCCGTCCCGGTTCAACAAATTGAGTCTTAAGAATCTCGACTTCCGGATCGGCTGTGTTGACCGGGCTGGGAATCTCCGGTTTATCAGAACCATCAAGAGTTTCTTCAGCGGGCGGGTCAGCAGTTGGTGCAGGAATGTTATAAGTCGGTTCAGATGGCGGCTCATGTGTGGAAATGTCAGGAGCAGCTGTGCCAAGCTTCGGTTCAGTCATGACAGGATCTTTGGCTGGCTTATTCTTCTTCGTCCTCTTGCTAGGCTTTACTTGTACACTATGGACAAATCAGAGGAATTAGTATAAGAGTATGAGTAAGATGAGCATAAGGTAGGCAAGTGGTCATTACCCTGGTGCGGTTTTGAAAGCCGGCATATTGGATTGCATAGACTCCCCAGAGGAAGGTGAATTATCCTGATAGTTGGAGTCAGATGAATTGAGAGGTTGACGAATGAAATCCGCCAAAGGTAAAAGAAGACATAAGTCGGAGATCACCTCAGCCCTACACTTCCTGGTCACATCAGGTAAGTCGGAGGAGACAATTAAGGTATTCATCGGAAAAAGATTTGCAATATTTCACGTTTGCAGAAGTGGCTTACCAAAGATTGCTGAGACCATCTGAGATATGTGGCGCTTCAAGCCGGATAGCTCTGCAGTTGCTTCTGCAAGCGATGCCTCTGCTTTCTCTGCCCGGGTCACCAGGGAGACCTTTTCATCAGCCCATACTTTTTTATCAGCCTCAAAGCCTTTCGTTAATTTCTCTTGTTCAGATACACTGAACTCAAACTTGGAGTTGGCCTTCTGGATTTCAGTTTCTTGGGCTTTCAGGCGATTCTTCAGGTCAGCAATCTCTGACTCAAATTGACTTATGGTGGCCTGCATCAATGCCGGGTTATAGTCAGATCTATTATAAGATAACATTAAGTCCCAAGCACTTTGCAAGCAAAGATACTTGACACTTGGGGGCTAATGTATGCTGAAGAATTCTAAAAGTCACTACGACGATTCACGGAAATTAAGTCCCAAGCACTTTGCAAGCAAAAATACTTGGCACTTGGGGGCTAATGCGTATTGCAATTTCAACAAAGACTGGGTCATAGCCTCCACCATATCAGCTGGTAAGTCGTCAGGACTATGACACAGCGGGTCATGCTTCTCGCCTGAGTAAGTACACATTAAGCCGGGGCGGCGGCTTAATGGAATCACCTGCCAGGAGATCCAGACTCGGACCAAATCAATGTCGTCTAAGCCGTTCCCCAAGAGAGCTTTGATTTTCTTGATGGTGGGAGTGAATGGAAGACGTTCAACAACAGTTAATTTATCTGGCAGCGGGTGGTTAGATTCAAGGCACAGAGCGCGGAAGCCGGGCAGCGGGTTCTCATCAGTCGGAGAAGTGTCCTGGCAATAGAACCACGTCTGGTTCCAATCCTTTGGGTGGCTTGGCAGTTCTGCATAAGGGAAAAGGAAGTCTCTCCGCCGCTAAATTGAGATGCCTCCAAGCTCCAGACTGGGCCTGTTGGCACGTTCATTCTGCCGATTTAAGTAAAACAATTCCCTGAACAAAAGTAAGTTGGGTTCTTCTCCAAGGTACACCTCGCAGAAGACTTGGAAGTTACAAATATTTGACACGGAATTGGGCCCGATGTCTTGAGGTCCGAGGTCAAAAAATTGCAAGACGTCCCTGAAGAATTTTGAACCGGGTGGAGCAAAGCCCCGTTTCATATGATCAGTGAAAACGATCACCTCCCCCTCTTTTGGTTGAGGTTTCTCCTCTGACGGGTTAGGAGCACGATAAGACATGACCTCCTTCTTGAGCAGATGGCCGGTCTTCACGAACTCAGACAAGGTGCTTTCTGTAACAGTGGACTTGACCCAGTTACAGGTCACGGGAGCTTTGGGAGCTTTGGGTGCCATTATGCAAGTGGAAGCCTATGACAAAATAAGAATTTCCGGTTCAAATTTAAACCGGGAGAGAACATTTTTAAATCTATTCAATATGGCGGCTTAAGGAGGGGCCTAATGACATATGGCTAATTGTGTTTTGACATTTAAGCCGCTACGGGTTTCAGAAGCAGTTAAGTTATCTTAAGTCGCCAGAAGCAAGCAAGGCTGACAATCAGTGTTGTCTTCTTAAACCGGCCACATGGGCTACCGTGGCTAAACAGATCTAACAGATGCAATTTTTTGGCTAAGTATGGAACAAACAGGTTTCACAAGTTGCAGCCATTATTTTGGATCAAATGGTCATTCTGAAAAGAAAATTTCTAGACCTAAAACTAGTATAGATAAGTTCATATGCTCGAAGGAAGCTTCTGAACAAAGAAAAAGGGATCTACTTGCATTCGAAATGGGTGTGAAATAGCCACCGTAGCAGTTCTACGCAATCTGACGATCAGAAAAGGGCGTCGGAGGTGAGATCTATGAAAGGTTTGCGACGTGCGGCGATGAACACTGACGAACTCGAGAAATCGTAATGCAGATCTAAGGCAGGGAAGGAAGGGAGCTTACCGATGCAGACTGGCTGCGGAGATTCACCGTTGGGCTCTGGTTGGATTCAGGTTGATGCAGCGGCCTGAGTTGGTGAAGACGAGGAGCTCGGCGGCGGCGGAGCTCGAGCGACAGGGAGACAATGAGCGGAGGAAGACGACCAAGGGGGAGAATGAGAAAGACCTAGGTCGAGCCTATTTATAAGGAAAGGTTGACTGGGAAGGCACGAGTAACGAGGAGGCAAGGCATCATTATCCAACGACTCCGACGCCTCGGTTTTTGGGATGGTCAGTAAAGGCAAAGATCCGTTAAAGATATGACAGAATAAAATAGGAATTCAATTGAAGATGACGTCATGGCGGGTTAACGCGGATCCAGAAGATGACGTCACGGTGGGTCAAAACCTGTGCACAGACAGAAGATTGAAGGCTTGTTTCTTAAAGTATTTTAAGATTGATATGAACCGGTTCAAATCAATCTAGGGCCTAATGTTGGGGATATAACCATTTGTGTAAGACGCCCATGAGGGGCCGGGTTACGCAAAGAAGGATTCATCAGAAGAAGCCCAAGACCAAGCATGAAGATGGCGGTTCAATAAGGGGCCTAAAGCCCGCAGGCGACTTAAGGCCCGTAGTGGTAAACCGCCGTAATGGCATGACTTGTATCATAAGGTAGAGTTAACTAGTCACCGAGCCGGACACTGTTTCTGAGCCGGCCGAGACTCTGTAGGTCGCAGGGCGTCAACCCGTGTATATAAGGGGACGACCCGCTGGCGGCTTAGGGAAAGAAACAACTCATCGAGAGCCGGGCATAGCGTATCTCGCTCCCTGGTCATCGAAACCTCAGCAATACCAACCCAACTAGACATAGGCCTTACCTTCACCGTAAGGGGCCGAACTAGTATAACTCTCTCGTGTCCTTTGTCCCGATTAACCCCTTTAAGCTTCCTAGTTGCGATGGCTCCATGACTAAGTCCTTGCAACAGGACATCTGCCGTGACAATTCCACGACAGGAACCATGTAGACATGACCGAGACATCTCTCCGGCCATTAACCAACAGCGGGATCTGGATACCCATGTTGGCTCCCACATGTTCCACGATGATCTCATTGGACGAACCACGATGTCGAGGATTCAATCAATCCCGTATACAATTCCCTTTGTCCATCGGTATGTTACTTGCCTGATATTCGATCGTCGGTATCCCTATACCTCGTTCAATCTCGTTACTGGCAAGTCTCTTTACTCGTTCCGTAACGCATGATCCCGTGACTAACTCCTTAGTCACATTGAGCTCATTATGATGATGCATTACTGAGTGGGCCAAGAGATACCTCTCCTTCATACGGAGTGACAAATCCCAGTCTCGATTCGTGCCAACCCAACAGACACTTTCGGAGATACCCGTAGTGTGCCTTTATAGCCACCCACTTACGTTGTGACGTTTGGCACACCCAAAGCATTCCTTCGGTATCCGGGAGTTGCACAATGTCATGGTCTAAGGAAATGATACTTGACATTAGAAAAGCTTTAGCAGACGAACTACACAATCTTGTGCTATGCTTAGGATTGGGTCTTGTCCATCACATAATTCTCCTAATGATGTGATCTCGTTATCAACGACATCCAATGTCCATGGTCAGGAAACCGTAACCATCAATTGATCAACGAGCTAGTCGACTAGAGGCTGACTAGGGACATGTTGAGGTCTATGTATTCACACATGTATTACGATTTCCGGATAACACAATTATAGCATGAATAATAGAAAATTAGCATGAACAAGGAAATATAATAATAACCACTTTATTATTGCCTCTAGGGCATATTGCCAACATGACTTACCCCTCGAGAACCCAGTCGTGGACACGGCGGATCTCCGACCCGATGCCTGCCTCGCCAAATACTCTGGGGTCGCCGTTGCTCGCCATTTCGCCCTGGGGTTCTTCCTCCTAGTTCAAACAGCTCCACTGCCCCCCACCTTTGAGCGCTCCGGCCGGGCGCACGGAAGGAGGCCGCGCCGCGGGTCGAGCAGGTGGCGGGCACCCCACCCGTGGCGTCGCAGGAAGGTGGCGGGCATCGCAGGTAGCAGTGGAGCGTCGGCGTAGGATGGTAGCGGCGGAGCAGGCCGTGCAGCTGGTGGCAGGAGCAGGTGCTGGCCGCGGCGGAGGTGGTGGCAGCGGCGCAGGACGGCCAGCCAGCGGATGGGCAGAGTGGGCATCGATTTGGCTGACTAGAATCCTACGAATGATTTGGGGATTTTGTTGCACGTGCCCACATGTCAGCTCCGGACCCACGTCCACGCGGTCCCACGAGTAAGCTCCGGACCCACAACCACTAACGCCGGCGAACGGAATGGACTCAAATCTGGCCGTTTGGCCTCGTCATAGTAGCTGTGCATGGACTAGGGGCAAAACCGAGGAGAATTCGCATCTGAGGGAAAAACTGAGCACATGGACACCACTGAGGGCAAAAGGATAATTAACCATCTGTGTTGTAGGACATACATGCAGTCCAAAGATATCGAGGCATGCTAGTTACTTCTCGTTAAAATAAAACAATATGCTTGACAACTATTGAGCACTTCACAGAAAGTAGATGGGTGATTGCCAAAAGGTTGGACCCTAAGCACATCCATGTGAATATTTGCAAGAAAGATACAACTAACTAACAGTAACAAACAGCAGAAGTCATTCCAATCAGCATAGATGGATAGGAAGTGTGTCAGTTATGTTAAACACATACATATGCATACATATGCACACTTGTAAATGTGATAGGAGAGATATCCAGGAGGTAGTTTAGGCCGCATCTTATTCTGTTGTAACCAAGTCTATCTCCTCCTCTTTCTTCCTCCTCAAGATGTATCTCTGATTCTCTCCAACTGAATCATGTATGCGCTATCAGGGTTATTGTGCCCCTGTTATATAACACATCTCCCAAGCTAGGGTAAAACGTTTCCGCCATCGCATATGCTAATCAAAGCCTTCCTACTTCCTATCTAGCTTCTCTTGATTCCAACTGTGCCTAAGCCATGTCTTCCTCCTCCAGCGCCTCTCAGCCTAGCCTCAGTGGGTAGGTCATCGAGAAACTCTCCGCACGAACTATGTGCTATGGCGTACGCAGATCAGGCCACAACTGCGTGGCGCCGGTGTCCTCGGCTACGTCCGGAGCCGGCCAAGCTCCTCGTCGCCAAGGACAAGGACGGCAAGGAGACCTTCGAGCCCAGCCCTCTCCACCTCATCTGGGTCCGGGAGGATCAACATGTGCTTGGCTACTTGCTGAGCAACCTCTCTAAAGAGGTGCTCGTCATGGTGACCACGGTCACCACGGCGCAGGCGCACTGGACGATGCTGGCGGGCATGTACTTGCCGTAGTCGCTGAGCCGCATCAACAACATCCGTACCTTGCTCATCAACGCGCTGAAGGGCACCCAGTCCACCGCCGCCTACTTCGCCTCCATGCGTGGCCTCGCCGATGAGCTAGTCGCGGCTGGCAAACCGATCCAAGATGACGAGCTCATCTCGTACATCCTTCACGGGCTGGATTTGGACTACTAGCCCCTGGTCTCGGCCCTCAATGCCCGTGTCAACTCGGTCTCCCTGATGAGATCTTCTCCATGCTCAACAACTTTGACCAATGCATGGTGCAGTTCCACGGCTCGGGCGGCGGCTTCAAGTCCTCCGCTAACGTTGCATCTCGCGATCGTGGCGGCGGCTCTTGCTCCCATGGTCCTTCCCGTGGCAGGGGGAGGTCAGGTGGCAATGGGAACAAGGTAGTGGTGGGCGTTCTGGCAACAAGGGTTGCCGTGGCGGTGGCTCTGGCAAGACTCGCCCGGACACCCCGCGCTGTCAGATCTATGGCAAGTCGGGCACACTGCAAAAGATTGCTCGTATTGCTATGATGAAGACGAGGACGACTCCCAAGATGATGAAAAGGTTGCTGCGGCGGCCTACGGCTCCTACGACATCGACACCAATTGGTATGTTGATAGTGCTGCCACCAACCACATCACCAACGAACTAGAGAAGGTGACCATGAAGGAAAGGTGCTGAAAGGATTGAGAAGAGGTGTCTAGAGGGGGGTGATTAGACCCTCAACAAAGAAAAGTAGCAGTTTTTAAATTCTTCAAGTTAAGGTGGAGTTTTAGCACAAGTTCAAACATTCACAATACATTTCAAGCAAGCATGGCAAGAGCGTATGAGCAGCGAAAAGTAAAGCATGCCACTTGCAAGAAAGTAAAGGGATGGGATTGGAGTGTGCAAATGCAATCGCAGACACGGAGATTTCTGGCATGGTTCTAATAGGTGGTGCTATCGTACATCCACGTTGGTGGAGAATTCAACCCACGGAGGGTAACGGCTGCGCGAGTCCACGGAGGGCTCCACCCACGAAGGGTCCATGAATAAGCAACCTTGTCTATCCCACCATGGCCGTCGCCCATGAAGGAATTGCCTCACTAGGGTAGATCTTCACGAAGTAGCCGATCTCCTTGCCCTTACAAACTCCTTGGTTCAACTCCACAATCTTGACGGAGGCTCCCAAGTGACACCTAACCAATCTAGGAGACATCACTATCCAAAAGGTAATAGATGGTGTGTTGATGACGAACTCCTTGCTCTTGTGCTTCAAATGACAGTCTCCCCAACACTCAACTCTCTCTCATAGATTTGGATATGGTGGAAAGATGATTTGAGTGGAAAGCAACTTGGGGAAGGCTAGAGATCAAGATTTTTGTGGTTGGATTGGAATATCTTGGTCTCAACACATGAGTAGGTAGTTCTCTCTCAGAAAATAATTGCTGGAAGTGTAGGCACGTTCTGATGGCTCTCTCAACGAATGGAGGATGGGTGGAGGGGTATACATAGCCTCCACACAAAATCTAACCGTTACACACAATTTACCAAACTCGATGGGACCGAATAGTGAAACTCGGTCAGACCAATTCAGTTCAAAATGTGAATGTTAGGCTTTTCGGTGGGACCGATATGATCAACTCGGTGGGACCGATTGTGTTAGGGTTAGGGAAAACGTAATCTCTGTGAGACCGATCACATGAACTCGGCGAGACCGATTTCTGTAATAGGCAAACAGAGAGTTGGTCAAGCAAACTCGGTGGGACCGATTCATTTTGGTGAGACCGAAATATTACGAAAAGGAAACAGAGTGTTTGCATTGCGAACTCGGTGGGACCGATCCTCATTTCGGTTAGACCGAAATGTTACGAAGGGAAATAGAGAGTTTGCAATCCCATTTCGGTGAGAACGAGATCCCTATCAGTGAGACCGAACTTATTAGGGTTTCTGGCAGTGCCTATGTCAAATGAACTCGATGGCACCGGATAGATCAAATCGATGGGGCCGAGTTTGACTTTTGGTTTAGGACATATGTGGAATGAGAAAGTGGTTGAGGGCTTTGGAGCATATCACCAAGCACTTTGAGCAAGCAAGCCATTAAGCAATACCTCATCCCCTTTTAATAGTATTGGCTTTCCTATGGACCCAATGTGATCTTGGACCACTGAAATGAAAATGTAGAGTTTTGAGCTTTTGCCAATCTTCTGTCCTTAGCATCTCGAAGGGGTTCCACATCCTCTAGTCCATGCTACGCCTTTGTTGAACTTTCTGAAATATACTAGGTGAAAGCATTAGTCCAACAAGAGATATGTTGACATTAATTACCAAAATCATCCAAGGAGCACTTGTGCTTTCAATCTCCCCCTTTTTGGTAATTGATGACAACATACATCAAAGCTTTAGATAATGATATGAAGAATAACAAGTAAAGCTTTAGAAAGACATGTAACATGCATAGGCTCCCCTACATGTATGCAATCATGTGAACATAGAATATAAGAGCATGTGAATGCATAAGCATGTCAGAGCAAGCAATGAGTTACATGTATCTTGGCTATATGCATCAGAGCAAATGATGTGAATATAGGAAATGTACCACCATGTTCATGAGTCCTTCTTGCAAACAATATGTACATTAGCAAGAGATCCTCATGCACATGAGTGTGATGCATATACTTACCTTGTGGTCTTGAACTGACTTAGGAAGATATGAAACTGAGAAAACAGGGTTAGATAACACATGAACATCTACTAAATAGAGCAAGATAAGATGACCACAAGAGTACCAAGACTGGGATGACATGTAGAGAGTGAGTACTTAGTACTCTATTTGGATATTAACATGTCCCCAAGGAATAAAGATATGCAATGAATTCCACAGATTTTCCTCCCTTAGATGTCTTTCCCCCCCTGAATCTGATGTTGGATAATGGGAGAAGATAGGGTAATAGAAAATTAGAGCAAAGAAGTCAGAGCAAAAGACACAAAGAATCATCTACTAACATGTCTTTCCCCTCTTAAAGACATGTGGCTATTCTCTCCTCTTTGAATACCAAGCATCTGGGAAGACTAAGAAACTTTCTCCCATAGGGTCTCTCTCTCCCTTTGATGTGATTAAGCTTTGATGTGATCTCTCTCTCCCCCTTTGAAATCAATTTCCAAGAAGGGATCTTCTGGAGTAGGAGTCAAATAGGTTTGGTCCTTGAGTCACATGACAAATCAGCATGTAGAACGTGATGCAGGTAGAGGATAAGAATCATCGAGTTGAGCTGGATAAAAAATGCAGGATGCAAATGGCAGAATTTTGCTCAGTTGTGAAATCGGTAACACCGAGTCTTTTGCTTCGGCGCAGCCGAGTGGTTTCGGTCTTGCCGATGTGAAAAGATCGGTGAGGCCGAGTTCAACAAAGAGAAAATTTTGTCATCTCAGCTCACTAGGCAAATAAGATCTCACAAGGATTTGCAGGGAATTAACTAAAGGATTTGCAATGAATTGGATGCAGGGAATGTAGAAAATAAAAGAAAAGAAATGTAGATGAAGCTTTTTTTAAAGGGGAAACAAACATGCATGAGACGAATGCAAGAACACAAAGAAACACTAGAGAACTTCATCTAGAATTGGTCGGCGACAAAGTCACCTATGTTAGAGTATATTGACTTAGGAGTCAAGTGAAGGCACTTGATCATAGGTCATACTCATCGTTTAAGCTCAAGGGGTTACCACTTTTCGTTTAAGCATTTTGATGTATTCACATCTTGTTGAGCTGCTTTGACCCATGACTTGGGGTAAAGCTTCTCTAAGATGGAATGACATACCTTGGGTGGTGGTGTTGATCTTAATCATGTAGTTGAACTTGGGTAGGATGCTCAAGGTTGATGTAGCTCATCAATGGTTGGGAGCACCACTTGTAGTTTGAGTTCATCTACCTACATGGGTTAGTTTTGCAAGGAAGAGCACTTGTGTATCCAAAATGATAATCATGAAGTTCGATACCAAATAAAATTTGATATATAGAAATTGTCAAAGGATATGTTGAAGGGTTTCATGCCTCCTTGTCTTCAACAACCATATTGTAGAGACTTGGGGATGTAGATATTGCTCAAGATATGAGTGAGTTGCAATCTCATAGAATGAGGCTTATCCAAGTACCTACAAGGGTTAGATAACATGCAAGGGTACAAGTATAGATCCAAGACATATGATCCACATAAATTTGGCACACAAATAATTCACCATTAACCCTTTTAGTAAAAAGAGTGGAATCAAATTTTCTAATCTGAAAGCCTTTTTCAATAAGAAACTTGGTCAAGCATTTATACCACGCTCTAGGGGCTTGTTTAAGACCATAAAGAGCTTTGTGAAGTTTGTAAACATGGTCGGGTTTCTTAGGATTAACAAAGCCGGGAGGTTGTTTAACATAAACTTCCTCCTCAATTTCACCATTTAGAAAAGCACTTTTAATGTCCATTTGGTACAAGGTAATATCATGGTGATTTTCATAGGCAAGTAAGATGCAGATGGACTCAAGTCTAGCAACGGGGGCATATGTCTCACCATAGTCCATACCTTCGACTTGAGTGTAGCCTTGAGCGACAAGACGAGCCTTATTGCGTACAACTTGTCCATCTTCATCTTACTTATTGCGAAACACCCATTTGGTACGTTGTTGTCGGGCTTCTCGACCAATGTCCACACTTGGTTTCTCTCAAAGTTGTGTAGCTCTTCGTGCATGGCATTTATCCAATCCGGATCTTCCAATACTTCTTCAACCTTCATAGGTTCAATGCTAGAGATGAATGAATAATGTTCACAAAAATTAGTCAAACGAGCTTTAGAGCGAGTGATTCTCCTGGTTTGGATATCATTGAAGATTTGTTCGACGGGATGGTCTCGTGAAACTCTTGCTCTAACTCGTGAGAGCTTTTGTTTGGGTCGGGGTGGAACATCTTCTTCATCATGTTGTTCTTCCTCTTGGCCTTCTTTGTTGTTGGTGTTGTTGTTCTCTTGTGGAGGTGGAGAAGGAGGTCGATGAGGTTCATCTTGTTGTACATCCTCGTTCCCATCGTCTTGATGCGTTCCACTTGCGGATGCCTCCATGTCAACTCTTGGTTCACCTTGTCATGAGGTAGAAGCTTCCACTTGGACGGACGAGGTACTCTCCTTCACCTCCGTTGGGCGTATCTTGCCAATATACAAGTCTTGGATTGCTTCCGAAGGATCTTTGTCACCTACATCAATTGGCAATTGCTCTACTTGCGAGCCGTTAGATTCATCAAACTTCACATCTACCGTCTCCTCAACCTTTCGGGTGAAATTGTTGTAGACACGGTATGTGTGAGAGTTTGAGCCATAACCGAGTAGGAAACCTTCATGAGATTTAGGAGCAAATTTTGAACGACGATGCTTACCAAGAATGTAGCACTTTGAGAATGAATACCCGAAAGTATCCAACTTGGGGTTTGTTACGAGTGAGAAGCTCGTACGCCGTCTTGCCGAGTAGCTTGTGAAGATATTGACGATTCGTTGCATGATAAGCTGTCTCAACCGCTTCCGCCCAAAAGTGTTTTGGCGTCTTGTATTCATCAAGCATCGTTCTTGCCATTTTGATGAGCGTCCGATTCTTCCTCTCAACAATTCCATTTTGTTGAGGCGTGTACGTAGCTGAGAACTCATGTGAAATCCCTTCTTCGTCAAGAAAGGTGTCCACATTGGTGTTCTTGAACTCCGTTCCATTGTCGCTTGATACGTCTCCAACGTATCTATAATTTTTTATTGTTCCATGCTATTATATATTCTGTTTTGGATGTTTAATGGGCTTATTTATGCACTTTTATATTATTTTTGGGACTAACCTATTAACCGGAGGCCCAGCCCAAATTGCTGTTTTTTAGGCCTATGTCAGGACCCCTATCCTAAGTCACACCGATCCAGCATGTAACACATCATATCACTTTGCGGCCTCACGCATGGTATTCCCACGGGTGCCACCTTACCTGGCCCGGGACCGTTTGCGCCTTTTGGCTCACGTATATGATAGTGTCACTAGCATCCATATGACAAAGAACCCGGGCCGACATGGCTAGTCATGAACCCAAGGCGGCACTAACCCATGAGGACAGGCATACATGAATCACATCGAGCATGTCGGTCAACAACGTATAAATCCGGGCTGTAGCACTAGGCTAACAGGACTCCGGTAACCCGGGCTGTAGCAGGCTAGGCAGGACTCCGGATAACACCGCGTGACATTTCCCCGAAGGGACAGACACAGGAACGACGTGAATCACATGCCGGCCAGTCAAGTGTTCCGAGCAGTAGTGCTGGACTAGCAGGACTCCGGTGAACCGGGCTGTAGCGGACTACTATCGCTCAGAAGCACTAGACTACATTTCCCCATATGATAGGCTGCCAAGGATAAACAACTAGATAGTCGGATCCCACATATACCAAGCATTTCAATCATACACACAATATGCTCGATATGTGTAAATACAACATGGCATCACAACAAGACTCTATGACTCAAGTATTTATTCATTAGGCTCTGAGGAGCGAGATATTACAAACATGGGTCTCATGACCCAACATTCAGAGCATACAAGCAACAAGCACATGCGGAAGCTTAACATGTCTGAGTACAGACATCTACAAATGAAAAAGGCTGAGAAGCCTGACTATCTACCAGATCCTGCCGAGGGCACAAGATCATAGCTGAGGTAACAAGCTAAACGTCGAAGTCCAAGCGGTACTACTAGCGAGACTGAAGTCTCTCTGCAAAAACATAAAATAGGCAAACGTGAGTACAAATGTACCCAGCAAGACTTACATCAGAACTATCTACATATGCATTAGTATCAAAAGGGGGTGGTGGAGTTTAACTGCAGCAAGCCAGCTTTGACTCGGTGGCTATCCTGAACTATGACTGCAAGCAACTCTTTGAGGTGGCGCACACGAGTCCACATATTCACCATATCAATACACCACTATGGATCCTCTCCCGTCTCCCTACGAGAAGACCATCCATAGCACTCACGCTTATCTTGCGCATTTTAGAGTATCCACTTCCACTTGTCTATGAACTGTTATAGGCAACCCAGAAGTCCATTACCGCGGACACGGCTATTCGAATAGATGATGTTAACCCTGCAGGGGTGTACTTCTTCACACACGCTCTCACCACTTATCGCCGTTTACACGACATGTACTCGGCAACCTTCAAGCGGAAGCCTAGCGAGGGTGTCGGCCACAACCTACCTAAACACTCAAGTCTCTAGTCCAGGTTTATCGCTTATTCAGGTTCCATCCGCAGGGAGTCCGGCCGAGGTTTCCACATACGGCCCCGAACGATGTGAGCACGGTTCTCGAGACACCAAACGGGCGCCCGGTACACCGTGCCACGTGCCTACCGCAACACAGCCCACCCCGACGGTCAGCGCTGCGTGCGGCCCCCAGCATACTACAAACACCAAAAACTACTTGCAACTCCTGGACAAAGAACAAGGGTGATCAAGAAGCCGAGAGGGTCCATTGGTTTCGGGCCCAATGCGTGGTAGTAACTGTTTCATGGATCACAAACACAGAACTCAGTTCCTGAGGACGGCTTCAATAAGACAACCCACCATGTACTCCTACATGGCCTCTCACCACTACCTTTACCAAATCGTGTTCACACACTTAGCTCACACACAGTAGGACATGTTCATCACCATTCCAATTCATTCCCGATGTATCAGAACCGACTCAACTCTAAGCAGTAGCAGGCACGACAAACAAGCATGAATGAGTAGGCACATCAGGGCTCAAACAACTCCTACTCATGCTAGTGGGTTTCATCTATTTACTATGGCAATGATAGGTCATGCAGAGGATAAGGGGTTCAACTACCGCATCATGTAACAGTTGAATCGTTGTTGTCCTAATGCAGTAAAAGAGAGAAGGAGCAAGAGAGTGGGTTGTATCGGAATGAACAAGGGGGTTTTACTTGCCTGGCACTTCTGAAGATATTATAGCTCTTCATCGGTGTCATCGAACTCATCGTCGAAACCACGTCTATCGAGAGGGGTCAAATACCGGCAAACAAAGAGGAACACAATCAATGCAATGCAACAATTATGATGCATGATAATGTCATGGCAATATGCTGTTGATTGAGCTAATGCAACTAGCAACCATATTAAATGAAGTTGGTTTGAACCAAAGGTTCAAATTCAAACTCCATAAGTGGAAATTCAAATGCCATTTATGCAAATCGCCCTGTACAGCAACCCTAGGTTGTTCAAACATGCATGAAAATGCCATAAACAGATTCCATGAATTTTTCTGATAATTTTTCATATATAACTTATTTCATTCTGAGTTATAGATTATTTTCTATGATTTTTAGAAGTTTAGGCAATTTCTGGATTTTCTGAATGATTTTAAATACAGAAATTATTTACTGCGTTAGCATGACGTCACAGAGACGTCAGCAAGTCAACTGGGCGGTCCAAGTCAAACCTGGACGGTGGGGCCCGCGTGTCAGTGTCACAGGGGGCTAATCATATTTTAGTTAAACCTAAACTAGGTAATTAGCAGGGGCTGGCCCCACATGTCATGGACCCAGGAGGGTCAAACTGGGGTTAACCTGGGTCAAACTTGCCGGAGTTGACCCAGGGCTCGTCACCGGCAAGGCCAGGGACGGCGGAGAGGTGCGGGTTTCCTCCTCCGGTGACCAAATGGCCGGCAGAGGGCATCCCTGTGACACGGGCACTCGTCCGCGTCGAGTGGTGTAGGTGGTTGGGCCTGGGGTGGCCGGAGTCGTCGCCGGCGTCGACCTTGGCGGTCGCCGGAGCTCGGGTGAGCTCGGGGTCGACGCTACGGCGGTCGGGGCAGCTCGTGCGGGGCACCTACATGCTCTACGCAGCGCGGTGAGCAAGGTGGATGTGACGGCGGAGCCATTGCGTGGCCGGAGCCACGCCGGCGGTGAGCACAAACGATGGCGGGTGCGGTGAGCTCGGGGTGGTGCGTACGGTGCACGAGAGAGGAAATGGAGAGGGGGAGGACGGGCAGTAGCTCACAGTGGTCTCGACGAGCGGGTTAGAGAGGTCGGGGAAGAGCTGGAGTGGCCACGGCGGCGAGGGGGATCTCCGGCGTCTGACAGCGAGGATGAGGATGATGGCGTCGCTTAGGGCGTTCCGTGGCGTCGAGGCGGAGCCTTTGGACAGCACGGAGAGGCGAGGGAGAGGCGATGGCCGCGGTTGCGCTCGTCGGCGGCGACGACAGCGCTCGGCTGTGGGGAGGAGAGCGAGACAGAGGAGGGGAAAAGCACGGGGGGAGAGTGAGAGGGTTCCAGGGGGCGCGTGGCGCTGCGAGAGACGTCCAGGGGAAGGAGGAGGCAGCCAGGCAGGGAGGAGGTGGCCGGCGTGTGGCTGCGCGCGCCGGGCACGCGCCCATCCTCCTGGCAAGGAGGAAGACGACAGGGGGAGGGGCCAGGTGGGCTGGGCCGGCCACTTGGGCCGCCAGGTAAGGTCCAGGTGGGCTTCTCTCTTTTTTTTTTTTCTGTTTTAGTTTTCTATTTCTTCTGACATTTGTTTCTGATTTAGTAAAGTACTAAATCAATTTTAAACTTCATAAAAATAATTGTGTCAACTAAGTGGACTTATACAAAGCCACACAACACTTTTCAGAATTATTGAACATATATTTATACATATAATAAATATAAATCCAATTCAAATAGTTATTGAATTAATTCCAAATGCCCAAAATAATATTTCTGAGACTCCAAAAATATTGGTTTGAGCTTTACCTCTTGCCAATATTTGTATAGCTTGACAGGAACATTTTCTTGGGTTTATTTGAAACAATTTTTAATGTTGATCATTTTTAGAAATGATCCCCGAGGCTTTCCACTTTCCCCAATTCAACTTTCATAAAAATAAACATGATGCATGAATGCTTGTGCAACTAGTTACAATCAATTCTAGGGCTGTGACATCCTATTTCAGTGTTTCGCAGAAAAAGGATATCAAATGGAGTCCAAACGGAATGAAACCTTCGGGAACGTGATTTTCGGAACAAACGTGATCCAGAGGACTTGGAGTGGACGTCAAGCAACAGATGAGGAAACCACGAGGTAGGAGGACACGCCTACCCCCTGGGCGCGCCCTCCACCCTCGTGGGCCCCTTATTGCTCCACTGACGTACTTCTTCCTCCTATATATACCCATATACCCTGGAAACATCATATACGCAGCCAAAACCCTATTTCCACTGCCGCAACCTTCTGTACCCGTGATATACCATCTTGGGGCCTTTTCCGGCGCTCCATCGGAGGGGGCATTGATCATGGAGGGCTTGTACATCAACACCATAGCCTCTCCGATTATGTGTGAGTAGTTTACCTCAGACCTTCGGGTCCATAGTTATTAGCTAGATGGCTTCTTCTCTCTCTTTGGATCTCAATACAAAGTTCTCCTCGATCTTCTTGGAGATCTATTCAATGTAATCTTCTTTTGCGGTGTGTTTGTCGAGATCCGATGAATTGTTGGTTTATGATCAAGTTTATTTATGAACAATATTTGAATCTCCTCTGAATTCTTTTATGTATGATTGGTTATCTTTGCAAGTCTCTTTAACTTATCAGTTTGGTTTGGCCTACTAGATTGATCTTTCTTGCAATGGGAGAAGTGCTTAGCTTTGGGTTCAATCTTGCGGTTTCCTTTCCCAGTGACAGCAGGGGCAGCAAGGCACGTATTGTATTGTTGCCATCGAGGATAAAAAGATGGGGTTTATATCATATTGCATGAGTTTATCCCTCTCCATCATGTCATCTTGCTTAAAGCATTACTCTGTTCTTATGACTTAATACTCTAGATGCATGCTGGATAGTGGTCGATGTGTGGAGCAATAGTAGTAGATGCAGAATCATTTCGGTCTACTTGTCACGGACGTGATGCCTATATACATGATCATACCTAGATATTCTCATAACTATGCTCAATTCTATCAATTGCTCGACAGTAATTTGTTTACCCACCGTAATACTTATGCTATCTTGAGAGAAGCCACTAGTGAAACCTATGGCCCTCGGGTCTATTTTCCATCATATTAATCTTCCAACACTTAGCTATTTCTATTGCCATTTATTTTACTTTGCATCTTTATTTCTCTTTATCAGAAAAATACCAAAAATATTATGTTATCATATCTATCGGATCTCACTCTCATAAGTGACCATGAAGGGATTGACAACCCCTTTATCGCGTTGGTTGTGAGGTTCTTATTTGTTTGTGTAGGTGCGTGGGACTCGAGCGTGGTCTCCTACTGCATTGATACCTTGGTTCTCAAAAACTGAGGGAAATACCTACGCTACTTTACTGCATCACCCTTTCCTCTTCAAGGGAAAACCAACGCAGTGCTCAAGAGGTAGCAAGAAGAATTTCTGGCGCCTTTGCCGGGGAGTCTACGCACAAGTCAAGACATACCAAGTATCCATCACAAACTCTTATCCCTTGCATTACATTATTTGCCATTTGCCTCTCGTTTTCCTCTCCCCCACTTCACCCTTGCCGTTTTATTCGCCTTTTCTTCGCCTTCTTCCTGTATGTCTTTTTTTTGTGTTTCCATGTGCCTTCTATTTGCTTGCATCTTTGCTTGCTAAAAATCTATTGATATGGATCCACTTAAAGTGTTCTACTTGGATCATCTTCGATCCTTATGTGCTCGTGATGAAACCCCAACTAGCCTATTTGATGGGAAATCTTTAGATGAGCATGCTCATTTTGTGGGTCACCGTTTGTCTGAAAAGGGAGACTCTTATGGAATCAAATAAACAGATTGTTGTGTTATGCTTGGAATCTTTGTGAAATTTGTGATTTTACTTGTTGCTCTAAGAACCCTAAGAAACACCTTCCCTACCTATGTGAGTTTAATGATAATGAAATCTTACTTTCTTATGCAAAGGGTGTTTATAGTTACTACGATGACGAACAAATTGAAGAATTTGTTGCTTTTAAGGGTGCTTATGAAGTTGCTTCTTTGATTGAAAAGTATGATATTACTCTCTACGAATCTGAAAATTTTGACATACTTAAATATTGCTATGAAAATTATGCTCATAATGTCTATGTCAAAGAATTTATTGAGAGAATGATCGTTGCTTTGGAAGAAAATAATGATATGCATGAATCTATAGATAATGATAATTCCAATGATTGGATTGAAATATCCCTTGATGAACATGATGCTTGCTATTCTTGTGGCCATGATGCCAATCTTTATGAAGATGAATTTGCTATAGTTCCTTATGTTAAACATGAGATCGTTGCTATTGCACCCATACTTGATAGTTCCTTCGATGAAAAGCATGATTGCAATGATGTTGTCATAAATTCTCTTAATGTCAGTTGTGTTAATGATATGCAAAACCTCAAGCTTGGGGATGCTAGTTTTGCTATGACTACTATTTGTTGCAATGATCATGATGGGTGTGATTCTTCTTTTGATCTTCAAAATTTATGTAAGCCCCGTGATGAATATGAGATTGATATTAATTTTTGCAATAATATTGAAAGTGGGTTTGGAAGAGTGTCAACTTTAGATCCCACATATTTGGAGAATGTTCAATCTTATGAAATTTTTGATAAAAGTGGGTTTGGAGAGGTCATGACTTTAGTTAATGATATTCCCACTATTTTGGAAGAGTGTCAACTTTGCATACATGTGGATCGTGTTAAGAATATGTTTTGTGATAGCTATATTGTTGAATTTTCTTATGATCCTATATGTAATTATTATGAGAGAGGAAAATATTTTTATTGAAATTTTCATGTTACTAAATTACCTCTCGTTATGTTGAGATTGCTATCGTTCCTTTCCGCTTCCTTGCATATGCTAGTTTTTGCTTGCTATGATAATTTGTTTTTCTATGAGATGCCTATGCATAGGAAATATATTAGACTTAGATGTGTTTGTCACGTGTTTCATGATGCTTTCTTCGCACTTCAATTCTTGTCTTTTATGCGAGCATCATTAAAATTATCAATGCCTAGCTAAAAGGCGCTAAACGATAGCGCTTGTTGGGAGGAAACCCAATTTTATTTTATTTTTTTGCTTTTTGCTTCTGTTTAGGAATAAATCTTTGATCTATCCTCTGGTTAGATTTGTTTTTATGTTTTAATTAGTGTTTGTGCCAAGTTAAACCTATAGGATCTTCTTGGATGAGAGTTATTTGATCTTGCTGAAAATTCCAGAAACTTTCTGCTCATGAAAATAATTGTTAAAAATCACAAGAACGTGATAAACTACTGATTCCAATTGCAATGGATCAATAAACAAATTATATAGTTCTTCCTATTTTGGTGGATTTTTCTGAGGTCAAGAAGTTTGCGTTAGTTACAGATTACTACAGACTGTTCTGTTTTTGACAGATTCTGTTTTTTGTGTGTTGTTTGCTTATTTTGATGACTCTATGGCTAGTAAAATAGTTTATAAACCATAGAGAAGTTGGAATACAGTAGGTTTAACACCAATATAAATAAATAATGAGTTGAATACAGTACCTTGAAGTGGTGTTTTGTTTTCTTTCGCTAACGGAGCTCACGAGATTTTGTGTTGTGAAGTTTTCAAGTTTTGGGTAAAGATTTGATGGATTATGGAACAAGGAGTGGCAAGAGCCTAAGCTTGGGGATGCCCATGGCACCCCAAGGTAATCTAAGGACACCAAAAATCCAAAGCTTGGGGATGCCCCGGAAGGTATCCCCTCTTTCGTCTTCGTCCATCGGTAACTTTACTTGGAGCTATATTTTTATTCACCACATGATATGTGTTCTGCTTGGAGCGTCTTGTATGATTTGAGTCTTTTATTTTTAGTTTACCACAATCATCCTTGCTGTACACACCTTTTGAGAGAGACACACATGATTCAGAATTTATTAGAATACTCTATGTGCTTCAGTTATATCTTTTGAGCTATATAGTTTTTGCTCTAGTGCTTCACTTATATCTTTTCGAGCACGGTGGTGGATTTGTTTTATAGAAATTATTGTTCTCTCATGCTTCACTTATATTATTTTGAGAGTCCTACAAAACAGCATGGTAATTTGCTTTAATTGTGAAATTAGTCCTATTATGCTAGGTATTCAAGAGTAGTAAAAACTTTCTTATGAGTATGTTGAATACTAAGAGAAGTTCGATGCTTGATGATTGTTTTGAGATATGGAGGTAGTGATATTAAAGTTGTCCTAGTTGAGTAGTTGTGAATTTGAGAAATACTTGTGTTGAAGTTTGTAAACCCCGTAGCATGCACGTATGGTAAACGTTGTGTAACAAATTTGAAACATGAGGTGTTCTTTGATTGTCCTCCTTATGAGCGGCGGTCGGGGACGAGCGATGGTCTTTTCCCGCCAATCTATCCCCCTGGGAGCATGCACGTAGTGCTTGGTTTTTGATGACTTATAGATTTTTGCAATAAGTATGTGAGTTCTTTATGACTAATGTTGAGTCCATGGATTATACGCACTCTTACCCTTCCATCATTGCTAGCCTCTTCGGTACCGTGCATTGCCCTTTCTCACCTTGAGAGTTGGTGCAAACTTCGCCGGTGCATCCAAACCCCGTGATACGATACACTCTATTGCACACAAGCCTCCTTATATCTTCCTCAAAACAGCCACCATACCTACGTATTATGGCATTCCCATAGCCATTCCGAGATATATTGCCATGCAACTTTCCACCGTTCCGTTTATCATGACACATTCCATCATTGTCATATTGCCTTGCATGATCATGTAGTTGACATCGTATTTGTGGCAAAGCCACCATGAATATTATTTCATACATGTCACTGTTGATTCATTGCCCTTCCTGGTACACCGCCGGAGGCATTCATATAGAGTCATACTTTGTTCTAGTATCGAGTTGTAATCATTGAGTTGTAAATAAGTAGAAGTGTGATGATCATCATTCATAGAGCATTGTCCCAAAAAAAAGAGGAAAGGCCAAAAAAAAGAAAGGCCTAAAAAAAGGGAAAATAAAATAAAAAGGGGCAATGCTACTATCTTTTTTCCATACTTGTGCTTCAAAGTAGCACCATGATCCTTATGATAGATAGTCTCTTGTTTTGTCACTTCCATAAACTAGTGGGAATTTTTCGTTATAGAACTTGGCTTGTATATTCCAACAATGGGCTTCCTCAAATGCCCTAGGTCTTCGTGAGCAAGCAAGTTGGATGCACACCCACTTAGTTTCTTTTGTTGAGCTTTCATACATTTATAGCTCTAGTGCATCTGTTGCATGGAAATCCCTACTCCTCACATTAACATCAATTGATGGGCATATCCATAGCCCGTTGATTAGCCGTGTTGATGTGAGACTTTCTCCTTTTTTGTCTTCTCCACATAAACCCCATCATTATATTCTATTCCACCCATAGTGCTATATCCATGGCTCACGCTCATGTATTGCTTGAAAGTTGAAAAAGTTTAAGATTACTAAAGTATGAAACAATTGCTTGTCTTGTCATCGGGGTTGTGCATGATGAGAGCATTCTTGTGTGACGAAAATGGAGCATAACCAAACTATATGATTTTGTAGGGATGAACTTTCTTTGGCCATGTTATTTTGAGAAGACATAATTGCTTAGTTAGTATGCTTGAAGTATTATTACTTTTATGTCAATATTAAAATTTTATCTTGAATCTTTCGGATCTAAATATTCATACCACAATTAAGAGGGTTACATTGAAAATTATGCTAAGTAGCATTCCACATAAAAAATTCTGTTTTGTTCATTTACTTACTCGAGGATGAGTAGAAATTAAGCTTGGGGATGCTTGATACGTCTCCAATGTATCTATAATTTTTTATTGTTCCATGCTATTATATATTCTGTTTTGGATGTTTAATGGGCTTATTTATGCACTTTTATATTATTTTTGGGACTAACCTATTAACCGGAGGCCCAGCCCAAATTGCTGTTTTTTTCCTATTTCAGTATTTCGCAGAAAAAGAATATCAAATGGAGTCCAAACGGAATGAAACCTTCGGGAACATGATTTTCGGAACAAACGTGACCCAGAGGACTTGGAGTGGACGTCAAGCAATAGACGAGGAAGCCACGAGGTAGGGGGCGCGCCCTCCACCCTCGTGGGCCCCTCGTTGCTCCACCGACGTACTTCTTCCTCCTATATATACCCATATACCCTGGAAACATCATATACGCAGCCAAAACCCTATTTCCACCGCCGCAACCTTCTGTACCATGAGATCCCGTCTGGGGCCTTTTCCGGCGCTCCGCCGGAGGGGGCATTGATCACGGAGGGCTTGTACATCAACACCATAGCCTCTCCGATGATGTGTGAGTAGTTTACCTCAGACCTTTGGGTCCATAGTTATTAGCTAGATGGCTTCTTCTCTCTCTTTGGATCTCAATACAAATTTCTCCTCGATCTTCTTGGAGATCTATTCGATGTAATCTTCTTTCGCGGTGTGTTTGTCGAGATCCGATGAATTGTGGGTTTATGATCAAGTTTATCTATGAACAATATTTGAATCTCCTCTGAATTCTTTTATGTATGATTGGTTATCTTTGCAAGTCTCTTCGAATTATCAGTTTGGTTTGGCCTACTAGATTGATCTTTCTTGCAATGGGAGAAGTGCTTAGCTTTGGGTTCAATCTTGGGTGTCCTTTCCCAGTGACAGCAGGGGCAACAAGGCACGTATTCTATTGTTGCCATCGAGGATACAAAAATGGGGTTTATATCATATTGCATGAGTTTATCCCTCTACATCATGTCATCTTGCTTAAAACATTACTCTGTTCTTATGAACTTAATACTCTAGATGCATGCTGGATAGCGGTCTATGTGTGGAGTAATAGTAGTAGATGCAGAATCGTTTCGGTCTACTTGTCACAGACGTGAGGCCTATATACATGATCATACCTATATATTCTCATAACTATGCTCAATTCTATCAATTGCTCGACAGTAATTCGTTTACCCACCATAATATTTATGCTTTCTTGAGAGAAGCCACTAGTGAAACCTATGGCCCCTGGGTCTATTTTCCATCATATTAATCTTCCAACACTTAGTTATTTCTATTGCTGTTTATTTTACTTTGCATCTTTATTTCTCTTTATCATAAAAATACCAAAAATATTATCTTATCATATCTATCAGATCTCACTCTCGTAGGTGACCGTGAAGGGATTGACAACCCCTTTTTCGCGTTGGTTGCGAGGTTCTTATTTGCTTGTGTAGGTGCGTGGGACTCGAGCATGGTCTCCTACTGCATTGATACCTTGGTTCTCAAAAATTGAGGGAAATACCTACGCTACTTTACTGCATCACCCTTTCCTCTTCAAGGGAAAACCAACGCAGTGCTCAAGAGGTAGCATCGCTGCAAACCTTCTTCATATTCACTTCAAATTGATTTTGGGCCTTCCTAGCAAAATTCTTGAAGATCTTTTGGACCTGCGATTTATCATCAAGAAAGAACACCCACGTAAATCTTGAAAAGTCATCGACAATGACTAAACCGAACAAGTTACCACCAAAACTCTTGTAGGCATTTGGACCGAAGAGATCCATATGTAGTAGCTCGAGCGGTCTTCTCGTGGTCATGATGTTTTTCACGGGGTGGCTTCCTCCAACCTGTTTTCCTGCTTGGCAAGCACTACAAAGTCTATCCTTGTCAAATATAACATGTTTAACTCCAAGGATATGATCACCTTTAATAAGCTTGTCAAGATTTTGCATGCCCACATGACCTAACCTTCTATGCCATAACCAACCTTTAGAAGATTTAGCAATTTAGCAAGTTCTAGGTTGAGCCTTTTTAGTGAAATCAACAGTGTATAGATCACCTCTACGTATACCGCTAATGACCATTTTATGATTATCTCTACGAAACACTTGGCAATCTACTTGAGTAAATAGGACATTGAAACCAAAGTCAGCAAGTCTTGATACAGAAAGTAAATTATACCCAAGAGATTCAATGAGCATGACATTTTGTATGGAGCTATCATGTGAGATGGCCACTGTCGGTGTCAAAACCGGCGGATCTCGGGTAGGGGGTCCCGAACTGTGCGTCTAGGCGGATGGTAACAGGAGACAAGGGACACGATGTTTTTACCCAGGTTCGGGCCCTCTCGATGGAGGTAAAACCCTACTCCTGCTTGATTAATATTGATGATATGGGTAGTACAAGAGTTGATCTACCATGAGATCAGAGAGGCTAAACCCTAGAAGCTAGCCTATGGTATGATTGTTGTTGTGTCCTACGGACTAAACCTTCTGGTTTATATAGACACCGGAGGGGGCTAGGGTTACACAGAGTCGGTTAAAAGGAAGGAGATCTATATATCCATATTGCCAAGCTTGCCTTCCACGCCAAGGAGAGTCCCATTCGGACACGGGACGAAGTCTTCAATCTTGTATCTTCATAGTCCAACAGTCCGACCAAAGGTTATAGTCCGGCTGTCCGGATACCCCCTAATCCAGGACTCCCTCAGTAGCCCCTGAACCAGGCTTCAATGCGATGAGTCCGGCGCACAGATTGTCTTCGGCATTGCAAGGCGGGTTCCTCCTCCGAATACTTCATAGAAGATCTTGAACACGAGGATCGTGTCCGGCTCTGCAAAACAAGTTCCACATACCGCCGTAGAGAGAATAATATTTTCACAAATCTAATCTATTGACGTATTCCGTAGCGTGACATCACACCATAGCGAAGCCCTTATTCGAGTCGTTTTTCACACCCCACCTCAGCATGTTTTGCGAGGCGGTTTCCTTGGCACGTCTTGTCGAAGGAGAGATCGTGTCCCCTTATCTCGGGATTCTCATCAATACGGGTGTGGGTAACCCAACCGCGCCATTGATTACGACGCTTGGGGGATAAGCGAGTTTTACCAGGCTGATGGGGACGCATAGTTTCGTCCGCCCATATAAAGGGATAAGGGTTCACCTTTTCCATCCACGCCTTCTTCCTCCTTTGCTCATCCATTCTCGCACACTCGAGCTCCAGCGCCCAAGTCCGCATTTTCTTCCTCAACCTTCTCCAACCATGTCCGGAGCGGTAGGCAAGTGGATGGTTTCCTCCGTTGAGGGAGTCCTGGATTAGGGGGTGTCCGGATAGCTGAACTATAACATTTGGCCAGACTCCTGGACTATGAAGATACAAGATTGAAGACTTCGTCCCGCGTCCGGATGGGACTTTCCTTGGTGTGGAAGGCAAGCTTGGCGATACGGATATGTAGATCTCCTCCTATTGTAACCGACTCTGTGTAACCCTAGCCCTCTCCGGTGTCTACATAAACCAGAGGGTTTTAGTCCGTAGGACGAACAACAATCATACCATAGGCTAGCTTCTAGGGTTTAGCCTCTCTGATCTCGTGGTAGATCTACTCTTGTACTACCGATATCATCAATATTAATCAAGAAGGAGTAGGGTTTTACCTCCATCGAGAGGGCCCGAACCTGGGTAAAAACATCGTGTCCCTTGTCTCCTGTTACCATCCGCCTAGACGCACAGTTCGGGACCCCCTACCCGAGATCCGCCGGTTTTGACACCGACATTGGTGCTTTCATTGAGAGTTCCACTGTGTCGTCGCCATCAGGAAGGATGCCTCATCCCGTCTTTAAAGACGGCACTGATGCTAAAGGAGCTTTGGCTATCGGCCAAACTCTCCGGCTAGGCGGTTTTCTTATAGCCGCCTGTTCGGCCGCCGCGCCGACGATGACTTCTCGGGTCATCGAAAGCAATCTTCACGTCAACTCGGAACTCGCCGAGCAGTTAGATCCGATGGAGCTCTCTTCCCTAAACGAGCTCTTGGATCGCATCGCCGCCCTGGGAGTCGCTACAGACTACGATCAGATTGGGCTTAAACCCGATCTGAGAGAGATTAACTCTCCCCAGGTCACCCATCATGTTGCAGTGGTGGAGGAGCAATGCGGCGACCCTTCGTCTATCTTAAGGACTAGTTATGTCTAGATTCCCGACCCCTCCAAGGCGAATACCCGTGGAGGGGAGGACGTCACTCAAGCCCTGAACCTAAAGTCAGGCAGCGGGCTAGATTCATTGGACAACATCCAAGAACCTAAGCTTCCGAGTTCGGAAATTCCTTGGCCCCTGAGTCTCAGATCTGGTGAGGTTCCGGACTTAATTCCACCCACCCACCCAAACATAAGCGATCTATCCCAAATTCGGCAAGAGCCCGCAGAATCAGTACACCATTACTGGGCCAGATTCCTCCTGGTCATGAACAGGATAAAGGACTGCCGCGAGGAGGATGCAATTTCATTCTTCTGCAATAATTGCACGGACAAGGGAATCCTCAACGCCATAAGTCACCGTGAAATTACACGCTTCGCTGACTTGGCGTCCATAGTACAAAAGTACTGTGCGATGAAAAGCGCCTGGAAAACCGAAATAAAATTTTGGGACAATCCGGCCCTGAATACAAACCAAGTTCGAAATAAAAGGGTGCATTATCGCCAGGCACCTGGGTTAAACACCAAAAAGCAAAAACCCTCTACAGGGCATGGAACCGTACTGGAGGGATGGCTCAATGGACCCTGTAAAATTCATAGTACAGAGGGCGCCACACCAACTCATAGCCTTAGAGCATGTTGGATACTCCGGCAGGTGGCCAGAAGTGGCGAAGAGCTTCTAACTCCAGAATCCACAGAGCACCAGCCCAGGGATACCAGTACGGTATTAGCAGTCTTCGAGACTTTTGCATCAAATAATATGCGGAAACGAACACTCCGCAGCCTTGCCGAAGTCTACCAAGTAGCAACAATAGACCCATGGAGTGACACAACTATTGCCTTTAATGCCAGTGATGAACCCTAAATTCCGAACAGCCCGAGCACCAGCCGCATTGGTCCTCAGTCCAATAGTGGACGGCTTTTGCCTTACCAAGGTTCTCATGGACAGTGGCAGCAGATTGAACCTCATTTACGAGGAAACCCTTCGAAAAATGGAAATAGACTGGAACCGCATTGAGCGAAGCAGCACAACCTTTAGAGGAATAATCCCCAGTCGGGAAGCGCGCTGTACAGGAAAAATCACACTGGATGTGGTGTTTGGCACACCGAATAATTACAAGTCCGAGGAGGTCACGTTCCAAGTGGCCCCGTTTAGTAGCGGATACCACGCTCTATTAGGGCGAGAGGCATATACAATTTTTCAAGCTATACCCCATTACGGGTACATGAAGCTCAAAATGCACGGGCCCAACGGAATCATCACCCTTGCTAGTGACCCGGACATAGCACTCCGCGCCGAAAATAAGATAGCCGCACTGGCCCTTGAGGCACTGTCCGAAGCCCTAGCGGCCGAGAAACTGACTGCGCTGCGCTCCACGGTGAACAGGGACGACGTGATACTTGATAAAAGATTCAAGTCCACCTCCTTTAAACCGGCGGACGAAATAGTCAAATTCCAAGTCCATCCAGCGGACCCTACAAAAACGGCCTCCATCGGGTCGCAATTAAACCCTGATGTAGATGCCACACTACGAGAATTCCTACGCGAAAATTGGGACATTTTTGCCTGGCACCCTTCAGACATGCCAGGAATCCCACGCCGGCTGGCCGAGCACAGCCTAAGTATCCTAAAAGGATTCAAGCCAGTCAAGCAGGCTCTTCGGTGTTTCTCCGAACCTAAGAGACAAGCCATGGGAGAGGAGCTAGCCAAACTATTGGAGGCCAGATTCATCAGAGATATAAAACATCCGGACTGGCTAGCAAACCTGGTGATGGTACCAAAGAAGGACAAATCCTGGCGCCTGTGCGTCGATTTCAAGGACCTCAACAAGGCTTGCCCAAAGGATCCCTTCCCCCTCCCCCGCATCGATCAAATTATCGACGCTACCGCAGGACACGATTCATTGTGTTTCCTCGACGCATACTCCGGCTACCATCAAATTAAGATGGCAGAGCCATACCAAGCCGCAACGACATTCATCACCCCATACGGTCCATTCTGCTTCAACACAATGCCCTTCGGGCTCAAAAACGTCGGCGCAACATATCAGCGCATGATTCAGACATGTCTGGCAAACCAGATCGGCAAAACAGTGGAGGCATACGTAGATGACGTGGTTGTGAAAACCAAGAATGTCGAAACTCTAGTAGACGACTTGAGGCTCACATTCGATAACCTCCGAACATACGACATCAAGCTTAACCTGGAAAATTGCGTTTTCGGCGTACCAGCCGGAAAGCTCTTGGGCTTCATTATATCCAGTAGAGGAATTGAAGCAAATCCAGCCAAGATCCGAGCTCTGTCACAATTGGATATCCCAAAGGACCTAAAAAAATACAAAAATTGACCGGATGTGTGGCGGCTCTAAGCCGCTTTATCTCCCGCTTGGGAGAAAAGGCATTACCCCTTTATCGCCTCCTCCGGCGCACCAAACACTTTGAGTGGACGGATGCCGCCATGGCCGGACTCGAAGAAATAAAAGCCATATTGGCAACAAACCCGGTCCTGGCCGCGCCAAACATCGGCGAACTAATGCTATTATACATTGCGACAACACATCAAGTTGTAAGCGCAGTGCTCGTCGTCGAACGAGAGACGGACGGACACAAATTCCCCCTTCAAAAGCCAGTTTACTACGTGTCCACTATCCTCACTACATGCAAGTCACGGTACTCGCATTATCAAAAGATAGGGTATGCGGTATTTATGGCATCCCGGAAGCTGCGACACTACTTTCAAGAGTGTTCGATAACAGTAGCCTCTGAAGTACCTCTTAACGATATTATAAACAACCGCGGCGCGATGGGCCGGATTGCCAAATGGGCCATTGAGCTCCTCCTGTTCGACATAACCTATAAGCCACGACGAGCTATTAATTCGCAAGTTTTGGCCGACTTCGTCGCCGAATGGACTGAAGCTGAACTCCCTAAGGAGTACGGCACATATTCCAACTGGATCATGCACTTCGACGGCTCCAAAATGTTGGCTGGTCTGGGAGCTGGCGTCATTCTGACGTCCCCAACAGGAGATACAGTTCAATACGTACTCCAGATAATGTATACGGACTCCAACAACGCAGTCGAATATGAGGCCCTTCTACATGGTCTCCTGATGGCAGTATCCATGGGTATTCAACGCCTAGAAGTGCGCGGGGACTCGAACCTTGCAATATCCCAAATAAATGGAGACTTTGATACCAAGGATCCAAAAATGGCAGCTTATCGCAACGCCATCCTAAAAATGTCAGCTCGGTTCGAGGGGCTCGAGTTTCACCATATAGCCCGGGAAAACAATCAGGCAGCAGACGTCCTGGCACGCATTGGTGCAAAGCGCGATGCCGTCCCTCCCAACATCTTCTTGGAGAGGCTATTCAAGCCATCCGTAGTATGGGAAGGGGAACCCGAAAATAACAGCCCGGACCCAACCGCACTGCCCGACTCCGAACACTCTGACACAACTGGAGGCTTTGCCAACGAAGTAACATCCTCAGCCCACGTAATAATGGCAGTCATTGCCCCGTGGACAGAGCCATTCCTAGCCTACCTAACCAGGCAGGAGCTTCCCGAGGACCAAAATGAGGCACGCTGCATAGTGCGGCGATCTAAAGCCTATAAAGTCCATGAGGGAGAGCTTTATAAGAAAAGCACCACCGGAGTCCTTCAAAGGTGTATCTCCGGAGAGGAAGGGCGGAATCTTCTGGCTGAAATTCATGCCGGACTCGGCGGGCACCACGCTGCAGCCCGGGCCCTTGTAAGCAAGGCCTTCCGTACAAGATTTTATTGGCCGACGGCCCGGGCAGATGCTCAGGACTTAGTCCAACGATGCGTTGGTTGCCAGCTCTTTGCTAACCAAAGCCATATGCCACCCACCGCCCTCCAAACTATACCCATCACCTGGCCCTTCACGGTTTGGGGGCTTGACATGGTTGGACCCCTTAAAGGAGGAACCCACAAGCAAAAATACCTACTGGTCATGGTGGATAAGTTCACCAAATGGATAGAGGCCAAGCCTGTCAAGACGGCCGAATCCGGACCGGTGATAGACTTCATATCCGGGGTTGTACACCGTTACGGCGTACCCCACAGCATCATCACTGATAACGGCACGAACTTTACGGCCGACGAGGTCAAACTCTGGTGCAAAAACATGGGCATTAAGCTCGACTATGCTTCAGTCTATCACCCACAAACTAATGGTCAAGTCGAGTGAGCAAATGGTCTAATCATGAGCGGCATCAAACCCAGATTAGTGCGGTCCCTCAAGGAATCTAACACGCACTGGGTAGAGGAGCTCGACTCCGTACTCTGGGGGCTGCGGACCACGCCGAATCGCACCACCGGATACACACCATTCTTTATGGTATACGGCACAGAGGCGGTTCTGCGCTACGACATCATTCATGACTCACCTCGCGTGCGCATGTACGAAGAAAGAGAAGACGAACTCGATCGACAGGACAGTTTGGACGCCTTGGAGGAGGAGAGTGACGTGGCAAAAGCCCGTTCCGCATTCTATCAACAGCAGGCCAGAAGATACCAAAGCAGAGAAGTACGGGCCAAAACTTACAATGTTGGCGAGTTAGTTCTACGCCTGCCGGATAAGAAAAAGGACAAACTCAAGCCCAAATGGGAAGGTCCCTTTATTATTGACCAAGTCCTGACTAGTGGAGCGTATCGTCTGCGAGATGCATCGGATAACCGACTCGAGCCGAACCCATGGAACGCAACCCGTCTTCGAAGATTCTACACCTAGCGCCAGACTCTGTGTTCGTCTCCTTCCTCTATCTATTTTTTACACACTAGTTGTCTTATATTTATCTCATTCTCCCCTCCCTTTCTCTTATAGACTTTAAGGGCTCGTTCGCGCCTTGTTCGCACACAACTGACGCGCTATCCGCGCTCATTATACCTGGGGGCTTCTTTAACAGAAGCTTATTTATACGGGCTTCATGCCCAGCACATGTGTCACACTTCCGCATGTACCTTTTAATCACCACTATATGCATAGATATGACTTAAGTTTTGGCCAAGCTGGGTTGCCAGGCTCCTGTGCTTACCCCTACTTTCCCGATTGTTTGGCTAGGCGGTAAAGGGAGCACCTCTGCGAATGTTACTGCCGGGTCAGCCGGATGTGTACCTCAGACTGGGTGAAGCCGAAAGCTAGCGTTCTTAAGGGAATATTCGGTCGGTGAACTAAAGATGATTTCTCACTTGTTTATTTATCCGCCCCCAGATGCTTTTCTGCTTTTTTCGCAGTCCGGACATGCACTTTAGGGCATGCCTCCCAGGGAAAGGAACCCCTAACGGAACTATTCTCCCTGGAAGATCTTTCTTACTAACCATGTAATATAACATAACTAGTTGGGCACTTGTCTGTTCAAGCACTAATGACCCCTACGCCTGGTCTCCATGCATGCCCCTGTTCTTATATAACCGAGAGAGTATTCTGACACACTACGGACTATCTGGTCCTGAGGTTGAAGCAAAAAGGTCCACCATGACAAATGATCTACAATCCGGCTAGAAGGCATTTTACATGTCATCTTAAATTACATAGTCAATTTGAATGGGTAAATTCCTCTTCAATACCATCCAACAGACTGTCTAGTTTACAGTCTTGTTGGGAATATTTGGCGGCCAACTCTACCTGGCCATACACTAAGCTCACAGGGATCTCCTTCCCATCGGGCCCCACAGGTCCGACCTCGGCCATGTGGTTTGGGTCAGCCTTCATGTACCGCATCTTCACCATGGCCCAGGCCTCCCTGGCGCCTTGACGGCAGGCCGATATCTTCCATAATCAGAAGCGCCGCCGCGCTCCCTTCAGCTTCTCTGCAAGCTCTCCAAGGCCTTCGGGCATGGAGACGGATGGCCACAAGGCCTGGGCGACGCCTCGCATCACCTGCCGAACTCGTTCGTGCAGTTGTGAGAGCTCGGGAAGAAGGTCACCTGTAGAACCGGGCATTTCCTCTGTAGGGCGACCTGTTAGCATACCTACAAACATAACTCTGTTAGTCAACTTCCTCGCCGAACTCTTTTTAAAAGTTCGTTCAAGCACTTACTAAATATGCCGCGTCGAAGCCGCCGATTCTCCTTAACGGAGTCCGACAGTTGGGCATGAACATCCTTTAGTTCCACGCCCAACTGTGTGTTGGCATCTTGGAGATCATTCTTCTCCTGCCTCACCTTTGTAAGCACGTTCTCACCAGCCTTTAGCTGGCGTAGGAGTTGCTACTTCTCCGGATCTAATCTGGCGCCGTCTGCAATTTTATTGTCAGACTTGCATACATGCCGCACTCTACATAATACTTATCAATTGAGGCATATAATACCAGAGGGGGTCTTCTTGGGCTCCCCTGCGGCGGCTAGCGCGGCCTGAAGTTGGGCCTTGCACTCTTCCAGCTCCTGGGACAGTAGGGTATTCTTTTCTGTAAGAACATGCATAACAAATGATCCTTAAATCAGCTATTCTAACTGTTTCAAGTCTTGGGGGCTACTGATATATATATAATCATCAAATTTTCTCACCTGTATGTCTTTTACATACTGCTTCGTGGTCCTGGTTAGACCATTTTGAGCGGCACGGAGGTACGCATCTCCCGAGTTGAAGGCATCCAATGCCTCTTGGGAGAAACAAGCGTCGCGAAGAACTATCCCGCAGCGCCTGTGGTTCATGGCACTCTCCACCTCGGAATTGGTGGCGGACAGTCTGTCCGCATCCTTGTTGGAAGAGCGTCTGACGCACGCCTCGTGTTCGCCTCTGCTTCTGGACATGGCTTTGAAGCCTGGCTGGTGGAGGCGCGATTGGCAACCTCTCCGGATATAGTCTGGCGAGCCCTCTTTTTCCTAAAAAGAGCACGGGCGTTAGTATGCATCGTAAGAATAATACCTTGGAATAAGGCAGCACACCTTACTGCTGCGCCCGTGTCTCGATCCGGACTGCGCGTCTTTTTAGCCTGCCCGCCCTCTCGGTCCCTTGTTGGCTAGTCGCCGCAGGCTCGGCATTCCGCCTCGAGATCCTCCTCTGCAAAACACCATTGGTATACGGTGATCGAAAATAAGCACGGATGGATCATTTTCGAAGTATTAGGACTTCGGTCTCGGTTACCTGTGAGGCTCGGAGCAGTCCAGGATAGTCGGCTGTAATAGCCACCAAGGCATTGCCGATGCTTAGTTGGTAAAATACCCCATCGATCAGCTCCACAGATATGTCCGGATCCTCTTGGGAGGCCGGGTCGAGGGACCGTTCCGGATCCTCGGGTTGTGGAGGAGGGCTGTTTATCTCCTTTACGGCCTGGCGCAGTTCCTGCATCGAAATCACAAGATGAGATACTTAACTATGGGAATATGGAATGGATGGGCAAAAAGAAGGGTCCGCTTACCCAGTTTGGAGGATTGTACATAGAAAATCCGCCATGTGGATTGACGCGGAGAAATTCCTCCTCTTCTCCCTTGTACAATGCGGACAAGATCTTCGTCAGAGCGGCAACCGATTCCGGCCCCTTACGGCTGCAGCGGGTGGAATCATCCTCCCCGTTGAAATCCCACATGGGGTGGCCTCTATACTGAAGCGGCTGCACCCCCCGCATAATGCATGTGGCCATGACCTCGATCATGGTCAGTCCGGAATGAGCTAACAACCTTATCCGGCCCATCAGGTAAAGGACGTCCTTGTCATTTTCCTTCTGAGGGCTCCGTGGACGCCAACTTAGGCGCTTCTTCAAGGGAGCATTATCGAACTCAGGGAGGCCGATCCGAATAGGGTCTGGCAGGGGGACATCTTCTATATAAAACCATTTTGAAGGTCAGTCCTCGGATGCCTTCTTTGGGGTTCCGGATAGATATCCAGTCCCGGCGATGCGCCATACTTCGGCTCCGCCCACTTGATATATCGACCCCTCCTGAGAACGGGGCACGAGGCAGAACAGCTTCTTCCACGGCGCGAAATGAGCCTCACAGCCCAAAAACAGCTCGCAAAGGGCTACGAAGCCCGCGATATGCAATATGGAGGCTGGCGTAAGGTTGTGCAGCTGGAGGCCATAGAACTCCAGCAGCCCCCGGAGAAACGGATGAATTGGCAATCCGAGCCCTTTTATCAAATAAGGGACAAGGCATACCCGCTTTCCTTTGGAGGGATTAGGGACGCTCTCCGCTTGCTCTCCGCCATTATAGGTGGCAAGTCCGACTCGAACCGGGACCATGTAGGCTGGGGGAAGGAATCCCTTGGTTTGGAGCGCCACTAGCTCGCTGTGCGGGATGGAACATCTCTTCCAATCTCCAGGTTGAGGACTGGGAGGGCGAGAGGAGGAGCTGCGACCACCAGCCATGATGGAATGGATCTCTGTTGAATGCGCTCCGATGAATGCTCGCAGAGGGAAGATGGTGTGATTTGGATCTAAATCCTCGTCTCTTCAATAGGCAGCTCATTTACGCAGCTAGGGGGGTAAATGTAAAAATACCCTGGCTTTTCACATTCATTTGACACGTGGAAGAAGGCCATTATTGGGCATGGAAGCCAAGAAGCGCAATATTCACAAGAAGCCGGACACTATTCAACAGGTACACGGAATTTGGAGAAGAACCCGCCTTGCAATGCCGAAGACAATCTGCGCGCTGGACTTGTCGTCATTGAAGCCTGGTTCGAGGGCTACTGAGGGAGTCCTGGATTAGGGGGTGTCCGGATAGCCGGACTATAACCTTTGGCTGAACTCCTGGACTATGAAGATACAAGATTGAAGACTTCGTCCCGTGTCCGGATAGGACTTTCCTTGGCGTGGAAGGCAAGCTTGGCGATACGGATATGTAGATCTCCTCCCATTGTAACCGACTCTGTGTAACCCTAGCCCTCTCCGGTGTCTATATAAACCAGAGGGTTTTAGTCCATAGGGCGAACAACAATCATACCATAGGCTAGCTTCTAGGGTTTAGCCTCTTTGATCTCGTGGTAGATCTACTCTTGTACTACCCATATCATCAATATTAATCAAGCAGGAGTAGGGTTTTACCTCCATCGAGAGGGCCCGAACCTGGGTAAAAACATCGTGTCCCTTGTCTCATGTTACCATCCGCCTATACACACAGTTTGGGACCCCCTACCCGAGATCCGCCGGTTTTGACACCGACAGCGACCCTGCCGGGCAAGAACGCTGCATTCTCCACCACAATCCACCATCAATCCACCAAAGCATGAGTAGGGTTTTACGCCTCATGGCTGCCCATACCTGGGTAAAATCGCCCGTGTGATCTCTGCCGTGTTGTCTCACACTTCTCCGCTCTTTGTGCAGCGTGCATCCCCCCGCCAAACCAGAAAGGGGCTCATGGCCCTATAGGTGGTCGTGGTTTCCCACGACACCTTTGGCGCACCAGGTAGGGGGAGCACTTGCGCGAACCCGAAAGCATGAGCAACGCGTCATCTTCATTGAGATTTTCATTGTTAGCAGCTCCATCGACTATGGCGCCCAAGAAGAAACCCGATGTTGTAGCTCACCCGTCCATCTCGAAGGCTCCGCCGCCCGCGGCTACCAACACCGCAGGGGATGCGGAGGCGCACGAGGATGCGGGCAATGTGGGGGACGCGGTCAGCGCAGGCGGCGTTGTCACCACCTCCCTCACGGCCAAAGCAGGAGCAGGAGGCACCGGAGGAGAGCAACATCAATAGCATCCCGGTGGTCATGTTCCGCGAGGTACGGACGGAGGCCTCATTCCATATGTACCTCTCCCCCTCACCGAAGGGCAAAGACGCAGTGGTGGCGCCCGCTCTGGGGCGAATCGTCGCCCTCCAGCCGCCCCCGCCACAAGCGCGATCGCAGCGCGCGCGCCTCCCCGGAGCGGGCCGAACCGGCCACTATGCCCGACGGAGCCACTGGCTCTCAAGCGCCTTCACCATGTCACCACGCTATCCAAGCGGCTAGCTCACGACAGCGAGGGCGCGACGCTATCGCCACTGGCATCTCAGGAGCTGGGCGACGGTACGATCCATGTCATCATCTTCTATGCTGAGCTCCGCTACGGAGGCCATGGTGTGGGGCCAGCTGTTGTTAAGGTTCCCGCCGGCGGCCGCTCAGAGGGATGAATGGAGAGCCACCATTCAGAGTCTGATTGGCTTCGCCGAGGCTGGGAGCTCATAGCAAGCTGGCCCAATGTGGCCACCCCAAGCGACGACGGCGTCTCGCGCCACTGGCCGTACGGAAGGGGCTACCCCCACTATGCAATCCCCTCCATGGCAGCCAGCGCGAGCGCCGTGAAATCAAGAACCCGACAACGTCTCAATGGCCTCTTCTAACCCTCGAGCACGTCCGAGCCAACGGCAAGCCCCGGAGGACGGGCAGAGGGGAGGTGCACGCGTCGTCATCGAGCAACTCCGCGATGACCACCACTGAACCGATGGGTGTGATGGCCTCGACGTCGATGAGCCTGCGCTTGAGGACGGCAGGTACCTACCTTTCAAGGCTGGGTGCCCTGCTTTTACTCGTGAGCTACTGCAAGTCCGTTGGCCATCCGCTCGCACGTTTAAGCCAGAGATACCCGAGAAGTACAATGGGAGGCTAAACCCGGCAGAGTTCTTGAGCATCTACACCATCGTTGTTCAAGCTGCCGGGGGAAGAGATGAGAAGGTATTTGACAACTACTTCTGTTTGGCACTCAAATCCAACGTGAGGTCTTGGCTGATGCATCTGCTGGAGAACTCTATTTCGTCATGGGGTGACCTGTGCCATGAGTTCATTGGTGCCTTCATGGGCGGCCACCAAGAGCCAGGGCGATCCAGCGACTTGCAGCTTCTTCAGCTGTAGGAAGGAGAGACTCTCCGCAAGTATTTGCAGAGATTCAGCAGAGTTCACAGAAATATCCCAGATATCCACTCGACAGCTGTGATAGCTGCCTTCCCGTCCAATGTGCGCAACCGCACGGTGCGTTCCAAGATGAATGTGAAGTTTCCCAAGACTGTGAAGGAGCTTTACACTTTGGTGGACAAGTGCGCTCGGGAGGAGGAGAGAAGAAAACTTCCTGGAGAGGAAGATTGTGTTGACATCGACTTAGAGGATGATGATGAGTCCACCAGTCAAAGGAAGAAGAATAAGAAGCGCAACAAGAGGCACAAGGATTAAGCAGTGTTGACCGTTGAGGGATCAAGCACACCCAGTACCGACAAGAAGGCAAAGGCCGAGGCCCCCGGCAAGGAAGCTACCGCGTGCACTGACTATCGGGAGGCTACGGCTGACGAGAAGGCTGGGAAAGGTGATGGACCATACTGCAAGATCCATCGGACCAAGGGCCACAATCTCCAAGAGTGTCATCAGGTTGAGCAACTTGTCAAGAGGCAGAGAGCTGAATATGAGAAGCATGATAAGGAAAAAGGTCAGAATGGCATTGGCAGGAAGGGTCGAGGCGGTGAAGAAATCCGCCCCGGCGAGGCTTTTCGGACCCAAGGGAAGCCCGCCAGGGGCCGAGAAAAGGAAGTTTGCAATGATGAGAGTGATGGAGGGAATGAAGAGGAAACCAGTGAGCAGGAATTCCAGAAGGCCACTGACGCCCTGTGCATTGACGGGGGTGCATCTTTGCACTCTTCTCACCGCCAACTTAAACGGTGGGCCCGTGAAGTCATGTCGTGGAGCCAGCGGCAGAGTCTCGGAAGCCGCTCAAATGGTCACGCACGCCCATCATCTTTGACGAAGAGGACCATCCTGACCGCACCACTGCGGTAGGATGCTTGTCGTTGTTGGTCTCTCCAACAATTCACAACCTCAAGGTCACAAAGATGCTGGTTGATGGCGGGGCCGGGTTGAATTTGCTTTCCCCAAAGGTTATCAGCAAGCTTTAGATAGCAGAGGAAGAGCTTAAGGCTACTGGCATGTTTCAAGGAGTTAATCCCGGCAGGAGTCATCCTAAGGGAAAGATCACGTTTCGAGTGATGTTAGGAGGAGAGTTGAACTACAGGAATGGGAAGATTGTGTTTGATGTGGTCGACCTCACCCTGCCATACAATTGGATCCTCGGACGCCCAGCTCTGGCAAAATTCGTGGCAGCATCCCACTATGCCTACAACACCTTGAAGATGTCATAGCCAGTGGGAATCATTTCTATTCCGTTAGATGAGAAAGACACAATCATTTGCATGGATAAGATGTACCCACTACTAGGGAAAAGCCTATACACAGAATCTTACCAGCAGCGCGCTTTAAAATCAGGCACTGCTGCTAAGTAGCAGTAGCGCGGGACATAGAAACTCGCTACTGCAACAAGTTTATCAGTAGCGCGTGCACTCCAAGAAGCGCTACTGCTAAAATTTCCACGACGCCGCCGCGAGGCCAGTTATAGCAGCAGCGCGTTAAAATAAATAGCGCTACTGCTACGTATCGTAGCAGTAGCGCATTCAGGCAATAATCGCTACTCCTAAATTAACTACAAAAATTTAGTCCCACCTCACTCCGTGAAGAGAGTTTTACCCACCTTAAATATGTTTCATCTACAACTTTCACAAGCACTTGGTCTTCATTGAACTCTTTGTGTAGGATCTGTGACCGCAATAGGAGTCCTTGCCAGTTCTTAAACCAAGCGGCGAGGATTCCTATTGACAAATCAGATTGTACACAAAAAGACCATTGATGATCAATGTATTTTTTATGTATATGTCTATTTTTACATACTGACACATAGCAGTAGCGCGTTCAGGCCGAAAGGCGCTACTGATAGGCCATTTAGCAGTAGCGTGCTTACCTATAGTGCGCTACTGCTATGCCATTCCATCTCCCCCCACTCACTAGCCTCATCCACATATCACACTCACACACACTCACGGTCTCCTCCTCACCCCCGCGCTGCCGGTCCTCCCCCGTCGCCCCTCCCCCGATCTGCACTGCTGTCGCCTCATCCTCCTCGCTGGACTCGGTACCGGCCTCCTCCTCCGTCCTCCCTCCACTCGCCGCTGGCCGCCCCCTCCTCGCTCCGCCTTCCTCCTCGATCCGTCCTCCCTCCACTCGCCACCGGCCGGCCCCTCCTCGCTCCGCCTTCCTCCTCTGTCCTACTATCTTCTCCCTCCTCGAGTCGCCCCTCCTTGTCCCTCCTCCCTGATACATTTTGATTTAGTAGGCTTTCATATGTAACATTTTGATTTAGTTGATATGATTCATTTGATCTAGTAGGCTAGTTGATTTAGAACATTTTGATTTAGTTTATTTAGTAGGCTAGTTGATTTAGTAGGCTAGTTGATTTAGAACATTTTGATTTAGTTGATTTAGTATGCTAGTTAATTTAGTTGATTTAGTATGCTCAATTTAGTTTTTTTGTAATAAGTTATTTTTTGGCAAAATGTAGGTGTCAATTTAGTTAAATTCGCCACTTGTTTCCTGTGAAGTGAATCTTAATCCTTTGCTCATATTGCTTTAGGAAAATGGCGCCACCACCAGCACCACTATGTCGACTGTGCAAGTCAAGGTGCGCCAGCAGCCTTGCAACTGGCAAGCTGTTCGGCATCTACTTCCATCCGAGTTTTCGTCATGCGGCGGTAAGAAATTAGATGAGATGTAACAACTATTTTGTTTTTAGTGTTGGCATTACTGCATTGTGTCATTTTTCTTTTCTTACACATATCGTCCCATGCAATGTGAGGTTGAAATTCAACAAGCTGACAGGAGACACTGTGACATTTGAGGCTCCTGGGGAGCCGTACACTATGGAGGTCGAGAAAGGACACAATATGTCGCAGATTGGAGGAGATGGATGGGCCCGTTTCCTCGCTCGCATGCGTCTTACTGGTGGCGAGTTGATCAGATTCTCCTTCAGAGCAGAAAGACCCAAGCTGGTTGTCCTTTATATCAACATAGTGGAAGATGATGAAGATAATGAGGACCCACTCAATGAAGATGATGAGAACCCACTTCATGAATCCATCATAGCTCAAAGAATGAGGCTGAGCGAGGAGGAGGTGTGCAACCTATGGGACATAATTCCGCCACGTGATGACTTCGTCGGGGTGCCATTCGTGACCCGCCTGACAAGTACCATGGTCGATCGGCATGAAATGGTATGTTATACGTACTGCATGTAGTAATTTGATGATATATATATATATATATATGTTTTATTATTATACTTACAAATGCAAATTATCCGATTATATGCTTAGTGAATCCGATGATATGCTTAGTGTAGAGTCCAATGATATGCTTTGTGGAATCTAGTCGATGATATACTTTAGTGTAGAGTCTGATCACATGCTTATTAGTGTAGAATCCAAGGAACTATTAATAGTGTAGATAATCCATATATACTTATTAGTAGAATTCATGATTAATTAGTACAAATGCGTAGTACTGTGTCTTTTGATAGTGTAGAAATCCAGACTTAATAGAAATATATTTGCAAGAGTATGTGTGAGGCTATTTATTAATTGATATGTTTTTCTTATTCAGAGATTGCCAAAGAACCTATCTGTGAGTTGTGGTATCGAGCCTGATGAAGAAGGCTCAGTTGGACTACGCCTTACCGCAAGGGGATCCGTCACCACATGTACTTACCGCATGGACACAGATGGTCGCACACACTTGAACTCGGTTGGGTGGAAGGGATTCCTCGTTGGCAAGAATCTTCGTGTTGGACAGGCCATCCTAATTACTATCAGGAACACCCACTGCCCAGGCTTGAGGATGATGATTGTCATCGATATCATCTAGAACTACATATGTGTGTGTGGCTATATCATCTAGAACTACATATGATGATCGTCGTCGATATCATGTAGAACTACATATGATGATCGTCGTCGATATCATCTAGAACTAAATATGATGATTGTCGTTGATGTCACCTTGTACTGCTTGAGGATGCATGTTGAGTATATATGAAATTGTTATCTAGTACTCCCTCGGTTCCAAATTACTCATCGTGGTTTGAGTTCAAATTTGAACTAAAACCACGACGAGTAATTTCGAACCGAGGGAGTACTACCTAGTACCTATAATGCTTTATGAAATTGATATCTAGTAGTACCTAGTATCTGGAAATTGCAGTTTATCGAAGCTGGAATGGGGAAATGGTGAAAGATATAACAGTAGCGCGGGACCGGGAAATCGCTACAGCTAAATAATAGCAGCGCGTTCTTGAAAAGCGCTGCTGCTATAGTCAATAGTGGTAGCGCGGGTACAGGCAGCACTACTACTAAGAGTTAGCTGTAGCGCCTTATTGGTAGCGTGGGCACCCGCGCTGCTGATAGGCCTAAAACCCGCGCTGCTGCTAGCCTTTTCCCTAGTAGTGACCGGGATGCAGTCGCGGCAGAGGCCACGGCAGCAGTAGTTCCCGCAAAGGAGAACACAGGAAATAAGAAGGATAACAGGGACACCAGCAAGGAATCCAGGAAGCGTACCTCTTCGGAGTGCGCTGCGCCTGTTGATGACTTGCAGGAGAGTTCCAACAGTAAGAGGTCCAAGGTTGCTGCACCCCAAGTTAAGAAGGTCCCGACAGGGCTGGCTGGGGTTGATGGTGCCTTCACTACGCCAGGATACGTCCATTTTGCATCATGTTTACCACTGTTATTTATGATGTTTTTATGCATAATAATGCTTTTTGGAGTAATTCTAATGCCTTTTCTCTCATAATATGCAAGGTACACACAAAGAGGGAGAATTCTGGCAGCTGGAAATCTGGACCTGAAAAAGCTACGCCGGGCCACCTATTCTGCACAACTCCAAATAAGCTGAAACTTCACGAGGATTTTTTATGGAATAAATGAGAAATATTGGAGCCAATAAGTACTAGAGGGGGCCCATCAGGTGGGCACAACCCACCTGGGCGCGCCAGGGAGCCCAGGCGCGCCCTGATGGGTTGTGCTCCCCTCGGCCCACCTCCGGTGCCCATCTTCTGGTATATAAGTCATTTTGACCTAGAAAAAAGAAGGAGAGGACTTTTGGGACTGAGCGCCACCGTCGCAAGGCGGAACTTGGGCAGGAGCACTTTTGCCCTCCTACGAAGCGATTCCGCTAGGGGAACTTCCCTCCCGAAGGGGGAAATCATTATCATCATCATCACCCACAACTCTCCCATCTTGGGGAGGGCAATCTCAATCAACATCTTCAACAGCACCATCTCCTCTCAAACCCTAGTTCATCTCTTGTGTTCAGTATTTGTACCGGAACTATAGATTGGTGCTTGTGGGTGACTAGTAGTGTTAATTACATCTTGTAGTTGATTACTATATGGTTTATTTGGTGGAAGATTATATGTTCAGATCCAATATGCTATTTAATACCCCTCTGATCTTGAGCATGTTTATCACTTGTGAGCAGTTACTTTTGTCCTTGAGGTCACGGGAGAAATCATGTTGCAAGTAATCATGTGAACTTGATATGTGTTCGATATTTTGATAGTATGTATGTTGTGATTCCCTTAGTGGTGTCATGTGAACATCGACTACATGATACTTCACCATATTTGGGCCTAAGGGAATGCATTGTAGAGTAGTTATTAGATGATGGGTTGCGAGAGTGACAGAAGCTTAAACCCTAGTTTATGCGCTATTTCGTAAGGGACCGATTGGATCCAGAAGTTTAATGCTATGGTTAGAATTTATTCTTAATACTTTTCTCGTAGTTGCGGATGCTTGCGAGGGGGTTAATCATAAGTAGGAGGTTTGTTCAAGTAAGAACAACAACTGAGCATTGATCCACCCACATACCAAATTATCAAAGTAGCGAACACAAATCGAACCAACATGATGAAAGTGACTAGAGGAAATTCCCGTGTACCCTCAAGAACACTTTGCTTATTATAAGAGACCGTTTTGGCCTGTCCTTTGCCTCAAAAGGATTGGGCTACCTTGCTGCACTTTTTTTACTATTATCGTTACTTGCTCGTTACAAATTGTCTTGCTATCAAACTACTTTGTTACTTACAATTCCAGCACTTGCAGACATTACCTTGCTCAAAACCACTTGTCATTTCCTTCCACTCCTCGTTGGATTCGACACTCTTACTTATCGAAAAGGCTATAATTGATCCCATATACTTGTGGGTCATCACGCCACCCTTGATGACAAATAGGAAAGCGTGCTCATTGTCTTCCTGCGGGCGAATATTGATGTGTTTTCCTGGCAACCATATGATATCCTCGGTGTTCCCAGGGAGATAATCGAGCACCACCTTGCTGTCTGCCCACATGCCCGACCCATCAAGCAGAAAGTCCGGAAGCAGGCCTTGGAACGGCAACAATTCATTGCCAAGGAGATCAAGAAGCTAGAGGCAGCTGGTCTAGTCAGAGGAGTACTGCACCCACCATGGTTAGCAAACCCGATGGTTGTGCGTAAGGCCAACGGAAAATGGAGGCTTTGCGTAGATTTCATAGATCTCAACAAGGCTTGCCCAAAGGATCCATTTCCCTTGCCGCGCATCGACCAGATTGTGGATTCTACTTCAGGTTGTGATTTTCTCTCTTTTCTGGATTCATACTCTGGATATCATCAGATCTTCATGTCCAAGGAAGATGAAGAGAAGACCTCATTCATCACCCCATGTGGTATGTACTGCTTTGTGTGCATGTCTTTTGGGTTAAAGAGTGTCGGGTCCACCTTTGCAAGCACTACTGTAGGATGCTGCTAACGTGACACTACGACCAGAGACCCTTCAACGAAACTGTTTGCGATGCCATAATCGCAAACGGTGGTGTAAAAAACCCATCAAAAAAGGTGCAAAAGGTTTACGATGACAGATGCATCAAACACGGTTCAGATTTAGTTGCGTGTGAGATTCAGGGCATATGGTTCAGTTCAATTAACCATTTTTGATGAGGAGGAACAAAAGAAACAGGCAGCCAGATGAAGGTGTATGCGATGTATAGCATACGGTTCACTCGAATGAACTGTTTGTGATTAGGCAACACAAAGGAAACGGTCAGCCATATCAAGGTGTGTGCGATGTACAACATACAGTTCACTCAAATGAACTATTTGTGATTAGGCAACACAAAAGAAATGGTCAGCTCGATCAAGGTGTGTGCGATGTACGACATGCGGTTCACCCAGATGAACTTTTTGCATTGAGACAAGAGAACATAAACGGTTCAATATAACAAGTACCAAAAATATTGCAAGGTTCAAATTCAAATATTACAACGCCCAAATTCATACATTTCATGATGCGTCATTTCTGAAAAGGGATCAGCCGTTGACAAGTCATGTATGGGTTTGACACAATAACTTTCAATTGCTTTGCCATATGATCTTCCAATATGAAATTTGGCATTTTTGGAGGCACTTCCATTCCACAGTACCAGTCAGCTCTAATAATCATACCATTTATCTTTCCTAATTAAATGCGTGTTCAACCTCAGTACCTTCAGCACCTTTGCTCTGGCAAGAAAGAACCTGGCAAGTGTAATCTCCGGTGGGGTCCCTCGGTAGGAGTTCAAAGTAATATTTGAGAGATGCAGATCCAGGCATTTAATGTGATTGTTGTTATAAACATCTTCCACCGGGCCTAATATGCACTGCAAAAGAAGAGAATGTGTTAGTGCCTACATGCAGTTTTCAACACTGCTACACGCCCATTTGGTTTGCAGGATTTGTAAAATGCACCAACGTGCCATCTTCGATCTGGCATGATTAACATGGGCATTTGATTACAATCTAGAAACATGTAGCCTTCTTCACAAGAGGTTGGATTGGATGAAAATTTCCCTAAGAAAATTAGTATAGATGAATCCAAAGGAGAAATTCTTATGGACGATTGTAACCATATGAATGAAGCAACCAATATGGGGTGGGGTGTATGTCCTAAAATCCTCCAAAATTCCTTCAGAAATCGTAGTACATTGTCATTGTAAACTTGGGAAAAGGTGCAAAAAATTGAACTCCCTTATGGTTAAGATTTAACAGGAAAGGAACATCACCTCGATATACAGCTTCTTCATGCATGGAAAGCATCTCAGGCAACTGAAAACTTGGTCCAGGTTGGGAATGACAGATTCTAGTGCCATGACCTTCACTGTGCCCTGAGTCTGGGTGAAGCTTCGCTGGATGACAGACAAACATACATCTTCAAAACTAGAAATAACGTTGATATCAAGAAGGAGAGGTATATAAGGCGACTGTTGTACCTGAAAGTTGTAGTATTTGACAAACGAGTAGCCCACCACTTTCAATTTCGGCGCAGAAATGACATTGATTCTTGTTGGACCTTGTTGATCAACTACAAGTAATCTCTCAAGTGAAGGTGTGTCCTGGATGACCATATTGTGGTCCACCTTTTGTGATCTCTCATTGCATCACTAGCAACACACATAAATAGTGCGGAGAGTCCTGGAGGTGATGTGCAAGGTACTCGACCAATTCATCGCCTGAAGACGTAGGAACTCGAGTGCAGTACAACCATGGAGCAGGTGCTCCATGTCATCCTTTGGGATGCAGACGGCGACGAGCTCGAGGTGCTTCAATCGTGGTAGAAAAAGAGCGGGTGCGTCAATAGGGGGTGGAAGTTCATGAACTTGGCGAGGCGCAGCGTGGGCGCGAAGCGGAGCATGGACGTTGGCAGCAAGCTCATATGCCCATCATTATAACTTAGCTTCTCGAGCTGATCTATGGCACGGGATCGGAACCACTCGTCAAGCTTGGCTCGCTCCTTGCCATTGGAACGGAACTTGCCCGCGATAAGGCCTTTGATTGGGCCATGGTGACTGCCGAGGATCTGGGAGAATGCATCCAAGCTTTGGCGATAGCCATGGCAGAGCTTGTGGGCGTGGAGGAGGTCGACAGGGGTGCGGAGCCAAAGGGTGCGCCACCGCCGGGATATGACGGCTGTCCTCGCCCGATTTTGGATTGGGAGGAGGGATATGATGTCTATCAACATATCAATGGGGAGGTTGTTGATGAAGTCTAGGCCTGCTGGACTCGCTTGCGGTTCTTTCTCGACCCACCTCCGCTTGTTGGCAGCCTCGTTCTCCACCTCGTCAGCGGGGACAGAAACCTCTATCTCCATATTCACGCCGTGCTCCGGTGCTTCAGCAGCCCCGGCGTCGCCACTCCCTCCGATGAGGCGCTTCGGTGGCAACCTCGTACACTAACGGCTTTGAGGACTCAGAGCGGCGTCGAGGATGCGGGCGGAGAGAGAGGAATTGTGTGTGTGGTGAGGATGGGGGGTGCAGCCGCTCGGCGGCGCCATTAATATAGACCAGTGGGAGCGAGGCAGGCGGCAGTCCAAGGCTGTCTCGCTTCCCGGTGAGATGAGAACTGTCGGATGTGGGGTTTCGGGAAACCCTTAAGGTTCGAACACTAGGGTGCGCGCGAAGTCTTTCCCTCCTACCGATCTATGCTCTAGCTCACTAAGATCTTGCGGACGAACTCGACGAACTCACAACACAGAGAGAGACACGAGGTTTATACTGGTTCGGGCCACCGTTGTGGTGTAATACCCTACTCCAGTGTGGTGGTGGATGGATTGCCTCTTGGGCTGATAATGAACAGTACAAGGGAAGAATAGCCTCCTGAGGTTGAGGTGTTCTTGTGCAAGTGTTGGCTTCTTGCTCTGTTCAAGTTGTTCCTATTACTGTGGTGGCTAGACCTATTTATAGAGGCCCTGGTCCTCTTCCCAAATGTTGAGCGGGAAGGGAGCCAACAACGGCGGGCAAATTTGAAGGGGGACAGCTAGTACAAGCTATCCTGACAAAAGCAGTCTTTGCCTGCGAAAAGCCCTGGGATGACGCCGTCTTGGGCTCCATGATGACCTCCGCCTTGCCGTCCTCCTGGTCTTGGTCTTGTTGCACCAATATGGCAACCTTTGCCTGATGCCTCGGTACTCTTCATCTGCGCTTGCCTCCTTAGCACCAAAGAGGAAACAAGGACTCTGCACGCACCGGCGCTCGCCTGGCACCCGCCTAGCACCGTTCGTCATGGCTCATGTCACGAGTCTCTCGTGAGGTTTGCCCCACCTTGATATCTCTGCTCCTCGTGAGCCTGCTTGGCTAGGCCACTCCAGAGGAGGCCTTGTGTCGTCCGCCTCGCGAGGCTTGGACCCTCCAAAGGTCTTGGATGCCTTGTTGATGAAGATTGGTCGTACGGCCTGCTGCCTAGCCACACTATGGGCCGCAGGCAGGCAAGTCTGGGGACCCATGTTCCCAGAACACCGACAGTAGCCCCCGGGCCCAAGGCGTGCTCGGGCTTGGCTTCGCGGCGAAGCCAATGGTCAAGTTCGGAGCGCCGCGGGCCCCAAAAGCCTGCGGCCTCGGTCGACGCGTGGCCGTTGATTGGACGTGGGCGTCTCCGTTGCCCCACGCTACTTCGGCAACTGCTCGCCCTGACAAAGGTTGGCGCGGGCAGTTCTTTCCTTCATTACTTCTCCCTTGCCTTGCTCCAGATCCCCTTTCTCGCCCTTCGCCGTCTGCTTCCTCCAGATCTGCTTCACCCTTGCTCTGCTTCTGCTGCCCATGGCGCCGCGCAAGGTCAAATCTTCCTCAACACCGGCTTGGTATGAGCCGGCCCTCGAGACGCCCACCGTCACGGATAAGAGCCTCGCTTCCGTGCGCCTACTAACAGCGGGCGAAGGCAATGAGTGGGGGAAGACGGAGCTTCGGCTCGCCTCCGACGAGCCAGAGTCTGAGGGAAGCACCTACTTCCCCTTCTTTTCGAGCAGCGTCGCCGTCGAGTTGGTCCCGACTTTCTCTGATTTCTTTTATGAAGTCCTCGACCACTACGGGCTGCAGGTGGGGCATTCCCTACCGAAAACCATCATGCTTGTTGTGAGAAGCTCCGGTTTGTGAGAAGCATATACCCAAACCTGCCCCAAATGGGACAAAATTTGTACCATGACATGTTGATGCGGCTACATGATAGCATGCCAAGTTTCATGAATTTCAGACGAGTTTTGGATTTACTAGAATTTAAAAACCAGGCATCTCAATGTTTTGCCGGCAATCAACGGTGTCCTGGTGTTTGAAATTCATTCCCCTTTCTTGCATGGGTCCTAAGTGTTGGGGATATTACTACTGGGCCTAAACCGGCCTATCTGGGCCGGGTTAATTTCATCAGTAGCTCAAGAATGTTAGAGCCCAAGAGGCTATGTAAAGGCCCGAGGCCGTAGTCGGTTTAACGTCTGTAAGCCGTAAACCGGCCTGTGTACGACTTGTATTGTAAGTTAGGAATAAGCAAGAGACCAACCCGGGTACGAGTATAAACCGGAGATTGGGACTCTATGAACCGACGAGCGTCACCCGTGTATATAAGGGGGCGACCCGATATCGGTTCAGGGGGGAACCAACAACTCGAAGCCTAGGAGAAGCGATTGCTCCCTAGTCGTCGAGACTTCATCAATTGCAACACCAACTAGACGTAGGCTTTTGCCTTCATCGAAGGGGCCGAACTAGTATAATTCTCTGTGTCCTTGTGTCTGCTTTAACCCCTCCGAGTTATCCCATTGCGATGGCTCCACGACTAAGTCCTTTGGATAGGACATCTGCCGTGACAAACCCACGACAGTTTGGCGCCCACCGTGGGGCTATCGCACGATGGTTTCAAATTCTTGGAGGGCCGCTTTGAAGGACTCAAGGGATATGCCGTGGGCCGGATGACCAAGAGTCGCCGCGGTAAGGTTTACATCGACGATGAAGGCTGGGGCCCCGAGGCCGGCTCAGTTGAGTATGGGTACCGGGTCCCCTTTGGCAGTATACACGTTTTCATCGGCAAGATTGGTAAACCGGGCCCTGAGCTGGACACTTGCACCGACCTCATCGAGACAGCTCAGTGTGCGCGACCTGCCCGGGTTAAGCCAGCCGTAAAGCGTGCCTTTGTGGGAGTCATCCACGGAGGAAATTATGAGGGCAGATCAGAATCTGGTGGCGAAACCGTCGTTTGTTCCGGCGATGAGTCGTCAACCGGGGAAACTGAGTCCCTGTATCAAGTGCATGATGGTCGGATTGGGGGCTGTTCTGACGGCAACAGTATTCCGAACCCCTCCGATCTGCCTAGCCGGGTCGGCATATTCATGGCCGGCACCCAAGCAGCGCCTCATTCATCGACGGCCACAGTAATGGTTTCCGGTTCAACGACTGCCGGAGCAGGAGGTTTTGTGCGCCCACCGGTTCAAGTATTATCCGATCTATTCGACGCACTGGCGGCGCTCTTGACAGAGGCTAATCCGGCGGATCAGGATGCTCATAACGCAGAGATTGCAAAGGTGAGAGAACAGATTAGCCAGGCCAAGGCGGATCTGGCGGCCGAGGAGGTCAGGATGACTGCGGAACGGGCCGCTTTGGATGCACAAGCCTATAAGTTCATGCTGGATCAGAACGCTTCGCAGGAGGTCATGAGGAGGAAATATCGGTCCCGCCTGCCACCGGTTTTTGAAGGAAGGGATCTTTTCAATACTCCTGGAGCAGGGACCAGTAATCAGCCAGTGGTAAACCGAGCAAAGGCGCCCGGGACAGGCGCACCGGTTCAGCCCCGCATAATAGATCTGCCCCGTTATAACCCGGAGCCACGGATTGTGACCACACCCCCGGATCACTACTCCAACCCGCTGGATAATCTTGTTGCTGCGGCAGCGCGTCTAGAGGCTATTCCGGTCGAGGGAGATTCGTTACAGGCAATAGAGACGCGCCGGGTCAAGGAGCTCCTCAGAACTGCGCTGGTCCAACAGGAGGCGTATTCATACAGCCGCGAGCGGATTCATTCTACTCCACGTCCAACCCGCAGTTATAGCAGGCACATGGAAGAACAAGCTGAGTCCAGCAATGCACGGCATGGAGTGCCCCGCGGCAACAATCCGGCTCATGATGCTCAGGAGTTGGTAGACCGGGCCCGTGCACGCAGAGAAGCCGAATTGGTAGCACATCAGACCCGCCAGCTTACGCCGGTTCGTCCCACCACTTCGGTCAAGCCAGGGCTTGCTTCTAGCGCTTTGGGGGTGCCTTGCCTTATACCTGCTTTGCGCAATGTGCGCCTGCCTAAGGACTTCAAGGGGCCGCGCAAGGTACCAAATTATACAGCAGATCAACCCCCGGAGGCGTGGGTGGAGAGTTACGAGATGGCCATGGAGATGCTTGACGTAGATGAAGCTGCATGTGCAAAATATTTCACTATGATGCTTGAAGGAACGGCCCGCACTTGGTTAAAAAGCCTGCCGCCCAATACCATCGGTTCATGGGCTCAATTGCGAGCTCGGTTTATCAGTAATTTCAAAGATACGTGCAAGCAGCCCATGTCGATAGTGGACTTAGCCGCCTGCGTCCAGGCGGAAGGAGAGTCAACCACTCATTGGGTGCGCCGCATTTCGCAAATCTTGCATTCATCAGACCGCATCAATGCTGACACTGCAGTTGTGACTTTGGAAAGCAATTGCAGGTTTGGGCCCTTGAAATTGAAATTAGGACGAATGAAGCGCCATTGCACTGACATAGGGACTCTCATGGCTGCTTTGGTAAAGTATGCTGATTCTGATAGTACCAAGGATCCCGAGTCTGATGATGAAAAGGCAGGGAAGGGAAAGAAGAACGGCAACTCCAGAGGGCAGCAGCATCACCCAGGGAGCAGCGTCAGAGGCAAGCGTAAAGCGGATGGTTCAGGGTTTAATGGTAATCCGAGCGAGAATAGCAATCCGGGCGGACATGGTAATCAACATAACCAAAATGGTCAAGGGGGCTATAATCAGCAGCAGTCGGGGTACCAGAGCAATCCGAAGCAGCTAAACAGTGGCCAATATCATGTATTCACCACTAGCTTGGACAAGTGAGACCAGAAGGTCCGGAAGAGAGCAGTTAACTCTGTTGAACCGGCCATGCCCCGGTACCTACGATGGTCAGAGCAGCCGATCATCTGGAGTAGAGAGGATCACCCTCCTCGGGTGGATAATCCGGGTCAGCTGGCTTTAGTGGTGGCGCCTCAGGTAGGAGGTTATAAGTTCACCAAGGTGCTCATGGATGGGGGTAGCAGTATTAACATCCTATACTATGAGACCTTTCGACGTATGGGGCTCAAGGATAAGGATTTACGGCCTTCAAACACGGTTTTTCATGGCGTGGTGCCAGGCAAGTCTGCATACCCCGTGGGCAAGATAGCATTGTAGGTGGCTTTCGGAGATGATCACGATTCCCGATCAGAAACACTGACTTTTGAGGTGGTGAAGATTCAAAGCCCGTACCATGCCCTGTTTGGTCGGACGGCTTATGCCAAATTCATGGCACGGCCCTGTTATGTATATCTGCAACTCAAGATGCCGGGCTACAAGGGAACCATCACGGTTCACGGGAGTCGCAGGATCGCTTTGGAGTGTGAAGAAGGAGATGCCGCTTATGCCGAATCGGTTTGTGCTACTGAGGAGCTCAAATACTACAAAGATAATGTTGATCCGACGGATATGACTCCTTTAAAGAAGCCCACCACAGAGCATGATCCGGCTTTAAAATTCACATCAGCCGCGGAGACCAAGCTTGTTGATTTCATGGCTGGTGATTCATCCAAGCAATTCAGCATCAGTACTAATCTGGATCCAAAATAGGAAAGCGCGCTCATCGAGTTCCTCCGTGAGAATCGGGACATCTTCGCATGGAAACCTTCTGACATGCCAGGTGTACCGAGGCGACTCGCTGAGCACACCCTTAATGTGGATCCTAAATACAAACCGGTGAAACAGTTCCTCCGTCGGTTCAACGAGGAGAGAATAAAGGCTATTGGAGAAGAGGTGGCCAGGCTCTTAGCAGCTGGCTTCATCGTTGAAGTTTTTCATCCTGAATGGCTTGCTAATCCGGTGCTGGTCCTTAAGAAAAAGGGCACTTGGCGCATGTGTGTGGACTATACAGATCTTAATAAGGCCTGCCCTGCAGATCCTTTTGCCCTCCCCCGTATTGATCAAATCATTGATGCTACGGCGGGTTGCGAGCGTTTATGTTTTCTGGATGCATACTCCGGTTATCATCAGATTAAGATGGCGGTTAAGGACCAGGAGAAGACGGCGTTCATTACTCCCTTTGGAGCCTTCTGCTATGTATCTATGCCTTTCGGGCTCAAAAGTGCCCAGGCAACTTATCAGCGATGTGTGCAAAATTGTCTCCACAAGCAGATTGGCCGTAATGTGCACGCCTATGTGGATGATATTGTGGTCAAGTCAAGGAAGAAGGAAACGTTGGTCGATGATTTGAAGGAGACCTTTGATAACTTAAGGACATACAAGATGATGCTCAATCCGGCCAAATGTGTCTTTGGTGTACCAGCTGGCAAGCTATTGGGTTTCCTGGTGTCCAACAGGGGAATTGAGGCTAATCCGGAAAAAATTACGGCTATCACCTCTCTAGCTAAACCGAAATGCATCAATGACGTCCAACGTCTGGCAGGCCGAATTGCTGCGTTGAGCCGGTTTATCAGCCGCCTCGGAGAGAAAGCAATTCCTCTGTATCAAATGTTGAAAAAGACGGATCAGTTCGTCTGGAATTCTGCCGCTGATCAGGTGTTCGAGGATTTGAAGCGACAGTTGGTCAATCCGCCCGTACTCGCTGCTCCCACTGATAAGGAACCATTGCTGTTGTATGTAGCTGCTAACGCTCGCGCGGTCAGTGTGGCTATTGTGGTAGAGCGGAAGGAGGCAGGCAAAGAATACCCGGTTCAGCGTCCGGTTTATTATATCAGCGAGGTGCTTATTGAATCCAAACAACGATATCCGCATTGGCAAAAGCTAGTATATGGAGTTTTTATGGCAAGTCGGAAGCTGAAACAGTATTTCCAAGGCCACCCTATCACGGTGGTCAGTTCTGCTCCTTTGGGTGATATCATCCAGAACCGAGAAGCGACTGGTCGGATTGCCAAGTGGGCTATTGAGCTTGGACCGCACGGTTTAAAATATGTGCCTCGCACTGCGATAAAGTCTCAGACATTGGTGGATTTCATCAATGATTGGACGGAGTTGCAAGTCCCTGAAGAGAAGCCGGATCACACTTATTGGACCATTCATTTTGACGGATCACGTCAATTGGAAGGATCGGGGGCTGGAGTCATATTAACTTCCCCACGATGTGATAAATTTTGTTATGTGCTCCATTTAATGTTCCCTTGTACTAACAATGCAGCAGAATATGAGGCCTTGCTCCATGGCCTCCGGATGGCTAAGGAGATGAATTTAAGACGGGTTAAGTGCTTTGGCGACTCTGATTTGGTGGCCCAGCAGGTGTCTGGTACATGGGATTCTAAAGATCCACTCATGGCTGCTTATCGTCGTGAGGTTGATGTGGTCGCAGGTCACTTCAAAGGTTATCAGGTGGACCATGTGGACCGACGAAAGAACGAGGCGGCAGACGCTTTAAGTCGGCTAGGTTCACAGCGTAAACCGGTACCACCTAATGTATTCCTTGATGTGCTTTACAACCCGTCGGTTCAACTGCCTGGCGAAGCAGATTTGGCGGTTCCTGACCCAGAGGCTCAATTGGTGGCGGCGTTACATGTCATCCCAGATTGGACGCTTCCTTACCTGGCGTACATGAACCGAGGGGAGTTGCCAGAGGATGAGACTCTGTCCAGACAGATAATACGGCGGTCCAAGTCCATGGTAGTTGAAAATGGCGAACTACATCGTCGCAGTGTGACAGGAGCGTTTCAACGGTGCGTATCTCCTGAGGAAGGCCGTGAAATTTTGCGTGAGATCCACGAAGGAGATTGTGGTCACCATGCCGGTTCAAAGTCTTTAGTGGCAAAAGCTTTTCGTCACGGTTTCTATTGGCTGACTGCTCATGCTGATGCGGAGGATCTGGTCAGGCGGTGTGATGGTTGTCAAAAATTCTCAAGGCGCGCTCACGTTCCGGCTCAAGAATTGAGGATGATTCCAATTACTTGGCCGTTTGCAACCTGGGGGCTGGACATGGTTGGGCCTTTCAAAAGGTCCAAGGACAAGAAGACCCACCTTCTGGTGGCGGTGGACAAATTTACAAAGTGGGTAGAGGCAGAGCCCGTTAGCAAGTGTGATGCGGCCACCGCGGTTCAGTTCATCAAAAAAGTGATTTTCCGGTTTGGTTTTCCACACAGTATCATCACAGACAATGGTACCAATTTATCTAAAGGTGCCATGAAAGAGTTCTGCGAACGAGAGCACATCCGCCTTGATGTGTCATCAGTAGCGCACCCACAGTCCAACGGTCAAGCAGAAAGAGCTAATCAGGAGATCTTGAGAGGCATCAAACCCAGGCTTATGGTTCCTTTGCAGCGGACGCCGGGTTGTTGGGTCGAAGAGTTACCCTCTGTGTTATGGAGCATCAACACCACGCCTAACAGGTCAACTGGGTATACGCCGTTCTTTATGGTTTATGGGGCAGAGGCAGTTCTTCCTAGCGACATCCATCACGATTCACCTCGTGTGGCGGCTTACGTTGAAGCAGACAACGAAAGTTCTAGACAGGACGATTTGGACCGGCTAGATGAAGAGCGAGACATAGCAGCTGCCCGCTTAGCGATTTACCAACAGGATCTTCGTCGCTATCACAGTCGTCGGATCAGGACCAAAACCTTTCAAGAGGGAGATTTGGTGCTTCGACTTATTCAAGATCAAACCGAGATGCATAAATTGTCTCCACCTTGGGAAGGGCCTTTCGTGGTTAGCAAGAATCTACACAATGGTTCATACTACCTAATAGATGTTCGAGAGCACAAAGACTCACGCAAATCAGGACAAGAAACCGACAGGCCGTGGAATATAGCTCATCTTCGGCCTTACTATACTTGAGCCATGGGCTCTGCTTATGTATATATCATGACTATGTATATATTATAATAAACCGGATCCTCCGCTAAAGCGGGGTATCTGTTCTTTTATATCATGTGTGGTTACACGGGGTTGTCTTCAAGCAACATCCGGTTTACCCCTTGCAAGTCTTAACAAGATCACTTGAGGATTCCTGTTCAAACATAGGTCGTATTCGAACCAAAGAGAACATAGCTATCCTTATGAGGTCATTTGGGGGCTCGGTCGTATCCGAACCGATGCAATACCTCTTGGCCGGAGAAAGCCACCAGAGTCATTTGGGGGCTCGGTCCTGTCCGAACCGATGCAATACCTCTTGGCCGGTGCAAGCCACCAGAATCATTTGGGGACACGGTCACGTCTGAACCGGTCACGCCTCTTGATCGGCCTACGGGCCTTAGAGTCATTTGGGGGCTTGGTCGAACCCGAACCATAGCAATGCCACTTGGCCGGCGTAATGCCACGCGTCATTTTGGGGTCCTGGCTGACTGGCACCATCGCTACACCTTCGGGGGGCTCGGTTGTGTCTGACCATGGTAATTCCATCTGACCAAGCTCAATAGAGCTCTTCTTTTGCAAAAGGTTTTTTGTCACCATTGATGGTTTATTGCCTTTCTCTTAAACCAACAATATTTTACACCGGTTCTACATAGCCAATTTGGCGGAACACGGCCTTTCTTTTTTCAACAATCTGAGATTGTTGGTTCGGTTTGAGTTTTTCTGCTAAACATCCTTTTTCGAGCAACAAAAGATTGTTATCAGCAAAGGATGGTAAACCGGTGTTATATACACAGGAGCTCGGTTCTCCCACGATGGTTTAAAAGATATCAACTACCGTTTTAACATTGGCCACAAACGCCTATTTCACGCCTACTATATGGCAGTTATTTTGTATCACAAATAGTTTGATCATACTTGCAAGTTTCCTTGCTTATTTACATGCAGATTCACAAGCCGGATGATGGTACAACCGCCCTGGTAGTTTAAAATTTTGTGATTGCAGGAGATACAAGCTGGCAAAAATAATTCCTCAAAGGAGAATATCAGTACTGAATGCGCGAAGGCATCTCATAAAGCATAAAGTACGGTTTATCCTATTACAAGGCAACATGGTGCCTAAATAAGATGATTGTTTCTTGACAAAGTATCAAAAGGAAGCCAATTAAAGCTGCCCTCGGTTCACGCCTGTGTGTCATCCCGATTTGATGATTCTGGATCATCCTGCGCCGCGTCCGCTTCCTCCTCCCTATCCAGCGGCTGGAGGTCAACAGTGGTCCAATCAATCCCCATTAAAGCTTGAAAGACAGCTTCCTCATGTATCAGGGACGACGGTTCAATATCAGGGGCATAGGTGTGTTTCCGGATGGGAGGAATTAAGTTTTCCGCTTCAGGGATTGGCGCTGCTACCCGTTTGTTCTGGTTATTATACTGGGCTTGATAATGAGACAAGTTTGCCTCTTCTACCAATTAACAGGCCAGAGGGCGCACTGCCCGGTTTATCTTTCTTAATTCTTCTTCATCGAACTCGGAGCCATCCTCCTTTAAGCTAGGATAACCTTGAGCCGCTTCAACGGGATCAAAATCAGGCACCCATGCTTTGGCCCGGATTAAGGCATTAATGGCTCCGGTTCGAGCAGCGGATCTTTTTAACTCTTCAATCCGAGCGGGCAGCATCGACAACCTCTTCAGCGTGTCCTGGATCAATGTGGGCGCCGGATTGTTGTGTGAAGCAGTAGTGATAACCCGCTGTGCGCCGGTGTACAGCTGCTCGACTAAAGTATAGGCCGCTTTCAGCTTCATACGCACATCTGATCCCAGGTGGTTGATGCGAGTGCCTGTAATACGATCAGCAGGTCATAAACCGAGCTGTTTTATAGAAGAATCAGGATTATCACACAAGTCACGCAAGGCTTACCAAAGATGGCGGTAGTCATTGCGTGCACCTGTCGCTTCACGCTGGTCAATTCGTCTGTTACCGGTTTAAGGGCAGATTATGCATTTTCAATCTTTTTGGTTAAAGCGACCTTTTCCGTGACCCAGTCAGCCCGCTCCTTCTGAAAATCTTCCTTCAATTGTTCCAGGCTGCCTAAAGCGCTGGTTAGTTCCTCTTTGGCTTTGGAAGCTTCTGCTTGCTGGGATTTTATATTCTCTTGAAGATCGGCAATTTGGCTTTCTTTGACCTTCAGTTCAGTCTGCAGTCCGACAGTTGTACGGTTTAAACAAAGGAAGTACCAAGCACATAACAAGTTAGGTACTTTGTACTTGGGGGCTAATGCTTATTTGATCTCAAGTTAGCAGTTAATTATCAAAGTCCCAAGCACAATACAAGTATTCAGCTCGGCACTTGGGGGCTAATGGCTATTTGTTCTAATGATATTTCGGATGCTACGGTATGATGATTACAAGTGTCGATTCAATTATGATAAAGTTAAACCGACCCTTGGGGGCTACGGTGATAAGAAGCAGGAGTGAGGGCATGGAAGTTACCTCGAATTTGTCTTTCATCATCTTCACGAGATTGGCTTCATAGTCACGGCTAGTATATAGCCGGTTTAAGTAGCCAGAATGAATGTCCTGAGCACCAAGGGTGGAGTACGTTGCCAGATCAACATCCCATTTTCCTTTACTTAAAGCAGAAATTTCTTCTTTAGCAGTGTGCTTGGCTAAAGCGACGGGATTTCCCGGTTCAGTACAACCTATGCCAGTAATCATGACTTCATCATCTTTGTGGTCGCCGGTCGGGACTGGCACGGTCGGTTTTTCGGCAGGCTTTGAGGAACTAATGGTTTTCTCAGCACGAATTGGACTGGCTGGTTGATCCGTTGGGCCGAAGGGATTAACAGAGCCTTCTTCGGGAACAACGACTTCATCCCGGACTGATGGGTCATCAATTACATCTTCAGGGATAGTCGCTTCAACATTCGGGACAGTATCCGGTTCAGGAGGAGTGTTTTCTTCTCATGTTTTGTCTTGGCGAGCTTTTTTGCTCGGCCTCGGTTTAGCTCTGAAAGAAGCAGCAAAGTTAAGGACAGCATATGTTGAAGATTATAACAATGGACAACCTGACGAGAAAAACAAAGTTTACCCTAGCACGGTTTTGAGTGGAGGCAGCTGAGTACCAGTTGACTCGCCAGAGGATGAGTGCGAGGTGACCTGATAATCGGAGTCAGACGGATTAAATGGTTGACGAAAGCAGCCCGCTTTAGGACAAAATTTGACAAGCAAATTAGAGACCTCTGAACGACGTCTCCGAACCGGACTGTTCAGTAAACCGACGGAGGTAACTACCTGACCGCTGTGTCGGGTTGTACGACGCACCTCGTGCTGACGGGTCTTCATAAGAAAGTGGGGATCCAAGTAAGCAAGAGGATGGGAAAATTTAACTTTGCGGTTCGCCTGACGGATTTTTTGGGAAGGCAGAAGGCTTGAATCAGAAGAAATAGTAATTACCTCTGCATCATCAGCATGGCTCGCTTCGGCATCATCCTGACAAATTGCATCGTCAATAAACTGCATAAACAGTAAACCAAGGGAGTCAAGTTTAGCTTCAAAACCCGGATTACCCACCTCATCATCGGCAGGATCGGAAGAGGTCGTGGTTTTCCTCTTGTGAGCAGACTTTTTGATGACTCTCGTCTTAGGCCGGGTCGGTTTCTCCAGTTTATCCGCCTTTCCTTGAGGGAGTTTTTTGCTCCAAAACGGGTCATCACCCTGCGTCAACAGATATTAGAATCAATCATATGCACACAAGATGACATCAGGCTTAATGAGAAGAAATTTTGATTTACCGCTGGTGGTTTATTGATGGCGCAGAAGGGAAGAAGGCCAGTTCGTGCACAGACGCGTTCCGGTTCATTTAGAATCTTCTTTACGGCTTCGGTGACCTCTTCATCCGTAAGCTGGATGTTTACATGACGTAACGGATCATCAACACTGCCTGTGTATTCGCACATCAAACTGGAGCGTTGACTGAGTGGCAGTATACTCCAAGAGATCCAGCAACGAGCGAGGTCGACTCCTGTTAAACCGTTGGCCATGAAGGCTCTGAGTTCGGACAGTTGGGGAGCGTAATTACTCCTCTCTTTAGCAGTCAACCTCTGAGGAAAGGGGTGAGTGTTGCTGAGCCGTTCTGGACGAAAACCGGGCAGGATATTCTCGTTCTCTGGGGAGGTGTCTTTACAGTAAAACCAAGAGTTATTCCACTCTTGGGGGTGACTATGCAGTTTCGCATGAGGGTAAGTGACCTCTTTCCTCTTCTGGATTGACACGCCACCCAGTTCCATGTTGGAGCCATCAGTAAATTCTGTGCGGCGGTTTAAGTGAAAGCAATCTCGGAACAACTCAACTGTAGGTTCCTCTTGAAAGAACACCTCACAGAGCACTTGGAAGTGGCATATGTTAGTGACAGAATTGGGACCAATATCTTGTGGATGGAGTTGGAAATTAGCCAAAACGTCGCGATAAAATTTTGAACCAGGCGGGTTGAAACCGCGGGCTAAGTGATCCGCGAACACAACGACTTCTCCATCTCGGGGTGTAGGGGGGCACTCTTTGCCTGGCACCCTCCAATGAATCGCGTTTTTGCTGCTCAAAGCACCGGTCAGGACCAGATTATTCAGTTGAGTTTCCGTGACCCGGGAAGGAGCCCAGTTGCACTCATACACTTGCTTAGCCATGGGGAATTCTACAAAATGAAAATGATTCCTGTTCAGGACTTGTGTTCTGCACAGATTTTTGTCATATCGATGCTATCAATGTTAAACCGGAAGAAATCAATTACAATCTGACATTGGTAAAGCAGTGCGGTCTATCAAAGGATTACTGGCGGTTCAACAAGGGGACTAATGGTATGTACCGATTTGGTGATCTTCTACAACAAGGTTAAACCGCTGGATCTAAGACCATGGAACAGTTGGAAATGCAAAAGAGCAGGTGTGCGGAAACAGGTTTCACATTATCTCAGTGTGATATTGGATCTGAGGCGATCTCATACAAGGGGTAAAAACTCATGAGTTTTTGAAGATTGCGCAAGAACAGCAAGGTCAAACTGTAGATCAGATCTACGTTCTAGGTATATTACCCTGAAAACAGAGGCGGAAAACTGCTACTGAACGGAGCAAAAGTCGCGGGGTCATCTGAAGGTATATCCCAGTTTAAATGCGAAGAACGTGAGGAACGCGAAGAACGCGAAGAACTCGAGGAACGGGAAGAACACAGTAAACCCTAGAGGCGGATCTGAGTTGAGAAGGTGGGGATCTCACCGGAGCTCCGAGGGGTGCGGAAGAACGCTGCAGTTTTTCTGGTCCAGTCAGGTTGATGCAGCAGCCCGAGGTGATGCAGAGGTCAGCGACAGCGGCAAAGCTTCGAGGCTGGCGGCGCGGAGAAGACGAAGAGGAAAGGGATGAAGGGGAGAAAGAAATGACCTCTCACCCCTGTTTATAAGGCAAGGCACGTGTGTCGGGCGCGCGAATCCAGGAGCCACAGGTTTCGGAAGCAGAGCTGTCGCCTTGATTATTGCGAATTGGTTAAACAAAGAAGGCGCCATAAAAGCTAGCTTCATGGTGATGTCATGCCGGTTTACGGCCACTAGCGAAAATGACGACATATCGGTTTAGTAGTGAAGGGAAGATGCTGAATATGAAGGTTTATGCTAGGGGTTGACATGAAATCATTCAAATCAACCTGGGGCCTAATGTTGGGGATATTACTACTGGGCCTAAACCGGCCTATCTGGGCCGGGTTAATTTCATCAGTAGCTCAAGAATGTTAGAGCCCAAGAGGCTATGTAAAGGCCCGAGGCCGTAGTCGGTTTAACGTCTGTAAGCCGTAAACCGGCCTGTGTACGACTTGTATTGTAAGTTAGGAATAAGCAAGAGACCAACCCGGGTACGAGTATAAACCGGAGATTGGGACTCTATGAACCGACGGGCGTCACCCGTGTATATAAGGGGGCGACCCGATATCGGTTCAGGGGGGAACCAACAACTCGAAGCCTAGGAGAAGCGATTGCTCCCTAGTCGTCGAGACTTCATCAATTCCAACACCAACTAGACGTAGGCTTTTGCCTTCATCGAAGGGGCCGAACTAGTATAATTCTCTGTGTCCTTGTGTCCGCTTTAACCCCTCCGAGTTAACCCATTGCGATGGCTCCACGACTAAGTCCTTTGGATAGGACATCTGCCGTGACAAACCCACGACACTAAGCATGCACCCAAGGACACAGATTTGATTTTTCAACCAATTTATATGCACTGGAGCATGCGCATGTAGTTCAAATTTGAATTATGCACATAAATGCATTGAAAACTCAGTTAATGCATAAAAATGTCCAAACGAACCCCGAAAAATCACAAAAATTCACACAACACTCATGTTGTTCTATGTTGACACAAGAAAAAAAAATTGAAAGCAATAAGAGGCAATGGATATCTTTTCGTCCCCAAAGGTGGGGCGTTCCCTACCGAAAACCATCATGCTTGTTGTGAGAAGCTCCGGTTTGTGAGAAGCATATACCCAAACCTGCCCCAAATGGGACAAAATTTGTACCACGGCATGTTGATGCCGCTACATGATAGCATGCCAAGTTTCATAAATTTCAGACGAGTTTTGTATTTACTAGAATTTAAAAACTAGGCATCTCAATGTTTTGCCGGCAACCAACGGTGCCCTGGTATTTGAAATTCATTCCCCTTTCTTGCATGGGACCTAAGCATGCACCCAAGGACACAGATTTGATTTTTCAACCAATTTATATGCACTAGAGCATGCGCATATAGTTCAAATTTGAATTATGCACATAAATGCATTGAAAACTCAGTTAATGCATAAAAATGTCCAAATGAACCCCGAAAAATCACAAAAATTCACACAACACTCCTGTGTTCTATGTTGACACGAGAAAAAAAAATTGAAAGCAATAAGAGGCAATGGATATCGTTTCGCCCCCAAAGGTGGGACATTCCCTACCGAAAACCATCATGCTTGTTGTGAGAAGCTCCGGTTTGTGAGAAACATATACCCAAACCTACCCCAATGGGACAAAATTTGTACCACGGCATGTTGATGCCACTCCATGATAGCATGCCAAGTTTCACGAGTTTCAGACGAGTTTTGGATTTACTACAATTTAAAAACCAGGCATCTCAATGTTTTGCCAGCAATCAACGGTGCCCTGGTGTTTGAAATTCATTCCCATTTCTTGCATGGGACCTAAGCATGCACCTAAGGACACAAATTTGATTTTTCAACCAATTTATATGCACTGGAGCATGCGCATGTAGTTCAAATTTGAATTATGCACATAAATGCATTGAAAACTCAGTTAATGCATAAAAATGTCCAAACGAACCCTGAAAAATCACAAAAATTCACACAACACTCCTGTTGTTCTATGTTGACAGGAGATTTGAAAGCAATAAGAGGCAATGGATATCGTTTCGTCCCCGAAGGTGGGGCTTCCCTACCAAAAACCATCATGCTTGTTGTGAGAAGCTCCGGTTTGTGAGAAGCATATACCCAAACCTACCCCAAATCGGACAAATTTTGTACCACGGCATGTTGATGCCGCTACATGATAGCATGCCAAGTTTCATGAATTTCAGACGAGTTCTGGATTTACTAGAATTTAAAAACCAGGCATCTCAATGTTTTACCGGCAATCAACGGTGTCCTGGTGTTTGAAATTCATTCCCATTCTTGCATGGGTCCTAAGCATGCACCCAAGGACACATATTTGATTTTTCAACCAATTTATATGCACTGGAGCATGCGCATGTAGTTCAAATTTGAATTATGCACATAAATGCATTGAAAACTCAGTTAATGCATAAAAATGTCCAAACAAACCCCGAAAAATCACAAAATTCACACAACTCTCCTGTTGTTCTATGTTGATACGAGAAAAAAAATTGAAAGCAATAAGAGGCAATGGATATCGTTTTGTCCCCAAAGGTGGGACGTTCCCTACCGAAAACCATCATGCTTGTTGTGAGAAGCTCCGGTTTGTGAGAAGCATATACCCAAACCTGCCCCAAATGGGACAAAATTTGTACCACGGTATGTTGATGCCGCTCCATTATAGCATGCCAAGTTTCATGAAATTCAGACGAGTTTTGGATTTACTAGAATTTAAAAACCAGGCATCTCAATGTTTTGCTAGCAACCAATGGTGCCCTGGTGTTTGAAATTCATTCCCATTTCTTGCATGGGACCTAAGCGTGCACCCAAGGACACATATTTGATTTTTTCAACAAATTTATATGCACTAGAGCATGTGCATGTAGCTCAAATTTGAATTATGCACATAAATGCATTGAAAACTCAGTTAATGCATAAAAATGTCCAAATGAACCCTGAATAATTCCAATTCCTTTATGATCACTACAGATAAAAGGTCTAGCAATTCAGACACCATCCATGGCCGCTGTGACCCCATTATGTAATTCAAATCAAGACCAAAAATCAAGTAGATCCCACACAGTTTATTATAACCAACCGTGTGAGATGCAACACAAAATATTTTCGAACCGTGTCTGAATAAGGACACTTTGCGCGCCAGTTTTTTGGCTGAAGCGATTCCAAATTTTTGGCTTTCACGGAAATATCTACCTCCCCTCCCCCTCCCCCTTACCAAAAGCCACATTTCCCCTGTTTCCGCCTTCCTTTCCAAGTTGAAACCTTCACTCCTTTCTTGCAGCGCTGCCGCCTCCTCGCCGGCGACCCTCCTTCACGCTGCTCGGCCTCGCCTATCCAGGCAGGTAATCCACACCCGACCACCATCCTCCTACTCCTTCCACAACCCACATGCCCCGACCGCCGGCGCGAGCACGACAACTTCCACCCAAATCACTGACCCCTCCACCAAATAAGCGTCGGCCTAAGCCATGGTGCACACAGTATAGCCAGGACCTCAAGGAGCATTTGGCAGTGGAGAAGCAAATCGCGACCGCACGCACGGATGAGATCACAATGGCTGCCATTCGTGCCGACCCCAGATCTTGGAGGAGCACCTCGTCGTCGAGGCCACCGTTGACGCCTCGCGCGCCGACGCCGCGACGCGGTTGGCTGTGATAACCCACAAGTATAGGGGATCGCAACCGTTTTCGAGGGTAGAGTATTCAACCCAAATTTATAGATTCGACACAAGGGGAGCCAAAGAATATTCTCAAGTATTAGCAGTTGAGTTGTCAATTCAACCACACCTGGATAACTTAGTATCTGCAGCAAAGTATTTAGTAGCAAAGTAATATGGAAGTAATGGTAATGGTAGCAAAAGTAATATTTTTGGGTTTTGTAGTGATTGTAACAGTAGCAACGGTAAAGTAAGTAAGCGAAGAACAATATGTGAAAAGCTCGTAGGCATTGGATCAGTGATCGAGAATTATGCCGGATGCGGTTCATCATGTAACAGTTATAACATAGGGTGACACAGAACTAGCTCCAATTCATCAATGTAATGTAGGCATGTATTCCGAATATAGTCATACGTGCTTATGGAAAAGAACTTGCATGACATCTTTTGTCCTACCCTCCCATGGCAGCGGGGTCCTAACGGAAACTAAGGGATATTAAGGCCTCCTTTTAATAGAGTACCGGACCAAAGCATTAACACATAGTGAATACATGAACTCCTCAAACTATGGTCATCACCGGGAGTGGTCCCGATTATTGTCACTTCGGGGTTGCCGGACCATAACACATAGTAGGTGACTATAGACTTGCAAGATAGGATCAAGAACTCACATATATTCATGAAAACATAATAGGTTCAGATCTGAAATCATGGCACTCGGGCCCTAGTGACAAGCATTAAGCATAGCGAAGTCATAGCAACATCAATCTCAGAACATAGTGGATACTAGGGATCAAACCCTAACAAAACTAACTCGATTACATGATAAATCTCATCCAACCCATCACCGTCCAACAAGCCTACGATGGAATTACTCACGCACGGCGGTGAGCATCATGAAATTGGTGATGGAGGATGGTTGATGATGACGATGGCGACGGATTCCCCTCTCCGGAGCCCGAAAGGACTCCAGATCAGCCCTCTCGAGAGAGTTTAGGGCTTGGCGGCGGCTCCGTATCGTAAAACGCGATGAATCTTTCTCTCTGATTTTTTTTCTCCCTGAACACGAATATATGGAGTTGGAGTTGAGGTTGGTGGAGCTCCAGGGGACTCATGAGGCAGGGGCGCGCCCTGGCGGGGCAGGCGCGCCTCCCACCCTCGTGGACATGGTGTGGGCCCCCTGGCCTTGATTCTTTTTCCAGTATTTTTAATTATTTCCAAAAATAATCTCCATGAAGTTTCGGGTCATTCCGAGAACTTTTGTTTATGCACAAAGATAATACCATGGCAATTCTACTGAAAACACCGTCAGTACGGGTTAGTTCCATTCAAATCATGCAAGTTAGAGTCCAAAACAAGGGCAAAAGTGTATGGAAAAGTAGATACAACGGAGACATATCAGGCTGCTTTAAACGACAGTTCGTGGCATTTTCTCGAGGCCACCGTCGGTGCCTTCGACGAAGACTACGAGGTGTTTTCTCAGCGTGCATGTGCTTACCTCATCTCGAGAGCCAGCAGGTTGGTGCCCGGAGCGGCTCAGGCAACTCACCACTACAACGAGGGCACCCACGTCATCGATATCTCCGACAATGAGGAGTAGCTTGTCTTATTAGCTCACTATAAGGACCCATGTTCAGTTTGCTAGCTACTACATTTCCTTAACAAATTCTAGTGAATTGTGCTATCTACTTTCACCATGCAATCTTCTGCTATAATGTATATGTTCTACATGTCGTGCAATGTGGTGTTCAATTAACTGCTTGGTTCAATTATGCAAATGTGATGTTCAATTCTTTAGGGTGCAATATTTCCAAGTTGTTAAGCATGCTTGGTTTGGTTAACTGTCTGATCTTCTATTAGCAGTATGTTATATTGTTCAATTGGTGTTTAGTTAACTGCTTGGTTCATTTGTTGTGGCTTGGTTCACTTGTTGTGGTGTTCAGTTAACTGCTTGGTTCAATTCTGCAATGTGATGTTCAATTGTTGTGGCTGCATTCTGTTATTGTATACCATGTGAGGAATAAATCGAATTTGGTTGTACTAAATACATGAGAAAAAAATACAATTGCTATATTTCCAAGTTGTTAAGCATGCTTGGTATGGTTAACCGTCTAATCTTCTATTAGGAGTATGTTATTGTCGGTGTCGAACGACACCTATGGGATCACAAGAATCCCTACTACGGTTGCCGGGGCGCAGGGTTGCGAGGAGAGCAGGGCTAGTAGATAGCACAAGGATCGTTTACCCAGGTTCGGGCCGCGAGGATGCGTAAAACCCTAGTCCTGCTTTGGTGGGTGTATTTCTGAGAGTTCTTGAGCTCTTGAACTAGTTGTAGTCAGCACGTGGTTCGAAAGAGCCGAATCCTTCTCCAGTATGCCATGGGCCTCCTTTTATAGTCGGAAGGGGCTGCCACAGTGGCACACGGGAGGTGGAAAGGCGTACAGTGCCCTAAGCTTATCGCTCGTATTACAGGACAAGATGCATTTAATGCGTAGCTTAGGTGTCCCCTTGCTTTACTGGGGACGGGGGCGAGGCCCGTCCCGTCCGTCGCCGCTCCTCCTCGCTTCGACACGCGCCCCGGCCAGTGATGCGTGCGGTGCCATGTAGGCAGGCAGGCAGCTGGGTGGCACAGTGGTGGAGCCTTCACAAAGATCTGCATGTCGCCACGCAGGCGCTTGATGAGTTGGCATGGGAGCTGCATGTTGCCATGCAGGTGCCCGCCCAGCTGGCTGGGCTGGCAGCTGCACGGGAACGGCGGTGGAAGCTTGGTTGGCGCGGGCCTGGCGGTAGTCCCGCTAGCGTACTTGGTGAGGGCCTTGCCGGGTGGCCCGGCAAGGGTCTCGCCGTGTGGCCCGGCAAGGGTCTTGCCGTGGCGCGCTGTTGTCCCCGGCAAAGGTCTTGTCGGGGGTCTAGTAGCCTTCCTCGGCAAGGATCTTCCCAAGGATCGTCGTCTTCTAATCCTCATCTGATCTTGAATATGTCTTCACAAAGAACTGCATGCCACCACGGAGGTGCCTCCGAAGCCCTGGCCCTATGCTGATGATGGCGCTGGGGGCCGTGGGTTCAAGGGTGGCTCACTCTGTTGGTGCGGGGCGAGCTGTCCTGGCAAGGGTCTTGTCGGGGCTGCTGAGGCTTCCCCGGCAAGGGTCTTGCCGGGGGAACCTGCTTCGTCCCTTTGCTCTTCGTGGTCTTGGCCTTGGCGTTGTTCTGATTATCTTGGGCTTCGGTCTTTACCTTGGCTTACCTCCCCCGTTCTGCTTGGTGTGGCCGTGGACGCGGCTCTGACTGCCCGTGCACAGGAAAAGGGGTACAAAAACGCGCCCATATTTTTGTACACCGACAGGAGCCCCCGGCCTGGACCACACATAAGCGCGACACGTTGTTGGGTCAGGCCCAAAACGGTGCGCGGGCAGGCGGGGCAGTTTTTACCGCGATAAGACTCTTCGCGCGCTTCGCTTCCCATGACCCGCGCGCGTGGCGCGGCGTGGAGTGGTGTGCGTGACGTGGGTGGCATGCGTGGGGCGGTTCCTGCACACATGCATCACATCGCAGTAAATGGGCAGCGCGACCCGCGGCTTCCTCATAAAAAGGGATAACCGCGGGCGCACTGTTCCTTTTACCCTTCGTGCAACCCAAATCCCGGAAACCTCTGTCTACCTTCCTCTTCTTCTTCAAGCTTCGTTCCTGCTCGTCGCCGTTGCGCTTCCACCGCCCCTGTCCTGCCCTTGTTCCCCAGCCGCCATGGCGCCAAAATCCACCAAGGGCAAGGGAGTGGCCAAGGACGCCGGAGCCGCGGAGCCGCCAGAGAGTGCGCTGGCGGTGCAGCGGACGGAGTCCGCCTTCTTCCCCTCAATAGTCAACGTGTTCGAGCTTCGGGACTCGTTCAGGCCCCTATGGGGAGTAAGACGGGAGGGGAGAATTCGGGCATCCAGCCACGCGAGTCATCCCCGTCGACTGCGCCAAGGCTGCCCCAAATCGGTACCCCTTATTCATTGATTATTTTTCTTGTGGGCTCTGTCCTCCCTTCTCCGATTTCTTCAGCAACATCATGCACACCTTCGGCTTCCGCCTCTAGGATTTTACTCCGAATGCGGTGGCGTGCATGGACCTTTTCGCGCACCTCTGCGAAGGCTTCGCCGGGGTGCACCCCAACACAGCGCTCTTCCGCCATTACTTCTTCCCTCGGATCCAGACGGGAAGTGCCATTTCGGGTTGCATCGCTTGGATCCCAAGATCAAAGGGAGCGTACCCGGACGGCGCCATGAAGGAGAGGTGAGAAGAATGGCGGGGCCGATGGTGCTGGATCGAAGAGAAGGACCTGCCGGCGTTCTACCGAGTTCGCCGGGCGCCGCCGGTCCGCGGAAGCGATTGGAGCGACGTTGACGCCGACGATGAGAAGCTCATGGTCGCCACCACCAGGATTCTCCGTCTTACCCAGGCCGGGCTCACTCTTGAGATGATCAGGGCGGACTTTATCCGTCGCCGGATCGCCCCACTGCATAAGAAGGGGAGGCCAGCCTGGCTCTTCACGAACCCCGCCGACATCATGCTGCTTCGTCCCGGCCTCGACCACAACTTCACAGTGATGGGACATGCCCATTTCTGCCATCGGCTCTTCCAGCTCGACGTGGGCCGTGACGGCGAGGTCGAGCGGACCGGCAAGGTCGTGAGGGCCGCCGCGAAGGCGAGCAAGGTCCTCAAGGGGCCTCTGTTCAAGCTGCCGGCGGGGGGTGGTCCCATTGTGCAACAACTCGCGCCGGTCCGAGATCATTGCCATGATGCCAGACTGCAACACGCATGGCCCCGACCCGAGCTGGAAGGAGCCGAAGACGTCGAAGTGCAACAGTTCTTTGACACTCTGCATGAGGGGTATGTCAACGCCGACGCCGAGCGGCTGCTTGTCCAGGACACCACCCAGGCGGAGCTGGACTACATCGCCACTAGGGCGAGGGAGGCACAGCTCGCCAGGGAGGCCGGCAGCACTGGCAGCATGGAGGACAAGGTCGTGACGGCCGCGGAGGAGGAGGAGCTCGCCCGGTGGGCGGCGGCCGCCGGGGAAGCCAGCAGCGCCGGCACCGAGACTCCTCTGGTTGAAGATGTGACCGGTGAGTCATCGGAGGAGGAGGCCGAGACCGCAGGCCCGACGCCGGATGTGGGGAGAGGGCGAGTCCTGCGACGAGCCAGTCCGGCCTGGTAGGGCTGCACGGCCACAGCTGACCTTGGAGGGGTCCAGGCGCCACACGAGGGTCGCAGTGGCAAAGAAGCCGGCGAAGGCCGTGGTGAAGAAGAAGACAGCCGCCCCTTCTTTGTCCACGCGTGCCCAGACGCCAACTCCTTCTCCTCCTCCGGCAGATGTCACCACGGAGGTTACTTTTGATTATGGATCCCTCAGGGGAAGAGGAAAACAGCAGAGGAGGAGGCGGACGACGAGTAAGTTTCTGGTTCCTTTTTCGTTATCTCTGCCTCCCCAATCTGTGTTGCTCGTCTTGACTTGTCTTCATCTTCGCAGGGATGCAGAGACACTGGACCATAGAGTAAAGAGGGCCAAGGTCTCGGCGGGTGGCCAACCCCCAGTTGGTACCTCGAGGGCGCCATTGGTGGTGTTGAGCAGCCCGGACAGCAGCCCCCGGCATAGCCCTCGGCATAAGTTCATCACTCTTCCCCCTCGTCGACATATGTCTGGGGCACGACACTTTGGTGCTGACCTTGTCAGGTATGCAGGAGGAGAGCAGCAGTAGGAGGAGCCACAGAGGGCTACTCCCCACACGCTGCCCTCATCGACCACGCCACCCCGAGGGGCGTCCCCGGCAAGGGCGCCAGGCAACGGGCCCATGCACATGGAGGAGGAGGAGGAGAACTTGGGCGCCGACGGCTTTGCCTCAATGCCGAATGTTGGTGGAGAGGGGACTTCTGTTTCCCAGCCGGGTACTGGCACATGTGAGTCGTTCACCGTTCATCCCTGCTTCTTTTTCCTTCTGGCCCTTGGTCCTGGCCTCGCCTCACCCCCTTCTTCGGCGTCCAGATTCCTCCTCGGTGAACCCAGAGGACGTGGACGCCGTCATCGAGGGCGTCGCCAAGGCCGCCGAGGCGGACGCTGAGGAGGCCGCCAGGGGTGCTGCCGAGAATGCCGCCAAGGGGCCTGTCGGGGAGGTCGGCAAGGCTGCCGCTGAGGAGGCCGGCAAGGGTCCTGCCGAAGAGGCCGGCGGGGCCGCTGCCGAGGAGGAGGAGGAGGTGGCCGGGGACCGGCCTTCCTCTTCTGCTGCTTCCGGCTCTGGCAAGTACCTTAGGGTGAGCGACAACTTGTTCGTTCACCTTCCAGGCGCGTCGAGCACGAGGACACCCGTTGAGGGGGAGGTGTTTGACGACGAAGTGCTTGCCGCTGTCGGGTTTGAAGTCGTCGACGGGCCGATCGTTGGTGGCGACGATTCGCAGGAAGTGCGGCTCCTCCATGCCATGGGCGCCAGCTTCCGGAAGCTCCAGGCGCTCCACCGCGCCCGCCTGGACAAGGCTAAGTCCAGGACGTCGGTGGTGGAGAAAGCGGAGGTGGACCTCCAGGAGCGCGTTGCCGAGACGCATGACTGGTTCCGCGAGGCCCACAAGGAGCTCAAGGCCCTCAGGGCGAGCTGTCCAAGCGCGACGTGGAGCTCACCATGAAGCTCGCCGACGTCGAGAAGGCTCAAGAGACAGCGAGGAACTTGGCCGCGGCCGCCGAAGCCGCCCGGACCCAGCACGAGGCCGTGCTGAACTCCCAGGAGGAGGACCTCGCCGCACGCGAGGAAAAGCTTGCCGCCATGCTTCGCGACAAGGATGCAGAGGTGGAGAAGCTCGTCTTGCAGCGGACTAGTGAGCTGGAGCAGAGGCACAAAGAGGCACTCAATGCCTAGGCCCAAGTTCACGCCGGCAAGGTGCAGGAGTTGGAGGTGGAGCGCGACGGGCTGAAGGAGCAGGCGCTGAAGCTGTCCCGGGAGAGGGACACGCTCAACAGTGCCCTGACAGAGGCGCAGGGGGCGGTCGTCAGCAAGGCTGGGGAGCTCTCCGAGGCCATCAACTCCATCAAAGACCTCAAGCTGAAGCTGGAGGGTCTCGAGAAGGTGTTGGAGGATGCCAAAACCCGAGAGGGGACCCTGGCCAAGGAGCTGGAGGCCGAGAAGCAGTTGCGGGAGAACGAGGGCCTCAACTTCGCGGATCACGTGGCGGGCGAGAACCGTTGGCTCGATCGCCTCGCCACCGTCGCCAACCAGGACGCCGCGCAGCTGGCCATCATGGGGATGCCGGATGTGAGGTATGTCCCGGAGCAGAGCGTGAGTGCCAATTGCAGCCTGACCATGTTCTTTGAAAAGGTCGTCGACGCTCTAGAGCGGCTCCATGCCAACCGGGCGGCCTCACTGGCCGACGAGTCCCAGAGGTTTTGTCAGGGAGCCATGACCAAGGTTCTCACCAAGGTGGCGCACTGGTACCCCGACCTCGACTTCGACGCTGCGCTGGAGAGCTTGCCGGAGGGTACTGACTTCGCGCCGCTCAGGGAGCGCATCAAGCCCATCATCAGCAGAGTCGGCAGAATTCAGAGGGTGGAGGGCCAGCGTCGGGATTAGACATCCCGCTTTTTACTGCCGCTGCAGGTTCACAACCAAGACAATCGCTATCTCTAGTTAGAACCGCAGCAACAATTTGATATAATATAACTCTGCAGCACTTTCAGTATTAAGCATGTTATTTTCCTGTTTGATTTTTCCTTGTATGTCCTCCCTATGTTACTGGGTAGGTTTGCCGGTGCGTAAACCCAAGGCGGCGTCTTGGGGATGGATCCCCATTGGCCTGCCGGGTGTGCTTGCTGCCGGGCGAACCACCTTGCCGCCCTTAGCGCGGCCGCCCAAACTGTCAAGCTTGACTCGAGTCAGAGTTGGGAGCGTTGCCAGGTGCAGAAGGCTACCCCGCCACTTTCGACGCGGTCGCTTTGAGCTGTTGAGCAAACTCGAAACAGAACAAGGGTGTTACCAATTGCGGGAGGGCCCCTTTGCGTGCAGGTCTCCCATACATAGGCCAGATCTCCGAGGACGATAACCTCAAGTGTAAAAAAAAGGAAATAATCCAAGGCTCTGAACGACTTAGCTTTTCTGTTGCCGAGCCGGCGTCGTTCCTCCAGCCGCCTTCTTCTCAGAAACCAAAGGCATGAAGAGTTACTAGGACAACTACTAGAACAGATTCTCACAATTGTGCCATCCCCTACCTGGCGCGCCAAAGATGTCGGTGTGGAACGACGCCTATGGGATCACAAGAATCCCTACTACGTTGCCGGGGCGCAGGGTTGCGAGGAGAGCAGGGCTAGTAGATAGCACAAGGATCGTTTACCCAGGTTCGGGCCGCGAGGATGCGTAAAACCCTAGTCCTGCTTTGGTGGGTGTATTTCTGAGAGTTCTTGAGCTCTCGAACTAGCTGTGGTCAGCGCGTGGTTCGAAAGAGCCGAATACTTCTCCAGTATGTCATGGGCCTCCTTTTATAGTCGGAAGGGGCTGCCACAGTGGCACACAGGAGGTGGAAAGGCGTACAGTGCCCTGAGCTTATCGCTCGTATTACAGGACAAGACGCATTTTAATGCATAGCTTAGGTGTCCCCTTGCTTTACTGGGGACGGGGGCGAGGCCCGTCCCGTCCGTCGCCGCTCCTCCTCGCTTTGACACGCGCCCCGACCAGTGATGCGTGCGGTGCCATGTAGGTAGGCAGGCAGCTGGGTGGCACAGTGGTGGAGCCTTCACGAAGATCTGCATGCCGCCACGCAGGCGCTTGATGAGTTGGCATGGGAGCTGCATGTTGCCACGCAGGTGCCCACCCAGCTGGTTGGCCTGGCAGCTGCACGGGAACGGTGGTGGAAGCTTGGTTGGCGCGGGCCTGGCGGTGGTCCCGCTGGCGTCCTTGGTGAGGGCCTTGCCAGGTGGCCCGGCAAGGGTCTCGCCGTGTGGCCCGGCAAGGGTCTTGCCGTGGCGCGCTGTCGTCCCCAGCAAAGGTCTTGTCGGGGGTCTGGTAGCCTTCCTCGGCAAGGATCTTGCCGAGGATCGTCATCATCTAATCCTCATTTGATCTTGAATATGTTTTCACAAAGATCTGCATGCCACCACAGAGGTGCCTCCCGAGCCCTGGCCCTACGCTGATGATGGCGCTGGGGGCCGTGGGCTCAAGGGTGGCTCGCTCTGTTGGTGCAGGGCGAGCTATCCCGGCAAGGGTCTTGCCAGGGCTACTGAGGCTATCCCGGCAAGGGTCTTGCCGGGGGAACCTGCTTCGTCCCTCTGCTCTTCGTGGTCTTGGCCTTGGCGTTATTCTGATTATCTTGGGATTCGGTCTTTACCTTGGCTCACCTTCCCCGTTCTGCTTGGTGTGGCCGTGGGCGCGGCTCTGACTGCCCATGCACAGGAAAAGGGGTACAAAAACACGCTCCTATTTTTGTACACCGACAGTTATATTGTGAAATGTGGTGCTCAGTTAACGTTTGGTTCATTTGTTGTGGTGCTTAGTTAACTACTTCGTTCAGTTCTGCAATGCGATGTTCAATTGTTGTGGCTGCATTCTCTTATTGTATACCATGTGAGGAATAAATCGAATTTGGCTGTACTAAATACATGAGAAACAAATACAATTGCTATATTTCCAAGTTGTTAAGCATGCTTGGTTTGGTTAACTGTCTGATCTTCTATTAGGAGTATGTTATATTGTGCAATGTGGTGCTCAGTTAACGTTTGGTTCATTTGTTGTGGTGTTTAGTTAACTGCTTGGTTCAATTCTGCAATGCAGTGTTCAATTGTTGTGGCTGCGTTCTGTTATTGTATACCATGTGAGGAATAAATCGAATTTGGCTGCACTTAATACATGAGAAACATATACAAGTGCTATATTTCCTAGTTCTTAATCATGCTTGGTTTGGATAAATGGGTTCTCCATGTGGCTTGAATTAATCTGATGAATCTGCCATGTGCTTATTTATCATCAACATATTTTACTCATAGCATGCGAACCCTTACTTAACCTGATGACTAACTACCTTATACTTGTTGCAGGGAAACAATGGGAAGCACTGAGGTTTACAAGATGGTACTACCTATTATACCTTGCCTTTTTGTATTCCTTTGCCACATTTCCAATATAGAGAAGATATTTATGCACATCCTTATTTTCAGGCTTCATTGATCATTACCTCTCAAACCACCTATGTGGTCAGGAGGCGAGGAAAGTTTTCATACAACACCCACGGTTCAATATTGAAGTGTTCCTGAAGAGGTCGAAGGATGGACAGTCAATCATCCACAGGCACTGGCCTAAAGTTGCAAAGACCTTCAACATGAATGAAGGCTCAATATTCGCCTTCCACTTCAGCAGTTTTCCAGATGAGATGCATCTCTCTATGTACCGTCTATGATGCTAATTTCGAAAGATTCTAGATGTTGCATGTGAAACTTGCTGCTGGTGCAGTTGCGTAATGGGGTAGCTGAGTACTGAAGCTATATCATGTTGTACTCTGATGTATTTCAATTATGAAATCCTGCTTCCTTAATATGGAAATGGAATATATTATGTGCTTAATATGAATGTCAATTAGATTAGTAAATGGATTATTAATAATAGGGTAATTAGCCTGCTAATTGGCCAATTAGCTTGCTAATTGGGTTTTCCTATTGCAAAAGGTTAATGAGAAACCACTGTGGGCGATGACCTCAGGCAACGCACACAGTTTCTAGGAATAAACCGTGTTGGATCAATGAACAATCACACATGACATTCTCTTCAAAACTGTTTGTGTTACGCCACCTTGCGCAAACCTTTTCCTTGTAGTGACTGTGTGGGATGTATATACGAACGGAAACGTTTAGCGGTGACTGACTGTGTGGGATGTACTTACGACCGGAAATGATTCGCCTGTATAATTGTATTTTTAGCACTACTGTACGTATTTCTGTATTTGAGTGCTCGCCGGTCGCACACGATCTCATTTTGCCGAGCGTGTGTGCCAGGAGGGCATATCCCCAACGGTTTCTGGGTCGTGTGGGAAGGACCCCCCTATCGCCCACACTCACTTGGCGACGGTTCCGAATGCCGTCGCGGAAAGGGGTTAAAAACCGTTTGTTTAGGACCGACGCGTACAAGCGAAGGGCAGTCCAAATTGGTTTTGAACCACAGTTGCACAGAAATATTGAAGCTTATATGGATGATATTGTGGTCAAGACCAAGGACAAATCAACCCTCATCCAGGATTTGGAGGAGACATTTGCTAATTTGCGCAAGACCAACTTGAAGTTGAACCCGGACAAGTGTGTATTTGGTGTTCCCTCCGGCAAGCTACTTGGGTTCTTTGTGTCCCATCGCGGGATCCAGATAAGATCAAGGCTATCGAGCAGAACCAGGCACCCAGGACGGTCAAAGATGTGAGGCGTCTGGCAGGGTGCGTTGCCGCGCTTAGCAGGTTCATCTCCAAGTCTGCCGAGCGCGCCTTGTCGTTCTTCAAAATTTTGAAGAAGCCAAGACCCATGAAGTGGACTCCAGAGGCATATGCAGCACTACAGGATCTGAAGACCTACTTGTCCTCTGTGCCCACTTTGGTTGCTTCTAAACCACAAGTGTCGTTGCTGCTATACTTGGCGGCAACTAATCAAGTGGTTAGCACAGCTCTAGTGGCGCAGCGGGAAGTAGAGGAAACAAAGAATGAGCAAAGCCCGGTAGAGTCAGATAAGGATCAGGACAGAGAAGAGCATGGCAGCAGGGGCAACCCAAGGACGTGACAAGGAAGAAAGTGGTGTAGCGCCCAGTGTACTTCGTCAGCTCCATGTTACAGGGGGCTAGATCGAGGTACTCTGGCGTGCAAAAGTTGATTTTTGGCCTTATCATGGCCTCAAGGAAACTGTGCCACTACTTCCAAGCCCAAGAGATTAAAGTTGTCACTCGCTTTCCGTTGCAAAGGATACTCCGGAACCCCGAGGCTATCGATAGAATAGTGGAGTGGGATTTGGAGTTATCCAGCTTTGGCCTGAAATTTGAGAGCACATTGATGTTTGCTTGAACTACGTCGGTATTTCCCCAAAGAGGAAGGGATGATGCCGCACAGCAACGGTAGGTATTTCCATCAGTGGTGAGACCAAGGTTATCGAACCAGTAGGAGAACCACGCAACACAACGTAAACAACACCTACACACAAATAACAAATACTCGTAACCCGATGTATTAAAGGGGTTGTCAATCCCTTTCGGGCAATGGCGCCAGAAATTGGCAAACGGACGTGAGAAAGTTATAAATATTTGATAGAGAGAATGTCAAATAAAATAAAGTGCAACAAGGTATTTTTGTATTTTTGGTTTAATAGATCTAAAAATAAAATCAAAGGAAAATAGATCGCAAAGGAAAATATAATAAATAAGAGACCCGGGGGCCGTAGGTTTCACTAGTGGCTTCTCTCGAGAAAAATAGCAAACGGTGGGTGAACAAATTACTGTTGGGCAATTGATAGAACTTCAAATAATCATGACGATATCCAGCCAATGATCATTATATAGGCATCACGTCCAAGATTAGTATACCGACTCATGCATGCATCTACTACTATTACTCCACACATCGACCGCTATCCAGCATGCATCTAGTGTATTAAGTTCATGGAAAAATGGAGTAATGCAATAAGAACGATGGCATGATGTAGACAAGATCTATTTATGTAAAAATAGACCCCATCTAGTTATCCTTAATAACAACGATACATACATGTCATTTCCCTTTCTATCACTGGGATCAAGCACAGATCGAACCCATTACAAACCACCTCTTCCCATTGCAAGATAAATAGATCAAGTTGGCCAAACAAAACCCAAATATCGGAGCAGAAATACGAGGCTATAAGTAATCATGCATATAAGAGATCAAAGAAGGCTCAAATAACTTTCATGGATAAAAAGATAGATCTGGTCATAAACTCAAAGTTCATCGGATCCCAACAAACACACCGCAAAAGGAGTTACATCATATGGATCTCCAAGAGACCATTGTATTGAGAATCAAACGAGAGAGAGGAAGCCACCTAGCTACTAACTACGGACATGTACACTGGTATGCGTTGGTGCTATACAAATGGTTTTTAGCCCCTTTCCGCGACGACATTTGGAACCGTCGCCAAGTGAGTGTGCGCGATAGGGGGGTCCTTCCCACATGACCCAGAAATCGTCGGGGATAGGCCCTCCTGGGACACACGCTGGGGCAAAATGATCTCGTATGCGATCGGGCGAGGCATCGAAACTCAATCATTTCCGTTCATATGTACATCCCACACGGTGAATCGAAGAAAAATATTTCCGTTCATATGTATATCACACGCAGTCAATCCAAGGAATACGTTTCCGTTCTTATGTACATCCCACGCAGTCAATCCAGGGACAACGTTTCTGTTCGTATGTACATCCCACACAGTTTTATGTATACACTCGTGTGTGAAAGGTGTAACTATCACACACGCTCTGCCTTGGTTAACTATTTGCTTTTATCAACTAAATCACACACGATTTGATGTAGAAAACTGTGTGGCATTGGCTATACATCACAAGCACTTTTATTGCCATAACCGTTTGCAAAGTTCCATGACCGCATGTTCTCTTTTTACATCGCACACGCTATTTTCTTTCTAACCGTGTGCACATTATTTTATTAACTCATGTATATTTTTATTTTTGCCTGGAATGTATTATTCGAATTGGAAATTTTGAAATATGAAACATGCAATTCAAATTCTCAGCACTATGGTTCAACAACGAATCCACAAATAAAATTGCCAGTACAATATGTTACGTAATTACAGGATTAGGTGGCAATTAACTATGATGAACCACAATATTTAAAGGCGGTAAAGGTGGAGAGACAAGTGTAAAATCATTTTGACTGCCGATGGTGTTGAAGAAGCGGAATGCCCGTAATGTGCCTTCCTGCATGCCATGGGCACGAACCACTTTTGTCCAACCCCTTGTGACGATCACCCGCCCATCCTTCACCGCCTTTAGGAAGACTTCTAGAGCATTATCATGGTAGCATGAATTGTATACTTTAACCTTAGTTGCCTCCACTCCGGTCATGTAGTTTGCAAGGTAATCATCAGTAAATAGCTTCAGAAACCACTTAAAAGAGAAAAATATCAGGTACTGAGGTCTAGTAGAGTAACTTGTTTTGGGCAGGGGGAAAAGGCAACACATTACTTACCATCCTAAAGTTCACTGTTGTCTTGGATAAAGTGTAAATAAAGAGCTTAATTCCAATCACCCATTTCTTTCGCCTAACAATCTTTCATTGTTTCCTCACTTGACGCTTGTTCATGAATATCTCATTGCCCCATAAGCAAAAGGGACCGAAGCGTGGATCAGTACTGCTCATATATGTACCTACAAGCAACCAGTAAATGTTAGAAGCTAAACTGAGATTGCACAAATGATGTAAAATACAACTACCTATGTTCCTAAGTACAAGTATTTTTTTGAGATTTCAATATGAACTACATACGGATGTATATAGAATTATAGATATATTTTAGATTAGAATCTAGATTCACTCATTTTTCTCCTTATGTAGTCTATATTGGAATCTCTAAAAATACTTATATTTAGGAATAGATGGTGTATAAGACATGGGATGCAGCTAACCTCGACGCCAAACAACAACATCGCCCATTGTAGCCCTGTGTAAGTACATGGAAAGCCAATGTTAACTACAACAGGGTTAACATCCACCAAAAATAGTAAACGGTAATAAAACGGCAACATCTGTAGTGATATCTTCATTGCGAAAGAATAGCACGGTAGCAAAGGGACGGATTAAAAAATGGATACAACTGTTAACTGTGACAGGCTTAACAACATCCTAATTCATGTTTTGTAAGTTTGTAGCCATTGAAATACAACTCTTTAAAAATGGATACAACTGCTAATTGCAACAGGCTTAATGGCCATTGAAACCGGTAAAGATAAAAATGCAATTAGCAGAGTTAAACATCACAGGGCAGGTGCTGCCAGAGCAGATAATGGCCCAGTTGTCTATAAAAAGGTAGGGAAAATAATTAAAACATGTTAGGCATGTTTAATACAACATGCTTAATACATCGACCGTACAAAACATAGCCATTAATTGCAACTGGTATTGGTAAGTTTGAACTGGTGAGTACATACTTGGTAAGTCCTGAGAGGTAGTTGCTGGGGCACTTCATCTTGGCCACAGCCCGCCCAAAGTCAGCGGCGACAGAGGCGAGTTGTTCCTCCGAGTCGAAGCGTGGATCAGTGCCACTGACATGTGTACCTATAGGCAACCATTAAATGGTAGAAGTTAAACTGCAATTGCACAAATAATGTGAAATACCATAAGACATGGCATGCAGCTAACCTCGACGGTAAACAACAGCATCGGCCGTTATGACCCTGCGTAAGAACATGGATAGGCATCTTAAGTACAACAGGGTTAGCATCCACCAAAAATAGCAAATGGGCAGCATCTCTAGTATATCTTCATTGCGGAGAGTAGCATGGTAGCAAATGGACAGATTAAAAATGGATACAACTGTTAATTGCAACAGGCTTAACAGCATCCTAAGTAATGTTTTGTAAGTTTGTAGCCATTGAAATACAACCGTTTAAAAATGGATTCAACTATTAATTGCAACAGGCCTTAATAGACATTGAAACCGGTACTGATAAAAATGCAATTGGCATAGGTAAACATCACAAGGCAGGTGCTGCTAGAGCAGAGAATGGCCTGGATGTCTATAAAAAGGCAGGGAAAGTAGCTAAAACGTGTTAGGCATGTTTACTAGAACATGCTTAATACATCGACCGTACAGAACATAGCCATTAATTGCAACTGGTATTGGTAAGATTGAGCTGGTGAGTACATACTTGGTAAGTCCTGAGAGGTAGTTGTTGGGGCACTTCATCTTGGCCAGAGCCCACCCGAAGTCAGCGACGGTGGAGGCGAGTTGTTCCTCCGGGTCGAAGCGTGGATCAGTGTCACTGACATGTGTACATACAGGCAACCATTAAATGGTAGAAGTTAAACTGCAATTGCACAAATGATGTGAAATACTATAAGACATGGGATGCAGCTAACCTCGACGGCAAACAATAGCATCGCCCGTTATGACCCTGCGTAAGTACATGGACAGGCATGTTAAGTACAACACGGTTAGCATCCACTAAAAATAGCAAATGGGCAGCATCTCTAGTGATATCCTGAGTCATGTATTGTAAGTTTGTTGCTGGTTTTGGTGAAATTGAGTCGGACACGGTAATATTTGAACATCACATAGTGTGCAGTACTGAAATAAACAAGGCACGAACATGCTTAATACATCAACCATACAAATCATAGCCATTGCAAGTGGTATTGGTAAGATTTAGCTGGTCAGATCTTACCTGTTAAGTCCTGGGGGGTAGTCGCTGGGGCACTTCATCTGGGCCAGAGCCTGCACCATGTCGGCGGCGGCGGCGGAGGCGAGGTGTTCCTCCGGGTCAACACGCACAGCAGCCATCGCGCCATGACCGCCATCAGCTCCTGGCGGTGGGGATTTGGAGGCATGAGGATGTTTCGTAGGCGCCATTTAAGCAATCAGGGCGGGGCCGTGATAGAGACCGGTGGGTTACCTGACTGGATCCAAGCAGAACGTAGATGTGGTTATGGCGACGGCGTTTGAGATGCCGGTAGGGGGAGGCGCGGGGGGGCGATACTGAGGGTGGGGATCTGGTTGGAGGAATAAATTCTGAAATCGGGCGCCTAATGAAAATTTCGCTGCGAAACTTGAAACTTGGACGGGCGAAACACACAACGCAGACAAAGCGCGTAAAATACTCGTGTGCGAGAAGAAAAGAAGGTTGGCAGATCCCGTCTCCAAAAAAAAGGTACACATGTAGTTGATTTTTTCGGTCAATGGTACGCCTGGTTTATTAGGAAACGTCGCACAGGTAACTGACTTATGGATCATTAACGCAAAAAACGCAGACGGGTACGGCATAGAAACCATGTGTTTTGTGATCTTCTAATGATTAACGCAAAAAAAACGCACACGAGCACACATGCTAATCAACACTCAAAGCCCTCAAAGGACGCTCTTACCAACATTGTATGTTAATACTACAAACTTAAAGTACTACTGGTAATTTTCTCAAATACTACAAACTTAAACTACTTCTCACATGCTGCCATCGGGGCATGCTCGCCAGACGCCGGCGTTCTCCTTCCCGGCCTTGTAGGCGGCAGCCCACTGTGCTTCGATCTCTGCCAAGCTCTCCTCACCACGGCGTGTGGCCTCTTTTTTCTTGCGGCGACAGGACTCTTTCCTTGACTACTTTCTGCCTTTTCTGCTCCTTTTGTGCGGCTTTGGCCGCCTCTAGATCCACCACCCATTCGGCCATGGCAGCCTCAAAGTCCACCCATGTAACTATTTGGCCGCCGCCGGTGATGAACTCGGCGCGGCGAGATGCCATCGCTTCCTTACAATGTGTACGGTCACGGGCGGCGAGGAACGCGGCGCAGCGGGATGCCATCGCTTCCTTACCAGTTACTGTGCGCCGCGGTGCCATGGACGAGGCCTGGAGAGAGCTCTGGGATGGAGGGGCCGGGCAGCCGTACAGTGCGGTGGTATTCAAGAGCTCAATGACAAACGACAACAGAAATTTGGCTTCCCTCACAAGTTATCTCATTCATTATCGCACATGGTTCATCTCCGTAGCTTCCGAAAACAGTGTGCGCTGAGCCTATTGTGTGTTGCGTTATGATTGGCTGGAATCCTAGCCACGCAGATCGCGCGTGTGCACCATAGGATGCACAGCGATCGAATGGCCATCCACGTCCCTCACATCACACCCGTGTAGCTGTAGCTGGATTGGATTTATATGCGCTAAATGCCTAGAAAATGCACATAATCCCCTAAATATGGTAAATGAGCCCGAAAAAATGCCAAATTTGAACACGGTGATTTGCAGGGTGTATGTCTGTCGTAGAAAAAACTCCAGGGCAAAGAACGAAGAAAATATGGATTCCCCTTCAATCTTGGTGATTTCCCTCTCAAAAGCATGGAACTTCTTTGGTGATGGTTCGATTCATGAAGGGCGTGCATGGCGACATAAGCCAAACCTTCTCAAATTTTTATAAGGGCATGGTGAGGTCATACCATGGCACACCATGCCAGGTCTCATGTTTTTCAAGCATTTGTTTCATTTTTTCTATAGTTGAAAACCCAATAAACAAACGTTTGTGGTTGACTATTGCCACACATTTCATCGAAATATCTGTCCATTCCTTGTAAAAGGCATGAGAATTTACTAAATGGCACGAGCATGGTTTTCCAGGCCATTCTTGTGCACCCTTTCATGCACCGATTGTTTGAACTTGAATTATGTGCATTAATGCCTAGGAAATGCACATAATCCCCTAAATATGGTAAATGAACCCGGAAAAGTGCAAAATTTGAACATGGTGATTTGCAGGGTGTATGTTCATCGTAGAAAAAAACTCGTGGACAAAGGACCAAGGAAATTTGGACCACCCTTCAATCTTGGTGATTTCCCCCTCGAAACCATGAAACTTCCTCGGTGATGGTTCGGTTTATGAAAGGCGTGCATCACGACATAAGGAAAACATTCTCCAATTTTTACCAGGGCATGGTGAGGCCATACCATGGCACCAAGCCAGGCGTCATGTTTTCCAACCATGTGTTTCATTTTTTGTATAGTTGTTAACCCAGTAAATGACGCGTTTACGGTTGACTATTGCCACACATTTCCTTGAAATATCTACCCATTCCTTGTAAAAGGCATGAGAATGTACTAAATAATATGAGCATGGTTTTCCAGACTATTCTTGTGCATCTTTTCATGCATCGATTGTTCGAATTTGAATTATGTGCATTAATGCCTAGGAAATCCACATAATCCCATAAATATGGTAAATGAGCCCGGCAAAATGTCAAATTTGAACACATTGCATTTGAGGCGGTATGTTGATCATTGGGAAAAAAATTGAATGACAAACTAGGGCGAAAATTTGGATTCCCCTTCAATCTTGGGGATTTCCCTCTCGAAAGCATGGAACTTCATCGATGATGGTTCAATTTATGAAGGGCGTGCATGACGACATAAGCCAAACCTTCTCAAATTTTTACCAGGCCATGGTGAGGTCATACCATGGAACCATGCCAGTCGTCATGTTTTTCAAGCATTTATTTCATTTTTCTATAGTTGAAAACCCAACAAACAAACATTTGTGGTTGACTATTGCCACACATTTCATCGAAATATCTGTCCATTCCTTGTAAAAGGCATGAGAATTTACTAAATGGCACGAGCATGGTTTTCCAGGTCGTTCTTGTGCACTCTTTCATGCAACGATTGTTTGAACTTGAATTATGTGCATTAATGCCTAGGAAATGCACATAATCCCCTAAATATGGCAAATGAACCCGGAAAAGTGCCAAATTTGAACATGGTGATTTGTAGGTTGTATGTTCATCATAGAAAAAAACTCGTGGACAAAGGACAAAGGAAATTTGGATCCCCATTCAATCTTGGTGATTTCCCCCTCGAAACCATGAAACTTCCTCGGTGATGGTTCGATTTATGAAAGGCGTGCGTGACGACATTTTTACCAGGGCACGGTGAGGCCATACCATGGCACCATGCCAGGCGTCATGTTTTCAAGTACGTATTTCATTGTTCTATAGTTGATAAGCCAATAAATGACGCGTTTGTGGTTGACTATTGCCACGCATTCCATTGAAATGTCTGCCCATTCCTTGTAAAGGCTTGAGAAATTACTAAAAACCACGAGTATGGTTTTTCCAGACCGTTCTTGTGCACCTTTTCAAGCACCAATTGTTTGAATTATGTATTATGTGCATTAATGCCTACAAAATGCACATAATCCCCTAAATGTTGTAAATGAACCCGGAAAAGTGTCGAATTTGAACACGGTGATTAGCAGGGTTTATGTTCATTGTAGAAAAAACTCATGGATGAAGGACAAAGGAAATTTGGATTCCCATTCAATCTCGGTGATTTACTATCGCACACGATTCATCTCCGTCGCCTCTGTGAACCGTGTGTGTTCACTCACACATGCAAAAGGAAAAAAGAAAACCCTCGCCCACTTCGTCCCCACTCACTCGCCGCGGACTCCTCCGCAACTCTGCACCCTAAGCTCGACGGTTGTTGGTGGCAGGCGTAGATCGCGCTCCAAACGGCACGGGATTTCACCCCTACCGCTTTCTGCCGCCTATCTGCACCGACATTATAGACTCTGGTCGACTGGGGTTTTCTGCGGGATTGGGCCGGGGATTTTTCTCATGGAGAAGGTAATCAACTTAGCAAAATATTCACTCATCTCTTATCGCAGTCCGTCCGTCGCTATTAAATAACCGGCGGAAATCACCGTGGAATCATTTTTGTTCTAGCTGATTCATGGGTGTTCATTCATATGTCCACAGTGCGAGCACAAATCGGGCAATTGTGGTCGTGGCCAGTCGGAAACGAAGTTCTATCTCACCATTCCGGATGACTTCAGGGAGCACTTGGTATGTTCAATCTCAACCTACCACGGTTGGCATGGCCTAAATTTGTGAACATATACTGTCTGCTGCTACATTATCTATATATTTGCATCAAATCTTTGTTGCATTATCTATTTTAATTTTATATTTTTGTACTTTGCTTTCATCTATATTGATCTGTTCTATTAGTTACTCCCATATTTGCATCTTGCTCTGTTATTTCAATATATCTAATTTATGATCTTAATTTTCATTTCAAGCAGTACATCCCTTGCTTTGCAAGAACAAGAGTAGAAGGAAATCTTGGGCTTTACTTTGTTGATGACTCCCACGGTGTCATATTGACAATGCAGCATGGATTTACAATGACGGTTAGCGCAAAACTTGATAAAGATGGTCACTCTATTTTAATGCGGACCTTTGGAGAAAAATTTCTAAGTGTTTTGAACTGAAAACTGGCAATAAAATTCTAGTGCGTGCACCACATTCTGGTCTAATTAACATGGATGTTTACTTCCCCAACGTCATCAACCGATCAAAGTCTGATCAAGGTTAGTGTACATTAAACTTTCTCCATGCTGTCATATTACTTAGCAAAATCGGGGTATTTGTTCTGACTAATTGATCACTATTTAAGCAACCAATTGTGATTTCATATTCTGACTCTGTTCCTAGGCAGTAACAAATTCTATTTACCAATTTATGCGCACTATATATTCTTCTGCTATGTTCTGAATAAGTAATACCTTCCCACCTTTTAAGCATGATATGTTGTATGCATAGTGAACGATCAGTATGTTACTAAGCGTACCAAATTTCACTGGAAGGACTTGAAGCATGTCATAAACTTTGTTGATAATCGGACAGAGATAGCACAGCATATGAACGCTGGATTTTGGATGGGATTAATTAGACCTATGGTGCACACACTGAACAAGACCAATTGTGTGCACAAAACGTTGGTAAAAAGTCTTATTAATGTTGATGCTCATAAACTATATATATATTCAACGATATGTTACAATTGGTTATTATTCTACATGTCAACAGAAATTGCCCCTGTAGCAGTTCCTGGATCGATTTCCTGGCGTGGTCGAATTACATTTGTGCCTGCTAATAACGCCAAAGTGATTGCAAGGTACTGCATTTCCCGCAGAAATGGAACCATTCAAATTAACAAGTTCTCGCTTCTCGTGGCAATGCATCCATATTGGAAAATTGGAGACACTATTCTACTCATGCTCTACCAAGGCACACGAGGGCTCTTCCTTTTCATTGACGAGATGTTGAGTCGCCGTGATCAAGCTGCTTCCAGCGGATAGTTGTGGTTGGTGGCCCTCAGCCTCTTAAAATGTGCTAGTTGTTAATTACTATCTATACCTACTAATAAAAGAAATAGATATTCTTAGTCCGTCATGCTATTTTATAGAAAACCCCCTGATGTTTCTTACATTAAACCCATAGTACATATTAAATGTTTTTTAAAATACCCATATCTTCTAAACCGTAACTCCAAATTTAACATGTTATATATGGAATTTGATTAGAAAAATATATAGAATCTGAATATGATGTTATTTTACCTGTTAGCCATTTAAAAAAATACTATCTAGGGTGCGATCTTAATAAACAGTGCATTATTCGTCTTTCTTTCATATCGGTACTGATATGTACTGTGGATGAATAAATCGGCAAAATCGGGATTGGAGACGAAATTAAAGATCGCTTGCCCGTTTCTTTGTATGTATTAAATCTACAAAGACATGTGGAATCTTGAACTTGCCCTTTTGTAGGCAAAGACCATCTTTGTTTGGGTTGTAGCTACAAATACTCAGATTATAGACCATTTTTTGTAAATTAAGAGCGTGTGGTATTCTTTTCTCCCGTTGCAACGCACGGGCCCTTTTGCTAGTATATGTTAAGTACATAGATATGGACCATATGGTTGTTGGCCCTTAGCCTCTTAAAATGTGATAGTTGTTACAATGTTAAGTATGTAGATATGGACCATATGGTTGTCAAAACCGTGTTACGAAGATCCTCCTTTTGTCGAATAGTGCAACCACTATATATATGTTACTCAAATGTTGTTACCCAAGTTCATAAATTTTCATGGAAAGTATTAGTATTGTACACAATTCATTGAGTTTAAGCGTGTGCCCGATGTCCAGAAGGCATTTGCATATTAACTGTCCATATTGCAAATTCACACACATGTTAACATAAGGAAACATATGTGTAACATACTAATCATCGCACACGAGTACTCGCAGACGCATCGTGTGCGATACTCCTAGCCACCGCAAGCAACTAGTTTGCATTTTTCAAAGTTTTTTGTACACACAGAATCGCAGACGAACTAACTGTATTAACTGTCTATGTTGTAATTTCTCATCGCAAACAGTTCATCTGAGTCGGTTCTTTTGGCTCATTGCAAACACTTCATCCATGTGAACTGTATGCCGCATATCACACACATCTTGTTAAGTTGACCCGTTTCTGTTGTGTTCCCTAATCAAAAACAGTTCGTCCGAGTGAAACGTATGCCGTATATCGCACACACATTGATATGGCTGCCCGTTTCTATTGTTCTACCTCATCGCAAACAGTTCGAATGGATTAACCGTGTGCCCTGCATCGCACACACATTGATATGGCTGCCCATTTCTGTTCTTCTGCCTCATCGCAAAAAGTTTGAATGGATTAACCATGTGCCCTGCATCGCACACACAACTAAAATCTGAACCATGTTTGATGGCTCGACCATCGCAAAAGTTTTGCACCTTTTTTGACGGTTTTTTACACCACCGTTTGCAATTAATGCATCGCACACAGTTTCGGCAACAGATCTCTGATCGTAGTGTCGCGTTAGCAGTATCCTGCAGTAGTGGTAGGTCTACAAAGAACTACTCATGCATCATCAGAGAGGCACCAATGGGCATGATGAACCCCTCCATGATGGTGTCTAGATTGGATCTGTGGTTTCTAGAACTTGCGACGGCTGGAATTGATTTTCGTCGACTCCCCTAGGGTTTCTGGAATATTGGGGTATTTATAGAGCAAAGTGGCGGTTCGGGGGGCACCCGAGGTGGGCACAACCCACCAGGGCGCGCCCTGGTGGGTTGTGCTCCCCTTAAAGCACCCCCAGGCGCTTCTCCGGCCCACTGGATGTCTTCTGGTCCAAAAAAATCCACAAAAAAATTTCGTTGCATTTGGACTCCGATTGGTATTGATTTCCTGCGATGTAAAAAATATGCAGAAAAAAAACAACTGACACTTGGCACTATGTCAATAGGTTAGTACCAAAAAATGATATAAAATGACTATAAAATAACTGTAACACATCCAAGAATGATAATATAACAGCATGGAACAATAAAAAATTATAGATACGTTGGAGACGTATCAGCATCTCCAAGCTTAATTCCTGCTCGTCCTCGAGTAGCTAGGTAAATCATAAAAACAGAATTTTTGATGTGGAATGTTGCCTAACATGTCATCTCATATTCTTTTCTTTATAGCATGGACATTTGGACTTTTTATATGGTTCAAAGTTAGTTTATTTTTGACATGAGACTTAAATACTCAAGCATATCAACAAAGCAACCATGTCTTTCAAAATATCAATGCTAAAATAAGTTATCCCTAGCCCATCATGCTCAATCATTGATCCATTCATGAAACACACTCGCATATTAGCTACACCCAATGCTCAAGTACGATAATAGTGCCTCCTAGTTGGTGCTTTATAAGAGAAGAGGGAGACTCAAACTAAAAATAAAATTTGCATAAAGTAAAAGAAAGGCCCTTCGCAGAGGGAAGTAGGGATTTGTAGAGGTGCTAGAGCTCAAAGCAAAAAAATTAGAGATAAAAACATTTTGGGAGGCATACTTTTCCCACCAATGAAAATGACTTAGAGTTCCCCACACTTTCCATGCTAGATATATCATAGGCGGTTCCCAAACAGAAAATAAAGTTTATTCCTTTTTCCACCATACTTTCACTTTCCATGGCTAACCGTATCCACGGGTGCCCTCCATACCAGCACTTTCCAAGGAATTTATTATTTGACAACATAAAGTAAATTAATTTTTCATTTCGGGACTGGGCATCCCTAATACCTTTGCCTTACTATCATGCAATGACAAGTGAATAAACACTCATCGTGAGAATAACACACCTAGCATGGAAAATATCGGCCACCCCTCACCGCCTCGCGAGCAGTACGAGCACACAAAAGAGAAATTTATTTTGAAAATTAGAGATGGAACATACAAATTTGCTTAGAACGGCAAAGGAATACCGTATATAGGTAGATATAGTGGACTCATGTGGCAAAACTGGTTTAATGGATTTTGGATGCACAAGTAGTGATCATACTTAGTGCAAAATGAAGGCTAGCAAAAGATTGAGAAGCGACCAACCAAGAAACGAATAATCTCATAAGCGAGCATTAAGCATAATTAACACCGAATAATGCACCATAAGTAGGATGTAATTGCATTGCATGACTATTAACTTTCATGCTTGCATAGGGAATCACAAATCTTAACACCAATATTCTTACTAAAGCACAATTACTCATCAACATGACTCACATATCACGTCATCATATCTCAAAACTATTATAAGGAATCAAGTTTATTTTGTCCAATGATCTTCATGAAAGTTTTAATTATATCCTTCTTGGATATCTATCACTTTGGAACTAATTTTCATGTGTTGCTTTTGATAAGCTCAACAAATATAAGTGAAGATCATGAGCATAATATTTCTTTCTCTCAAATTAATTTAAGTGAAGAAAGAGAGAATTTCTTAAAAAAATTACTAACTCTCAAATAAATCTAAGTGAAGCAAGAGAGCATTTCTTCAAAAATAACAAAGCACACTGTGCTCAAAAAGATATAAGTGAAGCACTAGAGCAATTTCATAGCTCATAAAAAATTTAAGTGAAGCATAGGGAGCAATTCTAACAAGTCATGGCATAATTTTGGATATCTCAAATAGGTGTGTCCAGCAAGGATTCAAGACTTAAAACACAAAGGAAAACAAGACGCTCCAAGCAAAACTCATAGTATGTGACAAATAAAAATATAGCTTCGAGTAAAATACCGATGGTCGTTAGAAGAAAGAGGGGATGCCACTCGGGGCATCCCCAAGCATAGTTGCTTGCTTCTCTTTGGATAATAGCTTGGGATGACATGGGCATCCCCAAGCTTAGGCTCTTCTTACTCCTTATTCCTTCATCCATCATAACATCACCCAAAACTTGAAAACTTCAATCACACAAAACTCAACAAAACCTTCGTGAGATCCGTTAGTATAAGAAAGCAAATCACTACTATAAGTACTGTTGCAAACCAATTCATATTTTATTCTTGCATTATATCTACTGTATTCCAACTTTTCTAGGAAAAAAAATCATCAAAGAAAACCATAGAATCATCAAAACATGCACACAACACAAACAAAACAGAATCTATCAAAAACAGAACAGTCTGTAGCAATCTGAAAACTTTGAATACTTCTGTATCTCAAAAAAGTCTAAAAATTAGGACAACTTGAGCAATTTGTGTATCAATCTTGTGTAAAATAATCAGAGCAAAAGCACATTTCTGTGATTTTCAAAAATTATTTTTCTGAGCGCAAAAGTTGCTGCTTTTCAACAAGATCAAATCAACTATCACCCAAGAAGATCCTAAAGGCTTTGCTTGGCACAAACACTAACTAAAACACAAAAAACACAATCGTAATAGTAGCATAATTGTGAAAACACTCAAGAATAGAAAGCAAAAAATAAAAACAAATTTTACTCATTGGGTTGCCTCCCAACAAGCACTATTGTTTCACACCGTTAGCTAGGCATAAAGCAAGGATCTATGTTTTGTCATCCATGGTTTTGTCAACTTTTGTAAGGGCTTTCTCGAACCCGGGAGGCTCTTTGCGCTTCCCTAAATTCTCAGGAAAAGATACCATCTTGAGATCTAAAAATATCCAATCGCTTATTGCAAAGAGTAATCAAAGTATTCATGCGATTGATACTACCATTAAGATGTTTGAGGGGTTCATTTATACTTTTGCAATTCAACCATATGTTTGTGCAAATCACCAAGTTTGTCCAACATTTGAACTCCCTCTGGGGTGAAAGAAAACCCCTTCTTTTGAGGTGGAACCCCCAAAATTCCTTCTAAAATTTCATAGGCAGCATTGGCATCTAGCTCGATAAAATTCCCTTTAGCGGCAAAATCTAAGAGTTGTCTATGATGCAAAGCCAATCCTATGTAAAAATTAGGAAGTAAAATCTTTGCATCTCCCTTTAGGTTGCAAACACGATAAGATTCCATTAGCCTATACCAAGCATCTTTCATATTTTCTCCTTGTCGTTGCTTGAAGTATAAAACTTCAAAATCTGGTGACAAAGGAGGAGTAGGCACACTAGCCATCACGACTAGAAAGCAAGAACAAGGATAGATTCGGAAAGGAAACGGCGAACGAAAGAGAGGGCGAATAAAACGGCAAATTTTTGTGAAGTGGGGGAGAGGAAAACGAGAGGCAAATGGCAAATAATGTACATTGCGAGGAGATGAGATTTGTGATTAGGAACCTGGTAGATGCTGATGATGTCTCCCCGGCAACGGCGCCAGAAATTCCTTTTGATGTTTGCTTGAGCTACATCGGTATTTCCCCAAAAAGGAAGGGATGATGCAGCACAGCAACGGTAGGTATTTCCCTCAGTGATGAGAACAAGGTTATCAAACCAGTAGAAGAACCACGCAACACTATGTAAACAACACCTGCACACAAATAAGAAATGCTCGCAACCCGACGTATTAAAGGGGTTGTCAATCCCTTTCAGGCAATGGCACCAGAAATTGGCAAACGGACGTGAGAAAGTTATAAATATTTGATAGATCGAAAGCCAAATAAAATAAAGTGCAACAAGGTATTTTGTATTTTTGGTTTAATAGATCTGAAAATAAAAGCAAAGGAAAATAGATTGCAAAGGCAAATATAATAAAGAAGAGACTCGGGGGCGGTAGGTTTCACTAGTGGCTTCACTCGAGAAAAATAGCAAACGGTGGGTGAACAGGGCAATTGATAGAACTTCAAATAATTATGACGATATCTAGGCAATGATCATTATATAGGCATCACGTCCAAGATTAGTAGACCGACTCATGCATGCATCTACTACTATTACTCCACACATCGACCGCTATCCAGCATGCATCTAGTGTATTAAGTTCATGGAAAAACGGAATAATGCAATAAGAACGATGACATGATGTACACAAGATCTATTTATGTATAAATAGACCCCATCTTGTTATCCTTAATAGCAATGATACACATGTGTCGTTTCCCTTTCTGTCACTAGGATCAAGCACCGTAAGATCGAACCCATTACAAAGCACCTTTTCCCATTGCAAGATAAATAGATCAAGTTGGCCAAACAAAACCCAAATATCGGAGAAGAAATACGAGGCTATAAGTAATCATGCATATAAGAGATCAAAGAAGACTAAAATAACTTTCATGGATAAAAAGATAGATCCAATCATAAACTCAAAGTTCATCGAATTCCAACAAACACACTGCAAAAAGAGTTACATCATATGGATCTCCAAGAGACCATTGTATTGAGAATCAAACGAGAGAGAGGAAGCCATCTAGCTACTAACTACAGACCCGTAGGTCTGCAAAGAACTACTCATGCATCATCGAAGAGGCACCAATGGGCATGATGAACCCCTCCATGATGGCGTCTAGATTGGATATGTGGTTTCTGGAACTTGTGGCGGCTGGAATTGATTTTCGTCGACTCCCCTAGGGTTTCTGGAATATTGGGGTATTTATAGAGCAAAGAGGCGGTTCGGGGGGCACCCGAGGTGGGCACAATCCACCAGGGCATGCATGGGCCTCCAAGCACGCCCTGGTGGGTTGTGCTCCCCTTGGAGCACCCCCTGGCGCTTCTCCGTCCCACTGGATGTCTTCTGGTAAAAAAATGGACAAAAAGTTTCGCTGCGTTTGGACTCCGTTTGGTATTGATTTCCTGTGATGTAAAAAACATGCAGAAAACAGCAACTGGCACTTGGCACTATGTCAATCAGTTTGTACCAATAAATGATATAAAATGACTATAAAATAATTGTAAAACATCCAAGAATGATAATATAAGAACATGGAACAATAAAAAATTATAGATACGTTGGAGATGTATCACACGTCAACAGTTCAGGGCAGGGCATTGGCAGAGTTTATTGCAGAATGGACACCAACCCCTGACGAAGAAGTGATAGAAACAGTTATTCTCGGCAAGGAGGCACCCCACGAATGGATCATGTATTTTGGTGGTGCTTTCTCCCTGCAAGGTGCAGGGGCTGGTGTGCTTCTCGTTGCTCCCACTGGAGAGCACTTGAAGTACGTCGTCCAAATGCATTTTCCCCGGGAGGAAGCAACCAACAATACAGCAGAGTATGAAGGGCTCCTTGTCGGGCTCAGGATTTCCATAGAATTGGGAATCAAGAAGCTAATCATTCGAGGAGATTCACCACTTGTGGTGAGACAAGTCAACAAGGATTACCAAAGTCCATTGATGAAGGCATACGTTGAGGAAGTGAGAAGATTGGAGGAACTCTTTGACGGATTGCAAACATAGCACGTACCCCGTGCAGAAAACACAAAAGCTTCCTGTGGAACCATGAACTTTTGTTCTCCATCTTACTCAACCCTCCGTATCCCCAGGAACAATGGCCCGGAAAAGGAGGAAATTGGACTCCGTTAAGCCTCTCCCGGTAGAGCCTCCCGAGGCTCCTAGTAGGGACCCTGCCGGAAACAACTCCCCATCACTTGTCGGGCTGCACCCTCCAGCCGGGCCACTGGACCCCGCGTGTGAGGAATGCACCCCCGCGAGCGGGGAGGTGCCGTTAGTCCTTGTTGCCGAGCCTCAGGCTCTAACTTAGGCAAGGCATATAGTCCACTTCCTCCAAACCGGAGAACTTCCCGATGAGCAAGATGAAGCTGAAAGAGTAGCCTGGAGGGCCAGTATGTATCAGTTTGTCGATGACACTCTGTACAGAAGGAGGCCCAATGGTGTGAAATTGAAGTGCATCTGCCTTGAAGAAGGAAAGGAGCTGCTGACAGAAATACACAAAGGCATGTGCGGCTCCCACATTGGATAAAGGGCATTAGTTGGGAAAGCATTCCGGCAAGAATTCTATTGGCCCACAGCCCTCCAAGATGCGGTCGAGCTAGTTACCAAGTGTGAAGCCTGCCAGTTCCATTCCAAGAACATCCATCTGCCTGCATAGGCTCTTCAGTCAATCCCTTTGTCATGGCCGTTTTCGGTCTGGGGGCTCGATATTCTCGGCCCTTTCCCCCGAGCTGCCGAGGGCTTTGAATTCTTGTTCGTTGCTATCGACAAGTTTACAAAGTGGCCGGAAGTAGCTATCGTGAGAAAGGTGACTGCTCAGTCAGCTATCAAGTTCTTGAAATAATTGGTGTGCCGCTTCGGGGTCCCTGCCCGGATCAACACCGACAACGGCACCCAGTTCACGAGCCACGCCTTCATGCAATATGTTCATGCCCTCGGAAGCAAGATCTCATTTGCCTCTGCTTCACATCCCAGAAGCAATGGACAAGCTGAGAGGGCGAACGCTGAAGTGCTACGTGGACTCAAGACGAGAACCTTTGATAAGCGGCAGAAGTGCGGCAGGCGATGGATCGATGAGCTGCTGGTAGTTCTCTGGTCCCTCAGAACGACACCAAATCGAGCTACCGGGCAGACTCCCTTCTCCCTAGTCTATGGGGCAGAAGCAGTTATCCCCACGGAACTCATTTACGGGTCCCCTCGAGTGCTTGCCTACGATGAAGTAGCGTAAGATCAGCACCGGCGTGACGACGCTGTGCTACTCGAGGAGAACCGTCTACGGGCTGCTACACGTGTTGCATGCTATCAGCAAGCCTTGTGTCGCTATCACAGCCGCAGGTTTCATGCCCGGTGTTTTGAGGAAGGTGACCTTGTCCTTAGGCGCGTTCAGTCCGCCAAGGGTGCAAACAAGTTGACACCAAAGTGGGAAGGCCCTTACCGGGTAGTACGAGTCACCAGACCTGGCACGGTCTGTCTGGAGACCAGAGATGGCATTCAATTGCAAAACTCATGGAATATTGAGCATCTCCACAAGTTCAACCCGTAAGGCGCGGCTATAGGTCCCTGCCCGGCAGCCATCCTTTTGTGCAGGCCTTGCCTCAGTGGCATGTAACCCCTTGTACAAAGACAGGCAGACCATGAGCAACAGAGAAATAAATGAAGCGTTGGGGGCCCCTGACAAGTTGCATGCATGCATAAGCATATCATGAGCATAGCTTTCATACGTGCATAAGCATATCATGAGCATCGCATCCTCATGTAGATAAGATTGCATCTGGCATCATTTCATCTGCATAATCGACAGGCTCCTGACGTGGATTCAGCCCTCAAGAGGAGATGAGAAGACAAGCCAGCGCTGCGATCTCCAGCAAGCCAAACATATAAGTTCTATCTCGTATCCATACGTGTTTTGTAAGTAAAAACTTGTGCGTATGAAAACCTCACCACTTTTTGAAACTTAGGTGCTCCCATCCTTTGACTCGAACGTTGCTTCGGTTAGGATGGTCGCAGTGGCCTTTGATGAAGAAAGATTGGCGGGGGGTTGGTCCCTCGTTACAATTTGTGCCCGGCAAGCCTAGCCTCCCAACAACCAAATAGAGGGTACCGGCAGGATAGCCTACCGGGGAAACTTGTTTATTTTAAAATATAGAGGCATTTCACCTCTGCATGGCCATATACATGCACGAGTCCATGACAAGGTTTATCTTTTTCATTGATATGCTTCAAACAAGTACAAACCTTACAGGACACAAACATGGATTCAAGAGATTACATTATTTGAACTAAAATTTGGCAAGTGCCTATATATTTAAGATTGAAAAAAGATAAGTGCCCCGTGATGCCTTTGCCCTTGTCCATCTCCTTCAGGGTATTACAGGGAGGGTCCAAGGAGGAAGGGAGCGGGCCTGGCTGGGATTCGGTGCCTCCCCAGGATCAGGGTGGCTCTGCTTCCTAGCAAGAAGGAAGAAACCGGAGGGCAGTAGCGAATGGCGACGCTGAAGGGAGCCCAGACGAGGGTGGCAGAGTCACTGGCAAACACGACTCGTCGGAACAGTCGCCACCGTTGTTGGCGCGTCGTCGGTTGCCGCTACCCCCGTGCCGCCACCGTCCAAAGAACCCGTCACGGCAACCACGACACACACCATGCTCTCTGAGAAATTCCACAGAGAGCATGGACGTCCCCAACGGCCCCGACATTAGAAACCATCACACGTTCAGAAAACGTGTATGGAAGCAAAGAGCCCTCCTACACGATAAGAGGGCGATGCCCAGGGGAGGTCAGGTTCGCCTTCGCTAGTGGCGAACCCGCCCTACGACCCCTCTCCAACACCACGAGAAGAGAAGAAATGGGCCACGACCGACTACCACGCCCCGCACCCACTATATATGGGCCGCGGCGTGGTGTCGTTTGTGTCGCCCCTCACTAAAGTTGTAGCTATGGGCGGCCCGGTGATGAGCGCGCCGGAGTCGCCACCTCCAGCGCTACCACCGCGCCGCCCGGGCGCTCTCTTGAGACTCATGCAGAGCTCTAAGCTAGGGCCTGGGGCCCGGCCCGAGGCTCTTCCCTTCAGCATATCCAAGATAAAGCAGAGGGTGGAGGAAGAAAGGAATGAGGATGAATGCCTACACCTCTCCCCTGCTCCTCCTTTTATAGGCAAGCTGGGGCTGGGGGCTGATTCTCCGATAGATAACCGCGGCCCTTGCCTTGATGCTCTCCTACACCATGCGCCCTCTTTACCTACCCCGTTCAATGCATGCATCATACGTGGCTCAGGATAAGGGCGTGGTGGGAAGAGTGAATTGGAAGTTACCCGCCCATGCGTTAAAGTCATTCACGGGCCATTAAAAGAATGGCCCCACCATGATTGGCATTCCGCAACATGCGGGGAAACCGGAAACTGGCCTGGGCTCAAGGTTAATGAAGAAGCAAAGAAGATCCCAAAGGGTAGAGCCACCTCTGCACTCATGACTGTGCACTGGTTAGGGCCTACCTCGACGACGCCCAGCGGCGTGTTCGTGCCAGGCCCGGGGGCTCCTGTCGGTGCAAGAAACCCTGGGCCCGTTGCCCGAACTGTGCACAGGCCCGAAGACAAGATTACAACACCATGACCAATATATCAAGAAGACCCAGACTAGCCAGAGAAGCAAGATGCTGCTAAGGGAAAAGACTCCCTTGCCGGGCAGGCGAGCCTGGCAAGGACAAGGATCATCCCGGCAGCGATCCCCAAGACCGTCCCGGCAGGCCTGCCGGGGCCTGCGGAAGCACAACACCCCACCAAGACTCCACCGCACCACCTCACCACAACGCACATCGTCGCTCAGTGCGGTGTCAAGCTCCAAGGTGACTAAGTGGCTGCTATATGCCACATGGCAGCCACTTTCTACAGAAAATACCTGCAAATGACACCCGTCCTATGACGTGTCAAGCGAACAGGTGCAAAGCTGGCGAAACAGCCCGGCAGGGCCTTCCGGGCAAGCTATGATGTGACATTGAGCGGCACAATTAATGCGCTCTGTCAGCCTGCAGAGTTAGGTATGATAGCACTATTTTCTATCTAATCAGTGCATAATGACCGATTTGCCACTGTGGTAACCCCTTTGATCTATAAAAGGAGGCCCATGGCAACCAGACAAGGGGTTAGCGACTCCGGACCCTTGTACACTCGTACACGCGTAGCCGTTCTTGTCCCAAGGCGACCCTGCCGAGCAAGAACGCTGCGTTTTCCACCACAATCCACCATCAATCCACCAAAGTAGGAGTAGGGTTTTACGCCTCACGGCGGCCCAAACCTGGGTAAAATCGCCCGTGTGATCTCTATCGTGTTGTCTCACGCTCCTCCGCTCTTTGTGCAACGTGCCATCCCCCCGCCGAACCAGAAAGGGGCTCATGGCCCCATACGTGGCCATGGTTTCCCACGACACTCATTCTTGCACTTGATGTTGATAATCTTAATGCATGTTAATGACTATTGTCGCTCTCTAGTTGGTCGCTCCCTAGTCTTTTCTAGCCTTCACTTGTACTAAGTGGGAATACTGCTTGTGCATCCACTTCCATAAACCCAAAGTTGTTCCATGTGAGTCCACCATACCTACATATATGCGGTATTTACCTGTTGTTTCAATTAAATTTGCATGTGCCAAACTCTAAACCTTCAAATGATAATATGTTTTGTATGCTCGAATCACTCATGTAGCAACTAGGGTTGTCTATATCTTCCATGCTAGGTGGGTTATTCTCACGATGAGTGGACTTCGCTCATCATTCACGAGAAAATGGCTGGTAACCGGGATGCCCAGTCCCATGCTCAAATCAAATCAAATTTATATCAAACAAAACTCCCCCAGGACTGTTGTTAGTTGGACGGAACCCGTTGTTTCGGACCAGCCGTGGAATGTGTTTGTTGGTGGAGGGGGAGTATAAACTTTACCATTCTGTTTAGGAACCGCCTATAATGTATGTAGCATGGAAGATACCGAGATCTCTTGGTTGTTATGTTGACAATGAAAGCATGCCGCTCAAAATATTATATATCTCTGTTTCAAAAACTCGAGCTCTGGCACCTCTGCAAATCCCTGCTTCCCTTTGCGAAGGGCCTATCTATTTACTTTTATTGCCGAGTCATCATCCTCTTATAAAAAGCACCAGTTAGAGAGCACCACTATCATTTGCATGCGTTGCTATTAATTTATATTGAGTATGAATGTGACTGGATCTCTTTTGCCATGAATTACAATGTCTAGTCAGTCCTTGATCTTCAGGGTGCTCTGCATTTATGTTTTGCGGTCTCAGAAAGGGCTAGCGAGATACCATCTTGTTATATCATATCATGATTGTTTTGAGAAAGTGTTGTCATCCGAGATTTATTATTATTGCTCGCTAGCTGATTATGCCATTTATATGAGTAAACGTGAGACCTAAATGTTATTGTGAATATGGTTAGTTCATAATCTTTGCTGAAAACTTGAATGCTGGCTTTACATATTTGTAACAACAAGATCAAACGGAGTTTGTAAAAGTTTTTCTTTATCACTTTCAGTTTATCAATTGAATTGCTTGAGCACAAGCAATGGGTTAAGCTTGGGGGAGTTGATACGTCTCCACCGTATCTACTTTTCCAAACTCTTTTGCCCTTGTTTTGGAATCTAATTTGCATGATTTGAATGGAACTAACCCGGACTGACGCTGTTTTCAGCAGAATTGCCATGGTGTTATTTTTGTGCAGAAATAAAAGTTCTCGGAATGACCTGAAACTTCACGGAGAGTATTTTTGGAATTAATAAAAAATATTTGCGAAAGAATCAACCAGAGAGGACCCACACCCTGTCCACAAGGGTGGAGGGCGTGCCCACCCCCATGGGGCACGCCCTCTGGTCTTGTGGGTCCCACGAAGCTCCACCGACCTCAACTCCAACTCCATATATTCACGTTCGGGGAGAAAAAAACAGAGAGAAGGATTCATCGCGTTTTACGATACGGAGCCGCCGCCACCTCCTGTTCTTCCTTGGGAGGGCAAATCTGGAGTCCATTCAGGGCTCCGGAGAGGGAAAATCATCGCCGTCATCATCATCAACCATCCTCCATCACCAATTGTATGATGCTCACCATCGTGTGTGAGTAATCCCATCATAGGCTTGCTGGACGGTGATGGGTTGGATGAGATTTAACATGTAATCGAGTTAGTTTTGTTAGGGTTTGATCCCTAGTATCCACTATGTTCTAAGATTGATGTTGCTATGACTTTGCTATGCTTAATGCTTGTCACTAGGGCCCAAGTGCCATGATTTCATATCTGAACCCTTTATGTTTTCATGAATATATTTGTGTTCTTGATCCTATCTTGCAAGTTATAGTCACCTACTACATGTCATGATCCGGCAACCCCGGAGTGACAATAGTCGGGACACTTCTAGTGATGACCGTAGTTTGAGGAGTTCATGTATTCACTAAGTGCTAATGCTTTGGTCCGGTACTCTATTAAAAGGATGCCTTAATATCCCTTAGTTTCCAATAGGACCCCGCTGCCACGGGAGGGTAGGACAAAAGATGTCATGCAAGTTCTTTTCCATAAGCACGATGACTATATCCGGAATACATGCCTACGTTATATTGATGAATTGGAGCAAGTTCTGTGTCACCCTAGGTTATAACTGTTGCATTATGAATGCCATCCGACATAATTATCCATCATTGATCCATTGCCTACGAGCTCGTTTCATATTGATCTTTGCTTCGTTACTTTTTCGTTGTTACTGTTACGATTACAAAACTGCTACTGTTACTTTTGTCACCGTTACCATTACTTCCATACTACTTTGGTACTAAATACTTTGCTGCAGATATTAAGGCTTTCAGGTGTGGTTGAATTGACAACTCAGCTGCTAATACTTGAGAATATTCTTTGGCTCCCCTTGCGCCGAATCAATAAATTTGGGTGGAATAATCTACCCTCGAAAACACTTGCGATCCCCTATACTTGTGGGTTATCAGTACCCCATGCGCACGGGGTCTTTTGACCCCCATGCGCATGGGGTGGTGTGAAAGTCTATAAGGCCCCCCATGGGGTCCAACAGGCCACCCCATGACCAACACTATAAGGCCCCCCTTCTTCTTCCTCCATCCCCAACCCTAATGTCTTGTTGAGCTCCACCATTGCTACACCTTAATTTGCTCAATACTCTCAATCCCTCCACCCAAACTTCTTGAAACTTTGGGGATTGGGAGAGCAAGACCCGATCTACAACTTGACCAAACCAAATCGCGTTCCCCGCAACATTTCTTCACCATTGAGTTGTTACTCTTGGGGCTTGGGCTCCTAGGTGGTTAGAGGTTCCTCCGGAAGCTTCCTTGCTTGTGTGTGCTCCAGAGAAGTTTGTAAAGGTGTGGTGGTCGCCTTCAAGACCAACCCCGAGTGATTCGAGGCTCATCCGTTGGGCGTGACTCGAAAGAGACTACGGCGAGCCTTCGTGGCATTCCGCAAGCTTTGGCTCCGGCACCGCTCTAAACGGAGAGTAGCTCTTCCCCAAGGAAGAGTGAACTCGGGATAAAATCCGTGTCCTCGCCTCACTTGTGGTTAATCCTTTCCCGCACTTTACTTTGCCTGTTATGCTTGTTGGCTTGCTAATTAGATTGTTGCCTAGCATACCTTGCTTTAAGCTTGCTTGTCATATAGGTTGTGTTCACCTAGTTGCATATCTAGTGAACCCTATTTATCCGCTAAACCTTAAAATTGACAAGAAAGATTAAAATTGGTAGTCTCCTATTCACCCCCCTCTAGTCGACCGTATCGATCCTTTCATAAGACGTTTCCGCCATCGCACAAGCTAAACTACATTCTGTAACAATTAAGCACTACCAATGGAACATCTAAAAGAAGAAAACTTATATGAGTCAAGATAATAATTTCACAGCCTTAAGGATCAATTCTTCCTGAAGTGCTTCTTGTCCTTCTCATCACTGAACCTGGCACTACAAAAATCAATTCAAAGGGTTAAGGTTGCATTGTGCGAAGACTAAAAAGACAAGATGAAGTGAATGACAAGGCTAACTAAAGGAGGAAAAGCCAACTAAAATAAGGAGCAACTCAAACTTACGTACCACTGGAAACATCCTCAGCGTCACGAGCAGCTCTTTGATCTCTCCATTTCTTGAGGTAATCTTGCAGCTGCTTCAGCTTTTGATCTTCAGCCTCTTCCATGTTCTTAGCAAGGGCAGTCGACTTCTGGATATCGTCATTAAGCTTTGTCACTTCGGACTTCATTTGAGCATTGATTATTTTTACTTGATTCTTCAAGTTGGCATTTTCTTTGAACTTCTTCTGCATCTGCTCCCTCAAAGTTGCAATCTCTTGCATCCAAGCTTGCATCTGCTTCTTTAAGGCAGCTTCGTCTTGCATCTTCTGTTGCAGCTGCTCTTCCTGGCTAGTGTGGTCCCTAACCGTGTTCTCGGCCGTGGTGATGAACTTGGACATCGTTCGAGATTCTTTCACGAGCGTCTTAATCTGAAACAAGAAACAAACTAAGCATAGGGTGCAAGAGTCCTCTATCGGTGAGATGTATCTATGTGTGTGTGTGTGTAAGACGTACTGTTTGCATAGTCTGTTCAAGATCGTCCAACTCCCCAGCAACCCCGTTGTGGACTGTTTTCAGTTCGTTCACCAACTCAAGTGTTAGCAGCTCCATCATCGCAACATGGCAGCGGTGCTGGGCTGGGATCAGGAGGCGGAGGGGTGGGCTAGAAGGGGATCGGATCGGGAGGCGGCGGGATCGGGAGGAGGAGGGGCTGGGCTAGACAGGGATCGGATCGGGAGGCGGCGGTGGGATCGGGAGGCGGAGGGCCAAGATATATATTGTACTCCCTCCAGTTCAATTTACTTTCTTTTTACAAAAAAACCAAAAACCTCAACCATTCAATTCTTGTCTAGCAACTGGTTTCAGAGTAGAGGAGCAGTGGACCAGTTCAGTTGTACTGCTCATACTTGTTATTGAGAATAAATGATTTGGAATAATTGGATTAATTGCAATAATAGGGAGAGACTATGTCCTTTGCATTATGATGATAGTGCACTACTCAAAATAATAGGCATAGACACTTGTAAGTGCCGAGGTGCGGCAGTCCGAGGCGATCGCGGGCAGCAAACGACTGAAGAAGATATAGGAAGCCTAGTAGAAGGCGGGAGTGATTTGAACGGGTCAAGCAGTGTTGAGTGGGTCGTCTAGTATGCGTGGGCCGCTGGGCCGTGTAACCACTAGTGGGCCGGCGAAAGATATATAAGCCAGAGTGTAATACTGATGTAGCATCGAATTTGAAATAGAATCAGTCTGGGCCTCTCATTTTCCCTCTCCTTATCTTATCTTTTACCTTGCGCTCTCCTTCCCTCGCTCAAGTTCGCCATTGCTACCTTCCAATAATTTGGATTAATCGGAATAATAGGGAGAGACTATGTTCTTTGCATTATGATGGTAGTGTGCTACTCAAAAGAATAGGCATAGATACTCTGCATCTTATATAGATGGCCTATTTACATACTCCTAGATGGCTCTGAATGTTTACTCCTAAATATATATATATGGCCTAAAAATAATTCAGAGTATATATAGATGGCCCAAAAAATACTTCTTTTCACTCTGAATCTTATAGACAGTCAAAGAACATTGTACACTGCTATCTTCATCCTAGCCACTGTTTTCAGTAAATGTTTGGATGTCAGGAGTATGATGAAAAATCAAGTTTTCCTCTGTGGTTGTTGATGGTGATCAAACAAGGGGCCATCTTCTTCTAGAAGAAACAAAGGGAGCACTCTCTTTGTGATGTCAGTAAACATGTTTACCGATCGTACTCCTTTTCAAAACATGTCAACATGTTTACGGAGAGCAGTTTGAAAAAAAACATGTCAGCATGTTTACAAAGAGTAGTCCTTTCCAAAGCACGGTTAAAATACCCTCTTTCTAAATTTTTTAAAAGGAATCAAGACCTACAGTTTGAGCACATTTGGCATTGTATACACACATTTGGCGTGGAAGAAAAGAAGAAGAATCGGGATTCCTGCCTGCAAAAAAAAAAAAAAAATCATTCCTGGAGTTGGCCTTATTTACGATCGGATGCCACTGCGAAGTGGCCTTACCTGTTCGATGGACAAGCTCGAAATAATCCCGATCCCCATTATCCTCTGTCCTCGGCCACTCGTCGCTCGTCAACCCTAGCCGCCAGCGACGAGGCCGTCCCGACGCCGCCATCTCTCGTCGCCGGTGAACTTCGTCCGCCGACCCCCTCACCACCCCGACTACCGTCTGGTCCTCGAGCCGCCCTTCCCCGACACCGCGAGTCCGTCCTTCTCCCCCGCCGCCCCAACCTGCCAGCGGCCGACCCCTGCCACCGGCGACGCTGCTCTTCTCCCCCGCCGTCGCCACTTCAGAAGCTCAAGGTGAGCTCGCCCAGATGTGCAACCCCATCCCTCTCCATTCATTTTTCATGTCCTCTCTCACACCGTTTGTAGATTAATCCTCTCTCACTGACCCTCGCCTTCGTCTCGAAGCCCCTGTTCCCCTTTCCTTCTTCTCCAGCGGAGGCGGAGGATCCAAGATGATCATCCCGGTTCGCTGCTTCACCTGCGGCAAGGTAAACTCCATCACCTCCCCCCTCCCCCCCCCCCATCGACTCCACCCTCATGTGCCGTTTCTCCTCCTCCCATTCGGCGTTCCTTCCGGTGCCTGTCGTTCGTGCGTCTCCCGCGGAGGCGGAGGATCCCTAGCTGTTTGTACCCAAGATTTAACGCTAGGGTGTAGTTGTTGTGTGACACATCGATTTTTCTAGGGTTAAGCTTACTGAAAAGTATTGCATTTAAACTTCTGTGAATAACTCTGCATATGTTTTTCCTTATCTACATATTCATATAATGCATTGGGACAACTCCTGGCCTTTACCTGAAGAAAGAGATCGACTCACAAGATCAGTTTTTATGCTTGGACAGGTGATCGGGAACAAGTGGGACCACTACCTCGATCTTCTCCAGGCCGATTACACTGAGGGGTAAACATTTATGCATCCTGGTTCCTGGGCTCCGGTTTGATTGTGCATATTGTACTGGCTCTGCCTTTGATCCTGATTTGGTGGATGAGGCCTTGAGGGAGCCTGCATTTGCAATGTCGGCTTCTTTTCATTTTTAGCTAGAAGACTAGTATGCTGTATATCTTGTGACGTACATGGTGCACCACTGAACACCATAGCGTACCTGATCCATAATGCATGAACACTGAAAACTAGTGGCTGTGTCATGCATCTTTTGATGCATTTGGGGGCCCTTACTAGTGTGGTGCTTCCCTGTTTTAGATATTTCATAAGCCTTCTACTTGCCCTTTCACTGAACTGTCACTTTGATGTATGGAGCAATTAGAATTATGCCAGTGTTAAACCAAATGGCTAAGTCTGGATGATAGTTGCTATGTTTCCATCTTATTACATGTTTTTCCCTTTGTTAAAATTTTATCATATTTTCTTAGTGTCAAATGTAACTAGGTACTTAAGAGTATGGTAGTATACTAATCTTTGTAGTCTTTGCAAAACAATATTTCACCTTTTTAGCCATGTGTAGTCTCCATACTTTGCATGCTGTGTCGCAATGTTATGTTGGAATAATATTGTGTATCTTAAATGGACACTAGAAAGACAAAAAAACAGAAGCTCATGATGAACTGTAATTTTTATTGCATGTGATTGTATTATATTTTCTTATTGTCGGACGCAGCAAGGTACATAGAGTATAGTAAAAAATGTCATCAGATTAGCCATATGAAGCTGAGATGCTTGGTTTCTGAAATGTTTGGAATCTTTGCTCAATGGTGTTCCACCTCGACATATGTGTCCATGTTTTTGTTCCCCATGCTCAAGACTAGAAAATCACTACATATTTATCAATACAGTTCCTGAAAACTAGAAGAGCATCTTTACCCTACCTATTTTTTTACTTTTCTAGAGATTAGAATTGTTTGAAGGGACATCGGTTATGGTGATAATTTTATTGTTAATATTGTATATAATGTTTACACCCATTATATTTGAAATCTGATTTTATCCATCTTTCTGCTGTTGTATGTTGTTAGGGATGCTCTGGATGCCTTGGGCTTGGTTCGCTACTGCTGCCGCCGTATGCTCATGACCCATGTTGACCTCATCGAGAAGTTGCTCAACTACAACAGTAAGTTGATGCTGTTATGTAACTTTGTAAGCTATATTCTGCTGCTTCTGTTGTTGTTTCTTTTGGAACTGACAGCAGTTCATTTTCAGCCCTGGAGAAGACGGAGACCAGTTGAGTTAACTGAACCCATTCTGCCTCGTCCTTTGTACCTTTCAAGATGGATGGTATGCTGTTTCTTATGTCAGTGCTTAGGAGGTGCAAAGTGTGAGGTCCTGAAATGAAGTTGGTTTGTTCATGAATCTCCAAGGACTGTTAGTGTGACCACCCGTTTCTACTATGTAATCTTCAGGGCTATATTAACCAACAAGTCTATGCATTATCCAGTTTCAAACTTATTAAGCACCAAGCGTTGAACATGTTATTCCTGTGCTTTCTGTTGGATCTTGTTGATTGTGGGCACCCATGGGTATCTTACCATTGAGTCGTTACTTGAGTGATATGCATTGAACTTTCACATTTACCTGCATGCTTGATATTTGTTTGTTTTCTATTCATCTGATGATATCGATTATATTTAAAATCAAGATAGATAACAATTGCGGTTTCTCGTCGAACATTTGTTCGTTATCGCTGTTTACTTGAATTGTCATCCATTCATCTATTGGTTGACCTAGGTGGTAATCATATTGTAGGGTGTCATCCCCATTGGTGCGGATATGGTCATTGTTGTAGTTTGTTGACCGCGGATATGTTTGCTTTGGGGTTTTTTTTTTGCCTATGCTTAGCTTTGGTCTTACATGACTTTGCTATTTGTCAGTGTGTGTGAGTTTGTGTTGGTTGTGTGCATCCTAGCTATGCAGAGGCCGGGTGTGTGCTCATTATGTTTGTATTCTCTTAATACTCCATTTTGAGTTAATAAAATTCACCCTTTATAGAAAAAACTAGCAAGTTAAAAGTTGTAACCGTCTAACATCCTTCTAGTAGTCATTTTTTATCTTTCAGCATTTTCGATACTCCGTTTTTATTTAATTCTAGCTTCTTTGGCTTGTGTTATGTTGCTTGCTAGATTTAACTTCCATGTAGGTTTAATTCGCTTAGTTGCATTTCAGAGAACCTACAAATACGTAAGACCTAAAAGTAAGTACTTACACAGAGAGGATTTTTGGCTCTCGGGCTCCATGGGGCCCAAAAATTTCAAAAACTCCAAAGTTTACCTTTTAAGTTTCAAACAAAATCTGAAAATAAATACACAAGTACTTAGAGATGTATACTACATGTGTAAAATTTCATTATGAAATATGTTTTGATGTAAGCTGTACAATAAAAACAAGTCCATGTCCTTTTATAGTGAATAGTACATGTGCTAGAAAGACATGTTTTCTTTTGGAGCTCGCACAAAAATGTTTTTCTCCGTGAAACTTTAGAGGTAAGTAATATACATTTGTAGGAATGTGTGTGTTTTTTCAGAATTTTTTAAACCTAAAATTAGTTTAAATAAAAACAAGCTCCATGGAGCTAGTACAATTTCTGTTACACAAGTTAAAATTTTAAATCCTCCAACACCCTTCTATTTGACATTTTTGATCTCTCACCAAGCATGCCCATTGTGAAATAGAAAATATCCTTGTGGTATCAAGCGTCATTTCTTATTCCCCAATTCCGGTCTTAGATTCATGCTCCACGTAGATTCATGATCAATTTTTGTTAGCCAAGTACCATCTCTGTTTTAGAACACATGACTTTCTATAATGTGTTCAGACAAGCTTATCTATCTTTGACCACTAATTCATGATTGATTGTTTAGAATTTGCTGGATAAAACTTATACCATAAAAAGAATCGATGAAAAGGCAGTTTCATAATGCACATGCTATATAATTTATGCTTGCCTATTCATACAAGGATTAATATATGATCAGGGCTGATCATCGAAAATCATGTCTAATGTAAAACATCATCTGTTTTCGGACAAAGAGAGTGTCCGCATCATATATTTTATGAATCGTATGGACCTCTACAAGCCCAAAAGAAACAATATCGGCCTCTACTAGCCGGAAAAAACTATATGGGCCTCTCATGCCACAGTTCCCTAGACAAACGACATTCTATTCCAGTTTCATGTTCAATCTAACTTCATACTCTACTCACCGGATCTCTGTGCATTATTCTGATGCCGGCTTAGTTTGCGGTTGCCGAATTGTGTTGTGTGCCTTTCTTTTTCTTTGAGAGATTGTGCTTATTTTTGTTACCCGTTGCAGAAAACTAGCCATAAAAACATATCAAACAAACAGTAAAAATAGCAAAATCTAGTGGAAAATAAAAGGAATGACCAACATCCAAAGCGATGCAAAGCGCAGCCTTACTATTCTCTTATTAAATAAACGAAATGCGGGCACTCATTTGATTCTGACTTTGGTATACTCCCTGTCCTTCGAAGTAGACAAGTATTGGGTGGACATCTGAATATGTGAGCCGTCGGTGTCAGATCAGATATGCTACGAATCATGTGCTTTTCTTAAGAAGACTGTACGAACCATGTACGTACTTATGAAACCTCCTCTTCTTGGGCGAAAGTGACCGTTCCTGACTTGCCATTTGGAAATGGCAACTTGGCGATGGTGATCCGGCGAGGCGGTGACGCCCCCTCCAAACAAATGTCGTCGCGTGTGAACTGGCGCCCCTTTGCCACGATCCCGTTTGAGGTATTTTCACTGCCCTAGCAGAATAACGCGCGAATAAAGAGAAGATCGACGTCGAGATCCACCGCCGGCCGGTGCCGTGGTAGCGTGAAAGCTAGCGAGCCACGATCTTCTAGGCTGCGTTCGTTTTATTATGTCACTGATCCGTCGTGTCTGTCGGGCGGAAGCCCTTGCTTTCCTCTTGGGTTCATCTTACGGTTTGGGCAGCAAAGTCGTCCGTGCCTTTCATGTCGTGCTCGGCGAGATGGCGCATATGCCGTCTGCTGTCCTGTCTGTCAACGCGCGTGCGTGCTCGCTTTTGACATGACACATGGCATATCTAAAGCGAGCCAACATATAGTACGTTATCCCCTGGGTTTTATGCTGCTGAATGCTGATGACAAGTCTGTCAAGGACGTACGTGTTGGTTGGTTGTACTACTTACCATGCCACTTGCCAATGGGAGAAGCAACCGTGACCTCCCAACTCAGCAGGTGAAAACGGAATCCCCGGCTTCTTGTGCATTCAAGCTCTGCGTACTACTCCTAGATTACTTGCTCTTGTTCCCCACAAGCTATATGATCAGCAGTTGAGATGATTAAGCTAGCCAACCAACCAAACCTAGATAGACCATCCAGAAGCCGATGAAGAGGACGCACGAGAAGCCCATGGATCTACCCTGCACAACCAGTGATTGGAGTGCAAGCCAAGTCACCAGGAATTTAACGTCTACGTTATCCCGGGCTTAGACACGAGAGAAATCAACAATCGTACGTGTGATTCCTACGTTCGAATGGAATAGCCCCTTCTTTACAATCACCGGCACGTCACAGTACGGTCACACTGTTCCAGTAACCCAGATCGACATGGAAATGTCTTCCGCTTCCTCTGGTCCTAACTAAATAGTGTTGCCGGTCGTCAAGCTTACTGAATCGAATCCTCCGAGTTCACAAGCAACGGAATAGTGGTGCAGGGCTGGCACACGATGTGTCCTCGTGTCGTTATCTTGGACTGATCAACGGCGCCGTACACTGAAATGAAATGAAAGTCGCGCATGTCGACCCCCGCCACAAAATCAGGCGATACAGCGTTGCCAACAACTGTTTCTTCGCTCGTCGCTCGTCGCTCGTCGCACTCGACTTATTGCAGAATGTCTCGCTGACTTTGTTCGCATGCACCGTGAGGTTCCTTTGACCCCGAGAAAGATAAAGAACCATCGATGCATGTCCGGCTCTCATTCTAGCAGCCGTGATGATTGTCTTCCTCCAGCTTGGTTACATGTCTTACATAGTATAAATTTTTTCGTTGTTCAAGATCCGGTGGTTACAGAGTTGTCCACGTACCACTACAGGAATCACGGGCTATGCCTACGGTTAAAACCGTACGCAAAAGGTCAAAACCCTTCAGCGGCTACACGCTAGCAGCCGCAGTTTTTTTTTCTTCAAAAAAATTCAGTCTATTCATCTTTAATCATGGTAGTACAACGAACATTAAAAATAATAAAAATTACATTCAAATCCGTAGACCATCTAGCGATCACTACAAGCACTAAAGTGAGCCAAAAGCGCGTCGCCGTCATCACCCCTCCCTCACTGGAGTTGGGCAAACCTTGTTGTAGTACACAGTCGGGGAGTCGCCGTGCCAAGGCCCCATAGGACCAGCGCACCAGAACAGTAACCGCCGCCGTTGAAGAGTAGCATAGATTGGAAGGATCCGACCTGAAGACGCACGGACGTAGACGAACTATGACAAGATCCGAGCAAATCCACCAATGACAGATCCACCGGAGACACACCTCCACAAGCCCACCGACGATGCTAGACGCACCAACAAACACATGGACTAGGCGGGGAGAACCTTATTCCATCTTCAGAAAGCCGCCGCCGTCTCGTCTTCCTGAGCAGGACACAAACCCTAACAAAACTTGAAGGAACATCTAAAGACGGAGCCCTCCCGTCGGTAAGGGCCGGGATCCACCGCGCCGCCTTGACCCTAAGACCACCTGAGACGAGGCGGACCGGCGGGAGATAGAGAAAACCTAGCCGCAGTTTTATTTGCATTGGATTCGTGGGTCCATGCATGCATGCACACAGGGACCGTAGACGTCTCCTTTGGCTTTAGTGTTTCCTTTCCCTCTCCAGCGACCTTGAATAGATCTACTGTGGCGACTGCGGGCCTATAGCTTGGTTCGTCGACCAACGAAGTTTTTTTATATGAGACGAGATATATTTCTTCATCAAGTTCACAACATGCCGTGTGTCTCCGCAGACCTCAAAGCATTGTCATTCTCTAATGTATACCCCCGACATTCTCTCCTTCAATATAATCATCGCCATGTCAAAAAGAAGAAGAAACTTCTCCCCGGAGATCGAATGCACAACTTCTATCTCCACAAGATCAACATTGGCCTAGATCTCCACAAGATTTTTTTTCCGCATCGACTAGAATGTCATAACTTAAGAACCACACTCATGTTAGTTATAGTTAATAGTTGGCTGTCTTAAATATACATCTATGTCTACGATATATTATGCAATGCACCGAGAGATCCCTCTGACCCCAAGAAGGATAAAAAACCATCGATGTCCGGCTGTCATTCTAGCATCTGTGATGATTGTTTTTCTCCAAGTTGGTTACTCTATATGTCAGTGCAAGTATATATAAATTTTGTGTTCGTTTTAAGATCCAGTAGAGTTGTCCATGTACGCGAGCAAGTACGTACATATATAAAATGTGTGTGTATATATATGCTGGCGGCTCCAACAGACACTACGAGCAGCCGCAGTTGTATTTCCATTTAACTTTTACCCTCGAGACCTAAAACCCTCTCGGGCGATTAGGGTTTCGCGGTGGATACGACGGCGGCCGCCTGATCTGATCGGCGGGCCGCACCGGATCTCCGACGAGGGATGGCCGCGGCTTCCCAACACGCAAGTGGGGGGACGCCTCCCGACTCTCTCCAGTCGGCTAGGGCAAAATTGGAAGAAGCGCTTGAGAAACTTGGCATCACCGAGGAAGAAGCTACGCCCTTGGTGATTGATGACGCAGATGATGGCAAGGCGAAGAAGTGGTTACTGGCAGGCAAGGTCCTTCATCGACACCTATTCCACATCCAAACTATTACCAGTGCCCTCCGCCCAGCCTGGGGGAACCCAAGGGGTCTGCAGTTCAGATCCATGGGGGAAAACACTTTCGTGGCAGAGTTCGAGACCCAAAGAGATCGAGATAAAATTTGGATGGGCTCGCCATGGCATGTCAGCAAACATGCAGTTATCCTTGTAGATTTTGAGGATCACATGAGGCCTGATGAGGTGACGTTTGACCGGCTCCATCTGTGGGTACGGGTCCCAAATTTACCCTATAATCTGTGAGATGATACATGGGGCAGATTGATAGCCCAGCAAATTGATAATAATGCAACTTCGGTTCAGTTTGATCATGTGGGGGGCTTTTTGAGAGCCAGAGTCTCCATTGATGTTAACAAGCCTCTTCGGAGGTGGAACTTGATTAACTCGGCCAGGAGGAAAAAACAAGAGATATATGATATTCAGTACGAGCAAGTGCCTCACTGCTGCTTCTCTTGTGGCCGCTTAGGGCATAATGATCTTTACTGCCCTACTCCAGGGCCTAGGGACAAGAATGGTGATCTTTCCTTTGGACTCACGTTGAGGGCACCAGAAGAGAGGAGGAAACCTGCCTCGGGTGATAGCACGAGCAAAGAGCAGTATTCAGGCCCGAGCAGCAAGAGAGAATCCAAGAACTCAAGTAATGTGGGAGAATCTACTGAGGTGAACTCTCCAAGCAAGAGCCGCCCTATGCAAAATGGAAAGAGGCACCAAAGCAGGTTTATCGCAGGATTGAGCAACCTCTTCTTATCACCGCAGGAGAACAGATGGATCTAACTTCATATGATAGTGGTAAGGGGCAGGAAAGAGTCGAGGATGCAAGGGATGATAAGGGGCTGGAAAGGGAACCGAAAAAGAAAAAACCTACACCTGACAACTCGGCAGCGACTGCGGAGCAGCGCTGCCCATCCCAATGAACATCATAAGTTGGAACTGCCGGGGGCTTGGGAACCCCGAGGAAGTTCGAGAGCTTTGCAGCGTGGTGAAGCAAGAAGGGCCCACCCTTCTCTTTGTTATGGAGACGAAGATAAGGGCAGCGAGGGTGGAAAACCTAAAGTTAAGTTTGGGTTTCGATGGATGCTTCGTAGTTGACAATGTGGGTCTAAGCGGAGGCATTGGTTTGTTTTGGTCAAAGGATGTTTCAGTCCAACTAAATAACTACAATACCGGCCACATTGACACTGTGGTGTGGAAGAGGGATCAAATCTCTTTCGAGTGGAGATTCACGGGTTTCTATGGTGCGCCAAGGTCAGAGGACCGTCATCATAGTTGGCGCTTCCTCCGAACCCTGAACACGTTACCCCATGATGCATGGGTGTGCATGGGAGACTTCAACGAGACCTTATACGGAGAAGAACACTTTAGCCGCTCAGCAGCCCTGAGTGGTAGATGAGAGCGTTCCGTGAGGTTGTCGAAGAGTGCGCTTTCCAGGATCTGGGATGGTCAGGTGTCCCGTTCACTTGGGACAACCGACAGGCTGGAGAAGCGAATGTCAAAGCCAGAATTGATCGGGCCTTCGCAAATGAGGCGTTTAGGCAGCAGTTCAGCTTCACCAATGTTCGCCACTCAGTGCAGCCGAATCCTGTTGGAAATATGCCCTAGAGGCAATAATGAATTAGTTATTATTATATTTCCTTGTTCGTGATAATCGTTTATTATCCATGCTAGAATTGTATTGATAGGAAACTCAGATACATGTGTGGATACATAGACAACACCATGTCCCTAGTAAGCCTTTAGTTGACTAGCTCGTTGATCAATAGATGGTTACGGTTTCCTGACCATGGACATTGGATGTCGTTGATAACGGGATCACATCATTAGGAGAATGATGTGATGGACAAGACCCAATCCTAAGCCTAGCACAAGATCGTGTAGTTCGTATGCTAAAGCTTTTCTAATGTCAAGTATCATTTCCTTAGACCATGAGATTGTGCAACTCCCGGATACCGTAGGAATGTTTTGAGTGTACCAAACGTCACAACGTAACTGGGTGGCTATAAAGGTACACTACAGGTATCTCCGAAAGTGTCCGTTGGGTTGGCACGAATCGAGACTGGGATTTGTCACTCCGTGTGACGGAGAGGTATCTCTGGGCCCACTCGGTAGGACATCATCATAATGTGCACAATGTGACCAAGGAGTTGATCACGGGATGATGTGTTATGGAACGAGTAAAGAGACTTGCCGGTAACGAGATTGAACAAGGTATCGGATACCGACGATCGAATCTCGGGCAAGTACAATACCGCTGGACAAAGGGAATTGTATACGGGATTGATTGAATCCTCGACATCGTGGTTCATCCGATGAGATCATCGTGGAGCATGCCAACATGGGTATCCAGATCCCGCTGTTGGTTATTGGCCGGAGAGTTGTCTCGGTCATGTCTGCATGGTTCCCGAACCCGTAGGGTCTACACACTTAAGGTTCGGTGACGCTAGAGTTGTTATGGGAAATAGTATGTGGTTACCAAAGGTTGTTCGGAGTCCCGGATGAGATCCCGGACATGACGAGGAGCTCCGAAATGGTCCGGAGGTGAAGATCGGTATATTGGACGAAGGGTATTGGAGTCCGGAATTGTTCTGGGGGTACCAGGTGATGACCAGCGTGTCCGAAAGGGGTTTCGAAGGCCCCGGCAAGCGTTGGGGGGCCTTATGGGCCAAGGGGAGAGGGCACATCAGCCCACTAAGGGGCTGAGCTCCCCTCCCACCCCATCTCACGTAACCAGGAGAGGTGGGGGCGCCACCCCTAGGGCAGCCGCCCCTCCCGGCTTGGGGGGCAAGTTTCCTAGTGGGTGGGGGCGCCCAAACCCATCTAGGGTTTCCCCTGTGGCCGCCGCCCCTCCCCTAGGGAACCCTAGGGCGTCTCCCCCTCCTCCCTTCCCCCTATATATAGTGAGGGAGAGAGAGGGCAGCCGCACCCTTCCCCTGGCGCAGCCCTCTCCCTCCTCCAACACCTCGTCCTCCTCCGTAGTGCTTGGCGAAGCCCTGCCGGAGAACCATGAGCTCCATCACCACCATGCCGTCGTGCTGTCGGAGTTTTCCCTCAACTTCTCCTCTCCCCTTGCTGGATCAAGAAGGAGGAGACGTCCCCGGGCTGTACGTGTGTTGAACGCGGAGGTGCCGTCCATTCGGCACTAGGATCATCGGTGATTTGGATCACGACAAGTACGACTCCATCAACCCCGTTCACTTGAACGCTTCCGTTTAGCGATCTACAAGGGTATGTAGATGCACTCTCCTTCCCCTCGTTGCTAGATTACTCCATAGATTGATCTTGGTGATGCGTAGAAAATTTTGAATTTCTGCTACGATCCCCAACAGTGGCATCATGAGCTAGGTCTATGCGTAGTTTCTATGCTCGAGTAGAACACAAAGCAGTTGTGGGCGTCGATATTGTCAATTTACTTGCCGTTACTAGTCTTATCTTGATTCGGCGGCATCGTGGGATGAAGCGACCCGGACCAACCTTACACGTACTCTTACGTGAGACAGGTTCCACCGACTGACATGCACTAGTTGCATAAGGTGGCTAGCGGGTGTCTGTCTCTCCCACTTTAGTCAGATCGGATTCGATGAAAAGGGTCCTTATGAAGGGTAAATAGAAATTGGCATATCATGTTGTGGTTTTGCGTAGGTAAGAAACGTTCTTGCTAGAAACCCATAGCAGCCATGTAAAAACATGCAACAACAATTAGAGGACGTCTAACTTGTGTTTGTAGGGTATGCTATGTGATGTGATGTGGCCAAAAAGAATGTGATGAATGATATGTGATGTATGAGATTGATCATGTTCTTGTAATAGGAATCACGACTTGCATGTCGATGAGTATGACAACCGGCAGGAGCTATAGGAGTTGTCTTAATTTATTTATGACCTGCGTGTCAACATAAACGTCATGTAATTACTTTACTTTATTGCTAACCGTTAGCAGTAGTAGTAGAAGTAATAGTTGGCGAGACAACTTCATGAAGACACGATGATGGAGATCATGGTGTCATGCCGGTGACGATGATGATCATGGAGCCCCAAAGATGGAGATCAAAAGGAGCAAAGTGATGATGGCCATATCATGTCACTATTTGATTGCATGTGATGTTTATCATGTTTTACATCTTATTTGCTTAGAAACGACGGTAGCTTAAATAAGATGACCCCTCACTAAAATTTCAAGAAAAGTGTTCTCCCTAACTGTGCACCGTTGCGAAGGTTCGTTGTTTCAAAGCACCACGTGATGATCGGGTGTGATAGATTCTAACGTTCGAATACAACGGGTGTTGACGAGCCTAGCATGTACATACATGGCCTCGGAACACATGCGAAACACTTAGGTTGACTTGACGAGCCTAGCATGTGTAGACATGGCCTCGGAACACGGAGGACCGAAAGGTCGAACATGAGTCGTATAGAAGATACGATCAACATGAAGATGTTCACCGATGATGACTAGTCCGTCTCACGTGATGATCAGACACGACTTAGTTGATTCGGATCATGTATCACTTAGATGACTAGAGGGATGTCTATCTGAGTGGGAGTTCATGAAATAATCAGATGAACTCAATGATCATGAACATAGTCAAAAGGACTTTGCAAATTATGTCATAGCTTACGCTTTAGTTCTACTGTTTTAGATACGTTCCTAGAGAAAATTTAGTTGAAAGTTGATAGTAGCAATTATGCGGACTGGGTCCGTAAACTGAGGATTGTCCTCATTGCTGCGCAGAAGGATTATGTCCTTAATGCACCGCTCAGTGAGCTGAACCTCGAGCGTCGGTTGTGGATGTTGCGAACATCTGACATACACGTTTTGATGACTACATGATAGTTCAGTGCGTAATGCTAAACGGTTTAAAATTGAGGCACCAAAGATGTTTTTGAAACATCGCAGAACATATGAGATGTTCCAAGGACTGAAATTGGGATTTTAGGCTAGTGCCCACGTCAAGAGGTATGAGACCTCTGACAAATTTCCTAAGCCTGCAAACTAAGGAGAAAAGCTCAATCGTTGAGCATGTGCTCAGATTGTATGAGTACTACAATCGCTTAAATCGAGTGGGAGTTGATCTTCCAGATGAGATAGTGATGGTTCTCCAAAGTCACTGCCGCCAAGCTACTAGAGCTTCGTGATGAACTATAACATATCAGGGATAGATATGATGATCCTTGAGCTATTCGCGACACCGCGAAAGTAGAAATAAAATAGGAGCATCAATTATTGATGGTTAATAAAACCACTAGTTTCAAGAAGGGCAAGGGCAAGAAAGGGATACCTCATGAAAACGACAAATCAGTTGCCGCTCTAGTGAAGAAAACCCAAAGTTGAACCCAAGCCCAAGACTAAGTGCTTCTGTAATAAGGGGAACGGTCACTGAAGCAGAACTGCCCTAGATACTTGGTAGATGAGAAGGCAGGCAAGGTCAACAGAAGTATATTGGATATACATTATATTAATGTGTACTTTACTAGTACTCCTAGTAGCACCAGGGTATTAGATACTGGTTCGGTTGCTAAGTGTGAGTAACTTGAAATAAAAGGCTACAGAATAAACGGAGACTAGCTAAAGGTGAGATGACGATATGTGTTGGAAGTGTTTCCAAGGTTGATGTAATCAAATATTGTACGCTCCCTCTACCATCAAGATTGGTATTAAAACCTAAATAATTGTTATTTGGTGTTTGCGTTGGGCATAGACATGATTGGATTATGTTTATCGCAATATAGTTATTCATTTAAGGAGAATAATGGTTACTCTATTTATTTGAATAATACCATCCCGATCGTAGTGATACACATGTTCATGCCAAAAGATATAAGATAGTAATGATAGTACCACATACTTGTGGCACTACAATTTGAGTCATATTGGTATAAAACACATGAAGAAGCTCCCTGTTGATGGATCTTTGGACTCACTCATTTTTGAAAAGGATTGAGACATGCGAACCATGTTTATTGGTAGATATGCATGAAGAAACTCCATACAGATGGATCGTTTGGACTCACTTGATTTTGAATCACTTGAGACATGCAAATCATACCACATGGGGAAGATGACTGAAAGGCCTCGTTTTCAGTAAGATGAAACAAGAAAGCAACTTGTTGGAAGTAATACATCTTGATGTGTGCAGTTCAATGAGTGCTGAGGCATGTAGTGGATATCGTTATGTTCTTACTTCACAGATGATTTGAGTAGATGCTAAGTATATTTACATGATGAATCATGAGTCTGAATTATTGAAAGGTTCAAGTAATTTCAGAGTGAAGTTGAAGATCGTCGTGACAAGAGGATAAAATGTCTATGATATGATCACAGAGATTTATATCTGAGTTACGAGTTTGGCACACAATTAAGACATTGTGGAAATTGTTTCACGACTAATACCACCGGGAACACCATAGTGTGATGGTGTGTCCGAACATCATAACTGCACCCTATTGGATGTGGTGCATACCATGATGTCTCTTATCGAATTACCACTATCGTTTATGGGTTAGGCATTAGAGACAACCGCATTCACTTAATATAGGGCACCACGTAATTCCGTTGAGATGACACCGTATGAACTATTGTTTAGAGAAACCTAAGCTGTCATTTCTTAAAAGTTTGGGGCTACGACGCTTATGTGAAAAGTTTCAGGCTGATAAGCTCAAACCCAAAGCGGATAAATGCATCTTCATAGGACACCCAAAATAGTTGGGTATACCTCCTGTCTCAGATCCGAAAGCAATAGGGATTGTTTCTGAAATCGGGTCCTTTCTCGAGGAAAAGTTTCTCTCGAAAGATTTGAGTGGGAGGATGGTGGAGACTTGATGAGGTTATTGAACCGCCACTTCAACTAGTGTGTAGCAGGGCACATGAAGTTGTTCCTGTGGCACCTACACCAATTGAAGTGGAAGCTTATGATAGTGACCATGAAACTTCGGATCAAGTCACTACCAAACCTCGTAGGACGACAAGGATGCGTGCTACTTCAAAGTGGCACGTGATCCTGTCTTGGAAGTCATGTTGCTAGACAACAATGAACCTACGAGCTATGGAGAAGCGATGGTGGGCCCGGATTCCAAAAATGGCTCGAGGCCATAAAATCCGAGAGAGGATCCATATATGAAAACAAAGTGTAGACTTTGGAAGAACTACTTGATGGTCGTAAGGCTGTTAGGTACATATGGATTTTAAAAGGAAGACGGACAATGATGGTAAGTATCACCATTAAGAAAGCTCGACTTGTCGTTAAGATGTTTTCCGACAAGTTCAAGGAGTTGACTACGTAGCGATGCTAAAAGTCTGTTGGAATTATGTTAGCAGTTACTGCATTATTTATGAAATCTTGCAGATAGGATGTTAAAACATTGTTTCCTCGACGATTTTCTTGAGGAAAGGTTGTATGAGATACAACCAGAAGGTTTTGTCAATCCTGAAAGATGCTAACAAGTATGCAAAGCTCCAGCAATCCTTCTAAGGACTGGAGTAAGCATCTCGGAATTGGAATGTAAGCTTTGATGATATGATCAAAGATTTTAGGTTTATACAAAGTTTATAAAAAACTTGTATTTCCAAAGAAGGGAGTGGGAGCACTATAGAATTTTTGATGAGTATATGTTGTTAACATATTGTTGATCAGAAATGATGTAGAATTTCTGGAAAGCATATAGGGTTATTTGAAAAGTGTTTTTCAATGGAAAACCTAGATTAAGCTACTTGAACATTGAGCATCAAGATCTACAAGGATAGATCAAAATCGCTTAATAGTACTTTCAAACGAACACATACCATGAAAATATTTTGAAGGAGTTCAAAATAGATCGGCAAAGAAGGAGTTCTTGGCTGTGTTATAAGGTATGAGTGTTGAGTAAGACACAAGACCTGACCATGGCAGAATAGAGAGAAAGGACGAAGGTTGTCCCCTATGCTTTAGACGTAGGCTCTAAAGTATGATATGTTGTGTACCGCACCTGAAGTGTGCCAAGCCATGAGTCAGTCAAGGGGTACAAGTGTGATCTAGGAATGGATCACAGGATAACGGTCAAGGTTATCCTTAGTAACTAGTGGACTAAGAAATTTTCTCGATTAAGGAGGTGGTAAAAGAGTTCGTCGTAAAGGGTTACGCCGATGCAATCTTTGACACTAATCTGGCTGATTCTGAGTAGTAAACCGGATTCGTATAGTAGAGAAGTTATTTGGAATAGATCCAAATAGAGCGTGGTAGCTGCATCTACAAGATGACATAGAGATTCGTAAAGCACACTCGGATCTGAAAGGTTCAGACCCGTTGACTATAACATCTCTCACAAGTGTAACATGATCAAACCCTAAACTCTTTGGGTGTTAGTCACATGGGGATGTGACCTTGAGTGTTAATCACATAGCGATGTGAACTGGATTATTGACTCTAGTGCAAGTGGGAGACTGTTGGAAATATGCCCTAGAGGCAATAATGAATTAGTTATTATTATATTTCCTTGTTCGTGATAATCTTTTATTATCCATGCTAGAATTGTATTGATAGGAAACTCAGATACATGTGTGGATACATAGACAACACCATGTCCCTAGTAAGCCTCTAGTTGACTAGCTCGTTGATCAATAGATGGTTACGGTTTCCTGACCATGGACATTGGATGTCGTTGATAACGGGATCACATCATTAGGAGAATGATGTGATGGACAGGACCCAATCCTAAGCCTAGCACAAGATCATGTAGTTCGTATGCTAAAGCTTTTCTAATGTCAAGTATCATTTCCTTAGACCATGAGATTGTGCAACTCCTGGATACCATAGGAATGCTTTGGGTGTACCAAACGTCACAACGTAACTGGGTGGCTATAAAGGTACACTATGGGTATCTCCAAAAGTGTCTGTTGGGTTGGCACGAATCGAGACTGGGATTTGTCACTCCGTGTGACGGAGAGGTATCTCTGGGCCCACTCGGTAGGACATCATCATAATGTGCACAATGTGACCAAGGAGTTGATCACGGGATGATGTGTTACGGAACGAGTAAAGAGACTTGCCGGTAACGAGATTGAACAAGGTATCGGATACCGACGATCGAATCTCGGGCAAGTACAATACCGTTGGACAAAGGGAATTGTATACGGGATTGATTGAATCCTCGACATCGTGGTTCATCCAATGAGATCATCGTGGAACATGCCAACATGGGTATCCAGATCCCGCTGTTGGTTATTGGCCGGAGAGTTGTCTCGGTCATGTCTGCATGGTTCCCGAACCCGTAGGGTCTACACACTTAAGGTTCGGTGACGCTAGAGTTGTTATGGGAAATAGTATGTGGTTACCGAAGGTTGTTCGGAGTCCCGGATGAGATCCCGGACATGACGAGGAGCTCCGGAATGGTCCGGAGGTGAAGATCGGTATATTGGACGAAGGGTATTGGAGTCCGGAATTGTTCTGGGGGTACCAGGTGATGACCAGCGTGTTCGAAAGGGGTTTCGGAGGCCCCGACAAGCGCTAGGGGGCCTTATGGGCCAAGGGGAGAGGTCACATCAGCCCACTAAGGGGCTGAGCGCCCCTCCCACCCCATCTCACGTAACCAGGAGAGGTGGGGGCGCCACCCCTAGGGCAGCCGCCCCTCCCGGCTTGGGGGGCAAGTTTCCTAGGGGGTGGGGGCGCCCAAACCCATCTAGGGTTTCCCCTGTGGCCGCCACCCCTCCCCTAGGGAACCCTAGGGCGTCTCCCCGTCCTCCCTTCCTCCTATATATAGTGAGGGAGAGAGAGGGCAGCCGCACCCTTCCCCTGGTGCAGCCCTCTCCCTCCTCCAACACCTCGTCCTCCTCCGTAGTGCTTGGCGAAGCCCTGCCGGAGAACCACGAGCTCCATCACCACCATGCCGTCGTGCTGTCGGAGTTTTCCCTCAACTTCTCCTTTCCCCTTGCTGGATCAAGAAGGAGGAGACGTCCCCGGACTGTACGTGTGTTGAACGCGGAGGTGCCGTCCGTTCGGCACTAGGATCATCGGTGATTTGGATCACGACGAGTACGACTCCATCAACCCCGTTCACTTGAACGCTTCCGCTTAGCGATCTACAAGGGTATGTAGATGCACTCTCCTTCCCCTTGTTGCTAGATTACTCCATAGATTGATCTTGGTGATGAGTAGAAAATTTTGAATTTCTACTACGATCCCCAACAAATCAGACCATTGTTTTGTCCATATGGCGTTTCAGGAGCAGCGAGGGGACGCAATGCATAGGGGTACACGACCCTTTCGTTATAAAATGTCTGGCAAACACATTTGGACTATGAAAACATGGTGACAGAATGCTGGCTAGCTCAGCAGCGATCACCAAACCTGCAGGGCATTGTTGATTCATTGAGTGCCATGCAACGACGACTCGAACCTTGGGGTAAGAAAGAATTTGGATGTCTCACATGTTGGGGAACGTTGCAGAAAATTAAAATTTTTCCTACGGTTTCACCAAGATCCATCTATGAGTTCATCTAAGCAACGAGTCATGGGAGAGAGATTGCATCTACATACCACTTTGTAGATCGCGAGCGGAAGCGTTCAACGAACGGGGATGAGGTAGTCGTACACGACGTGATCCAAATCACCGGAGATCCTAGCACCGAAAGGACGGCACCTCCGCGTTCAACACACGTACGGTCAGCGTAACGTCTCCTTCTTCTTGATCCAGCAAGGCAAAAGAGAGGTTGAGGATGATGGCTCCAGCAGCAGCACGACGGCGTGGTGATGGTGGAGCTACAGTACTCCGGCAGGGCTTCGCCGAGCTCTACGGAGGAGGAGATGTTGGAGAGGGAGAGGGAGGCGCCAGGGCAAGGGGTGCGGCTGCCCCCTCCCCTCCCCCCTTTATATAGGCCCCCTGGGGGGGCGCCGGCCCTGGGAGATTGAATCTCCCAAGGGGGCGGCGGCCAAGGGGGGTGGAGTGCCCCCCAAGGCAAGTGGGCGCCCCCCCCACCCAAGGGTTCCAACCCTAGGCACAGGGGGTGGTCCTTGGGGGGCGCACCAGCCCACTAAGGGCTGGTCCCCCTTCCCACTTCAGCCCATGGGGCCCTCCGGGATGGGTGGCCCCACCCGGTGGACCCCCGGGACCCATCTGGTGGTCCCGGTACAATACCGGTGACCCCCAGATCATTCCCGATGGCCGAAACTGCACTTCCTATATATAATTCTTCACCTCCGGACCATTCCGAAACTCCTCGTGACGTCCGGGATCTCATCCGGGACTCCGAACAACATTCGGGTTACTGCATATACATATCTTCACAACCCTAGCGTCATCGAACCTTAAGTGTGTAGACCCTACGGGTTCGGGAGACATGCAGACATGACCGAGACGGCTCTCGGGCAATAACCAACAGCGGGATCTGGATACCCATGTTGGATCCCACATGCTCCACGATGATCTCATCGGATGAACCACGATGTCGAGGATTCAATTAATCCCGTATACGATTCCCTTTGTCAATCGGTATTTTACTTGCCCGAGATTCGATCGTCGGTATCCCAATACCTCGTTCAATCTCGTTACCGGCAAGTCACTTTTCTCGTACCGTAATGCATGATCCCGTGATCAAACACTTTGATCACATTGAGCTCATTATGATGATGCATTGCCGAGAGGGCCCGGTGATACCTCTCCGTCAAGCGGAGTGACAAATCCCAGTCTTGATCCGTGTCAACCCAACAGATACTTTCGGAGATACCCGTAGCATACCTTTATAGTCACCCAGTTACGTTGTGACGTTTGGCACACCCAAAGCACTCCTACGGTATCCGGGAGTTACACGATCTCATGGTCTAAGGAAAGGATACTTGACATTGGAAAACTCTAGCAAACGAACTATGCGATCTTATGCTATGTTTAGGATTGGGTCTCGTCCATCACATCATTCTCCTAATGATGTGATCTCGTTATCAATGACATCCAATGTCCATAGTCAGGAAACCATGACTATCTGTCGATCAACGAGCTAGTCAACTAGAGGCTCACTAGGGACATATTGTTGTCTGTTATTCACACATGTATTACGATTTCCGGATAACACAATTATAGCACGAATAAAGACAATTATCATGAACAAGGAAATATAATAATAATGCTTTTATTATTGCCTCTAGGGCATATTTCCAACAGTCTCCCACTTGCACTAGAGTCAATAATCTAGTTACATTGTGATGAATCGAACACCCATAGAGTTCTGGTGCTGATCATGTTTTGCCTTAGGGAGGGGTTTAGTCAACGGATCTGCGACATTCAGATCCGTGTGTACTTTACAAATTTCTATGTCTCCATCTTGAACATTTTCACGAATGGAGTTGAAGCGACGCTTGATGTGCCTGGTCTTCTTGTGAAACCTGGGCTCCTTGGCAAGTGCAATAGCTCCAGTGTTGTCACAGAAGAGTTTGATTGGCCCCGACGCATTGGGTATGACTCCGAGGTCGGTGATGAACTCCTTCACCCAAATTGCTTCATGTGCTGCCTCCGAGGCTGCCATGTACTCCGCTTCACATGTAGATCCCGCCACAACGCTCTGCTTGCAACTGCACCAGCTTACTGCCCCACCATTCAAAATATACACGTATCCGGTTTGTGACTTAGAGTCATCCAGATCTGTGTCGAAACTAGCGTCGACGTAACCCTTTACGACGAGCTCTTCGTCACCTACATAAACGAGAAACATTTCCTTAGTCCTTTTCAGGTACTTCAGGATATTCTTGACCGCTGTCCAGTGTTCCTTGCCGGGATTACTTTGGTACCTTCCTACCAAACTTACGGCAAGGTTTACATCAGGTCTGGTACACAGCATGGCATACATAATAGAACCTATGGCTGAGGCATAGGGGATGACACTCATCTATTCTATATCTTCTGCCGTGGTCGGACATTGAGCTGAGCTCAATTTCACACCTTGTAACACAGGTAAGAACCCTTTCTTAGATTGATCCATATTGAACTTCTTCAATATTCTATCAAGGTATGTGCTTTGTGAAAGACCTATGAGGCGTCTCGATCTATCTCTATAGATCTTGATGCCTAATATATCAGCAGCTTCTCCAAGGTCCTTCATTGAAAAACTCTTATTCAAGTAGGCCTTAATGCTGTCCAAGAGTTCTATATCATTTCCCATCAAAAGTATGTCGTCTACATATAATATGAGAAATGCTACAGCGCTCCCACTCACTTGTAAACGCAGGCTTCTCCATAAGTCTGCGTAAACCCAAACACTTTGATCATCTCATCAAAGCAAATGTTCCAACTCCGAGATGCTTGCACCAGCCCATAAATCGAGCATTGGAGCTTGCACACCTTGTAAGCATTCTTAGGATCGACAAAACCTTCCGGCTGCATCATATACAATTCTTCCTTAAGGAAACCATTAAGGAATGCCGTTTTGATGTCCATTTGCCATATTTCATAATCGTAGAATGCGGAAATTGCTAACATGATTCGGACGGACTTTAGCTTCGCTACCGGTGAGAAAGTCTCATCGTAGTCAATTCCTTGAACTTGTCGATAACCCTAAGCGACAAGCCGAGCTTTATAGATGGTCACATTACCATCCGCATCTGTCTTCTTCTTAAAGATCCATTTATTTTCTATGGCCCGCCGCTCAACGGGCAAGTCAGTCAAAGTCCATACTTCGTTTTCATACATGGATCCTATCTCAGATTTCATGGCTTCCAGCCATTTGTCGGAATCCGGGCCCGCCATTGCTTCCTCATAGTTCGAAGGTTCACCGTTGTCTAACAACATGATTTCCAGGACAGGGTTCCCGTACCACTCTGGTGCGGAACGTGTCCTTGTGGACCTTCAAATTTCAGTAGGAGCTTGATTAGAAGTATCTTGATCATCATCATTATTTTCCTCTCTAGTCGGTGCAGGCACCTGAGAAACGTTTTCTTGAGTTTCGCCATTTTCCGGTTCAAGAGGTAACACTTCATCAAGTTCTACTTTCCTCCCACTTACTTCTTTCGAGAGAAACTCTTTCTCTAGAAAGGATCCATTCTTGGCAACAAAGATCTTGCCTTCGGATCTGAGGTAGAAGGTATACCCAACCGTTTCTTTAGGGTATCCTATGAAGACGCATTTTTTCGACTTGGGTTCGAGCTTCTCAGGTTGAAGTTTCTTGACATAAGCATCGCATCCCCAAACTGTTAGAAACGACAGCTTAGGTTTCTTCCCAAACCATAATTCATACGGTGTCGTCTCAACGGATTTCGACGGAGCCATATTTAAAGTGAATGCGGCAGTCTCTAAAGCATAGCCCCAAAAAGATAGCGGTAAATCGGTAAGAGACATCATAGATCGTACCATATCTAATAGAGTGCGATTACGATGTTCGGACACACCATTACGCTGAGGTGTTCCAGGCGGCGTGAGTTGTGAAACTATTCCACATTTTCTTAAGTGTGTGCCAAATTCGTGACTCAAGTATTCTCCTCCACGATCTGATCGTAGAAACTTGATCTTTCTATCACATTGATTTTCAACCTCACTCTGAAATTCCTTGAACTTTTCAAAGGTCTCAGACTTGTGTTTCATTAAGTAGATATACCCATATCTACTCAAGTCATCAGTGAGGGTGAGAACATAACGATAGCCACCGCGAGCCTCAACACTCATTGGACCGCACACATCGGTATGTATGATTTCCAATAAGTTGGTTGCTCGCTCCATTGTTCCTGAGAACGGAGTCTTGGTCATTTTACCCATGAGGCATGGTTCGCACGTGTCAAATGATTCATAATCAAGAGACTCTAAAAGTCCATCTGCATGGAGCTTCTTCATGCGTTTGACATCTATGTGACCAAGGCGGCAGTGCCACAAATATGTGGGACTATTGTTATCAACTTTAACTCTTTTGGTATTCACACTATGAATATGTGTATCATCACGCACGAGATTCATTAAGAATAAACCATTAACCATCGGAGCATGACCATAAAACATATCTCTCATATAAATAGAACAACCATTATTCTCGGATTTAAATGAGTAGCCATCTCGAATTAAACGAGATCCAGACACAATGTTCATGCTCAAACTTGGCACTAAATAACAATTATTGAGGTTTAAAACTAATCCCAAGGTAAATGTAGAGGTAGCGTGCCGACGACGATCACATCGACCTTGGAACCATTCCCGACGCGCATCGTCACCTCGTCCTTCGCCAGTCTCCGTTTATTCCGCAGCTCCTGCTTTGAGTTACAAATGTGAGCAACTGCACCGGTATCAAATACCCAAGAGCTACTACGAGTACTGGTAAGGTACACATCAATTACATGTATATCACATATACCTTTGGTTTTGCCGGCCTTCTTGTCCGCTAAGTATTTGGGGCAGTTCCGCTTCCAGTGACCACTTCCCTTGCAATAAAAACACTCAGTCTCGGGCTTGGGTCCATTCTTTGGCTTCTTCCCGGCAACTTGCTTACCGGGCGCGGCAACTTCCTTGCCGTCCTTCTTGAAGTTCTTTTTACCCTTGCCCTTCTTGAATTTAGTGGTTTTATTCACCATCAACCCTTGATGCTCCTTCTTGATTTCTACCTCTGCTGATTTTAGCATAGCATATACCTCAGGAATGGTCTTTACCATCCCCTGCATATTGTAGTTCATCACAAAGCTCTTGTAGCTAGGTGGAAGCGACTGGAGGATTCTGTCAATGACCGCTTCATCCGGGAGATTAACTTCCAGTTGAGTCAAGCGGTTGTGCAACCCAGACATTTTGAGTATGTGTTCACTGACAGAGCTATTTTCCTCCATCTTACAGCTAAAGAATTTGTCGGAGACTTCATATCTCTCGACCCGGGCATGAGCTTGGGAAACCATTTTCAGCTCTTCGAACATCTCATATGCTCCATGTCTCTCAAAACGCTTTTGGAGCCCCGGCTCTAAGCTGTAAAGCATGCCGCACTGAACGAGGGAGTAATCATCGCAGCGTGACTGCCAAGCGTTCATAACGTCTTGTTCTGCAGGGAGAATAGGTGCGTCACCCAGCGGTGCTCGTAGGACATAATCTTTCTTGGCAGCTATGAGGATGATCCTCAGGTTCCGGACCCAGTCCGTATAGTTGCTACCATCGTCTTTCAGCTTGGTTTTCTCTAGGAACGCGTTGAAGTTGAGGACTACGTTGGCCATTTGATCTACAAGACATATTGTAAATATTTAGACTAAGTTCATGATAATAAAGTTCATTTAATCAAATTATTTAATGAACTCCCACTTAGATAGACATCCCTCTTCTAGTCATCTAAGTATTACATGATCCGAGTCAACTAGGCCGTGTCCAATCATCACGTGAGACGGACTAGTCAACATCGGTGAACATCTTCATGTTGATCGTATCTTCTATACGACTCATGCTCGACCTTTCGGTCTTCTGTGTTCCGAGGCCATGTCTGTACATGCTAGGCTCGTCAAGTCAACCTAAGTGTTTTGCATGTGTAAATCTGTCTTACACCCGTTGTATGTGAACGTTAGAATCTATCACACCCGATCATCACGTGGTGCTTCGAAACAACGAACTGTCGCAACGGTGCACAGTTAGGGGGAACACTTTCTTGAAATTATTATGAGGGATCATCTTATTTACTACCGTAGTTCTAAGTAAACAAGATGCAAAACATGATAAACATCACATGCAATCAAATAATAAACGTGACATGATATGGCCAATATCACATAGCTCCTTTGATCTCCATCTTGGGGCTCCATGATCATCTTGTCACCGGCTTGACACCATGATCTTCATCATCATGATCTTCATCATCGTGTCTCCATGAAGTTGCTCGCCAACTATTACTTCTACTACTATGGCTAACGCGTTTAGCAATAAAGTAAAGTAATTTACATGGCGTTTCTCAATGACACGCAGGTCATACAAAAAATAAAGACAACTCCTATGGCTCCTGCCGGTTGTCATACTCATCGACATGCAAGTCGTGATTCCTATTACAATAGCATGAACATCTCATACATCACATATAGATCATTCATCATACATCACAACTTTGGCCATATCATATCACAAAGCACTTGCTGCAAAAACAAGTTAGACGTCCTCTAATTGTTGTTGCAAGTTTTTTACGTGGCTGAATTAGGGTTCTAGCAAGAACGTTTTCTTACCTACGTTAAAACCACAACGTGATTTGTCAACTTCTATTTACCCTTCATAAGGACCCTTTTCATCGAATCCGCTCCAACTAAAGTGGGAGAGACAGACACCCGCCAGCCACCTTATGCAACTAGTGTTTGTTAGTCGGTGGAACCGGTCTCACGTAAGAGTACGTGTAAGGTTGGTCCGGGCCGCTTCATCCCACAATACCGTCGAAGCAAGATAAGACTAGTAGTGGCAAGAAAGTTCACAACATCTACGCCCACAACAAATTGTGTTCTACTCGTGCAATAGAGAACTACGCATAGACCTAGCCCATGATGCCACTGTTGGGGAACGTTGCAGAAAATTAAAATTTTTCCTACGGTTTCACCAAGATCCATCTATGAGTTCATCTAAGCAACGAGTCATGGGAGAGAGATTGCATCTACATACTACTTTGTAGATCGCGAGCGGAAGCGTTCAACGAACGGGGATGAGGTAGTCGTACACGACGTGATCCAAATCACCGGAGATCCTAGCACCGAAAGGACGGCACCTCCGCGTTCAACACACGTACGGTCAGCGTAACGTCTCCTTCTTCTTGATCCAGCAAGGCAAAGGAGAGGTTGAGGATGATGGCTCCAGCAGCAGCACGACGGCGTGGTGATGGTGGAGCCGCAGTACTCCGGCAGGGCTTCGCCGAGCTCTACGGAGGAGGAGGAGATGTTGGAGAGGGAGAGGGAGGCGCCAGGGCAAGGGGTGTGGCTGCCCCCCTCCCCTCCCCCCTTTATATAGGCCCCCTGGGGGGGCGCCGGCCCTGGGAGATTGAATTTCCCAAGGGGGCGGCGGCCAAGGGGGGTGGAGTGCCCCCCAAGGCAAGTGGGCGCCCCCCACCCTAGGGTTCCGACCCTAGGCGCAGGGGGTGGGCCTTGGGGGGCGCACCAGCCCACTAAGGGTTGGTCCCCCTTCCCACTTCAGCCCATGGGGGCCTCCGGGATGGGTGGCCCCACCCGGTGGACCCCCGGGACCCATCTGGTGGTCCCGGTACAATACCGGTGACCCCCAGATCATTCCCGATGGCCGAAACTGCACTTCCTATATATAATTCTTCACCTCCGGACCATTGCGAAACTCCTCGTGACGTTCGGGATCTCATCCGGGACTCCGAACAACATTCGGGTTACTGCATATACATATCTTCACAACCCTAGCATCACCGAACCTTAAGTGTGTAGACCCTACGGGTTCGGGAGACATGCAGACATGACCGAGACGGCTCTCGGGCAATAACCAACAACGGGATCTGGATACCCATGTTGGATCCCACATGCTCCACGATGATCTCATCGGATGAACCACGATGTCGAGGATTCAATTAATCCCGTATACGATTCCCTTTGTCAATCGGTATTTTACTTGCCCGAGATTCGATCGTCGGTATCCCAATACCTCGTTCAATCTCATTACCGGCAAGTCACTTTTCTCGTACCGTAATGCATGATCCCGTGATCAAACACTTTGATCACATTGAGCTCATTATGATGATGCATTACCGAGAGGGCCCAGTGATACCTCTCCGTCAAGCGGAGTGACAAATCCCAGTCTTGATCCGTGTCAACCCAACAGATACTTTCGGAGATACCCGTAGCATACCTTTATAGTCACCCAGTTACGTTGTGACGTTTGGCACACCCAAAGCACTCCTACGGTATCCGGGAGTTACACGATCTCATGGTCTAAGGAAAGGATACTTGACATTGGAAAACTCTAGCAAACGAACTATGCGATCTTATGCTATGTTTAGGATTGGGTCTCGTCCATCACATCATTCTCCTAATGATGTGATCTCGTTATCAATGACATCCAATGTCCATAGTCAGGAAACCATGACTATCTGTCAATCAACGAGCTAGTCAACTAGAGGTTCACTAGGGACATATTGTTGTCTGTTATTCACACATGTATTACGATTTCCGGATAACACAATTATAGCACGAATAAAGACAATTATCATGAACAAGGAAATATAATAATAATGCTTTTATTATTGCCTCTAGGGCATATTTCCAACATCACAAGGACAGTTAGAAAGCTACAGCAAAAGTTGGACAAATTGCGAAGGCAGTCTGTAGGACGTGGACCTTCTGATGAAGAGAAAAGCACGATGCTTAAGCTGGGTGAGGCTCTCCGACAGGAGGAAATATGGCTTCGCCAACGATCGCGAGTGTTATGGCTACGCGACGGTGACCGAAACACTGAATATTTCCAAGCACAAGAGAAACAACGACAGAGAATAAACAAAATTTTGGGGTTGAGAAGGCCAGATGGCTCGTTGTGCGCTAATGCTGAGGAAGATATTGAGGAGATCATGTCTTTTTATCAAGCTTTATACACCTCTCAGGGTCCTGTGGATGCCAGTGAGTTGTTATCGCATGTGCCTGTCCGCATCACTCCGGCGATGAATGCAGCTTTGGATAAACCCTTTGAACTGGAAGAGGTGCACAAGACACTGTTTCAAATGGCGCCGTCTAAGGCGCCAGGGGTCGATGGCTTCACTGCAGGCTTCTTTCAGAAGCATTGGAAGCTACTGCGTGATGATGTAACTACTGCAGTGCCGAGCTTCTTAAATGGTGGTGAGCTACCTATGGGTTTAAACGACACATCGATCACACTCATCCCAAAGGTATGGAACCCACAGTCCATCTCACAATATCGTCCAATTTCCTTGTGCCTGGTCTTGTATAAGCTAGCTGCCAAAGCTATCACAAATAGATTGAGGGAATTCATGGACGAGATTATTAGTGAGGAACAAAGTGCTTTTATCCCCGGTCGACTGATCACCGACAATGTACTGGTTGCTTTTGAGAGTATCCATACAATGAGAAGAAGAAAGAAGGGGAAGTTCTACGATTGCACGGTCAAGCTTGACATGATGAAAGCCTACGACCGAGTTGAGTGGAGTTATCTGGAGGCCATCTTGCACAAGTTTGGGTTTGGCGCTGACTTTGTTAGGCTGATAATGAAGTGTGTAACTTCGGTTCGGTTCTCAGTTCGAGTGAATGGGCAGTTGTTACCCTATTTCAGTCCCTCCCGAGGGCTTCTGTAGGGGTGTCCCATGTCACCTTTTGTGTTCCTCCTGTGTGCAGAAGGTTTCTCATCGCTCCTCAAACACTATGGTACAATTGACAGAGGAATCAGAGTTATCTTTCGTGCTCCATGGGTCAACCATCTGCTCTTTGCGGATGAAAGTCTCATCTTCATGAAGGTTGACACCGCTAGCGCGACGAGGTTAAACAGTATCCTGCAGGTGTATGGCAATGCATCGGGCCAGTGTGTGAACCGTGAGAAGAGTGCAATCTTTTTCAGCCCAAATACACCAAGCGGCTGCAGGCAAGCTATCAAGAATGTTTTAGATGTTCACGTCGAGACATTTAGTGAACGGTATCTTGGTCTTCCAACAACAGTGGGTAAAATAACCAGCGGTACTTTCGATCATATAAGGGAACGATCAAGGAGTAAAATGCAGGGGTGGTCAGAGAGGCTCTTTGCTTGTGCGGGTAGAGAAACTCTGATAAAGTCTATCATTCAAGCAATCCCAACGTTCAGCATGAGTGTTTTCCTCTTGACCAAGAAGGTTTGCAAGAGTCTCACGTCTTGCATGGCAAGATTTTGGTGGAGCAGTTCAATTGACAAACGCTCTCTACATTGGATATCTTGGAAAAATCTCGCTACACCAAAATGCACAGGTGGAATGGGATTCCGGGACCTCCATCTTTTTAACTTGGCACTACTGGTTAAGCAAGGTTGGCGCCTCATCACAAATCCTAATACCCTGTGTGCTAGAGTACTCAAGGGCAAGTACTTCCCGGATTCAGAATTCATGCAGGCCTCAACTCCAAGATCCTCCTCGGCCACCTGGAGGACGATTGTAGCTGGGCGGGAAGCACTAGCCATCGGCCTCATCAAGCGTGTGGGGGATGGATCCACCATCTCTATATGGGATGATCGCTGGATCCCCTCGACCACCACCTTGGCTCCCTTATTCCGTCCTCCAAATGCGAATGTCAACATGGTCAGTGAACTGATCGATGAGGATAACTGGACGTGGAGAAGGGAACTAATTCAAGACACCTTCATCCCCCCAGATGCAGAAGCGATCCTGAATATTCCTTTGCGCAACGGTGGAGGTGCTGATTTCATAGCATGGGCGCATGAAGTTTTAGGTAACTATACCGTCAAGTCGGCGTACCGAGCTCTAATGACTCGTAACGAGCGTCAAGCTCTAGAGGAAGGGCAGGTTACCGGTTCTTCAGTTGACAATCAATGGTTGTGGAATGCTCTTTGGAAGCTGAATGTTCTACCCAAATTAGGGTTTTCTTCTGGCGAGTACTACGGGGCATCCTTCAAGATGAATGCACCTTGTTGTATCTGTTGGAAATATGCCCTAGAGGCAATAATAAAAGCATTATTATTATATTTCCTTGTTCATGATAATTGTCTTTATTCGTGCTATAATTGTGTTATCCGGAAATCGTAATACATGTGTGAATAACAGACAACAATATGTCCCTAGTGAGCCTCTAGTTGACTAGCTCGTTGATTGACAGATAGTCATGGTTTCCTGACTATGGACATTGGATGTCATCGATAACGGGATCACATCATTAGGAGAATGATGTGATGGACAAGACTCAATCCTGAACATAGCATAAGATCGCATAGTTCGTTTGCTAGAGTTTTCCAATGTCAAGTATCCTTTCCTTAGACCATGAGATCGTGTAACTCCCGGATACCGTAGGAGTGCTTTGGGTGTGCCAAACGTCACAACGTGACTGGGTGACTATAAAGGTATACTACGGGTATCTCTGAAAGTGTCTGTTGGGTTGACATGGATCGAGACTGGGATTTGTCACTCCGCTTGACGGAGAGGTATCACCGGGCCCTCTCGGTAATGCATCATCACAATGAGCTCAATGTAGTCAAAGTGTTTGATCACGGGATCATGCATTACAGTACGAGAAAAGTGACTTGCCGGTAACGAGATTGAACGAGGTATTGGGATACCGACGATCGAATCTCGGGCAAGTAAAATACCGATTGACAAAGGGAATCGTATACGGGATTAATTGAATCCTCGACATCGTGGTTCATCCGATGAGATCATCGTGGAGCATGTGGGAGCCAACATGGGTATCCAGATCCCGCTGTTGGTTATTTCCCGAGAGCCGTCTCGGTCATGACTGCATGTCTCCCGAACCCGTAGGGTCTACACACTTAAGGTTTGGTTACGCTAGGGTTGTGAAGATATGTATGTGCAGTAACCCGAATGTTGTTCGGAGTCCCGGATGAGATCCCGGACGTCACGAGGAGTTCCGGAGGTAAAGAATTATATATAGGAAGTGCTATTTCGGCCATCGGGACAAGTTCCGGTGTTATCGGTATTGTACCGGGACCACCGGAGGGGTCCCGGGGGTCCACCAGGTGGGGCCACCTGCCCCGGTGGGCCACATGGGCCTTAGGGGGTGCGCCTTGGCCTGCATGGGCCAAGGGGAACCAGCCCCAAAGGGGCCCATGCGCCTAGGGTTCCAAAAGGGAGGAGTCCTAGTGGTGGAAGGCACCTCCTAGATGGCTTGGGGGGAGGGAAACCTCCCTGGCCGCCGCCCCCCTTGGGAGATCAGATCTCCCAGGGCCGGCGCCCCCCCAGAGGCCTATATAAAGGGGGGAGGGAGGGGGGCTGCGCACACTTTGCCCTGGCGCCTCCCTCTCCCTCTCCAACACATCCTCCTCCTCTGTAAGAGCTCGGCGAAGCCCTGTCGGAGTACTGCGGCTCCACCATCACCACGCCGTCGTGCTGCTGCTGGAGTCTTCTTCCCCAACCTCTCCTTTGCCTTGCTGGATCAAGAAGAAGGAGACATTACGCTGACCGTACGTGTGTTGAACGCGGGCCGTGCTTTCGGTGCTAGGATCTCCGGTGATTTGGATCACGGTGTGTACGACTACTTCATCCCCGTTCGTTGAACGCTTCCGCTCGCGATCTACAAAGTGGTATGTAGATGCAATCTCTCTCCCATGACTCGTTGCTAGATGAACTCATGGATGGATCTTGGTGAAACCGTAGGAAAAATTTTAATTTTCTGCAACGTTCCCCAACAGTGGCATCATGAGCTAGGTCTATGCGTAGTTCTCTATTGCACGAGTAGAACACAATTTGTTGTGGGAGTAGATGTTGTCAACTCTTCTTGCCGCTACTAGTCTTATCTTGCTTCAGCGGTATTGTGGGATGAAGCGGCCCGGACCAACCTTACACGTACGCTTACGTGAGACCGGTTCCACCGACTAACATGCACTAGTTGCATAAGGTGGCTCGCGGGTGTCTGTCTCTCCCACTTTAGTTGGAGCGGATTCGATAAAAAGGGTCCTTATGAAGGGTAAATAGAAGTTGACAAATCACGTTGTGGTTTTAACGTAGCTAAGAAAACGTTCTTGCTAGAACCCTAATTCAGCCACGTAAAAAACTTGCAACAACAATTAGAGGACGTCTAACTTGTTTTTGCAGCAAGTGCTTTGTGATATGATATGGCCAAAGTTGTGATGTATGATGAATGATCTATATGTGATGTATGAGATATTCATGCTATTGTAATAGGAATCACGACTTGCATGTCGATGAGTATGACAACCGGCAGGAGCCATAGGAGTTGTCTTTATTTTTTGTATGACCTGCGTGTCATTGAGAAACGCCATGTAAATTACTTTACTTTATTGCTAAACGCGTTAGCCATAGTAGTAGAAGTAATAGTTGGCGAGCAGCTTCATGGAGACACGATGATGAAGATCATGGTGTCAAGCCGGTGACAAGATGATCATGGAGCCCCAAGATGGAGATCAAAGGAGCTATGTGATATTGGCCATATCATGTCACGTTTATTATTTGATTGCATGTGATTTTTATCATGTTTTGCATCTTGTTTACTTAGAACTACGGTAGTAAATAAGATGATCCCTCATAATAATTTCAAGAAAGTGTTCCCCCTAACTGTGCACCGTTGCGACAGTTCGTTGTTTCGAAGCACCACGTGATGATTGGGTGTGATAGATTCTAACGTTCACATACAACGGGTGTAAGACAGATTTACACATGCAAAACACTTAGGTTGACTTGACGAGCCTAGCATGTACAGACATGGCCTCGGAACAAAGAAGACCGAAAGGTCGAGCATGAGTCGTATAGAAGATACGATCAACATGAAGATGTTCACCGATGTTGACTAGTCCGTCTCACCTGATGATCGGACACGGCCTAGTTGACTCGGATCATGTAATACTTAGATGACTAGAAGAGGGATGTCTATCTAAGTGGGAGTTCATTAAATAATTTGATTAAATGAACTTTATTATCATGAACTTAGTCTAAATATTTACAATATGTCTTGTAGATCAAATGGCCAACGTAGTCCTCAACTTCAACGCGTTCCTAGAGAAAACCAAGCTGAAAGACGATGGTAGCAACTATACGGACTGGGTCCGGAACCTGAGGATCATCCTCATAGCTGCCAATAAAGATTATGTCCTACGAGCACCGCTGGGTGACGCACCTATTCTCCCTGCAGAACAAGACGTTATGAACGCTTGGCAGTCACGCTGCGATGATTACTCCCTCGTTCAGTGCGGCATGCTTTACAGCTTAGAGCCGGGGCTCCAAAAGCGTTTTGAGAGACATGGAGCATATGAGATGTTCGAAGAGCTGAAAATGGTTTTCCAAGCTCATGCCCGGGTCGAGAGATATGAAGTCTCTAACAAATTCTTTAGCTGTAAGATGGAGGAAATTGGCTCTGTCAGTGAACACATACTCAAAATGTCTGGGTTGCACAACCGCTTGACTCAACTGGAAGTTAATCTCCCGGATGAAGCGGTCATTGACAGAATCCTCCAGTCGCTTCCACCTAGCTACAAGAGCTTTGTGATGAACTATAATATGCAGGGGATGGTAAAGACCATTCCTGAGGTATATGCTATGCTGAAATCAGCAGAGGTAGAAATCAAGAAGGAGCATCAAGTGTTGATGGTGAATAAAACCACTAAGTTCAAGAAGGGCAAGGGTAAAAAGAACTTCAAGAAGGACGGCAAAGAAGTTGCCGCGCCCGGTAAGCAAGTTGCCGGGAAGAAGCCAAAGAATGGACCCAAGCCCGAGACTGAGTGTTTTTATTGCAAGGGAAGTGGTCACTGGAAGCGGAACTGCCCCAAATACTTAGCGGACAAGAAGGCCGGCAAAACCAAAGGTATATGTGATATACATGTAATTGATGTGTACCTTACCAGTACTCGTAGTAGCTCTTGGGTATTTGATACCGGTGTAGTTGCTCACATTTGTAACTCAAAGCAGGAGCTGCGGAATAAACGGAGACTGGCGAAGGACGAGGTGACGATGCGTGTTGGGAATGGTTCCAAGGTCGATGTGATCGCCGTCGGCACGCTGCCTCTACATTTACCTACGGGATTAGTTTTAAACCTCAATAATTGTTATTTAGTGCCAAGTTTGAGCATGAACATTGTGTCTGGATCTCGTTTAATACGAGATGGCTACTCATTTAAATCCGAGAATAATGGTTGTTCTATTTATATGAGAGATATGTTTTATGGTCATGCTCCGATGGTTAATGGTTTATTCTTAATGAATCTCGTACGTGATGATACACATATTCATAGTGTGAATACCAAAAGAGTTAAAGTTAATAACAATAGTCCCACATATTTGTGGCACTGCCGCCTTGGTCACATAGGTTTCAAACGCATGAAGAAGCTCCATGCAGATGGACTTTTAGAGTCTCTTGATTATGAATCATTTGACACGTGCGAACCATGCCTCATGGGTAAAATGACCAAGACTCCGTTCTCAGGAACAATGGAGCGAGCAACCAACTTATTGGAAATCATACATACCGATGTGTGCGGTCCAATGAGTGTTGAGGCTCGCGGTGGCTATCGTTATGTTCTCACCCTCACTGATGACTTGAGTAGATATGGGTATGTCTACTTAATGAAACACAAGTCTGAGACTTTTGAAAAGTTCAAGGAATTTCAGAGTGAGGTTGTAAATCAACGTGAAAGAAAGATCAAGTTTCTACGATCAGATCGTGGAGGAGAATACTTGAGTCACGAATTTGGCACACACTTAAGAAAATGTGGAATAGTTTCACAACTCACGCCGCCTGGAACACCTCAGCGTAATGGTGTGTCCGAACGTCGGAATCGCACTCTATTAGATATGGTGCGATCTATGATGTCTCTTACCGACTTACCACTATCTTTTTGGGGCTATACTTTAGAGACTGCCGCATTCACTTTAAATAGGGCTCCGTCGAAATCCGTTGAGACGACACCGTATGAATTATGGTTTGGGAAGAAACCTAAGCTATCGTTTCTAAAAGTTTGGGGATGCGATGCTTATGTCAAGAAACTTCAACCTGAGAAGCTCGAACCCAAGTCGGAAAAATGCGTCTTCATAGGATACCCGAAAGAAACTGTTGGGTATACCTTCTACCTCAGATCCGAAGGCAAGATCTTTGTTGCCAAGAATGGATCCTTTCTAGAGAAAGAGTTTCTCTCGAAAGAAGTAAGTGGGAGGAAAGTAGAACTTGATGAAGTGTTACCTCTTGAACCGGAAAATGGCGAAACTCAAGAAAACGTTTCTGAGGTGCCTACACCGACTAGAGAGGAAATTAATGATGATGATCAAGATACTTCTAATCAAGCTCCTACTGAAATTCGAAGGTCCACAAGGACACGTTCCGCACCAGAGTGGTACGGCAACCCTGTCTTGGAAATCATGTTGTTAGACAACGGTGAACCTTCGAACTATGAGGAAGCAATGGCGGGCCCGGATTCCGACAAATGGCTAGAAGCCATGAAATCCGAGATAGGATCCATGTATGAAAACGAAGTATGGACTTTGACTGACTTGCCCATTGAGCGGCGAGCCATAGAAAATAAATGGATCTTTAAGAAAAAGGCAGACGCGGATGGTAATGTGACCATCTATAAAGCTCGGCTTGTCGCTAAGGGTTATCGACAAGTTCAAGGGGTTGACTACGATGAGACTTTTTCACCGGTAGCGAAGCTGAAGTCCGTCTGAATCATGTTAGCAATTGCCGCATTCTACGATTATGAAATATGGCAAATGGACGTCAAAACGGCATTCCTTAATGGTTTCCTTAAGGAAGAATTGTATATGATGCAGCCGGAAGGTTTTGTCGATCCTAAGAATGCTGACAAGGTGTGCAAGCTCCAACGCTCGATTTATGGGCTGGTGCAAGCATCTCGGAGTTGGAACATTCGCTTTGATGAGATGATCAAAGCGTTTGGGTTTACACAGACTTATGGAGAAGCCTGTGTTTACAAGAAAGTGAGTGGGAGCTCTGTAGCATTTCTCATATTATATGTAGACGACATACTTTTGATGGGAAATGATATAGAACTCTTGGACAGCATTAAGGCCTACTTGAATAAGAGTTTTTCAATGAAGGAACTTGGAGAAGCTGCTTATAGATTAGGCATCAAGATCTATAGAGATAGATCGAGACGCCTCATAGGTCTTTCACAAAGCACATACCTTGATAAAATATTGAAGAAGTTCAATATGGATCAATCTAAGAAAGGGTTCTTACCTGTGTTACAAGGTGTGAAATTGAGCTCAGCTCAATGTCCGACCACGGCAGAAGATATAGAAGAGATGAGCGTCATCCCCTATGCCTCAGCCATAGGTTCTATTATGTATGCCATGCTGTGTACCAGACCTGATGTAAACCTTGCCGTAAGTTTGGTAGGTAGGTACCAAAGTAATCCCGGCAAGGAACACTGGACAGGGGTCAAGAATATCCTGAAAAGGACTAAGGAAATGTTTCTCGTTTATGGAGGTGACGAAGAGCTCGTCGTAAAAGGTTACGTCGAGGCTAGCTTCGACACAGATCTGGATGACTCTAAGTCACAAACCGGATACGTGTATATTTTGAATGGTGGGGCAGTAAGCTGGTGCAGTTGCAAGCAAAGCGTCGTGGCGGGATTTACATGTGAAGCGGAGTACATGGCAGCCTCGGAGGCAGCACATGAAGCAATTTGGGTGAAGGAGTTCATCACCGACCTCGGAGTCATACCCAATGCGTCGGGGCCAATCAAGCTCTTCTGTGACAACACTGGAGCTATTGCACTTGCAAAGGAGCCCAGGTTTCACAAGCAGACCAGGCACATCAAGCGTCGCTTCAACTCCATTCGTGAAAATGTTCAAGATGGAGACATAGAGATTTGTAAAGTACACACGGATCTGAATGTCGCAGATCCGTTGACTAAACCTCTCCCTAAGGCAAAACATGATCAGCACCAGAACTCTATGGGTGTTCGATTCATCACAATGTAACTAGATTATTGACTCTAGTGCAAGTGGGAGACTGTTGGAAATATGCCCTAGAGGCAATAATAAAAGCATTATTATTATATTTCCTTGTTCATGATAATTGTCTTTATTCATGCTATAATTGTGTTATCCGGAAATCGTAATACATGTGTGAATAACAGACAACAATATGTCCCTAGTGAACCTCTAGTTGACTAGCTCGTTGATCGACAGATAGTCATGGTTTCCTGACTATGGACATTGGATGTCATCGATAACGGGATCACATCATTAGGAGAATGATGTGATGGACAAGACTCAATCCTGAACATAGCATAAGATCGCATAGTTCGTTTGCTAGAGTTTTCCAATGTCAAGTATCCTTTCCTTAGACCATGAGATCGTGTAACTCCCGGATACCGTAGGAGTGCTTTGGGTGTGCCAAACGTCACAACGTAACTGGGTGACTATAAAGGTATACTACGGGTATCTCTGAAAGTGTCTGTTGGGTTAACATGGATCGAGACTGGGATTTGTCACTCCGCTTGACGGAGAGGTATCACCGGGCCCTCTCGGTAATGCATCATCACAATGAGCTCAATGTAGTCAAAGTGTTTGATCACGGGATCATGCATTACGGTACGAGAAAAGTGACTTGCCGGTAACGAGATTGAACGAGGTATTGGGATACCGACGATCGAATCTCGGGCAAGTAAAATACCGATTGACAAAGGGAATCGTATACGGGATTAATTGAATCCTCGACATCGTGGTTCATCCGATGAGATCATAGTGGAGCATGTGGGAGCCAACATGGGTATCCAGATCCCGCTGTTGGTTATTGCCCGAGAGCCGTCTCGGTCATGACTGCATGTCTCCCGAACCCGTAGGGTCTACACACTTAAGGTTTGGTGACGCTAGGGTTGTGAAGATATGTATGTGCAGTAACCCGAATGTTGTTCGGAGTCCCGGATGAGATCCCGGACGTCACAAGGAGTTCCGGAATGGTCCGGAGGTAAAGAATTATATATAGGAAGTGCTATTTCGGCCATCGGGACAAGTTTCGGTGTTATCGGTATTGTACCGGGACCACCGGAGGGGTCCCGGGGGTCCACCAGGTGGGGCCACCTGCCCCGATGGGCCACATGGGCCTTAGGGGGTGCGCCTTGGCCTGCATGGGCCAAGGGGAACCAGCCCCAAAGGGGCCCATGCGCCTAGGGTTCCAAAAGGGAGGAGTCCTAGTGGTGGAAGGCACCTCCTAGATGGCTTGGGGGGAGGGAAACCTCCCTGGCCGCCGCCCCCCTTGGGAGATCAGATCTCCCAGGGCCGGCGCCCCCCCCAGAGGCCTATATAAAGGGGGGAGGGAGGGGGGGCTGCGCACACTTTGCCCTGGCGCCTCCCTCTCCCTCTCCAACACATCCTCCTCCTCCGTAAGAGCTCGGCGAAGCCCTGTCGGAGTACTGCGGCTCCACCATCACCACGCCGTCGTGCTGCTGCTGGAGTCTTCTTCCCCAACCTCTCCTTTGCCTTGCTGGATCAAGAAGAAGGAGACGTTACGCTGACCGTACGTGTGTTGAACGCGGAGGTGCCGTGCTTTCGGTGCTAGGATCTCCGGTGATTTGGATCACGGTGTGTACGACTACTTCATCCCCGTTCGTTGAACGCTTCCACTCGCGATCTACAAAGTGGTATGTAGATGCAATCTCTCTCTCCCATGACTCGTTGCTAGATGAACTCATAGATGGATCTTGGTGAAACCGTAGGAAAAATTTTAATTTTCTGCAACGTTCCCCAACAGTATCGCCATATAAGGCAACAGAAATTGTGCCAAATTTGTTTGGCCAAAGACGAGGATCTCGTGCATGATGGAATGCTCACATGCAAAACAATTCTGGGACGAGGCGCAGCAACTGCTGGACTTCCACATGCCTAGGCTGCATCCATCAACATGGGCCAAGGATATAGTATGTGATGAGCAATTCTCCTCTAGAGATAGGGATGTTATAGTCTCGGTCATGTGGGTCATCTGGCACTCACGGAACAGGCTAACCCATGGAGAAGAAAGGCTTGATCCGGTTAACTCAGTACGCCGGACAAGGGAGACGCTGGCACTTTTGGAGGTACCCCGCCAGCAAGCCCTAGTGATGCCGGGTCATGGATGGCGGCCACCTGACCCTGGCTTTGTCACGATCAACACCGACGCTGCTATCAAGCGTGAAGACGGTCTCCCCTAACTCTTTTCTGGGGGCCTGGAGTAAACCCTACCCCGGAATTACGGATCCTCTTATAGCTGAGGCTATGGCGGTGCGGGATGGTGCTATCTTCGCAAGCTTAAGAGGTTTTTCAAACGTCATCTTGGAGACGGACTGCCTGGAGGTCGCCAACCTCTGGACCACTCGCCACGACTCTCGCTCGATCGTGGCTCCTATTTTATTAGAGATTGGAGAGCTTACTGCTAGTTTTAACTCTTTTACTATTCGTCATATTGTAACATCAGCTAATGGTCCTGCTCACATCTGTGCTAAGCATGCTTGCACAATCGACGTGACTGATAGCTGGATCGAATGTACTCCGAGCTTCCTGATCAGTAGCCTGTTGGCGGACTGCTCAGCGAACGCTTTTATCAAATAAAGCTCTCAATTTAGCCTGCAAAAAAAAAGTTGTATTTCCATTTGATTCCAGGTTACATGTATGCACATGGGGTTGACGTCTCTCTCATAGTCTCATGCCATATGCCATGCATGTCTGCTCATCACGAGTGGATTCAACAAACATAACTATGGCATCAGAAAAACGGTGCATGTTCTCCAGATTATATATTGACCTTGGGGAATACAAAGGAGGAACGAACATATTACTTAAAGTGCGATTATTGTCATATATGCCAACGGTTAACTGAAATTTGGTATTACATGTCATGGTTTTAAATTTTAGTTTCATAAATATTGCAGCGTTTGTCAAAATCACTGAATTTCACTGGAATTCAGTCATTTCCTTTTTCATTTTAGCCAAAGGACCGAAATTTTCAATTCATTTTTACTGAAATCCAACCAGATACTTTAAAATTTCAAAAAACAATTATTTGAACATGTGGGTAACACCGGTTGCTGGAATATTTAGATCGAAAGTCAATAATTTCAGTATACACCAAGATTAATACGAAATTACACTAAAAGTGAAAAACCATTCTATGTGCGCAAGGATAGCTTTGTTCTAGTTTATTAGAAATGCCCGGCAGTACAAACATGGTTCTATGTATGCTTTCTTTTTTCCAACTCCCAAGTGGGGTCTTGCAAAGGCTGGATTATTTCAGATCCAGATTCTTTTGGCAAGGAGACAATGAAAAAAAATACAGACCGGCAAAATGGAGCGTGGTTGGTAGGCCTACCACTTTAAGTCCGGGAAGGAAATTCTTTAGCCATACAACCTGCCCAGTTGCCTCAAAACATGCTATAAATTCTGCCCGCATCGTATATGAGGCAACTATCGTTTGTTTGGAGCTTTCCCATGATATGGCTCCTCTAGCGAGTGTGAATATATAACCTAACGTGGATTTCATACTATCCACACACCCGGCAAGATCAAATTCCGAGTAACCAATAACTTCAAGGTTATCGGACTTTCTATACATAAGCATGAAATTCTTAGTACCTTGCATATAACGCAAGAAATTTCTTTTTGCGACCTTCCAGTGGTCCGGGCCTGGATTAGATTGAAATCTGCCAAGCATTCCGGTTACGAAAGGTAAGTCAGGGCATGTACATACTTGAGCGTACATCATGCTTTCGGCAACTGAAGTATAAGGAACTGACTTCATTTGATCAGTTTCATTTCGGTTCCTTGGACATTGGAATGTCCCAAACTTATCATCCTTGGCTATGGGGGCAGGTGAGGAAGAGCACTTATGCATATTATATTTCCTTACTGTTCTCTCAAAATATGCCTTCTGCGATAGTCCTAATGTTTCTTTGGACCTATCTCGATGAATCTCAATGCCAATAACATACGTGGCTTCACCGAGATCCTTCATGTCCAAATTCGAGGACAAAAATCTCTTGGTCTCATGCAGCATATCTTTATCGCCGCAAGCCAATAGAATATCATCCACGGGTTTTATGTTGCTGATGACAAGACTGACAAGGACGTCCGTGCTGGTTGGTTGTACTTACCATGCCACTTGCCAATGGGAGAAGCAACCGTGACCTCCCAACTCAGCGGGTGAAAACGGAATCCCCAGCTTCTTCTGCATGCAAGCTCAGCGTACTACCAGATTACTTGCTCTTGTTATCCAGAAGCAGTTGAGATGATTAAGCAAGCCAACCAAACCTAGATAGACCATCCAGAAGCCGATGAAGAGGACGCACGCACCCATGAATCTGCCCTTCACAGCTAGCCGCACTGATCGAGTGATTGGAGTGCAAGCCAAGTCACCAGGAATTTAACGTCTACGTTATTGTGGGCTTAGACACGAGAGGAATTAACAATCGTGTTTTCCCTACGTTCGAATAGAATAGTAGGCCATCATCACCGGCTCACCGGTACGTCACAGTAAGTACGGCCAGTATCCCCGGCGATGGAAATGTCTTCCGCTTCCTCTGGTCCTAACTAAACAGTGTTACCGATCGTCAAGCTTATTGAATTGAATCCTCCGAGTTCACAAGGAACGCAAATACGGAATAGTACTACCACATACTACGTGGCCCGCACTAAGTAATGGGAGTGTCATTATCTTGGACTGATCAACGGCGCGCGCAGTACTGAAATGAAAGTCGCACATGTCGACGGTGTTGGTGTTGCCAACGATTGTTTCCTCGCTCGTCACACTCAACTTATGCAGATTGTCTCGCTGACTTTGTTCGCCGCTTGTTTTGGGAGTTTCCGTACCGCCAAACCCTCCGGCTTAGCTAACCCCCTTTGAGGTATGAACAACTGGTTGAGGAAAAGGTCAAATATACGACCCGCGAAGCATTTGAAGTCTTGATTTCTGGGCCGGTTCTAGTTCAAGGATTAAAGCCTAAAACGGCGACGCTCTCTCTACCCGGAGACTAAGCAAGGAGCGTACATATATGGATGATGTTCATGTAACTGAATTACCATCCTTGGCTCTTTGCGTCTATTGGGTAGACATGCATGCTACCCAACTTTATTTAACGTACGTGCTTTATTATCTGAATTTTGTGTTCCATCTAATATTATCTGAATTTTGTGTTCCTTGAAGATATTTTCACTTTTTTTTCGAGGTTAAAATACTTTCACTTCGAATCTTGATGAACCCTGTGTGGAAGCGTCCTTCTTCAACTGCAATTCACACGACGCGACTCAGGTGAAGGTCAAACCCTTTTTTCTTCTTTATTAATGGCCTTTTGTACGTTCTCTCTGTTATATGTGTGAATGTCGATTGCAAATTCGAATGAAACAAATTGTAAGATGCCCAACAGCGCATACATTAAAGCTATTATTAGATGGAGGTGAGTTTTTTCTTATGGAATTTCTTTTTTGTGAAACTTCCGATTTATTCATGTTCAATCATGGCAGTACACTAAATATCAGAAATAAAAAAATACATCTAGATCCGTAGACCACCTAGAGACAACTACAAGTACTAAAGCGAGCTGAAGGTGCAAATTCGAATGAAAAAAATTATAAGATGCCCAACAGCGCATACATTAAAGCTATTATTAGATGGAGGTGAGTTTTTTTTACAGAAGTTTTTTTTGAAAAACTTTCGATCTATTCATGTTCAATCATGGCAGTACAATAAATATCAGAAATAATAAAAATTACATCTAGATCCGTAGACTACCTAGCGACAACTACATGTAGTAAACAGTCGCGAAGTCGTCGTGCTAAGGCCCCATAGGATCAGCGTACCAGAACAACAACCGTCGTCGATGAAGACTAGTGTATATCGGAATGATCCAACCTGAAGACATACGAACGTAGACAAATGATGAACATATCCGACCAAATACATCAAAGACAGATCCACCGGAAACACACCTCCACAAGCCCACCGACGATACTAGACGCATCATCAGAATGGGGGCTAGGTGGGAAGAACCTTATTTCATCTTCAGGGAGCTGTGGTCGTCTCGTCTTTCTGAGCAGGGTACAAACCCTAACAAAACTCGAAGAAACATCTAAAAATGGAGCCCTCCCATCAGCAAGTGCTGGGATCCATTGCGGCCCCACGGCCCTAAGGCCACCGGAGACAAGACAGGCCGGCGGAGGCTCCCGCGAGAGGCAGCGAATGTTTTTTTAATCTGAGGTGGCTGTGTGAGGCGGCTAATTTTCCGTTGTTTTGTTTTTCTTTTGGAGATGGAGGTGAGGTCTTTTTAGAGATAGAGGTGAGGAAATTTTTGTTTTTTTAGATGAACGTGAGGTTTATTGTAGATGGAGGAAAATGAAACAACTCCTTCAGGGGGTGGGGCCGAATTGATTCAAACCCTAGAGCACGCTCAGAAAGAATGATGGGGAATCGGGCTTGGATTTCGAGAATCCGAATCCTGCATGTTGGTGAAATCATATCCACCAAAAAATTATGGTAAAACCATTTGATAAATGAATTTGTCAAATGGCATACTAATCAAAGGGATGACCTTAAAGTCAGAATCCATGTTGGCGTGGCGAGAAAAACTCGAGGCCGAGAAAATGATTTGGGGTGTGTGATAAGGGAGCAAATGATCGATGGTAGGTGAGGTGAGTGGAGTAATAGCATACAACTACCATTTTTTGAGTTAGGGTTTCAAAAAACTACCAAAAATTTGTTTGTCACTCATACCTACCAAAAGTGTGGTCGGCTGTTTTGGGAAAACCCAAACCGTCCGTTGAGAACATTTTACACCGATTTATGACAAGTCGATCGCACGCCTAAGTGAACCATTTGTTTGATCGTTTACTTACATGTGGGCCCCACATGTCAGCTATCTCTTTCTCATATATGCTAATAAAGAAATGTGGCTTCTTCCCCACCTTGCCCCCTTCCTCCACCAGCGCCAGGAGAGGCGCCGCCCAACTGTCTGCGCCACATCGGCCAACCCCAGCAGCCACCACCCCGCCGGTGACCCTCTTCTGTCCGGCGTCGTGTCCATGGCCTTTATCGAGGGCAACATTGTCAGAGAAAAAAGGGTGGGGGAGGAGCTCGGAGGAGCCGCGCTTGAGGCTGTCGGAGGGGAGGCCGAGGTCGCCGGCTCGAGCCGAAGATGCCTCTCCATCCACATGCCATGCGTCGTTCACCGACGGTCAAAGGGCTGCGTGCTCTAGGCACCGTTTCGGGGGGGGGGGAGGGGGGTGGGGAGGCTGGACTCGCCATTGGCAAGGGAGAGGGAGCGACAACAGATATCTTATAAGTGTATTTGTTACAAATGACGAGAGATATAGTTTATAAATTACGTAGGAATAAATACTGAATGTATATGTACTTAAAATGTGCATACATGCAATCTTATACGTGTATTAATGCCGTATATTTTGGCTCTAAGTATTTTATAATATAACTAACAATATTTGTTCCACTAGCGTATATTGCATGTGTGAGTGTTGAAAATTACTACACACAACCAAAATTAAAAGTTAGAACAACACTAACTTAGACATGGAGTGGTAGAGATTTTACCCCGAGATGGAGGCGCAACAACAAATTGGAAGGTCTTGAAAATCAAGCAAGATTTGAGAGAATAGTTTTAGGGATTGGAAGAACCATGGAGAGGATTTGGGGAAATTTCTGGACCATTCTCCTCGGTCCCTCTCTCTGTATACATCTATAGTATGTGTACATTTTACATTTTAGTCCCTAAGGAACTAGGTAAATATAGTCATAAACCAACACTCCCCCTCAAGATGGGGCAAATACATCATACAAACCCATCTTGCTACAAAACATGGAGAATGTTTTTTAGGGGAGTCCTTTTGTAAGGACATCTGCTACCTGACTAGCTGAGGTTACATACGATAGGCAAACTATCCCTCTATCAAGCTTCTCCTTAATAAAATGACGATCAATTTCTATGTGCTTGGTTCGATCATGCTGAACAGGGTTATTTGCAATGTCAATGGCAGCTTTGTTGTCACAGTACAACATCAGAGGCTTGCACCTGTACAGCCGCAGCTCTGCTAGGAGGATATGTATCCATAGTAACTCACATATGCCGTGAGCCATAGATCTAAACTCAGCCTCTGCAGTAGATCGAGCCACTACACCTTGCTTTTTACTTCGCCAAGAAACTAGGTTTCCTCCTACAAATGCACAATAACCAGATGTTGAGCGTTGGTCATCTAGGGAACCAGCCCAATCAGCGTCAGTATAGCACTCAACTTGTAAGTATCCTTGTCTGGTATATAAAAGGCCTCTTCCTGGGCACCCTTTAAGATACCTTAGGATCCTGTTTACAGCTTCCATATGAGCTGATTTTGGGTCATGCATATACTGGCTAACTACACTCACAGCAAAAGCAATATCTGGACGGGTATGAGATAAATATATTAACCTTCCAACAAGTCTCTGATAGCGCTCTCGATCCACGGGTGTACCTGCATCACTACTTAAACGATGATTTTGCTCAATAGGTGTAGCTGCAGGTCGACAACCAAGCATACCTGTTTCCTTGAGCAAATCCAAGATATATTTCCGTTGTGAGAGAAAAATGCCCTTTGACCCCCGTGAGACCTCTATACCAAGAAAATATCTCAGTTTTCCCAAGTCCTTCACTTCAAATTCCTGTGCAAGATGATGCTTCAGATTTGCAACTTCAATGGAATCATCTCCGGTAATCACAATGTCATCGACATACACTATCAGTATTGCAACCTTGCTATTACTATGCTTGTAGAATAGTGTATGGTCAGCATTGCTTTGAACATAGCCCCTTTTCAGCATGGATTGTCTGAACTGGTCAAACCAAGCTCGTGGTGACTGCTTTAAGCCGTATAGAGAACGATGTAGGCGCAACACCTTTCCACCGGTTTGACTGGACTCAAACCCAGGAGGTATATGCATGTATACTTCTTCTTGGAGATCACCATGAAGGAAAGCATTCTTCACATCCATCTGGTAAATATCCCAATCAAGGTTTACAGCACATGACATAAGTGTCCTTACCGAATTCATCTTTGCCACCGGTGCAAAGGTCTCTTCATAGTCGATTCCATATGTTTGTGTGTAGCCCTTCGCCACAAGACGGGCTCTATACCTCTCCACCTTTCCCTCGGGGGTCTGCTTAATAGTGAAAACCCACTTACAACCTACAGGTTGCTTACCTGGTGGTAGATCCACGAGCTCCCAAGTCTCATTCTTCTCCAGGGCTTTCATCTCATCAAACATTGCTTCCTTCCATTTTGGATCCTCTATAGCTATTTTCCAGTTAGATGGTATGGACACAGAGTCTAAAGAGGCAATAAAGCTTTTGAAGGGTGGATTACAATATTCATAGGAAATGAAATTGGCAATATCATGTTTATAATCTTTGAGGTGTCCTGGAATGTTTCGATTTCTAGTAGGTTTTCGCAAAGCAATCGGTAGATTATTTTCAGGAGCAAGGGTAGATAATTGATTCTCACTCTGCCCCGCGGTGCTAATAGGAGTGGCGGAACTACATGGGTTAGTGTTAGTACCTGGGTCCTCATGCATGTGAAGCTCACCGTCTTGTGAAGGAAATGAAGAATTTTCTATTGCATTTTCTGTGTCTCCATGACCAGAACCATTATTGCACCCATCATTATTTGTCTCCTCCCCTGATTTTGAGCATTATCTAGAATGGGTAAACCATTCGAAGTGGAAACAAGAATGGGGCTTAATGGAGAGTCTACATTACTACTCTCCCCTTCTTGTTGCACTTCACGTGGGGATAATGCAATGCCAGTGTCACTTGTCGAGCCATAATATGGTTCATGCTCACGGAACGTCACATCCATGCTCACAAAAAACCGGCGCTCTGAAGGGCACCAACATCTATAACCCTTTTGAGAGGGGGAATAACCCATGAAAACACATTTGAGAGCACGGGGATCTAATTTTCCAACAGAGTTCCTATAATCATGCACAAAGCACACACACCCAAAGACCTTTGGAGGAACTACAAAGTCATTAGAATTCAAGAGACACTCAGCGGGAGTCTTGTGACCAAGAACCCGAAGAGGCATATGGTTTATCAAATATGTTGCGGTTTTTATTGCTTCCCCCCAAAGAAATTTAGGCACATTCATTGTAAACATAAGTGAGCGTGCAACCTCAAGCAAATGTCTATTTTTACGCTCTGCAATACCATTTTGTTCTGGAGTATCAACACAGGTGGTTTGATGTTCAATGCCATTTGAGGCAAGGAACTGTCCAAACTCGTTGATATATTCAGTACCATTGTCTGAACGCAAGGTTTTAATAGTTGCCCCATGTTGATTTTTAATGAGAGCACATAAATCCTTAAAAACCAAGAACACATCACTCTTATGCTTCAAGAGATAAAGCCAAGTGTAACGACTAAAGCAATCAATAAAAGTCACAAACCATCGGTGCCCAGAAATGGAACGAACCTCACAGGGTCCCCAAACATCCGAGTGAATCATTTCAAATGGTTTGACACTTCTTAAACCTATACTAGGATAGGAACCCCTTGTATGTTTAGCTAACTCACAAGCATCACATACAAGGAGCTCCTTGGGACACAACTTGAAAAGAGAGGAGCTAACCCCTACGCAGCACAAGCAGAATATTTTAATCCGGCCACCAAGCAAAGATAAGCTTGACTTGACGAGCTCACAGTCAGTCAGTACTAATCGCAATAATCCAAAGGGAATCACAGGTGCTATTATCACCTTCTCATACAGATGGTCAGATGCAGAGGAGGCAGTGGCCGTATATTGGCGGATGACAGCAAGAAGCTCGCCTGCAGATTAACAAATCTGTATACCGGCGGCAGTGCGGCTAGATGCGGCAAGACATCACTAGCTTCTCGTTTCCTTATCAACTAACACAGGGGCGACTTGATGATTCAAAGCTTACCGCCTAGCCGCCGTAGTCAAGCTGGCGAATCTGGACGGCAACACAGCACCGCCAACCTCAAATCACAGAAGAAACGCAGTGGATTTCAACCTGCTCCGATGCCATCTTGAAAATCAAGCAAGATTTGAGAGAATAGTTTTAGGGATTGGAAGAACCATGGAGAGGATTTGGGGAAATTTCTGAACCATTCTCCTCGGTCCCTCTCTCTGTATACATCTATAGTATATGTACATTTTACATTTTAGTCCCTAAGAAATTAGGTAAATATAGTCATACACCAACAGAAGGAGACTCCTGGGGAAGCGCTGTGCGACGACCGGTACACCATGAATGCCGAGCTTGGTGCCGCGACTACGTCGACAGGGCCGGAGCATAGGCTAAGGGAGTCGTCGGGGCCTTGGTTGGGCAGAGCGGGAGCACCGTCATCTACAAGGCATGAGGATTGACATAGACCTCATCTTTAATTCATTTTATTAAGAAATGCAGTAGTTATTTTTTTTCTATTTTTTTGTGTGGAAAAAGCAAGACGATAAAAGATCGCAATCAAAGGATCGCTTTCCCGCACCTCATTTTTGAGCGGTCTAAAACATGGAGCGACACAGACTCCTTCTTTAATTTACTTTTGTACCGTGAAGGCGCAATTTCTCCGCAATCCGCAGTGTAACTTTTGTTGCACCATCGGCGTCACCCACCACATCACCAAATCAAACCCGTCCATCCCATCCCAGGAACGACCGTGTGGAGCGCAGCAGCGCTACTACTAGTCAGACAGACCAGGGTCAGCATCGCAGGAAAAATCACCACCAACCAAAACCATGGCCCGGCCCCAACTCGTCCATGTCGGATGATGGCACGGGTGCGAACGGGAGAAGCTACCGCAACCGCGACAATCCACCCCGCCACTTTCTTTCCCCCTCGAGGAAATGGCGGGTTTGTCCGGGGGCACGCGGTCCCGGCAAGTGCGAGGCAATCCAGGCTTCCGGGAGGGTTGAAAGTCCAACCCCGAGCCAGATCGGCACGAGCGCGCAGCAGCGGTCGCCCACCCGTTGAACCGCGGCGGACGCCTCCTCCCTCCCTCCTTCCTCCTCCTCGCGCGCCACCCCGACGCTACCATGGTCAATAGAATAAAGCCGCGCCAATAAACTACTAGCGCTGCTGCTTACTAGTAGTGCTGCCGGTCAAGGCCCTTGGCTCCTCCTCTCGCCCCCACCTCACCCGTTTGTTCGTCGTCCGAGCTCCACGCCTCCACCAACCCACTCGCTCGCCAGCCGCTGGCCGTGCCGCAACCGTGAAGGGGCGGGTGGAAAGCGCCGCTGGGCGGCAGCAACAGTGGCTTACAAAAGGCGGAGGCCCCCCGTTTCCCTAGCGGGTAGCAGTCGCCGTCCGTCGGGGAGGGAGCGTCCGTCCGCGTCCGCATTTGCTCGCCCGCGCCCGACCTCTCCGGTCGCCGTCGCCGTCCTCGGCCAGGTATCCATCCGCCAGCCCGGCCGCCCGCCGCTCCTCCTCTTCCTCCTCCTCTCTGCTGTGTCGGCCGAGCTGCGCTGAATCAATTCAGTTCAATTGCTGTTTGTTGGGAGCGGGGTTTGAGGCCGGTTTCTTCGGTTGCTTGGTTCCTCTCTTCCCCTTGGCAGCCCCCTCTTCGCGATTTTTCAGCCGGGGAAAGGAACCCATTCATTTTCCTCAGATTTTTTTCCCATTCTGAGTAAAGTTTCAGCCTAGGACTCTACGGTTAAGGTTACAGTTTTGTTTCCCCTTCTTCTGCTTCATTCATCATACTCCTAGCTTTCTTGGATTCTTGTTCCTTTTTGGATTCTCGTACTTTTCCATTTCCACCTTCCATTTTTTCAAAGGTAATCTATCCGTGTGTGTGTGTGTGTGTGTAAACTGAAAACTGACAAAGTAACTTTGGGAGATGCCGGTGATACCAGGGCCAATGCCTTGCGGAAACGTGCATGCTCTTGCCGTGACAAAATCCACCTGCTTTTAGCCCTTTGTTTACCACCCACTCTGTTTACCTTGTGCGCATACGCGTCATCGACCTTATTAGCACGTCGGCTCCAAGTCTGATTGCTGATTAGGATGGTCTTGCTGTCCCTGTCAATGCATAAAATATCATCGGCCGCGGTGTTTAACATAGTGTTAATAATATGCGAGTTGCCTTATTATTCTCCGGTCAATGAAAGAGAGTTGCTTCGTTTTGATCAACCCTCCCTCCGGGCCCAAAGCAGAGTTGGGTCAGGCACGTTGTTAGTATTTGTTCTTAGAATCCGGTTCTGTCGAAATGCTTTCGCAACTTGTTTCCTCGGAGGCATCAATCTTTTGCCACTGATACCAAGCTGCTCTTAATTCCCTTGTATAGGCATGGCCGGCTCAGGAGGGTTCCGGCATGCGGCGATCCTGCTGCTTGTTTTGTGCATTTTCCATGTGGAGGTCGTGAGGGGACAAATCACTCACCCTACTGAAGGTAACCTCTCTAGTTGTTACTTGGAAATTGCTCATCCCAGAAAAGAATTTGAATTGGCTCCTGATTGGTCACTGTCAGCTTATCAAAGCATCACCCGTTCCCTTTTACATGCCCTGCTTGTGCAGATTTAGTATGAGTGGACATATTGAAAGTATCTTTGAAGGGCTCATTCTTCTCATCCTGTGAAGATTCCACTTATGCGATGTATACTCCACTACCACTAGTATTCAGTTATGCTGATGAACTAATCAAACTAGTTTACAGACTGCACCTAACCATACATATAGCTCTCAGTGATACACATGTTATTCCAGTAGTTACGTAGTAGCCTAGTGGACATAAGTTTAACCACATGGTGGTTTTTATTGAGATCACATATTAATATTATCCTGCTGAAGGTTGAATAATTGCCTCTCTTACATGCAGTAAGTGCCCTCAATGCTATCAGAGGCAGGTTAATTGATCCTACGAACAGCCTGAAGAAATGGAATAGAGGAGATCCATGCACATCAAATTGGACAGGAGTCATCTGCCACAAGATACCCAGTGATACATATCTTCATGTAACAGAGCTGTATGATTGACACACCATCCTTATTTATATCGCACTTTCGTTTTTCCTCCGCCATGTTAATGGTTAGCCACAAAAAAAGGGTATTCTGTGTACTTGTACAGTGAGCCCTCTGCTGAAGCAATTAATCTTGCAAGTCGTAACAAACTGCTGCTCACAAATAATAGCAACATGCATAAAAAGAGCTCCCAAGTTAAATTGTAACTGAAATAGCAATCACTGTTAGCTAGAGATCTTCCACATCTCCAATTTGCTTGCAAGGATATTTTCTTACTCCATAGAATATTACACTCAAACTTTATACCAAACCTTACAAATCACCAGGTTCCCCCAATATTTAACATTGTTTCTAGCATTATCAGTACTGTACTCCTCTTGTTTACTGTTTCAGACTAAGTTTGCAATTCCTGGTCAAAATAGTGGTCATTGGCTGATGATTTTATTGCTCTAACGTATTCTGGGTCTTAAAATCTGCTTGTTATTCATTTATCTATCATTTCTGTATAATGCATAATATAATGATCATGTGTCATATTCCGTTCTGCTTAATAATGCATACCTTTTGCCCACGTAGGGAGTTGTTTAACATGAATCTTTCTGGAACTTTGGCACCAGAGGTTGGTCTTCTGTCTCAGCTGAACAAGTTGTAAGTATAAAAAGCTGCTAACTGAATTTAGTGCATTCAAGTGGTTCTTTAATATTACCTGAAAAACAAAACATGTTTTCCCCCAATATTGCACCTCATGGCCTCCACTTAATGTTTTCTTGTTGGAAGGGACCACTTCATGTTTTTTTTAATGTAAAGTGGCTTTTGAGCAAGACTCAGATTCTCTGGCAAAATAAGCTTACTAGAGTGACATAACAAGACAAAAGAATTGATAGATCTTGTCCCATTTGAACTGTTTCTTTCTTTATTCTGCATCTATGCTTTTCAGGCTGTGCCATTAGGTACCCAACATATATTGAGCTAACTTCTATATTTTTCTGTTTTGGAAGGGATTTTATGTGGAACAATTTGACTGGTAACATCCCGAAAGAGATAGGCAATATCACAACACTCACTCTTATGTAAGTTTCTCTTATCTAAACTAATTTTTGTACTCTTTTTTTAGTATGGATATGACCACGGTACTGTTTATCTTGCAAGGCTACAGAAGTTTAAGCACTGAACCCTGCATGTTGAAAATGGCACAACATTTACGTCCTTTTCTCCATCAAAACAAAAATATAGGCCCATGTATCTGATTCAGCATTTGGGGTTAGCATTTGTGTTTTGGTCTCATCCTTTTTTATTGTTTACACAGGCACAGTGGTCCAATCTTCTATTTTTATTAAAAAAAAACCCAGTAGATGGGCTAAAACAACGTGGCTTTGGACTACAAAATTGTCATATTCACATTTTCTCTCAAATATACGTGTACACTAGCACTGAGCCCATGCGTTGCTGCAAAACCAGAAGATAGTGAGTAGCATGGATCGTTGGGGAAGCATTTGTGTCATCAGATCACTGCATGGTTCCAGTGAGGGAAAATAAAGCAAAAGGATGTGGGGGAAGTTGCAGACAGCGATGCCCCGGAGCAACTGAAATGGCCATGTGAGAGCCATTGCAATATTTGAAGAGAGATGAATTTCCAATTTTGAAACATGGGGTGGGGGGGGGGGGGGAATAGGGGAAGAGATAGGGCACGAGGAGTGGTTGGGTAAGAAAGAAGGTAGCAGGACGTATGAGGTCTTTCGTTGCATTACAAATTTACAATTAAGTAAAATTGTTCGCTCCTGTATGCTACAGTATACCCCATGGAGAGTTGGTTGGGTGGAGGGCTCGAACCCAGAGAACTATTTTTAGCTGGTGTCTCATCCTGCATTTGTTCAATTGTGCAATTTACATGAGTGTTGGTCCCGCATGCGAGTAAGAACACAGTGCAGCACATCTTTGAATCATTCCTCGTCTTGTGGCAATATTTGTTGTGTGGGTTAATGTCCTTACTCTTCTATATTCACTTTTATCCAAACATAAATATGTGCCACTGCCTAGTATTTTTCTTCAATTCTAGCATGGAAGATGAGTAGAATTTTTCGGGACACAAGTAAACATTCATAACCCTTCGTAATAATCTTCACTGTTGCTACCTCATTTTTATGCAGAACTTTGAATGGTAATCAACTATCTGGTTCCCTACCAGATGAGATTGGCTATCTCCAGAAGTTAAACAGATTACAGATTGACCAAAACCAAATATCTGGACCCATACCTAAATCATTTGGTAATTTAACAAGCATGAAGCATTTGTAAGTTTCAGGATCATAATCTTCTCACTTTCATTCCTACGCTGCCTCTTATTTAAGCATTGTTATAATCTTGACTCTTCTTTTATCTCTAGTCACATGAACAATAATTCATTGAGTGGGCGAATTCCACCTGAGTTGTTCAGATTGCCTGTGCTCCTTCATCTGTAAGTGGGCCTCTTCTTTTATTTTGAGTTCTGAGCTTTTTCTTTTCTCCCTGTTATGCATTATTCAGCATGAGTTTGTGTTTTAAATTGTCTCATACTATTAACTGTGCAGGCTTGTGGATACCAATAATTTATCTGGGCCTCTTCCTCCAGAATTAGCAGAGACACGTAGTTTGAAAATACTGTAAGCCCATCTTATATACCCAATGAGATTTCTTTGACATAGAGAATGTTTTCCGGTTTCTCTCAGAGAATATATGTATGCTGGTTGCCTGATGGTTACTTTAGTTTTGCTCATCTGAGGTGATTAAATAATGTTGCAAATTTCAGGATTATATTATGATACAACTTTACTGGTGTATTAAATGTCATTTAAATCTAATTTATTCTGCCTACTAAACAATAACAAATATTTTTCTCACTCAGAATGCTTCTCTCCATTAAGATTAACTTGATACTGCTATCAAGCTAATAACATGCATTTCTTATCTGCATTTTTCTACTTCTAGTCAGGCTGATAATAATAACTTCAGTGGAAGTTCCATCCCTGCTGTATACAACAACATACGGACACTTTTAAAGCTGTGAGTACAACACCTTTCTTCGTACCGTCCTATCCTTTATTTTAGTATTTGAGTAAGATGCAGGGGACTGCATATCATACATAATCATATTAAGAAAAATGCTTACATAGGTAATCATAAGTTGAGTGAAGACAAACTTTGTTTGAAATGTATGTGTCGAGACTTGAGATATGAGTAAGCCAGAACCATATCTGTGCACTGAGGCTTCAGGTGTACTAGTGTACTAGAATCCAAATTAGCACCTCCGGAAGTATCGAAAAACTCCAATGGAGAAGTCGGTAACACTAACACAACCTGCACCTAAGCTTGTACTCAAGATCTTATATAATCACGGAGAAACAAAAAGGGAAATCATGCTATGGATGCTGGATAGTACTAAACTAAAAGTTCTTCTGGGTATGTACTATTCTTAGCAGGATTTGTAGTTTTCGTTTCTCGATGTGGATAATTCAGATATGAAAAACTGAGGCATGGTAGATGATGTCTTCTGTGTCTGTTGTGGAAAACTTTTTCAATTTTTTTCTTGACTTTTAGACATGCTAATATTCTGGGCATCATTTAATTAAGAAGAGAGGTTTTGTAGTTACAAGTTGTTTGGCTGTGTGGATTACATGATGCAGAGGCCGGGGGTTATCCTCCTTGAATTTTTTTTTTACAAGAGCTGCCAGGGTCTGATAAAAGGGAATAAAGCATTGCTCTCATCTCTCATGGCAAGCATAGTAAAGGCTACTCTCATGGCGGTTCATGAAACCGGTGGTGTAATGCACTCCGCCAATGCTTGGTCCCCACCATGATGTCTGAAGCCACTGCCTCATATCGCAGTTCTTCCCCTGGAAGACCCTCATATAGCAGCCAGATCAGGATGCACTCGGTCCACATCTCTAGAGATCTCTATAATTGTAGTTACATAGGTTATTATGTTTCTCTCGAGGGGCAAGCGTTTGGATGGACGTAATTTCTTTTGGGTTTGTTGAGTTCAATAAAAAGTACTCCCTCCATTCACTATTATAGGATGTTCTAACTTTTTCTGTTTCGGATGTATATAGACGCATTTCAGTGTGTTTGTCCACTCATTTAGTTCCGTATGTAGTCCATATTGAAAAATTCAAAACATCTTATATTTATGAACGGAGGGAGTATATCTTAAGTATTTGTGGAGAAGTGCCTATACAATTAGGCCCTATTGGATAGGGGACTTTTTTCCCAAATACCTAATATTTTCATTTTGTATGAACTGAATCTCAATAACGTGCATTCTCTATCATACTTAAATTAAAAAATGGAGACATATATTGAAGTTCATAATCCTTTTTCATCTCCCCAGGAGTCTTAGGAATTGCAGTTTGCAAGGAGTTATTCCTGATCTAAGTGGCATACCTGACCTTGGCTATTTGTAAGTCCAGATCAAATAAATGCTGCACTTCATTTTTCATTCTTACTGTTTCTGACCCTACTATCAGAGATTATCCTTTTTATTGTTAGTTCATAGCACCAATTTTGGAACAGTTGCTTTGTCCAGAATATGTTTTCTAAGTAATTATCTTTTAATAAGAAGATTAGTCATTCAGCTTATGATATCTAGGAGATTATTCACATCTCTTTGCTAATTCTGGCATCCACCTGCAGGGATCTTAGCTGGAACCAACTGACAGGATCTATACCAACTAATAAACTCGCTTCAAATGTCACCAAGATGTATGATGCTCTTAGTAACTTTTTATACCTTTTAAAATAACCAAATTAACTTATATTTTCTGACAGTGATTTGTCGCATAACTTTCTTAATGGAACTATTCCGGCAAACTTCTCCGGGCTGCCTAATCTTCAGTTCTTGTAAGTAACTTGCTTTTCTGCTTAGTTAAAAGATGAGTAAAGCTTTTGCACAACCTCTAAAAAGACTGGTCCTACTTTACAATTACAAGTATGTCTGCCAGCACTACTTTGCTATTTATTTTGTTAGAGATATATGAAAAAGTCATTTTACAGGTCATTTGAAGCGAACAATCTCAGCGGCGCTGTTCCATCGACAATCTGGAGTGGTATCACTTTTACGGGAAACAGAAGCCTTCTTCTGTATGATACTCTTTGTGTATGTACTTTCTACTAATCTGTTTGTGGTATGCATGTCTAATGTATTTTCTCCAATAATGCAGGGATTTCCAAAACAACATCCTTGACACTATTCCAGATGCATTTGAGCCTCCAAAAGCTGTCACTCTACTGTATGTTCTTTGCCATGGAAAATTTCGTTGACAGTTTGCACTTCCTGCACATGCATACACATAGCCCAGGTTCAGCTGTATAATTTGTTGGGAGTATGGAAATTTGATTGCTACTAGCTAGTTCAAACCTATAAAAGAAACGGATTCCTAAAAAAAGATTCCTCATAAAAGAAACATTAAGGTTAATAAATATCAAATAATACGGACAAATATAATATTGATCGAGAGAACTCCATTCTAACCCGTGACCTTGCCAATGGGTTCACATTACAAGCCGGAACTTTGATTTGGCTCAGTTTACTCCCCTGAACTCAGAAAACCGTTCACAATACCCCTTCCTTCTCAATTGAGAGTTTTACCTGTTTCACTCTGGTTTCATGTTAGTCAACAATGCCACGTCAGATCTCCCCCCCCCCCCCCCTCTCCACTATCTATGTCATCTCTTTTCTCTCGTAGCTAGAATTCTTTTGAAAAAATCGAGTTGTGCAGGAAAATTGTAAACATTCCAGTAAATCAGAAATAATTCAGTGACGAATCTGGTAAAATTTCAGCATAAATTGACTTAAGGTTCGAGAGAAATTTGTGAGTTCCAAAACTGAAACTACATAAAAATAATGAAACAATTCCAGTAAATCAGGAATATTCAGGGACCAAATGTGTTAAGATTTAATCTAAACCTAACATATGGCTTGAGAGAAACCTTATGTTTTAGTTCGAAGTTCAATTTTGGGTCCAAAATTCAAACTGCACACAAAAAATTGAAAAATAAAGCAGTAATCAATAATAATTCAGTTACAAATTTGTGAAATTTCATCTCAAATTTTCATAAATTTTGAGAGGAACCTAGTGTTTTTGTTTCAAGTGCGAGGAGAGAGAAAATAGATGATGTAGCAGAGAGGAGAGAGAAAAGATATGATGTGGCAGAGAAGACATTGAAAAATCTGCTGAATAGTCTGAAACCGGTCTGTTGTGAAGGAAGGGGTATTGTGAACATGATCAGAGGAGCTTTATAAATCAAACCATTTCTCTTTCTGATGTGACAAATAATCGTTACCATCATTGTGCTGCAGGCTTTTTGGAAACCGCGTATGTGACACTTCTAATCCAGCTCGAGCAGCCGGACTTTGTCAACCCACATCTGTAAACGACGCACCATCTGGACATGGGCCACAAGTTAATTTGAACTGCGCTCCTTGCCCGACGGATAGAAATTATGAATACAATCCATCATCCCCTATACCTTGTTTCTGTGCTGTGCCTCTGGGAGTTGGATTTCGGCTGAAGAGTCCAGGGATCGCAGACTTCCGCTCCTACAAAGAAGCCTTTGAGATCGACTCGACCTCTGTATTGGACCTGAGTGTCTACCAGCTATACATTGAGCAGTACACATGGGAGGCTGGTCCAAGGCTGAATATGCATTTGAAGTTATTCCCAAATAACACTAATTTATTCACGATATCGGAAGTTATGCGGCTCAGACAATTACTTGCTGGATGGCAAATTACTCTATCAGACATTTTTGGTCCGTACGAGCTTCTCAATTTCACGCTTGGTTCCTATGGAGATGGTATGTAAACTTCACTTTGTACCAAGGGATACCATTCGTAATTCTAACATACTAGTGTGTTCCTTGTCTGTATTTATTTTGCTAAGACAGGCGATGCGATATTAGCAGAACTTCTCTTGCTGTTTATATGCTAGTAGAATTAGAAATCCATGAATTATTAACTGATTCTCCTAGCATATGGAATAATATGCGTTATTATGTTATTACGAGTGTTGCGCTATTATGTTAAATATTGATAAGTGTTGCATGCAACATATTATTATTATTATTTTTGCCTTCATCTGGCCTATATGCCATGAATTTTATGGTGTTTTTATTAAGTTATTTTTCATAACATGAAAGTTTGAAAATGGGCGTACCCTTGTTAATACCTCTAGAATTTCTCAAAGAAGGGTCCTTCACGAGGCGCTTCGGAAGGTAAGGGAGATTGAGGAATTTAGGATCCATACCCTAATATGTTTCCTAACAGATGGTAGGACCCTCCACGGAAATGAAAAATGCTGAGATCTTCTCAAAAGGCATACTAACTTAATGAGGAACTAGAGTATATTTTTCTTATTTTAAAATTCAGCACTCGATGCTTCATACTTGCACTGAAATACTCCATCCAGTTCTATGATCCACTTGTTTACTGTTTTGCCTCTGTTTTTTTTTTTGTGCAGATTTTCCAACTGTGGTGTCATCAGGTTTAAACAAGGGCGCACTAGCTGGGATTTTGGCAGGAACAATAATTGCTGCTATCGCAGTTTCAGTGGTTTCTACACTTTTTATAGTGAGAAGACGCTCAAAACGTCGAACAGTTTCGAGGCGGTCATGTAAGTCGGTATATTTGTTTAGCAAACATAGCTTTTCACATGCTGTGTATTAAAACCTTATTGTCTGACAGATTAGAAATTCCTCGCTGCTTTATCTGGTCACTGGTGCTTAGGAGCATCTTTATTTTAGTATGAAGTTACTCTTTTACAGTCTTTTTGTAATACTGGAAATTGTATTTAAGCTGTGAATTTATCACATCATTTCTGACTTGACCTCATCAAAATGCATTAGATAGGAGTTCTAAAGAACATCTGATATGTTTCAACTCCATGGCAAGTAAACTTTGAAATTGCAGTGGACATTAAAATTCAATCCACAACATCTGAAGAAGTTGATAATTTTGCAGTACTGTCGAGGTATTCCGTCAAGATTGATGGCGTGAGATCCTTCACATTTGAAGAAATGGCTACAGCAACAAATGATTTCGATGATTCAGCTGAAATTGGTCAGGGAGGTTATGGAAAAGTCTATAAAGGAAAACTAGCTGATGGAACAGCCGTTGCAATCAAACGAGCACACGAAGATTCTCTGCAAGGTTCAAAGGAATTTGTCACAGAAATAGAATTGCTGTCAAGATTGCATCATCGTAATTTGGTATCTCTGATTGGCTATTGTGATGAAGAAGATGAGCAGGTGTGTCTCAATTTACGAATCATTTACATAGGATAAAATATAGTGTTGAAATTCTCTCACAATCCCGCACATTATGTTAGAACAATATATTCGTTCCTGTCAAAAAAAAAAGAACAATATATTCGTTATGTTGTGCTAAACGTGCTTATGATTAGGGTTCTCCAGTTACCTCAGAGTTGGTGAGCTTATAATATATGGAAGAGTATCTGCAGATTGCAGTAATTGTTGCTCATAAATGATTGTGTTTTGCAGATGCTGGTGTATGAATTCATGCCAAATGGCACTCTACGTGATCATCTTTCTGGTGAGTAAGCGGGAAGCTGCACATTCAAGTTTTCTTAGCTTCTTTTCGCCCCATATAACCATCTTTGTGTAGTTGAAGTCGGTCATTATCCCAGCCCGTCTCCCGGAATTTATGTTTACCGTGTTTATCAGTGATGCATGTTGGTATATCGTGTTCTTTTGTTTGGTCGTTGATAAATTAAAGTCCTAATCTAATTTAACACTTCCTGCAGCAACTTGTAAAAGACCTCTGAACTTTGCCCAGAGGTTGCATATTGCACTGGGTGCTGCAAAGGGAATCCTCTATCTACACACCGAGGCAGATCCTCCTATATTTCACCGTGATGTTAAGGCCACCAACATTCTATTGGACTCCAAGTTCGTAGCAAAGGTGGCTGACTTTGGTCTTTCAAGGCTTGCCCCGGTCCCGGATATTGAAGGAAAATTGCCAGCTCATATATCCACTGTTGTTAAGGGCACCCCAGTAAGTCTCATTATCAATGTACCAAGATCTTATTCGCAAAAACAAAAAAAAATGTACCAAGATCTGCACCTACAATAATCTACTTACTGCTGTTCCATGCCAATTGCCACACAATAGGAAACAGCTGCGCATACTTATTCAACTTTTTTTTTCCATCGATACTTTTTCAACTTGTAGTGTGCAAGTTTGGCTCATCGTATCTATCCTGTTTCCTTTTGCCAGGGATATCTTGATCCAGAATACTTCTTAACTCACAAACTGACAGAAAAAAGCGATGTGTATAGCCTTGGTGTTGTGCTGCTTGAACTATTGACCGGGATGAAGCCAATCCAGTTCGGTAAAAACATCGTCAGAGAGGTACGGAGGTTCCTACCCTGATCCGTATTTAATGTACAGTTCAATTTAACTGTTTGCAGATGACAAACAGGGTACACAGCCTTACATTTCAGCTTTTGAGAATCTTTTATGACCGTTCAGTAGTTTTTACCAGTGACCTATTTAACCTGATCCTTAATGTAGGTGAACACGGCTTACCGATCCGGAGACATTTCTGGAATCATCGACAGCCGAATGTCCTGGTGCCCTCCGGACTTCGCCACGAGGTTCCTCTCGCTGGGCCTGAAATGCTGCCAGGACGACACTGACGCGAGGCCTTACATGGCCGAAATCGCCAGGGAACTCGATGCCATCCGGAGCGCTTTGCCCGAGGGAGAAGATTTCATGTCTGTAACCTCCATGGAGATAAGCTCCTCAGGCACGCTGACCCAATCTACGTCGAACTCCTTGATAACGACCACCGGGGAGCATTTCGATATATCCCATGCCTCCAGCAGCGGCGTCCCTTCCAGGATGGCGATGAATCCTCGTTAGCGTCGCCGTGCCGATGTTCTTCGCTTTTGTAAATGGGTGTGGGCGGTAGGTATGTAAGTAATAGCTTTGTAGAATTAACGCTGGTCCGGCCTGCCCGTCGGTTTCTTCGTCTGTACATGAAATGGGCGTTGTTGTTGTTGTTGTTGTTGTTGTTGTTGTTGTTGTTGTTGTTGTTGTTGTTGTTGTTGTTGTTGTTGTTGTTGTGTGTTTGAAGATCAGGGGTTTAACTTATTGTAGGAGGTGTATTTGGTAGGCACTGTTGACGAGTGCGAATGATGAACGCTAACTAATTCTTTTCAGCTATGATCATATATTGGCTGGAAACTCCTTTCATTTCTCTCTGCTTTCGAGTTTCAACTTGTTAGAGATATATAGTTAGAGATTGTCTGGGATTAGATAGGAAATGTTTTCGTCTTATCTCTAGGAGACGTCTTGCCCTTTAAGTCTTGTACTCAATATATACTCGCCATCGAGGCTCAATAATATCATCCACCGCATTACGCCAATCACCTTGTCAGCCGACAATTGCAACCGCCCGATCCTGGGCAACCTTCTCCCGAATCCCACCCGCTTCACCTAAAACCTCTTGAACTTTAAACGCCGTCCGCGAGGGAAGGAGGGCGCGGCGTGCAGTAAGAAGGGGGCAGTGGTCGGACATAACGGTAGAGTAGACAAGAATCCAACAGCTGGGGTGTGGCTCCTCCCAGTCCACCATGCATAACACCCGGTCGAGCTTGATCGGCATGGGAGTGCCATGCTCGTTAGACCACGTGTAACGACAACCGTGAAGATACAACTCTTTGAGCTCGCAATCATTTGGGAAGCAACAAAATCTCCCCATCATGCGGCGGTGAAGGTTGTCATTGTTTTTGTCCTCGCACGCTAGCTAGTTCATATTAAAGTCACCAGAGGCACGGATAGACAACTCGCACCTCTCACATCTCATCGAGGAAAGCGATCTTGTCCACGTCCTCCTACGGACCGTACATGCAAGTCAACCACCAATGGTCTTCAGCGGATAACCATCAAAATCCATGTCTAAGGCTTCCGTAACGAAAACATGAGGAATATCCGACAAATTGGTTTCCTGGAGACACACAACATACGCGCATGTGGTGGTGACCGGTGGTAATATAAGCCGCGATGACCTCACCAGAGATCTTCTCCTCTCCCTCGACCAAGCCCAAGATTAATTACTGAATTGTGAATTCTCCAAGCTCACAAGGGGGATCTCTTTTTTTATTATTATTCTTTCTTCCTTTTGCTCCTCCCACATTTGTAACACACTTTTTGTTTATGTAACGAAAAAATACCGTAGAACTATTGTATCGTACTATTTGTAACATACGGTTTGCGGCTAAAAAAAGGGGAAGAGTAGTACAGTCTCATACTCCCTCCGTCCGGAGATACTTGTCCTAGAAATGGATGTATCTAGACTTATTTTAGTTATAGATACATCCATTTTATCCATTTGTAGGACAATTATTTCCGGACGGAAGGAGTACTATGTATCGGAGTGTCATTGTCTTGGACTGATCACAGGCGCCGTACCAAAATGCAAGTGGCAAAAACAGGCGATGAAGTGTTGGTGTTGCCAACAATTGCTTCTCCGCTGGTCACACTCAGCTTGCGCAGCCTGTCTCGCTGACTTTGCTAGCCAGTTGTTTTGCCGGGAGACCAGTTCAGGGAGCACATGTAGCTGCATCATCATTGGGTCCTCGCATCCACTGGGTAGACATACGTACTCCCCTACTTTGTTTAAGGCGTGTGCTTCATTCAACCAATTGAAGCAAGTATGATATGACCCCATCAAATATTATCTGAATTTTGTGTCATCGATCCATAGATGGTGTGAATCCACGGCCCGTGAGGCGACCCCAAGAGCGCGTGCATAAAATATCGATAATGGTAAAAATCTGATGTCAGAATTTTAAGCACAGCAAATCGAACGTTATTTATGACAAATTTAGTTGATGTGAGGATGGTAAATTCAATTTACGGCACGGCAATTTCCTGGAAAAAGATGAACTGGCCAGATTGTCATGCTTGCCAACTAAACTTGTCGCCGTCGGCAACACAGTTTGTCATGAAAAACGTTCGATTTGCCATGGTAAAAAATCTGACGTCATATTTGCAGCGGAGTTGTAAAATATAGCTGAACGAGCACAATACATGGACAACATTTTGTGTTCATAAGGTGAATGTTACGTGTGTATGTGTGAACGTGTGCGTTTATGTCGTGTCAGACGCAACAAAATAATAAGCCGCGCGAGTAAATTAGTGATTTTGTTTAGGATTAATTAGTGATATTAGTACTAGTGTCAACTGTCGAGGCCTTCTTCCTGTTGCCCCCACACCTGTTCTGTTCGTACGTCGAAGCTCCACTCGGTCGTGCCGCGGACGCCGCAATCGCGAACGGGCGGTCGGGTACAAAAGGTGGACGCCTCCATTACCCGTAGTCGCCGTCGGGGAGGAAGCGTCCGCGTCCGCGTCCGCGTCCGCATTTGCTCGCCTGCGCCCGAGCTCTGGAATCGTCTCGGGCCAGGTATCCGCCGGCCGGCTGCTGCTCCTCTCTGCTGTATCTTGCTGTCTGAGAGCAGGGCTTGAGGTCAGTTTCTTCAGTTGGCTTTTCTCTTTCCCTTCTCTGTTCTTTCTACGCTGACGTTCTGTGTTTTTTTTTTTAGAAATTACGCTAATGTTCTGTTGGGTAAAGAAGAAACTCATTGATTTTCCGGTCGCTAGTTCACTTCACCTTTGTTCTTCTTCTTGCTCTGATTGAAGTTTCTTTCACTCCAATAGGTTACAGTCCTTCCTTCATTTGTTCTCTGAAAACTGACACAGTGCCCAATACTTTGTGGAAACGTGTATGCTACTGCCGTGCGAAATTCACCTGTACCTTTTTGTAGTCATTCACTCCAATTTACCTTCTCGCTAAAAAAAGGACCCCTCCAATTTACCTTGCGCACGGCCTTAGCACGTCCGATCAAGTCTCGATTGCTGATTTGGACACTGTTAATGTAATTTTTATCATCAGTTGTGGAGAAAATGTTTAATACTCCCTCTGCCCTAAATATAATGCTTATAATTATTAGAATTTCTAGAATCAAATCTTACAACATTTTATCAAATTTCTAGAAAAAATTATAGAGTACCAAATCAATGCCATTAGATTGATCATGAATGGTATTTGATATTGTCAATATAGATTATTTTCTTCATAAACTTGGTCAACATTTGTGTAGCTTGACTTTTGCAAAAAAAAAAAATGCACTTTGTTATTATAAGACGGTGGGAGTAGTAAGTATATTGTGAGTTGACTTACTTTCTCTAATGATTTAATTCTATCTTTTACCCTTAAGTTTCACATTTCTGTCAGGTCTTATCCCATTTAAAGAAATTCCTCTATTTAACTCCATTTAACCAAACTGCGCGTTGTCAGTTTTACCTTAAATTGTCAATCTGACAAGTCAGACCCACAAATCACTGCTTATGTGGCATTCCTATCTACCCCCTCCATTCCAAAATAATTGAAGTTCTAGGATTGTCTTAAGTCAAGCTTCATTAAATTTGACCAAGTCTATAGAAAAATATATAAACATCTACAAAACCAAATTTAGCTCACTAGATTCATTATGAAATGCATTTTCATTAATATCGTAGATCATTGCAGATTTTTCTATCAACTTCAAAATGTTTGACTTAAGAAAATCCTAAAACTTCAATTATTTTGGTGCAAAGGAAGTAGATGGTAGTCTAGTTTGATGGTGGTTGTGTTGACTGTCGCTAGCGTGGTAGTCCGGTTTATTCATGGAGAAGTTATTCTTGGAGGTTTGACCCTAGGTTGGGAGTCAATTGCAAGAAACCACCACATTTGTGGCTAGGTTTGCAGAAAACCACCAACTCGTTAATCCGTTGCAAAAAACACAGCAAAATCACTTAAGTCGTTGCAAAAAGCACTGATCGGGTGATTTAACTCATTAGATCGCTTTCTGACAAGTGGGGCCTGGCTGTCAAGAGCTGACTTGGCAAAACATTGACACACACACCCCCTAGACCTTTTAAAAAGTGCAATCAGCCCCCTCGGTGTGGAGAACCTCAGCGCACTGGCCCTGCTGTCCGGTAGGCACGGCGGCGCCCTCGTCGGCGTCGGAGACGGGTACGGCCGGGGTAGAGGGCAAGGAGGCGGCCGGGGTGCGCATTTTCGAGGTGTTGGCCTGCCGGTGCTGCAGCGATGTGGAGCACGCGTCGGGAGCCGAAGTGGAGGAGCGGCATCCTCCTCTGATGTGGTCGACGAAGAGAGTGGAGGGAGAGGAGGTGACGAGCTCCACCTGCCCGACAAGCCGTTCCCGTTGCCCTCCTCCATTGAAGAGGATGAGCTCGAGCCAGAGGCCGCCCTAGCGCTGCCATGGCAGAAGCGCTCGCGGCGTCTGCGCCATCGAGGGAGGGCGGCGGGTGGGCTTCCGGCGCGGCGGCGGGAGCCAGTGGGGGCGGCGCGGTGACGGGATCCGGCGGCGACGACGGGAGCCAGTGGGGGCGGCGCGGCGACGGGAGCCCGTGAGGGCGGAGCAGTGACGAGAGCCAGTGGGGGCGGCGACGGGAGCCGGTGGGGGCGGCGCGGCGACGGGAGCCGGTGGGGGCGGCGCGGCGACGGGAGCCGGCGGCGGCGATGGGAGCCCGTGGGGGCGGCGCGGCGATGGGAGCCCTGGGGGTGGCTCGGCGACGGGAGCCGGTGGGAGCTGATTGGAGTAAGGCACAGGGATTGGGAGGGAGGGTTTGATTGCTTTTCATTTTTACATACAGGGGTGCATATGACATTTGGTTGCCAAGTCAGCACCTTACAACTCGGTCCTACCTGTCAGAAAGCGATCAAATGGGCTAAATTACCCGATCAGTGCTTTTTGCAACGACTTAAGTGATTTTACGGTGTTTTTTGCAACGGATTAACGAGTTGGTGGTTTTCTGCAAACCTAGCCACAAATGTGGTGGTTTCTTGCAATTGACTCCTAGGTTGGTGTACGAATCGGTGCCGTACACTTTTGCTCTATTCGGTAGATCTTAGGTGCATCCGCAACCTGCTATTGCAGCTACCATGGATAGTACGGGCAGTGGACCGCGAAGGATCCCATAATGTGACTTGGTTGCATGGGGTCAGTTTATGAGTTTCGAGGGATATATGTGTATGCTGCAGTAGACAAGGGATGCAACGATGTGTGGTGGTGGTGGTGGTGGTGGTGATGTGTCAAAAAAAAAACAATGTGTGGTGGTGTAGTGTTCTGAACGCGAGTGGCATCTGGCACCGGTTCAAGGTGACCGGCTCGTGACCGCGTCTGTCTTCTCCAAAGCGAGAGTGACCCAACCTTGCCTTCTCCTCAGAACTGTTAGACAAACATTACAACCGGTGTTTTGGCCTAGTCTTGGTTTTATACAGTTGAGGAAATTGCACAAATATAAAACTTTTGGGGCTGGGGTAGCACAAAACCACAACTCCAGAGGATGTTAACAGAAAACCACAACTCCGGGACTCGGTAACAAGAAACACAAATTTGTTCTGCCTCATGATTAGACCATGTCCCTGAGATTTGATAAAAAGAAGGTGCATTAGCGGTTAATACGTTGTAATTAGATAAGTTATTTGGAATATGACGGAACGAAAGACCAAGGAAAGGAAGAAGAATGCACCAAAATGCAAGTGCTGCACCAAATGCTGGTGGTTGTTTCTTGTTGTAAGTGAATGCAACAAAAAGACCCGGAAATAATGAATAATGAGAAAATTCATTTATAGACATTTCGTGCTCATTTCCAAATTTCTGATAGTTATTCCCATCGGTTAAGGAGAATTATGACATGTGGGTTCAATCTTAAATGATCAATCTGGGAAATTTTCAGCCAATTTAGCCCATCCATTTTAAAATCTGGACAACTTTTGTACGAATGGGTCCAGTTTTCTTCAAATATTCAAAGTTTTCAAAAAAGTTTACAGTAATTCGAAACATCTTAAATGATCAATCTGGGGAATTTTCAGCCAATTTAGCCCAACCATTCAAAATTTGGACAATTTTTGTAAGATAAAACTAGTTCATTTGTGTTTCTTTGTTACCGATTAGTCCTGGACTTGTGGTTTTGTGTTACTTCAGCCCCAAAAGTTGTGTATTTGTGCAATTTCCTGTACACAATTATACATCTTCCTTTCCATCAATGCATCGAGACGTAAGCTTTGCGTTTTCTCGGAATAAAAACCTTAGATGGCGGGAATAAGCACCTCCATTCTGGAGGCATCAATCTATTGAATGGTCCTAAGCATTTGTTTTTATGCCTGTTTGTGATCTCAGATTCTTAGCAATTGACACCGGTACTAAGTTGCTCTCGGTTCTCTTGTACAGACATGGCCAGATCTGGAGGGTCCACGTATGCAGCAATCCTGCTTGTTCTGTGCATTTTCCAGGTGACAGTCGTAAGGGGACAAAGCACTCACCCTATTGAAGGTAACCTCTAGTTGTTAGTTGGAAGCTACCCTTTGGCTCCTGATTGTTCACTATCGGCTTATTGCACGCTACCTTATTGTATTAGATCCCATTTTCTTATTGCACACTCTGCTTGTGCAGATTTTGTTAGATTTATTTGTTTGTATGTCTGGACATCTTCAAGTGTTCCACAAGTAATCGGTTTTCTCAATTTTCTCAAGACGTGATGTATATTCAACAAGTAATCAGTTAATACTCATGGACTAATCAAAGTAGTCTCGCATTCTTTGCGTAATCGTCGGGGGGAGAAAGTAGTCTCGCATTAACACGCACGATATCCTATTAGTTAGTAACCTAGTGGATATAAGCATAACTAGATGGTGGTTTTTACAGAGATAATATATTAATATTATCCCTCTGAAGATTGAAATTGTCTCTCTTACATGCAGCAAATGCTCTCAATGCTATCAAAACCAGGTTAATTGATCCTATAAACAACCTTAAGAAATGGAATAGAGGAGATCCATGCACATCAAACTGGACAGGAGTCATCTGCCACAAGATACCCAGTGATACATATCTTCATGTAACAGAGTTGTATGATTTATACACCATCCTTATTTAAATCAAATTTTCCTTTTTCCCATTCATGTTAATGGTTAGCTGCGATGTTTTTTCCCTGTGTAACAGTGAACCCTTTGCTGAAGCAATTAATATTGCAAGTCGCAACAAACTTCTGCTCACAGATAATGGCAACAGCCATAAAAGCCTAAAAGGAGCTACCAAGTTAAATTATAACTGAAATAGCTACAGATCTTCCACATCTCCAATTTTCTTTTAAGGACATATCCATGGATTTCATATAATTTTCTCCCATATTTTGTTCGACCAAAGACTATAAAAGTCAAACTTTATTACTGAAACCTTATAAAGTCATTAAATCCCCCCACACCCCTGTATAACATTGTTTTTAGCATTATCTGTACTGTACTGTACTCCTCTTGTTTACTGTTTCAGACCATGTTTGCAGTCCCTGGTCAAAATAATGGCCATTGGCTGATGCTTTTATTGCTTACTCTATTTTGTGTCTTCAAATCTGCTTGTTATTCATTTAACTACCACTTCTGTATAATGCATAATATGTTGATCGGGTACCAATTACCATGTCCGGTTCCGCTTAATAATGCATACTTTTTGCCATACATAGGGAGTTGTTTAAGATGAATCTTTCTGGAACTTTGGCACCGGAGATTGGCCTCCTGTCTCAGCTGAGAAACTTGTACGTGTAGTATAATTCTATTATCAGTTAAAGTTGCTAACCACTCCCTTCGTTCATAAATGCAAGATGTTCTAACTTTTTCTGAATTGAATGTATATAGACACATTTTAGTCTGTTTGTTCACTCATTTCAGCCCGTATATAGTTCATATTGAAATATTCAAAACACCTTATATTTGTGAAAGAGGGAGTAAATTCAGTGCTTTCAAGTGGTTCTTCAATATTACCTAAAAAAAGTGTTTTTGTTTCAATATTGCGCTTCATGTTTTCTTGTTAAAGGGAACCACTTCATGTTTTAGATGTAAAGTGGATTTTCAGCAAGGCCCAGATTGTCTGACAAAATATATTTATGGAAATGACATAACCAGATTGTTCCATTTGAGCTGTTTCTATCTTTATTCTGCATTGTGCCATTAGGTACCAAACGTATGTGAGCTAACTGCTATATTTCTCTATTTTGGAAGGAATTTTATGTGGAATAATTTGACTGGTAACATCCCGAAAGAGATAGGCAATATCACAACACTCAATCTTATGTAAGTTCTCTTATCTAAGCTAACTTTCATACTCATTTGCCAGTGTGGACATTAACCCCTGGTACTGTTTGTCTTGCTAGGCCACATGCTAAAAATGGCAGAATATTTATATCATCCTTTTCTCCGTTTTGTTCTCCAAAACAAATAAAAGCCGATATATCTGATTCAGCATTTGGGGTTAGCATTTGTCTTTTGCCTCATCTTTTTAATGTTAGACAGCACAATGGTTCAATTCTATTTTCTGTTGTTTATCTAAAATCTGAAGTAAATGGGCTTAAACAACATGGCTTTGGATGCACAAAACTTTCAAATGCATATTTTCTCTCAAATATATATGTACATAACTTCCTATCCAGCTTTGTATATATATGATTTTTACCTCATCTTAATTAGTTTAGCACATCTTTGAATATTTTTTCATCTTGTGGCAATATTTGGTGTGGATTTTTCTTCGTACCCTTCTACATTCCCTTTTGTCCAGACATAAATGTGTCACTATCTAGTGTTTTCCTTCAATTCTACATGGAAGGTGAGTACAATATCTCTAGATACAAGTAAACATTTGTAATAATCTTCATTTTCTGCAGAGCTTTGAATGGTAATCAACTATCTGGTTCCCTTCCATATGAGCTTGGCTATCTCAAGAACTTAAACAGATTGCAAATCGACCAAAATCAAATATCTGGACCCATACCTAAGTCGTTTGCTAATTTAACAAGCATAAAGCATCTGTAAGTTTCAGGGTCATAACCTTCTCACTTGCATTCGTACATTGCCTCTTATTTAAGCATCTTTTTAATATTGAATCTCCTTTTACCTTTAGTCACATGAACAATAATTCATTAAGTGGGCAAATTCCATCTGAGTTGTCCAGATTGCCTGAGCTCATTCATCTGTAAGTGGGCCCTGCTTTTATTTTGAGTTCTGAGTTTTTTTCCCCGGTTATGCATTATGCAGTACCGGTTGTGTGTAAAATTGTCTCTTAATATTATCTGTGCAGGCTTGTGGATGCCAATAATTTGTCTGGGCCTCTTCCTCCAGAATTAGCGGAGACACGTAGTTTAAAAATACTGTAAGCATAATTTATATACCCAATGACTCTTATTTGACATAGGAAATTACTATATTTCAGAATGTGTTCTGGTTTCTTTCAGAGAATATACATATCTGATGCTGGTAGCGTGATGATTATTTTAGTTTTGCTCGTCTGAGAAGATTTAGTAATGCTACATTTTCAGGAGTATACTCTATGATATACCTTTTCTGGCGTATTAAATGTCACTTAAATCTAATTTGGTTTTGCCTTTCTTGTGTTACTAAACAATAACACATATTTTCCACTCAGATTGTTTCTCTCATTTAAGATTAATTTTATAATGCTGTCAGCTAACAACGTGCATTTCTTATATTTGTATCTTTCTACTTCTAGTCAGGCTGATAATAATAACTTCAGTGGAAATTCCATCCCTGCTACATACAACAACATACCGACACTTTTAAAGCTGTGAGTACAACACCTTCCTCCTTATCATCTTTCCCTTTGTTTTACGCATGGTCAAACACAGAGAGAAATTAGCACCTCTGAAAGTCTTGAAAAACTCCAAAAGAGAAGTCGACAAGTCATCATTGACACAACTTTTATCTACCTCTCACAAAACTTCAAGTCCAAAGGTTATTTGCACATGGTCAAACAAAGAGAGAAATCATGCTGAGGATACTGGATAGTGCTGAACTAAATATTATGCTGCGTATCTACTATTCATAGCGGGATTTGTAGTTTTCGTTTCTCTCGAGAGGGTTTTGGACGAAGGGATTTTTTGGGGGGTTTGTTGAGATTTAGTTCATACAAATAGTAAACCTTCAGTATTTTTTATCATACCTAAATTGAAATGAAGATATATGTTCAAGTTCGTAATCCTTTTTCATGTCACCAGGAGTCTTAGGAATTGCAGTTTGCAAGGAGTTATTCCCGATCTGACTGGAATACCTGAACTTGGCTACTTGTAAGTCCAGATCAAAATAAATGATGCACTTCCTTTTCATTCTTACTACCTCCGTCTGGAAATAGGTATGATATCCATTTCAACATCAGGTAATTCCGGACGGAGGGTATTTTTGGCATCCTACTATCAGAGATTATCCTTTTGTTTAGTAGTAGTTCATAGCTTTGTTCAGAATATTTTTCTAAGTAATTATCTTTCAGTAAGAAGATCGTCCATTCTGTTTATGATATTCATTCAGTCATAGTCCTCTAGGGAAGCTATATAGTTCGCCTTCTTTTTTCTGTCTTTCTTTGGCTTTCCTTTTCTTTTATTGTTGTTGTACTTTCGCGTCATCTTGGCACCTTCTTTCTCATACACAAAGACACGCACTTAGGTGTGTGTTCGAGAAAAAAGATATTCATGTGATTATTCTGCATCTCTTCGCTAATTTTGGCATGCACTTTCAGGGATCTTAGCTGGAACCAACTGACAGGATCTATACCAGTTGATAGACTCGCTTCAAATATTACCACGATGTATGTTGCTCTTTTGAACCTTTTGTACTTTTTACAATAACCAGACTAACTTCTAGTTTCTGACAGTGATTTATCGCATAACTTTCTGAATGGAACTATTCCGGCAAACTTCTCCGGGCTACCTAATCTTCAGTTCTTGTAAGTAAATTTGAACTTAAAGCATTACTCCAATCCATAATGACTGCTTTTATGTAGTGCTAGATAACTTGTCATGCCATTGAAGATGAATGCTTTCCCTATTGAACTATATCTTACTACCATGTTCTTTCTGAAAAACAAATAGCGACTAGAAAAATAGGTTCGCGAAAACTGTTACTAGTGTGTCCGTGTTCTCTAGGTTTGTGGAGGTTTTTCCTTGCGTTGTGATCAAAAGATTTTGACATTTTCTTGTAAATTAGCTTGTTTTTCTGCTTAATGAAATGATGAGCAAAACTTTTGCACATTCTCTGAACATACTTACTTTACAAGTACAAGTATGCAGGCCAGCACTAGGTTGCTACTTATTTTGTTAGAGATATATGAAGATACCATTTTACAGGTTGTTTGAAGCGATTTTGTTCCATCAGCAATATGTTTGTTATATTCATGTGTAATGTTTTCTTATAATGCAGGAACTTTGAAAGCAACTCCCTTGACATAATCCCAGCAGCATTTGAGCTTCCAAAAGCTGTCATTGTACTGTATGTTCTTTGCCATGGAAAATTTCCTTTATCAATTTGCACTTTCTGCACAAGCAGCTGTATAGTTTGCTGGGAATATGGAAATTTTATTGCTATTAAAATTACATACAAAATATCTAGTAATAGGGACAAATATAATATTGATCACAGGAGCTTTATAAATCAAATCATTTCTCTTTCTGATGTGACAAATAATCGTTGCCATCATTTATTCTGCAGGCTTTCTGGAAACCCCATATGTGACAATCCAGCTCGAGCAGCGGGACTTTGTCAACCCAAATCTGTAAGCGAAGCACCATCTGGACAGGGACCACAAGTTAGTATAGACTGTGCTACTTGCCCGACGGATAAAAATTATGAATACAATCCATTATCCCCTATACCTTGCATTTGTGCCGCGCCTCTCGGGGTTGGATTTCGGCTGAAGAGTCCAGGGATGTCAGACTTTCGCTCCTACAAAAAAGCCTTTGAGATGGACTCAACCTCTGTACTGAACCTGAGTATTTACCAGCTATACATTGAGCGGTACACATGGGAGGCTGGTCCAAGGCTGAATATGCATTTGAAGTTATTCCCAAATAACACTAATTTATTCACTATGTCGGAAGTTGTGCGGCTCAGGCATTTACTTGCTGGATGGGAGATTACTCTGTTAGACATTTTCGGTCCTTACGAGCTTCTCAATTTCATGCTTGGTTCCTATGAAGATGGTATGTAAATTTACTTTGCACCAAAGGATGCCATTAATAATTCCATCATATTAAACAAATAGTTGAAATGTATGATCCTTGTGTATATTTATTTTGCCAAGACAGGTGACAAAATATCAGCAGAGCTTCTGTGGCTGTTTTATATGCTAGTAGAATCAGAAATCCATGAATTCTTAATTTGATTCTCCTAGCATACGGAATATGCGCTATATAGTTCATACGGTTGTTTAGTGTTATTATGTTAAAAAATGATAAATTATTGCGCACAACATAATATATCTTGGTTGTTTCTTTGTCTTCTTCCAGCATGTATGCCATGATTTTTTTATTGTGATTTTTAAGGTAATTTCATAACATGAAAATTGTAAGTTGGCCTACCCTTGTTCATATCCCTAGAATTTCTCAAAAGAGGAGGTCCCTCACAAGGGGCTCGGGAAGGTAAGGGGGATTGGGGAATTTAGGATCCATACCCTAATATATGTTTCCTGGGGTTCATGGCAACTCAAACTCTCCTAAGAGATGGGAGGAACCAACCACAGAAATGAAAAATTAACGAGGAATCAGAACATATTTTTTCTTAAATTCACCACTGCATGTTTCATACTGATACTTTAATAAGAACATATTTTATTTTGTTGCAGAGTTCCCAGAAGCGGTGCCATCAGGTTTAAAGAAGGGCACACTAGCTGGGATTTTGGCAGGAACAATTATTGGTGCTATTGCAGTTTCTGTGGTTGCAACATTTTTTATAATGAGAAAACGCTCAAAACGTCGAATAGTTTCGAGGCCTTCATGTAAGTCACTATATTTGTTTAACAAACATAGTTTTTCATGTGCTACACATAAAATCCTTGCTGTCTGACAAATAAAAAATGCCTTGCTGCTTTGAACTAAAACCACGAGAAGTGTTTTGGAACGGAGGGAGTAACATATCGAAGCATCATTATTTTAGTCGGAAGCTACTCAATCAGTCTCTGTAATACTGAAAACTGGATTTAAACTGTGAATATATTATATCAGCCTCATCCAAATACATTAGATCCGAGTTCTAAAGAGACAACATCTGATATGTTTCAACTCTATGGCAAGTAAACTTTAAATTTACAGTAGATACATTAAATTCAATGTACAACAACTTAAGAAGTAGATAATTTTGCAGTACTGTCGAGGCTTTCTGTCAAGGTTGATGGTGTGAGATCCTTCACGTTGGAAGAAATGGCTACAGCAACAAATAGTTTCAGTGATTCAGCTGAAATTGGTCTGGGAGGTTATGGAAAAGTCTATAAAGGAAATCTAGCTGATGGAGCAACCGTTGCAATCAAACGAGCACATGAAGATTCTCTGCAAGGTTCAAATGAATTTGTCACAGAAATAGAATTGCTGTCAAGATTGCATCATCGTAATTTGGTATCTCTTATTGGCTATTGTGATGAAGAAGTTGAACAGGTGTGTCTCAATTTTCGAATCATTTACATAGAATAAAATATAGTATTTGGAAAAATATATTGGTAATGTTGTACTAAATATGCTTATGATTAGGGTTTTTCAGTTACCTCAGGTTTGCTGAACTTATAATATATGGAAGAGTATCTGCAGACTGCAGTAATTGTTGCTCATAGATAATTATGTTTTGCAGATGCTGGTGTATGAATTCATGCCAAATGGCACTCTACGTGATCATCTTTCTGGTGAGTAAGAGGAAAATTGCATGTTCAAGTTTTCCTAGTTTCTTTTCATCTCGTATAACCATGTTTATTACATCAAGGTTGGCCATGATCCCAGACAATCTCCTAAAATGTATTTTTAGCGTGATTATAAGTGATGTTTGTTGGTATATTATGTGCTCTCTTTTTTATCGACACAGTGACCCTGTTTGGAATAAAGGAAAATTGGAGGGTTAAATGCCTATGGGAAAAAATTCTACGGTGCCGTTTGGAACAAAGGAATAGCTAACCAAAATTCCTATGGAATGGGGCAATGCATAGGATTTATTAGGAAAACAAAGACGAGGTCTTACCTCATGTTTTCTCCATCTTGTTTCTAGCATTCCTATGTTTTTACTGTGTGGTATCCAAATGACAATTTTGGAGTATTCCTCTGTTTCGGTTCCTGTAAGAATTTAGACTACATGACATCTCATTTCCTGCCATTTTTTATTCCTCGAAGTGCATCATTTTTGAACTTGTGTTGGATGTCAAGCACCTAATCTGATTGAACACTTCCTGCAGAAACTTGTAAAAGACCCCTGAACTTTGCTCAGAGGTTGAATGTTGCGTTGGGCGCTGCAAAGGGAATCCTCTATCTACACACCGAGGCAGATCCTCCTATATTTCACCGTGATGTTAAGACCACCAACATTCTATTGGACTCCAAGTTCGTAGCGAAGGTGGCTGACTTTGGTCTTTCAAAGCTTGCTCCGATCCCGGATGTTGAAGGATCATTGCCGGAACATATCTCCACTGTTGTTAAGGGCACTCCGGTAAGTCTTATTGCACCTAGCAATGTAGCATGATCTAATTACTGATGTTCCATGCAACACAATAGGAAACAGCTGAGCCTACTACTTATTCAACTTGTGGCGTGCTAGTTGGGCTCATCATATCCATCATGTTTTCTTTTGGCAGGGGTATCTTGATCCAGAATACTTCCTAACAAATAAGTTGACAGAAAAAAGTGATGTCTATAGCCTTGGTGTCGTGCTTCTTGAACTATTGACCGGGATGAAGCCAATCCAGTTCGGTAAAAACATCGTTAGAGAGGTAAAGAGGTTCCCGCCTTGATCCGTATCCAAATGTACAGCTCAATTAACTGTTTGCTGATGACAAGCAGGGTACACATAGTACCAATTTTTAGCTTTTGACGCTTTTCTGACCGTTCAGTAAGAGTGTTAGTAATAATTCGATACTTCCTCCGTCCCATAATATAAGAGCGTTTTTTACACTAGAATTTTGTCAGTGACATATCTAACCTGATCCTTGATGTAGGTAAAGGCAGCCTACCAATCCGGAGACATTTCCAGGATCATCGACCGCCGAATGTCCTGGTGCCCTCCGGAACTCGCCACGAGGTTCCTCTCGCTGGCCCTGAAGTGCTGCCAGGACGACACCGACGCGAGGCCTTACATGGCCGACATCGCCAGGGAGCTCGACGACATCCGCAGAGCTCTGCCTGAAGGAGAAGACCTCCTGTCTGTGACCTCCATGGAGACGGGCTCCTTGGCCACACTGAATCAATCTACATCCAACTCCTTCATAACGACCACTGGGGAGCATTTCGATTCGTCCCACGCCTCCGGCAGCGGCCTTATGGACAGCGGCGTCCCTTCCAGGATGGCGGTGACTCCTCGTTAGCGCCGCCGCGCCGATGTTCTTCGCATTGTAAATGGGTGTGGAGGACAGTTCCTGCCAGGCGATTTCTTCTTCTGGACATGGTGAAATGGGTGTGTTGTAGTTGATGATGTGTGTGTTTGAAGATCAGGGGGTAGACACTGTTGGCGAGTGCAAATGATGAATGCTAACTGTATAATTCTTGTTGGCTAACCATATTTCTCCAAGGAGAGTTTGTGGGTAACATGATGGCTGGTACTTTTCTTTTTCTTTTTCTTTTTTGAGTTGGGCGTAATCGGTGGTTCTGATAGTTACACTTACACTGTAACATTGAGGCTGACAAAAATGAACACCCAAAACATCTTTAGAGTACCTTGTAAAACTTCAAGCCCAGAGTCTGCATACCAACACTTGAAGTTAATATATAGGCTAAGGGCAAATACTGTATAGATATATCAGCTTCTCAAACTATTTCCACGAGAAAATCAAACCAATTCCACTCGAGCTAAACTACTCTCCGGAGGAGGTCGACAAGACCGCGATAACCAACGCATCGCTGCCTTTTACACCAAGGCAAACTTCTCAGACCCCCAATTACTGTCGGCTAAACAACATGTCGTGTCACCCAGACATGTCGAAGCTTTCGCCCGTCCGGTACTGGAAGAACTGGTCAATTCCTGCAAAAAACCAACCAACATCATATCAGATTCAGTAGGCTTATGTGGAGCTATACTGTCTACTGAAGAAATGGCGTTTTATATACTGTCTACTGGAGAAATGGTGTTTTATACTGCCTACTGGAGAAATGGTGTTTTATACTACTGTCTACTGAAGAAATGGTGTTGATTGAACATACTTGGATTCGACATGACGTTCTCGTAGAAGGACATCTGGCCCAGACCGCCAGAAGATCTCGCCCCACTGTCGTTGCCGGACCCATACATCGGACCGCGGACCTGCTCACGCTCTGCTGCGTCAAAGTGACGGTGCATCTCTGAGATCCTCTCGGGGTTGTGAGCCCTCGCAGCCATGCCATGCTGCTGTGACCCGTCTGATCTAGGCTTCTTGTCAGTCGGGGAATCCTCGTCTCCCTCGGCCTCCGATTCGGTGTTACTCGGTAGAGAAGAAGCTGCCTGCTTCCGCTTCGAGCGTGCACGTCTGTTCTGGAACCAGTTGTAGACATTGGTCTCTGAAATCTGGCCGTGCTGCGAGAGCTCCGCGGTGATGTCCTTTATCTTTTGCTTGCTTGGCGTTCCATTTCCTTGATCAAAAATGCTCTCGAGGATCTGCAGCTGCATCTGGGTCGGTGTCCATCGCTGCCTCGCTGTGATCTTGTGGCCTCCGTGAACCATTAGAGGATCACAGTACAGATTACCAAGCCTCATACCTGAAAAGAATTGAAATGTCACTTGACAACAACAAAAAAACACTAACTGCTACAGTAGAAAAGACCAAGAGAAAAACTGAGAATGTGCAGAAGCTCAGCAAACTGTGTTTTAGGAGTCTATCTAAAATAACTCTCGTCGTAGTCTGTTTCTGGAGTGTACCATAAAAGCACAATCTTTAAGCGGTACTTGATGAATTATAATAAAAAAATGTCCTAGGATGGTTAAAAAAACATTGCAAGGCTGTCAACAAGTTCACAGGAGTTCCTAATTGAAAAAAAAACATGCTAAGTTTTGAAGGAATCTAGTTAGTTGACTTGAGAGTAAAGTATATCAACTAATGTTTCACTACAGAAATGGACAAGTGTGCAAATCGTATGTGAGTGATAAAATTATTGGAATGGCAGAATAAGAATTAGTGTTGGACCCAGTAGAAAGATAAATAAGTACGAACATGCTATGAGATTCCTGCATGTCAAGCTTACATTCTACAGAATGGCAGAAGATTGCGGAACAAAATGGTGGAGCACATGGGAACATGGCACAAATCATAAATGGTCCCACATGACAATCTTGTGTCCCTATTTCATTTATTTTGCAGCGTTTAAGGTCCTCTCTGAATCTTAATATAATGTTCCCACAGTGTCACTAATAAAACTTTAACGCATATTGCCCACGCCCCATGGTGATTGATCATACAGTTTTGTACAGTGTGACATAAACAACAAGGCCATAGCCAACAAATGCAGGGAGTATGGTTTCTCAACAAGCTGTGCGGTGAATTCTTCAGTTATTTACGCAAGAAAAAGCTGGCAAAGCCAGTTAGTAAGACATCAGAAAACAGAATTAACACTGTATTTTGAAAAGAAAAAAATATACAGCTGGTCTTATTTGGCAGTTCTGTTCTTTGCCCTGTTCATTCTTCTTTCTTGCAGTTATGTATTTATTGTACAGTTTTGTGGTTGAGCATTTGCTCTTGTTGGTTTGCACCACCAATGGAGTGTTGCTTGCAAGTTACAATTTAGGTAAGTAAGGGAGTGCTTTCAATGGGCTAATAACACAATCTCTCAAACGTCTTGTTACACTAATCAGGAGGATGTCTGTAGCTATCTTCAGGAGTGATGAGTATGCTAAGCAAAGAAGACACATTAACAGTACCCTGCATAATCAATGATAGAAAATGACACACCATGAACCACATCTTACTACCGGTCGGTCCCTTGCATTAGCGTCACAGTCATCAACCGATCTATAACAACAACAAAATTATATCAAAGGATGATGCTTAGCCACAACTAAGCACCTACTAGCATGGACAAAGTGAAATGGTACTGTCAAGTGCCATCACCAGTCAAAAACAACTGACTGAACAATGATATGAGCATTAACAAGAACAGCAATGGAATGTGTGGGGGCTTTGCTCATGCATGAAGTGGCAAAAAACTAAAAGCAGCATTCTCACCAAGAAATTGGTGAAATGGATAAACAGATCCTAATCATACTACCTATTCCATCAGCCCATAACAAAGCAGTGCTTTTGCAGATCCGACAAAGCCCACAACATCTGAATTTTATTCAGAAAGAAACAAGGCTGCGGCCTTGAAAAAAGAGAAGAAAAGGAGAGAGACAGAGACTTTTACTCTCGCTTTATTTACGCAGAAAGAAAGAGTAGACGGAGCCGTCAAGCATGTGCGTGCAGTTGGTACGGGGAAGGACGGGTGCGCATAGCAAGCATACCTGCAATGGAGTCCTGGTGCGCGGTGAGGGCGCGGTGCATCTCGACGAGCTGCTCGCAGATGGTGGCGTAGATGGAGATCTGCTTCCGGAGCACCTCCATCTGCTCGTCCGTCATCACCTTGACGTACCCCAGCGCCTCGCACCTCTCCTCCGCCGGCTCGCCGGCCGCCGCCCCCGCCGCGGCGGCGGCGGAGGCCTTGTCCCACTCCATGGTCAGCCCGCTCACAGGAGGCACACAGGCTGGCTCTGGGGAGAAAAGAGGCAGGAAGGATGGGATTTTTGGAAAGAAAGAAAAGGATGGGATCCTTGTGGTGTGGAAACGGAAGGAAATCCGCTCGGCCGATCCCGAATCCCGGCTGCGGCGGGGCAGTGGAGGCTCGCGAAAGGAAAGGGCAAGATGGAAACGGCGCCTTTCCTCCAGCCGTCTGGCCGTCTGGGGTACGTACGTACGTAGAGAGCTCGAACCGCGATTGTTGGGAACGAAGTGCGCTGCCGGAGGTGGACTTGGGGCAGGGGAGGGGAGGCGCGGGTGGAGCTCGGGGTCTGGCCGGAGGTGCTGTGTCCGGCGCAGGTGGAGCTCGGGGGGCGGGGCGTGGGGCAAGAAGAAGTGCGAGGGAATGGAGAAGGAAGAAGAGGTGTCTGCGACAGAGGAGCCAGAGAAGAAGAGGAAGCGGCAGAAGAAAAAGCCGACAGCCCGTGCCAAGGCTTGCAGCTTTGGATTGGGAAAAGCTGGGCAAAGAAACCACGCAGGGAACTATACTCTAGTAGTACTACTCTGGCTCTCTCTCTCTCTCTCTCCCTGGCTATTTTGTCTTGGAGGTAGTGGCGCTGGCTCAGGCTCAGCACTCACTCGCCTCCTCGCAGTGCTGCTGGCTTGAAGGATGCCATGGCCATGCCATGCACGGCCGAGACATGTAATTTCTACCGGTGTTTCTTCAGCTTAATTTGCTCTGCCGGTTCTTGCTTGGTCAAGGCAAGATGTGCTGTTGTAGGTGGGGAGAGAAAAGACGGTTTCTACTATTTCAAATGAGGTAGTACGATGGATGATGGAGTGGAGAGTGTGTGTGGGTGTTGATCTGCGATGGATAGGGGAGGGAGGGAGGGAGGAGGAGTAGAAGGGAAGCGTGGAGAGGAGTGCGTGAAGGGAGGGGAAGGAAGAATGATGATGGCTGGCGTGGGCATGTGGATGTGTGGGGGGACGGACCAAAAAGCTCACGACCAAGACGACTCCACTCCACTCGCCGGCCACTGTTGCTTGTCTCGCTCGCCTCCATTATTTATACATACGTGTTCGTATATTTACTCGTACGTACCAATTGTTCTTATAGTGTAGCGCCCGTTAGGCCGAATGGGCTGCGCATTTCCGCGTCGGGTTAAAACGCAACATATTCCGATCACTGTGTTCGTCAACGCCGGCGGGGAATATTGGCCGCGTGCGTGCACGGCCACGTACGCGTGCAGCCAAATTTCTTTACAAAATGATTTTAGTATTTTTAGTTACCACTCCGCGCGACCTTAAACTGACGTCCGTTTTGTCTGGATTCTACCGTTTTGGTCGGTCCAAGGGGGTGTGGTCCGGCAGACAATGCGCCCAACCGACGAATGCATTTCATCCGACCGACTTATTTCTCATGCATATATCTTTAAACTAAAAACAAACTACGCATATTTACAACCAAATAAAAAATCACATAGTACCATAAATAATAAATACTTCTTTTGTTCTTAAATACAAGTCTTTTTAGACATTTTAAATAGACTACAACATATGAATGTATGTAGACGTATTTTAAAGTGCAGGTTCAGTGTAGTCACTTATTACAATCTCTAAAAAAGACTTATATTTCAGAATGAAGGGAGTATTTCACAACTAAATAAAGTCATAAAGTTTACAATCAAATTAAAATTGTCACAAATACATTGAAAGAAATTGAATCGGTACATCTACTGGTTGCCAAGGTGAGTGAACATGTGCTCAAACCAAATCATCTTGAAGTTGAATGTGAGTTTGCCAATCGCACATTTCATGATGAAATTGGGTGAACGGGTCAAACATTCACGGTTCTTGATGCTCGGGCACAACATTTTTACCCTAAAATTCAAACCCTTAGTCGTAGATGTTGTCGTCACCCTCATCCTCTATGATCATGTTGTGCATGATCACACAAGTAATCATCACCTCCCGAAACTTTTGGGTGCTTCATGTTCTACCATGGTGTCGAACGATAGCCCATCGAGACTTAAGCACGCTCCACATCCTTTCTATCACTCTCTTATGTTTGAGCAAATATCTGCCTCTTTTTTCCTACCGGATTGGATATTGTCTTCACAAGAGTTGTCCACCGAGGATAGATACCATCAACTAGGTAGTATCCCTTGTTGTAGTTGTGGCCATTGATCTCAAAGTTGACAGCAGGAGAGTGTCCTTCTACAAGCCTTGCGAACACTGGACAACGCTGAAGCACCTTGATGTCATTGTGAGAATCGGCCATGTGCTACTTCTTGAGCTTGTGTTGGTTTTTCCCTTGAAGAGGAAAGGGTGATGCAACAAAGTAGAGATAAGTATTTCCCTCAGTTTGAGAACCAAGTTATCAATCAAGTAGGAGGTACATTCAAGTCTCCAATATATGCACATGCACAAACAATCAAACACTTGCACCCAAAGCGATAAAGGGTTGCCAGTCCCTTCATGGTTACTTGCAAGGATAAGATCTGACAAAGATAGATATAAAAGATTAGTAAAACATAAAAAAAGTAAAAACAAATAAATTGCAGCAAAGTATTTTTGTGTTTTTAGGTTTATAGATCTGAAAATATATGATGGAAAATAGACCCGGGGGCCATAGGTTTCACTAGAGACTTCTCTCGTGAAAGAAAATAATACGGTGGGTGAACAAATTACTGTCAAGCAATTGATAGAAAAGCGCAAAGTTATGACCATATCGAAGGCAATGATCATGAATATAGGCATCACGTCCGTGTCAAGTAGACCGACTCCTGCCTGCATCTACTATTATTACTCCACATATCGACCGCTATCCAGCATGCATCTAGAGTATTAAGTTCATAAGAACGAAGTAACGGCTTAAGTAAGATGACATGATGTAGAGGGATAAACTCAAGAAATATGATGAAAACCCCATCTTTTTACCCTTGATGTCAACAATGCAATATGTGCCTCGCTACCCGTACTATGTCACCGGGTGAGGACACCGCAAGATTGAACCCAAAACTAAGCACCTCTCCCATTGCAAGAAGAACCAATCTAGTTGGCCAAACCAAACCGATAATTCGAAGAGAGATACAAAGATATTTGATCATGCATATAAGAATCCAGAAAAGACTCAAATAATATGCATAGATAATCTAATCATAAATCCATAATTCATCAGATCTCGACAAACACACCGCAAAAGAATATTACATCGGATAGAACTCCAAGAACATCGAGAAGAACATGGTATTGAAGATCATAGAGAGAGAAGAAGCCATCTAGCTACTACCTATGGACATGTAGGTCTGTGGTAAACTACTCACGCTTCATCGGAAGTGCAATAGAGTTGATGTAGATGCCCTCCGTGATCGAATCCCCATCCGGCAGGGTGCCAGAAAAGGCCCCAAGATGGGATCTCACCGGAACAGAGGCTTGCGGCGGCGGAAAAGTATTTTGGTGGACGCTTCTGGTCGTTTGGGAATATTTGGGAATTTATAGAGCAAAATTAGGGTTGGAGGAGTCCCGTGGGGCCCACAAGCCAGGGGTGCACCCTAAGGGCTTGTGGAGTCCTCGGGACTCCTCTGGCCCCCTCTCCAAGCTCCGTGGATGTCTTCTGGTCCAAGGAAAATCATCACGAAAGTTTTATTCCGTTTGGACTCTATTTGATATTCCTTTTCCGTAAAACTCAAAAACAAGGAAAAAACAGAAACTGGCACTGGGCTCTAGGTTAATAAATTAGTCCAAAAAATAATATAAAATAACATATTAATGCATATAAAATATCCAAAAGAGATTATATAATAGCATGGAATAATCAAACATTATAGATACCTTGGAGACGTATCAAGCATCCCCAAGCTTAATTCCTGCTCGCCGTCGAGTAGGTAAATAATAAAAACAGAATTTTTGATGTGGAATGCTACCTAACATATTTATCCATGTAATCTTATTTATTCTGACATGAATATTCAGATTCGTAACATTTAAAACAAAAGTTTAATGTTGACATAAAAATAATAATACTTCAAGCATACTAACAATGCAATCGTGTCTTCTCAAAAGAACATGGCAAAAGAAAGACAACCCTACAAAATCATATAGTCTGGCTATGCTCCATCTTCATCACACAAAGTATTTTATCATGCACAACCCCGGTTTTAGCCAAGCAGTTGTTTCACACTTTAGTATTCTCAAACTTTTTGAACTTTCACGCAATACATGAGCGTGAGCCATGGGTATAGCACTATAGGTAGAATAGAATATGGTGGTTGTGGAGAAGATAAAAATAAGGAGAAAGGCTCACATCAAATAGGCATACCAACGGGCTATGAAGATGCCCATCAATAGATATCAATGTGAGTGAGTAAGGATTGCCATGCAACGGATACACTAGAGCTATAAGTTTATGAAAGCTCAAAAATAAACGAAGTGGGTGTGCATCCAACTCGCTTGCTCATGAAGACCTAGGGCAATTTGAGGAAGCCCATCATTGGAATATACAAGCCAAATTATATAATGAAAAATTCTCACTAGTATATGAAAGTGACAAAATAGGAGACTCTCTATCATGAAGGACATGGTGCTACTTTGAAGCACAAGTGTGGAAAAAGGATAGTAACATTGTCCCTTCTCTCTTTTCTCTCATTTTTTGGTGGGCTTCTTTGGCCTCTTTTATTTTTTATAAAGTCAACTTGTGAGGGAATCATAGCTTCCACCATCCTTTCCTCACACTAGATGACCAGTTGCGCCAAATGGCGCACAGACCCGCTTAAAACTATGTTTGTGTTGAAAATATTTCCATTTTTTCAACAACCATATGTTTGAGTACATTTGGTAAGAACTTGTACCCCTATATATAAAGGAAATTAAATGCAAATATTTTTTGAAGGTAATAACACCACAAATTAGATCATCGATAGGTCAAGATAGTTGAGTCTGCAATTAGGAACTCCGAATAGCTGTAAACTTGCATTAAAAAAGAGTAAACACAAGTGACACAATAAAATGTACTTAATACATGAACTCTTGAACATTTGTACAGGAGAAGTTAATAGAAATAGTGGTCAATTACATCATATAATTTGGTTCTATACTCTTGTGTATATATCCTGAGTCCTACCCCTTTGTGATCAACTCTTTATCCTTCGAATCGAATGGCACGTCTACTGCCCCTTGTGGAAAAAGAAAGGACTCTATAATACCCATAAATGTAAACTTATAATTGCAAAAAAAGCCACAAGCACCATATATAAGGATATATTACAAAATACAATGCAGTTCATAGGCTCATTCTTCAATTGACATTCTGGACATCAAATCAAAATTATGAGGTATTGTTGTGAATTGAAAAACTTCTAAACCTGGTGCTAGCCTCGGAACATCCTTCAGTATGTACCTACCACAAATTATAGTCAGATTAATAAAATACACATCCCTTTTTAGAAGCGAAAATACCCGACCATCTAAAATAGAGAAACTTGGCGGCATGCGGCATAAAGAAGTTATTGCTCATGCTCGCTTGAGACAAGGAATATAGCTAAAGAATTTTCCAAACCTTGAGAACGAACTACAATAAATAGCCAAAAAATCTAATATTCTACATATGCTGGACACATAGATGTTACTACAAAAAGGGAAGGCATCAACAAGCATAAGTATCTCATTTTTAGCTACCAACATTAGCAAATATTCTGTTATGGCAAACTATTTAATGGTAGAAACTCTGAAAGACACAAATAGTCATTCGTTTCACATCATCATCTTGCTGGTGACCAAATAAACAATATTGCTTCATGTGTAGTTCAAGGCTGTATATCAGAAAATCTAACTTTGTTGGAAAAAAAAACTTGAAACCAATACTGTAAAAAAAGCGCGCCTAAGACTGTCAAAAATTTGAACCTCGTCCAAGCACTTCCTAAAATACCTTGTTATGTTCTCTATGAGTGCACTCATTAATCTGTCAGCTAGTGTCATAAAGAGCATCGGCGAGACACTTTTTACTATGCGGCAGCTAGTGTCATGTAAAAAGGGGTGGAATCATCAGGTGAAGATTTTGCATCCCTGAGTATAACTAATAAGGATATTACACTATCTCCTGGTTGTCCTACTAGTAAATAATCATATCAACATATGAACCACATAGTTGCTGGGAAAACAATGGTTTCTAGGTGGGGATCTAGCACCAACCCTTAGAATGTCGCAATGTTACTCATGCTGATACATCAACTCTATTCAACAGTGTACCAAAAATGTCTTGCTTCAGACAGAGATAATGAATTAACAATTCCATCCTGTGTTTTTCAAACCCAGCAGGCACAAAGGGCGAGAGCAAGCCAAGCTTTGAAAGAGTACACATAAAAATATTTAGAGACAGAGTGAAACATATGGAAATAAAAAATTGTTCCTGGCAATGTCATGATTTTCTCTAACCAGTGTAAACATATATGAATAGTCTTTTGAAAATATTAGTAAAAGGGCAGTTTTACATATATAAAACAAGTGATCACAAGCTTCTTTTGACCACAGAGACAGTAATGAGGGCTAAAGTGTAAAAAATGATTAAGGTAAGCAACAAATAGGATATAAAAGAAAAACCAAAGGCGATCTGTAAAACCTTCCTGATTGTTTCCTAGGAAAGAACACCAGCGGATGTGATTCCCTCTTCTAGTAAACCTTCCCGATTGTTTCCTACAAAAGAACACCAGTGGATGTGATTCCCTTTTCTAGTGATATGAGAATGCTGATTACTTTGCTGAATTGTCTTTTCTCCTCTACAGAAGAATCCATTAACTTCCAGAGGTGACATAATGATTCCATTGTGTCTCTCATCTATAGGCAATCGATTGCTTGAGAATATATTGTGCAGAATTCATATAACAAAAACCGAGAAGAAAGGAACCTTGAGAGTACCTTATCGATTCTAGATTTTCTCTCTGCTTTAAGATTTGATATTGTGCTAGGAATGCCTTCCCATTGCTCATGTTTCTGGACTGCTCAACACCATTCTGATGTAGACCGGGATGAATTCCGTTTACAGTCTTTGGGAAATCAATTCCAAGAACTCCACATAAAGAATGCCTTCATTTACATATTTTAGAATCTTGTGAAGTCTATCAGACTGAAAGTAATGCAAATAAGGAAACATTTCGCATCAACACTCAATCCTAAAGTAACTTAAATTAGATGACCCGTTGTCCTAGATATTTGATACAAATTACATGGAAGTGGCTAGCTTAACAAATTAATCATCTTACCACTTCATAGAAAGTATATACCGCAAAATCTAAGGTCTTTTTTCTCTGACTTGAACCATTCTTGAATACTCAAGGATTCCTTAGCAGCTGGCAGTTCTATTTGTTCACATGTAGTGCAAGAAACATAATATTTTGAAGGCCAACTGAAGGTTTCAGATTACCTAGCTTATTCAGGACGGTTTACCTTATTTTTGTAGAGCACGAAGTTGTGCTTGGTAGCTATTAAGCTTCCTTGTCGACAAATCATGTTCATCACCAGCTGGACTGTTTACATTATCACCCTGATCATTATGCTCAGTTAACTCAGAGCATATCTTCTCAATCTGTGATCGAATATCATAATACTGCTTGATCCTTTTTTGTCTTGCATTTCAGGTCGTCGAGCACAGGAACAACAATAACAAGTTGTTCCTTGAGCAACACATAGCTCTTATCTTTCTGCACAAGTGCTGAGAAATTAAAAAAAACATTGTAGTAAGGTGGTATTGCCTAGAGATCAAGTATAAGCCAGTAGCTACTTTTGACAAAAAAATAGAGCAAACAGGCATCGTCAAGTTCTATTTATTAGCTTTAAGATGTAGACATTCATTTCGAAGAATGCATAGCAAAGGTAGACAATATTGTGTTACCAAACAGAACATTGGAAATGGGGAATACGCAGGCATAAAAGTCTTAAAGCAGGTAGGATTTTACTAACGATAATTATAGATAGATCAGGTAGCGCAATGCAATGAATATTTACAATGGATAGAAGAGACAGGGGTAAGAAGATAGTTCGAATGACTATATTCACAACATATAAAAATGGTCTATGACAACAGAGCTTAATAGGGAATTGCATCAGTAGATCTTGGGCATTACTCTATGAGCACCAAAACCTGGATTTGCAAACACACAAGCAAAATAGTAGCAGCGTGTCCAAAAGGTTGCAAAGACAAGTGCATGAAGACAACTGCGGCGAGGTCTTGGCTACTCCTAGCTGGCGTGGGTTATAAGGGCCTTTGCCAAAGCAGCGAGCGTCTATATACAGAAGAACCTGATGCAAAAAACTAAGGAAATTCATAAGATAGGCTGATTTAGCTGGCACTCACATGTATACAAGTAAAAATGGGAAGTAACAGAAAGAATCATATATGTAGTCTATGAGTCATCGGTAGGAAATGGAGATCTCAGGAACATATCAGCTAACAGAAAGACAAATGTGATCGCAACACAATGCATTTTGGAATAGCATCATGGTCAAATTAGTGAAAGATCTAGGGTATCACACAGCATAAGAAAGGTTTTTAAAACATCTTGGATCAGGAGGGCATAAATATAAGTTATCTAGCAGCAACTTAAAAGTGCATAAATAGTGCTCAGCCATCAGCAAGCAGCATGTTTATAAGATGCATGCAAATTTAATTGAAAAACATGAATTATATAGAAGTAGAGACTGAGCTGAATGCATGGAAGAAAAATGTGGCTTGCCATACGCCCATGGTCATCTTAGACGATAGATGAATTACTGCCTTGTTTTCTTTGCATTGCCAGCGTTCTTAACACCAGCATTGCTCCTGAATTGTATGAACCAACACTATGAAACCCGTAGTCCCTGATAAAAACCCATAGCCCCCCTGCGGGAATTTTATAGCCTGTAAAGCAGCTTGTTCATAAGCTGGCAGTCAACGTCCTATTTGGCAGCAGGGACACACTATGTAGGAAGCTTAAGCTCAACACCAGCAAGCACAACTCCATCGTCAGCTATCTCACACTCTTACAACAGAGCAGGCAAAGGAACAAGCACCGCCAGGGTCTCCAAAATAGGGATCACAAAAGATACAGTAGGGCACATCCTGAGCAGAAGAAATAGTCTTTGAAAAGTAAGGTAACCAGCAAAGGCAAACGGAAAACAGCAACACGGACACAACGCCTAGTCAGTATGTGTACAACAAGTAACAGACAATTACAGAACAAGGTGATATAAGCAATCCACAGTAGTAAACAAACCGTGATACGAAGATCTTCACTCAAGCAGCTAGCACCCACTATTCAGCAAAGCAATTAAATACGCTAACAAAAGGACCTGCAAATCAAAGTGAGCATGGGGACAATCTGTAAGACGCGTATACAAAAGAACCAAAAGAAAAATGCAGCAAGAGCATTCTAATAACCATTTGACAGCTCAACATAAGAAAACAATCTGAAGGTTTTAACGGTATCTACTTCTTCCTAGAAGAACAAATAGAGGGCAGCATTAAAAGCAACTACATATCCTATCTGTTTTTTTGACGCACCTAGACTCTTTCTTTACTTGCCACCCGTGCCAATACCAACAAGGAGCAAACAAAAGTTTCACCAGGTAGACTGCAAGCATCTAAACCAAAGTATCACCCCATTTGATAGGCTAATAAGGCACATGCATGAGCACCATCTCGCAATGGCGCATCCGAGCTTAACTAGAGACCGCATATGCAAACCGATTAACCAAGTAGAACAGAGACAAGACGAATCATAAGAGGACTCAGATGCTCACGATGTGGTCGAGGTGGGCGTGCGTGATGAAGAGGTGGTCCTGGCGCACGGCAAAAAGCGGGCCACGGCCGATGTCGAATGCGACGTTGAGGGACGGCACTGTGGCGCAGGTCTCGTGCCCGCCCACCAAGATCCCCTCGACGGCGTACCCCTCCGCCTCCACGCCCTTGCGCTGCACCTGGGCGCACGCGCGGCGGTACTCCGAGAGCAGCCCGCTCCCTTGTGCATCTGACACTTTCAACTCCTCAGCATCATCTGAGTTCTCTTCCTTGGCATCAGTGTTCTCAGGGGCCTTCTCTTCACAAGCTTTCCCCAATTCCTCCCCCTTCCTTCTTTGCATTGTCGCTATTATCAACTTTGTCCCCACCATTTTGTTCTGTGGCACCATCAACTAGAATTTTCTTCAGCTTGAAAGCCAGAATCAGACATTTTGGGCATCTATATAACCAAATATTGATGATTCACAGGGTCGCTGAATTAGAACTCCACCTGCAGCTGAAAACAGAGGCGGGGAGAATAACCGAAAGTATCTAATCTTTCGATTCCATCTCACCCAAACAGACCCCGAGCAACTCACGCAACCTCCCAGACTAAGATTAGGCAGAAAGGAAAAGAAAAACAGAAGCTTAGAAGCAACGATTCTATACCTCGTAGTTGAGGGAGAGGCCCTACTCGGCATCCTGGATGTTGCCGTCGTCGACCCTCGTCTCCGAGGACTCGGCCGCCATCGCCCTCTCCCTCGCCTCCAGCGGCGAAGCGAACTCCGCCGAGTCCCCGGTTGGGCCCACCTCGCTCCCGCTATCCGACTCTGTTGCCGCTGCCATCGCTGCCTTAGAGCCGCCGCGCGATCCCTCCGGCAAGCGCCCTCGGGAAGAGAGGAAGAGGAGGTGAGGCAGGGAGGCCCTTCTCTGGCCGCTGCCAGGCAGGGAGGCGGAGCTGCGACGAGCGGCGGCGGAAGGGATAGGAGACGGAGGAGTGGCTGCGCCGTGCGAGGATGGAGGAGGAAGCGAGCCAGGCGGCTAGGGTTGGAGGGGAGGGGATTGGGTGTGCGTGTGGCTCGGGGGGAGACGATGGCTCGGGCGGAGGGGGGAGATACAGGCCGGCTCGCTCGCTCGCACTTTTTGCTCGTGTGGTGCGGTGCACCCTCGCTGTTTTTTTCGCGCACAGCACGGTGCGGTGCTTTTTTCCCCTCGGGTGGTATCGTGCGCTCGAGGCGTTGGTTGTGACTACCACTCTAGGAGGCTTTATATGTTAGATGGGACAATGCTCTAATAATGATGATCATCACACTTTTGTTTACTTACAACTCAAGAATTACAAGTCGATACTAGAACAAAAATATGAATCTATATGAATGCCTCCGGTGGTGTACCGGGATGTGCAATGATCTAGCGTAGCAAATAACATCAAAAAATGAACAAGCCATAAAAACATCATGCTATTTATCTTACGATCATGCAAAGCAATATGACAATGATAGTGCGTGTCATAATAAATGGAATGGTGGAAGTTGCATGGCAATACATCTCGGAATGGCTTTGGAAATGCCATAATAGGTAGGTATGGTGGCTATTTTGAGGAAGGGTATATGGTGGATTTAATGCATCGGCGAAAGTTGCGCAGTACTAGAGAAGCTAGCAATGGTGGAAGGGTGAGAGTGCGTATAATCCATGGACTCGACATTAGTCATAAAGAACTCACATACTTGTTGCAAAAATTTATTAGTCATCGAAATAAAGTATTAGATGCATGCTTCTAGAGGAGAGGTTGGTAGGAGTTAACCATCTCGTGCTCCCGACCTCCACACAAAGGATGAAAACCAAAAAAAAAATCATGCTCCGACTTCATCACATAATGGTTCACCATACGTGCATGCCTTGTGTGCTATCAAATGTCACAACATACTGGGCGATCATAAAGATGCTCTACAGGTATCTATGAAGGTGTTTGTTGAGTTGGCATAGATCAAGACTAGGATTTGTCACTCAGAGTATCGGAGAGGTATCTCTAGGCCCTCTCGGTAATACACATCATAAGAAGCCTGACAGCAAAGTGACTAAAGAGTTAGTTGCAAGATGACGTATTACGGAACGAGTAAAGAGACTTGCCGGTAACGAGATCGAACTAGGTATGAAGATACGACGATCGAATCTCGGGCAAGTAACATACCAATGGACAAAGGGAATTATGTATGTTGTCATAAGTTTTGACCAATAAAGATCTTCATTGAATATGTAGGAGCCAATATGGGTATCCAGGTTCCGCTATTGGTTATTGACCAGAGAGGTGTCTCGGTCATGTCTACATAGTTCTTGGACCTATAGGGTCCGCACACTTAACGTTTGTTGACGATATAGTGTTATATGAGTTATATGATTTGGGGACCGATTGTTGTTCGGAGTCCCAGATGAGATAACGGACATGAAGAGGAGCTCCGGAATGATACAGATGTGTAGATTGATATATAGGACGATGATATTTGGACACCGGAAGAGTTTCGAGATGTACTAGGTAGAAATCGGGTCACTAGAAGGGGTTCCGGACACCCCGGGAGGTTAATGGGCCACATGGGCCAAAGGAGGGGAACACACCAGCCCACAAGGGGCTGGCACGCCCCTCCTAATTAAGGCCGCAGCCCTTGGGGAGAGAAGGAAAGGGGTGAGCTGGCCTCCCCCTTCCTCCCCTCTTCTCCCCTTTCCTTTCCCCTCCGGCAAATATGGTAAGGGGGCGCGGCTAGGGAAAGACCCCAAGTAGGATTTAGCCCTACTTGGGGCGCCCCTTGGCCTCTTCCCTCTCCCCCCACTGATGACCCACAAGTATAGGGGATCAATCATAGTCCTTTCGATAAGAGTGCCAAACCCAATAAGGAGCAGAAGGAAATGACAAGCTGTTTTCAGCAAGGTATTCTCTGCAAGCACAGAAACTATAAGTAACGAGTACTTTGATAGCAAGATAATTTGTAACGAGAAAGTAACGGTAACGGAAAATAATATGCACCAAGTTATCCCAATCCTTTTGTGGCAAAGGACGGGCCAAAACGGTCTCTTATGATAAGCAAAGTGTTCTTGAGGGTACACAGGAATTTCATCTAGGCTCTTCATCATGTTGGTTTGATTTGTGTTCGCTATGTTGATAATTTGATATGTGGGTGGACCGGTGCTTAGGTGCTATTCTTACTTGAACAAACCTCTTTCTTATGATTAACCCCCTCGCAAGCATCCGCAACTACGAGAAAAGTATTAAGATAAAATCTAACCATAGCATTAAACTTTTGTATCCAAATCAGTCCCTTATGAAGTAGCGCATAAACTAGGGTTTAAGATTTTGTCACTCTTGCAACCCATCATCTAATAACTAGTCCACAGTACATTCCCTTAGGCCCTAATTAGGTGAAGAGCCATGTAGTCGATGTTCGCAAGACACCACTAATGGAATCACAACATACATACCATCAAAATAGCGAACACATATCAAGTTCACATGATTACTTGCAACAAGATTTCTCCCGTAGCCTCAAGAACAAAAGTAACTACTCACAAATGATAATCATGATCAATATCAGAGGGGTATTAAATAGCATAATGGATCTGAACATATAATCTTCCACCAAATAAACCATATAGTAATCAACTGTAAGATGTAATCAACACCACTAGTCACCCACAAGCACCAATCTAAGGTTCCGGTACAAAGATTGAACATAAGAGATGAACTAGGGTTTGAGAGGAGATGGTGCTGTTGAAGATGTTGATGGAGATTGCCCTCCCCAAGATGGGAGAGTTGTTGGTGATGATAATGATGATGATTTCCCCCTTCGGGAGGGAAGTTGCACCAGCGGAATCGCTCCATCGAAGGGAAAAAGTGCTCCTGCCCAAGTTCCGCCTCGAGACGCCGGTGCTTCGTCCCGAAAGTCCTCCCCTTATTTTTTTTCTAGGTCAAAATGACTTATATACCAGAAGAGGGGCACCGGAGGTGGGCTGAGGAGGGCACAACCCACCAGGACGCGCCTAGGGGCCCTGGCGTGCCCAGGTGGGTTGTGCCCACCTGGTGGGCCCACTCTGGTGGTTATTTTCTCCAATAATTCTTATATATTCCATAAAAAATCTCCGTGAAGTTTCAGCTCATTTGGAGTTGTGCAGAATAGGTGGCCTGACGTAGCTTTTTCAGGTCCAGAATTCCAGCTACCGATATTCTCCCTCTTTGTGTGAACCTTGCATATTATGAGAGAAAAGGCATTAGAATTACTCCAAAAAGCATTATTATGCATAAAAACATTATAAATAACAGTAGATAATCATGATGCAAAATGGACGTATCCACTCCCCCAAGCTTAGACATCGCTTGTCCTCAAGCGAAAACCGAAATCAAAAAACATGTCCACATGCTTAGAGAGGGAGGTGTCGATAAAACAAAATACATACATAGAAGCATTATGTATATTATTATAACAACAACAAAATTTATTATTGAACTTTTATCGCATAAGGTTTATCATAAACTTCTCATGAACAAGTAACAATTCATCGCAACATCGAAGTATAAAACATAAACTCTATTGAAAATCAACAAACTATGTTCTCAGTCAACTTTGCAACTACAATTCGTCATCTTTTCAGGAAGGGTCACGTATTAGAGCCTTTTGGCAAGTCCACATACTCAATCATCATATAGTCTTCTATAATTGCTAACACTCACCGCATACACATGAGCAAAAATTTCAACCGGACACATAGAAAGATAGGGGCTTATAGTTTCGCCTCCCAATTTACTCACCTCAAGGGTGATGTCAACAATAATATCTCATGCCTACCCATATCCAACTGGATATATGTGTCTATATCTTTCCTCATGACATGGTGCTTGCCAAAAGAGATAATAGAAAGGAATAAAGAGAAATACTTTGACTCCTGCATAAAAGTAAATACATAAAAGTAAAAGATATGACCTTCGCAGAGGGAAGCAGAGGTTGCCATGCGCTTTTTGGTTGTATGCTCAATCTCTTAGTGCAAAAGAACGTCACGTTATATTGCCCCTTATGATAGCAACCTTTATTATGCAGTATGTCGCTTTTATTCTTTGCCATCACAAGTTCGTACAACGCTCAATTTTCTCTTACACTAAATGATCTAACACATTTTCAAGCGATTTTTATTGCCTTATTGCACCATTGTCAACTTACTTGAAGGATCTTACTCAATCCATAGGTAGGTATGGTGGACTCTCAAAACAAGATTTGGTTTAAGGGTTCTGGATGCACAAGTAGTACATCTACTTAGTGCAGAATTTTAGGCTAGCAAAGATAGGGGCAAGAACCACATGTTAAAGGATTTATGACAATATAAATTCTATGTGAATATGAACAAACATAAATCATTACGTTGTCTTCCTTGTCCAACGTCAACAATTTTGGCATATAATATTTTAATGGGGCTCACAATCATAAAAGATGTCCAAGATAGTGTATTTGCATGTGAATCTTCTCTTCCCTTATTAATTCTTTCATGAATTGCATCATTGACCAATGTTATGTTTGTAAATCTCCAATATTTTTTTACTTATACTCTTCCTTATGTGATGTCATTACCTACCATAAGATTAGCATATGATCTTTTTCATTTATTTTCTTTCTTTTTATCGAACATGAAAATAAAGAAAGCAAAACTCAACTAAACATTATTATATATCTCGCACACAATTACAAGGATAGATCACTAAGTAAGCACTCGAAAAGAAAGGATCAAACTAAACTTGTATTCAACTAAAGCAAAAGATAACTAATGATTGAACTAAGATAAGTAAAGGCAAAAGATAGTGGAGGTGATACGATACCGGGGCACCTCCATCAAGCTTGGCACAAGCAAAGGGGAGTGCCGTTATCATACACTCAAGTCTCCTTTGGTGATGAAGAAGGTGGTGGTGGTGGTGAGGTAGTCGCAATCTTATCTTCAGGTTTCCATGGCAAGGGCTCACCATCATAAGAGGAGGAGTGAGTCTCGCGGGTCCTGCAACTGGCAGCCAAACTCATAACTTTAAACCTTGCCTCATATTCAAAGACTTGGTTTTGGAAATCGTAGATCTGGCTTTGGAGAAAGTTGATTTGCTCGTTGAAGGTGAAAACGATGTCTTTCATGGATTTGACATCCACCTTGAGATCACGGGTATAGTCCGCGACATTGAGGTGATTGGCGTTGAGTCCACGTTCCACCATACCCTTGCACTTGAAGACCTGCTGCTCCATAGCTTCAAGCCTGGCATCCACGGTTGCCGTCCCCTTGGGGCCCTGCACATCGCGGATGTGCAGCACCCCATCACGCATCTCGATAGCTTGAGGGTGCTGCATCACCTCCCGCAAATATGGGTTGATAACGTTCTCGAAGAACTTGTCCTTGGAGGAGCTTTAATGACTCACAAGTATAGGGGGTCAATTGTTGCTCTTTTCGATAGGTAAGAGTGTGACGCCCGGATAACTAAGCTACAACAACCCTCTGCTAATGATGCAATGCCACCTCGATTACTGTTGTTAATCTCGCGTTAGTTCAAAATGATTCGAATTCAAAATTGAATTTTTGTCAAACATCGAAAGTTTTTAAACATCAAAACTAAAATGTTTGGAATGGGGCTTATTACACATACTAAATTAGGGACTACTTTCATAAATTTATAAAACGAATATAAATGCGAAACTAAAATAAAACAATTAATAAAATAAAGAAAAAGGAAAAGTTCAAAAAACAGAAAACAAACTAAAAAAAAGAAAGAAAAGAAACTAAAAACCCCTAGGCCAACCGTGGCCCAGCTGGCCAGCACAACTGGGCAAAGGCCCAACCGGCAAGCCCACCCCCACTCCCTTATCCCCCAACTACCGCAACCCCCCCACGCACCCACTCCCCCCACATCGCCCGCTTCTCTCCCTCCTGATCTGGATCGAGATCAGGGGCAAGGACCCGACGCTGCCGCCACCCGGATCGCCACCTCACCGGACGGCATCGCCGGACTGCCTCCCCGCCTCCGACATGTCGTCTCCCTCCTCCTCCTCGACCCCCACTGCCCCGTGCCCTACAACCCCCCCATGAGGCCCCCTCCTTCTCCTCTGCCTCCACCCGCACTCGCCTCCCCCGCGCACCCCGCATCTGCCGCGCCCGTGGTCGCGCGCTGCGCGCGAACCCACTCGCCCGCGTGCGCCACTGCTGCCCGCCTCGCCCAGTCTTGTACCAGCACGCGCGCCCGCGAGAGGATGGGCCCGCAGCCGCCCGCTGCTGCCATTATGACCCGCCGCAGCTGCCACCCATGGCTGCTCCGGCCATTGCCCTGGACCGTGCTCCCCGCCCACTTGCTCGCCTCTGCCGCCTGCCGCCGTCCTCCCCCTGGTCGCGCCCTCTCCGACGCCGCCTCCCGCTGCGCCTGCGGCCCTCTGCCTTGCCTCGCTCCCGCGCCCCTGGCGCGCACCATCGTTTGCTGCGATACTGCTGCTCGCTGCTGCTTTTCCCCATCGTCATGTCTTCCCGTTCTCGGCCACCACCGCCGCTGCGCCCGCGCGCTATCCCCCCTCGTTGTACCCTTCCCGCATGTTCCCCCTAGACGCCGCCACCGGCGGTCACCTGCCGTGAGGCCGCCACCGACCGTGGCCTCATCCCCTTCTAAGCGGGTGCCTGATCGGTCCGCCCCGCTTTGCGCCGAGCGTCCGCTAAGGCCCCTGGCCAATGACACGCGGGGTCCACCCGAAAATGAAAAATAAATAAATGAAAAGATATAATAATTAAAATAATTAGTTAAATAATTAACCAAATGAATTATTTAATCTAATTAATCATGTTAATTAACCTATTATCTACCTAATTAGTCTAACTAAAACTGTTAGTTAACTAGGCAGTCAATGACGGGGGGCCACCCTCTGTTGACCAGTCAAACTTTGACTGGTCAACTGTGTCCCCTGGCCCACATGTCAACCTCTGTGTACATTCTGTGTATACAGGGCTGGGTACCCATAGCATTTTGTCTATTAATTTTGAATTAATAATAATTTCAGAAAATGAATAAAACCTTGAGAAATGATATAAAATAAACTGTAACTCAGATGAAAAAACTTTGTACATGAAAGTTTCTTAGAACGACGAGACAAATTTGGATACGTAGCCCGTTCCTCCGCCACACATACCTAGCATAGCGAACACGCAACTTTCCCCTTTCGGTTCAACTGTCCAAAAACGCAAAACACCGGGGATACTTTCCCGGATGTTTTCCCCCTTCACCTATATCACCTAGCATTGCGTTAGCTCACCCCTAGCGCTGCGTATTGCCATGTCTTGCTTTGTGATGCTTTTGATTGCTCTGTTATTTATTGTGTTCCCCCTCCGTTACTTCTTTCCGGTAGACCCCGAGACTGCGGGCGACCCCTAGTTCAACTACGGTGTTGACGACCCCTCCTTGCCAGAGCAAGCAGGCAAGCCCCCCCCTTGATCCCCAGATATCGCCTATTCCTTCTCTCTACTGCTTGCATTAGAGTAGTGTAGCATGTTAGTGCTTTTGGTTAATCCTATTCTGCTGCATAGTCTATCATTGTTCCTACAGTTCTTACCCTTACCTGCAATCCTAAATGCTTAGTATAGGATGCTAGTTGATCATCAGTGGCCCTACATTCTTGTCCGTCTGCCATGCTATACTACCGGGTCATGATCACTCGGGAGGTGATCACGGGTATATACTTACATACACATTATACATGATACATGATGTGACCAAAGTCGGTTCGGCTCGTAGAGTACCCGCAAGTGATTCCGATGTGGGGGCTGAAAGGACAGGTGGTTCCATCCAGGTGTGGTGGGCCTAAGTTCCCAACGGCCCCCGACTATTACTTTGTGGCGGAGCGACAGGGTAGGTTGAGACCACCTAGGAGAGAGGTGGGCCTGGCCCTGGTCGGCGTTTGCGGTTACTTTAAAATAACATGCTTAACGAGATCTTGGTATTTGATCTAAGTCTGGCCACTGGCCTATACGCACTAACCAACTATGCGGGAACAGTTATGGGCACTCGACGTCGTGGTATCAGCCGAAGCCTTCTTGACGTCAGCGACTGAGCGGCGCGTGCCGGATTGGACCGTAAGCCTGCACTTGTATTAAGGGGGCTAGGTCTGCTTCCGGCCGCCCTCGCAACGTGCAGGTGTGCAATGGGCGATGGGCCCAGACCCCTGCGCCATGGGATTTAGACCGGCGTGCTGACCTCTCTGTAGTGCCTAGGTGGGGCTGCGACGTGTTGATCTTCCGAGGCCGGGCATGACCCAGGAAAGTGTGCCCAGCCAGAGGGATCGAGCGTGTTGGGTAATGTGGTGCACCCCTGTAGGGAAGTGTATCTATTCGAATAGATGTGATCCTTGGTAACAGGACGATCCGGAGTTGTATCTTGACCTTATGAGAACTAGAACCGGATACTTAATAAAACACACCCTTCCAAGTGCCAGATATAACCCAGTGATCGCTCTCACACAGGGCGACGAGGGGAGGATCGCCGGGTAGGTTTATGCTATGCGATGATACTTGGTGAACTTACCATCTACTCTCTTCTACATGCTGCAAGATGGAGGCTGCCAGTAGCGTAGTCTTCGACAGGACTAGCTACCCCCCTCTTATTCTGGCATTCTGCAGTTCAGTCCACTAATGTTGCCCCTTTACACAGATACCCATGCATATGTAGTGTAGATCCTTGCTTGAGAGTACTTTGGATGAGTACTCACGGTTGCTTTGCTCCGCCTTTTCCACTTTTCCTTTCTTGCTGGTTGTCGCAATCAGATGTTGGAGCCCAACAGCTAGACGCCACCGTCGACGACGACTCGTACTACACCGGAGGTGCCTACTACTACGTGCAGGCCACTCACGACGACCAGGAGTAGTTTAGGAGGATCCCTGGCAGGAGGCCTGCGCCTCTTTCGATCTGTATCCCAGTTTGTGCTAGCCATCTTATGGCACCTTGTTTAACTTATGTCTGTACTCAGATATTGTTGCTTCCGCTGACTCGTCTATGATCGAGCACTTGTATTCGAGCCCTCAAGGCCCCTGGCTTGTATTATGATGCTTGTATGACTTATTTTATTTTAAGAGTTGTGTTGTGATATCTTCCCGTGAGTCCTTGATGTCTACTATGCAACCTTCTTCTTGTAGACGTTGTTGGGCCTCCAAGTGCAGAGGTTTGTAGGACAGTAGCAAATTTCCCTCAAGTGGATGACCTAAGGTTTAACAATCCATGGGAGGCGTAGGATGAAGATGGTCTCTCTCAAGCAACCCTGCAACCAAATAACAAAAAGTCTCTTGTATCCCCAACACACCCAATACAATGGTAAATTGTATAGGTGCACTAGTTCGGCGAAGAGATGGTGATACAAGTGCAATATGGATGGTAAATATAGGTTTATGTAATCTGAAAATATAAAAACAACAAGGTAACTAATGGTAAACGTGAGCGAAAACGGTATTGCAATGATAGGAAACAAGGCCTAGGGTTCATATTTTCACTAGTGTAAGTTCTCTCAACAATAATAACATAATTGGATCTTATAACTATCCCTCAACATGCAACAAAGAGTCACTCCAAAGCCACTAATAGCAGAGAACAAACGAAGAAATTATGGTAGGGTACGGAACCACCTTAAAGTTATTCTTTCCAATCAATCCATTGGGCTATTCCTATAAGTGTCACAAACAGCCCTAGAGTTCATACTAGAATAACACCTTAAGACACAAATCAACCAAAACATTAATGTCACCTAGATACTCCAATATCACCTCAAGTATCCGTGGGTATGATTATACGATATGCATCACACAATCTCAGATTCATCTATTCAATCCAACACAAAGTACTTCAAAGAGTGCCCCAAAATTTCTACCGGAGAATCAAGACAAAAATGTGTGCCAACCCCTATGCATAGGTTCATGGGCGAAACCCGCAAGTTAATCACCAAAACATACATCAAGTGAATCATGTGATATCCCATTGTCACCACAGATATGCACGGCAAGACATACATCAAGTGTTCTCAAGTCATTAAAGACTCAATCCGATAAGATTACTTCAAAGGGAAAACTCAATCCATTACAAGAGAGGAGAGGGGGAGAAGCAACATAAGATCCAACTATAATAGCAAAGCTCGCGATACATCAAGATCGTGCCAAATCAAGAACACGAGAGAGAGATCAAACACATAGCTACTGGTACATACCCTCAGCCCCGAGGGTGAACTACTCCCTCCTCGTCAGGGAGAGCGCCGGGATGATGAAGATGGCCACTGGTGAGGGTTCCCCCTCCGGAAGGGTGTCGGAACAGGGCCCTGATTGACTTATGGTGGCTATAGAGGCTTGCGGCAGCGGAACTCCCGATCTATTCTGTTCCCCGATCGTTTTAGGGTATATGGGTATATATAGGAGGAAGAAGTACGTCAGGGGAGCCACGAGGGGCCCACGAGGGTGGAGGGCGCGCCCTAGGGGGGTGGGCGCGGCCCCCTACCTCGTGGCTCCCTCGTTTCTTTCCTGGCGTGCACTCCAAGTCCATCGGGTAGCTTTCCTTCCAAAAATAACTTCTCTAGAAGGTTTCATTCTGTTTCGACTCCGTTTGATATTCCTTTTCTTCGAAACACTGAAACAAGGGAAGAACAGGAACTGGCACTGGGCTCTGGGTTAATAGGTTAGTCCCAAAAGTAATATAAAAGTGTTTAATAAAGCCCATATACATCCAAAACAGATAATATAATAGCATGGAACAATAAAAAATTATAGATACATTGGAGACGTATCAGCATCCCCAAGCTTAATTCCTGCTCGTCCTCGAGTAGGTAAATGATAAAAACAGAATTTTTGATGTGGAATGCTACCTAACATATTTATCAATGATATCTTCTTTATTGTGGCATGAATATTCAGATCCATAAGATTCAAGACAAAAGTTTAATATTGACATGAAAACAATAGTACTTCAAGCATACTAACAAAGCAATCATGTCTTCTCAAAATAACATGGCCAAAGCAAGCTATCTCTACAAAATCATATAGTCTGGCTATGCTCTATCTTCACCACAAAAAATATTTAGATCATGCACAACCCCGATGACAAGCCAAGCAATTGTTTCATACTTTTGATGTTCTCAAACTTTTTCAATCTTCACGCAATACATGAGCGTGAGCCATGGATATAGCACTATATGTGGAATAGAATGGTGGTTGTGGAGTAGAAAAAAGGGAGAAGATAGTCTCACATCAACTAGGCGTATCAACGGGCTATGGAGATGCCCATCAATAGATATCAATGTGAGTGAGTAGGGATTGCCATGCAACGGATGCACTAGAGCTATGAATGTATGAAAGCTCAACAAAAGAAACTAAGTGGGTGTGCATCCAACTCGCTTGCTCACGAAGACCTATGGCATTTTGAGGAAGCCCGTCATTGGAATATACAAGCCAAGTTCTATAATGTAAAATTGCCACTAGTATATGGAAGTGACAACATAGGAGACTCTCTATCATGAAGATCATGGTGCTACTTTGAAGCACAAGTGTGGTAAAAGGATAGTAGCGTTGCCCCTTCTATCCTCATTTTTTTAATTTTTTTATTTGGGCCTTTTCTCCCCCTTTTTTTGTGGCCTCTCTTTTTTTAAGTCCGGAGTCCCATCCCGACTTATGGGGGAATCATGGTCTCCATCATCCTTTCCTCACTGGGACAATGCTCTAATAATGATGATCATCACACTTTTATTTATTTACAACTCAATACTTAGAACAAAATATGACTCTATATGAATGCCTCCGGCGGTGTACCGGGATATGCAATGACTCATGAGTGACATGTATGGAAGAATTATGAATGGTGGCTTTGCCACAAATACGATGTCAACTACATGATCATGCAAAGCAATATGACAATGATGGAGCGTGTCATAATAAACAGAACGGTGGTAAGTTGCATGGAAATATATCTCAGAATGGCTATGGAGATGCCATAATAGGTAGGTATGGTGGCTGTTTTGAGGAAGGTATATGGTGGGTGTATGATACCGGCAGAAAGTGTGCGGTCTTAGAGAGGCTAGCAATGGTGGAAGGATGAGAGTGCGTATAATCCATGGACTCAACATTAGTCATAAAGAACTCATATACTTATTGCAAAAATCTATTAGTTATCAAAACAAACTACTACGCGCATGCTCCTAGGGGGATAGATTGGTAGGAAAAGACCATCGCTCGTCCCCGACCGCCACTCATAAGGAAGACAATCAAAAAATAAATCATGCTCCGACTTCATCACATAACGGTTCACCATACGTGCATGCAACAGGAATCACAAACTTTAGAACAAGTATTTCTCAAATTCACAACTACTCAACTAGCATGACTCTAATATTACCATCCTCATATCTCAAAACAATCATAAGGAATCAAACTTCTCATAGTATTCAATGCACTTTATATGAAAGTTTTTATTATATCCCTCTTGGATGCCCATCATATTAGGACTAAATTCATAACCGAAGCAAACTACCATGTTGTTTAGGACTCTCAAAATAATATAAGTGAAGCATGAGAGTTCATCTATTTCTACAAAATAAAACCACCGCCGTGCTCTAAAAGATATAAGTGAAGCACTAGAGCAACAACAAACTACTCTGAAAGATATAAGTGAAGATCAATGCATAGTCGAATAATTATGCAACTATGTGAAGACTCTCTAACATTTAGGAATTTAAAATATTGGTACTTTATTCAAACAGAAAGCAAAGCAAAATAAAATGACATGACGCTCCAAGCAAAACACATATCATGTGGTAAATAAAAATATAGCTCCAAGTAAAGTTACCGATGAACGAAGACGAAAGAGGGGATGCCTTTCGGGGCATCCCCAAGCTTAGACGCTTGGTTATCATTGAATATTACCTTGGGGTGCCTTGGGCACCCCCAAGCTTAGGCTCTTGCCACTCCTTATTCCATAGTTCATCGCATCTTTACCCAAATCTTGAAAACTTCACAACAGAAAACTCGTAAGCTCCGTTAGTATAAGAAAATAAAACACCACTTCAAGGTACTGTAATGAACTCATTCTTTATTTATATTGGTGTTAAACCTACTTTATTCCAACTTCTCTATGGTTTATAAACCTTTTTACTAGCCATAGATTCATCAAAATAAGCAAGCAACACAATGAAAACATAATCTGTCAAAAACAGAACAGTCTATAGTAATCTGTATCAAACGTATACTTCTGGAACACCAAAAATTCTAAAATAAATTGGTGAACCTGAGGAATTTGTCTAGTAATTATCTGCAAAAAGAATCAACTAAATAGCACTCTCCAGTAAAAAGTTTTAGCTAATCTCGTGAGCGCTAATCCTGAAGTACCTGAAAAGGACTAAGGAAATGTTTCTCGTTTATGGAGGTGACGAAGAGCTCGTCGTAAAAGGTTATGTCGACGCTAGCTTCGACACAGATCTGGATGACTCTAAGTCGCAAACTGGATACGTGTATATTTTGAATGGTGGGGCAGTAAGCTGGTGTGGTTGCAAGCAAAGCGTCGTGGCGGGATCTACATGTGAAGCGGAGTACATGGCAGCCTCGGAGGCAGCACATGAAGCAATTTGGGTGAAGGAGTTCATCACCGACCTCGGAGTCATACCCAATGCGTCGGGGCCAATCAAACTCTTCTGTGACAACACTGGAGCTATTGCACTTGCCAAGGAGCCCAGGTTTCACAAGAAGACCAGGCACATCAAGCGTCGCTTCAACTCCATTCGTGAAAATGTTCAAGATGGAGACATAGAAATTTGTAAAGTGCACACGGATCTGAATGTCGCAGATCCGTTGACTAAACCTCTCCCTAAGGCAAAACATGATCAGCACCAGGACTCTATGGGTGTTCGATTCATTACAATGTAACTAGATTATTGACTCTAGTGCAAGTGGGAGACTGTTGGAAATATGCCCTAGAGGCAATAATAAAAGCATTATTATTATATTTCCTTATTCATGATAATTGTCTTTATTCGTGCTATAATTGTGTTATCTGGAAATCGTAATACATGTGTGAATAACAGACAACAACATGTCCCTAGTAAGCCTCTAGTTGACTAGCTCGTTGATCGATAGATAGTCATGGTTTCCTGACTATGGACATTGGATGTCATTGATAACGAGATCACATCATTAGGAGAATGATGTGATGGACAGGACCCAATCCTAAACATAGCATAAGATCGCATAGTTCGTTTGCTAGAGTTTTCCAATGTCAAGTATCCTTTCCTTAGACCATGAGATCGTGTAACTCCCGGATACCGTAGGAGTGCTTTGGGTGTACCAAACGTCACAACGTAACTGGGTGACTATAAAGGTATACTACGGGTATCTCTGAAAGTGTTTGTTGGGTTGACATGGATCGAGACTGGGATTTGTCACTCCGCTTGACGGAGAGGTATCACCGGGCCCTCTCGTTAATGCATCATCATAATGAGCTCAATGTGATCAAAGTGTTTGATCACGGGATCATGCATTACGGTACGAGAAAAGTGACTTGCCGGTAATGAGATTGAACGAGGTATTGGGATACCGACGATCGAATCTCGGGCAAGTAAAATACCGATTGACAAAGGGAATCGTATACGGGATTAATTGAATCCTCAACATCGTGGTTCATCTGATGAGATCATCGTGGAGCATGTGGGAGCCAACATGGGTATCCAGATCCCGCTGTTGGTTATTGCCCGAGAGCCGTCTCGGTCATGTCTGCATGTCTCCCGAACCCGTAGGGTCTACACACTTAAGGTTCGGTGACGCTAGGGTTGTGAAGATATGTATATGCAGTAACACGAATGTTGTTCGGAGTCCCGGATGAGATCCCGGACGTCACGAGGAGTTTCGGAATGGTCCGGAGGTAAAGATTTATATATGGGAAGTCATCATACGGACACCGGGAAGTTTCGGGGGCATATCGGTATTGTACCGGGGCCACCGAAGGGGTTCTGGGGGTCCACCGGGAGGGGCCACCTCTCCCGGAGGGCCTCATGGGCTGTATGAGAAAGGGAACCAGCCCAAAGTGGGCTGGTGCGCCTCCCCCCAAGGTCCCATGCACCTAGGGTTGGGGGAAACCATGAGGGGGGCGCCCCCCTTGCTTGGGGGGCAAGCCTCCTCCCTTAGGTCGCCGCCCCCCTCTAGATCCCATCTAGAGGGGCCGGCCCCCCTTTCCCTTTCCCTTATAAATAGAGGGGTGAGGGGAGGGCTGCGCACCCCTTGCCCTGGCGCCTCCCTCTCCCTCCCCAACACCTCCTCCTCCTCCGTTGAGCACGGCGAAGCCCTGCCGGAGTACTGTAGTTCCACCATCACCACGCCGTCGTGCTGCTGCTGGAGCCTTCTTCCCCAACCTCTCCTTTGCCTTGCTGGATCAAGAAGAAGGAGACGTTACGCTCACCGTACGTGTGTTGAACGCGGAGGTGCCGTCCTTTCGGTGCTAGGATCTCTGGTGATTTGGATCACGTCGTGTACGACTACCTCATCCCCGTTCGTTGAACGCTTCCGCTCGCGATCTACAAAGTGGTATGTAGATGCAATCTCTCCCTCCCATGACTCGTTGCTAGATGAACTCAAAGATGGATCTTGGTGAAACCGTAGGAAAAATTTTGTTTTCTGCAACGTTCCCCAACATAAATTTGCTCATCAAAGCTTGGGGGACAAAAAATATCATCTTCATCAAACATAGCCCAAGCTTGTGGCTTTGCATATCATTAGCATCATGGATATTCATAGAATTCATACTAACAACATTGAAATCATGCTCATCATTCAAAGATTTAGTGCCAAACATTTTAATGCGTTCTTCTTCTAGCACTTTGGCACAATTTTCCTTTCCATCATACTCACGAAAGATATTAAAAAGATGAAGCATATGAGGTAAACTCAATTCCATTTTTTGTAGTTTTCTTTTATAAACTAAACTAGTGCTAAAACAAGAAACGAAAAGATTCGATTGCAAGATCTAAAGATATACCTTCAAGCACTCACCTCCCCGGCAACGGCGCCAGAAAAGAGCTTGATGTCTACTACGCAACCTTCTTCTTGTAGACGTTGTTGGGCCTCCAAGTGCAGAGGTTTGTAGGGCAGTAGCAAATTTCCCTCAAGTGGATGACCTAAGGTTTATCAATCCGTGGGAGGCGTAGGATGAAGATGGTCTCTCTCAAGCAACCCTGCAACCAAATAACAAAGAGTCTCTTGTGTCCCCAACACACCCAATACAATGGTAAATTGTATAGGTGCACTAGTTCGGCGAAGAGATGGTGATACAAGTGCAATATGGATGGTAGATATAGGTTTTTGTAATCTGAAAAATATAAAAACAACAAGGTAACTAATGGTAAACGTGAGCGAAAAGGGTATTGTAATGATAGGAAACAAGGCCTAGGGTTCATACTTTCACTAGTGCAAGTTCTCTCAACAATAATAACATAATTGGATCATATAACTATCCCTCAACATGCAACAAAGAGTCACTCCAAAGCCACTAATAGCGGAGAACAAACGAAGAGATTACGGTAGGGTATGAAACCACCTTAAAGTTATTCTTTCCAATCAATCCATTGGGCTATTCCTATAAGTGTCACAAACAGCCCTAGAGTTCGTACTAGAATAACACCTTAAGACACAAATCAACCAAAACCCTAATGTCACCTAGATACTCCAATGTCACCTCAAGTATCCGTGGGTATGATTATACGATATGGATCACACAATCTCAGATTCATCTATTCAATCCAACACAAAGTACTTCAAAGAGTGCCCCAAAGTTTCTACCAGAGGATCGAGATGAAAACGTGTGCCAACCCCTATGCATAGGTTCATGCGCGGAACCCGCAAGTTGATCACCAAAACATACATCAAGTGAATCACGTGATATCCCATTGTCACCACAGATACGCACGACAAGATATACATCAAGTGTTCTCAAGTCATTAAAGACCCAATCCGATAAAATTACTTCAAAGGGAAAACTAAATCCATTACAAGAGAACAGAGGGGGAGAAGTAACATAAGATCCAACTATAATAGCAAAGCTCGCGATACATCAATATCGTGCCAAATCAAGAACACGTGAGAGAGAGAGAGAGATCAAACACATAGCTACTGGTACATACCCTCAGCCCCGAGGGTGAACTACTCCCTCCTCGTCATGGAGCGCGCCGGGATGATGAAGATGGCCACCGGTGAGGGTTCCCCCCTCCGGCAGGGTGCCGGAACAGGGCCCCGATTGACTTTTGGTGGCTACAAAGGCTTGCGGCGGCGGAACCCCCGATCTATTCTGTTCCCCGATCGTTTTAGGGTATATGGGTATATATAGGAGGAAGAAGTACGTCAGGGGAGCCACGAGGGGCCCACAAGGGTGGAGGGTGCGCCCTAGGGGGGTGGGCGTGCCCCCTACCTCGTGACTCCCTCGTTTCTTTCCTGACGTGCGCTCCAAGTCCATCGGGTAGCTTTCCTTCCAAAAATAACTTCTCCAGAAGGTTCCATTCTGTTTCGACTCCGTTTGATATTCCTTTTCTTCGAAACACTGAGACAAGGGAAAAAACAGGAACTGGCACTGGGCTCTGGGTTAATAGGTTAGTCCGAAAAGTAATATAAAAGTGTTTAATAAAGCCCATAAACATCCAAAACAGATAATATAATAGCATGGAACAATAAAAAATTATAGATACGTTGGAGACGTATCAGTCCCTGATCTTGATCGTACATGATTGCATGTATGATTAGTGTACAATTGAATCGGGGGTGTCACAAGTTGGTATCAGATCCGACTGCCTGTAGGAAATCCCCTTCCACACTCCTTGGCCGAAGTCGAGTCTAGTCATTGCAAAACTTTACTAACATGGCTGTGTGGCTTACGGGCCCACGTCACCATTGGGTGGTAGTAGGATCTTTTATTCCTCGTCTATACTATGGGACTCTGATCTCTCTTATATTCGGGTTAAAATGGTTTTACTAACTCTAACAGTAGGATCTCGTGATCACATCCACCCGGAGAGCCCCTTACTACAGATGATCGCTTGCTGCAACAAAAGATTCCTAAGGTACTCTACAATGTTCTTTCGAGACTTTGTGCCATCGCTTTTGCAATTCTCTTTCGTTGATAAACCCCCTATGGATAAGCACGTACACTTGTCATTCATACAATCATTCCCCGTTGATCTTGTTATTACAAGATACTCTGAAATTCTCTCTATTGTTCTGAGAATACTTTGTGCCTACTGCCTTGCAGTTCTTTGCCCCCTGAATACCCATACAGATAATTTCTCACACTTATCAGGTATTCGCTCATCCCCAATTGATTCAAATATTTCACAAAGTCTTCGAAGTACCATTCGATCTTCCAAAAATCATCGACTGCCCATTGTTCTTGAAATTCTTGCTTGCTTGCATTATGATTAATCCCATAAGCCTGGCAATCTTATTGGCATCCTTTGGCATTATCATGTTGAGTCCGTTGATTCATTATGTTGCGAATGCTCGCAATCCTCAATCAGATCCTAGAATTCATCCTTCCGGCCCAGACGTCATTATAAATATGGGCTGGATCTCGACCAATCAAATTGCCATTGATTGTGTCCCTAAGCCTACACAACTTGTCCATCCTTAATCAGGGTGTTTGCTTGTGATCCCCTGAATTGGAAATCATAATTCCTTTGCATTTGAGCCTTGAATTAGTCAGTTGCTTCTATAATCCAATGCCTTCGCATGTTCCTTCCTCTGATTGTGTGTCAATGCTCACCTCAACTCCGCTACGGACCACTAAATCATTTATTGGATTTTATCCGACAACGTCCTTCATATTCAATAACTTTGTGAATCTTTTCTTGGGTACATAATGCCTTTGGTGAATTGTATCCTCTGTTTTGTTAACCATGCTCTGCTTTCGAGCTGGTGGTATTTACTCTCGAAGCTTGTGGTATATGTTTCTAAGATGCCCCGATGGGTTGAACCTGCGCCTTCTCTAATTCGTGTGAACCCAAAAGTTTTCACGAGTCATACTCTTCTGGTGCTTCGCCAGATAAAATTTCAACACTACAACTTCTTCATAAACGAGAAGTGAATGGACAGTTATGCATTAAGGAAGTGGGAGTCGACCTTGAACCTTTGTGTTCATGCCCATGGACACGATGTAGATCCTATCATGGAAGCTTCTTGTAATAATAACTATTTCCTTAATATAATATCCTTTGGTATCGGTGAATTGGCAACCGTGGTTCCAACCATGATTGTTTTTCTTCCCATTTTTTTGGGCAAGCTAAAGCACTTGTCTTCTGCAGATCAATATATTTCCGCAACCCCTATGTTGATCTTCCTTCAAGTAATACCCACCAGTATCTCGAGAATATCAAAGAACTGTGTTGCTTCCTATGAGTCTTCATCTAGTATTGCTTCTCACTGATTTCATATTTCCCCGGGTTCTGAGTTATTTCAATCGAGAACACCGATACGTGATTCTGCACTCCGATTCAATAACTCTAAGTAATTTTCATTGCTGATGAGTTTAATAATCTTTCAAGTCATTCCTAGCCTGATCAGCTACATCATTATTGTGCTAATTTTAACTGTACTACCTGGTTCTTCCCGGAGCACAAATTTTAATGGTGAGCTAATCTTACGTCGATCTTCTTGTCATATCATTTCTCCTTGAACAACAAACTTGATTTTGAGTTTGTGTCGTACCCATGGTTCCAATAACCTTTTGCTTCATCATTCCTTTGACTTGATGTCATCGCCGATAGATTACATCTTCATGTAATCTCTTGACAAACATGTCATGATCATCATCAGCATTCTGAGCTCTTGCAGAGTATCAATTGAATTCATGATGAGAAATACCATCCTTTCCCTCGATGATTTGTATTATCGTCAACCACTTTATTGCCTTTCGTTCAACACAAACTTGTCTTTTGTGTTATACCTTGAGCTCCTAGCTATCTAGCTCATGTTCTGTTTACCTTGGAGTATTACAATCTCTTTCTGTCAAGAATGTGGTGAGAGATTTCACCACCTCTTAAGAATTCTTCATATAATAATACTTCTCGCCATCTCCATTCAGTCCTTGGTCCCCGTGTTGTTTTTAACCGGAATAGCGACAATTGAGCTATGACCTGTGAATTCAAAACTTCTAGCAACCCTATTGCTTTGAAGTGAATGGGCGATAGTTTCATTCTAAGTCTTTCGATAATTGGATCGCCATTCTAACTTTGGTCGTGCAACTCAGCCCATATTTCGAGTGCACCTTTCAACCAATGTTTAATTGTGTATGTTTTCCTCGAGCATACGTCATTATATCATTTGATCTGACAAATGTTATCTCCTTGTTCATCTATTTGTGGAAATCCATTCTTATGGAAATCTTGATGAATTATCACCGAGTCCATCAGCACCTCCTCCTCCTCTCTTTGGCTTAATGATGAACTCTTGTTTTGGAACTCGCTTCCATAGTTTTATTTTCTGAGAATATTGCTATGTCAACTCGTCAATTTGTGTTGCACCTTTTCTTCTTAGGCATCCTGAGTCTGAGGTATCCTGACCCCAATTAGATCTGAAACTTGGTCAGATATGATGGTTGGAACATTTTCCAAGAGTCATAACATTGGTCCTTATATGTCCCGGTAAGGTGATGTCATGCCTAGCACACCTAGCCGGAGGACCTGTTGTTATAGTTTCCTTTTTAGAAAGGTTAACCATTCTTCCATGAGGAAATTGAAAGACTTATTCTATATGTTGTTCCTGATGAATCCTTTGTGTATCCAAGTCCAACCTTTGCTTGAAGACCATGTCAATGCTATCTCGAGGCATGTCTGTGCACTTAGATTTTCAAAAGGAACATTTGTAGCACAATGCTAAATTTTCTTTATCATTTATCCTAACACCGTTGTATGGGTAATATCATGAAATCCCTTCCCCTTACTGAGGGAGTCCTGGATTAGGGGGTGTTCGGATAGCCGGACTATACCTTTAGTCGGACTCCAGGACTATGAAGATACAAGATTGAAGACTTCGTCCCGTGTCCGGAAGGATCTTTCCTTGGCGTGGAAGGCAAGCTAGGCATGCGGATATTCGAGATCTCCTGCCATTGTAACCGACTCTGTGTAACCCTAACCCTATCCGGTGTCTATATAAATCGGAGGGTTGTAGTCCGTAGGACAACCATCATCATACACAAACATACCATAGGCTAGCTTCTAGGGTTTAGCCTCCTTGATCTCGTGGTAGATCTACTCTTGTACTACCCATATCATCAATATTAATATAGCAGGAGTAGGGTTTTACCTCCATCGAGAGGGCCCGAACCTGGGTAAAATAAAGTGTCCCTTGTCTCCTGTTACCATCCGACCTTGACGCACAGTTCGGGACCCCCTACCCGAGATCCGCCGGTTTTGACACCGACATTGGTGCTTTCATTGAGAGTTCCTCTGTGTCGTCGCTTTTGGGCCCGATGGCTCCTTTGATCATCAACAACGATGAGGTCCAGGGTGAGACTTTCCTCCCCGGACAAATCTTCGTCTTCGGCGGCTTCGCTCTGCGGGCCAATTCGCTTGGTTGTCTGGAGCACATCGGAAGCTACGCCCCTGGCCATCAAGTCAGGTTTGGAAGCTTAAACTACACGGCAGATATCCGGGGAGACTTGATCTTCGACGGGTTCGAGCCACAGCCAAGCGCGCCGCACTACCTCGAGGGGCATGATATAGCTCTGCCTCCGAATAGTGCCCTAGAGGCCGCACACGCACCGGCCCCGATCCTCGACTCGGAGCCCGCTGCGTTCTTTGAGGATGAACGGTTGGACGTCACCTCGGGGGCTGCGATCTTGAAGGCGATCGAGCCGAACGCCAGCCCCGCACTCCGCACGGCCCATGACTCCAAGGAGTCGGATTCTTCTCCGAACTCTGGGCCTCCCGTGCCCCTGCCGATCGAATCCGATTGGGCACCTATAATGGAGTTCACCGCCGCGGACATCTTTCAGCACTCACCTTTCGGTGATATCTTGAATTCTCTCAAGTCTCTCTCTTTATCAGGAGAGCCCAGGCCGGACTATGGTCTGCGAGGATGGGATTCGGACGACGAAGAAATTCAAAGCCCACCCACCACCCACTTAATAGCCACTGTCGATGATTTAACCGACATACTTGACTTCGGCTCCGAAGACTTCGACGGTATGGACGACGAAGGAGGAGACGAACAAGAACCAGCACCTGTAGGGCGTTGGACCGCCACCTCGTCATATGACATATATATGGTGGACGCTCCAAAGGATGGAGATGGCGATGGAACAACGGAGGATGACACCTCGAAAAAACAGCCAAAACGCCGGCGTCAACGGCGCCGCTCTAAATCCCGCCACAGCAGAAACGGTGATTCCGGCACGGGAGATAATACTACCCAGGATAGCGCTGAAGAACACCAAATCCAGCAGGATTCAGCGCAGGAAGATGAAGAAGCCAGCCCTCATGAGAGAGCGGCAGAGCGAGAGGTTGAGGATGATAACTACATGCCCGTCGGATCACGGGTTCCGGCAGACCCTTAAGGTTAGAACTCTGGGGTGCGCGCGGAGATCGAGCCCTCTACCTCTCCGTCTCGCAAGGATCTAAACTACTGCAAGAACAACACAAGAGACACAGTGTTTATACTAGTTCGGGCCACCATTGTGGTGTAATACCCTACTCTAGTTTGTGGTGGGTGGATTGCCTCTTGCGCTGATGATGAAGAACAGTACAAGGAAGAACAGCCTCGCGAGGGTCTGTTCTCGGCTAGGGGATGAACTGCTAGGGGGAGTTCGATCGCCTTTCTCTTTATCTCTCTCTCTCTGCTTGCTCTAGATCCTAAATCAGGTGCCTCTACCCTGGGGGTGGCTAGTCCTATTTATAGGCAAAGGCCCTGGGCCTCTTCCCAAATATTGAGCGGGAAGGGCGCCAACAATTGGCCAATTTGAAGGGGAACATCTGGTACACTTATCCTGACTAAAGTTGGTCTTCGCCTGCCAAAGGCCCTGTGGTGACGCCGTCCTGGGCTCCATGATGACCTCCTTCCCACCGTTGGACTGGTCTTGGTCTCGTTGCACCGAAATGGGTGCCTTTGCTTGATCCTCCCGCCTGCGCTTGCCCCCTTTGCACCAAAGAGGAAAGGGAGATGCTGCGCGGGCTGGCGCCCGCCTGGCACCCTTGGTCGTCATGGCTTGCGTCATCGACACCTCGTGAGGTACCCACCTTGATCTCTCCGCCTCCTCGCGAGCCAGCCTGAGGAGGCCGTGCTTGAGGAACCGCCGTGTCGTCCGCCTCGCGAGGCTTGGCCCCTCGCGAGGGTCTTGAGCCTTGTGCTGATGAAGTTGGGCCATACTGGGCCCCCATTTGAGCCACACCGCAGGCCGCAGGCAGGCAAGTCTGGGGACCCCCGTTCCCAAAACGCCGATAGTAGCCCCCGGGCCCAAGGCGCGCACGGACTTGGCCGTGCCTAGAGGCGAAAGGGCAAGGGCGAAGCGCCGCGGGCCCTAATAGCCTGCGGTCTTGGGCGCCGCGTGGCGGTTTGACAGGACGTGGCGGTCCTTGGCAACTGCGTGACTTGACTAGTCCCTGCATGCATAGATACGGGTCATTATTACCTGCGATCTTGGTGCCCGACGGTTGGCCTCTTCCGGCTATAAGTGCGAGGTCGCACAAGCTCCGCCAGTCCATCCCTTCCCGCTTCTCTTCTTCTTCCTCTCCTTTGCCGCCGCCGCTCGCATGGCTCCGATGAGGTTCTCAGACGCGGAGAAGGGGAAGGCTAGTCGGGCGGGGCCCGACTCCCCTCCGGCCAAGCGCGGCCGGGGTCGTCCCCGCAAGCATCCCGCGGTCCCCGCTGTGGCTCCCCGTGGGCACAGGGGTGACTCTCCGCGTGGTGGTGAGCGCTCGGCTGCCATGGGGAGGCAGGCTATGGTTGCACGGCCTCCCAGGCCGCGCTTTCGCTCGGCGGAGGTGCTGCCCGAGTTCGTTGTGTGGTCGGCGGACCCGACCAGCACCTGGCTCCAGCTCCCTCGCTTCTTCATCAGCGAGCTGCCGGCCAGCGCCCGGTGCGGCTTCTGGCTCCAGGCTGACGGCTGCTGCAGTAGGGCCTCTTGGGTTGCGCTCGAGGTCTCCCCTTCTGGGAACGGGGCCCTGACCCGCGGCTGGCAGACGTTTGCCCGCGCGCGCGGCCTGGGCCAGCGGTGCACCCTGCACTTCAAGTTCGACGGTGACGGCACCCTCTACGTGAGGGTGTTTGGGGAAGATGGTCGCCGCGCAGGATGCTGCCCTGAGGACGACGATGGAGGAGACAGCGCCCACTCTGCTGGCGGCGCCCGAGGCTCCCCAAGCTTCGCCAACTTCTCTTCAGGCGGCTCCTCCAGCGGTGGCCGCAGCCAGCCCCCTCGCCTCCGCGCTTGCTTGGGGGGTGGCTGTTCATCCGCCCGTCGTCGCGCTCCGGTGAAGCGCGAGAGGGAGTCCGCCTGAGCTCCGGAGGCATCCGGTGTCGCCTCAGCAGGCAGATGTGGGGCGGGCCGCGCCGGGCTCGCCCTTCCCTTTTCCTTTTGCTCTCCTCGCTCCCTGGGGAGAGGGAACGATCCTCGTTGTCCTTGAGGCCTGGCGCCTCTGTCCATTCCGCCACGAAATCCGCCAATGCGGCTCCTTTGATGACCCTAGTTGTGCTGAACTCAAGCTGAAACGCTTGCAACTCTATGTTCCACTCAGCGACCCTTCCGGCTGGGTTAGGGCTCCTGAGCACCCTCTCCAGGGGGTACGATGAGACGACCTTGATCGGGTGAGCTTGGAAGTAGCGACGCAGTTTGCGCGATGCCACCAGCAGTGCGAGGAGGAGCTTCTGAGGCATCGGGTATCGTGCCCTCGCGTCCCGTAGCACCGTGCTAACAAAGTAGACCGGTTGCTCAACAAGGTTGAGGGCATCTCGGGTCGCGGCGCCCTTAGGAGGTGAGGGCACCTCACAGGACGACGAGACCTCGGGAGGTGGACCATCTGGGCGTGCGGCCTCTCCTGTCTCTGGCGCGTTCTTCGGCGGTTGATCCCCCTCATCTGCGGTTTTGGCTTCCTCGCGCTTTCCTTGTTCCCTTTTTGCCTTGCCTCGGGCTGCCGCTGCGGTCTTGACCTGGCGCTCCTCCCTAACCGCCACCAAGGCCGCGCTGGCGGAGTAGGGGGTGGCAGCGAGGTAGAGCAGTAGGGGCTCTTGAGGACGCGGAGCCACCATGACTGGGGGACTGGTTAGGTACCTCTTGAGATCCCGAAACGCCTTATCTGCCTCTTCAGTCCATTCAAAGGGCCCCTTTTTCTTCATCAGCTGAAAGAAAGGCAGCGCTCGTTCCCCCAACTTGGAGATGAAGCGCCCTAGTGCGGTCACACGCCCAGTGAGCTTCTGCATTTCTCTGAGGGTCTTTGGCGGACTCATGTCCTCGACCGCCTTGACCTTCTCGGGGTTGGCCTCGATGCCACGGTGAGACACGAGGAATCCCAGAAGCTTGCCCGAGGGAACGCCAAACACACATTTCTCCGGGTTGAGCCGCAGGTTCACTGCGTCGAGGCTCGCGAAGGTCTCCTCCAGGTCTTGTATCAGGGTCCTGGCCTCTCGAGATTTCACCACAATGTCATCGACGTATGCTTCAACATTCTTCCCGAGCTGCGGGCCCAAGGTGATGTGCATCAGCCGCTGAAAGGTTGCCCCTGCGTTGCGTAGTCCAAATGGCATGCATGTATAACAGCATACCCCGCACGGGGTCAAGAAGGCGGTCTTCTCAACGTCTTCTGTCGCCATCTTGATCTGGTGATATCCGGAGAAGGCATCCAAAAAGCACAATAGGTCGCACTTGGCGGTGGAATCGACGATCTGGTCAATGCGAGGGAGCGGGAACGGATCTTGCGGGCATGCCTTGTTGAGGTTGGTGAAGTCGACACACATGCGTTCCTTCCCCCCTTTCTTGGGCACAACGACAGGGTTGGCCAACCAATCTGGGTACCGGACCTCGCGAATGACTCCAGCGGCTTTAACTTGCGGGTCTCTTGGATGATGAAGGCCTGCTTCTCTGCGGACTGCCGCCTGGCCTTCTGCTTCACGGGGCGCACATTTGGGAACACGTTGAGGTGGTGCTCGATGATGTCCCTGGGGATCCCTGCCAACTGATCGGGCTCCCAAGCAAACACTTTCTTGTTTGCACGCAGGAACTTGACCAGGGCCTCCTGCTGCTCAGGCCCCAGGTTGGCGCCAATGGTGAAAGTGGCGCTGGAGGACCCGTCCTCGTCGACGGGTATCTACTTGGTTTTTGCCTTGTCCTGGGTGAACAACTGCTTCTTCTTGGTAGGCACAGCCCCCTTGGGCTCAGGGGTCCCCGCGTCAGCGGGCTGTGCCGATGTCGCCGTCTTGAAGGCGAGCTTGAGTACTCGCAGGGCATCCCCGGTGTCTCCGTGCACGGTGAGGGTACCGCTGCTCCCGGGCATCTTCATGAGGTTGTACGCCGGGTGCGTGGCGGCCATGAACTGGGCCAGCGCCGGGTAGTCGAGGATGGCGTTGTAAGGGAGGCCGATGGGGGCGATGTCGCAGTCGACCATCTCCGTGCAGAAGTTGTCGTAGGTGCCGAAGGTTACCGGGAGCCGGATCTGTCCCAAGGAGTCGGACGACCTGCCCCCGACGCCTGAGAAGGATCGGCTGGGTTGCAGCCGCTCCCGGGGTATGCTGAGGAGGTTGAAGGTCTCGACCGAGAGCACGCTGAGGCCCGCGCCGCCATCGACGAGGGTTCTGGTGACGGCCACCTGGCAGATGGTGGGGGTGCACAACAGGGGGAGCGCGCCCGAGCCGGCCAAGTTAGCGGGGTGGTCCTCTGAGCTGAAGGTCAGACCAACCTCGCGCGTCGCCCGGTCCGGGGGAGCCCCCTGCCGCGCGGACACGGCGCCGATCTGGTGGGCAAATGGCTTGACGTGGCGGCTCGTTGGTGGCGCCTGCAAGCCGCCCAGGAGGGCTGCCACGACCGGGAGCGTCGACGTCGTGGTGCAGCCGCCCGGTCGCATAGACAGGCGCCGGGGTGGTGCTTGCTGCTCGCCTCCCGTCGGGCCGGTGGAGGTGTTGACGGCGTGCGACGGGGAACGGCAAGGACGTCCACCAGCGAGGGCCGCTAGAGTGGCGCGAGCTCGACGCGCGCCGTACATGGATGCGGCAGCCGGGGGAGGACGGAGCGGTGGAAGGCAGATTCCGGCGCACCCCTACCTGGCACGCCAAATGTCGGATCACGGGTTCCGGCAGACCCTTAAGGTTCGAACTCTGGGGTGCGCACAGAGATCGAGCCCTCTACCTCTCCGTCTCGCAAGGATCTAAACTACTGCAAGAACAACACAAGAGACACCGGGTTTATACTAGTTCGGGCCACCATTGTGGTGTAATACCCTACTCTAGTTTGTGGTGGGTGGATTGCCTCTTGGGCTGATGATGAAGAACAGTACAAGGAAGAACCGCCTCGCGAGGGTCTGTTCTCGGCTAGGGGATGAACTGCTAGGGGGAGTTCGATCGCCTTTCTCTTTCTCTCTCTCTCTCTCTCTCTCTCTCTCTCTCTCTCTCTCTGCTTGCTCTAGATCCTGAATCAGGTGCCTCTACCCTGGGGGTGGCTAGTCCTATTTATAGGCAAAGGCGCTGGGCCTCTTCCCAAATATTGAGCGGGAAGGGCGCCAACAATTGGCCAATTTGAAGGGGAACATCTGGTACACTTATCCTGACTAAAGTTGCTCTTCGCTTGCCAAAGGCCCTGTGGTGACGCCGTCCTGGGCTCCATGATGACCTCCTTCCCACCGTTGGACTGGTCTTGGTCTCGTTGCACCGAAATGGGTGCCTTTGCTTGATCCTCTCGCCTGCGCTTGCCCCCTTTGCACCAAAGAGGAAAGGGAGACGCTGCGCGGGCTGGCGCCCGCCTGGCACCCTTGGTCGTCATGGCTTGCGTCATCGGCACCTCGTGAGGTACCCGCCTTGATCTCTCCGCCTCCTCGCGAGCCAGCCTGAGGAGGCCGTGCTTGAGGAAGCGCCGTGTCGTCCGCCTCGCGAGGCTTGGCCCCCCGCGAGGGTCTTGAGCCTTGTGCTGATGAAGTTGGGCCACGCTGGACCCCATTTGAGCCACGCCGCAGGCCGCAGGCAGGCAAGTCTGGGGAGCCCCGTTCCCAGAACGCCGACAATGCCTCCCTCCGAAGACGAGGCAAGCCTCGACGACGACGAATTCGTCGTACCATCAAACCATGCCGAACAAGAGCGTTTTAAACGCAGGCTTCTAGCCACGGCGAATAGCCTAAAGAAAAAGCAGCAACAGCTTAGAGCTGATCAAGATTTGCTAGCTGACAGATGGACTGAAGTCCTTGCGGCCGAAGAGTATGAACTTGAGCGCCCCTCCAAAAATTATCCTAAGCGCAGGCCGCTACCCCAATCAGAGGGGGAAGCATCTACATTACCAATGCATGACATGGCAGACCGGCCACCTCGCGGCCGCGACAGAGAGGCCTGTCGAACCTCTAAACAAGCCATGCCCCGGTGCCGCTCAACTAAGGCACGGGAAAATGAGCCGGGCCTGCGAGACGTACTGGAGGATAAAGCAAGGCAAACAAGATCGGTCTATGGATCGCACAGACGCCCGACGACACGTGATGATCTTCACTCCGGACACAATAAATCCGGTCGGGCCGAACACAAGAGGCATAGCTCTTCCGAGCTGCGTCGTGACATAGCCCAGTACAGGGGCGCCGCACACCCACTATGCTTCACAGATGAAGTAATGAATCATAAAATCCCAGAGGGTTTCAAACCCGTCAACATCGAGTCGTACGATGGTACGACAGATCCGGCAGTATGGATTGAGGATTATCTTCTTCACATCCACATGGCACCTGGTGACGATCTACACGCCATCAAATATCTCCCCCTCAAGCTCAAAGGACCAGCCCAACACTGGCTTAACAGCCTACCAGCGGACTCAATCGGTTCTTGGGAGGACCTGGAAGCCGCATTCCTCGACAACTTCCAGGGGACCTATGTGCGGCCACCGGACGCCGACGACCTAAGCCACATAATTCAGCAGCCAGAAGAATCAGCCAGGCAATTCTGGACACGGTTCCTAACAAAGAAAAATCAGATAGTCGATTGTCCGGACGCAGAGGCCCTAGCAGCCTTCAAACATAACATCCGCGACGAGTGGCTTGCCCGGCACCTGGGACAGGAAAAGCCGAAATCTATGGCAGCCCTCACGACACTCATTACCCGCTTTTGCGCGGGCAAAGATAGCTGGCTAGCTCGCAGCAACAACTTAGCGAAGAACCCTGGTAATTCGGATACCAAGGATAAAAGTGGCAGGACACGTCGAAATAAGCAAAAGCTCCGCGTTAGCAGCGACAGCAATGAGGATACGACAGTAAATGCCGGATTCGGAGGCTATAAATCCGGTCAGCGGAAAAAGCCATTTAAAAAGAATACCCAGGGCCCGTCCAGTTTGGACCGAATACTCGACCGCTCGTGCCAGATTCATGGCACCTCCGAAAGGCCAGCCAATCACACCAACAGGGATTGTTGGGTGTTCAAGCAGGCAGGCAAGTTAACAGCCGAACACAAAGACAAGGGGCTGCATAGCGACGACGAGGAGGAGCCCAGGCAGCCGAACAACAATGGACAGAAGGGGTTTCCCCCACAAGTGCGAACGGTGAACATGATATACGCGACCCACATTCCCAAGAGGGAGCGGAAGCATGCGCTACGGGACGTATACGCGATGGAGCCAGTCGCCCCAAAGTTCAACCCATGGTCCTCCCGCCCGATCACTTTTGATCGAAGGGACCACCCCACTAGCATCCGTCACGGCGGTTTTCCCGCATTGGTTCTTGACCCAATCGTTGACGGATTTCATCTCACAAGAGTCCTCATGGACGGCGGCAGTAGCCTGAACCTGCTTTATCAGGATACAGTGCAGAAAATGGGCATAGATCCATCAAGGATCAAGCCCACAAGGACGACCTTTAAAGGCGTCATACCAGGTGTAGAGGCCAATTGCACAGGCTCTATAACACTTGATGTGGTCTTCGGATCTCCGGATAACTTCCGAAGCGAAGAGTTAATCTTCGATATAGTCCCGTTCCGCAGTGGCTATCACGCCCTGCTCGGACGAACCGCATTCGCTAAATTCAATGCGGTGCCGCACTACGCATATCTCAAGCTCAAGATGCCAGGCCCTCGAGGAGTAATTACGGTCAACGGAAACACTGAACGCTCACTCCATACGGAGGAGCATACGGCGGCCTTCGCAGCGGAAGTGCAAAGCAGCCTTTCAAGGCAACTCTCTAGTCCGACCGTTAAAAAGCCGGACAATGCAAAGCGTGCCCGGAGTAACCTGCAACAAGACCGCCTGGCACGTTCGGAGCAAGCATAGCAATACGGCCCCAACCCCAGCCATCGCAACATAGTGGAGCTAGTACCTCGAGTACACAATTACGCCCTCAAAATTCCATGGGCACAGGGGGAGGGGCACATTAACAGCATGCTTACAATATGGCGTCAAACGTACTAGGGGCTGGCAGATTTTTTTTACTTTCAGGACTCCACACTCTGGATAACCTGTTCGGCTTTGCTGCCGCACAGACGATGCAAGACCCAGGGAAGCAGACAAAGCTACGCCGCATTACGGAACTCTCAGGTGGTCTCTATTTCAAGCGATATATCTGTTTCTAAATTCCGCGGCCTGCCCCTGGTCAGGACATGTTAAATAGTCTAATATCCTTTTTGCTTATCGCACTACTTGTATCGTTCGGCTTTGATAAATAGCCTCTCTATAAACAATGCATAGCTTTTCGCCTATTTTTTGCGTTGTCCTCTTTTAATATATATGTTCATTAAATAAACATGATCGCAACCGTACACCATGGTACGGCAAAACACGCCAGGGGCTTCATTACCCTTCTATCTGGTGTGAGAAGTTCGTACACTTTCACAAGTGCGGCACCCCGAACTTATAGCACTATATGCATCGGCTCCGAATCATGATTTTGGTCACGTGTTGGGTTTGCCCGGCTCCTATGTTTTGGTGCCTTACGTTCCGCTATATCGGCTAAGGTAGCACTAGGAGAACCACTGCGATTGTGCCCCAGTTCAGCTGGGTTAAGCACCTCAGTGGAGAAAGCTAAAACAGACTGTCATGATAAGGCGTGAGACCGGTCGCTGTTCGAGAGGTTTTTCGAGTCCTTAAAGACTTATGCCGCTTCGAGCGAGGAGCTGGCTATGTCCAGCCAAAGGCGTGGATAGCGCCCCGAATTCGGCCTTCCGAACTAGGGGCTTCGCTGAAATTTAAAATTATAACGTTCTATGGCTAAGTGAGAGTGTTCAAGCATTATAGTCCAATTGCCTGGTTCGTTGTGCTGAGCGCCTCCCTCGAAGGACCCAACTATGGGAAAAAGAGCCCTCAGGTTTATCCCGAACACCCCAACACTAGTGGCATGGGGGCAGAAGCCGACGACTGGCCATCTCTCAATTATTGATAAACGGCCGCACAGAAAATAATATTTTAAATTCAATAAGCATTGCTTAGCGCATATGAACAAGTTTTCAGCGCACAGGATACAAACGAGCGAGTTCATTCAAATACTACATCTTTAGTACATTCATCCGCGACAAGCCGGGCTCCGGCAAGAACTTCCTTATAGTAGTTCTCGGGATTGTGAAGCTCCTTCCCCGACGACGGCCCGTCCTTCACCAGCTTCTCTCCGTCCAGCTTACCCCAGTGTACCCTTACACGAGCAAGGGCCCTCCGGGCACCTTCAATGCAGGCGGAGCGCTTGATGACCTCAAGCCGTGGACAGGCCTCCACCAGCCGCCGTACTAGCCCGAAATAGCTCCCAGGCAGGGCCTCTCCAGGCCACAGCCGAACTAGTAAGCCCTTCATTGCCTGTTCGGCCGCCTTGTGGAGCTCGACCAGCTGTTTCAGCTGATCGCTCAAAGGCACAGGGTGTCCGGCCTCAGAATACTGAGACCAGAACACACTCTCCGTCGAGCTGCCCTCTTCAGCTCGGTAGAACGCAGCGGCGTCAGATACGCTATGGGGAAGATCGGCGAACGCCCCTGGAGAACTCCGGATTCGGGTAAGTAACAGGTAGTTTACTTTTATATTCCTACTTTTGCATTAAGAATGCCTTACCCGTTGCTATCTTTTTCACCTCCTCCAACTCTTGGAGGGCCTTTTGGGCTTCGGCCTTGGCACTCTTGGCGGTCTCAAGGGCCGACGCAAGCTCGGATGCTTGCGCTTTTGACTCAAGCTCCAAACTCTCATGTTTTTTCATGAGAGCTTGCAGCTCTTGCTGCACCTCGCCGACCTGAACCCCAAGCCTTTCTCGCTCGGCGCGCTCCTCGGCCGTTTTCTTTCCGGCCTCAGCCAGTGCCTGCTTCAGGGTTGCCACCTCGGTTGTGGCCCCTAAAATAAGCAGTACAATCCTGTTATTTCTTTCTGCAATCAAGCCTCTCTATAGGCACCTTTTTTCTTTTTTAGGGTATTTCTTACCTTCTTTCTCCTCGAGCTGCCGTTCGGCAAGGCCGAGCTCTTGCTCGGTCCGCCCGAGGTCCTTTTTAAGGACATCCACCTGCGCAGTCAGTGCGGCGGTGGACAGCAGCAAAGCCTGCATACGCATATTTGACTTTTTGTTGTTAGACTCCTGCGAAAATTACTAGATCCTCTATTCGGCTTTTCTTTCCGAACACCGAACAGAGCATCAGGGGCTACTGTCTATGTGGTAAATAATTTGACATATTCTTACTTACCTCGAAGCCTGTTAGAAGGCTAGAGCAAGCTTCAGTCAGTCCGCTCTTGGCGGACTGAACCCTTTGGATCACCGTACTCATAACAGTACGGTGCTCCGCGTCGATGGCGGCGCCCTCAAGCACCTCCCGCAGATTGTCCGGCGCCTCTGGTTGGACGGAGGTCGCCGGCTCAGACGGCTTACTCCTCTCGGAAGGAGTTCTCCCACCGCGGGCCAGGACTGTCGAGTCCGGCGCGGTGTCCGGCACAAAGCCGGACTTGGAGCCCTGGGGGGTTTCATCCCCTTTACTCCTGGGGTCCGGAGGATTGCCTTGCGGCTCCTCCAGGACTATCTCCTCCTGCCCTTGAGCTTGGCGGGATGCCACTTCAGCGTCGTCCGCCCTGCAGGGGGAGACAGCGGGCGGAATAGAGTTCACGTCTGACGAATCCGGGGAGCCGCTCGACGAATCGTCGAGTTCGGCCCGGGGCGGGCTGCATAAATTACGAGCGATATTAGGGAAAGCCGCGCATTAAAAGGATATCATGAGTCACTCTGGTATATAAATACTTACAATTTCGCCGGACGCTTGGTTCTGTCCGGCCACTCCTCTCCGCCCTCTTCGGCGTCGTGGGAGTAGTCCGGCGGAGGGGTCTTCCTTTTCCTCGACCCCTCGGCCTCCCCCGTTGGGGTGGCCTCCTTCTTCCTTTCTCCCCTCGCTGGGGGGGGGGGGAGAGCTTTCTTGTTCCTCGTCCTCGTTTTCACGAGAGGAGAGCATCGCGGACTCGTCAGATGACGAGTCCGACACCACCATGTTGCGGGAACTCTTTCGAGTCCTGATGGTTTTCTTCTTCTTGGCCTTCTTCTCCGGCACCACATAAGGTGCCGGAGCCAGCAGCTTCACCAAGAGAGCTGGGGCTGGATCTTCGGGCAGGGGAGCCGGACAGTTAATTGGTCCGGATATCGCCCGCCAAGCCTGTCAAAGGCAAAGGGAGTTTGGATCCCGCATAGAGTTAATCTATGAAAAAGAGCTTAACAAACCTGTCAAAGGTACAGATAGCTTACCTCGCCAGCGTGATGCTGCGAGCTGTATCCGCGGTCCTCGGAAGCAGATGCGGGAGCCTCGGCGCCTTTGAAAAGCACCTTCCAAGCATCTTCGTATGTCGTGTCGAGGAGCCTATTGAGGGTTTGGTGCTGCGCCGGGTCGAGCTCCCACAAATTGAAGCCCCGTTGTTGGCACGGGAGGATCCGGCGAACGAGCATGACCTGGACTACATTGACAAGCCGGATTGGCTTGTTCACCAGGGACTGGAGGCAAGTTTGCAATCCGGTCACCTCTTCTTCGTTTCCCCACGACAGGCCCGTCTCTTTCCAGGACATAAGCCGCGTGGGGGGTCCGGATCTGAACTCGGGGGTTGCGACCCATTTTGAATCGCGCGGGCTCGGTGATGTAAAACCACCCGGCTTGCCACCCCTTTAGGGACTCCACAAAGGAGCCATCGAACCAGAGGACGTTGGCCATCTTGCCGGCCATAGCGCCTCCGCACTCTGCCTGGGTGCCGGACACCACCTTGGGCTTGACGTTGAAGGCCTTGAGCCAGAGGCCGAAGTGGGGGCGGACGCGGAGAAAGGCCTCACACACGACGATAAACGCCGAGATGTTGAGGACGAAGTTCGGGGCCAGATCGTGGAAATCCAGGCCGTAGTAGAACATGAGCCCCCGGACAAATGGGTGAAGTGGAAAGCCCAGTCCGCGGAGGAAGTGGGGAAGAAAAACTACCCTCTCATGGGGCCCTGGGGTAGGAAGAAGCTGCCCCTTCTAAGGAAGCCGATGCAGAATGTCCTTGGACAAGTATCCGGCTTTCCTTAGCTTTTTTACTTGGGCCTCCGTAACGGAGGAGACCATCCACTTGCCTCCTGCTCCGGACATTGTTTGTGAAGGTTGAGGTGAAAAGAGCATGCTTGGGCGCTGGAGCTCGAGTGCGCAAGAGATGGATTGGCAAAGGAGGAAGAAGGCGTAGGTAAAAAGGTGGATCCTTATCCCCTTATATGGGCGGATGCGGTTATGCGTCCCCACCTACCTAATAAAATTCACTTGCCTCCCAAGCGCCGTGGTAAATGGCGCAGTTGGGTTACCCATGTCCGTATTAATGAGAATCCCGTTAAAAGGGGCACACGATCTCTGCTTTGACAAGACGTGCCAAGGAGACCGCCTCGCTAAACACGCTGAGGTGGAACAACGAAAACAATTTATATAAAGAGCTTGGCCGCAGTATTGTGACGCACTGCGGAATACGTCAGCAGATTTGATTTGTGTTAATATTATTCTCTATATGGCAATATGTGGAAACTTATTTTGCAGAGCCGGACACTATTTTTGGTGTTTACAATCTTCTTGAAGAACTTGGAGGAGGAACCCGCCTTGCAATGCCGAAGACAATCTGCGCGCCGGACTCGTCGTCATTGAAGCCTGGTTCAGGGGCTACTGAGGGAGTCCTAGATTAGGGGGTGTTCGGATAGCCGGACTATACCTTCAGCCGGACTCCAGGACTATGAAGATACAAGATTGAAGACTTCGTCCCGTGTCCGGAAGGATCTTTCCTTGGCGTGGAAGGCAAGCTAGGCGTGCGGATATTCAAGATCTCCTACCATTGTAACCGACTCTGTGTAACTCTAACCCTATCCGGTGTCTATATAAACCGGAGGGTTGTAGTCCGTAGGACAACCATCATCATACACAATCATACCATAGGCTAGCTTCTAGGGTTTAGCCTCCTTGATCTCGTGGTAGATCTACTCTTGTACTACCCATATCATCAATATTAATCTAGCGGGAGTAGGGTTTTACCTCCATCGAGAGGGCCCGAACGTGGGTAAAATAAAGTGTCCCTTGTCTCCTGTTACCATCCGACCTTGACGCACAGTTCGGGACCCCCTACCCGAGATCCGCCGGTTTTGACACCGACACTTACCTTAACGGTTTTCTACTTTCTATCCTGTCATGGATATCATGCTCCGCTTGTCCTTGGAAAGGATATACCCTTGAAATATGTGTTTAAACACATTTTCCTTCCCATTGTTTTGTTTAACCTTCTTGAGGTTTATATGATCTAAGCAGTAATAAGTCATTGCTTTTGTAAGCACCTCGGTGTACAACTTTGTCAGTAAGAACCTGTTACTATTGTTGATGACATTCCAGTATCCACCGATGGATGAGAACTTTGCCTAATGGTCCGCCTCGTTCAACGAGCAGGAAAATGGTTCTCTTCGTCCCTCGCCCTTGGTACCAGCGTTGTTGCCAACATAACTGACATGCTATCCTCTAACATGCCTTGCTATCATGACCATGCAAAATTTCAGTCCCCTTTCTACGTTTAACCCACATGGTGGGCCCATAACCCAGAGTTCCACAGGATAGAAACCTGACTATCTTGTAGACCCTATTGCCAAAGATATTCCTTGAGCTTGACTTCGTATGTAATTCACGGGCCACCTGCCGATACGTCTCCAACGTATCTATAATTTTTGATTGTTCCATGCTATTATATTATCTGTTTTGGATGTTTATGGGCTTTATTTTACACTTTTATATTATTTTTGGGACTAACCTATTAACCCAGAGCCCAGTGCCAGTTTCTGTTTTTTCCCTTGTTCCAGTGTTTCACAGAAAAGGAGTATCAAACGGAATGAAACCTTCGGAAGAGTTATTTTTGGAACGGAAGCAATCCAGGGGACTTGGAGTGCACGTCACGGAAGCAACGAGGGAGGCACGAGGCAAGGGGCGCACCCTCCACCCTCGTGGATCCCTTGACCGACTTCTTTCGCCTATATATATATCCATATACCCTAAAAACTTTGGGGAACAGAATGGATCGGGAGTTCCGCCGCCGCAAGCCTCTGTAGCCACCAAAAACCAATCGGGGCCCTGTTCCGGCACCCTGCCGGAGGGGGGATCCATCATCGGTGGCCATCTTCATCATCCCGGCGCTCTCCATGACGAGGAGGGAGTAGTTCACCCTCGGGGCTGAGCGTATGTACCAGTAGCTATGTGTTTGATCTCTCTCTCTCTCTCTCATGTTCTTGATTCGGCACGATCTTGATGTATCGCGAGCTTTGTTATTATAGTTGGATCTTATGATGTTTCTCTCCCTCTACTCTCTTGTAATGGATTGAGTTTTCCCTTTGAAGGTATATTACCGGATTGAGTCTTTAATGATTTGAGAACACCTGATGTATGTCTTGCCGTGCGTATCTGTGGTGACAATGGGATATCACGTGATTCACTTGATGTATGTTTTGGTGATCAACTTGCGGGTTCCGCCCATGAACCTATGCATAGGGGTTGGCACACTTTTTCGTCTTGACTCTCCGGTAGAAACTTTGGGGCACTCTTTGAAGTACTTTGTGTTGGTTTGAATAGATGAATCTGAGATTGTGTGATGCATATCGTATAATCATACCCACGGATACTTGAGGTGACATTGGAGTATCTAGGTGACATTAGGGTTTTGGTTGATTTGTGTCTTAAGGTGTTATTCTAGTACGAACTCTTGAATAGATTGATCCGAAAGAATAACTTTGAGGTGGTTTCGTACCCTACCATAATCTCTTCGTTTGTTCTCCGCTATTAGTGACTTTGGAGTGACTCTTTGTTGCATGATGAGGGATAGTTATATGATCCAATTATGTTATTATTGTTGAGAGAACTTGCACTAGTGAAAGTATGAACCCTAGACCTTGTTTCCTAGCATTGCAATACCGTTTGTGCTCACTTTTATTACTAGTTACCTTGCTGTTTTTATATTTTTAGATTACAAAAACCTATATCTACCATCCATATTGCTCTTGTATCACCATCTCTTCGTCGAACTAGTGCACCTATACAATTTACCATTGTATTGGGTGTGTTGGGGACACAAGAGACTCTTTGTTATTTGGTTGCAGGGTTGCTTGAGAGAGACCATCTTCATCCTACGCCTCCCACAGACTGATAAACCTTAGGTCATCCACTTGAGGGAAACTTGCTACTGTCCTACAAACCTCTGCACTTGGAGGCCCAACAACGTCTACAAGAAGAAGGTTGTGTAGTAGACATCACCTGCCTAGTAATCTATTCTGGTATCAGACGCAATACTTATTCCCATTGCTCTGAACCCCTTTCACTTTTCGTATCAGTCAACGAACGATTGCTTGCCCGCTTGAAACTTCCCATGATACCTCCTTAATTTGCTCTTGGTATTTTTTTAAGTTTCAATTCGAGAGTTTCTTTCCGCCACCTTCCCGATGTTATTGACCAAATAGAGAACCTTGCAGAGGTCTGTTCTCCCGGAATAACCCCGCCTTATTCTACCATAAGTACGATGGAGTTCTCGAAGAAAGGATGCCGACTTCATCATGATGACCTAAAGCAGAGTATTGAAGACATCAACGAAAGAGATTAACTTCTTCGAGAAGAGCAGCCAAGATTGAGAAGACCCGCTAGATTTGTTACCAAACCTCCCCCCTTCGTTACCTCTTAAATCTCGGGACGAGATTTCTTGTAGTGGAGGAGAATTGTGACGCCCGGATAACTAAGCTACAGTAACCCTCTGCTAATGATGCCACATCACCTCGATTACTTTTGCTAATCTCGCGTTAGTTCAAAATGATTCGAATTCAAATTGAATTTTTGTCAAACATCGAAAGTTTTCAAACATCAAAACTAAAATGTTCGGAACGGGGCTTATTACACATACTAAATTAGTGACTACTTTCGTAAATTTATAAAACTAATATAAATGTGGAACCAAAATAAAACAGTAAAGAAAATAAACAAAAAGGAAAAGATAAAAACAGAAAACAAACTAACAAAAAAAGAAAAGAAAGTAAAACCCCCTCGGCCAACCGTGGCCCAGCTGGCCAGTCCAACTGGGCAAAGGCCCAACCGGCCAGCCCACCCCCACTCCCTTATCCCCCAACTACCGCAACCCTAACCCCCCATGCACCCACTCCCCCCCACACACACACATCGCCCGCTCCTCTCTCCCCCCGATCTGGATTGAGATCAGGGGCAAGGACCCGACAACACCGCCATCGGGGTCGCCACCTCGCCGGACGCCATCGCCGGACTGCCTCCCCGCCTCCGACGCGTTGTCTCCGTCCTCCTCCTCGACCCCCACTGCCCCGCGCCCTGCAACCCCCTCCCCGTGAGGCCCCCTCCTTCTCCTCTGCCGCCACCCGCACGCGCCTCCCCCGCGCACCCCGCATCTGCCGCGCCCGTGGTCGCGCGCGGCGCGCGAACCCACTCGCCTGCCTTGCCCAGTCTCGTACGAGCACGCGCGCCCACGAGGGGATGGGCCCACAGCCGCCCGCTGCTGCCGTTACCACCCGTCGCCGCTGCCGCCCATGGCCGCTCTGGCCATTGCCCCGGACCGTGCTCCCCGCCACTTGCTCGCCTCTGCCGCCTGCCGACGTGCTCGCCCTGGTCGCGTCCTCTCCGGTGCTGCCTCCCGCTGCGCCTGCGGCCCTCCGCCTTGCCTGGCTCCCGCGCCCGCTGGCACTCACCACCGCTTGTTGCGGTACTGCTACTCACTGCTGTTGTTCCCCACCATCGTGCCTCGCCGTTCTCGGCAACCGCCGCCGCCGCGCCCGCGCGCTGCCCCCCTTGCTGCTCCCTTACCGCCTGTCCCCCTGGACGCCGCGGTCGGCGGTCACCTACCCTGAGGCCGCCACCGGCCATGGCCTCGTCCCCTTCTAGGTGGGTGCCCGATCGGTCCACCCCGCTTTGCGCCCAGCGCCCGCTAAGGCCCCTGGCCAATGACACGCGGGGTCCACCCGAAAACAAAAATAAATAAATGAAAAGAATATAATAATTAAAATAATTAGTTAAATAATTAAGCAAACGAATTAATTAATCTAATTAATCTTGTTAATTAACCTGTTAACTACCTAATTAGTCTAACTAAAACTGTTAGTTAACTAGGCAGTCAATGATGGGGGGCACCCTTTATTGACCAGTCAAACGTTGACTGGTCAACTGTGTCCCCTGGCCCACATGTCAGCCTCTGTGTACATTCTGTGTACACAGGGCTGGGTACCCATAGCATTTTGTCTATTAATTTTGAATTAATAATAATTTTAGAAAATGAATACAACTTCAAAAAATTATATAAAATAAACCGTAACTCGTATGAAAATACTTTGTACATGAAACTTGCTCAGAACGACGAGACGTATCCGGATATGTAGCCCGCTTCTCCGCCACACATCCGTAGCATAGAGAACACGCAACTTTCCCCTTTCGGTTCAACTGTCCGAAAATGCGAAACACTGGGATACTTTCCCAGATGTTTTCCCCCTTCACCTATATCGCCTAGCATTCGTTAGGTCACCCCTAGCGCTGCGTATTGCCATGTCTTGCTTTGTTATTTATTGTGTTCCCCCTCTGTTACTTATTTCCGGTAGACCCTGAGACTGCCGGCGACCCCCAGTTCAACTACGGTGTTGACGACCCCTCGTTGCCAGAGCAACCAGGCAAGCCCCCCCTTGATCACCAAATATCGCCTATTCCTTCTCTCTACTGCTTGCATTAGAGTAGTGTACCATGTTACTGCTTTCGGTTAATCCTATTCTGCTGCATAGCCTGTCATTTTTCCTACAGTTGTTACCCTTACCTGCAATCCTAAATGCTTAGTATGTGATGCTAGTTGATCATCAGTGGCCCTACACTCTTGTCTGTCTGCCACGCTATACTACCGGGCCGTGATCACTCGGGAGGTGATCGTGGGTATATACTTACATACACATTATACATGATACATTATGTGACCAAAGTCGGGTCGGCTCGTAGAGTACCCGCAAGTGATTCTGATGTGGGGGCTGAAAGGACAGGTGGTTCCATCCAGGTAGTGGTGGGCCTAAGTTCCCGATGGCCCCCGACTGTTACTTTGTGGCGGAGCGACAGGGTAGGTTGAGACCACATAGGAGAGAGGTGGGCCTCGCCGGCGTCCGCGGTTACTTTAAAATAACATGCTTAACGAGATCTTGGTATTTGATCTAAGTCTGGCTACTGGCCTATACGCACTAACCAACTACGCGGGAACAGTTATGGGCACTCGACATCGTGGTATCAGCCGAAGCCTTCTTGACGTCAGCGACTGAGCGGCGCGCGCCGGATTGGACCGTCAGCCTGCACTTGTATTAAGGGGGCTAGTTCTGCTTCCGGCCGCCCTCATAACGTGCAGGTGTGCAATGGGCGATGGGCCCAGACCCCTGCGCCATAGGATTTAGACCGGCGTGCTGACCTCTCTCTTGTGTCTAGGTGGGGCTGCGACGTGTTGATCTTCTGAGGTCGGGCATGACCCAGGAAAGTGTGTCCAGCCAGAGGGATCGAGCGTGTTGGGTAATGTGGTGCACCCCTGCAGGGAAGTTTATCTATTTGAATAGTTGTGATCCTCGGTAACAGGACAACCCGGAGTTGTACCTTGACCTTATGACAACTAGAACCAGATACTTAGTAAAACACACCCTTCCAAGTGCCAGATATAACCCGGTGATCGCTCTCACACAGGGTGACGAGGGGAGGATCCCCGGATAGGTTTATGCTATGCGATGATACTTGGTGAACTTACCATCTCCTCTCTTCTACATGCTGCAAGATGGAGGCTGCCAGAAGCGTAGTCTTCGACAGAACTAGCTACCCCCCTCTTATTCTAGCATTCTGCAGTTCAGTCCACCGATAATTGCCCCTTTTACACAGATACCCAAGCATATGTAGTGTAGATCCTTGCGTGCGAGTACTTTGGATGAGTACTCATGGTTGCTTTGCTCCCCCTTTTCCACTTTTCTTTTCTTCCTGGTTGTCGCAACCAGATGCTGGAGCCTAGGAGACAGACGCCCCCGTCGACGACGACTCGTACTACACCGAAGGTGCCTACTACTACGTGCAGGCCACTGACGAAGACCAGGAGTAGTTTAAGAGGATCCCAGGTAGGAGGCCTGCGCCTCTTTCGATCTGTATCCCAGTTTGTGCTAGCCATCTTATGGCACCTTGTTTAACTTACGTCTGTAATCAGATATTGTTGCTTCCGCTAACTCGCCTATGATCGAGCACTTGTATTCGAGCCCTCGAGGCCCCTGGCTTGTATTATGATGATTGCATGACTTATTTTATTTTTAGAATTGTGTTGTGATATCTTCTCGTGAGTCCCTGATCTTGATTGTACACGTTTGCGTGTACGATTGAATCGGGGGCGTCACAAAGAGTGTCGAAAATGACTTATATACCAGAAGATGGGCACCAGAGGGGGCCCACTGGGTGAGCACAACCCACCAGGGCACGCCTGGGCTCCCTGGCGCTCCCAGGTGGTTTGGGCCCACCTAGTGAGCCCCCTCTGGTAGTTATTTTCTCCAATATTCATCATATATTTGATAAAAAATCTCCGTGAAGTTTCAGCTTGTTTGGAGTTGTGCAGAATAGGTGGCCTGGCGTAGCTTTTCCAGGTCTAGATTTCCACCTGCCGGAATTCTCCCTCTTTGTGCATAACTTGCATATTATGAGAGAAAAGGCTTGTTTGCATTATTATGGATAAAAACATCATAAATAACAGCAGGAAAACATGATGCAAAATGGACGTATCAACTCCCCCAAGCTTAGACCTCGCTTGTTCTCAAGCAAAGAACCAAAATCAAAAAACATGTCCACATGCTTAGAGAGAGAGGTGTCGATAAAAAGAAAATATGGACATAGAAGCATCATGTTCATTATTATAACAGTAACAAACTTAAACATAAGACTCTTGTCATAGAACTTTTATCATATACTTCTCATGAATAAGTAACAGTTCATCACACAATCAAAGTATAAAGCAAAAACTCTATTAAAAACCAACAAACTATGTTCTCAGTCAACTTTGCAACTACAATTCATCATCTTATCAGGAAGGGGCACGTATCGGAGCCTTTAGGCAAGTCCACATACTCAACCATCATATAGTCTTCTATGATTGCTAACACTCATCGCGTACACATGAGCAAAACATTTCAACTGGACACATAGAAAGATAGGGGCTTATAGTTTCGCCTCCCAACGTATTCACCTCAAGGGCGATGTCAACAATAGTAACTCGTGCTATCTATATTCAACTGGACATATGTGCCTAGGTCTGTCCTCACGACATGATGCTTGCCAAAGGAGAGAAATAAAAAGGAATAGAAGGAAAACTTTGACTCTTTTCATAAAAGTTAAAGATAGGCCTTTCGCAGAGGGAAGCAAAGGTTGCCATGCGTTTATTTGTTTGTATGCTCAACCCCTCAATGCAAAAGAACGTCACGTTGTATTGCCCCTTGTGATATCAACCTTTATTATGCAGTCTGTCGCTTTTATTCTTCACCATCACAAGTTCGTACAACGCTTAATTTTCTCTTACACTAAATGATCTCACACTTTTAAAAGCAATTTTAATTGCCTTTTTGCATCGATGACAACTTACTTGAGGGATCTTGATCAATCCCTAGGTAGGTATGGTGGACTCGTGAAAATAAGATTTGGGTTTAAGGGTTATTGGATGCACAAGTAGTATCTCTACTTAGTGCAGAATTTTTGGCTAGCAAAGATAGGGGCAAGCACCACATGTTAAAGGATCCATGACAATCTGACTTCTATATAAACAAATGTAAACCACTAAGTTGTCTTCCTTGTCAACGTCAACAATATTGGCATATAATATTTTGATGAGGGCTCACAATCACAAAAGATTTCTAGGATAGTATATTTATATGTGAATCTTCGCTTCCCTTATTAATTCTTTCATGAGTTGCATCATTGACTAATGCTATGTTTGTCAATGTCTAATAAAATTTTCTACTTATACTTTTCCTTATGTGGTGCCATCGCCTACCATAAGATTAGTATATGATATTTTTCATAATTTATTTCCTTTTATTTATTTCCTTTCTATTTTTCTTCCTTATTTCTTTTCTTTTAATTTGCAACATGAAAGTAAAGAAAACAAAACCTCAAACTAAACTTTATTATATATCTTGCACACGACTACAAGGATAGATCACTAAGCAAACTCTCGAAAAGAAAAGATCAAACTAAACTTTTATTCATATAAAGCAAAAGATCAAACTAAAATAAGTAAAGGCAAAAGATAATGGGATGATACGATACCGGGGCACCTCGCCCAACCTTGGCGGTAGCCAAGGAGAGTGCCCATACCCGATACTCAGTTTTCCTTTGGTGGTGAAGAAGACGATGGTGGTGGTGAAGCGATCCTATCCTTAAGGATCAAGAGATTCTCCAATCAACGGATGACGTTCCGAAGATGGATGATATGCTCTTGATGCAGAATATTTTCGCGAGTGAGATACTTATTTTTCATGCGAACCGTTTCAATTATGCGAAAGGCTTCAATATCAGTACGGGTAAGATGAGCAAGGTAAGGCTTAAGGATATTTTCTTCTTCCTCCTCGGCCGAAAGTGCTTGTTCTGCAACCGAGGGTGGATCTATGGTAGCCTCCTTGCCCTTGTCTTCCTTGACGGCATTCGTAGGCCCTTCCCTCTTCAGCTCGATCTTCATCAACCAAGCTCTTCTTCCATGTTGTTGGAGGAGGAGGAAGACATGATGCCTGGCTTGATAGATCTGACTGAAAACAGCAAGAAAAGGGCACAGAGGATTTCTCCGCTATATGGTCAAGGACGAGCACACTGATCTTCAAGGACTCTTGGGACGGGGAGGTCCTTGTCAGCAAAAGGGGATGCCTTCGCCTCGGCAGCTGAAACATCAGTGTCCGACGGCAGCCTCTTGAAACTGTCGGAGAGATTGAGATCCGGGTGGCAGTAGGCAAGGTTCTGGGACTCACTTGCAAAGCAAGCGGCCCCTTCATCTTCATATGTCTTCAGCCCTTCGATCAATCCCTCGAAGAAGAGTGTTAGCTTGACACTTGTAATCCCATGCCTATTGACGGAGAAGGCCCAGCTCTTCATATCCATCATTGCGATCTGGGCAGTGAGGTGCTCGGCAATGTCAACCAAGCTCTTGATCCAGCGGTCGCGCTGCTCAACTTGATTCACCAATTTGTCCTATGTGTCTTCCCGAAGAGCTCTTCAACTATCCAAGTCCTTCGTTAGCAACTTCTCACGGACATTGGCAAATTCAATATAATATCTTTTATTGTTAGGTTGCAGGTTATCAAGATCAGCTGGAGGTTCCATCTCAACCTCATTGTCTGGTTCTTTATTATTTGTTTGAGTGTTTTCATGAACCTCATCACTATCTTTTTCATTATCAGAAGGTGAGTGTTCACTACCAGGTTGAGTTTCAGCATCAGAGCTAGAGACTTCATTATCATAAGGTTTTTCTACTTCAGGTTCGCTAGAGGCATGCAAAGTCCTATCATTTTTCTTCTTCTTCTTCTTCTTCTTCTTCTTCTTCTTCTTCTTCTTCTTCTTCTTCTTCTTCTTCTTCTTCTTCTTCTTCTTCTTCTTCTTCTTCTTCTTCTTCTTCTTCTTCTTCTTCTTCTTCTTCTTCTTCTTCTTCTTCTTCTTCTTCTTCTTCTTCTTCTTCTTCTTCTTCTTCTTCTTCTTCTTCTTCTTCTTCTTCTTCTTCTTCTTCTTCTTCTTCTTCTTCTTCTTCTTCTTCTTCTTCTTCTTCTTCTTCTTCTTCTTCTTCTTCTTCTTCTTCTTCTTCTTCTTCTTCTTCTTCTTCTTCTTCTTCTTCTTCTTCTTCTTCTTCTTCTTCTTCTTCTTCTTCTTCTTCTTCTTCTTCTTCTTCTTCTTCTTCTTCTTCTTCTTCTTCTTCTTCTTCTTCTTCTTCTTCTTCTTCTTCTTCTTCTTCTTCTTCTTCTTCTTCTTCTTCTTCTTCTTCTTCTTCTTCTTCTTCTTCTTCTTCTTCTTCTTCTTCTTCTTCTTCTTCTTCTTCTTCTTCTTCTTCTTCTTCTTCTTCTTCTTCTTCTTTTTAGAAGGACTAGGTGTAGTGGTGTTATTCCTTTGTGAATCCTGTTCAATTATTTTTGGGTGTCCCTCAGGATAAAGTGGTTCCTGAGTCATTTTACCTCCCCTAGTTGCAACTCTAACAGCAAAGTCATGTATGTTATTGTTCATTTCATCTAGCAATTCCCTTTGAGATTTAGCAACTTGTTCTAACTGGGTTTGAACCATAGAAGCATGTTTTCCAACACCTCTAACAACATTTGAGATTCTAAATAACAAGTCACTCAAGCGAGCAATCATATTAGAATTGTATTTCAATTGTTTCATAACATTTGCATTGAAGTGATCTTGTTTTCTAATGTAGTTTTGAAACTCATAGAGGCATTGGCTAGGGTGCATATTGTGAGGATTATCATTATCATTGAACTTCATTAGAGGATTTACCTCTACCACCTTAGGCAGTGGTGGTGTATCAAGCCCATGTATTTCTTCAATAGGAGGTGAATCTTTAACATCCTCGGCTTTAATAGCTTTTTCCTTCATAGATTTCTTTGCCTCTTGCATATCTTCAGGACTTAAAATATAATATACCCCTCTTCTTCGGAGTGGATTTAGGCGGTGGTTCAGGAAGAGTTCAATAATCATAATTTTTCAATATGTTATTGAATAATTCTTCAGCTTGCCCAATAATTCTTTCGAAACACAACCAGCACAATTATCTAGGAAGTCCCTAGAAGCATCAGTTGGTCCATTATAGAAGATATCAAGTATTTCATTTTTCTTAGGAGGATGATCAGGCAAAGCATTAAGTAACTGGCAAAGCCGCCCCCAAGCTTGTGGGAGACTCTCTTCTTTACTTTGCACAAAGTTCAATATTTCCTGTAATGCATCTTGTTTCTTATGAGCAGGGAAATATTTTTCAGAGAAGTAATTAATCATATCCTGGGGACTACGCACACAACCAGGAGCAAGAGTATTGTACCAAGCTTTAGCATCACCCTTTAATGAGAATGGAAATAATTTGAGAATAAAGTAACAACGAGTCTTCTCATCATGAGTAAAAAGGGTAGCTATGTCATTCAAGTTAGTAAGATGTGCCACAACAGTTTCAGTTTCATAACCATGGAAAGGATCAGATTCAACCAAAGTAATTAACTCTGGGTCGACAGAGAGTTCATAATCCTTATCATCAATAAAGATAGGAGAAGTACCAAACTTAGGATCATATTGCATTCTAGCATTCAAGGATTTTTATTTATACTTGCATAATAATTTCTCTAGATCATCTATATCCTTACAAGCAAGAATGTCTCTAGTTGTCTCTTCATTCATAACATAGCCTTCTGATACCTTAGGCAATTCATATCTAGGAGGGCTAGTTCTAGTAGGTATTTCAAGATTTTCAGTTTCAATCTCATCATCAGATTCAACAACATCATGTTGTCTTACTCTAGCAATTTGTTCATCAAGAAAATCACCAAGTGGCACATCATTATCATCAAGGTACTAGCATCATCATAAGTATCATTCATAGCAGAAGTAGCATCATCAACAACATGCGACATATCAGGATTAATAGCATGTGGTGGTGTTGCAAGTTTACTTATAATAAAGGGTGAATCTAAAGCAGAATTGGATGGTAGTTCCTTACCTCCCCTCGTATTAGAGGGATAAATCTTAGTCTTAGCATCCTTCAGATTCTTCATGGTGATAAATTGATAATAATCCCAAGTGACTCAACAAATATAGTTATGCTCCCTGGCAATGGCGCCATAAAAAGGTCTTGATAACCCACAAGTATAGGGGATCGCAACAGTTTTCGAGGGTAGAGTATTCAACCCAAATTTATAGATTTGACACAAGGGGAGCCAAAGAATATTTGAAGGTATGAGCAGCTGAGTTGTCAATTCAACCACACCTAGATATTAATTATCTGCAGCAACGTGATCAGTAGCAAAGTAATATGATAGTTTTGATAGTAGTGATAGCAGCAATGGTAACGGTAATAGTGATAGCAATAGTTTTGTAGCAAGTGCAACAGTAACGATAACAGTAGTAACTTAGCAAGAACAATATAAGATAAATTCGTAGGCATTGGATCGGTAATTTTTTGGATGATATTCATCATGTGACAGTCATAACCTAGGGCGATACGGCAGTAGCTCGAGTTCATAAATATAATGTAGGCATGTATTCCGTAAATAGTCATGTGTGCTTATGGAAAGAACTTGCATGACATCTTTTGTCCTACCCTCCTATGGCAGCGGGGTCCAATTGCAAACTAAGGGATATTCAGGCCACCTTTTAATAGAGAACCGGAACAAAGCAATAACACACGGTAAATACATGAACTCCTCAAACTACGGTCATCGCCAGGAGTGGTCCCGACTATTGTCACTCCGGGGTGTCCGGATCATAACATGTAGTAGGTGACTATAACTTGCAAGATCGGATCTAGAACATGGATATAATGCTGATAACATAAACGGTTCAGATATGAAATTATGTCACCCGGGCACAAAGTGACAAGCATTAAGCATGGCAAAGTCATAGCAACATCAATCTCAGAACATAGTGGATACTAGGGATCAAGCCCTAAAAAAACTAACTAGATTACATGATGAATCTCATCCAACTCCTCACCGACCAGCGAGCCTACGAAGGAATTACTCACTCCCGGTGGGGAGCATCATGGAATTGGCGATGGAGAAGGGTTGGTGATGACGAAGAATGAAGACCCCCCCTCTCTGGAGCCCCAAACGGACACCATATCTGGCCTCCTGATGAAGAACAGGAGGTGACAGTGGCTCCGTCTCGTGGATCACGATAATTCTTTCTCCCTGATTCTTATTCTGGAAGTATGGGATTTTATAGCGTTGGTTTCAGGGTCTTCTAGGCCATCAGGTGGGGACAACCCACCTGGGCGAGCCAGGAGGGGGGCATGCCCTGGTGGTTTGTGCCCACCCAGGTGCCCCCCTCCGGTAGGTCTTGGCTTCAGAAATTATCTTTATTGATATAAAAAAATCCTCGCAAACTTTCGTTCCATTCTGAGAACATTTATTTCTGCACAAAAACAACATCATGGTAGTTCTGCTGAAAACGGCGTCAGTCCGGGGTTAGTTTCATTCAAATCATGCACATTAGAGTCCAAAACAAGAGGAAAGGCGTTAGGAAGAGTAGATATGTTGGAGACGTATCAGGTATCGCCGGTAGTATCGAGGTCCTGGCTCTTAGAGGAAAGCTATGATCGCACCTCCTTCAGGAGGATCTCTACACTCTGTGCTTCCTCTTTGAGAGCCGCGGTTTCCTTAGTGCTCCCGGCAAGATACTCTGTTAGTTTGGCCACCTGTTGATCAAGGTCAGTCTTGGCGGTGGATGCAGCGGCAAGATCGTCGACAACCTTCTTCAGTTGGGCAGCAGAATCAAGGGAAAGCACGACTCTGTGCTTATCCTCCAGATCATTGGTGCGCTGCAGGACGAGGGCCTCAAGTTCTTCATCTTTGCCGCGAAGGGTGGCTTCAAGATTCCCTTCCCGGGCAGAGACATCTTTATCTTTGGCGTTCAGAAGCGCTTCGCGCTCCGCCAAACGGACCTCCCTGGCAACGACATCCTCTTTGGCCATGGTTATTACTTCCTGTTGCCGCAAAAGGGATTGGAACTGTTTATTGTGCCACTCGCGCAATTCATTGCACTTGTCCTTCAACTTTTGATTCTCAAGGCCAACAGTATCACGCTGCTCCTTGATCAGCTTCCACTTTAGGTTGTATCTGCTTTGTATATCTTTGATGCCCGTCGCCACGGATTTGAAGAAGGACAAGTCCATGGTTGCATCAATAGAATCGTCAGCTTCTTCGGCCCTCTTGGACAGCGGCACCAAGATGCGCCAGATTTCTTCATGAAAGTCTGCGCCTACCGCAACAGACGAGCTGGAGGTGCGAGCCCGGGTTGGGCAAGGACCAGTGCCAATTTGCTTGAGGATGGTTGTGGAGCTGCAGTTGGTGTGCCAAACAGGGGAAGAGTGAAGGAAATATGCCCTAGAGGCAATAATAAAGTTGTTATTTATATTTCCTTATATCATGATAAATGTTTATTATTCATGTTAGAATTGTATCAGTCGGAAACTTGATACATGTGTGAATACATAGACAAAACAAAGTGTCCCTAGTATGCCTCTACTTCACTAGCTCGTTAATCAGTGATGGTTAAGATTCCTGACCATAGACATGTGTTATCATTTGATGAACGGTATCACATCATTTAGAGAATGATGTGATGGACAAGACCCATCCGTTAGCTTAGCATAATGATCGTTTAGTTTTATTGCTATTGCTTTCTTCATGACTTATACATGTTCCTCTGACTATGAGATTATGCAACTCCCGAATACCGGAGGAACACCTTGTGTGCTATCAAACGTCACAACGTAACTGGGTGATTATAAAGATGTTCTACAGGTGTCTCCGATGGTGTTCGTTGAGTTGGCATAGATCAAGATTAGGATTTGTCACTCCGTGTATCGGAGAGGTATCTCTGGGGCCTCTCAACAATGCTCATTGAGGAAGTCCTGGATTAGGGGGTGTCCGGATAGCCGGACTATAACCGTTGGCCGGACTCCTGGACTATGAAGATACAAGATTGAAGACTTCGTCACGTGTCCGGATGGGACTTTCCTTGGCGTGGAAGGCAAGCTTGCGATACGGATATGTAGATCTCCTTCCGTTGTAACCGACTCTGTGTAACCCTAGCCCTCTCCGGTGTCTATATAAACCGGAGGGTTTTAGTCCGTAGGACGAACAACAATCATACCATAGGCTAGCTTCTAGGGTTTAGCCTCTCTGATCTCGTGGTAGATCTACTCTTGTACTACCCATATCATCAATATTAATCAAGCAGGAGTAGGGTTTTACCTCCATCGAGAGGGCCCGAACCTGGGTAAAAACATCGTGTCCCTTGTCTCCTGTTACCATCCGCCTAGACGCACAGTTCGGGACCCCCTACCCGAGATCCGCCGGTTTTGACACCGTCATTGGTGCTTTCATCGAGAGTTCCTCTGTGTCATCACTTTTAGGCCCGATGGCTCCTCCAATCATCAACAGCGATGCGGTCTAGGGTGAGACTTTTCTCCCCGGACAGATCTTCGTATTCGGCGGCTTTGCACTGCGGGCCAATTCGCTTGGCCATCTGGAGCAGATTGAAAGCTACGCCCCTGGCCATCAGGTCAGATTTGGAAGCTTGAACTACACGGATGACATCCGCGGAGACTTGATCTTCGACGGATTCGAGCCGCAGCCGGGCGCGCCGCACTGTCGCGATGGGCATGATCTAGCTCTGCCGCCGAACAATGCCCTGGGGGCCGCACCCGTGTCCGCTCCGACCCTCAGCTCAGAGCCGACTGCACCAATCGAGGACGGGTGGTTAGACACCGCCTCGGGGGCTGCAATCTCTACGGCGATCGAGCCGAACACCAGCCTTATCCCCTGCGAAGCCCGTGACTCCAAGGTGCCAGACTCCTCTCCGGACTCCGAGCCCCCCCCCCCCCCCCCCGCGCCCCTGCCAATCAAACCTGATTGGGCGCCGATCATGGAATTCACCGCCGCGGACATCTTTCAGCACTCGTCCTTCGGCGATATTCTGAATTCATTAAGGTCTCTCTCTTTGTCAGGAGAGTCCTGGCCGGATTATGGCCAACAGGATTGGGATGGGGTCCACCCACCCACCACCACCCACTTCGTAGCCACTGTCGATGATTTAACCGACATGCTAGACTTCGACTTTGGAGACATCGACGGTATGGACGACGATGTCGGAGACGAACAAGAACCAGCGCCTATAGGGTACTGGAAAGCCACCTCGTCATATGACATATACATGGTGGATACACCCAAAGAAGCCAATGGCGACGGAACAACGGGGGATGACCCCTCCAAGAAGCAACCAAAGCACGGGCGTCAGCGGCGCCGCTCTAAGTCCCGCCAAAGCAAAAACGGTGAAACCGGCACCGGAGACAATAACACCCCGGACAGTGCCGAAGACAACTCCCTCCAACAAGATTCAGCACAAGAGGACGGAGAAGCCAGCCCTCCTGAGAGGGCGGCAGACAGAGAGGAAGAGGATGACAATTACATGCCTCCCTCTGAAGACGAGGCAAGCCTCGGCAATGACGAATTTGTCGTGCCCAAGGATCCCGCCAAACAAGAGCGCTTTAAGCGTAGGCTTATGGCCACGGCGAGCAGCCTCAAGAAAAAACAACAACAACTTAGAGCTGATCAAGACTTGCTAGCCGACAGATGGACTGAAGTCCTGGCGGCCGAAGAGTATGAACTCGAACACCCCTCCAAGAGCTACCCAAACCGCAGGCTGCTACCCCGATTAGAGGAGGAAGCACCTAAACCTACATCACCAGCGCATGACGCGGCCGATCGACCACCTCGTGGCCATGACAGAGAGGCCTCACGGCCCTCCGCTCAAGCCGCACCCCGGCGTCGCTCAAAAAATACCAAGGCACGGGGAAACGCGCTAGACCTGCGCGATATGCTGGAGGAAAAGGCAAGGCAAACAAGATCGATCTACGGATCGCGTGGGCGCCCCATGACTCGAGACAATAACCGTCACGCCGAATACAGTAAGTCCGGCCGGGCCGAACACAGCAGACAAATCTCGTTCGAGCTACATCGCGGTATAGCCCAATACAGAGGCGCTGCACACCCACTATGCTTCACAGATGAAGTAATGGAGCATCAAATCCCAGAGGGTTTCAAACCCGTAAACATCGAATCATACGATGGCACAACAGATCCTGCGGTATGGATCGAGGATTATCTCCTTCATATCCACATGGCCCGCGGAGATGATCTACACGCCATCAAATACCTCCCACTAAAGCTTAAAGGACCAGCTCGACATTGGCTCAACAGCTTGCCAGCAGAATCAATTGGCTGTTGGGAGGACCTGGAAGCCGCATTCCTCGACAATTTCCAGGGCACCAATGTTTGACCACCAGACGCCGATGACCTAAGCCACATAATTCAGCAGCTAGAGGAATCGGCCAGACAATTCTGGACACGGTTCCTGACCAAGAAAAATCAGATCGTCGACTGTCCGGATGCAGAGGCCCTAGCAGCCTTCAAACATAACATCCGTGATGAGTGGATTGCCCGGCACCTAGGACAGGAAAAGCCGAAATCCATGGCCGCCCTCACGACACTCATGACCCACTTTTGCGCGGGAGAAGACAGTTGGCTAGCTCGTAGTAATAACATGACCAAGAGCCCTGGTAATTCGGATACCAAGGACAACAATGGCAGGTCGCGTCGCAACAAGCACAAGCGCCGCATTAACGGCAACAGTGCTGAGGATAGGGCAGTTAATGCCGATTCAGAGGCTCTAAACCCGGTTAGCAAAAAAAGCCATTCAAGAGAAATACTCCGGGCCCGTCCAGTTTGGACCGAATACTCGATCGCTCGTGCCAGATACATGGCACCCCCGAAAAGCCAGCCAATCACACCAACAGGGATTGTTGGGTGTTCAAGCAGGCAGGCAAGTTACATGCCGAAAACAGAGACAAGGGGCTGCATAGCGATGACGAGGAGGAGCCCCGGCCGCCGAACAATAGTGGACAGAAGGGTTTCCCCCCACAAGTGTGGATGGTGAACATGATATACGCAACCCACATTCCCAAGCGGGAGCGGAAGCGTGCACTCAGGGACGTATATGCGTTAGAGCCAGTCGCCCCAAAGTTCAACCCATGGTCCTCCTGCCCGATCACTTTTGATCGAAGGGACCACCCCACTAGCATCCGTCATGGCGGATTCGCCGCATTGGTTCTTGACCCAATCATTGACGGATTTCACCTCACTAGAGTCCTTATGGACGGCGGCAGCAGCCTGGACCTGCTTTATCAGGACATAGTGCGGAAAATGGGCATAGATCCCTCAAGGATTAAACCCACAAAATGACCTTTAAAGGCGTCATACCAGGTGTAGAGGCCAACTGTACAGGCTCGGTTACACTTGAAGTGGTCTTCGGATCCCCGGATAATTTCCAAAGCGAGGAATTAATCTTCGACATAGTCCCGTTCCGCAGCGGCTATCACGCACTGCTCGGACGAACCGCATTCGCAAAGTTCAATGCGGTGCCACACTACGCATACCTCAAGCTCAAGATGCCAGGCCCTCGAGGAGTCATTACAGTCAATGGAAACACCGAACGCTCACTCCGAACGGAGGAGCATACGGCGGCACTGGCAGCGGAAGTACATAGCAGCCTCTCAAGGCAATTCTCCAGCCCGGCTTTTAAATGTCTGGATACCGTCAAGCGCGCCCAGAGTAACCTACAACAAGACCGCCTGGCACGTTCCGAGCAAGCGTAGCAATACGGCCCCAACCCCAGCCCTCGCGAAACCGCGAAATCAGTACTACGCGTACATAACTACGCTCTCAAAATTCCATGGGCATAGGGGGAGGGGCACGGCCTCGGCATGCCCTAAATATGGCTCAACCGCACCAGGGGCTCCCGATTTCATTATTTTTTCTTACTTTCAGGACTCCATCATTCGGAAGGCATGTCCGGCAATAAAATCGCCGAACACACGATGCAACAACCAAGGAGGCAGGAAGCTACGCCGAATTCCCAGGTGGTCTCTATAACGAGCAAAATACTTGTCTTACATATCATCTCGCAGCTCGCCCCTGGAGGGGGACATGTCAAATAGTCCCATCTCTTGCTTTCCGCATTATTTGTATCGTTCTGCTTTTACAACAGCATTTTAAAATAAACAATGCTTAGCTTCAACTTATTACTGCATTCTGTATTCATTTCTTTTTAAATATATATGTTCAGTTATGACATTTAGCACCCGTACACTTTGGTGCGGCCAATACGCCAGGGGCTCAAGCACCCCATAACACGGCGTGAGAAGTTCGAACACTTTCACAAGTGCGGCCCTCCGATCTTATAGCATTATATGCATGAGCTCCGAATCATGTCTTTGGCCAATAGTTGGGTTTGCCCGGCTCCCATGTTTTGGTACCTTCCGTTCCACTATATCGGCTAAGGTAGCGCTGGGAGAAGTACTGCGATTGTGCCCCAGTTGAGCTGGGCCTAAGCACCTCAGTAGAGAAAGCTAAAACTGACTGTCATGATAGGGCGAGAGCTGGTCGCTGTTCGGGAAGGTTTCGAGTCCTTAAAGACTTATTCCGCTTAGAGCGAGGAGCCGGCTTTGTCCGTCCTAGGCGTGTATAGCGCCCCGAACTCGGTCTTCCGAATACTAGGGGCTTCGCCGAAATTTAAAATTATAGAATTCTATGGCTAAGTGAGAGTGCTAACGCATTATAGTCCGATTGCCTTGTTCGTTGTGCTGAGCACCTCCCTCGAAGGACCCAAGAATGGGAAAAAGAGTGCTCAGGTTTATCCCGAACACCCCAGCACTCGTGGCATGGGGGAAGAAGCCAACGACTCGCCATCTCTCAAATATAATAAACGGCCGCACAGAAGGTAATATTTTAATTTAAACAAGCGTTGCATAGCGCATATGAACAAGTTTTCAGCGCACAGGATAAAACGAACAAAGTTTCACTAAAATATTACATCTTTCGAGCATTCATCCGCCACAAGGTGGGCACCCTTCAAGACACCCTGGTAATACATCTCGGGGTGGCGATGCTCCTTGCTCTGCGGCGGCCCGTCCTTCACAAGCTTCACGGCATCCAATTTGCCCGAGTGCACCTTAGCACGGGCAAGGGCCCTTCGGGCACCCTCGATGCAGACGGACCGCTTGACGACCTCAAGCCTTGGACAGGCATCCACCAGCCGCCTCACCAGCCCGAAGTAGCTCCCAGGCAGGGCCTCTCCAGGCCACAGCCGAACTATAAAGCCCTTCAGGGCCTGTTCGGCCACCTTGTGGAGCTCGACCAGTTGCTTCAACTGGTCGCTCAAAGGCACCGGGTGTCCGGCCTCAGCATACTGAGACCAGAACACCTTCTCCATCGAGCTGCCCTCCTCGGCTCGATAGAAGGCGGCAGCATCGGACACGCTGCGGGGCAAATCTGCGAATGCTCCTGGAGAGCTCCGGATTCTGGTAAGTAAAAAATAATTCACTTTCACATGCTTGCTTTGCATAAATAAAGCCTTACCCGCCGCTATCTTCTTCATCGCCTCAACTTCTTGGAGGGCCTTCTGGGCTTCGGCCTTGGCAGACTTGGCACTTTCAATGGCCGCCGCGAGCTCGGACTCTCGCGTCTTCGAGTCAAGCTCCAAACTCTCATGTTTTTTCATGAGAGCCTCGAGCTCTTGCCGCACCTCGCCAACCTGCGCCTCATGCTTCTCCCGCTCGGTGCGCTCCGTGGCCGCCTTCTTTTCGGCCTCGGACAGCGCCTGCTTAAGGGTTGCCACCTCAGTTGTGCCCCCTACAATAGCCACATTAATCCTGTCATTTTCTTGCAATTGCACCTTTTATATACATTTAAAAACAAAAAGGTATCTCTTACCTTCTTTGTCCTCGAGTTGCTTCTTGGCAAGGCCGAGCTCTTGCTCGGCACTCGAGGCTCTGCTTCAGCGTGTCCACCTTCGCAGTCAGTGCGGCGGACGCCAGCACTGAAGCCTGCATACGCATATTGACTTACTTTTGTTAGACTCCTGCGAATGTTATTAGATCCTCTATTCGGCTTTTCTTTCCGAACGCCAAACAGAGCATCAGGGGCTACTATCTATGCGGTAATATTTTTACATATTTCTTACATACCACAAAGCCTTTCAAAAGGCTGGCACAGGCTTCGGTCAGCCTGCTCTTGGCGGACTGAACTTTCTGAATCACCGCACTCATAATGGTGCGGTGCTCCTCGTCGATGGAGGCGCCGTTGAGCACCTCCAGCAAGTTATTCGGTGCCTCCGGTTGGGTGGAGGTCACCGGCGTTGTAGGCTTGCCCTTCTTCTTAGGGGGGCGCATGCCGGACTCCGGAACCTTTGAAGGTTCCGGGGCGGTGTCCGGCCTAGGGCCAGACTCGGAGCCCTTGGGGGTTTTGTCCCCTGGGCACCTGGAGTCCGGAGGTCGCCTTGCGGCGCCTCTAGGACCACCTCCTCCTGGCCTGGAGCCTCCAGGGACAACACATCGGCGTTATCCGTAGGGTGAGGGGAGGAGGCGGCCGGAAGTGAAGTACTGTTCACATCCAACGAATCCAGGGAACCGCTCGACGATGTGTCGAGCCCGTCTTTGGGCGGACTGCATAAATATATTCAGCGTTAGGAAAAGCTATGCAATAAAGGAACGCCATGAGTCATTCTGGTATCCGAACACTTACGATTTTGCAAGGGGCTTGGCCCTGTGTGGCCACTCCTCTTCACCATCGTCGGCGTTGGTGGAGTAGTCCGGAAGAAGGGTTTTCTCCTTCTTGGACCCTCCGGCCTCCCCAGCTGGGGCGGCCTTCCTTTTCTTTCCTTCCCCCGCTGGAGGGGGAGAGGCCTCTTCCTCCTCCTCCTCGTCTTCACGGGAGGAGTGCGTCTCGGAGCCGTCAGACGACGACTCCTACACCACCAAACGCTGGGAACTCTTTCGAGTTCCCACGGCCTTCTTCTTGGCCTTCCTCTCCGACACCACGTAAGGTGCCGGAACCAGCAGCTTCGCCAAATTGGTGTCCGCTGGGTCTTCGGGCAAAGGAGCCGGACAGTTGATCTGTCCGGACGTCTCCTGCCAGTCCTGTCAAAGGTAAGGGAGTTTAGATCCCGCATAGAGTCAAACTATGAAAATAAATATCCTATAAAAGGTAAAAAACAGCTTATCGCGCCGGCTGACGCTGCGCGCTGAAACCGTGATCCTCAGTAGCGGATGCGGGAGCTTCGGCAACCTTGAATAGCACCTTCGAGGCATCTTCATACATTGTGTCGAAGAGCTTGCTCAGGGTTTGGTGCTGGGCAGGATTGAACTGCCACAAGCTGAAAGCCCGTTGTTGGCATGGAAGTATCCGGCAGATGAGCATGACCTGGACTACATTGACAAGCTTGAGCTTCTTGTCCACCAGGTTTTGGACGCATGTTTGGAGTCCGCTCAACTCTCCCTTTTTGCCCCATGATAGGCCCATCTCCTTCCAGGAGGTGAGCCGCGTAGGAGCTCCGGATCGGAACTCGGGGGCTGCGACCCATTTAGGGTCACACGGCTCGGTGATGTAGAACCACCCCGATTGCCACCCCTTTAGGGTCTCCACGAAAGAGCCCTCGAGCCATAGGACGTTGGGCATTTTGCCCACCATGGCACCTCCACACTCCGCCTGGCAGTCGCGCACTACCTTCGGCTTGACGTTAAAATTCTTCAGCCATAAACCAAAGTGGGGTGGGATGCGGAGGAAGGCCTCGCACATGACGATGAACGCCGAGATGTTGAGGATAAAGTTTGTGGCCAGATCATGGAAATCTAGGCCGTAGTAGAACACGAGACCCCGGACAAATGGGTGGAGAGGAAAACCTAGTCCGCGGAGGAAATGGGTGAGGAACACCACCCTCTCATGGGGCCATGGGGTGGGAAGGAGCTGCCCCTTTTCGGGAAGCTGGTGCGGGATGTCGTCAGACAAGTATCCGGCCTTCCTCAGCTTTTTGATGTGTCCCTCCGTTATGGAGGAGACCATCCACTTGCCTCCCGCTCCGGACATGGCTAGAGAAGGTTGAGGTGGGGAGTGCAAACTTGGGTGCTGGAGCTCGAGTATGCGAAAATGGATGAGCAAAGGAGGAAGAAGGCATAGGTGAAAAGGTGGATCCTTATCCCCTTATATGGGCGGACGAAACTGCGTGCCCCCACCAGCCTGGTAAAACTCGCTTATCTCCCAAGCGTCGTAATCAATGGCGCGGTTGGGTTACCCACGCCCGTATTGATGAGAATCCCGTAAATTAAGGGGACACAATCTCTGCTTCGACAAGACGTGCCAAGGAAACCGCCTCGCTAAACACGCTAAGGTGGGAAAATAAAGCGATTCGAATACAGACTTGGCCGTGGTGTGATGTTACACTGCAGGGTACGTCAGCAGATTAGATTTGTGTAAATGTTATTCTCTCTATGGCAATATGTGGAACTTATTTTGCAAAGCCGGACACTATCCTTGTGATTCAAAATCTTATATGAAGTATTCGGAGGAGGAACCCGCCTTGCAATGCCGAAGACAATTTGCGTGCCGGACTCGTCGTCATTGAAGCCTGGTTCAGGGGCTACTGAGGGAGTCCTGGATTAGGGGGTGTGCGGATAGCCGGACTCCTGGACTATGAAGATACAAGATTGAAGACTTCGTCCCGTGTCCGGATGGGACTTTCTTTGGTGTGGAAGGTAATCTTGGCGATACGGATATGTAGATCTCCTTCCGTTGTAACTGACTCTGTGTAACCCTAGCCCTCTCCGGTGTCTATATAAACCGGAGGGTTTTAGTCCGTAGGACGAACAACAATCATACCATAGGCTAGCTTCTAGGGTTTAGCCTCTCTAATCTCGTGGTAGAACTACTCTTGCACTACCCATATCATCAATATTAATCAAGCAAGAGTAGGGTTTTACCTCCATCAAGAGGGCCCGAACCTGGGTAAAAACATCGTGTCCCTTGTCTCCTGTTACCATCCGCCTAGACGCACAGTTCGGGACCCCCTACCTGAGATCCGCCGGTTTTGACACCGACACTCATCACTATAAGCCTTGCAAGAAATGTGACTAATGAGTTAGTTGCGGGAGGATGCATTACGTAGCGAGTAAAGAGATTTGCCAGTAATGAGATTGAACTAGGTATGATGATACCGACAATCGAATCTCGGGCAAGTAACGTACCGATGACAAAGGGAACAACGTATGTTGTCATTACGGTTTGATGGATAAAGATCTTCGTAGAATATGTAGGAACCAATATGAGCATCCAGGTTCCGCTATTGGTTATTGACCAGAGAGGTGTCTCGGTCATGTCTACATAGTTCTCGAACCCGTAGGGTCCGCACGCTTAACATTCGATGACGAGTTGTATTATATGAGTTCTGTGATTTGGTGACCGAATGTTGTTCGGAGTCCCGGATGAGATCACGGACATGATGAGGAGTCTCGAAATGGTCGAGAGGTAAAGATTCATATATAGGATGATAGTATTCAGACAGCGGAAGTGTTCTGGGGGTACCGGGTACGTATCGGGTCACCGGAAGGGGTTCCGGGCACCCCCCCCCCCCCCCCCGGCAAAGGTACGGGCCTGATTGGGCCTAGAGCGGGACAGACCAGCTCCTTGTGGGCTGGTGTGCCCCCATATGGGCTGATCTAAGTGGAGAAAGGAAAAGGGGAGGAGGAAACAAAATAGAGGGAATAGGATTCCCCCTTCCTTTCCCCTCTCCCCTCTTTCCTTCCCCCTCCGGAGATAAGGAAATGGGGAGGCCGAATTGGAGGAGGCCCCCAAGTATGATTCCTCCTACTTGGGGCGCCCCATGGCTGTCCCCCTCCCCCTCCCACCTATATATATGTGGGGAGGGAGCGCCTAGAACACACAACAAACATTGTTAGCCGTGTGTGGCGCCCCTCTCCACAGTTTACGCCTCCGGTCATATTCACGTAGTGCTTAGGCGAAGCCCTGCGCGGATCACTTCACCTTCACCGTCACCATGATGTCATGCTGATGAAACTCTCCGTCGACCCTCTGCTGGATCAAGAGTTCGAGGGACGTCATCGCGCTGAACGTGTGCTGAACTCGGAGGTGTCGTACGTTCGGTGCTTGTTCGGTGCTTGTTCGGTTGGATCGCAAAGACGTTCGACTAAATCAACCGCGTTAAGCTAACGCTTCCGCTTTCGGTCTACAAGGGTACGTGGACACACTCTCCCCGCTCGTTGCTATTCTTCTCCTAGATAGATCTTACGTGATCGTAGGATTTTTCTTTTTAAAATACTACGTTCCCCAACAGTGGAATCCAAGCTAGGTCTATGCGTAGATGTTATATGCACGAGTAGAACACAAAGAGTTGTGGGCAATAATAGTCATACTGCTTACCAGCATGTCATACTTTGATTTGGCGGTATTGTTGGATGAAACGGCCTAAACTGACATTACATGACCGCTTCATGAGACTGGTTCTACCACCGTGCTTCGCACACAGGTGGCTAGTGGGTGTCTATTTCTCCAACTTTAGGTGAATCGAGTGTGACTATGCCCGGTCCTTGTTGAAGGATAAAACAACACACTTGATGAAAAATCGTTGTGGTTTTGATGCGTAGGTAAGAACGGTTCTTGCTAAGCCCATAGCAGCCACATAAAACTTGCAACAACAAAGTAGAGGACGTCTAACTTGTTTTTGCAGGGCTTGCTATGATGCGATATGGTCAAGACGTGATGATATATAAATTGTTGTATGAGATGATCATGTTTTGTAACCGTTATCGGCAACTGGCCGGAGCCATATGGTTGTCGCTTTATTGTATGAAATTCAATCGCCATGTAGTTGCTTTAATTTATCACTAAGCGGTACGAGATAGTCGTGGTAGCAAAAGTTGACGTGACGACAACGATGCTTAGATGGAGATCAAGGTGTCAAGCCGGTGACGATGGTGATCATGACGGTGCTTTGGAGATGGAGATCAAAGACACAAGATGATGATGGCCATGTCATATCACTTATATTGATTGCATGTGATGTTTATCCTTTATGCATCTTATTTTTCTTAGTACGGCGGTAGCATTATAAGATGATCTCTCACTAAATTTCAAGGTATAAGTTTCCTCCCTGAGTATGCACCATTGCGATAGTTCATCGTGCCGAGACACCACGTGATGATCGGGTGTGATAAGCTCTACGGTCACATACAACGGGTGCAAGCCAGTTTTGCACACGCAAAATACTCGGGTTAAACTTGACGAGCCTAGCATATGCAGATATGGCCTTGGAACACTGAAACCGAAAGGTCGAGCGTGAATCATATAGTAGATATGATCAACATAGTGATGTTCACCATTGAAAACTTCTCCATCTCACATGATGATCGGACATGGTTTAGTTGATATGGATCACGTGATCATTTAGATGACTAGAGGGATGTCTATCTAAGTGGGAGCTCTTAAGTAATATGATTAATTGAACTTTAATTTATCATGAACTTAGTCCTGATAGTATTTGCATATCTATGTTGTAGATCAATAGCTTGCGATGTAGCTCCCCGTTTTATTTTTGATATGTTCCTAGAGAAAATAAGTTGAAAGATGATAGTAGCAATTATGCGGACTTGGTCCGTGATCTGAGGATTATCCTCATTGCTGCACAGAATAATTAGGTCCTTGATGCACCGCTAAGTGACAGACCTATTGCAGGAGCAGATGCACATGTTATGAATGTTTGACAAAGCTCGGTATGATGACTACTTAATAGTTTAGTGCACCATGCTTTACGGCTTAGAACCGGGACTTCAAAAATGTTTTGAACTCCACGGAGCATATAAGATGTTCTAAGAGTTGAAATTGGTATTTCATACTCATGCCCGTGTCGAGAGGTATGAGACCTCTGACAGTACTTTGCCTACAAGATGGAGGATAATAGCTCAACCAGTGAGCATGTGCTCAGATTGTCTGGGTACTACAATTGCTTGAATCAAGTGGGAGTTAATCTTCCAGATAAGATAGTAATTGACAAAGTTCTCTAGTCACTATCACCAAGTTACTAGAACTTAGTGATAAACTATAATATGCAAGGGATGACGAAAACGATTCCTCGAGCTGTTCGCGATGCTGAAATCGACGAAGGTAGAAATCAAGAAAAGCATCAAGTGTTGATGGTTGACAAGGCCACTAGTTTCAAGTAAAAGGGCAAGGGAAAGAAAGGGAACTTCAAGAAGAATGACAAGCAAGTTGCCACTCCCATGAAGAAGCCCAAAGCTAGAGCCAAGCCTGAAACTGAGTGCCTCTACTGCAAAGGAAATGGTCACTAGAAGCGGAACTACCCCAAATACTTGGCGGATAAGAAGGATGGCAAAGTGAAAGGTATATTTGATATACATGTATTGATGTGTACTTTACAAGTGTTCATAGTAACCCCAGGGTATTTGATACTGGTTTAGTTGCTATGATTAGTAACTAAAAACAGGAGTTGCAGAATGAACATAGACTAGTTATGGGCAAAGTGACGATGTGTGTTGGAAATGATTCCAAGGTTGATAAGATCACCATAGCACACTCCCTCTACCTTCGAGATTAGTTTTGGACCAAAATAAATGTTATTTGGTGTTTGCGTTGAGCATGAATATGATTGGATCATGTTTATTGCAATACGGTTATTCATTTAAGTCAAAGAATAATTGTTGTTCTGTTTACATGAATAAAACCTTCTATGGTCATACAATTAATGGTTTATTGAATCTCGATCATAATGATACACATATTCATAATATTGATGCCAAAAGATGCAAAGTTGATAATGATAGTGCAACATATTTGTGGCACTGCCGTTTAGGTCATATTGGTGTAAAGCGCATGAAGAAACTCCATGTTGATGGGCTTTTGGAATCACTTGATGCTTGCGAACCATGCCTCATGGGCAATATGACTAAGACTCCATTCTTCGGAACAATGGAGCGAGCAACAGACTTGTTGGAAATAATACATACTGATGTATGCGGTCTGATGAGTGTTGAGGATTGCGGCGGGTATCGTTATTTTCTAACCTTCACAAATGATTTGATCTTATATGGGTATATCTACTTGATGAAACATAAAGTCTAAAACATTCAAAAAGTTCAAAGAATTTCAGAGTGAAGTGGAAAATCATCGTAACAAGAAAATAAAGTTTCTACGATCTGATCGTGGAGGTGAATATTTGAGTTATGAGTTTGGTCTTCACTTAAAACAATGTGAAATAGTTTCGCAACTCACGCCACCTGGAACACCACAGCCTAATGGTGTGTCCGAACGTCATAACCGTACTTTATTAGATATGGTGCAATCTATGATGTCTCTTAACGATTTACCACTATTGTTTTGGGTTATGCATTAGAGACGACTGCATTCATGTTAAATAAGGCACCATCTAAATCCTTTGAGACGACACCGTATGAATTATGGTTTGGCATGAAACCTAAGCTGTCGTTTCTTAAAGTTTGGGGTTGCGATGCTTATGTGAAAAAGTTTCAGCCTGATAAGCTCAAACCCGAATCGGAGAAGTGCGTCTTCATAGGATACCCAAAAGAAACTATTGGGTACACCTTCTATCATAGATCCGAAGGCAAGATCTTTGTTTCTAAGAGTGGATCCTTTCTAGAGAATAAGTTTTTCTCAAAAGAAGTGAGTGGGATAAAAGTAGAACTTGATGAGGTAATTGTACCTTCTCTCGAATTGGAAAGTATCTCATCACTAAAATCAGTTTCAGTGATGCCTACACCAATTAGTGAAGAAGTTAATGATGATGATCATGAAACTTCCGATCAAGCTACTACCGAGCCTCGTAGGTCAAGCAGAGTATAATCCGCACCAGAGTGGTACGGTAATCGTGTTCTGGAAGTCATGTTACTTGACCATGCAAACTTACGAACTATGAGGAAGCGATGATGAGCCCAGATTCCGCGAAATGGCTTGAGGCCATGAAATCTGAGATGGGATCCATGTATGAGAACAAAGTGTGGACTTTGGTTGACTTGCCCGATGATGGCAAGCCATAGAGAATAAATGGACCTTCAAGAAGAAGATAGATGTTGACGGTAATGTTACAGTTACAAAGCTCGACTTGTTGCGAAAGGTTTTTGACAAGTTCAAGGAGTTGACTACGATGAGACCTTCTCACCTGTAGCGATGCTTAAGTCCGTCCGAATCATGGTAGCAATTGCCGCATTTTATGATTATGAAATTTGGCAAATGGATGTCAAAACTGAATTCCTTAATGGATATCTTAAAGAAGAGTTGTATATGATGCAACCAGAAGGTTTTGTCAATCCTGAAGGTGCTAACAAAATGTGCAAAGCTCTAGCGATCCATCTATCGACTGGTGCAAGCATCTCGGAGTTGGAATATACTCTTTGATGAGTTGATCAAATCATATAGTTTTATACAGACTTGCGGCGAAGCCTGTATTTACAAGAAAGTGAGTGGGAGCACTACAGCCTTTCTGATAAGTATATGTGAATGACATATTGTTGCTCGGAAATGATGTAGAATCTTTTGGAAAGCATAAAGGAGTATTTGAAAGGAGTTTTTTCAAAAGAAATACCTCGGTTAAGTTACTTACATATTGGGCATCAAGATCTATAGAGATAGATCAAGATGCTTGATAAGATTTTCAATGAGTACATACCTTGACAAGATTTTGAAGTAGTTCAAAATGGAACAGCCAAAGAAAGAGTTCTTGCCTGTGTTGCAAAGGTTTAAAGTTGAGTAAGACTCAAAACACAACCACGACAAAAAAATAGAAAGAGAATGAAAGGCATTCCCTATGCCTCAGCCATAGGTTCTATAAAGTATGCTATGTTGTGTACCAAACCTATCGTGTACCTTGCCATGAATTTGGCAAGGGGGTATGATATTGATCCAGGAGTGGATCACAAGACAGCGGTCAAAATTATCCTTAGAAAACTAAGGAGATATTTCTCGGTTATGGAGGTGATAAAGAGTTCGTCGTAAAGAGTTGCGTCGATGCAAGCTTTTACACCGATCCGGATGACTCTAAGTCTTCATCTGGATACATATTGAAAGTGGGAGCAATTGTCTAGAGTAGCTCCATGCAGAGCATTGTAGACATAATTTTTTTGCAAAATACATACGGCTCTGAATATGACAGACCCATTGACTAAACTTCTCTCACAAGAAAAACATGATCACACCTTAGTACTCTTTGGGTGTTAATCACATAGCGATGTGAACTAGATTATTGACTCTAGTAAACCCTTTGGGTGTTGGTCGCATGGCGATGTGAACTATGGGTGTTAATCACATGGTGATGTGAACTATTGGTGTTAATCACATGGTGATGTGATCTAGATTATTAACTCTAGTGCAAGTGGGAGACTGAAGGAAATATGCCCTAGAGGCAATAATAAAGTTGTTATTTATATTTCGTTATATCATGATAAATGTTTATTATTCATGCTAGAATTGTATCAATTGGAAACTTGATACATGTGTGAATACATAGACAAAACAAAGTGTCCCTAGTATGCCTCTACTTCACTAGCTCGTTAATCAATGATGGTTAAGTTTCCTGACCATAGACATGTGTTATCATTTGATGAATGGGATCACATCATTAGGAGAATGATGTGATGGACAAGACCCATCCGTTAGCTTAGCATAATGATCGTTTAGTTTTATTGCTATTGCTTTCTTCATGACTTATACATGTTCCTCTGACTATGAGATTATGCAACTCCCGAATACCGGAGGAACACCTTGTGTGTTATCAAACGTCACAACGTAACTGGGTGATTATAAAGATGCTCTACAGGTGTCTCCGATGGTGTTTGTTGAGTTGGCATAGATCGAGATTAGGATTTGTCACTCCGTGTATCGGAGAGGTACCTCTGGGCCCTCTCGGTAATGCTCATCACTATAAGCCTTGCAAGCAATGTGACTAATGAGTTAGTTGCGGGATGATGCATTACGTAGCAAGTAAAGAGATTTGCCAGTAATGAGATTGAACTAGGTATGATGATACCGACAATCGAATCTCGGGCAAGTAACTACCAATGACAAAGGGAACAATGTATGTTGTCATTACGGTTTGATCGATAAACATCTTCGTAGAATATGTAGGAATCAATATGAGCATCCAGGTTCCGCTATTGGTTATTGACCAGAGAGGTGTCTCGGTCATGTCTACATAGTTCTCGAACCCGTAGGGTCCGCACGCTTAACGTTCGATGACGAGTTGTATTATATGAGTTATGTGATTTGGTGACCGAATGCTGTTCGGAGTCCCGGATGAGATCACAGATATGACGAGGAGTCTCGAAATGGTCGATAGGTAAAGATTCATATATAGGATGATAGTATTCAGACACCGGAAGTGTTCTGGGGGTACCGGGTGCGTATCGGGTCACCAGAAGGGGTTCCGGGCACCACCCCCCCCCCCGGCAAAGATATGGGCCTTATTGGGCCTAGGGCGGGACAGACCAGCCCCTTGTGGGCTGGTGCGCCCCCATATGGGCTGATCTAAGTGGATGTCCCATGGATATCCCCCTCCCCCTCCCACCTATATATATGTGGGGAGGAAGCGCCTAGAACACACAACAAACATTGTTAGCCGTGTGCGGCGCCCCCCTCCACAGTTTACGCCTTCGGTCATATTCACGTAGTGCTTAGGCAAAGCCCTGCGTGGATCACTTCATCATCACCGTCACCACGCCGTCGTGCCGACGAAACTCTCCCTCGACCCTCTGCTGGATCAAGAATTTGAGGGACGTCATCGCGCTGAACATGTGCTGAACTCGGATGTGTCGTACGTTCGGTGCTTTATCGGTTGGATCGCGAAGATTTTCGACTACATCAACCGCGTTAAGCTAACACTTCCGCTTTCGGTCTACCAGGGTACGTGGACACACTCTCCCCGCTCGTTGCTATGCTTCTCCTAGATAGATCTTGCGTGATTGTAGGAATTTTTTTGAAATACTATGTTCCCCAACAAAGAGGCCCATGGATTGAAGAGGAGTTTTTTCTTCAACCACTTCCTCTGACCCTGACACACTACCAAGGATCTTCTTTGCTTCCTTTGGGGCCTCCTAGATATCCCCGGCAGTGTGTTCTCAGCCTTTCGCGGCAGCGATCTTGGCGGCCTCCTCAGCAGCATCCTTTCCAATACTTGCCACTTCTTCCAAAAGCTCGGGTTCCTCGGCCAATGGAACTGCAGGCAAGGTCAGCGAGCAATGATAAAGAGATACTATATATTGGTGAGTCAGAGACTTGGAGGAAGGTAGAACATGCAATAAAAGACAAAGAGCAAGCGGATTAACCATAGGTGTTTGCCGTGGGAGGGCATCGGTTTCCCCGGCAACATCAGCTGCCAGAGCAGGACCCCCGCCCCCTTCCTCGGTGGCCATAACATCAGCATGGGCCGGTCCTTCGGTGGAGGCCCTTGCCGGAGATTTCTTAGCTTAAGCATTGGGTTGGGTGGGCCCCTCCTGGCGGGCCTCGCTCTGGATGATCTCCCCCTCTTCCTTGGCAGGGGATGGGACGCGTTCTTCCATGCCTCCCCTGGTGGGAGAGACTTGTCCCATACCTTCTTGTCGGGGCTAGGCCCGGGGCTTGGCACAAGATCATTTGTGCTATCCCCCGCCAAACCCGTGCCCTCCGAAGGCCCCGACAACTTCACTTGCTTGGATCGTCTGGCCTAGTGGATGAGGGGTTCTTCGTCTCTGTCAAAACAACAAACAAGATTGAATCAGTAAGTGCATGATACCTCAATGAGAGAAGATAGTGTTTCCCTTACTCTGGATCAATGAGCATAGAGCCCAACGCATACCTCATAGGTTGTGGGGTCGCTCTGCTCCTCTTCAGGTACAGGGGAGCAGTGCTTCCCGACAGCTTCAAGCTCTTTGGTGGAGCCGGCGGCTTCGACGGGGCTGAGCTGCGCGAGGAGTTTAAGCTTACTGGGTGCTGGGATCAACCCTCGTGACCGTTCGTCACTTGGCTGGAGGAGTCCGGGCCTCAAAAAGGTGAGAAGAATGACAGCGCACCACATCCGTCCTGTCACTCTTGGAGGCAATCTTCTTTACCCTCTTAGTAGCAGGTGCGGGAACAGGAGCCGTTGCTCCCCGGCTGGCCCGCCTGCGAGGACGCTGGTCCAGGTCTAGATCTGCGGCTTGAGGGCCCATTGCAAGCCACTCCTCCTCGGGTTGCTCCGCTTCCTCGGTCACATCCCCTTCTTAGGCCTCCGCTGTCGCGGCATAAAGGGCTTCAACCCCGGTAGGCTTGTTCCCGACAGCCTCCTCCGCAGCGTGCTCCTCGCTCCTATCATAGGAAGAGCCACAGTCTTCAACCTCCTCTTCCTCCTCCTCTCCTCCGGGACCTGTCTTCCCGGCAGCCCAGAGCGCCTTGTCCTCCTCAATCCGCCTCCTAATGAACTCTGCTTCTACCATTGAGGTGTGCTTGAACATGTTGCCCTTTACCCTGGAAGCCCTTTCTTCTAGGTTGGAAACCCACTCGATCTCTGCATCAAGCTCGGGTAGTTGCCAATCAGCCTTAACTCCATAGGTGGTGCAGTCAGGCATCCACTTCAGAATCTGGTCTCGGGCAGAGTTGATGTTCAGCGGGACGACCCTACCGATAGGTTGAATGGACCGAGGCTACCGAACAGTTGTTCGCACAGCCAACCGTGGCCGTAAATCAACAGATTGTTGGCAAGGCCCGGATATAGGCGCATCATGTCCGCAGCATCTCCCTACTGCCAGGCGAACCTGTCCCCCTTCTGAAGTGGCGCGATGCGGCATCGGAGGAAATCAACCCCCACCTGTTCGATGGTTAGCCCCGCAGCTCTGAGATGGGGTGACCCTGTTCAGCGCCAGGCGGAGCCTATCATCAGTAAGGCCTGGTTTCCCCCAATCGATGGCATGTACGACGCACTCCGTCCGCACTCGGCAGTACTCTATGGCATCCGCATCCTGAATCCAACACCAGTCAGCCCTCCATTATTCCCATTTGCCGCACTGCTAGCCAAGGAGGTAGTCCCAAACATTCCTCTTGCCTCGGGGAATCCAACTTATATTCCCCGAGTGGTGAGTCTTGTCTTCAACCCGCGGGACGAAGAAGTGCCTGAACAGATCCACATTGGGGGCAACTCCGATGGAATTCTCGCACAGATGAGCAAACATCGCCATGCACGCCATTGCGTTTGGCGTGAAATCCAAGAGATGGAATCCATACACCACCATCATCGCCTCGAAGAAATCTGAGAAAGGGAAGGTGAGGCTGCAGAGGAAGTACGCACAGAAGAAGCGGTACGAGTTTGGCGAAACCTCGTCCCTCTCCGGCAGGACCACGGACGCTCTATGCCCCTTCGGGACTTCCCTCCCCCACATGTACGCGTACCTTGTGATCAAGGCATTGTTGTCCAGACTCGACGGGAAGAATACCACATCCTCTTGCCGTCTCATGTCCAGCTCTGCCGCTCTCTTCTTCTTCCCCTCCGCTGTTGCATCCTTTGCGGTGGTCGCCCGCTTCCCCCTTGTGGGGCGACTTTCTTTCCCATCCTTCAGGGTCGTGGAAAGGGTGGAAGATCGAGTGGGGCATTGGAGGCGAGTGTGGGCGCAAGAGCGATCGCTTGGCTAGAGGAAGAAGATGATGGAGGGAGAAACGGACGTGAATGAGCAGCGCCCTTTCACGTTTCCTCTTTTATGGGGAACGAACGTGGGGGCTGGCTCTTCGCTATTTTTCTTAGAAAGTTACCATTTCACATTAACTGCTACAACCCCATGACCCCACGACCTGCGGTAATTGCCGAAGTGGACGCTGAGTTGATTGGTCATCATAACAAATCGCTGCATGCGCAACATTTCCTCGACACGTGTTCGTGCACTGTTTGGGGCCTAACCCAACGTGCTTGGCGACACGTATGGCTTAGGCCCGGGGGCTTCTGTCGGGGTATACAAACAGGGGTGCATGTTTCCTCTGACTTATGCATGGACAGTAGGCCTCCGATCCAGCGACCCAAGCACCCAAAGCAGGACCGAGCCAAATAAGCAGCTCTTTCAGAGATCAAAGGGCGGATCAAGAAGACCAAGACAAGCCAAGGCAACGAGGTATCACTTTGGGAAAGCCTCCCTTTCCGAGCAGGAGAGCCCGGTTAGGTCGAGGCCGCTCTAAAGACAAGTCCCAAGATTTCCCCGGCAGGCTTGCCGGGGCCGCCAAGGGCAAATTTCCCCGCCAAGGCTCCACCACTCCACCGCACCGCGACGCCAATCACCTGTCAATGCGGTGTCGTGCCCCCGAGATGATTAAGTGGCTTCTACTAAGCATGTGGCAGCCATTTGGAAGGAAGATTACCTCTACATGACACCCGTCCAGAGGCATGTCAGGCAGATAAGCAGTAGATGGTTAAGCGGCGCGGCAAGCTTGCCGGGCTGCATCCTCCGTATGACACCTAGCACTGCATTTAATGAACCTTGTCCTAACTATCAGAGTTAGGTATGACAACACTGTTAGCCATCTAATCACTAGATAATGACTGTTTTGCCACTGTGGTTACCCCTTAGCCCATAAAAGGAGGGCCATGGCAAACTAAAAAAGGATTCGGACCCTCTCACACTTGTACGCGCGTAGCTGCTCTCCCCGAGGCGATCTTGACGAGCTCGAGCGCAGCGTGCCTACTAAGATCCTTTCCTCAATCTACCAAAGCAGGAGTAAGGTTTTACGCTTCTCAGCGGCCCGAACCTTGGTAAAAACCACCAGTGTCACCACCATCGTGCTGCTTCATGGCTTCTGCTCTTTATCCAACATAACCTTCCCCCTCACCGAACCACAAGGAGCCGATGTCCCTATAGTTGATCGTGTTCCACCATGACACATTAGAAAGGTGCAAACCACCATCTCTCTATTTTTTAATTATCCTACCCCCGATGACCTAAGTGCATTAAAAAATTAAGGAGACCATGTGTAGAATGCTATTGGTCTTGATTACCGTGTGATGAGACAAAAACATTTTTTTCTACTTTAATATGCATTGGGAAGATAGATATATGTTATTTTGTGGACAAATTTTAAAGCCAAACGTACACTTTTCATCGGGCGGAGGGAGTATTGCGGGCAACTTGTACCCGATTTAATCATAGGATACATACATATAGAGTGGCATACGGCCGGTACAACGCACACAACCAGTGTTGACCCAACCCCCGCCTCCTCTAAGGCCAACTCCACCGCGCGACCCCATCTTGTTCGGCCCCGTCCGTTTGGAGTAAAAGGGGCAAACCAGACGGCCCAGCGCGCGGGAGCAAACAGACTTTTGTCCGTTTTCTGTCCGCTTTCGACCCATCCCCAACCCAAGTTTGCGCCAAATTTTCGGTGAAACGGACAGCGCACGGATGGGCGGGACGCGCGCGCTTGTCCTTCCCTGGCCTGCCTGTCGGTGGCACAAAGCAACCCCCCCCCCACGCCCCATTTGGCGCCATTTCCCCCAAACCCTCCCATGTCCCTCCCGCCGCCCCCTCCCTCCCCCGTCCATGGCCAACGCCCAGCCGAATTCTGGCGGCCTGGCCGTCGACCCGCCCGGAAAGGTGAAGAAGAAGGCGGCCAACGACGCCTCGGTCGGAGTGCACGCCGGAGGAGATCGCCAAGTTGGACGTGGAAACGGCGAAGAGGATGAGCCGGAGGGCGGTCGTCAAGGTCAATGCCGCCGCGACCAAGTTCGCCGCTGAGCGCGATGTGATGGAGGCCACGCGGCGCAAGGCCGTGGTTGACGAGAAGGAGGACATCGTCAACAAAGCGCACGCCCTCCTCATGCTTGGCATGTTGCCGTCCGGCCGGTTTCCCTGCAATGGCCGTCGGCCCGGCGAGCACAGGCTCGTCGGTTGCCCGGCCTCCGCCGCACTATCAGTCGCCGACGTCGCGGACCACGCCCATGTCGCCCGGCATTCCCCCGCCAAGGCACGACGCCCAGACCTGTTTCTCGGGATCGCCGGACGTTGGCGTGATCGCGTCGTCCACCCCGCGCCCGTCGGCCATCATCGACCTCAACGTCACGCCTGGGTCCAGCAGCGGCGGTCGACCGCCGTCCGTCGAGATGGAAAGAAAGCATGCACGGTCACCGTTTACGGGCACCATGTCGTCCCCTCGCGTCTTGTTCGACGAAATGCCAACATCAGCGCCACTGGTCGACGACCCCTTCTACAACCAGTTCATGGATGATGTGATCTTCGAGGGTGGGCATGGCCGTGCCTATGATCCTGACGAGACCCAAAGTCAGGATGGCCGTGCCCAGTACATTGCCGATGAAGAGGCCGACGACCGTGCTGACTACGACCATGGTGACTCGTGGCATGAAGATGATGACATCTATTGCGAAGGAGGTGGTGATGAAGAAGAAGTCAATGACATTGATATTGGTGGCGAGCCATTGTTCATCGACGAGCTCACCCAAAGAGCGGAAGCACAAAAGAGGAGGAAGAGCATTCGCACGGGTTCATATACACAAGATGAGAACAAGTTGATTTGCCAATGTTGGATGGAGATTGGCCAAGATCCGAAGATCGGCGCGCAACAAAAGGGCCTTGTTTTTTGGACGAGAGTCCACAAAACATTTCATGAAAGGAAGATGTTTGAGCCCTGCCAAATTACAAGCAACCGTGGCATCACCTCAATTCAAAAGAGGTCGTTGTTCATCCAACAAGAGTGTAACAAGTATTGCGCCGCATTTGAGAGCATTGAAGCACGACCCGTGAGTGGTCTCGGCGTTGGGGACATGGTATGATCTCCTTATCCTAGTCCTTTCCTTGCTACGGCCATGAGACTTCAGCCTTGTATATGTTTGCATGTTCAATTGTTGTTGATCATGTGGTGTAGGCATTTCAATCTTTGGAAGGATTCAAGGCCCGGCACAATAACAAGCCATTCACTCTTACGCATTGTTGGACGATCGTCAACAATTGCCCTAAGTTCAAGGATCAATACCGTGAACTTCAAAGGAAGAGAGGCAAGAAGACGGCCAAATTCGCCGGAGGTGGAGATGGCGAGGCGTTGAAGAGACCGAGAGGCAAGACCAACTCCAAGGTGGAGGACGTACGTGATGCCTCATCATTGGCCTTGCATGAGACTTTGCATGGCATGATGTCTCAAAAGGATGTGAGGGACGAGAAGAAGCGGCAAAGTAAGGACGAGCAAATGAAGCAATACCTAGAGCTTCCAAGGAAGAAGCTTGAGATGGAGGAGGCGGCCAAGAGGAGGAAGATCGACATGAAGGAGGCGTCCCGGCAAAGGCAGCTCGACATCGAGGCCGCCAATGTCTCGGCCAGGCAGAGGCAGCTCGACACCGAGGCCACCAATGCCGCAACCAAAGCAAAGGAGGTGGCCCTTGCGATCATGAGCGTGGACTTGTCCAAGATGAGCGAGAAGACGAGGAGCTGGTTCGAGGCCAGGCAGAAGGAGATGTTGGACGCCGACGGCCTGAACTAGGTCGTCCGATCGGCCGGGGCCGTTCTTTTTTGGAGGCTGGCATGGGTGCCGCCCGCCCGCTGGGCCACTAGCTGTGTGCCGGCGAGAAAAACATTAATTTTGGAGGTTGGCTGTGTTGCTAGCGAGGACAATTATTCATTTTGGAGGCTGGCTGTGTTGCCGACGATGGACGTGTAGGCCGCTGGCTCTGTTGCCGGCATAAACTAGGGCAGCTGTCCTGAACTAGGGCTTTTCATTCGAAACGTTGCTGTCGTTTTAAAATGAAGGCGGACAAGATGGGGCAAACGGTTGTTGCCGGCGTGAACTAGAGCCGCTGTCCTGAACTAGTGCTTGTCATTCGAAACCTTGCTGTCTTTTTAAAATGAAGGCGGATAAGATGAGGCAAACGGATGCGCCCGACCGCTCGGCGCACGGCCACCGCATCACAGGACACGTCCGGATACGACCCCATCGTTTTATTCAAAGTGATAAAACCCGGTCAAACCGGACGTTCGTTTGGGGTTGCGCGGTGGAGTTGGCCTAATACTTGCACCGCGGCGGTGCGCCACCCTCCCATCCATCATCAGTGCAAAAGAAGCTGTACCCACCCACCACCAGCAGCATCAACACGCCACGCATCATGCAGAGAGTCACGGAGACGGTCAGATGGAGTGGCGCATTGACCACCCCTCCTCGATCGCAATGTGCCCAGCACCGGCACCACACATCACCCACAGCGCTTGAGTGTGTGTGTGAGACCTTTTAAAAAAAAGTGTGTGTGTGTGAGAGAGATTCTGCATTAATAAAAAGCGCGCGCTCCTGATGGATGTATAGGTAATCGATGGCTACGAAACCAAGCCCCGCTGCCAAGCTCCACTACCGGGGGGCCGGGGGGCGCGGAAAAGGCGAAAGGCGTGTGAAGAAAAGCATTCGATGCGTGGCATTTTGACCCCGGCCGGGCGAGCACGAGCTGACGGAAAGACGGAGAGAAAGACCCGTGATGGATGGATGGACGGGAGGCCAGCCAACGTGATGCGACGCTGCTTTTGGACCAAAATCATGCCGCCACTCCAGCTCCAGCCTACGCGCATGCACCGCACTCGACTCCAGCAGCTCCCCCCGTTGGCCCGAAATCCGGCCGGGTCGCACTCCCCTGGCGACAGTGCATGAGGTCGGCGGTCATCTTGTAACTTTGCATGCAAACCTGCAGCTTTCAAGAAGAAGAAAAACGGCACACTATCATACTATTACCAGTGTCAAAAATGTTGTTATATACTCTATCATGAGACTAGGACGAAGAGAGTACGCAAAAAGGAAGAAGATTTGTTTATGCTGTGGACAACCAGACCGCGCGCCGGGAGCCGGCCGGTCCGTGCCTTGGCGTGCATGCACATGGACAAACACATGGTGGCCTCAATTCTCTAACCTCTGTCATCTGAACGCATTAACACCGGATTTTGTCACCGTCTGCGCCGCGCGCCCGGAGCGCGACACCTAACCGCTTCGCTAACTCCAGACAGCCATCTCTCTCTCTCTCTCTCTCTCTCTCTCTCTCTCTTGGGCTCTTCCTCTTCGTACCTGAACCTTGTCCTTTGTGCGCGGATTTCCCTAAACAAAACAAAGGCAAGGCACGGCCGCCTGCCCTTTTTCTCCAAAGTTCGGCCGCGCAGGCAACGACGCGCTCCCCGCATGCTCCGGAACATACGTGCCGGGAAGGAGGGGGGCCCGTCGGCAGGCGGGTTCCGGCCCCCTGGCTGGCGGGCTGGCTGGCAGCGACGGATGCCCCGAGCCACGCACACTGCGGGTGCAGGGGTCTACTACTACCGTGTCGTCGATGCAATGCAATCTCCCTCGGCGTTTGGCATGGCTCGAACCATGTGGCGTGTTTCGGTTCTGCGTGTTTCCGGTGCTCGCCGGCGAGCAACTCGACTCGACGAACGTCAAAAGTGCAAACCGAGCTCGCGCGATACATATAATGGGAATATGGGCCGTGGGTAATTTTCTTTTTGAATTTTTGGTGGTCTAAAATACCTAAAATTTCAATGTATTCATGTGTTGCCATTTTCACTGTCGAAACTCGTACACGCCTGGCGATGCTGCGAGCAATATGGCAGGCGGCCAACGGTGCGGCGACGCACCGTCATTGCTTCGAGGGGGGTGGCACCCCCGCAGGTAAGCCGTCTTGCGAGAGTCACTACTGTGCTACTCCCTTCGGCCCATTTTTATTTCGCATATAAAATTTATTTGAAGTCAAACTTCGTCAACTTTAACCAAAATTATATGACAAGATATCAACATCTACAAATATTGAAGTTATACAATACAAAAATTAAATTCATGACGCATCGAATGATATTGGTTTTGCATTGTGAATATTGATATTATTTTTTTACAAAGTTGGTCAAACTTTACGTAGTTTGACTTCAGATAATTTTTATATGTAGACCGAAGGGAGTACGGGTCTGTTAAAAGGGATTGGTGCGCAAAAAAAGGGATTGGTGAAATATTTGTTTGTATTGCTTGAGCCTCATAGGCATATATACAGTACATGATCATCTTGAAGTACAAGACAATGTAGAATAATATCCTACGCTATCCTAGCTTTCCAAATAGTCACGATACTCAACAGAGTCATGCTGCATGGGGGGAGGGAGGACCAGCTACTCTCTCTTTCTCCGACAAACTTCTGTTATTTGTAGTTATTGTCTGTTCATTTTAGCCCTACACTATACATTACTCATCCTTCTATAGCGTAGTGTATCTAGATTTTTTTTAAAGTCAGACATCATAAACTTTGACCAAGTTTGCAGATAAAAAACGTTTACATCTAGAATGACAAACATATATCATTAGATTCATCATAAGATGTAGTTTTATATTATATATTTTTAATATTGTATATGTAAATAATTTTCTTTATAAACTTGGTCAACGTTTGCAAAGCTTGACTCTAAGAAAAATCTATACGCAATAAATTATGAAACAGAGGGAGTATCGATGGCCCAATGTCATCTCGGGTATGGTGGCTGGCATTTGCCCAGGTAGGGTAGTCAGCTTTTAGACCGCGCTCTGCGCAAAAGAATAGGCATCCGCACTCGTATATGTAAAGGTCGCCATGGGTATTTCTCGCCTATTGCGAGACCTATCGCCGCTCGTATCTGGTGCGCCCTCGCCTTAGTGGCCCAACCCATCTCTAAGCGGTTTTGAGAAGATTCTATAGACTGGTTTGGACATGTTTTATAACCTCCATGCGTTTTCTAATTATGTTTTATGTGTTTCATCTCTCGGTTTTCCTTGGTTTTTCTTTCTTATTTATCCTTTATTCAAATACATATCGAGTTTTTTCAATACATATCATACATTTTTTATGCACATGTAATATTTTTTAGACACATTGAATATTTCTTAAATATGCGAGGAACAGTTTTTCAAATACTATGTTGAACATTTTTTCAAATAAATTTTAAACAAATTTTAATACTCACAAAACATTATTCTTGATATGCATTAACATTGTTTCGAATGATATGAAACATTTTTTTGCAAATCACACAAATAATTTTACATTGTATAAACATTTTTAAAAATGTGGCATTTTTTAAATGCGCAAGAATTTTATGATGGTATGAATATAATTTTAAAATTGTTTTTTCATTGTGTGTTTTAAATGTCACTAACATTTTTTGAAACACGTGAACATTTTAAAAGTCACAAACATTGTTTTGAATGCTACCAACATTTTTTAAAAGTTTCTTTATTATAATTTTTACACTGTATGAACATCGTTTAAATGTGTGAAGGATGCTTTCAAAATTTTATGAAAGTAATTTTTAAATATTTATATTTAAATTTGTTCTCAATACAAACCAAAAGTTTAAAAATAAAGAGATAAACGAACGAACGAAGAAAGGAACTAACGTTCGTAGCATCTAACGGGCTGGCTGCCATCGACTGTGGTCAAATGGGGCCCATATGAACCCCTAAAAAAAATTTGGGGCCCATATGATCGTCTGAAAAGGCTCAAGGGCCACTCTCTCGGCAGCAAAGAAGATCTCCAGCCGTTTCTCAAAAAAAAAAAAAAAAAAGAGCCAAACTGCCGGGGCGGAATGGCGGGGAGCTCTCGAGCTTCAGAACCGTGAAAGCGCCACCAGTCCCCGCCGCCGCCGACGCCGCCGCCGCCTCCCAGAAAAATGGCGGCCCTCTACATCCCGCTCCGCGTCATCGCCTCCCGCCCGCGCGCCCCCACCCTGCGCGTCCTCCTGCCGCTCCACGCCCACCTTGTCGCCTCCGGCCGCCTCGCCTCCAGCCCCGCCATCCTCACGACCCTCGTCTCCCTCTACGCGCGCGTCCCGGCCCTCCACCCCGTCGTCCACCGCCTCCTCCCGCCGGCCTCCCCTCTCCCCTGCTTCAACGCCGCGCTCTCCCTGCCCTACCCGCTCGCGCTCCGCGTCTTCGGCCGCCTCCGCGCCGCCCACTTCCCCGACTCCTTCTCCTTCCCGCCGCTCGCCTCCTCCGCCCCGTCCCCGCCCCACCTCCTCGCGATCCACGCCCTCTCGCTCCGCTGCGACGTCGCCCACGACCTCTTCTGCGCCAGCGCCCTGCTCCGCGGCTACCTCAGGTTCGGCCTCGCCGACCACGCGCACCGCCTGTTCGACGAATTGCCCCTCCGGGACGTCGTGGTCTGGAACGCCATGGTCAACGGGTTCGCCAAGCTCGGCTGCTTCGACCGCGCCATGGAGTGCTTCCTGCGGATGAGGCAGGATGGCACGGTGGAGGTCAGCGCTTTCACCGTCACCGGAATCCTGTCGGTCTGCACCGCGGCCGCGGATTTTCAGTGCGGGGCTGCCGTTCACGGGATGGTGGTGAAGTCGGGGCTTGACCACAATGTTTCGGTGTGTAATGCCTTGGTGGATCTTTATGGGAAGTCCCATGATGTGGCCAATGCGGCAATGGTGTTTGAGGGGATGGCAGAGCAGGACAGGGACTTGTTCAGCTGGAACTCGATGCTGTCTGCATTGCAGTACTCGGCTGACCATATGGGGACAATGGGGCTCTTTCGTAGGATGAGGCATGCTGCAGTATGGCCGGACACAGTGACCGTTGCGGCTGTTCTCCCTGCATGTGCGCAGACTGCAGCACTGAAGGTTGGGAGGATGGTGCATGGGTACATTATCACGATCGGACTGGCTCGCGTTGGTGCAATGGACGTGCGCGCTTGTAATGCACTGGTAGACATGTATGCCAAGAGCGGGGCACTGGATGAGGCATGCCGTGTATTTTATTGGATGCGCCAACAGGACGTGGCATCATGGAATATTATGATCGACGGGTATGCATCCCATGGGCGTGGGCAGGAGGCACTGGAGTTGTTCCGCCAGATGACAGAGGTGAAAGGTCTGGTGCCAGACGAGGTAACTCTGCTCGCAGCAATGTCGGCGTGCAGCCACTCTGGGTTTGTCGAAGAAGGGAGAATTCTTCTTAAGAGAATGAAAGAGGAGTTCGGTTTGGAGCCGCAGATGGAGCACTACGCATGTCTGACTGACATGCTTGGGCGAGCAGGGAGGCTGGATGAGGCGAGAAAGGTTGTAGAGGAGGCAGGGGATGTAGGAGCTGGTGCGTGGAGGACATACCTTGCAGCATGCCGGATGCATGGTGATAAAGAAAGGGCCCAAGAGGCAGCTAGGATGCTGATGGCGATGAAGGAGCCTGGGAGTGGTGGATGGGTGCTGCTAGCGAACACATATGGCGGGGATGGAAACTTTGAGGGCCTGGAGGAGGTAAGGGTGGAGATGAGACGGCAAGGAGTGCAGAAGGCTGCGGGCTGCAGCTGGGTTTAGGTGGGTGGAGGAAACGGCAGAGTGGAACAGTTATGCACGCTTTTGTTAGTGGCGATAAGGAACACCCTGAGGCTGACATGATTTATGAAATGCTGCATTCGTTGATAAGTTGGATGAGGGATTGCAGTGATTTGAGTATCACGACCCCATTATATAATTGAATGCTCATATATGTTTTTATTTTGTTACAAGCTAGCACTGACGTACTATTGCGCAGATATTAATTAGAATGGTGCATCATTGGATACAGATAGGCTTGCACCATTAAGAGCACCACCGAAACTTGAACCAGGTAAGAGGGTTTCGCCAAATATCATAGTTCCAGCAGTCAGTGCTCCAGCTCCAAGCCCCATTCCAAAGTTTGGTGCACTATTCTGAGCTGCAGATTTTCTTGGTGGCACATTTATGTAGTTCTGTGGCACTCGCTCCCTACCGGGATGCTGTGGTGGGAAGAAGCCGAGGTTTGAAGTTGGTGGTGGTGGCAGGGTTGATGGAAACGTTGGTGGTTGGTAGCTGTAGCTACTTCCTAATTGTGATGGATCTGGGCGAGTTCCAGGGATCACCGGCCTGGAATTACTATGGTGATCAGCATCTTCTCTGTCGCCCCTATAATGGTTGTAGGGTGGCGGTGGATAATTATAAACTGGTCCGTCTTCTATTGCCAATGTGATGCCGACCTGATCGGAGTTCTTCAATCCTTCAGGTAATCCTGCAAATCAACAGAAGATGATATAGGTTAAAGTAATTATGATATTGTAGTTTTGAAGCTCATCTTAATTCATGTGCTATATATTTAAACATACCCTTTACCCTTTTGATGGTAAGAATCAGACAGTAGATCTTATGACTATAATGGCAGCACACTCTACCAAGCATGCTGACTTTCACTTGTTGTTCTGCTAACTCCGTTATGTTTTGAAGAACAAGTAAATGCTGCCCATTCTCTACATTCTAAAGCCTATCAATGGATCAAGCACGTTGTGCTTTTCCATCCAAAAAATGTGTTGGTCATTTCCTTACAAGTTGTGGATAGATTTGCCGATAAAGATACACCGTATACTTTTCTTATTGCTATGAAGCTATGATGTTAGGTCACGTACTGAACTTTTTGCAACATATTTGTTATTAACCAGAAAAACACTGATTTTTTCGACGAACAAAACAACACCAACTAACCTGCATTATTGTTATTTTAGTTCTGACTGCCATTCTAGTGTGCTGTGCGGAAGATTTGGAAAATGTATATGTTGACTATGCTCCTACCGTGAAAGTGTTTTGATCAGCATCTCAGATGGCACAAATCAGACAGATTCTTTCAGTGTAAACCAGAAATTTCTGTTTACCTGAAAACCGACCATGATCATCTTCTTGCTTGCAGATCCGGATGGATATATCCACAAATCCATGAGCTTTGTCTGACTTCTTCCTCCTAAGCTGGAAACTGTCAGTCTCCTCAATGACTTCTGAATGCTCCTCATTTTGTGCAAACTTGTCAAGATACTCCTTCATCTGGACAACTGCAGCTCCCTGGAGATGCTCCCTTAGGAAGATGGGCTCTCTCCTGTAGACTTCAACTGTCAGCTCCATCTGCTTCTGGGCGACATCATCTTCATCTACCAACACCGAGAACTTGGTGCCCCAGCTTGCATTTGAGTTTCCTGACGCGTCAATCTTGGTACAGTACTTGCTGTTGGGATCAACCCATCCGACTGAGAACCACTGTGGCTTCAGCAACGACGATCTGCGTCCTAGACCGCGCGCGGAGATTATGCAGAACTCGATTGATAGCTTTTTCATTTGTATGAGGGAGGGTGAGAGTGTTGCAGGATGTGATGCAGACCAGGGGATACGATGCGGAGATTTATCATCATCCCATAGGCACCCTTTACCTTGCTGCAAAGTTATTCCAAGACGATAATAATGATTTGTTTCGTGTCTACTTTGTTGCTTCCCTGTGGTAGTGGAATCGATTCTAAAGTTGTGGCGCTAGGAGAGGGAAAAGCATAGTTGAAAGACGGTGCCAGTCAAAAGCATTTTCCGGAACGAGTATTTATTTGTTTTTTTGTGTTTCATATCTTTCTTTGGATCTTCGCTAATAATAATAAGTTGAATAAGGGGCAGCAAGTGAAAGACCGTGTGGCCGTGTCCTCTGTTGTGAGGAATAATCAAGGAACCACCATCTGCTGTTTCATCTCGTCTCCAGACTATTTGGGCTTCCACAGCTGACGTGTCTGTTACACTAAGTGGTAGCAGTTTCGGGGGACACCACTTTCTTAGAGCATCTACATTCGGGTGCCCCAAACTTGTCTCAAACGATCAGGCGGGCGGACCCGGTCACTGATCGGTCATAAAAATCGACCCAGACAGACGCCTTAAACGTGTCTCAAACGCCCGCCCTGATCGGCACCCCTCATATCCAGCCCAAATATGGGGCGGATATGGGGGTATTCGGTCCCGTCTGCCATGTCGGATCCGACAACCGTACCCCACCTAAAATTGCATCAAACTCACCCTTTCGCCCTATCGGATCCATTTGCTCTCTCCTTTCTTCTTCCTCCTCCACGGTGTCTGTCTCGGCGTGCGCGGTCCACAGCCGTTCCGATCCTCTGTGCCGCCACCATCGGCACAACACTCCTCTCTCCCGTCCTAGCCGCCAGGGTCAAATGATTCAAGATGAGTTCTTTGATTCGTTGCATTCGTACGAAGAAGTGGACATGATTGTGCTCATGAGCACACAAGAGGAAATGGATCGGCGGGTGGAGCATATTCTCAACTTCAACGGCTCAATTAAAGGGAGAAGAGTGATCAATCGGGATAGGATGTCTGTAGCACGACTACTGTAGAGGGACTACTTTACTCCGAACCAAACTTTCCCGAATGATCCATGGCTTCGTCGCCGTTTTCGCATGCGAAAACCATTGTTTTTGCGCATTGTGGAGGGAATAGAGGCACACGATGACTACTTCAAGCTCACATGGGATTGCTGCGGCCAACTATCTTTCTGTGCTAAGCAGAAGTGCACGACTGCTTTGAGTATGCTTGCACTTGAGACTGCCGCAGATGCCGTTGGTGAGATGGTCAGGAGGGGGGGGAGCACATGCCTGAAGAGTATGTCAAGTTTGCCCGCGTTGTGCATGTGTTTGGAGCAGAGTACCTGAGAGAACCAAATGTGCAGGACACAGAAAAGTTGTTGGCTATTGGAGAGGCCAGAGGGTTTCCAGGAATGCTCGGATCAATTGATTGCATTCATTGGCAATGGAAGAACTAATCCAAAGGTTTGCGGGAAATGTATCAAGGTCACATCAAAGAGGCCACCATCATACTAGAACCAGTGGTATCACATGACTTATGGATTTGGCATGCTTTTTTTGGAATGTCGAGTTCTCGCAACAACATCAACGTGCTTCAACGATCTCAGATGTTCAGGAGGCTTTGCAATGGGGAATCGCCGCCGTGCAACTACACGTCAACGACCGTTACTACAACATGGATACTATCTTGCCGATGGCATCTATCCCCAGTAGGCTCCATTTGTGAGGACCATATCCGAACCACATGGCTAGAAATAAAACCACCTTGCAACAATGCAGGAAGCATCTAGGAAGGATGTGGAGAGGGTATTCGGAGTGCTTCAAACTCGTCGGGGAATTGTTCGTGGAGCTACAATGATGTGGGAATCAGAAACTCTGTGGCAGCTCATGATTGTGCTATTTTGCACAATATGATGTCGATGATGAGGGTGATTGTGTTGTTCAAACCAATTATGTTGAAGCGCCCGAAGAACAAGTTTAAATCCTGGAAGATCAAGATGCAGCTCAGCTTATTAACCTACAAATGCATTAGAATCTTTGAGATCATCATGTGCACAAGCAGCTACTCAGTGATCTTTTGAAGCATATGTGGACCCACAATGGAAACAAAGAGCTGATATTTGAGTTGTGCACTTCAAATAAATTGTATGTAAATACTATGTATTTTTTGTACCAACATTTATTATTTACGTGCGACATTGACGTGTATGATCGACGCGCATGGATTTGAGAGTCCGAATTTGTGATATGTGGATGCCGGACATGAAATATGAGGGGCAGTTCGAATGCGTCCACGGGCATTCCTTTGAAGCGTCCGTGGGCGTTTAAAGTGTCGGATTTGCCAAGTCCGGCTGCAGATGCTCTTACAACATTCCAGTAGCTAGACTAGATGGTGTTTTTTTTAATGAGACTGGTGGTTAGCTGACGAAAAGTTTTTGTTCCCGTAACGTTAACCCGTCTTATCGTGCTTTTGATCCATCTTTTTATGCATCTGGGCAGGCTTATATGCGTGGAAAGAGTATGCCAAGCTAATCGGAATGATTGTCTGCAATCAAGACACACCTCATGCTTGTCCGCTTCTGGACACCTGCTCGTGCTCATCAGCGCCTCGCAACTCGGTGTCGCTTGATCGAACATACCTTGCGTGACCACTGGACTGCGAGGTGACGATTATGTTTTTCCGCCACCGGACGACATACGGCCCATGCGTCGTCGCCGATGCACTGCCCAGCTTGGCTGCCTAGTTGGAGGTATCCGCTCCACCCAACACTAGCTTGCGTGTTCGCACTGACGTGTTAGAGAATCTTCCCGGCACATTCCGTTGCACCAGGCAAGCATAGTACCAGTACTCGACGCAACTAGCAACGAACGTGTCAGTGCGACCCGGTGAGATTCCATCCACGTAGACATCGTATACACAGTTCTCTTCTGACTGGAGACGAGATTCAGATCTGTGGTGTTCCAGATCCATCTCTATAAGCACATGGAGCGATCAAACACGACAGTTTGTCCCAGTAGTACTAAACACCGGCAACATGCAAGGCCTCGACACATCGCTGGCAGGGGCTTGTGTGCACATTATTGCTCGTCATAATCAGACTTGCGTACGAGTACCATCATGGGTTGCGCCCGGTGATAAACACTTGTGTGTGTACCATCTAAACTCAACGACCACAAGGACAGCGCAAAAGGTACAAACACAAACATACAGAACACACTTCCATTCAAACGAATAGATGGATCACAGAGCGAAGATCATGGAGTGCCAAAATATATCTGAAATACGGATCTAAAAGGTTTTTCAGGGTGGCCTAATAATACGGGCAGGGGCAGGCACAAGCTGCCGGCGATTCTCGTCCCTCGCCGCTTCTGGCGGCGGAGAGACGAGGCCAAAATTAACATGACAAAGGCATTTACACAAACCGGGTACGAGGAACCCATATCTGTACCGATACAACTCGTACCTCCAGAGCAGCTGCCACCATGGTTTCGGTGGCTATTGTACAGTTCATGACACTATTATCTTGTTCCATGTTTTCTGATGGTATCTACTATTTGCGGGATGTGCCCTATCAGTACAGTATCTGTAAATCAAATCAAACCAGAGTAATTTGAGCATCGAGGAATGATTGTTAATCTGCACAGCTGCAGATGAGAGCGCAAAAAATGAAAAGAGTAGACATACAAGGGAGCGGCATACTTAGAAGAGCAACGTCAGGTAGAAAATAATCCACCCCGCCATGGAGAACACTGCAAAAATGTGCACCCAGAACAAGATTGCGGCCGATTCTTTCCCGCACCCCCGTAGGTTTGCAACAGCACCTGCAAACAGAAGGATCTTTACTATCAGATTCCATAGTGTGGTTTGCTAACATGCAGCACATGGTGCCTCACACAAGACTGCCCCACTGTCTTGCAGATCTCAAGTCTCAACTAACAAAGCATTATTGGAGTATTTTAAGGTTTATAAACATGAGCACATGATAGTTGAGTGATAAGCAGCGAGCCTTATTTTCTCAACAAAAAAGCATTGTTGGGGTTTCAAAGGTTTAAACATGATGGTAAGTGATAAGCAGCGGTGCCTTATTTTCTCATACCTGAGAGCACTGATGTGGGCATGGAGTGCTGCAGTAGTAGGACAAACTTGAACATTTTGTCATCTTTGGGAATGAAACCAAGCTTATCAACTAGCATTACGATGCCAACCCCAGCAATTGGAACCAAGATCAGCCGTGCAAAAATAATAGCAACGGTGGTCCGCACACCAAGTCTCTTACTCCCTTCCCCAGGACCTGATGAATAAACAAGAGCTAGTGTTAAGATCTGGAGAAATGCATCTCCTCGCCATACAATGACAATGGTTGGGGTGATGTCAGTATAATACAATTTCTCAACAGTTTCAAAGGAAAATAGATTCTTACCATCAACAAGATTACCCCCCACAGCAAGCAAAATGCATGGAATCATAGCTTCCCTGAAAATGTGACATATTTTAGACAATAGAAGTCATCATGTGTAATTTAAGTTCTGTAGTTTAATTGGCGAAAGGTCTGTGTATATTTCAAACGAAATCCGAAAGCAGGATGCAAATACCCAAGAATGAGGCAGCTGTCTGTGAAGAAGAATAGAGGTGCATCATCTGTGAATATCAAACCCTTCAAGAATGGAACAACACCGATTCCAATTGCAAAGACCTGTTCCATAGTGTAAAATTAGTTTCCAAGGCACTAAATACATATACATTTTTCTGTAACAATTAATAGTAGAATACACTCCCATCAATACATACAGAGGCAATAATTGGTGGCTGAAGAAGTTGCTTGTCTTTTAGGAATTTCACCACACATCTAACACAGCTTAGTACCTGTAACAACACAACACAATTATTCACATTGCAATATAACTGTATCAATCAAATTGAATAAGATAAGACCAAAGTGTATGAAACTATGAATCACTGCTAGTAACATTTTTTACCTTTGATCCTAGAGAAGTAGCGCCTTTTTGATTCCCCTCGAGAGCTAACAAAGGCTCATCCTCGGGTACAGTACTAGTGTGAGTGCCTGTTGGATATTTACCAAGTTCAGGTATCGCGTTTTCTTCAGATGCCAGAACCGGAAGCTTCTCCTCTTCACCATCAAAGGTCTCTCCTGGTGGTGGAGAAAGCATCTTGAACACATATGTGTAAACAATAATCGCACCAACCTGCATCAAGTAAGAATTCATTCAGCAAATGATCTCAGAACGTTTATTCATATTCCTGATATAAATGCTGAGCTGTTATCTTTATATCACAAAGTAGTCATCCAGACTTGTAAGTAAAACACTGAACACATAAACCTCCCGAAAAAAATGCACATACCCATTGACCAAATGAGATATATGCATTTCCATCTTGGCTGCATTTTTCAGAGTCACCAAAAGGATTGGATGGGTCCCGACATAATGCTGCAATGAGAACCAGAGGTATATTTCCAATGTTCCCTGTGTCAGAAAAAAATAAGCGCTCAGATCCGTATCAGACAGAAGAATCACAAATGAAATGCAACCTTTTCAAAAAGAGAAAAATAAACACCTATTCCAATGTGAATAACAGTAAACTTGAAGTACGGATAAGGAGGTCGGATGATAGACGCCACCACAAATCCAATCAAGGAGCCAGACACGGCGCCTACAACAATATTTACTGGAATATACCACCTACAAAATACAAATAAAAGGAGAGAAAATGTCAAATAGGAAGAATGCAATCACGACAGAGTTATACCAACGGAAAAGGCTAAAACAGCGAAAAAAAGACTGTATGGACTCGAAGATAAAGCTCACACAATTCTAACGAGATGAATATTGACAGCAACAATACTCTAATTAAATGAATGCGCTGAAATAGTTTCTCTACTGATTTCCATATTTCAGTATATATTACTAACGTTTCCTTCACTCCTGGATAGTACCCTTTTTTGCATTTATTTTGAGAAAGGCGGAGTCGCGTGAGCTAATTTGTCGTACTCGGAAACTCATGACTAAAATTTGTCGTACTCGGAAGCTCATGACTAAAATTTGTCGCTAATTTGTCGTACTCGGAAGCTCATGACTAAAATTTGTCGCTAATTTGTCGTACTCAGAAGCTCATGACTAAAACTTGTCGCTAATTTGTCGTACTCAGAAGCTCATGACTAAAATTTGTCAGGGTATTTGATAATAGTAAATCACTGATATTTTGACTTAATCTAATAATAGTAACAACATTACGGTCAGTAGCTCCCACGACAAAACTGAGTTACTAAACTGCTGAACAAAGAAAGTAAGGAACATCATGGAAATACAATCCTTACCACTGCACCAACTTCTCGAGCGTGATTGCGCTGCCCAGTTGGGAAAATATGAGGCAAGGAAGTAGAAGCGAGAACACAAGCTGCACCAAACAGTCAAATATGTAAGCACTATGATGCAGCCAACACCTTCCTACTCTGGATAACACCCAGCTACCATTCTTCAAGGTCACAGGTGCGACTCTAGGTCTCATTAGCTATGCATTTATTATCACAAAAGAGAATAAGTAGACAAGGAAAAGCTCACCCCGTTGAGAAGCTTGCGGCCGTTGGGCTGGAGGATGTTGACGTACTTGGTGGCCATGAGGAAGCCCATGAAGCAGACGGTGAAGACCTTGGCGATGGGCAGCACGGCGTACTTGAGCATGGACAGCACCGACGTGTCCGTGGAGCCTCCCTGCGCCGCCGTGGCCAGCGCCTCCATCAGCGACCTCCTCTCCATCATGGCCTCGCCCAGATCGACTCGACTCGAGCCCTCTCCTTTCCCCCTTCCCTCGCAGCCCTCACGAGCAGGACCCACACGATTCTTCTGCCATTAAGAAGGGCTTATATAGACGGCAAAAATATAGAGGCGACAGCAGGAAAATCGTAGGACTGCTTTCGACGCCGGCCGCTCCAAAGATAGCCCAGCTGGCACAACGCCGTGCCGGACCAACCAAGCTCCGGCGCCAACTAACCACCTTCCGGTTCGCGCAAGGTGGGGGGAAGGACCTCGAATCGAAGCGAATCGGGGAAAAACCAGATTCCAAACGGCTGGACGGCTGCGGATGACGGCACCGATTCCCGAGCGCGTTGGGGGTTGTCGCCACCGAATTCGGCCCGCCGGGGGATCCGGTTCCGCTACAGTGGCGTGAGCATCCCCGCCGACCCCGTCCGATTCGTCACGCCACGGCCTACCCACCCAACGGAAAACCACTCCCCTCACCCAAAATACACCCCACACGAAAACCACTAGGCGGAAACCTCTAGACTCTAGTTCAAAGTTCAGACGCAACCCCCCAGCTAAAAATCCCAAATCAGCAGTAGAAACCGCAGGAACAGTCCAATGCGTGCGACGATGGTCCACGACGGACGGAGCAGATGGTCCAAACGAGACGAGAATCAGCTGGGGAACTCACCAGGAAACCGAGGAGGCGGAGGGGAGGGAGCCGAGCCGCCGGCGGGAGGGGAATCCTGGCACCACCAAACCCCCGCTGCCGCAGGGTTGGAGCCGGATTAATAAGGCAGGCAGGGGCGGAGAGTGTGATTAAGGTGGGGTGGAATAGCGGGGCGCTGTTTGATTTGCAGCGGACTCTGGGGAGACTTGGGAGGGAGGGAGGGAGGGATGAATCTGGCCGCGGTCTCTCTCTTTCGCCGGGTGAGAGGAGAAACGACGGGACGGGACGAGTGTGTTTGGGGCGTAGGTGGGACCTTTTTTTTTTCTCGGTTCGGATGGACGCGCTTGCTTTTTATATCCTCTTTTGGCTGGGCTGGGGTCCGTGGCGGGGGGGCTGCTGCGGCAGCAAAGGCACAAGCAATCGCGAGGGGTGACGGACACTCCGTACGCCGTCGTCCGGGGGCGCGCCTATCCGCCTGCTCCACCTGGCGATGTTGCCACCGGTCATCGGGCCAGGTGGACGCTCGCGATAACGGTTTTTGCTTCTTTTTTCCCCTTGCTCTCGCGTGTGCCTGCAAATTGGATTTCTCTCGCACAAATCTCAGGGGTTTTTGGCCTAGACACAAGAACCTCAATTTCAATCTCTTATGTAGAGAAAATGTACGGAGATTTACTTTTTTTAAAGAAAAAAAGGTTGGAAACACAACGCGAGAAGTCGGCCACATCCCACATGTTGTCACACGTGTCTGAAGAGAGATGCTGTCAAAGACTACCACATTGCAACGCTGCGTTGCGCCATCACGACGAGCTCGAGTCGCCTGAGGCACATGTAACTCGAGGACGATGATGATGCGCAACCTCCACCGGGACTATGAGGGTGAGGTGGTAGGTGTGTAAAAGCAACAACATCATGGGTCTACCATTGCTAGAGATCTAAAACCAGACATCATTGAAGGGAGGCCCTAGGTGATCGATGCACGTAACATGCGAACGCCGCCGTGTCCATGTGGCTTCCGGTCGATCTTGGCATCCTAGATTCGAAGGTCAACATGCCACCTTGCTTTTTAAGATGCTTGCCACATGCATGAAACAAAGCAATGAAGACCAACAACTTGGTTTACTAGGTTGGGACATTGTCTACATTCACGAAGCATAGGCCCTCCTGGCCACCCAAGCCACGGTGCCACACACACTAGTGCATGTCGGATTTCGGGTTCCGGCAGACCCTTAAGGTTCAAACTCTGGGGTGCGCGCGGAGATTATGCCCTCTACCTCTCCGTCTCGCAAAGATCTAAACTACTGAAAGAACAACACAAGAGACACAGGGTTTATACTAGTTCGGGCCATCATTGTGGTGTAATACCCTACTCTAGTTTATGGTGGGTAGATTGCCTCTTGGGCTGATGATGATGAACAATACAAGGGAGAACAGCCTCGCGAGGGTCTGCTCTTAGCTAGGACGATGAACTGCTAGGAGGAGTTCAACCGCCCTTCTCTCTCTCTCTTACTTGTTCTCTGCTTGCTCAGATTCTAGATACCCCCCTTCTTTCTACCCTGGGGGTGGCTGGTCCTATTTATAGGCAAAGGCCCTGGGCCTCTTCCCAAATATTGAGCGGGAAGGGCGCCAACAACTGGCCAATTTGAAGGGGAACATCTGGTGCACTTATCCTGACTAAAGTTGGTCCTCGCCTGCCAAAGGCCCTGTGGTGACGCCGTTCTGGGCTCCACGATGACCTCCTTCCCACCGTTGGACTGGTCTTGGTCTCGTTGCACCGAAATGGATGCCTTTGCTTGGTCCTCTCGCCTGCGCTTGCCCCCTTCGCACCAAAGAGGAAAGGGAGACACTGCGCGGGCTGGCGCCCGCCTGGCACCCTTGGTCGTCATGGCTTGCGTCATGGGCACCTCCTGAGGTACCCCGCCTTGGTCTCTCCGCCTCCTCGTGAGCCAGCCTGTCGAGGCCGTGCCTGAGGAAGCGCCGTGTCGTCTGCCCCGCGAGGCTTGGCCCCTCGCGAGGGTCTTGGGTCTCGTGTTGATGAAGATGGGTCGTGCTGGGCCCCCTTTCGAGCCACGCCGCAGGCCATAGGCAGGCAAGTCTGGGGACCCCCGTTCCCAGAACGCCGACAGTGCAGAACCGGGCTTTAGCACCGGTTCGTAAGGCCCTTTAGTGCCGGTTCTGCAACCGGCACTGAAGTGTGGGGACTAAAGCCTCCCCCCTTTAGTACCGGTCCAACACGAACCGCCACTAAAAGGCCATCACGTGGCACGAGGCGCGCCGTGGTCTCGGGGACCTTTAGTCCCGGTTGGTAACACCAACCGGGACTAAAGGATTTTATTTTTTTGAATTTTTTTAAAGAAAGCAAAAACAGTCCACCTACTGGGCCGACACGGCCTGCATACGACTAGAAATCCAACCTATAGTTGGGCCAGGATGCAGGCCCGTACAGCCCAGTAGACCCTGTCGTGGTTCTAACTCTGACAGTAATGTAGGGGGGGTATGTATGGAGAGGCTAGATCTTAGCTATTGAGTAGTTGTAAGCACACGAGGTTTACGAGTTCAGGCCCTTCTCGGAGGAAGTAACAGCCCTACGTCTTGGAGCCCGGAGGCGGTTGAATGGATTATGTGTGTATGAGTTACAGGGGTGCGAACCCTTTACACTGAGGAGGGGGTGGCTTATATAGAGTTTGCCAGACCCCTCCGGCCCTCAGTTATGCAGGGTTTAAAGTACATTAAGGCTGGGTGTTACTGGTAACGCCTCTAATAAAGAGCTATGATGACCATAAAAGCTGCTTAATGGCCGACCGTTTGCGTGCGGAGTGACTTTAGATCTCCTGGCAGTCGAGTGGTTGGATCTTAGTCGAGTGATTGCTTCGTGGTCGAGTGTCTTTGAATCTGTCGAGTGGAACACCTCCAAGTCGATTGAAAGGTGATTTCTTCTAGGGATGTCCTTTGGTAGGGCAGTTAGGACAGGTCCATGACCCTACCCTAGGTACATAGCTTCATCATTAGCCCCCGAATGGATCGAGGTTTGAGTGGGGAAGGAGTTGGGAATCCTTCCGACCCATTCTTCGTGCTATGAGAACGTCTTGTTTTGGATCAATTGTCATGGATGATATCATCAACTTCTTTCAGTCGCCTTGATCCATTCTTAGTTTGCTTTAGTCGAGTGAATCCTTTTACTTTAAGATCCCGAGTGGTTGCGTGGGAGAGATCCTCCATCTGACGAGTTGTTCTGCAGCCCGCAGATTTCACGGGATTTGAATTTCGGGAAGCGCGCGGGACGGAGGCGGCCGCAGTAATCGGATGGGATAGAATGGAGCCTCATCGATCTCCGCGCCAACTTTTTCGCCACGTATCACGCGCGCGACTGTTGCGGGATTTGGCAGGATTGCCTGGGCCTACAGGTCAGTCACTCGGAAGCGACCCCATATAAGCTGCCGGCCCAGGGCTTTTGAACAGTGCGCCTTCACTTTTCCCCTTCATTCGCAAAATCTTCCGCCACCTCGCTCTCGCCTCGGTGCTACCGGCCCGTTCGAGCTTCGTCCGCGACGGTGGTGAAGGAGAAGACGGCGGCTCTGGAGCGCGCGAAGAAGGCGACGGCGCAGGGGAAGGCGAAGAAGTCCGGTCGGGGCGGATCTTCTTCGAGGTCCGCTCTGCCCAAGGACTGGATCCAGGGCGATTGGATGCCTTCGACGATTCGGCAAGATGATCTTGATGATCTGGTTGAGGGGGGATTCATTCTCCACGAATATGCGCGTCTCCCGGGGAGTGAGATCGAACCCCAGCCTCGTGAGGGTGAGTGCGTCCTCCTCACTACCCACATCGATCGCGGATTCTCTCTGCCTCCTCATCCTTTCTTCCGGAGCTTCTTGAACTTCTTCGGAGCGCAGCTCCATCACTTTACTCCAAATTCCATTGTGTACCTTGCTGCCTTTGTTTCCTTGTGCGAGAATTTCTTGGGTTGCCGCCCCCATTGGGGGCTCTTCAAGCACTTTTTCACTTGTGGGGGAGTCTGGCGATCCAAATGAGAGGAAAAAGCTCTTTTCCGTCCATCACTTTTCCCGAGTCGGCCCGCCGGTGGCAGTCGACCTGGTTCTACTGTAAAGACCAGGTGACCCCAGGACAGTCGACTGGGCTTCCCCCTTTCTCCCTGAATCGAGCAGAAAAACCTTCCTCTCTGAAAGTGACGCCAGAAGAAAAGGCGCAAGTCAAAGTGCTGGTCAGTTGAGTGGTTCAGCTTGTCCGCGATGGGGTGACCGACATGGATTTGTTAGAGGTCTTCCTCCGGAGGCGTATCCAACCACTCCAAGCTCGTGACCACCCGATGTGTATGTATTCGGGTCTCGAAGACACCACTCGGATTCATCCGGAGGAGGTCACTAACGAGATGCTGGAAGGGTGGCTGTCGAGTATCACAAGGAACAAGGACAATCCCCGAGGAGCCAGGAGGATTCCTCCACTCGACCAATCATACGAAGTAGACAAGGTCTGATCTTGCATCTCCGACTGTAACCTTGCTTTCTTCGTTTTGTTCTCTCTGAATCAGTCGATTGACTTTTGTCTTGTTTGCTGTCTTCCAGGCTATTACTGAGATGTACTCGATGCCCAATGGAGCACAGGAGCAGGCCGAGGAGGGGGAGGCAAGCGGCGGCGAAAGTAGAGAGGAGTGGCAATCTGGCAGTGAAGGGGAGGGGGACGATGACGACGACTCCAGTGAAGAGGAGGAGGAAGAGGTTGAACCTCCCCGCTCGAAGAGGCGATCCAAGCTCACACACGATCCTTCGCGCGAACGTGGTAAGGCGAGTGTGCCTGTTGGGCAGTCGTCGAAACGCCCTCGGACTTCTTCCCCAGCACCGACAGAAAAAGCTCCCAAGCATCCACGAGCGGCGCCGTCAAAACCGCCAAAGGCCCTGCCTAAGATGAAGATGACTGTTCCCACCATTTCCGGGTAACAATAGAACTTGTTTTCTTTTGTTGAACATGGACGGACTCTTGGTCGATTCATTGAATAAACCGACTGGCTTTTGAAACTTGCAGTGCTGCTACCTCTGAGATCTCTGCCAAGGACGATGACGAGGAGATGGAAGATGATGTTACCTCCAACCCCGGTATAATTTCTGATGTTCCGCTTTTAGTCGACTGACGGTCTCTTCCGGTTGATTGGGTTTTTCATTTTTAACTTCGGATTTTTCTTATAGCTCCTCCTCATGTCATTGACCTCCCTGATGATGATGATGAAGTGCCGCTGAGGGCGAGAAGGAATAGGAAGGTGTCGACTGGCAAGACCCCACAAACCACATCAGCGCCTGAGGCCGTAGTTCAGGAGGGTGGTAATACCACTCGGACTTCTGTGTCCTTCGATGTGCCTCTGACGAGTGTCCGGCCTTCATCGTCGACTGCAGACCCGCCTTCGCTTTTTGCCACACACCACGTCCCTGAGGATCAAGTGGGTGCCGCTAAGGAGGCTATACGCCAGGCGGGAATCATGATGGAGCAAGTGAAGGTGGTCCGGGAAGCCAGCCAAGCAGCTTATGACGCGAGTTCAGCCCTTCAGAGCAATGTCTAGGTCAGTCGATCACCGCTTGTTCTGTTAGGATATGCTATCTGAAGAATCTCTTTTCTGAAGATCTTTGTATCTGTACACCCACTAGGTGTGTCGATTGAATTTTTTGGACTAGTGGGGGCACGCTGAGTGCACCCACTGGGTGTAGTCCCCGAGACTACGGTGGACTACTGGTAGTCGACTGTAGTCTTTATATTGTGTTGCTTTATTTGAACTTCTTCACTCGGTCTGGTCAGGCCATGTCGAATGGAATCTTGGAACTAGTGGGGGCACACTGAGAGCACCCACTGGACATGGTCGACTGCGGGCAGTCGACTTTTTTTTGGTCAAACCAGTGGGGGCACGCTGAGTGCACCCACTGGGTGTAGTCCCCGAGATTACTGTCGAATATTTTTGATTCGGCTGTGATCTTAGAACCGTCGTAATTTTTCTCTTAGTTGCTCGGAAGCAACCTACCTTTGACATCTGTCGACTGATTATTCACAGAAATCCTGCGAGCTTGTGGCTCGCTACACTGAATTGGAAAACAAACAGATCCAGCTCAACCTTGAATTGAAGCTTGCCCAGGAAAACTTGCAGAAGGAGAGAGACGAAGCAAAAGGTATGGCTGGTGAGCATTTGACGACTGTCCTTTTCTTTTCTGCTCATTCTTGATGTTGATCTCACTTGACATTTCACAGATAAAATGGAGGAGGCTCTGAAGAAGAAAGATCGTGACCTTGCCGAAGCGCAGAAGACGGCCTTGGACAAAACAAAGCTTGCGGAAGAAAAGTTAGCTTCAGTCGATAACCTTGAAGAAGAGAACTCCAGACTGAAAACCGCTCTCAATGCGGCCAACCAAGAGGTCAGCCGTCTGAAGAACAATAAGATAGCTCTGAGTGACAAGGCAAGCGAACTGGCCGGGAAGAAGAATGATGTGGAGGCTTATCTTGGAGCACTCGCTGAGAAGTTATTCGTCATGCTTGAGGGTAATCACTCCTACCCGACTGACTTGTTGTCGTCAACCCCATGTAGAGCCACTGACTTATCTTTGAATTGTGTTTACAGAATTCTGTCAGAACTTCGAAGAAGAGACCAGTCGAGTGGAGACAGGCTTGGACCCCATTAATTATCCAGTGAAGGATGAGGCTGCTATGAACGTGCTCCGACTGGAGTCTCGTGTTGCTGGCGTGGTTGATTACCTTGCTCGACTGAAGGTTGCGATGTCGCGGATCGACACGTCGCTCTGGCCTGGAGCGACACTTCAAAATGACCTCGAGTCCCTGATGACTCGACTGAATGAAGTTCCAGGTCGAGTGACGGAATGGAAGAAATCTTCAGCCAGGTGTGGTGCTGACGTCGCTCTGTGCCTGGTCTGTGTTCACTGCAAGGAGGCGCGAGAGGAAAAGTTGGCTGCTATCCAAGTTGCCAACACCAGGAAGCACAATTTTCAAGCCTTCATGGAGACCTTCATTGCTGCTGCCACTCGAATTGCTGACAGGATTGACTTGGACCAGTTCGTTGCCCCTTCCAGTCCTCCGCCTGAGGAATAAAACTTCTATGCTTCACTTTAAATTTGCCTAGGAATACCGAGTGGATTTTGTAACCGTTAAACTCTTTCGGGCTGAATGCTCGAGTACTTTGATCTGCGGTCTAGGACCTTTAGGATTTATCTGAACTTGGTTTATCGTTGAATATCTTCATGAATTATCTGTCGAGTGGAACCTGTTCCTCACTCGAAACAACTTTGTATTTGTGGTGCAGCTCCGAAGGAGAAGGTAGCAGTCGACTTGCACCTCGTCGTCCTTGCGGATTGGGACGTGTTCCATACTTAGGCGAGTACTGGACTGCAGCTAAGCCCCCGAGTGGGAGGTTTGCTCTCCACTCGGTAGGATTTTAAACACTTAGGCGAGTACTGGACTGCAGCTAATCCCCCGAGTGGGAGGTTTGCTCTCCACTCGGTAGGATTTTAAACACTTAGGCGAGTACTGGACTGCAGCTAAGCCCCCCGAGTGGGAGGTTTTCTCTCCACTCGATAGGATTTTAAACACTTAGGCGAGTACTGGACTGCAGCTAAGCCCCCGAGTGTGAGGTTTGCTCTCCACTCGGTAGGATTTTAAACACTTAGGCGAGTACTGGACTGCAGCTAAGCCCCTGAGTGGGAGGTTTGCTCTCCACTCGGTAGGATTTTAAACACTTAGGCGAGTACTGGACTGCAGCTAAGCCCCCGAGTGGGAGGTTTTCTCTCCACTCAGTAGGATTTTCTGAAACTTAGGCGAGTACAGGACTGCGGCTAAGCCCCCGAGTGGGAGGTTTGCTCTCCACTCGGTAGGATTTTAAACACTTAGGCGAGTACTGGACTGCAGCTAAGCCCTCGAGTGGGAGGTTTGCTCTCCACTCGGTAGGATTTCAAACACTTAGGCGAGTACTGGACTGCAGCTAAGCCCCCGAGTGGGAGGTTTGCTCTCCACTCGGTAGGATTTTAAACACTTAGGCGAGTACTGGACTGCAGCTAAGCCCCCGAGTGGGAGGTTTGCTCTCCACTCGGTAGGATTTTAAACACTTAGGCGAGTACTGGACTGGAGCTAAGCCCCTGAGTGGGAGGTTTGCTCTCCACTCGGTAGGATTTTTTCAAACTTAGGCGAGTACATGACTGCAGCTAAGCCCCCGAGTGGGAGGCTGGCTCACCACTCGGTAGGATTTTAAACACTTAGGCGAGTACTGGACTGCAACTAAGCCCCCGAGTGGGAGGTTTGCTCTCCACTCGGTAGGATTTCAAACACTTAGGCGAGTACTAGACTGCAGCTAAGCCCCCGAGTGGGAGGCTGGCTCACCACTCGGTAGGATTTTTTCAAACTTAGGCGAGTACAGGACTGCAGCTAAGCCCCCGAGTGGGAGGCTGGCTCACCACTCGGTAGGATTTTTTTTACAAACTTAGGCGAAACGGATTCGCAGCTAAGCCACCCACTGGGGGATTTCACACGCAAACAAAAGCAACAACAATTACTGGAAAAATTGTAACACTCTTGTCTTTGATAAGTAGACTACAGAAATTTTTCTTATTACATCTCATCCGAGTGAGAACTCAAGTGTAAAAGGGGCGGAGCAGTTCCGCATTCCAAGCTCGTGGCTCATCAATCTGGCGATCGACATTGTAAAGGTGATACGCTCCATTGTGGAGGACTCTGGTGACGATGAAGGGGCCTTCCCAAGTAGGGGCGAGCTTGTGTGGTTTTTGTTGATCCACTCGGAGGACCAAGTCTCCTTCTTGGAAGGCTCGACTCTTCATATTTCTGGCATGGAATCGACGCAAGTCTTGCTGATAAATGGTCGATCGGATCATAGCCATTTCTCTTTCTTCTTCTAGGAGGTCGACTGCGTCTTGCCGGGCTTGTTCTGCTTCATCTTCAGAGTAGAGCTCGACTCAGGGTGCATTGTGAAGCAGATCACTCGGCAAGACTGCCTCCGCTCTGTAGACCAGAAAGAACGGGGTTCTTCCAGTCGATCGATTCGGGGTAGTCCTCAATCCCCAAAGAACTGATGGAAGCTCGTCGACCCATGCACCTGCTGCGTGCTTAAGATCGCGCATCAGCCGAGGTTTCAGCCCTTTGAGAATTAGACCATTTGCCCTTTCCGCTTGTCCATTCGACTGGGGGTGGGCGACTGAAGCGTAGTCTACTCGCGTGCCTTGAGAGGCGCAGAAAGCTCTGAACTTGTCTGAATCAAAATTCGACCCATTGTCAGTGATGATGCTATGCGGGACTCCATATCTGAATATCAACTCCCTGATGAAACTGATAGCAGTGCAAGCATCCAAATTCTTGATAGGCTTAGCTTCGATCCATTTGGTGAACTTGTCGACTGCCACTAGTACATGCGTGAAACTGCTCCTGCCCGTTCTCAACGGACCAACCATATCTAGTCCCCAAACAGTGAAGGGCCAGACGAGTGGAATGGTCTTCAGGGCTGGCGCGGGTTTGTGCGACATATTAGAGTAGAACTGGCATCCTTCACACTTGTCGACTATCTCCTTCGCCATTTCATTTGCTCTTGGCTAGTAAAATCCCGCCCGGTATGCTTTAGCCACAATGGTCCGAGAGGACGCATGATGACCACAGGTCCCCGAGTGGATACCATCAATGATTATCTGACCTTCTTCTGGTGTTATACACTTCTGACTGACTCTAGTCGCGCTTTCTCTATACAACTGTCCCTTTATGACTGTAAAGGCTTTGGATCGACGGACGATCTGCCGAGCCTCTTCTTCGTCTTCTGAGAGTTCTTTCCTTAGGATGTACGTGATGTATGGCACCGTCCAGTCGGGAGTGATTACCAAGACTTCCATGATTAGGTCGACCACTGCTGGAATTTCGACTTCAGCCGGATCCCTGGCACTTTTTGGCTGCGGGGCTTCATCAGTAAAAGGATCTTCTTGAACTGACGGCGAGTGGATGTGTTCCAAAAACACATTGCTGGGAATGGCTTCTCTCTTGGAACCTATTTTTGCCAAATCATCAGCTGCTTGATTTTTCAGTCAGGGTATGTGATGAAGCTCTAACCCCTCGAATTTCTTCTCTAACTTTCTCACTGCATTGCAATAACCAGTCATGGATGGACTTCTGACGTCCCACTCCTTCATCACCTGATTAACCACCAAATCTGAGTTGCCATAGACCATGAGGCGACGAACGCCGAGTGAAATGGCCATGTGCAACCCATACAAAAGTGCTTCATATTCTGCTTCGTTATTTGAGGAATCGAAGTGAATCTGGAGAACATATCTGAGCTTATCTCTTCGGGGGGAAACCAATACTACCCCAGCACCGGAACCATTCAGCATCTTAGATCCATCGAAGAACATGGTCCAGTGCTCCGAGTGAACTTGAGTCGGTAGTTGCTGTTCGATCCACTCGGTGACGAAATTTGCTATTGCTTGGGACTTGATAGCCTTCTTTGCCTCAAACTTGATATCTAGGGGAAGGAGTTCAATCGCCCATTTTGCCACTCGACCAGTTGCATCTCTATTGTGCAAAATCTCTGACAATGGAGCGTCACTGACGACTGTGATGGAATGGTCAGAGAAGTAATGTGCAACCTTCTTCGTGGTCATATAAATCCCATATACAAGCTTCTGGTAATGAGGATATCTTTGCTTTGATGGAGTCAAAACTTCAGAAATATAATATACTGGGCGTTGAACTTTGAAGGCCTTTCCTTCTTCTTCCCGCTCGACCGTAAGTACTATACTGACGACTTGTCCCGTGGCTGCAATGTAAAGCAGCAAAGGCTCTTTGCTGATTGGGGTAGCAAGCACAGGCTGGGTGGAGAGCAGAGCTTTGAGCTCTGCAAACGCTGCATCAGCTTCTGGAGTCCACTCGAACTTGTCTGACTTCTTCATCAGTCGGTAAAGAGGCAATGCCTTTTCGCCGAGACGAGAGATGAATCGACTTAAAGCGGCCAAGCAACCTGTAAGCTTCTAGACGTCGTGCACGCGCACAGGACGTTTCATCCGGAGTATAGTTCCAACCTTTTCTGGATTGGCGTCGATTCCCCGTTCGGAAACGAGAAAACCGAGTAACTTTCCACCTGGAACTCCGAACATGCACTTTGATGGATTGAGCTTGATATCATACCTCCCGAGGTTGGCAAAGGTTTCAGCAAGGTCAGTCAGCAGGTCGGAACCTTTCCGTGACTTGACCACGATATCATCCATGTATGCTTCCACATTCCGACTGATTTGAGTGAGCAAACACTTCTGAATCATCCTCATGAACGTGGCCCCGGCATTCTTGAGGCCGAATGGCATGGTTACATAACAGAAGCACCCGAATGGAGTGATGAAAGCTGTTTTGATCTCGTCGGGCCCGTACAGACGGATCTGATGGTACCCGGAATAGGCGTCTAAAAAAGACAATCGCTCACACCCCGCAGTCGAGTCGACTATCTGGTCAATGCGGGGGAGAGGAAAATGATCTTTCGGGCAGGCCCGGTTGATATGCTTAAATTCAATGCACATGCGAAGTGACTTGTCCTTCTTGGGGACCATGACCACGTTGGCGAGCCACTCGGAGTGGTAAATCTCTCGGATGAACTCCGCTGCTAAGAGCCGAGCCACCTCCTCGCCAATAGCCTTTCTCTTCTGGACGGCGGACCGTCGGAGATGTTCTTTGACAGGTTTCACTTTTGGGTCGACTCGTAGGCGGTGCTCAGCCAGCCCCCTAGGAACACCTGGCATGTCAGAAGGCTTCCATGCGAAGATGTCCCAGTTCTCACGAAGGAACTGGATGAGCGCTTCTTCCTATTTGGAGTCGAGTGTTGTTGAGATATGAGTCGGAGCAGCGCTAGGGTCAGTCGGGTGAATGTGGACCGGCTTTGTTTCACCGGACGACTGAAAAGCTGATTCGGTAGCAGGCTTCTTGGCTCGCAACAAATCACTCGGGTCTGCAGTCTTCTGGTATTCCTGCAACTCCACCACCGCCATTTGAGCATCAGCAATCTTTGAGCCTTTCTAAAAACACTCTTCTGCCTTTTTCAGATTGCCCGTAATAGTGATCACACCTTTGGGACCAGGCATCTTCAATTTGAGATACACATAACATGGTCGAGCCATGAAGCGTGCATAAGCTAGCCTGCCCAAAATGGCGTGATAAGCACTCTGAAAATCCACAACCTCATCATTGCCACCGCCAATCTGGACAGCCACTCGGTAGTCTTCGAGCCAAGTATCGGGCTTGGACTCACCGGTGAACTTACTGACTCCAGTCGCCAACCTGAAGTTGGGAGGAATCACAACGGCTCTGATGGCTCGACTAAAACACTCTGGCCCTGAAACATGTACTCTGCTACTGGTGGGCGCATCTCTGTCGTGACCTTCTCGGTGAGCTCTGTTCCCGTCGACCAAACCTTGAACGAGAATGGATCTCGCATCAAAGCCTGGTTCCCTGGGGTCGACTGGAATCCTCCGCCCAACACTATGAGGGCGTCTGTCATCCTGCTGTCGAGGCACATATGATCCACTCCTCGGGGGAGGGGTGGGCACTCGACGTCGATTATCACGATCGAATCGGTGATCATACTGCTCACGGTTCCTGTGTTGATCACGCCGGTCTCCATGTCCCTCACACCTCGGGGGCGATCTTGGGCTGTGAGCCGACTGGACTGTGTCTGCAGCAATGGATCGACTATGGATCCTGTTCCGCGACTGAGAAACAGCGGAATTCTGGTCTCCTGCTGCCCGGAGTAACGCTCTGATCTGCAACAGGCCTCTGCCAGCCTCTGACTGGGAGGGCTGAATCGATTCTGCTATACGGGCTGCAGCTGCTAAATTCTGAATCGGAGTTCGATATACCTCGGGGGCAGAAAGAGCTGGCGTCGACTGGATTCTGGAACCCGTTGACGCGCTCGCTCGTCGAGTGCTCGCTGGAGGTTCTCCAGTCGAGTGCGCTCAGCCAAGTTGGCCAAGCGCGCGTCCTCCAAGGCACGGGCCTCGGGGGTTTCTCCAACGATAGGAGTGTGAAGTGCGTCCATGTTCCGGCGACGAAGTTCTTCTCTCTGCAGCGACGTGAGAGGCTCGGGGAGATATTCTTCACGGGGATGCGACGGGTCACCTCCATCTGCGCTTTCGTCGGTGCGGGGAAAACCAGGAGGACTGCGCGGTCCATCGACCATCAGAACCTCTGCCGCCGGATCACTGCTGTCGCACTCGGATGCGGTCTCTACGGAGCCAGTCGATAGGTCGAACAGGCCGTAGAGAGATTCGTCGGGCTCGATGGCCGCGACTTGAGGGGTGGCCGACTGGCGGGCCACTGCATGCCTCACCCACCGCTGAAGCCTCGACCGACCGGAGCGCTTGCGCCGACGGGAGATAGGGAGGGAGGACGCCACAAGAGCCGACCGATACTGGGTTGACGGCTGCCGCAGGAGGACACCACAGACGCATGCGCGAAAGTGCGTCGCCCCGCGGACGGGGAGCGCGTCGACGTCAAGTGGAGCCTCCTGAAGCCAAGTGGAATCGTCGGTGATGAACGTGAGCGCGCCGAGACGGATCTCGCGGCCCTCCACCAAAACTCCGCCTGAAACCATGATCAAGGGATCGGAAAAATCGCAACTTCTCCAACTAGGCGCTAAGACTCCCGCCCCAAGGTGGGCGCCAACTGTCGTGGTTCTAACTCTGACATTAATGTAGGGGGGTATGTATGGAGAGGCTAGATCTTAGCTATGGAGAGGTTGTAAGCACACGAGGTTTACGAGTTCAGGCCCTTCTCAGAGGAAGTAACAGCCCTACGTCTCGGAGCCCGGAGGCGGTCGACTGGATTATGTGTGTATGAGTTACAGGGGTGCGAACCCTTTACACTGAGGAGGGGGGTGGCTTATATAGAGTTCGCCAGACCCCTCCGGCCCTCAGTTATGCAGGGTTTAAAGTACATTAAGGCTGGGCGTTACTGGTAACGCCTCTAATAAAGAGCTATGATGACCATAAAAGCTACTTAATGACCGACCGTTTGCGTGCGGAGTTGTAGGACCTTGAAGTAGATGTGTCTAGGGGGGGTGATTAGACACTTAGTGCTAAAGTTGCAGTTTTTAGACTTTTTCGGTTTGAGTGGAGTTTTAGGCACAATTTCAACATACACAATACATATCAAGCAAGCATGCAAAGAGTAAATGAGCAGCGAAAAGTAAAGCATGCAACTTGCAAGAATGTAAAGGGAAGGGTTTGGATATTTCAAACGCAATTGGAGACACGGATGTTTTTCCCGTGGTTCAGATAGGTGGTGCTATCCTACATCCACGTTGATGGAGACTTCAACCCACGAAGGGTAACGGTTGCGCGAGTCCACGGAGGGCTCCACCCACGAAGGGTCCACGAAGAAGCAACCTTGTCTATCCCACCATGGCCATCGCCCACGAAGGACTTGCCTCACTAGCGGTAGATCTTCACGAAGTAGGCGATCTCCTTGCCCTTACAAACTCCTTGGTTCAACTCCACAATCTTGTCGGAGGCTCCCAAGTGACACCTAGCCAATCTAGGAGACACCACTGTCCAAGAAGTAACAAATGGTGTGTTGATGATGAACTCCTTGCTCTTGTGCTTCAAATGATAGTCTACCCAACACTCAACTCTCTCTCACAGATTTGGATTTGGTGGAAAGAGGATTTGAGTGGAAAGCAACTTGGGGAAGGCTAGAGATCAAGATTCATATGGTAGGAATGGAATATCTTGGTCTCAACACATAAGTAGGTGGTTCTCTCTCAGAACATATGAGTTGGAAGTGTAGATGTGTTCTGATGGCTCTCTCCCATGAGTGAAGAGGAGGTGGAGGGGTATATATAGCCTCCACACAAAATCCAACTGTTACACACAATTTACCAATCTCGGTGGGACCGAATCAACAAACTCGGTCGGACCGAAATAGTAAACCTAGTGACCGTTAGAGATTTTCGGTGGGACTGACATGCAACTCGGTAGGACCGATATGGTTAGGGTTAGGGCATAACGTAATCTCGGTGAGACCGATTACACAAACTCGGTGAGACCGATTTGGTAATTAGCTAACCAGAGAGTTGGTCAGGCAAACTCGGTGGGACCGATTACTAAACTCGGTTGGACCGATTTTGGTAATAAGTTAACCAGAGAGTTTGCATTGTAATCTCGGTAGTACCGATTGCCTAAACTCAGTGAGACCGATTTTGACAATGGACATACACAGAGAGATTACAATCCCATCTCGGTGAGACCGAGATCCCTATCGGTAGAACCGATTTGCTAGGGTTTGGCAGTGGCAATGACAAGTGAAACTCGGTGGCGCCGGATAGAAAGAATCGGTAGGTCCGAGTTTGGCTTTGGGTTTAGGTCATATGTGGAAGTGGGAAAGTAGCTGAGGGTTTTGGAGCATATCACTAAGCACATGAAGCAAGAGGCTCATTAAGCAACACCTCATCCCTCCTTGATAGTATTGGCTTTTCCTATGGACTCAATGTGATCTTGGATCACTAAAATGTAAAATGAAGAGTCTTGAGCTTGAAGCCTTAGCCAATCCTTTGTCCTTAGCATCTTGAAGGAGTTCCCACAACCTTTAGTCCATGCCACTCCATTGTTGAACTTATCTGAAACATACTAGATAAAAGTGTTAGTCCAACAAGAGATATGTTGACATTAATTACCAAAACCACCTGGGGAGCACTTGTGCTTTCAGGAGTGACTTTAGATCTCCTGTCAGTCGAGTGGTTGGATCTTAGTCGAGTGATTGCTTCGTGGTCGAGTGTCTTTGAATCTGTCGAGTGGAACACCTCCAAGTCGATTGAAAGGTGATTTCTTCTAGGGATGTCCTTGGGTAGGGCAGTTAGGACAGGTCCATGACCCTACCCTAGGTACATAGCTTCATCAGGCCCCACGGGGTAGAAGACTTGCAATAGGCCCACAAAGGCCTGCTTAGAGAGGAGCTCGACATGGTAGCCGCAGCGAGCTCCTCTCAACTAGCGAGGTGGGACTAAACATTGTGCACGGCGGGTGGCAGCGCACCCCTTTAGTACCGGTTGGTGGCATGAACCCGTACTAAGGGGGGGTCTTTAGTACCGGTTGGAGCCACCAACCCGTATTAAAGGTCACCACCTCTTTAGTATCGGTTCGTGGCACGAACCGGTACTAAACGTTCGCCACGAACCGGTACTAATGAGCGCCGCCCGCCTAGCCGTTGGAACCGGCACTAATGGTCACATTAGTGCCGGTTCAATTACAAACCGGGACTAATGAGCTTCACATTAGACCCTTTTTCTATTAGTGACATAGTCATCCTCGTGGCTCTAAGCCTCCAAACATTACGCTTTTGAACTCGACTTGGAGATTTATGCGATGGAGTCTAGAAGATGAAGATGCTCGACTGAAGAAAGATGATGGCATGAGAAAAGACTACACCAAGATTGAGAAGAGGTATGAAACGGGGAAGGCGATGAAACTAGAGGACAAATGTGGCGAGGAAAGTATGTGGTGATTGTTTTTCTCGATTTAGACATGTCGATGGCGTGTGCACACGCTTGTTTTTGTATCCTCTTTTCAAGTTTTTATGCCGTGGCATTCCGTACGACGTGATCTGGATGGTGCTACTACTCCACTTGGTTATCACGGCTAGGTGGACACTCGATAATGTCCCAAGTACGTACTGTTTCTTACACATAAAGGCACCATGAATGTAGATCCAAAAGCATAATAAAGTGGGAAAACACCAGGCGCAAAACGCTAGCCACGTGTTGTCACACCCGCCTCAATAAAAATATTGACAACACCGCCTACTTGTTGTTGTTTTGGCAGTAAGCTCCAATCTCTCATGCGTGCATAGAGCTGAAGGGTGATGATGATGATGCAGAATGCTCACCTTGGAGATGAGGCGCTAGGTGTATCGACAACAATACGTCATGTGTCTACTATCACCAAAAATCATAAAGTGAGCCTCGCAAGGCAGGCTTGGGTGTGATCGAGAGACTTAAAACTTCGAACATGGCTGCACCTATATGGCTTCTGGCTGATTTGGTTTCCATAGTCTAAAGGTTGAGATCTCTTGTCAAGTTAGCTTGATTTTAAAATGCTCATCATGTGGCACCTTGACATTTATAGGTCCTACTGGTACCCCAATCTACAACACTCCACATGATAATCATGATAGTGCTTACACACCGTGATATTCAACCCAAGTTCGAGGTTTGTTGTGACATAGGAGTGTAGAAGACGAGGGTGCTCGATCAAAGGAAATATTGTTGTGAGAGATGTGTTGGAAATATGCCCAATTGACAATAATATTGTATTATTATATTTCCATGTTTATAATTGAGAGTTTATATTCCATGCTATAAATTCTTTGATCCTAGAATATGCGATTTAGTGTAATGATAAGGGAAACGTTTGTGTACGGCAGACCGCCCGACTGCTTGGCTAGTCCATCACGCGCCGTCTGATGCGACAAGATCAAGCGGCTCGCATCACGTCTCACATCCTTATCCCCTCGCAGGAGTTTCTGGCCACACGTAAGATTTCTTCTCTCCCCCGAGCGACCTCCTCCCCCCTCTCCCTCTATCACTCATGGAGGGTGCCCACCGGCCGCCGTCTTTGAGGACGCCCACCAGATGCTACGAGCAACTTTCTTCCCCCGGTGCTTCTACGAGCATCTCGTCTCCCAGCCAAGCTGCTCATCGCCGCCGTGGAGAGACGATGTCACTCGCTCTCCCTCACGCCAGCGGATGCTGCATGGTTCCGCTGGTGGTGCCGCATCACCAGGAGGCCCTCGAGTTGGTGCTGCAGGCGGAGGCGCTGGTGGCCATGGCGGCTGATGCGGGACGGCGACGACGAGGCCATTTTTTGTGTGCTGGAATCAGAGAGATGCCCGGTGCTACAACCAATGCCCAAAAAAGCTACAACCGGTGACGAAAAAAGCTTCAACCGGCTATGAAAAAAGTTTCAACCCGTATACGACGGGCGAGCAAGAAAAGCTACAACCGGTGACGAAAAAAGCTTCATCTAGCGACGAAAAAGACTTCAACAGGCGATGGAAAAAGTTTCAACCATAGATGACAGAAGCTATGGACTACTATGAAAAGCTGAAACCGGCTATAACAAAAGCTACATCCGGCAAATGGAAAAAGCTTCAATATTGATGTCTTAGTTGCGACCCGTGAGGACAATGACGACATTTTGCTTCAAATGTCTTCGTTTTTTGCTACAACCGACGTTGTAATTTGCTACAACCCATTTTAATAGCTGCCATGGTGCTACAAGCAAACTGAGAAGCATGGCGAGGTTGCTGGAGATACTACGAACAACAAGAATCTTGAGTGTACCGGACGGGCGGCGCGGTGTTGCAATCAGCATGGGGAGAGCTGTAGCCAATAGGTCGGGATGGAGCAACAATGGCGGCCGCAACGAGAGCTACAACCTTGGGGCGGCGTAACGATGCACTGCGAGGGTGCGACATGGTCGGGGTGCTGCATCCGCGGGAGCGCGGCGTGGCGTCGTGAGTCGTAGGACGCGAACGACGAGCCACCTATAGCACAGCCGAGCAGGGTAGCCGACGGCGGCTCAAAATCAACGCGTTGTGTCTCTCTGTATTTGGACGAAGGTAGAGGTCGATTAGATGGGAGGAAGATAAAGATCAGACGGCTCACGTGAAATACATCTGACGGCTAGGGGCTGACCAACCCAAAGTTGGGCCGGTACGCCGGCGCCTAGCACTGCCCTAATGGTAAACGGGAAAACATGATTCCTAGTCTCGCCTCTAAGACTAGCTCAAGTGTTGTTAGTGATCACGTTTTCTGGATCTTAGGATATCATTAAGAACGATAATCCTAATTCCTAAAACAACATTGAGAGTATAATGTTGGAACAACGATCATATTGAATCGATACAAAACTTGTTTGTTATACATTGGGATGCAATCGTCAGAAGTCAATTGTTATAACATGAAGTGTTAACTTGTGATTTAGTTCCTTAGACCATGAGAGTATCGCGGTCACTTCTTACCATACAATGGACTTTGGGATTGCTCAAATGTCCCACCGTGTGCTTTGTCAGTGTCCCTATGCGTGCGCTCTTCTCGTGTCCCTCCGCGCGCTCTACCATCATCTCTTGGCGCGTGCTGCTAGCATTTGGGGCCGACGCATGATCATGTATGTTCAGGGTGCCATATGCATGGGGTTGTGCTGGGCGAGGCGCCACGATGTAGTTAAGTGTGCCATGATGCAGTTACCTGCTGCAAAAACTACCATGCGGATGTGCCGAGAATCCAGGCCGCCTGACCCTCATCTATTCTCGCGGCCATTTACCTTAATCTCTCGCGCCCCATGAGACAATAAGCACACCCACGATGACACATACATAGAGGATATCCAACGGCTCTGATGGCGCTCCCAGTGGCTGATGAGGATGACGGGCGGCAGTTCACCACGCCTCACATAGTGGACACCCATGTGAGGGGGGAGGACCTCTCGGTGGTGTACACGAATGAGACAACCTCGGTGGAGAGCTCCATCCACACTATTGAGCAGTTGCTTGCTGAGGACAAGTACCAAGTGGTTGGCTTCATCCTCGAGTTCATCGGCGGTCGTGCTGGGTATGATCAGAAGGTTGTCGTTGCCCAGTTGTGCGTGCACCATCACGTCCTCGTCTACCAGTACTGCCTGGCCACAAGACCTTGTGCTATTTGTGAGCTACGTTGGGATTTCCTCAAGAGGAGAGGATGAAGCAGTACAATAGAGATAAGTATTTCCCTCAGTTAAGAACCAAGGTTATCAATCCAGTAGGAGAACCACATAGAACCTCTATAGCAGCACATGCACACAAAAGCAAATACTTGCACCCAACACAAACAAGGGGGTTGTCAATCCCCTCGGCGGTTATTTGCAAGGATCAAATCTCGAAGTGGTAGGCAAATAGATAAATTGCAAAATAAAATTAAAAATATATAAAAGTGCATCAAGGTGTTTTTAGATTATATATATGATAAAGGTAGACGCGGGGGCCATAGTTTTCACTAGAGGTTTCTCTCTCGAGCACATAACGTACGGTGGGTGAACAAATTATTGTTGGGTAGTTGATAGAAAAACGCATGAGTTATGGCGATATTCAAAGAAATGATTATGTATATAGGCATCGCGTTCGAGACAAGTAGACTAACTCCTGCCTGCATCTACTACTATTACTCCATCCATCGACTGTTATCAAGCATGCATCTAGGGTATTAAGTTAATAAAAACAGAGTAACGCCTTAATCAAGATGACATGATGTAGACAAAGTAAACCCAAGCAATATGAATAAACCCCATGTTTTTATCCTTAATGACAACAATACGACTACATGTCATGTCCCTTTCTGTCATTGGGATTGAGCACCACAAGATTGAACCCATCACAAAGCACCTCTCCCATTGCAAGAAAAATCAATCTAGTTGGACAAACTAAACAGATAGATCGGAGAGAAATACAATGCCATAATAATCATGCATAAAAGAATCCAAAGAAGATTTAATTAATATTTATGAGTAAACTGATCATAAACCCATAATTCATTGGATCCCAACAAACACACCGCAGAATAAGATTACATCGAATAGAACTCCAAGAACATCGAGGAGAACATTGTATTGAAGATCAAAGAGAGAGAGAGAGAGAGAGAGAGAGAGAGAGAGAGAGATAAAGCCATCTAGCTACTAGCTATGGACCTATTGGTCTGTCGTAAACTACTCTGAAGGAAATATGCCCTAGAGGCAATAATAAAGTTGTTATTTTACATTTCCTTATTCATGATAAAGGTTTATTATTCATGCTAGAATTGTATTGATCGGAAACCTAAATACATGTGTGAATATATAAACAAACATCGTGTCCCTAGTGAGCCTCTACTAGACTAGCTCATTGATCAAAGATGGTTAAGGTTTCCTAACCATGGACATGAGTTGTCATTTGATAACGGGATCACATCATTAGGAGAATGATGTGATGGACAAGACCCATCCGTTAGCTTAGCATAATGATCGTTAAGTTTTATTGCTATTGCTTTCTCTTCATGTCAAATACATATTCCTTCGACTATGAGATTATGCAACTCCCGGATACCGGAGGAATGCCTTGTGTGCTATCAAATGTCACAACGTAACTTGGTGATTATAAAGATGCTCTACAGGTATCTCCGGAGGTGTTTGTTGAGTTGACATAGATCGAGATTAGGATTTGTCACTCCGAGTATCGGAGAGGTATCTCTGGGCCCTCTCGGTAATACACATCATAAGCTTGGAAGCAAACGACTAAGGAGTTAGTCACGAGGTGATGTATTATGGAACGAGTAAAGAGACTTGCCGGTGATGAGATTGAACTAGGTATGAAGATACCGAGGATCGAGTCTCGGGCAAGTAACATACCGATGGACAAAGGGAATTACGTATGTTGTCAGAATGGTTCGACCGATAAATATCTTCATAGAATATGTAGGAGCCAATATGAGCATCCAGGTTCCGCTATTGGTTATTGACCGGAGAGGTGTCTCGGTCATGTCTACATAGTTCTCGAACCCGTAGGGTCCGCATGCTTAACGTTCGATGACGATATAGTATTGACCGAATGTTGTTCAGAGTCCCGGATGAGATCATGGACATGACGAGGAGTCTCAAAATGGTCGATAGGTAAAGATTGATATATAGAACGATGGTATTCGGACACCGGAAGTGTTCCGGAGGGTACCAGGTACATATCGGTGTTGGGGAACGTAGCAGAAATTCAAAATTTTCCTACGTGTCACCAAGATCTACCTATGGAGAAACCAGCAACGAGGGGAAAGAGAGTGCATCTACATACCCTTGTAGATCGCTAAGCGGAAGCGTTCAAGTGAACGGGGTTGATGGAGTCGTACTCGTCGTGATCCAAATCACCGATGACCAAGTGCCGAACGGACGGCACCTCCACGTTCAACACACGTACAGCCCGGTGACGTCTCCCATGCCTTGATCCAGCAAGGAGAGAGGGAGAGGTTGAGGAAGACTCCGTCCAGCAGCATCACAACGGCGTGGTGATGATGGAGGAGCGTGGTACTCTAGCAGGGCTTCGCCAAGCACGTGACGGAGGAGGAGAGGTGTTGGGGAGGGGAGGGGCTGCGCCTTGAGTTGTCCTTTGCAGCCCTCCCCTCACCCCTCTATTTATAGGGGAAGGGGCAAGGGGGGCCGGCCCCTCTAGATGGGATCTAGAGGGGGGGCGGCGGCCAGGGAGGGGGGACTTGCCCCCCAAGCAAGGGGGGCGCCCCCTTTAGGGTTTCCCCTAACCCTAGGCGCATGGGCCCTTGGGGGGAAGGCGCACCAGCCCACTTTGGGCTGGTTCCCTTCCTCATACAGCCCATAAGGCCCTCCGGGACCGGTGGTCCCACTTGGTGGACCCCCGGGACCCTCCTGGTGGTCCCGGTACGTTGCCGATAAAACCCGAAACCCTTTCGGTGACCAAAACAGGACTTCCCATATATAAATCTTTACCTCCGGACCATTCCGGAACTCCTCGTGACGTCCGGGATCTCATCCGGGACTCCGAACAACATTCGGTAACCACATACGAACTTCCTTAATAACCCTAGCGTCATCGAACCTTAAGTGTGTAGACCCTACGGGTCCGGGAGACATGCAGACATGACCGAGACGTTCTCCGGTCAATAACCAACAGCGGGATCTGGATACCCATGTTGGCTCCCACATGTTCCACGATGATCTCATCGGATGAACCATGATGTCAAGGACTTAATCAATCCCGTATTCAATTCCCTTTGTCTACCAGTACGATACTTGCCCGAGATTCGATCGTCGGTATCCCGATACCTTGTTCAATCTCGTTACCGGCAAGTCTCTTTTACTCGTTCCGCAACACATCATCCCGTGATCAACTCCTTGATCACATTGTGCACATTATGATGATGTCCTACCGAGTGGGCCCAGAGATACCTCTCCGTCACACGGAGTGACAAATCCCAGTCTCGATTCGTGCCAACCCAACAGACACTTTCGGAGATACCTGTAGTGTACCTTTATAGCCACCCAGTTACGTTGTGACGTTTGGCACACCCAAAGCACTCCTACGGTATCCGAGAGTTGCACAATCTCATGGTCTAAGGAAACGATACTTGACATTAGAAAAGCTTTAGCATACGAACTACATGATCTGGTGCTAGGCTTAGGATTGGGTCTTGTCCATCACATCATTCATCTAATGATGTGATCCCGTTATCAATGACATCCAATGTCCATGGCCAGGAAACCGTAACCATCTATTGATTAACGAGCTAGTCAACTAGAGGCTTACTAGGGACATGGTGTTGTCTATGTATCCACACATGTATCTGAGTTTCCTATCAATACAATTCTAGCATGGATAATAAACGATTATCATGAACAAGGAAATATAATAATAATCAATTTATTATTGCCTCTAGGGCATATTTCCAACAATCGGGTCACCGGAAGGGGTTCCGGGCAACCCCGACAAAAGATATGGGCCTTATGGGCCAAGAGGGGAAACGCACTAGCCACAAGGGGCTGGTGCGCCCCCCATATGGGCCGCCCAAGGTGGAGAAGGAAAGGGGAAGGAGGAAAGGAAACAAAGGGAATAGGGTTCCCCCTTCCTTCCCCCTCCCCCCTCTTTCCTTTCCCCTCCGATATATATGGCAGGGGGGCGCGGCTTGGGAGGAGCCCAAGTAGGATTAGGTCCTACTTGGGGCGCCTCCTGGCCTCTCCCCTCCCCCTCCCACCTATATATATGTTGGGGGGGGGCTAGCACACCACAGACAATTGCCTAGCCGTGTGTGGCACCCCCTCCATCGTTTACACCCCCGGTCATATTTTTGCAGTGCTTAGGCGAAGCCCTGCGAGGATCACTTCACCATCACCGTCACCACGCTGTCATGCTGACGGAACTCATCTACTACTTCGACGTCTTGCTGGATCAAGAAGGCGAGGGACGTCACCGAGTTGAACGTGTGCAGAACTCGGAGGTGTCGTACGTTCAGTACTTGATTGGTCGGAGCTAGAAGAAGTTCAACTACATCAACCGCGTTGTCAAACGCTTCCGCTTACGGTCTACGAGGGTACGTAGACATACTCTCCCCCTCGTTGCTATGCATCTCCATGGATAGATCATTGCGTGTGCGTAGAAAAATTTGTTTTCCATGCAACGATTCCCAACATACCCATCATCGAAAGGGCCGCAAGGATGATGTAGAAGCCCTCCATGATCAATTCCCCCTCCGACGGGGTGCCCGTAAAGGTCTTTAGATGGGATCACGGAAGAACGGAAAACTTGTGGCGGCGGAAAAATTATTTCGGGTGACTCCCTGATGTATTGGAAATATTTGAGAATTTATAGAGGTGGAATTAGGTCAGGAGGTGCCACGAGAGGCCCACAAGCCTGGGGGCGTGCCCACCCCCTGGGGAGCCCCCCCTGTACTTGTCGCTACCTCTTGACTTCTCAGGTATTCTCACGAACCTTTGTGGGTCCTTTCTGGTCTAGAAAAAATCAATCCAATTTTTTTCTCTGTTTGGACTCTGTTTGATATTGATTTTCTGAAAAGCCGAAAACAAGCAAAAAAACAACTAGAACTGGACAGTAGGTTAATAGGTTAGTCCCAAAAAAGACACTTAATTGCATATAAAAAATCCAAGATTGATACGATAATAGCATGGAACAATAAAAAATTATTGATACGTTGGAGACGTATCACCTTGCAAGTTCTCTAGGTTTATCAACAACCTTGACTACAGTTTCGCTAAGGTGGGCACCAACAACGATCTAAAAGCACTCGAGATTTTGGGCTTGACCTGCCAGAAGCTTGTCGACATCCGTGGCCATTACAGGGTCTGGGGCAGCACGACAAACAAGCAAGACCCCCTGGTTGACCTCACCTCCGCCATCATCGACCATACTACAACTCTACAAGAACATGAAGGGTGAGTGCAAGAAGGACAAGATCGCGTGGCACAGTGCCTGGATGCATACACTGGATGAAGAACATGTCAAGTACGCGGCCAAGGACGCGTACACAAGTTACGACATGTACAGACGGGTTGTTGACATGAGGAAGTGCCTTCGTCCTGCCCCAGGCGAGCGACCGAGCCACGAAGCAGCGTTGGCAGCGTCACAAGAAGTAGATGATTAGATGACTGTTTCTCCTAGTTTAGAATTCATGTAATTGTTTATTAAGGGGTGGGCGAATATTTTGTATAGTCACTTATGTAATTGAATGTTTAATTTTGGTTATATATGTTGTTTTTTCTGTTGACAGAGCAAATCACATCACACACGAAATAAACTAGGAAACCCGATGATGGTTTCATCAATCACTGATAGTTGTATACCAGCAATCTTTGCTCACAACACACACAACTTATTAGTAGGAATCGTCTGTGTCGTTATCGGTCTTCCCACATATTTCTGATTACTGACATGTTTGCCGCGTATCACACACATCTGGTTAAGTTAAACCGTTTCTGTTGTTTTGGCTCATCGAAGTAGTTCATCTGAGTGAACTGTATGCCGTCTATCGTGCACACCTTGATCTGCCTGACCGTTTCTGTTGTGTTGGGTAATCACAAACAATTCATTCGAGTGAACTGTATGCCGTACATCGCACACATATTGATCCGATTGACCATTTATGTTGCTTTGGCTCATCGCAAACAGTTCGTATGGATCACTTGTTTGTCATGTATGGCACATGCAACTCTAATTTGAATCGTGCTTGATGTCTTCGACATCGCACACAGTTTGTCTTATTGATGACGGTTTTATTACGACGTCATTTCCGATTCATGCATCGCACATAGTTTGGTCAAGGGGTTTCTGGATTTATATGTCGCATTAGCAGCATCCTCTAATAGTGAAGAAAAGGAGTGGGAGGAATCGTCCGCACAGAGCGGGAGGAAAAGAGCTAAAGAAGGTGCTCGACGCGGTTCGACTAGGTGGGCTCGGCGAGCAGGTGTGGCTTGACCAGTAGGCGTGACGACCTGGTGTGGTCCGGTGCAGAGAAAAGAAAAAAGATTGAACCACAAAAGATACCAGAATAAGAAAAACCCAACATAAAATAAAAAACGGCCTACATGGTATTACCAAATCCGTACCAAATTGAAGAAATATGTATTAAATAAGGGGTCAATTCTATCACATGGGGATAAAAATTGGCACAAATGTGAAACTTGTGGATATGAATTGAGGATTTTCTGAAGAAAAATGGTAAAATCTGTCAAGAGGTAAATCATGGGTAAGAAATGAAATTAATTAATAACTCAACTAATAAAAAGGAAGTTTCGTGCGATGCTTCGCCGCCGGCCCGCCGGCCGCGGCCCTGCCATTGAAACACCTTTCAACACTTAAAAGAGACGTCTGATTTGCAAGCTGAACATAACAGTAGCGAAAGCCCAAGTTTTCTTTCTTGTTTGCGTGTCACATAATCGTAGGCGTCTCTGTCTCCATCGGATCTGCCGCAGCCATCGCGACTATTAATTTTATCCTATTCCTAAGGACGGAGCCATCACAATTTGAAAACACCCGAGTGATTCAGATTCCATCTGATTGAGATAGTTGTTGACGGTATTACTCATCCTTGTTGGACGCTTGAAAAATTGCATCCAATTTTGATTGCATGATTCTGAAAACATAGAAATAGAAAGAACCTTTTAAAAAGACATCATGACATGCGCCTAGTTTCTAGTATTAAAACATATGAATATGCAATACAAGTTGTTTGGCTGTAGTACCCGGAAAATCTTAGAAATGTTTTTCAAAGACTAGGTACATACCATACGTAGATTTCATCCACTAAAACTTGTGGCAGCGTTTCTATGATTTTTCATGTGGTGTCTCAAGCACACCTTGGGGATTTCATGTAGTTCTTCCAATGATACAAGGATGATGCGTTGTTTCTAATCTTATGTTAACGAAGCTTGCAAATCAAAGATATCATTACTTGAATTTTAAAAACATAACGTTTGGGGCGTAGTTATAGTTTTTTTTCTTTACTAAATGAATTTGCAATACAATTTGTGCAAAGCTGATGAAAGCAAAGTATTACCCTCAAGGACATCTTTTTGATACGGTTTTTCTGCAGTCAACTTCGACGACTTGGCAAGGTATAATGCATGGTCTTGATCTTCTCAAAAAGGGGGGTTATCTGGAGAGTTTTTGATGGATCTAGTATAAATATTTGGAGAGACAACTGGCTGCCTAGGATGTCTGGAAATTTCAGCTAAAATGAATAGAACCAGGATTAAATCGGTGTCATAATTATTCTTGTCTGGGTCAAGGAGATGGGATGTGAATTTAGTCAATCACTTGTTCTTTCCCCATACGCCGATGAAATTTTAAAGTTGCATATCCAGTCCTCGGGTGAGGGTGATTTTATTGCTTGACACTATGAGAAGAGTGGTTTGTTCACAGTAAAAAGTGCATATAATCTGGCGCTTAGTCTCAAGGAGGGGAAGGAGGAGCAAGGGCAATCTAGTGGAGGCGCGAATGGGGATAGGAAACTTTGGAATGCCATTTGGAAAGCCAATGTCCCTCAAAAGATCAGAATTTTTGCATGGCGGGCGGCTTCTAATAACCTAGCGGTACAAGTTAATAGAGTTAAGCATCATCGGGCTACTTCGGGATTATGCTCTATTTATGGTATGGAGGATGAAAGTACGTCTCATGCTTTGGTGACATGTCCGAAAGTGAGAGCTCTGCGCATGGAGTTGAGGGGAGTGTGGAATATTCCCAGAGAAGAAGTGTTTAAGTGCTCAGGACCCGGTTGGATGCTCATCTTGTTGGACCAGTTAGCCACTACCATTCGTGAGCAAATCTTATTCATGTTCTGGAGAGCTTGGCACTTACGCGATCATCTTATTTTTGCCAAAGGGAAAGAGTCTGTTTCAAACTCAGCGAGCTTGGCACTTACGCAATCATCTTATTTTTGCCAAAGGGAAAGAGTATGTTTCAAACTCAGCTAAGTTTGTGGATAATTATTGGGCGACATTTTCATCTTGCCATCATGCAAAAACCGCCACACGAGTCAAAGGTAAGGGAGCGGTGGTGGGGTTCCAGTCTCGTACATCTCCACCGAGTATCTGTGAGGTATGGCGCCCCCCGCCTTTTGACTATATTAAGATCAACGTGGATGTTAGTTTTGTGGAGAGCATTTGTGCTGCGAGTGTGGGAGTTGTTGCCGGCAATTCAGTCGGCGAAGTTGTCGTGTCCTCTTGGGATTATATTGGTTCGTGTACCAGTGTTGATGAAGCAGAACTCCGGGCGTGTCTAGCGGGACTATATATCGGTATCACTCTCCATAAGCCCGTTATTTTGAAAACATACTGCTCTTTTGTGGTTTCTTTTCTTGCACATGATAACCTTGATAGATCGGCTCTGGTGGATCTCAAGAAGGAAGTCTTAGCCCTTACCAAGCTTCTTCCAAATGTTAAGCTGGCGAAGATCAAAAGACAGGCAAATGAGGTGGCTCATCAGATAGCTAAGTTTAGTTTTGATAATAGGTCGGATGATCTTCTATGTAATAGTTTTCCGCCCTGCGTGGCGAATGCTGTAATAAACGATTGTACGCAATCTTTTAATTAATTAATACATGGGGTTTTCAAAAAGAAATTAATTTGAATTTTATTGTAAGGTTTGGTGTTAAAAATCTTATGAGGAATTATTTTGCCCCCCAAAAGTATTTTAACAAATATTATCTGTTTGCGTTGGGTTATCTAATTATATTACAATAAATTATGGAATTGTATGCAATTATCTGGTCACGGTCCATGAGATAATTGTACGCATTGGCATGGGCTCATAAACGATAATCCTAGACGTACGGGGTTTTTACGAGTCTGTTATGGACCCCCTCTTGCTAATTCGCTTGCCCCCCCTGATTTCAGGGGGTGGGGGCCCTGCTGCTAATCCTAAGCCAATCAGTTTGCTCCACATTAGCCTGTACATTTTTTTTTCAAGAGTACGCCAAAGGCGTACCATATTTTTATAGAAGGGAAGAAATATTTACAAGATGTGCGCCACGAATGCGAACAAACGTGTAGCGTAGATACAAACCAACACCCACACCTAACTAGAAACCTAGGCTAACTCCTCCCAAATCGTTGGAGACCTCCTGCACCCAACCCGGCGGCCTCACAAATTAGTACAATAAATCCTGTAAAATAAGCCTGTAGCTCTAGCATTACTCGCTCATAAAAAGGTGATGCAATCCACGATGCCTCTTCTAGGTCCACCATATCCTCTCTAGGGCCTTTATGCCTACTTTGCGTAAAAGAAAAGGGAAATACGAGTCGTTTTCGACGCGCTGACGCTCGGTGCAGAAGTTCTTATGGGTTCTGGTAAGTACTATACGTGGAACAGGTAGTCATCAAGCATGTCGGCTATATGCTTTAGGCGCACACACGAACGGAGGAGTAAAACAAGAGACGAGCAGAACCAGGGGAGCCAGCACCCGGGGCAGGCCGGGGCATGCAGCCGCCCTACCCAAGTAAACCTACTGCCACTTGCCTCCAACAAAGCGGCAGAGTTTTCTTCACTCCATCAGCTAAGTGCCACACTTAGTGATGAACACTATTCATTTATAGATAGATAGAGATGGTTAAGCTCCAAAGATCGGATGGATCGCTAGCTGTGCTACGACGTAGCAGACGACCAGTCGAGAGAGCTCGGCTAGGACAAATGGAAAAGCAGTTGGGATTCGTTTCCTGAAATGGACGGCGGTCGTCCAAGGCGACGTCGCCGTCGTCGCAAGACAGCGTGGGTCTGGCCGGCGAGGCCGGGACGATTCACCGCGGTTGCTTCCGGGGGCGGCGACGACGACGATGCTCGCATCCTTTTCCCGCCCTAGATTTCGTAGCGATCTTGTAAAATGTTCGCGCCGATTTCCTAGCTTTAATGCCATCAATCTAGCTTTGCGCGGTACCACTTCAGTCGACTTGGCGAACCAGAACTTTCTACGGTTCTGAATTGATGAAGCGCAGCTAACTCCCACGCGCAGCTAACACGGCGATGCGGTGCACGTGCCGAGTGCCTATCAGTCTATCACACACTGGTCTGATGGATACTACAGTTTGACTTTGACATCCCAGTGGCAGCGGTACGGAAGGACAAACGGAGTTGAAGGCGAGACGGGGAGACGAACGAAAAGGACGTGGCGTGAGGGTTCCAGCGGCTAGGCTAGTCTGCATCCGGAGAGTGGCAGCCAGTGCTTTTTTCACAACAGTCGCCTCCTCCTACATTTTACCACTTGGGCGGCCCAAGGGACGCTCACAAATTTGGTGACCTTTGGAATGGAATTCATTTGGCTATCATGGATTCCTGAGAGATTGCGAGGTGTATGCTCAGTGGTAGGCTACGGCATGACGCACGCGATTGGGTCCATACGATCACTAGTGTGGTACGAAAGCTTGGTTAGAGCAACTCCAGCAGAGTCGTCATACCCGTAGCCTTCATAACGCATATGAAACGCGTTTCATATAGGGTTGTGGAGACCATGCGCAAACTAGTTGATGGCCTTCATAAAAAAAATTGGCTGCATCAACTCACTGCCCATACACTCAATTGGAGGGATTCAACACATAAGTTGAGAAAACATCACCATACGGAATTCTTGGGATTAAGTCTGGCATTGTGATGGTCCGACGCGGTTCACAACGTGGCGGGACTAGTAGGGGGCAGGAAAGGCATGATATGTGCAACTATGGTCCCTCACAACACGAAATTGGGCGAGCTCGCCTTCATCCCGCTCCACTATTCCAGCCCCGCGTGGTCGTCGAGGTCTCCCTTGCTACCGCCTATGTCACCTCGAACTCACGTTGGATGTCGCGCTTCCTCACCACCGCCAACTCTTGCTCGATGACGGTCTCCTGACAGATTAAACTGGGGTGGACGACCAGTCGACCAAGGCATAGGCGGTGTAACGTGCATCCTGTGCCTCCATAATAGTGAGGCATCGATGAACCGGTTGTGGCAGGGCAACGACGCAACATTGGGGCGGGAATCATCTAGCGCGCCCCGAAGACCTTAATCCTCCTAAAAAATGAGGGTGATATCCTCCTATGCCTACTCCAGCGCGTCTCGGCGATCCACTCCTCCTCCTCCTCCTCCTCCTCAACAATGAGGACGACCTCTTCTCATGCGACCTCCTCGTCCATCATTCGTTCCTCCTTCCCCATGAGTTGCACCCAATACAGTCATAGGGAAAGCGACATGGTGAAGACGAGCGAACTGGAGGTGGAGAAGGAAGTGGAGTTGGGAGGGGGAGATGAGCCGGGAGGGAAGCGCCGACCTTCTTATAGATGCAGACGATAAGAGGGAATGGCACGGGCAACGAAAATATGTGAGCAAAAATGACAGGGAAGGTTGTTACACGTAGGTGAACATTAATTTGGCTTGTTTTCCGCTGAGATGAGTGACGGATTGGACGTTCGTACGTCCCATTGGTAGGGAGAGATGACAATCCAGGCAAGAGGATGCAGAGAGAGGGGTGGAATGTCCCTCCCATGTGGGCAATTGGCGATGGGGCGTGCTCCAAAACAATGTCCTCGGCCTCCCAAGTGAAGGGCATTCTCACAATACGCAGCTACTCGTAGCGAAGTAGCAGGAGGCCCTTGAGACAGATTGGGAACATCTAGAACTCGCTTATCGTGAGGCCGAATATGGTGTCGTCTCATGTGTCCCCCTCAAAATAGGCCAGGTCCAGTGCAGACACAGCATGCACGTAAGCACGTGGACATGTATTGTTTTAATTTGTTTTTAAAAAGGTATTGTTTTCTCTCTCTCTCTCTCTCTCTCTCTCTATTTTTCCTTTCTAATGTTCAACTCCCTCCGTCCCATAATGTAAGACGGTTTTTGACCAGTGTCAAAAAATGTCTTACATTATGGAACAGAGGTAGTACTAAATAGATCGGGAATAATGTTTCTATATTACCTAAAAAGTGTTTTGGGAGAAAGGTGTGTTTGAAAAAGGTTCATTGTGTATTTAAAAAGAGTTTATCATGTATTTAAAAAATGTTCACACATTTATTTCAAACAATTTAGTTTTCAAAGCAATAAACCATTTTTGGTACTTATTCCGTGACTTTTTAACTTAGTACATTTAAAACATATTTTATGAAATTTACAAAAGTAGAAATATATGTGTTGATGGACCGGTGTTACATCGGACGGAGCATACCTATTCCTCGCTATGTGCAGCAAACACGAAAACCCGTCCTATGTTTCGCTTACTGCGAAACTGACGAGAGCCCTAACCTACAGTGTTCGTCTTATTGGGCTAGCCCAACTGCGCGGCTTCATTCATACTCCAGATTGGTTTTCGAAACTTAGGCCCGATATTGGGGTTCCGCCTGGTTTTTTTATTTTGCTTTTCTATGTTTTACTCTATCGGTTTTTTATCAGTTTTCTTTCGGTTTTTATTTTCTATTTTTCGCTATTTCGTTATTTAGGATGGTGTGTTGTGTTGTGGACTAGCTTTTTTGGTCGCACGGTTGGTTACTACTTTGGGTTAGATCGATGCAGTATTACTAGCTACTCCCTCCGTTTCGAATTACTCGTCGTTGAAATGGATGTATCTAAAACTAAAATATATCTAGATACATTCATACGTGCGACAAGTAAATTGGAACGGAGGGAGTAAGTGTAGAGCAGTGGGGGAGGAAGAGCTAGTTGATATTATGCATAGAAATTAGAGGTTAAACCAAAGTAGTTCCTTATCTAATAAAGTACGTGACTGCTGAATGAAATCAACAACTGTACCAAGCATTCTAAGATGAGAGCAAGGAGATGAACTTTGGGTTTAACAAGGAGACTACAGAAAGGACTATTGTACTTAGTGTTTTTTTTTCTAAATCATACTTTAGCGTTTTTTAGCAGAGTTGGTCGGACGTGAATCGTACATGCAAGATCGTACGCAGAGCAATTTCGTTTCTAAGTAGCTCTAGGCCTCTAGCAATGCGCTTCAAATCTGGCCCATCCAGTTTTCCCAATTAAAATATTAGGTGAATTACCTTCACGTCATTGACCAAGGGAAATGGGCCCTTGTGAGCAGGGAGCCTTCGTTCAATTTATTTTTGTGCGCCCTCGCTCAGCTCTCAGAGCGCCGCCGCCGGAAGTTACCTGGGAAAAAGGATCGAGTACGGGCGCCATAGCTGCTTGCCGACTCCTCCGGGGCCCCTTTCGTCAGGGGCCCGGGGCGGCCGCCCCGCTCGCCCTGCCCCAGGGCCGGGATCTGTTGAGGACAGGCAGCAGCGAAAAGAGAGGATGGGGCACCCCACACCACCCCCGCCGGTAAGGATCAGATCCGTTGAGCCAAAAGGGCGGACGCCACCTTCCACGTAAGATCTTGCTCCTGGCCCTTAATCATTTCCTGTTTGTGATTTGTCGAAATCGAATTGTTTTGTCTGTGGACGGTGATTCGTAGCTAAATTTCAGTCCGATTTCTCGCGGCAAGGTTCCAGGTCACATCATGCCATGATATATTTTATGGTATATTCAGTTTTAAAATTTGTCCGTGGAAGTCATCAATGTTCTGTATCAGTCTGCAGCTCGGTCCGGACGCGATTTCTCCAATAAACTTAAGACAAACGCGGGGAGACTTTCTAGAGTCCGGACCAATTCCATGCCCGCTTCTGACCGACCCAGCCCATCAAAAAACCCGTCATCACCCCTCCCACGCTATTCTTCTGATGCACGTGCCGCTTATCGCACCGCATTCATGCTGACCCAGAGCACGTGGAGGCCGGCATTGATGCCACGATGTGACCTGAGAGAGGGAGGGCAGCGTTCACCGACGCGGCCTCTCGGTCTCGGCAGCCGCCGCTTCAGTGCGGACGCACTTTCCCGAGGAACCAACTCCGGCCGATGCGCCGCATTGAAGCGGACCGCCCCTTCACCTGGGCCTTCTTGCGGCTATTTAAACCGTGCGTCGGAGATGCACAGAGATGCACCACCCCCTTCCTCGAGCACCGGTCCCCTTCCCTCCCCATCTTCGCGCCCGAGCCCCTCCCTCTCTCTCTTCGAGACAAGCTCCGGCGATGCTGAAGTCGTGGTGCTCCACACCCGTAGGCGGAGTAGGCGGAAGCTCCTCCTCCGGCGGTTCTTGGCGTCGCGCAAGCGCTCTCCCGATCCGCCAACGTCCATGGAGGCCGGCTCCTCCGCCAAGGAGGAGATCGTCATATCCTCCGGTGACGAGGAGGACTAGGCGTCGCCGCAACAGCCGCATGAGCCACCGCAGCAGCCGCCCCGACTCCTCAAGGAGGCCGCTCTGGCGGACGAAGATTTCGTCCGTCCGATTGAGATAATGACGGAGCGGTCGCTCCGTTACATGGGGCCGTCGCCGCCAACGCTGATGTGCGTGAAGGATGAGCCGCTGTCCCTATCGCGCCACCGCGTCAAGCCCAAGTAGGCATCCACGCTCCTGCCGGTGAAGGAGGAGACGACCTCGCCCTGCACATCCGCGGCGTCCAGATCGGACGCCGCATGAAGGAGGATCCAGCCTTGTCCCTGCACCACCGCGGCGTCCAGATCGGATGTCGCGTGAAGGAGTATGCGTTCCTGCCACGCAGTCGGTACGACCGCATCAATGCGCCGTTCTCGCCGCCGCGCGGACATCGCCTCGCTGTCAAGGAGGAGTTGTTGCCCGCGATCAAGATGGCGCTGGGCCGCCTCCTCCATAATTGAGCTTACGTGAGTTGCCACTTCCATCCCACTTTGAGGGCGTTTGGTCACTTGTGAGTAGTAGCCGACATACTTGTTTACTTCCCCTTGAATGATCCCCCATCTATGTTGGAGAGATGCCACATTGCGGGTGGTCGTGATAGGATGCGGTTCCACATAATCCTTTTATTCATGGTACTTCTTCCAAATCTTCTCCCAATACGTGTTCGCATTTTGCCCGGTGTCGCATTTTGGATTCATTTTGTGGCCAACCAAGCTTTGACCAACATGATGTCCTCATATCTTGAGACTGCCGGACCTCTTACCTTCGCCGTCTTGGTCTTCTACTTCTTGCTCGGATTGAGATCGGATGTTGTCCCAACTTCAAATGCGGTGGTGCCCTCCAATTCGTACTCCATTCCGGTCGGATCTTCATTGTCATTGATCATGTTCGACATGTACGCCTCCTACATGGCCGTGGTTTGCAAGCATTCATCATGTGCGAAATGAACTAGTGGTTTATGCACAAATATGATCGGACAGGAGCAAAGAAAATGTACCGACTCTTGTTCGGTCATTCCATCGAACATGTCAAGCGCAGCCCGAGTGCCGCTGGTGCCTGTGCTCATCCGCGCCCGAACGAGCTGCGGTGAGTCACATACATCCATTGTCGGGTTGTGCGTCGGCGGAAAAGATGTTCGTAATAGCCTAGCCGGCCGTCGAATCCTCCTTTGTCTCAACTCTCAACGACGTCGGACGGCGTAATCCGCGTCGACGCTCGGATGGAAAGGGTGTGGCGTGCCGGGCCCAGGGGGGGAGACAGCTGCTCGACCATGTCTGAACCTCCCTGCGCCGCCGCCGCCACCTCCCTCTCTTGCTGTCGGCGCCGCCGTATCTTCCGGGCGACGTTTTCCGCCTTGTAAGACGGAGCCGAGGAAGGGACGGCAAGGATGAGGCAGACTGCATCTTCGTCGCGACGGTCGAGGTCGGGCTGGATGACATGTACGACGGCGGGTCGGGGCTGGTGGTGAGGATGGGAGGGGGGTGGCAGACGGCGAGGGCTCTGGCGCGGGAAAGGTTGGAGGGCGGCGGGAGGACGAGGAAGGGTTTGGTGGATTTGGTACAATTTACGGTGGGGTCAGGCTGTCGGGTCCGACGTAGCGGGCGTGCCTAGACGCCACATGTCCGCCCCATATTTAGCCTAGATATGAGGGGTGCCGGTCAACCCGGACGTTTGAGGCCCATTTAAAGCGTCTGTCTAGGTCAAAATTTCGCGATCGGATAGAGTATGGGGCGACTTTGAGGTGCGTTTAGTAGATGCTCTAATATAACATACAATCGTTCTTCTACTCATCGATCGAGCCTTCCCACTGCAGGGTTCTCAATCCTTATTGGAACACCGACCATGTTATGGCCTGGAGGCATTTCCGTTTGCCAACACCAGTCTACGTCAGAGTGGATCGTTCAGGGGTGTATCACTCATATCCAGAGCTGCCAGGTCGGCCGTTTCAGAGCTTTGATGCAATTGCAAGTGCTCTCCATACCTATGCTCGTGGCAGTAGCACTGACACGTAATGTTCTGAGCTCTCTCTTTCTTTTTCTCTCTCTCAAAAAAAAAAGAATCTCTTAACTTCTCTGAAGAAGTAACATCTAGTATTAATCGTATGCTCTGCTTGATCTAAAATTAGGTCCAAGGAAACAAAAAAGGAGTGTCTTATACGTGAATCTCTTGAGTGGTCAGATGGTACGAGGAAGGTCGCCACAAGTTCGAAAATAGCTGAGAGGAAAACTGAGAATGTGCACAGACTGGTTAAAGCTTTACTGGATAAGAAGCACGACGATGAGGTTCCTTCTCTCTCCACCCCGCTCGCCCTCACTCTGTCGTCCCACTACCAGGATTGCCGTATTTTATTGCTAATGCTTTGCGCATGCAACGTTACTGATCCAACCCACGCTCATTCTAGGGTTTGGAGTATGAACTCAAAGATATTGTGCATTGGCAATCAATCTGCGAAGGTCCCAATGCATGGTACTATCATCTCAATATCACTATGAAAACTAAAGGAGCTGGTGATGATGCGAGCACTGTCAATCAATTCTTCGCCGAAGTCACACTTGATCAGAGCGATACGCCAGGATATTTTCTCAGCAGTTTCTGCAGAATTGACCCTAACAGCAAGGGTAGTGTACACTCTTATCTTAAATTAAGCATTTTTGGAATACTGTTTGAAATTATCTGTTAGATATAGGTCAGAACATTGCGGCAGGATATTTTCTCAACAGTTTCTGCGGCGTTTAACCCTGACGGTAAGGGTAGTATACACTCTTATCTTAATTAAGCAGTTTTGGACTACTGTTTGAAATTAGCTGATAGATATAATTGTGAATGCGTTTCTGGTTTATTGTGGAGCTGTTACTATTGACTGTTTGCCCATTGTGCCATCTTCTACCATACATAGCTTTATGTTTGTAATATCGCAATCGAACTGGTTCACGCACAGCCAGTTGTATGTGCAATCAAGCATTTTTTTGCTACTTATTCAGCTATTCTCGTGTATCTGAGCTAGGCTGGTTATCTTGCACTTAAATGACAAATCTCACTCATGTCTTCCTTTAGATGTTCACTGCCATGGTTGTACGAACAATGGAAGTATTCATCTGAAGCACCCCCCTACTTATTTTGATTGCGGGCACACTGATCTCTCCCTTGGTTATGATGCATGTAACGATGAGGTGTGTCGCGACGCCCAAAACAACGTACGGTAATATGTATAATAGCTAGTGTTTTAGCATCTTCAATGTTACTCCCTCCGTTCCAAAATAGATGACCCAACTTTGTACTAATTTTAATACAAAGTTAGTACAAAGTTGGATCATCTATTTTGGAACGGAGGGACTAAAACGGCTGTTTAGCTAAAACGGCTGTGAAACACAACGAAGAGGTACGACTTACCAGTGGCATTGATGGGTAAATACTACTCGGTTTTAAGGGACAGCAAAAAAATGGTTGGTTTAGAAGCTGAGAAGCTGAAAAGTTGGGGTATCCCAGCTTCAAAATTTACACTACAGAGAAGCTACAGATTCTCAAAAGCTGCTTTGTAAATTTACCCATTTGGTTCAGCTTATAGCTTTTGGACCCAAAAGTTGAAAGCTGAAGTTAAACCAAACACAGCCTTAGTTGACGCAGATTTGTACTAAATATGCATTAACTAATTTGGAACGGAGGGAGTATATTGCGACTATATTTTTCGCCATCAGCCAAGCCTTTGAAATGTCAGTATGTCAGTCTTCCCCAGTTCTCTATCTCTGATGTCTTGTGGAGGCACTGCCCGTATGTGAAAGTGTTGAATATGTGACATCGCTATAAAGTCATTTAAATATTCAAATTTTGTGTTCTTTACTAGTTCTATCATTGCTGCCATCTTGTAGGACGATGAAGAAACGACCTGTAAAGACTGAAGAGTGGAGATGTCCCTGCTTATTATCACATGTTTTCATTTATGCCAGTAATTTGAACTCAATGGAGCTTGCGAGTAATTGTTGTTTGTGAACTTGTTACCAAGTTAAACACTTTAGCTATTATGACATTTGTGTGCTGTCATGAGTAAAGAAGGCTGGAAGACGGGCTAACAACCCAACCCCACGTCTCAGACGAGAAAACAGCGGCGCGAACCCTAGAAACATCTAGTTGCAAATGGGGCCCCTCCCCCTCTCGACTCCGCCCTAGCACTGTCTCCCCATGAGGCGGCCGGGGTGGCGCGAGCCCCTTTTCTCTTCGTCCACCCTCCTCCCCACGCCGTCGCCGGTAGGCGCCCCCGGATCTGGTCGGGGTGGTGTTGGAGGTGGCGGGACCTCCCATACCCGCGCGCTGTTCCCCATCCCGGGGCAGAGGACGGCGGCGGTGAAGCTCGGACGGTGGCGTTCCGGCGACCTAGAGACGGTGGCCGGCGGTAGGCGCGGTGATGGCGCTGTGTGACGCCCCCGAAGACTCACGGTATAATATCACAACACAACTCTACGTCTCAAATATAAACAAAGAAATAGTATATTACAAGCCTTCTAACCAGGAATCCAGGAATAAATGGGACCATCAGGACTTGAACCCTGGTGGGCTGGAGATACCAAAGTTCCTCTAACCATTCAACCACAGGTTGGTTCGCATCGGCTATGGTGCTAGGAGAGTAGATTTTTTTTAGACAACCTCGCGAAGCTTTTATTGAACCGTCACAATGTTTACAGGGACGAAAGAAAGATCTCCAGGATGACCTAACCAGACATGGCGGCCACCCCCGAGAGATAAAGCATGCTTCGCTAAGTTGTGAGCCTCAAAGTTTGAGCTCCTAAATTCATGAACTATTTTAGAAAATTGAAAACTAGCTGAATGTTCTTTGATTTCATGTATCACCGCACCATATGAAGCTGAAGTTCCCCTCTGTATATCTTCTACTACCGTCTTGCAATCAGATCCCACATGAATGCTTTGAACGTATAAGTCTTCCGCCAAAGCTAGTGCTTCCCTTATGGCCAGTGATTCGAGTGTTTGAGGATAATTGATTTGCCTGAAACCCACGACCGAAGCTCCAAGGAACAGGCCATTTTGGTCCCTACACACAGCTGCAACCGCCCCATACGTGCCTCCTCTCGACAACGCTGCATCCACGTTAACTTTGGCACATCCTTGGACCGGAGGTAGCCATCGTTTTGGTCTCGGCACAGACGCAGTAACCGGCCTTGGTGACTTCTTATTGATCTGCTGCAACTCTGACAAGTAACTCATGATGAAGCCATTCGTGGAGTATGGAGACTGGAAAATGTCCTCATAGATCGCCTTTCTCCTTGCACTCCATATCGCCCATGCTGTCACCACAAGGCGAGTGAACTCTTCAGACTGTAGCATATCGTGTAGAGCAAACAACCACTGCTTTGGATTATCAAGTTGGCAACTTATCACCTTTTCAGCAAAGCCCTCGGGAGCTAAAGCCCAGATGCTCCTCGACATCGAGCAATTCAACAACGCATGTCTCCATGTGTCCGTGGCTCCGCATAAGTGGCATGTATTTTCGTCGGCCATGTTTCGGTGACGGAGAACCTCACCCGTAGGCATCGACTGCCTGGCTAGACGCCAAACAAACATCCGCAGCTTCGAGGGTACTTGTATGGGCCAGATTGCACTCCACTGCTTAGTTTCCCGTAAATTTGAAGTACCTTCTTCCTCATGAAGCCATCTTTCCCTGCCGATCTTCGTTCTTAGTATCATACGGTAAGCAGAACGCACCAAGAAAACTCCTCGTCTCTCTTCATGCCATGCCCAAAAATCATGAACAAGGAAATACAATAATAACCATTTTATTGTTGCCTCTAGGGCATATTTCCGACAGTCATCTCCTCGTACTCCTTCTGATCTTGGCTCATTGTAGATCCACGACTTGACGATCCAAACTCCGACGCATGATCCGGACTACTAGCCCACACGATCGCATCTACGCGTGCAACATGCAAGACTGGACGCATCATCAGTCTTCACGTCGTTCAACTTAACTGGTCACTATCCCACTACACGTCGAGCTTAATCTTCAACTGTCATATCCGTACACAAAGTATGACCCGTCTGGAAACATGCAACACACCTCCTTGCCCTGTCATGTTGTGCCACCGCCATTGCTTGGCCGCTGCCTTGCACTCGGTCCATACCATACTCCCTGTACTTGCTTACAATAGATCCACTCTCCACTGCTTGCACACCTCCTTGCTTTACGATGCCTTCGCCTACCATCGTCCGCCTTCGGCATCACACCGAATCCACACTGGCCGCAACCAGGACGCTCCACGAGGACATGGACATGACTCACGAAACACCGTGCACACCGCTTCCACTCCAACGAATCATCACCAAGACGAGCACTTGGACACGACGCCGACTCACAGACGCGACGACGCCGACTGACCGTGCAAACTCGCACGACTCCATGACTCATCCAACTCCCTCGGGCAACGATCTTGATGAGCTCCAGCACCGCACCTCGACACCACCTCTCACATCAAGGATCTTCTTCCATCGTCTTCCCGATGACAGCCTGTCGTCTCCCTCCAAGTTGCTACGTCGAACGATGATCGCTTGTTCCTCCTCTTCGCTGCATCACCCAACGACATCATGGCCCGCCCCGGGGCGCTAGTCCGGTCGCAACCCGGGGCAAGCGCAGGTTCAAAATCGGCCTTGCTCTAATACCAATTGTTGGAACTCGTCCACATGATCGATCACATCAAATCATCATGAACACGTGCACAAAAAACTTTTGGCCAAAGGCACATGTCATGCCTTGTTCTTCTCTTTATTTCATTTTCTATTTTCCTCCACGATAAAAGCCTCACGACTTCCTACAAATATATCATGCATCCCAAAGAACTATGAATCCCATAAAAATAAAAAACTCGGAAGAGATATTTTCCTAACTGAACCTGGATTGATCATTCGACATTTTTTAGCCTGATAATATTGTGTATCCAAGAGAACACTGAATCTCATAAAAAGAAAAACTGCGAAGGGATCTTTTCGAACCTGAATGAATCATTCGACTTTTCTTTAGTCTGACAATATTATGCATCCAAGAGAACTCTAATCTAAAAAAAGGAACTTGGAAGGGATCTGCCCTTAACTGAACCCTGAATGAATCAGCCCAGCAAGGGACACGTTGTAGAGCGGTTTTGCATCCGTTTTCTTCCTCTCTTTTTTCAACTTTTCTCTTTTTTCTTTTCTTCTTCGTTTTTCTTTGTTTCTTTCTCGGGTTTTCTTCGGTTTTATTTGTTTCTTTATCAGTTTTCATTGTTCTTGTCAATACATGTCTATTTTATTCCATGACGATAAATCACGCGTTACAGAAGTGCTTTCGTCAAGGGTGACCGACACGTGGCATCCACCGTAACGGAACGCCGTTAAGCTATTGGGTCGGGTTTTGGATCCGATAACCCGTTAACAGCCCCGACCAATGGGAAATTTCCACGTGTAAAATTCTTATTGGCCGGACGAAACACGTGTCAGCTCGTTAGTGGGTCAGATAGGCACCTATGATACGTCGACACGTGGCACGACCCAACAAAGGCCCATTCCTGTGAAAAGGCCGGCCCTTTGACTTGGTCAAAAGCTGGCGGGCCGGCCCATGGAAAGCCTGTTAACGGCCTGTTCGCATATAGCCCATTTACAGCCCGCTAAACCAAGGCCCGTTACGCCCTATCCGAATTAGGCCCAGTAGCGTCATCTGGGCCATCCAATATGATTCCAGCCCGTTTTCACTTCTGGCCCATGTATGGCCCATGACGTCTTTCGGCCCATATGAGTCCCTATGTAACTCTTGGCCTATTAATGACCCGTGGTGAAACTGGCCCGTAATGAACAGTGTATCACTTTACACCCATTAACGGCCCGTGGTGAAACTGGTCCGTAATGAACAGTGTATCACTTTATACCCATTAACGGCCCGTTATTCCGTTGGGCCGTTTACAGCCCATGTTATCTTTCGGCCTTCTCAGAGCCCATTTATTCTTGGGCTCATTTCCAGCATTCATTTACTTACGGCCCGTTACTGCCATTTTCTGCTTGCGGGCCAAATTCAGCCTGTGGTTATAGTCGGCCCGTTTGTGGTCCGTTAATATGTTGGGCCGTTTTCATAGCGTCATCAAATACGGCCTATTAACGATGGCCCGTTACGGTCGTCCCATGGACGGGCGATTCCAACTCTAGACCGTCTACGGCCATAATGCGGCCTGTTATTGGCCCATGTTTGGCCAATCGATCATACGGCCCGTATAAGGCCCATTGATGATACGGCCCGTAGAAGGCCCATTGTTTCTACGGCCCGTAGAAGGCCTACTGTTTCTACGGCCCGCAGGAGGCCTAGTGCCACTACAGTAAATATTAGCCCATGGTTATTGTGGCCTAGTTTTAAAAAATAGGTTATTGCAGCCACTAGTTAACCACGGAAAAAGAACTGCAATGACTACAAGCAAACAAATAAACAAGACAACAATGAAATAAATAAGCAAGCAACTAACGCTAGGCTATCACGGCTATTACACATATTACATCCACTGGGCATCAAAGTTCACCACCAGTGCAAATATAGGGAACAAAGCAGCATATCATATACACTGGCCGTCAAAATTGGCCACCAGTGCAAATAAACGCGGTAGCAAAACAAGAGCATGACTGAAACAACTTCAGAAGAGCTCAAGAAACGTTATCCTGGGTATCCACCATGCTGGCAATAAGCTTAGCAAGCTGATTAGCTTTGTCCTGTTTGGCGCTAAAATCCTCCAACGCTTGCTGTTGCACCAGAAAGTATGCATCTGAATGCTCCAGGGACTTCTGCAGTCCTTCCGCTTCTTGTCGCAGCACAGCTGATCGATGTCTTTCAGCTTGTAGTTGAGACTCAAGAAACCGAACTGATTCAGACAGTGAGTTTGAATAGCTTGTGCAAGCGGTAGTGGCCAGTAACTCCAACACTAAACCAAGACAGGATGTGTCACTATCCTGAACCTTATCTGCATTACTTCCTTTACCGTTGCTTAATAAGGCACTCTTCCCCAATATTCTGTCAGCATTCTAAAAGAAGAAACAAGCAGACACATAACAAGTTTAGCATGTACTACTATATGAAACTCATTTCGGTGAACCAGTTCATTAGTAAGGTGGACAGGATTAAACTACCAAGTCTTCTATTGCCAAGTACTAGTACATAATAAAAGCATCAAACAAACATATATCTATGTCCTATGGTAGCAATGGAATCTTAAATTAGAGCAGTTGTTCTTCAGGTTTAGGCACTTGTTCTACATGAACAGAGTACAGTAAGACGCAAGAATATAATACTTAAAAATAGAAAATGAGCTCATAGACCTTACCACATTCTTGGTTCGGGACCAGTACAGAACAAGGCGTTCCCAGTCATCGTCCAGTAAATGTGTCTCAGGAGAACGTAAGGGAATTTGATGAGTTTCTTTGCCGGTGAAGTACGTTTTCTTCAGGTAATTCCGATACTGCCACCAAGCATTCTTGAAGATAGCAGAGGTATTAGCACAGGTTACCTCATCCTGAGTTTCCAAATCGGTCCTTCTCTATAGAGAAAAATGGGAAAATTTGCTGTATTATAACCATCATGGAGGTAGGATGTATGGGACGAAGCAAAGTAATTGCCATGAATAACATTACTTACACATAACTCCTGGACAAACACCTGCAACTGGCATTTTCCTTCATCTTCAGTATAATATTTCCAAGATGGGAAGATACACACATACGATTTAACAACATCAAATGCGATAGATGCTAAACTACGACTAGCTGGTTGTGCTTCCTCCATAGGAATAGGTGTACTAACTGGTGGAGTTGGGGTTCGCCGTGATAGTACTGGCCCTTTGGGCACTGGAGCTGCCTTACTAACTGCTCTTGTTTGGGAGCTCTATGGTGGAGATGGTGCTGTGTCAACAGGAACTGGGTTACTATCGGCTGGGGTTGGGGTTAGATTGGGTGAAGCTGGTTCTCCGTCCATCGTAGTAGGGGTACAATCTGCGAGAGTTTGGGTTATGTGTGGTAGGGATGGTTCTTGTGCATGTACAACCGGGGTGCTATCTCCACCAAGAGGTAGCACTGTTTTATTTGAAGACCGTGTTTTTAGTCCGCTAGATACTGGCATCACCCGCTCCATTTCAAATGGCTGATAAACAGGAAAAATAGTTGAATGTACAGACATTGTATGAGAGACAGATGCAATAGATAGTGTGGAAAAAAGAGGGCATGAAATAGTTGACATGTATATTGTTTAACTAAAATGGATAGCATGACATAATTTCACATATATGATGTCTATCTAAACTGGATAGTATAGCATAACATAATTCAAAGATATGATGAATAACTAAACAGGATCGCATGACATAATTCACCTACATGTTATCTAAGTAACCAGGATCGCATCATTTAATTCACATATGTGATTTATATGCTAAACAGAGGGCATACGATATGATGTCTGAACTAAGAACATGGTGTTGAATATTGTGTATATGATGTCTAAACTATGCAATGCAAGACACCGTAGGCATGATATGAGTAGTATAACCGTGCCAAGTTAGAGCATACACCTCAGTGGGGGAATAGGACTGGTCATCTGTCTTCGAATCCATCTCTGAGGAGCTATCGGGACCCAACAAGAGATCTGCTTCGACAGGTAGCACTGTCTGCTCTGAAGGCCTTGTTTTCACTCCAGATTTTTCCATCTCCCACCCAAATGGCTGATTCACAGGAAGAGTAGTTTAATGTACAAACATTGTCGACAAATGGAAATGTAATGAAGAAAAGGAAGGGCAAGATATCATTCAAATATATGATGCCTGGTTAAACAGGATGGCATTGCACATTTCACATATATTATGGCTAGCTAAAAGACATGAGACTGCATAATTCCCATATATGATATAGAAACTAAACAGGTGGCATTACAGAACATGTCTAAACTAAGCAGATGACATATATGATGTCAAAAGTAGGCACTTCAAGGCAACATATGCATGATATGACTAACATCATCATGCCAAGATAGAGCAAACACCTTGGGGGGGGGGGGTAAATAGGAGTGGTTAGCGGCGTCCGAATCCGCCTCAGAACAGATATCTTCCTCTGGATTACAATCTGGAGAGGGGTGGGGAGGGTTTGCCATTGAACCCACCATGGAGCGATGTCTGCATGACATTGTATTGCTGTGCAAAACTCTTCTCTTTTTCTCTACATGTTCAGCATGACTGTGTACAATATCTGACATGCATACGAAAAAAATATGGTGAGATTATATAAGGAGAGCATGCAGAAATTTAGAGTGATGGTAACAACCAGTGGATCGATGTTTTTCCGTTGAACCAAAATAGCCCTAATGGATCGACGTGAATGTATAGTAATAAGTGATGCAACAAGTGTACAACCTCTTTGCCGTAGCCGTGTCGACCTCAGCATCATTGGGTTGGTCGCTGAAGCAGTTGAGGCAGAGGTGGCTGTCGGAGGTGTGGAGGAAGATCTGAGGAATCTGTAGACGGCGTCCAGGGCACTGATCTGTTGTGATGGATCGTTCTGTCGTTGGAGCAGCTCCGGTGAGCCGTAAGACGTCAAGGCTGAAACAACACAAGACAGACATCGTCAATCTCAAGTGGGATTCTAATAGCATCTCCAATAGATGATGTAAAATGGATGTAAAATTAACATCACCAAAAACCACCCGACTACAACAGATGAGGTAAAAACTGTTGACTCTGAATTTAACTGTCGAAACTGAAATTTAATGTGGAATCTGAATGCTACTGTAGAAACTGAACGCAATGGTAGCAGAGAGGCACTTGACATGTAGTTTAGGGAGGGCCTGCAGTTCATCTTCAACCTACACCCCCCTGAGCCGCCAGCCACCACCGGCCGAACCGCCGGCCCCAGCGCCGCCTCGCTGCCCCGAAACAACTCGCCACTGCCGCCCCGACCAGCCCTCTAGGCCCCCCGCCCCCACCCTAAACCCTAAGATAGATAGTGGGGTACCTCTCCGGCGAGCCCCCGTCCCCGCTGCGGGTGGTTCTTCCTTAACTCCGGCGAGCCCCCCCAACCCCTGAAAATCGACTGACCCAAAAATCGATTCAGTCGAGTGAAGTGTGGTTTAATCGGAGCAGAGCAGCAGCACGAGCGAGGGGGAGAGCAGCAGCAGCAGCTGGGCGAGCGAGCGATCGAGCGAGAGCCGGAGCAGCACCAGCATATCTGGCTGGTATGGACGCCGCCGCCGAAGGGGCCTCGCACTGGGGGAGAGTCGCCGTGGAGATGTCGCCCGCGGCGCCGGCTTCAAGGTAGCCGCTCCATGGGGGTGCGGGATGGAGCACCGTCGGCGCCGGGAGGTCTAGTTAAGGAGAAGATGCGATGCGATGAGTGTACAACCTCTTTGGTGGCGCCGAGTAGGCCTCGGCTTCGTCCGAGGAGTCGGTGAGGATGCCACGGTTCCGGTGGAGCAGGTTAAGGCGGCGCTGTGGGGATGGAGCAGCCGCGATAGATGAGGCGATCGTCGGAGTAGCTCCTTGGAGGTGGAGGACGGAGCGGCTGAACCGGCGGGACAACGAGATGGACGACGGATCTTCATCCGGGGAGGTGGACGAGGGACGTCGAGCTGTTGCGGTGGACGTCGTCGTCGGGGAAGAGGCTCCGGCTGGGCAGCACTGACGTGGCGGACGGAGGAGGGTGGGGTTTCGCGGCTGGAGCGGAGAAACTTGTGCTACCTATTGTTGCATATGTTGAACCTTGTTGTGTACTTACATTTTGGATAAAAGAAACAGTGGTTTACATCCTAAATTAAATGTCATGTGCCTGACCCTGTAGTTATGTGTTATGTGTTATGCTTATTCTCCTTCTAAATGGAGGTAAATAAGATGCATGAGAAGTTTTCTGAAGCAACATATGTTTTTCTCTTGCCTTGCTCTGCTAAACTTTTTTACATTGAATCCAGGTTTTTTTTGGTAGGAAACAGAATGGTGGGTATGGAGAATATTCATGTGGAGTATTCCCTAAGGAATGAATTGTATTTTCCTAATCTTTTATAGATTTTCTTATGATGTTGATGTTTGATTAATATAAATCTTCAGCTCATGTAAAAAAATGATGTATAAGAAGAAGAAAGGACAAATCAAGGAGCTTCTTCGCTCAGTTTTTCAGCTGCCGAGGGATAGAAAGATGCTGGCTATAGCATTGATTCGGTGCTGGTGGCATGAGAGAAATAAATATTTTCTTAACTGTATCTGGACACTAAAAAAAAATTCTAGCCCGAGCAAACCCTGGCGCGACAGAGAGCAGCGGAGTGGCCAGTTATGGTGGTCTGGGATTTCGAATGGCGAAAAGGGGGATGGGAGGGGGTGAAGCATGACTTAGGAACACGCTTGTCCAAAATGTAGGGTGTGTTACAAAAGTACCCCCCACCGATTTTAACTAGTGGCCCTTTCCGCTCAGGGTTAGAAGGGGGATTTCGCGTGTCGGGATTTGGCAGCTGGAGGGAGTTTTCGCGCGCGTTGTAATTTCGGGATAGCAAGGCGCGGGTTGTGAAGGCGCTAGTTTTGGGAGCACGATATCTGAATTTTCGGGATATAACAAGACGCGGGTTGAATTTTAGGGACAAGCCTAACGTGTCGTAATATTGTACTTGTACGTACCAAATCAATTCGCACTTCCCTCAACCAAAAAGAAAACGAAAAAAATAAAACTATTCACACCACACAAAGAGGGAGTCTTGCCCCGTTTTACTATACAAATGCTATTCAAAGCTACTCCCTCCTTCCATCTATATAGGGCCTAATGCATTTTTCGATGCTAACTTTGACCAAATATTAGAGCAATGATATATGACATGCAACTTACACAAAGCACACCGTTAAATTCGTCTGTGAAAGGTTCTTTCGATGATATAATTTTCACATTGTGCATGTCATGTACTATTAATCTTATCAATAGTCAAAGGCGGTCTTAAAAATCTCATTACGCCCTATATAGATGGAAGGAGGGAGTATGAATCCATGTTATGTCCGATTAATTTTTTTCGCTTGCTGTATAATGCATGTAACCTACTCATACCAACATTTTAGTGCACTCCAAATGTCTATACTACCGCTGCAATTCGAACTAAATTTGAATTTGTTTCTCTATTTCAATAAGAATCTACAATCATGATTGTTGCCAACTTTAACCATCAAAGTTTCCTTGCTATCCGCCAGATATAAATCAGACGGCCTATAATGCAGGATGGCAGGCACACCATCATCAACAACTCTGTTTTTTATAAGAGTAGAGATAAAATATATTAAATGTAGTATACCATGTTCATAACCACTTCATGTTTATCACCGTTATATATATTCACACATCCGTCGGTTTGGAACACTATGATAAATTCTTCAAATATCCGAATTCGCTTTTTATAATGAAGAATATATGATCTCTATTCGTCTTTTACACCCACACAACCCTCTTATCTTTGTAGCTAGCGCTAACTTTCTCTTGTGCATGCACACGCCCGCATCCCTCTCACCCTCCCTCAGCATTCTCTGGCTCCATCGCGCAAATTCGTCTTTTCACTTTAGGTCATTCACCCACGGTGTGTGTAGGCCCCTCAGCTCCTTCTTTACGGCACACATCGATCGATATGCCTCTCTAGCCAAGTGTGCCTAGCACAAACACAAGCTTCCCCTCTTCTCTTGTCACCGTCCATGCCTCACTCCCACCACTCTTTTCATCGTTCTCGTACTCGCACACTCCTCCCCCTCGATATAGTATGCCTCTCGTACCACCTCTACATGCATCCCTCTCTCTCTATCCTTCTCCTCGTGCCTCATTTGCTTCTAACACACACATGCATGTATACCGATCGATCTCCCAACATATACCTAGATTGACTTTAACTACCCCCCCATCGATCGACGTACCTCACAAGTTATGTCTCTCCTTTCTCTTACAAAGGACGATTGATCTTCCTATGTAGTTACATCTGCTTACCACAGCCACATCGTACCCCCTCATCATTCGTGCATGCCTCCTGACCCGTCTCTCACACGCACGTGCATAGACAACAAGCAACCATCCCCTCTCTTATTGATATTGCGGGCGTGCCCTCCGTTTGTCTAGCAAGCCTATCCCACCATTTGTTAGAAGCAACTCCACTACCACCCCTCCAACACTCTAGCTCTGTCTCTCTCCCAACCTTATTCATCTCCTGCACATATGCATGGATGCCGATCGATCTCCCTTAATACATGAGGCAGATCGATCTCCTTAATACATGAGGTAGGCCTCTCTCCTCCTCCACACATATACCAACCATTCTACCTCTATAGTTAATTGGGCCTCCCTCTCCAACCACCACACACTGATAGTCGAGCGCTGCAGGTAGGTATCCATGCCACAGAGACAAACTGCACATGTCCCATCTCACGTTCCAATAGGCCAGCCACTCTATATCTTTGACGTGGGCACGCACAAATTCGATGGCACTCTTTATCGATCGCGTGCGCACACACACACATATCATCCCTCTCTTTGATTCTATGGACACCTCAAGCTGATGATACCTCCACTCTCTTCTCGTGGATCGCCCCCTTTATATATATATGTTATATCTAGGACTCTATTTCACACACATTGCATATGTTAAATTTTTTGATTGACCCCCCCAAAAACTCTAAAGGTTTGTATCTCTCTCACACAACCCCACGTAGGTGGTGTACGTATACAAGAAGAGAATAGGTGCACCGTGCACGTACTCACGCTTCGTGCCCAGCCACACCCGCGCGGGTACACGGTGGAGCTCATTTCTTTACGAAATGGCAGCCCACGTGCTAATTTGAACGCCTGTAGCGGTTGTTTACCTAGGGAGGTCGTGTATCATGCGTGCACGAAACAAAGTTCGACTTGACGCGTTGCCGCGTTATTTTTAAATAAAGTTATAGCGCTCAATGGCACGTACACAGAATATAAAACGATTTTTATGGAGGAAAAGGTAGTCCGCTCTTCAGAGTATCTCACACAAGGCTCCGGTGGCCTCTCTCTCTCACCGTTGGTCACTGATCCGGCCGCATCCCGTCCGCCGGGGGAAAGGGAGTGCGGTGGCCTCTCTCTCTCTCTCATCGTTGGTCACTGATCCGGCCGCATCCCGTCCGCCGGGGGAAAGGGAGTGCGATGGCCTCTCTCTCTCTCAGCGTTGGTCACTGATCCGGCCGCATCCCGTCCGCCGGGGAAAGGGAGGAAGTGCATCGTTTCTCCGTTCGACGGCGCCGAGGCAGCACGTCCCGATCTACGGTACACACCGTTCTCTCTGACCAAGCTCCGGCGCGGCAGGGCCTAAGCCACCTGCTCGCAGATTCCGCCCGCCGCCGCTCACCTAGTTACATCCCGACGACCTCCAGGTATCCCCTCCGGCCTTGCTCCACTGCCTGTTTTCCCACGTCGCTGCATGTGGATCTTCCATAGTTCTTTGCCCAAAACGTAGCTCGTCCGGCGTACTTTCCATATTGCATTCTCGTCCTAACACCATTTTAGACAAACACAGCCGTGTTGTTATATTCCCTTAGGACAAGGAATATGCTTCTTTTTTGTCGTCGCATGTGTCATCAACTGTTATTGGCCAGTAATTGTTTCTTTTCTACCTCTTTTTTGCAAACAGGGCTATCCATTTCACCTCGTTGCTATTGCGACCTTTTGGTGAACTGCACAAATCACTTTTTTGTTAAGAGTGTTTTGTGCAGTTGTACTAAAATGTCACACGGGCAACGTCTCTAGATTTCAGTGCGACTGCACAAAGGGAGATTGGTTTTGCTCTATCCTCCTCATCCAACTCTGAGCCTAATCTTCTCCAACTAGTTAGTCTTAAGAGAGACTGCAAAGGTGACCGGCTTCTATTTGTGTGTTTATTGTTTCATCAACAGTCCTCTATTATCGTAATCACACTTGATATCTTTGGAACAGTGACGCTCAGCTCTATTTTAGTGGAACTGCACAAAATAATCGGAATGTTGCATGCTCCAGATAGCTACTTTTTTTCCCAACATGCCTTGTTGATTTAGACAGAGCTGGGGGGACGTTGCTGCCAATGAAAGCATGGATCAATTTTAATTTAACACCTTCTCACAACTTTGTCTTCAGTTGTGATGTAATTATTAGCTCTGATCTGCTAATAATTGACATGCATTAGCAAGGAAGTTAGTTTTTTACTGTTTCCGAAAGAGCATCGATGGAAAGACACGCGAAACAAAAGCTCAAAGCTCACACCATTGTACAATTTCATGTCGCTGGAAAATTATTTGTATAGTACGTCAATTATGTAAACAAATGATGGAAGCTTGATAGCACTGCCAGAAGCCTCTTCATCATCCGGGTCCATGTGCCATGCACAAAATTATACTCCTTCGTTCCTAAATATTTGTATTTTTTACAAATTTCAAACGGGCATATTTTAGAGTGTAGATTCACTCATTTTGCTTCGTATGTGTACTCCCTCCGTTCCTAAATATTCTATTCGTCTTAACAGAGATTTCAACAAGTGACTACATACGACGCAAAATGAGTGAATCTACACTCTAAAATATGTCTATATACATCCGCATGTGCCAATCCATTTGAAATCTCTAAAAAGACAAATATTTGAGTAGTCACTCGTTGAAATCTCTAGAAAGACAAATACTACGGAGTATATTTAAGAACCGAGGGGTAGTGCACAACCGCATGGGAGACTCAGCCCGGTCGTTGCGCCGCATTAATAGTGAGTAATGAGCAGTCAAATCATAAGCCCTAACTTTCCCACTGTAAGTTGCTCTGAAGAAGCAACCATCAATACACTCTTCTTTGAATCTGCTCATACTACTCCATCCGTCACTGTTTATACAACGCGCTTCAGAAAAAAGAAAAAAACTATGGGACCAAGGCGACTAGCGATCGGCCTGAAAAATAGCATTGGTAGTTATAGCACGACGTCTATTACTAGAGGGAATAATGCGTACACACATGCATGCAGTGCTCCCACCCCGGGTACACACATCCATGCACTCTGTAGTAGTACAGTACATGGAGAGAAAATTGTGGACTTGATTGCGGTTACCACGCCCTAATTAATTGAGCATTAAACCAAACGCGTCTAAAGTCTCTCTGGTGGTGGAAATGCATTGAGAGAAATGCATCATAATGAAGCGCGCCCTGTAAACTGTGACGAAGGGTGGAGTAGTATGAAGGTGCAAAACCAAGTACGCGTACTACTGCGCTTGGCTCTTCGCCCCTTCGTGAAGTCGAACAATGATGGTACTCCACATGTTGGGTACTACAGTGTATGCCTCTGACAATCTGACACCGAATGGACTGATGCATGTCCACCGAGGGTAGGTTGCATTAGTCAAAAGGCGTAAGCGAGCTTCACCTTGTCCTGCAAGCTTCTCCTCGTTCTGCGAGTTGACGGGACACACCAAAAAGTAGTGCTAGTCCATACTCCCTCCTTTCCGGTTAATATGGCTTAATCTTTTTTGCGGGTAAATGAGAGAGCTTTATTCATATATAAGCATTCTTAGGACGATCAGCCAAGACACTGGTCACTAGGAAGCGAGGTACCCCGCAAAAAAAGAAGTAGGAAGCGAGGTGTTTCATCAAGCCAGCTCTCGGCCACATTCAAAGTGCAGCAAGCATGGTTCGCACGAAGATGCGCCGCAAGGTTTGCTGACCTGTTTACATGCTGAATAACAAAAAAAGAGGAAATATTACTGAGCGCTACTATTTGTAACAGGATATGAGCCAGAATTAAGCGAGAATTATGGTGAGTGTTCCATGCAATCAACTTCCATTATCACATGCGAGAACCCTCGAAGAGAACCAAATGTGTTGAAGATTGCTTTATCACATTTTAAAATTATAATAAGGGTGCAGACGCTCCTCCATCCAGTTCCTAGTACTAGTATAGTACGTACCTTTATGGACTATAGTAGTAGTACTACTCCTAGTAAACTTTGCGCTTGGCTGTTCGGGAAGTCGAACAATAATAGCACTAGCAGTATAGCTTATGCTTCTGGCAATCTGACACCGAATTAACTGTTGCACGTCCACCGCCTGAGCGAGGGAGAGCTTGCATTAGTCAAAAGTTTCTCCTTGTCCTGCGAGCCACCGCGCGCAAGCTTCTCCCTTCCTGCAACCTTCTCCTCGTTCGGCAAGTTGATGGGACACAGCAAAGTAATGCTAGTCCATGCTGCCTCCTCTCCAGTTAATATGGCTTAATTTCAAACGAGATAAATACACTGTCTGTCACTGTATATTTGTAAAAAAACGGCCAGTGGACTTCATAATACGCTCATTGCGCTCAATATATATATTTTCCGGTGTTCATAGGGTCACTAGCTCACCCTGACTGAGTATGTGTGTGCATGCACGTGTAGGTTGAGCACTTGAGCGTGACCGTGTGTGTTCTGTCGTGTGCTCGGACATGCATGCATTAGGGCGTCGCGCGCGTTTTTGCGTCTATGTGTACGTGTGAATATTGCATACACGTAGGGGGAGTACGTGTAGGGGCCACTAAGGAGCAGTCAAATCACACAGTAAGTTAGTCGGAAGAAGCAACCATCATTTCACTCTTGAATGACACGTACGCAATATAAAATGGTTGATATGGAGAGAAAAAGAAAACCACTATATATACACTAGCAGGAGCCTAAGCTACAAGCCTGCTTGCTTAGGTTGCTCTCTTCACAAGCATAGAACGATGGGCCTGATCCCGCAGCTGGGGAAGGGAACAATGTTCTGCGTAGACGCGGTCGACATCGGCGAGGGAGAAAACCCACAGTCGGTGCGTCCCAATCGGGGGTCACCGCGGTATGGGCCGATGCCGCGTCCCAACCGCCCTTCTAGCTACAGCCCGACGTCCCAGGTAGTCCATCTTCCTTTTGGAGCCGGCTTCCTCCACTGCCGTAGCTCCATCTCCATGTCGATCTTTCTCTACTTCTACCGGCTTATACTTGTGATGAGTTTATGTCTCATGAACTAGTGCCAGTACTATTATTCTAATCACACTTCTTCAATATATTTGCCATCAGGGATGCTCAGGTCGATTTTAGTGGAACTGCACAAAAGCATCGTATGATCCGAGGGTGCCAGCCGTCTTTCCTTCGACAGGTTCTACCTGGCCAGGAAATTAAATCATGTTTAGGGTTTAAGTCGTAGTGACCCCATCAGTAGTTTTTCTTTCGTACACGCTCTCACAACTTTTTTCTTTAGTTGTGAAGTAAATATTGGCTATGATCTGTGAATCATTGAGATGCATCAACATGCGTGTTAGTTTTCCTTTGTATTTGATGTAATGTTGTAACGGGGCAATCTTGGAATAGGAATGAAAATGGAGTGGAAACGTTTTCGTTTTTCTGGAGAAAAAATGGAAACGGAGAGAAACCAACGTTTCGTTTCGTTGGTTCGCACCATCGAGCAAAACCAACGTTTAAATCACGTCTGTCGTGTTCGTGTCTCACCCTCCTCCACGGCTCGACCCCACACGGTCGCTCGGCATGCCACTCACCGCAAACCGAGTAGTATACCATAACTTTTCCTCCTGCTTGTCGATGGATTGCACCATGGAGTACTAGCACTACTGGAAGAGATTGACGAGTTGGGGGAGGACAACTAGCTGTAGCACGGACTCCCAAGAACTTTTTACATGCATGTTGTAGCCGGCTATTGCGACCTTTGAACGCGGAGCAGCCGCGTGCACCCGGAAGCGGGGCGAGCGACGCTCTCTCGGCTGACGCGCCGCTTCAATGCCGGCGCCAGTGAGAGGTCGCGTCCGCTCTAGCCGGGCATGAATGCGGCACTGACCGTTTCGGGCGGGAAGCACGCGCGGGTGATGAAGAGGGTTCGGGTTGGTCAGGACCGGCCGTGGCAGCGGTCTGGACGTGCGCAAACAAGAGATGCTGTACGTTAATATTGCTGCATATATGATTAACAACGTAAATAATGTGCCAGTTGGACAAATATGATTGTAGATGGAGATGGAAACGGAATTTTACATAAACACGGATATGCATGTCTATGTCTATGTGTGTGTGCGCGACGACTCTCGCGACCTGGAAGAGGGGGCGTGTTTTTGATCGAGTTTTCTTTCTTGGTATGTTAGAAAATCAGTTTGTCTAATTCACATCTAGATGTTATTTAAGGATATCACATCTAAGCTCCCACAAGTATATAATGTAGCACAAGAAACAAAAAAACTAGGAAAAGACCACAAACAGAGTGGACATCAACTTATATGTGATATAACTATGTCACATATAGATGTGTCCTAGACAGACCCTTAAAAATTGTCCGCCAGTTTTCGTTTCTTTTTTCCGGGAACACGCGTATTCTATTTAAAACCACTGCTATGGAGAGATTTTTTCACTCCATTATAGCCTCTTGTTTGATAGAGTTTCTCGCGTCTCGCTCTCTCACCCTCTCCATATCAAAACAAGATGACAGTGTCCACTCTATCTATCTCCTCACTGGTGGTCACAGATCCGGCCGAATCCCGTCCGCTGCGGGAGGTGAGGAGGTGCAGCATTGACGTTGTCGCCGTCGGCGACGGAGGAAGCCGATGCACACCGTCCTCTCGGAGCCGGCACTGGCACGGACGAAGATCCTCCGCGCCCTTGTTCGCTGCCGCCGTGTGGGCAGATCCCGCCTGCCCGCCTAAACGACATCTCGCCCACCTGAGGTATAACTTCCTGTACTTGTCCAGCTCCCCAGGTTGCTGCGTGCGGGTTTTCTTCTATGCGACTACTCCCCAGCTCCCCATGCATAGTAGCTAGGGTTCGTCGGCTGGTCCAACATCACCTACTAGTACTACTACTATTATAGAGGAAATGCCACTCAAAAACTTGTCCTGATTTATGCCTCGGTGGAGGTATACATGTTGTTTCAACAAAAAGTACATGGTGGTTGTGCGGTCATTGTCCATATGGTGGTAGTACTATCCCTGGTTAAATGAAGAAATGCTTTTTTTCTCGGGTATCCTGGTTTAGTTCCCATCAAGATAACTATGATGCTTCTGTTTGTTGGTGTACTTTTCATTAATTCTTATTGACAATTGAGATGTCATTGCTAACCCTTTTTTATAATTTTGGAAACAACGATGTGTGTCTCCATACCCGGGCATGTCTGTAACGCCCCAGATGTAACTTGCCATATTTGTAATCCAACTCTTGCCATTTCCGGCTATGTGTTATGATATTCCCTCCGTGGTTGGGTTCTCTCCGTTTTGCATTTTGGTCATGTCATGCATTTCATATCATGTCATCATGTGCATCGCATTTGCATACGTGTTCGTCTCATAAATCCGAGCATCTTTCCCGTTGTCCGTTTTGCAATCCGGCGCTCCTATGTCTCCCGGCGTCCCCTTTTACTTTTCTTCGTGAGCGGGTATTAAACATTCTCGGAATGGACCGAGGTTTGACATGTGGCCTCGGTATAGCACCGGTAGACCGCCTGTCAAGTTTCGGGTCAATCGGAGTTCGTTTGGTACTCCAACGGTTAACCGGGTAACCGTGAAGGCCTCGTGTGTGTTGCAGCCCAACACCCTTTCAAAACAGCCCAATAACCCATCTAAGTCACTCCCATGTCCTCCGCCGTTCGATCACGATCGCGTGGGCGAAAACCGCACTCCGTTTGGAGCCTCCTAGCTCCTCCTATCTATAAAAAAGCCTCCTCCTCCTCCATTTGCGGGCAAAACACCACGAAACCCTAAAATTTTTTCCTCCGCGCCGCCGGACGTGTCCGTCCGCCGCCGGACACGCCAGCGCCGCCGCCCGCAGCCAGTCAGGGGGCGACACGTGTCGCGCGCCGCCCCCTCCTCCGCGCAGGCCCGCCGGGGCCCGTGGCCGGCCCCCGCGGCCCGCTCCCCGCCGACGTCCGCTCCGCCTGGGCCCGCGCTCCCGCGCCCGACCCGGCTCCCCGCCGCCGCCGCCTTCGCCTGCGCGCGCCGCCCCGGGCGCCGTTCCCCGCCGCCGCGCGCCGAGTCGCCGCCGCCTCCCGTCGCCGCCGAGCCGCCGTCGCCGTCGCCCGCCACGCCGGCGCCGCTCGCCTCCGTCGCCCGCGTCCTCGCCGCCGCCTCCCGCCGCCTGGTCGCCGTCCCGCGGCGCCTCCTCTCGCCGGCGCCGTCCCCATCGGCCGGCACCGCGCCCCACCGCCTCCTCGCCGCCGCCACCGCGTCGCTACCTCGCCGGGATCCGCCATCGCCGGAGTCCGGCCAGATCTAGGGTTGACCCTGTTCCCCTCGTTTTTTTGCTAAGTCCTCAAGATTTCATATTATCTTGCCATGTTCGACATGCCATAACTTTGCATCCATAGTTCCGTTCCGCGTTTATAATATATCAAATTGTTCGTCTCTAAGAGTACATCATTTCGTTCCATTGCATCATTTTCATTTAAAGTCATCTTGATGCCCGAAATGCTGTTAGAAGAGGGCTCATTGATGTTAGTTGCTGGATCTTATCTGAACATGCACTTTTGTCTTTTTTGCCATGATTGATGTGTACCTCCTATGAAGTTGAGTCCTACATGTGTTTTGTAATATGCCATGTTACCTATCCAGAGAATTTAGCCATGTATTTTTGTGATCTATGTGGTGACTAGAACAAGCATGCAAACTAGGTCACTTGATGTTGCTGATTTCAGAGACTTAGTGATTTCACTAAGTCCCTGACTGCTGTTATTTTCATGCCATGTATTCATGTTGTTTCTGAGATATCCATGCATAATTTGAGCATGATCAGTAAGGGAGTTTGGAACTTGAGTATTTTCTCTATCCATCCATGCCTTTGATTGTAATTATGGAGTGCCGTAGATTGATTCAATCGAGCTCTACTTTTGCTTCAAAATGTTGCTGGAAGATTGTTTACGTGTTATTCGATTTTGCCAAGCTTGGTGTAGTTGATCCTTGCGTGCTATGATGTTATTCTTGCCATGTATTGTTACTATGCCATGTCTTCTTGATGTATGTATGCTTAGTATATCATGCAATGCTCTGTAGTGAGTGCATCGAGCTCACGAACATGCCTAGTCGTTAACAGTTTCTGCCATGTCCAGTTTTCTACTAAGTCTGAAACCTGTAACGAAACTTGCTTATTTGACATGGGTGTAATAATATTTTCAGATCCTTTTTGGCTTATGGTCAGTTAGGGACTTTTGTCAAGTGCTATGATTAGATTCATGCCATGCCTTTTTTTGCTATGTTCTGAACCTGTAGCATGTTGTTTCATTGCTCTTAACATGTCATCCTGATGTTAGTTTCTGCTATGTTGATAATTTCACTAAGTCTGTGAACCTGTTATCTTGTGCACTTTTGCCATGCTAGTTTGGACCTGTTATGATGTGATTTAGCCGTAGCTCAGTGTTCATCTTTTGTCGAGCATATTGAGTAGATTACTGTCATATGCTTTGTTGCCATGTTTGGGTGCATTAGCTTAATTATTTGTTGCTTGCTAAGTAGCATCATGCTGTTTATGACAGTTTCGTGTCATTCTTGTATTGCTTGCCATTTGCAAACCGTGCATCCGATTCCGGTGTATTTTATATCGATTTCAACCGAAATCACCTCATCTATCCAGTGGCATGCTTGGTTTGCCAAGATTATGCCCTGTTCATCCTTGTCCTTCCGGAGCATGCATTCGTATTGCATATCACCTCTCGCATATCATGTCATGTTTTGCATCATGTTGCTTGCGCATTGCATCGTGGTTGATATTGGTTCTTTTGCTTGTTCTCTTGTCTTGGGTAGAGCCGGGAGACGAGTACGTGAATGAGGATTCCGTTGAGAACGCTTTCGAGGACCAAGCTTTCGACAACTCTGAGACTCTTGCAGGCAAGATGACCATACCCTCGAAATCACTTCTATCTTTGCTTGCTAGATTGCTCGCTCTTTTGCTATGCCTATGCTGCGATACCTACCACTTGCCATATCATGCCTCCTATATTGCCATGTCAGCCCCTAACCATCCATGTCCTAGCAAACCGTTGTTTGACTATGTTACTGCTTTGCTCAGCCCCTCTTATAGCGTTGCTAGTTGCAGGTGAAGATGAAGTTTGTTCTTTGTTGGGACATGATCTTGTTGTTCCTTGCTGGAACATGTTTACTTTTAGGGATATCACAATACCTCTTATTTAATTAATGCATCTATATACTTGGTAAAGGGTGGAAGGCTCGGCCTTATGCCTGGTGTTTTGTTCCACTCTTGCCACCCTAGTTTCCGTCATACCGGTGTTATGTTCCCGGAGTTTGCGTTCCTTACACGGTTGGGTGATTTATGGGACCCCCTTGACAGTTCGCTTTGAATAAGACTCTTCCAGCAAGGCCCAACATTGGTTTTACCATTCGCCACCTAGCCTTTTTCCCTTGGGTTCTGTAGACTCAAGGGTCATCTTATTTTACCCCCCCCGGGCCAGTTCTCCTTCGATTGCTGGTCCAAACTAGAGCCCTTTGCAGCGCCACCTCGGGGCAACTCGAGGGCTGGTTTTAGTTGTACGGACTGCTCATCCGGATGTGCCCTGAGACCGAGATATGTGCAGCTCCTATCAGGATTTGTCGGCACAATCGGGCGGCTTTGCTGGACTTGTTTTGTTGCTGCCGAAATGTCTTGTAGTCCGGGATTCCGAGATTGATCGGGTCTTCCCGGTAGAAGGAATATCCTTCGTTGACCGTGAGAGCTTATCATGGGCTAAGTTGGGACACCCCTGCAGGGTATTATCTTTCGAAAGCCGTGCCCGCGGTTATGAGGCAGATGGGAATTTGTTGATGTCCGGTTGTAGAAAACCCGAAATTGACCTTAACTAAAACACATCAACCGCGTGTGTAACCGTGATGGTCTCTTCTTGGCGGGGCCTGGGAAGTGAACACGGTTGTTGGAGTTATGCCTGACGTAGGTCGTTTCAGGATCATTTCTTGATCACTTCTAGCTTCACGACCGTGCTTTGCCTTCTCTTCTCGCTCTCTTTTGCGCTGTAGCCACCATATGCTAGTCGCTTGCTGCAGCTCCACCTCACAAACCCCTTTCCCACCTTTAAGCTTAAATAGTCTTGATCTCGCGGGTGTGAGATTGCTGAGTCCCCGTGACTCACAGATATTATCACCACAGTTGCAGGTACCAATGATGCCAGTGCAGATGACGCGACCGAGCTCACTTGGGAGTTCGACGAGGAACGTGGCCGTTACTATGTTTCTTTTCCAGATGATCAGTAGTGGAGCCCAGTTGGGTGATCCGGGGATCTGTTTAGCTTTTGGGGTAGTCTTCTTTCATTTTGGTACCGTAGTCGGACCTTGAGTGTAATCTGTATGATGGATGTTATTTATGTACTTGTGTGAAGTGGCGATTGTAAGCCAACTATGTATCTTTCCCCTTTATTTATTACATGGATTGTGTGAAGATTACCTCACTTGCGACATTGCTTTCAATGCGGTTATGCCTCTAAGTCGTGCCTCGACACGTGGGAGATATAGCCGCATCGAGGGCGTTACAATGTCTTCCTCAATTTTAGTGCAACTGCACAAAATTGGATGGCCATTGTTGTTCCGCCTCACTGTCCTCTGGCACGTGGTTCTTCCTTCCTCGAGCTTGATTACTGAGAAGAAACAAACCACAGTGAGGATTTGTCGAACTTATTAGGTGCCTCACCCTAACTTGATGCCAAATGGATGATGCATCACCACGATGACCTATCAATGCTCATGGTTGCGCCTCATGGTTGCGTCGGCTGGTGAAGCTGATCGATTTTCGACGAAAAACAAGCTGTCTTCCATCAGTAGCTAGCCAAACTTTGTAATACTCTCAAACCTTTCCGATAATTGAAATTAAATTTCTTTATTTGTACACACTCTCACACGTTTCCGATAATTTGGCGCATGTGTGGTTGTTCACTTAAGGGAGGGTAGTGTACCACACGTGAAGGACAGGAAGTGCGACCAGGACACGTTGGCGTGGATCGTTAGTTCATCGGAAGTAGTACTAGTTTTCTTCACTGTACATTAAATAAAGAGTTTCGTTTCGTACTTACACAATTTAAAACGATTGTTATGGAGAGAATAAGAAAACCACTCCACTATATATTAGTCCTATACACGAGAGTACTATATGGACGCAGCTTCATTGACTTAGTGCACCTGCCTTTGGATTTATGACAGGTGGGCCCAAAATGTGGCTGGCTCACCTATCATACAGCCAAAAGCAGGTGCAGTGAAGGCACCCGAGCTCAGTCCATACTATAGTAGTATATATATAAGCGGGAGCCTCAACGCTTGTTCGCTAGGGTTTGCACTCTCCACACGCTGGCTGCACTACATATATGTTACACGCTGGAGGCTCAACGTTCATTTGCTAGGGTTTGCTATATCCACAGTCCCTCACCCTCTCTTCACCAGATCTAAACAAGACTGTGTTGGCCTCTTGTCTCTCTCTCCCCTCACAGCTGGTGAAGGAGGCATCCGTATCCCGTCGTACCGGGAAGGGGAGGAGGTACAACGTTCACTCTATCGCCTTCGGCGAGGGAGGCAATCCACTGCCGGCTGCGCTGTTCTCTTTCACCCAGCGCCTGTGCGGTCGGGCCACCGACCCCTTCTTCCTCGCTGCCGTACGTAGTGTGGGCAGATCCGGCCTCCCACCGCACGCCTTGCGACATCCCGACGACCCTAAGGTATAAGTTTCTTTGAAACCGTCCTAGCTCTAGCTGCATGTGGATCTTTTTCGATCTGTAGTTGAATCTAGGTCTTGGTTTAAAGAGGAAAGAAGGGTGCGGTGGGCTGGAGCAAGAATCTAGGACGTGGTTCAATGAGGAAAGGAGGGGCAGAAAGTAGTATAGACTAGCTATCCAGCCGCTTTGTAGGTCGAAAAGGGAAAAAGGGGGTAACCCAGTACACACATCTGTAAGGAACCAATCTCTTTGTTGAAAAGGGAAAGAAACTAGGGGGTCAAGTAGTCTATGCACGACTGGATTTGCTGCCCTCACATAGGAAGAAGGTTCAAAGAGAACAAATATGGGACCAGCGCATATATGCTACTTGGCTACATACTCTGCATCACCCATTTATACGTGTGGACGCACATGGTGCTGGAATGTCCCATGCAGCTATTTTGCTGTTGTTAATCTAAGAATGCCGCCGGGAAATTGAAGCAATGCCACTGTTAAAAGTAAATTACATTTTTTAACGAATGTTGTTTCAAGAGAATGTCTCTGTTAATATGAATCAATGCAACCGTTTTAGAAATGCTACTGTCCTACTTTGTTTTCCATCCAAGATAAGTTAGATGCTTCTTTCTGTCACCGTTTGTTTCATCCTCCTTTATCGGCAAGTAATTGTTTCCTTTTTTGCCTCTGTTAAAACAGGGGTATCGATTCAACTTGTTGCTATTGCGACATTTTGCTTCGCTACTCGAAACACTTATGTTTTAAGAGTGTTTTGTGCAGTTCAACTTGAATGTCACACAGGTGACTTTGCTTAATTTTTGTGGAACTGCACAAAAGGAGATCGAGATTTGTTTCCAGTCTTCGTGGCGAGTTGTTTCAAATCTTGGTCTCAACCACATGATGTGCAGTGTGCTTTAAGATGTTGTGCTATTTGTTTTGGTACTGTCTTTTCCCATTAAGTAGTGAACAAAAATGGGACCAACCCAGACATGATGCTTGTTGCTTTGTTACAACAAATTCAGCATCACCCCCTTTATAAGCCAGTAATTGATGCCACTCTCAGAATTAACTACTGATCTGTTTTAAGAGAATGTCTCTGTTAATATGAATCAATGCAACCGTTTTAGAAATGCTACTGTCCTATACTTTGTTTTCCATCAAGATAAGGTAGATGCTTCTTTTTGTGGCCGCATGTTTCATCCTCCTTTATTGGCCAGTAATTGTTTTCTTTTCTGCCACTTAAAACAGGGATATCTATTCAACTTGTTGCTATACAAAACTTAAATATCACACCGGCAACTTTGCTTGATTTCAGTGCAACTGCACAAAACTTGATTGGATTTCCTATTCGTGTTGGTAGATTCATATTTTATGTTGGTCGTCTCATGAAAGGTCAGTACAGGCCATCATCCACATGATTGTGCAGTGTGCTTTGAGATGCTGTGCTACTTGTATTGGTACTGTTTTAAATAAATGATGAATTGAAGCTATTGTATTGCTGTCTTTTCCCATTAAGTAGTGAACAAAAATGGGACCAACCCACACATGATGCTTGTTGCTTTGTTACAACAAATCCAGCATCACCCCCTTTATAAGCCAGTAATTGATTCCACTCTCAGAATTAACTGTTGAATCTTATTTCAAAACTACAACACTTGTTAGGGATTGGCGGGATTACCATTTTTGTGGCCACATGTTTCATCCTCCTTTATTAGCCAGTAATTGATTCCTTTTTTGCCTCTGTTTATACAGGGATATCTATTCAACTTGTTGCTATTGCGACATTTTGCTTCGCTACGCGTAACACTTTGCTTGATTTCAGTGCAACTGCACAAAACAAGATTGGATTTCCTATTCGTGTTGGGAGATTCGTATTTTATGTTGTGTGCGTCATGACATGTTGGTACTTGCCTTCATCCACATGATCGTGCAGTGTGTTTTGAGATGCTGTGCTACTTGTATTGGTACTGTTTTAAATAAATGATGAATTGAAGCTATTGTATTGCTGTCTTTTCCCATTAAGTAGTGAACAAAAATGGGACCAACCCAGACATGATGCTTGTTGCTTTGTTACAACAAATTCAGCATCACCCCCTTTATAAGCCAGTAATTGATGCCACTCTCAGAATTAACTACTGATCTGTTTTAAGAGAATGTCTCTGTTAATATGAATCAATGCAACCGTTTTAGAAATGCTACTGTCCTATACTTTGTTTTCCATCAAGATAAGGTAGATGCTTCTTTTTGTGGACGCATGTTTCATCCTCCTTTATTGTCCAGTAATTGTTTTCTTTTCTGCCTCTTAAAACAGGGATATCTATTCAACTTGTTGCTATAGAAAACTTAAATGTCACACCGGCAACTTTGCTTGATTTCAGTGCAACTGCACAAAACTTGATTGGATTTCCTATTCGTGTTGGTAGATTCGTATTTTATGTTGGTCGTCTCATGAAAGGTCAGTACAGGCCTTCATCCACATGATTGTGCAGTGTGCTTTGAGATGCTGTGCTACTTGTATTGGTACTTTTTTAAATAAATGATGAATTGAAGCTATTGTATTGCTGTCTTTTCCCATTAAGTAGTGAACAAAAATGGGACCAACCCACACATGATGCTTGTTGCTTTGTTACAACAAATTCAGCATCACCCCCTTTATAAGCCAGTAATTGATGCCACTCTCAGAATTAACTACTGAATCTTATTTCAAAACTGCAACACTTGTTAGGGATTGGCGGGATTACCATTTTTGTGGCCGCATGTTTCATCCTCCTTTATTAGCCAGTAATTGATTCCTTTTTTGCCTCTGTTTATACAGGGATATCTATTCAACTTTTTGCTATTGCGACATTTTGCTTCGCTACGCGTAACACTTTGCTTGATTTCAGTGCAACTGCACAAAACAAGATTGGATTTCCTATTCGTGTTGGGAGATTCGTATTTTATGTTGTGTGCGTCATGACATGTTGGTACTTGCCTTCATCCACATGATCGTGCAGTGTGTTTTGAGATGCTGTGCTACTTGTATAGCTACTGTTTTAAATAAATGATGAATTGAAGCTATTGTATTGCTATCTTTTCCCATTAAGTAGTGAACAAAAATGGGACCAACCCAGACATGATGCTTGTTGCTTTGTTACAACAAATTCAACATCACCCCCTTTATAAGCCAGTAATTGATGCCACTCTCAGAATTAACTACTGATCAGTTTTAAGAGAATGTCTCTGTTAATATGAATCAATGCAACCGTTTTAGAAATGCTACTGTCCTATACTTTGTTTTCCATCAAGATAAGGTAGATGCTTCTATTTGTGGCCGCATGTTTCATCCTCCTTTATTGTCCAGTAATTGTTTTCTTTTCTGCCACTTAAAACAGGGATATCTATTCAACTTGTTGCTATAGAAAACTTAAATGTCACACCGGCAACTTTGCTTGATTTCAGTGCAACTGCACAAAACTTGATTGGATTTCCTATTCGTGTTGGTAGATTCATATTTTATGTTGGTCGTCTCATGAAAGGTCAGTACAGGCCTTCATCCACATGATTGTGCAGTGTGCTTTGAGATGCTGTGCTACTTGTATTGGTACTTTTTTAAATAAATGATGAATTGAAGCTATTGTATTGCTGTCTTTTCCCATTAAGTAGTGAACAAAAATGGGACCAACCCACACATGATGCTTGTTGCTTTGTTACAACAAATTCAGCATCACCCCCTTTATAAGCCAGTAATTGATGCCACTCTCAGAATTAACTGTTGAATCTTATTTCAAAACTTCAACACTTGTTAGGGATTGGCGGGATTACCATTTTTGTGGCCGCATGTTTCATCCTCCTTTATTAGCTAGTAATTGATTCCTTTTTTGCCTCTGTTTATACAGGGATATCTATTCAACTTGTTGCTATTGCGACATTTTGGTTCGCTACGCGTAACACTTTGCTTGATTTCAGTGCAACTGCACAAAACAAGATTGGATTTTCTATTCGTGTTGGGAGATTCGTATTTTATGTTGTGTGCGTCATGACATGTTGGTACTTGCCTTCATCCACATGATCGTGCAGTGTGTTTTGAGATGCTGTGCTACTTGTATTGGTACTGTTTTAAATAAATGATGAATTGAAGCTATTGTATTGCTGTCTTTTCCCATTAAGTAGTGAACAAAAATGGGACCAACCCAGACATGATGCTTGTTGCTTTGTTACAACAAATTCAGCATCACCTCCTTTATAAGCCAGTAATTGATGCCACTCTCAAAATTAACTGCTGATCTGTTTTAAGAGAATGTCTCTGTTAATATGAATCAATGCAACCGTTTTAGAAATGCTACTGTCCTATACTTTGTTTTCCATCAAGATAAGGTAGATGCTTCTTTTTGTGGCCGCATGTTTCATCCTCCTTTATTGTCCTGTAATTGTTTTCTTTTCTGCCTCTTAAAACAGGGATATCTATTCAACTTGTTGCTATAGAAAACTTAAATGTCACACCGGCAACTTTGCTTGATTTCAGTGCAACTGCACAAAACTTGATTGGATTTCCTATTCGTGTTGGTAGATTCGTATTTTATGTTGGTCGTCTCATGAAAGGTCAGTACAGGCCTTCATCCACATGATTGTGCAGTGTGCTTTCAGATGCTGTGCTACTGGTATTGGTACTGTTTTAAATAAATGATGAATTGAAGCTATTGTATTGCTGTCTTTTCCCATTAAGTAGTGAACAAAAATGGGACCAACCCACACATGATGCTTGTTGCTTTGTTACAACAAATTCAGCATCACCCCCTTTATAAGCCAGTAATTGATGCCACTCTCAGAATTAACTACTGAATCTTATTTCAAAACTGCAACACTTGTTAGGGATTGGCGGGATTACCATTTTTGTGGCCGCATGTTTCATCCTCCTTTATTAGCCAGTAATTGATTCCTTTTTTGCCTCTGTTTATACAGGGATATCTATTCAACTTTTTGCTATTGCGACATTTTGCTTCGCTACGCGTAACACTTTGCTTGATTTCAGTGCAACTGCACAAAACAAGATTGGATTTCCTATTCGTGTTGGGAGATTCGTATTTTATGTTGTGTGCGTCATGACATGTTGGTACTTGCCTTCATCCACATGATCGTGCAGTGTGTTTTGAGATGCTGTGCTACTTGTATTGGTACTGTTTTAAATAAATGATGAATTGAAGCTATTGTATTGCTGTCTTTTCCCATTAAGTAGCGAACAAAAATGGGACCAACCCAGACATGATGCTTGTTGCTTTGTTACAACAAATTCAGCATCACCCCCTTTATAAGCCAGTAATTGATGCCACTCTCAGAATTAACTACTGATCTGTTTTAAGAGAATGGCTGTTAATATGAATCAATGCAACCGTTTTAGAAATGCTACTATCCTATACTTTGTTTTCCATCAAGATAAGGTAGATGCTTCTTTTTGTGGCCGCATGTTTCATCCTCCTTTATTGGCCAGTAATTGTTTTCTTTTCTGCCTCTTAAAACAGGGATATCTATTCAACTTGTTGCTATAGAAAACTTAAATGTCACACCGGCAACTTTGCTTGATTTTAGTGCAACTGCACAAAACTTGATTGGATTTCCTATTCGTGTTGGTAGATTCGTATTTTATGTTGGTCGTTGTCGGATCACGGGTTCCGGCAGACCCTTAAGGTTCGAACTCTGGGGTGCATGCGGAGATCGTGCCCTCTACCTCTCCGTCTCGCAAGGATCTAACTACTACAAGAACAACACAAGAGACACAGGGTTTATACTAGTTTGGGCCACCGTTGTGGTGTAATACCCTACTCTAGTTTGTGGTGGGTGGATTGCCTCTTGGGCTGATGATGAGGAACAGTACAAGGGGGAACAACCTCGCGAGGGTCTGTTCTTGGCTAAGGGGATGAACTGCTAGGGGGAGTTCGATCGCCCTTCTCTCTCTCTCTCTACTTGCTCAGGTTCAGGGTTTTGCTTGTCTGATTGCCTGATTCTAGATGCCTCTACCCTGGGGGTGGCTAGTCCTATTTATAGGCAAAGGCCCTGGGCCTCTTCCCAAATATTTGAGCGGGAAGGGCGCCAACAATTGGCCAATTCGAAGGGGAACATCGAGTACACTTATCCTGACTAAAGTTGGTCTTCGCCTGCCAAAGGCCCTGTGGTGACGCCGTCCTGGGCTCCATGGTGACCTCCTTCCCACCGTTGGACTGGTCTTGGTCTTGTTGCACCGAAATGGATGCCTTTGCTTGATCCTCTCGCCTGCGCTTGCCCCCTTTGCACCAAAGAGGAAAGGGAGACGCTGCGCGGGCTGGCGCCCACCTGGCACCCTTGGTCGTCATGGCTTGCGTCATGGGCACCTCGTGAGGTACCCCGCCTTGATCTCTCCGCCTCCTCGCGAGCCAGCCTGAGGAGGCCGTGCCTGAGGAAGCGCCGTGTCGTCCGCCTCGCGAGGCTTGGCCCGTCGCGAGGGTCTTGGGTCTTGTGTTGATGAAGCTCGGCCACGCTGGGCCCCCATTTGAGCCACGCCGCAGGCCGCAGGCAGGCAAGTCTGGGGACCCCCGTTCCCAGAACACCGACAGTAGCCTCCGGGCCCAAGGCGCGCATGGACTTGTCTGTGCCGAGAGGCGAAAGGGCAAGGGCAAAGCGCCGCGGGCCCTAACAGCCTGCGGCCTTGGGCGCCGCATGGCGGTTGATTAGACGTGGGCAGCGCTGTTCACCCACGCTCCCTTATTCTGCGGCGCGCTAGGTTGCCCCACAGTTGTACACAGCCGCCCCCTTTCCTGTTGCTCGACCGTCTCCTGCTCTTCCTCCCTCCGAACTCTGACCCTTGTCTCCAATCCCATCCCGCATCTCTTCTCTTCCGCCCGCCGCCATGGCTCCAAAGAAGGGAAAGGGGAAGAAGCCTACGGCTCCATCTCGCTCATCGCCGCCGGTAGCGCCTGCTGTCGGCCGCTCAATCATACTCAACCTGGAGTGCCTGGGCAAGCTCAGCCCGGCTCTGACCACCGCCTTCAACGAGTGTGGGAGGACGACGGCTTGGCCTACGTATCACTTCCCCACTGATAGGATAATCACCGAGGTCCATTACTTCGCTGATGCCTTGTGGGCGGGTTTGGTGCCTCCCTTCTCCGATTTCTTCAACGCCATCCTCAATCACTATCAGATCCACATGATGCATCTGGGTCTTGAGTCCATTGCCCTCCTTTCGGTCTTCGCTTTTGTTTGTGAGGCGATGGTCGACATCCCCCCTTCTGTTGCCCTGCTGCGCCATTTCTTCTCTCTGCATCTTGCCGACCCCACGCAATGCTCGGCATGCATGAGCTTTGTAGCTTCGCCTGAGACCGCGGCCTCCGGTATCGACTTCAACCTCCCTCTGCCTTCTGCCGGGTTCCGCGAGCGGTGGTTGTATGTTGATGTCGGGGTGCCCAGCCCCCGGCTCGCGAAGCCGACATCACCTGCTGTGCCCAACTCTGGCTGGGGTCAGGAGACGCTTGCGAGCCCCCGGCTCGCCTTTGTCTGGCACCGCTTCATGTCCTTGAAGAAGCTCGGCGTAACGGCGCCCAAGGTGGTGAAGGAGTTCCTACTGCGCCGCATTGCCCCTCTCCAGCGCCATTCTTGTCGAATGTGGGCCTTCAGCGGCCGTAGCGACCGCATGAGGCTTCAGGAAGAAGATTTGACGCCCGAGGCGCTGAGGAAGGTGCTCTTGGTCCTGACGGGCGATCCCAACCCTGGCGGCATCCGTCAAGGTGGAGCTCTGCTGTATCTCTGCCATAACAGGGATGACTTTGTGAGGCAGATGCCCCCCTTCGACGAATGGGGGTTGCGTCCCGTTGGCTTCCAAGGACCTCGCGAGAACCCCGTGGCGGTGGTTACCCTTCCGGTCGGCCTGGGCGAATCCTCCTCGAGTGGTGGTGCAGGGAGGCAGGAGACAGCGGGGGCCGAGAGGGCCGCTGATGATGTAACCGCATCCGGCGATGCTCTTGACCGGGCAGCTCATGAGACCCGTGCTGCCGAGGCTGCGGGCAAGGCGCTGCTACATCCGACGCTTGAGGCCGAGGCTCCTAAGCCCCCGGCCGCGGCATCTGGTGAGGCACCCGACTGTGCGCATCAGGCGCGTGCCCTTGACACCAGTGGTCTCGGTGCTCCATCCTCTCCACAGGTTGATTCCTGTGCATCTCTTCTGGGCCGCTTTCGTGTGGACTTTGAGGCCCTCCGGAGAAAAAGGGAGGCCCTGGGCGATGACTTCTCCTGCCGCTTGCTGAAGCGCCGAAAGTACTTTGCCATTGATGAGTAAGTCTTCTCCTTCTCTTTTTCCTATCCTGCTTGCCGCATTTGCTGACCCTCGCTCTGCAGGCCTTTCCCCACTGAGCTTGAAGAAGCCGCCGAATTGCCGCCTTCTTCGGCTTCATCTCTTCCGCCGCTCCTGAGTGCCCCGAGCAGCACTGCCCTTGTGGTTTGGGCAGGCGACGGCGCGGACCGTCGCATAGCGCGCGGCTACTCTCCTGTTCCCGCGATCTCCTTCTGCGGACCTTCCCCCGGCATAAGTAGCCTGCCATGGGTTTCCCGTCTGGTCGCGGGCTGCGACTGGCTGAGGTTCCCCTCGGGCCCTTCTCCTGTGGGCAGGCCGGACCCAGGACGGGCTTCTGATGCGACACGGCCAGCCGTCGCGCGGGCGCCAGCCCCCTGCCTAGTGCTGGGGCGATGGTCCGAGGTCCTCGACGCCAGCTTGGGGCAGATGATGGCGTGGCAGATGTGCTTGTGCGTGCTCGGGGGCGGCGTGCCCGTCGCCACGAATTCCTCCGGAGGGCGAGTGGCGCCGTTGACCTGCTTGGGCAGGAGCTCGCCGAGGAAGACACGCGCCTGGAGGCTGAGGGCCTGCGCCTAGCCACAGAGTGGCGCGAGCTGGAGACTGCCGCTGCCCTCGCGCGCCGTCAGCGCGACCTTGATGACGAAGAAGCGAAGGCGTCGCTGGAGGCTTCTCTGGCGGCTCGATCTCAGGCTGTTGAGGAGGCCCGTGGAGCAGACTGACGACGAGGAGCAGCAGAAGAGCGGGCTCGGGAGCTCTTGGCCCGGTGTCACTCGTTGGAGGAGCAAGCGGAGCTGCGCGAGGCAGCCCTCGCATCGATGAAGGTGGCTTCTAGCGACCCGGCTGAGCTTCGGAAGCGCGAGGAAGCATTGGTGTTGGAAGCCGCCGAATGCACTCGCGAGTGTGAACAGCTGGAGACGAGGGAGCGTCTAGTGATGCAGGCGGAGGATGATGTCGCTGCGCGGGAAGCACGCGTCTTGGAGGAGGTTTGTCGTCGGGTGGCGACGGCGCGCCAAGGCCTCGAGCGCGAGTTCAAGAGGAAGCTGGGGATGATCCAGGTCGAAGCTGAGGGTAGGACCGCCGCCCTGAGGGTCCAACAGGACGAGGCGACGCGACGGGCCGATGCCTCCCGGGCCGCTCTTGAGGTAGCGCAGAAGGAGCTGGCCGCCTCTCAGGCCGAGGTGCTCCGCCTTCGTCAACGTGTGGAAGAGGCTATGGCCGTCGAGCATAGGAATGCCGACGAGATACACCAGCGGAAAGTACTGGAGCATGTGCATGGCCCCATGCTCACCAAGCTCAGGGAGAGGGCTAACATTGCCCTGGGCAACATCTGCGAGGCGTCTGTTGGCGAGCCGCACACGAACAACTATGCCGGCAACCTGCAGTTCTTCACCACCGTGGTGACACAGCCGGAGGCACGGTCGGTCAGAGCCGATAGGTTGGTGGAGGAGAGGAGCCGCGCCCTGCTCGGGCGCGCCTTTTCCCGCGTCTTCAGCCATCTTCAAAACATGGATCCCCACTTCGACTTCGACGCCGCCATCGCTCCAGTCCCCCAGGCCGTTCGAGGCGACCTGGCCGAATGGGTGGAGAACAATGTGGATGCTCTCGTCCGGGCCTTCACTTCGGAGGATGATGACGTGATCGTGGCTACTGACGAAGGTGCTGTGGTGGATGGCCCCAACGCCATTGATGTCGACGTAGACGATGAGGGCGAGTTCAGCGACGCCAGCGATAGCTCGGGAGGCGCTCCCGAGGATGCATTGGGGGATTTGTCAGATTAACCATATACTACCCTCGTCCTTTCACCGTGCATAGATAGAACTCAGGTGCTCGGCCTGACGGTTGTGAGAGCATTTTGGGAGGGGAAGCCCCTCGTGTAAGAACTTGTCTCCAACATATCTGCAGTAATTAAGTCGTACGCGTGTCCAGCGGTAGGCTGGTTTACCCTTGTTCCTGGCTGGCTCCAAAGCCGCCTGCTGGAGGGGGGCGCCGCGCCTCGGGGGCTTTCTGTTCGAAACCTCGTGATGTGGGGTCGTTGCTGGCAGGAAACTCCACAGGCATGGGCCTTCTTCGCGGGCTCCGTGCCTTCTCCTGAATGAGACGTCCTCACAAGCACTTGCCTTCTTCACAGGCTCCGGGCCTTTTTCCGAGCGAGGCGTCTTCACAGGCACTTGCCTTCTTCACAGGCTCCGGGCCTTTTTCCGAGCGAGGCGTCTTCACAGGCATTTGCCTTCTTTACAGGCTCCGGGCCTTTTTCCGAGCGAGGCGTCTTCACAGGCATTTGCCTTCTTCACAGGCTCAGGGCCTTTTTCCTAGGTGTGACGGCTTCACAGGCACTTGCCTTCTTCACAGGCTCCGGGCCTTTTTATGAGAAAACAATCTCTGTAAGCACCAAAGGTCACCTCAGGAGGGAGCAGCGTCGGCAGTCTGGGCCGTGCTCGAGCTGGGCCTGGCCCGGCTTGCGAGAGGCTCGCGAGGGGAGGCAACTGTGGTGAGGTGGTGACCAAAACGCGAGAAACGGTTTGAACGAGACCAAACACCCCTCCCCGAACACACGCAAAGCTCAAATCCAAATTCAACTTAAATCCAGCGGGGGAAAAAAGGTTACAACCAAAGGAAAGGCAATAGAAGCAAGCAAAAAGGCCGCGTCCGGCACCTAATTTAGTCTTCGACGTCTTCTCACCAGCGCGGAGCTAAGTGTTGTCCACTGGGCGTGGGAGCCCCAGGGCCTGAGGCTGGCACCCCTGAGACTCCGGGGCGTGTACAGCCCCACTCATTATTACGTGAGAGTGTCACGGGGCAGCGAGCTTCACAGGCACTGGGCCTTCTTCACAGGAACCGGCCTTGCTTCATATCGCCAGACGAGGGCCCCGCCTTGCGCCACACTCTAGTGCCACCAACGACGACCGGAAACCAGGACGCTGCCAGTGGGGTAGAGCGGTCGCCAGCGGTTCCCCCGACGACCACGGGTCCTCCGCCAAGGGCAGGCCCTCGGGCTCCTCCCCAGCGGAGGGCCTACCTTCTAAGAACGCCTTGCTCCGAACGCCGCGGTGGTGATGTAGGGTCCCTACCCCTCTCCTGCAGCCCCCTGCATCCTCCTCCCGAGGGGTAGGAGGCCACTGGAGCGGGGCAGCTGCTCGCTGCGGCGACCTGCACCTCCTGTGACCCATGGTTAGCGTACATCTGCTCTTGAGGAATTACCGGTACCCGATAGTCGCTGCCCCCAGCGTGACCAGCGAGGCCGTCCTGGGGCTCCTGGAAGGGCTCGGCCTCTGGCGTCTCGTCCCCCCAGCTGGGGCTGAAGAGTGAGCCCTGCTCGCCCCCATGAGCGTGCGCTTGGTCCATCATGTGGGGCACGTATTCTTCTGGCGTAGCCACCCCGAACGCGGTGCCGTAGTGCTCCATGCGCCATGTGGCATTGCTTGTCGTGCCCACCGCAGGGTGGTAGCGCGGCTGCCCGCTGGCGCCGTGGGCCGCACCGAGCCCCTCTCCTTTGCGCGCCGGGGGCGGAGGTAGCGCCACCGCCGGCCTGGCGCCGGCGGACTCGCCGGTGCTGGGGAAGTCCTGAGGCCCGCGGGGGTGCGTGGGGCCTCCTCGTGCGCCGCCCTGAGCTTGAGGCAGAAGCTGGACGCAGAAGGGGTGAGCCCCCGATGCGGTGAAGCCCAAGAGTTCAGCGACCCGCTCTAGCAGCACATCACGGCCGCCCTCCAGTAGCCTACACTGCAGCAGCTCACGTGCTACCGTGAGCGCGGCCCTCGAGTTTGCCTGCTCCCGGCGGGTGTAGGGTGTCGTGGCTGCGGCGTGAATGGAGGCCCTCGTTGCTGACCACGCCTGCCGCGGTGTGAGGGTCGCAGAGGCTTGCCCGCGTCGCCTGTGGCCCGCAGCGCCCTGCGGAGCGCGAGTTGCCTGCGGCGCGGAGTCGCCCGGAGCGGAAGGCTCCGCGCAGATGGGCCATGCCGCCTACGGGCCTTGATTGCCTGCCTGGTCGCCGGACATGGTGATGACGACGCAACGGGAGACGGAGCGATAGGGAGGCAGATTCCGGCGCACCCCTACCTGGCGCGCCAAATGTCGGATCACGGGTTCCGGCAGACCCTTAAGGTTCGAACTCTGGGGTGCGCGCGGAGATCGTGCCCTCTACCTCTCCGTCTCACAAGGATCTAACTACTACAAGAACAACACAAGAGACACAGGGTTTATACTAGTTCGGGCCACCGTTGTGGTGTAATACCCTACTCTAGTTTGTGGTGGGTGGATTGCCTCTTGGACTGATGATGAGGAACAGTACAAGGGGGAACAGCCTCGCGAGGGCCTGTTCTTGGCTAAGGGGATGAACTGCTAGGGGGAGTTCGATCGCCCTTCTCTCTCTCTCTCTACTTGCTCAGGTTCAGGGTTTTGCTTGTCTGATTGCCTGATTCTAGATGCCTCTACCCTGGGGGTGGCTAGTCCTATTTATAGGCAAAGGCCCTGGGCCTCTTCCCAAATATTTGAGCGGGAAGGGCGCCAACAATTGGCCAATTCGAAGGGGAACATCGAGTACACTTATCCTGACTAAAGTTGGTCTTCGCCTGCCAAAGGCCCTGTGGTGACGCCGTCCTGGGCTCCATGGTGACCTCCTTCCCACCGTTGGACTGGTCTTGGTCTTGTTGCACAATAATGGATGCCTTTGTTTGATCCTCTCGCCTGCGCTTGCCCCCTTTGCACCAAAGAGGAAAGGGAGATGCTGTGCGGGCTGGCGCCCGCCTGGCACCCTTGGTCGTCATGGCTTGCGTCATGGGCACCTCATGAGGTACCCCGCCTTGATCTCTCCGCCTCCTCGCGAGCCATCCTGAGGAGGCCGTGCCTGAGGAAGCGCCGTGTCGTCCGCCTCGCGAGGCTTGGCCCCTCGCGAGGGTCTTGGGTCTTGTGTTGATGAAGCTGGGCCACGCTGGGCCCCCATTTGAGCCACGCCGCAGGCAGGCAAGTCTGGGGACCCTCGTTCCCAGAACGCCGACAGTCGTCTCATGAAAGGTCAGTACAGGCCTTCATCCACATGATTGTGCAGTGTGCTTTGAGATGCTGTGCTACTGGTATTGGTACAGTTTTAAATAAATGATGAATTGAAGCTATTGTATTGCTGTCTTTTCCCATTAAGTAGTGAACAAAAATGGGACCAACCCACACATGATGCTTGTTGCTTTGTTACAACAAATTCAGCATCACCCCCTTTATAAGCCAGTAATTGATGCCACTCTCAGAATTAACTACTAAATCTTATTTCAAAACTGCAACACTTGTTAGGGATTGGCGGGGTTACCATTTTTGTGGCCGCATGTTTCATCCTCCTTTATTAGCCAATAATTGATTCCTTTTTTGCCTCTGTTTATAAAGGGATATCTATTCAACTTGTTGCTATTGCGACATTTTGCTTCGCTACGCTTAACACTTTGCTTGATTTCATTGCAACTGCACAAAACAAGATTGGATTTCCTATTCGTGTTGGGAGATTCGTATTTTATGTTGTGTGCGTCATGACATGTTGGTCCTTGCCTTCATCCACATGATCGTGCAGTGTGTTTTGAGATGCTGTGCTACTTCTATTGGTACTGTTTTAAATAAATGATGAGTTGAAGCTATTGTATTGCTGTCTTTTCCAATTAAGTAGTGAATAAAAATGGGACCAACCCAGACATGATGCTTGTTGCTTTGTTACAACAAATTCAGCATCACCCCCTTTATAAGCCAGTAATTGATGCCACTCTCAGAATTAACTACTGATCTGTTTTAAGATAATGTCTCTGTTAATATGAATCAATGCAACCGTTTTAGAAATGCTACTGTCCTATACTTTGTTTTCCATCAAGATAAGGTAGATGCTTCTTTTTGCGGTCGCATGTCTCATCCTCCTTTATTGTCCTGTAATTGTTTTCTTTTCTGCCTCTTAAAACAGGGATATCTATTCAACTTGTTGCTATAGAAAACTTAAATGCCACACCGGCAACTTTGCTTGATTTCAGTGCAACTGCACAAAACTTGATTGGATTTCCTATTCGTGTTGGCAGATTCGTATTTTATGTTGGTCGTCTCATGAAAGGTCAGTACAGGCCTTCATCCACATGATTGTGCAGTGTGCTTTGAGATGCTGTGCTACTTGTATTGGTACTGTTTTAAATAAATGATGAATTGAAGCTATTGTATTGCTGTCTTTTCCCATTAAGTAGTGAACAAAAATGGGACCAACCCACACATGATGCTTGTTGCTTTGTTACAACAAATTCAGCATCACCCCCTTTATAAGCCAGTAATTGATGCCACTCTCAGAATTAACTACTGAATCTTTTTTCAAAATTGCAACACTTGTTAGGGATTGGCGGGATTACCATTTTTGTGGCCGCATGTTTCATCCTCCTTTATTAGCCAGTAATTGATTCATTTTTTGCCTCTGTTTATACAGGGATATCTATTCAACTTTTTGCTATTGCGACATTTTGCTTCGCTAGGCGTAACACTTTGCTTGATTTCAGTGCAACTGCACAAAACAAGATTCGATTTCCTATTCGTGTTGGGAGATTCGTATTTTATGTTGTGTGCTTCATGACATGTTGGTACTTGCCTTCATCCACATGATCATGCAGTGTCTTTTGAGATGCTGTGCTACTTGTATTGGTACTGTTTTAAATAAATGATGAATTGAAGCTATTGTATTGCTGTCTTTTCCCATTAAGTAGTGAACAAAAATGGGACCAACCCAGACATGATGCTTGTTGCTTTGTTACAACAAATTCAGCATCACCCCCTTTATAAGCCAGTAATTGATGCCACTCTCAGAATTAACTACTGATCTGTTTTAAGAGAATGTCTCTGTTAATATGAATCAATGCAACCGTTTTAGAAATTCTACTGTCCTATACTTTGTTTTCCATCAAGATAAGGTAGATGCTTCTTTTTGTGGCCGCATGTTTCATCCTCCTTTATTGGCCAGTAATTGTTTTCTTTTCTGCCTCTTAAAACAGGGATCTCTATTCAACTTGTTGCTATAGAAAACTTAAATGTCACACCGACAACTTTGCTTGATTTCAGTGCAACTGCACAAAACTTGATTGGATTTCCTATTCGTGTTGGTAGATTCGTATTTTATGTTGGTCGTCTCATGAAAGGTCAGTATAGGACTTCATCCACATGATTGTGCAGTGTGCTTTGAGCTGCTGTGCTACTTGTGTTGGTACTGTTTTAAATAAATGATGAATTGAAGCTATTGTATTGCTGTCTTTTCCCATTAAGTAGTGAACAAAAATGGGACCAACCCACACATGATGCTTGTTGCTTTGTTACAACAAATTCAGCATCACCCCCTTTATAAGCCAGTAATTGATGCCACTCTCAGAATTAACTACTGAATCTTATTTCAAAACTGCAACACTTGTTAGGGATTGGCGGGATTACCATTTTTGTGGCCGCATGTTTCATCCTCCTTTATTAGCCAGTAATTGATTCCTTTTTTGCCTCTGTTTATACAGGGATATCTATTCAACTTGTTGCTATTGCGACATTTTGCTTCGCTACGCGTAACACTTTGCTTGATTTTAGTGCAACTGCACAAAACAAGATTGGATTTCCTATTCATGTTGGGAGATTCGTATTTTATGTTGTGTGCGTCATGACATGTTGGTACTTGCCTTCATCCACATGATCGTGCAGTGTGTTTTGAGATGCTGTGCTACTTGTATTGGTACTGTTTTAAATAAATGATGAATTGAAGCTATTGTATTGCTGTCTTTTCCCATTAAGTAGTGAACAAAAATGGGACCAACCCAGACATGATGCTTGTTGCTTTGTTACAACAAATTCAACATCACCCCCTTTATAAGCCAGTAATTGATGCCACTCTTAGAATTAACTACTGATCTGTTTTAAGAGAATGTCTCTGTTAATATGAATCAATGCAACCGTTTTAGAAATGCTACTGTCCTATACTTTGTTTTCCATCAAGATAAGGTAGATGATTCTTTTTGTGCATGTTTCATCCTCCTTTATTGGCCAGTAATTGTTTTCTTTTTTGCCTCTTAGAACATGGATATCTATTCAACTTGTTGCTATTGCGACATTTTGCTTCGGTATGCGTAACACTTTGCTTGATTTCAGTGCAACTGCACAGAACGAGATTGGATTTCCTATTCGTGTTGGCAGATTCGTATTTTATCTTGTTCGTCTCATGAAAGGTCAGTACAGGCCTTCAACCACATGATTGTGCAGTGTGCTTTGAGATGTTGTGCTACTTGTACTGGTACTGTTTTAAATAAATGTTGAATTGAAGCTATTGTATTGCTGTCTTTTCCCATTAAGTAGTGAACAAAAATGGAACCAACCCAGACATGATGCTTGTTGCTTTGTTACAACAAATTCAGCATCACCCCCTTTATAAGCCAGTAATTGATGCCACTCTCAGAATTAACTACTGAATCTTATTTCAAAACTGCAACACTTGTTAGGGATTGGCGGGATTACCATTTTTGTGGCCGCATGTTTCATCCTCCTTTATTAGCCAGTAATTGATTCCTTTTTTGCCTCTGTTTATACAGGGATATCTATTCAACTTGTTGCTATTGCGACATTTTGCTTCGCTACGCGTAACACTTTGCTTGATTTTAGTGCAACTGCACAAAACAAGATTGGATTTCCTATTCATGTTGGGAGATTCGTATTTTATGTTGTGTGCGTCATGACATGTTGGTACTTGCCTTCATCCACATGATCGTGCAGTGTGTTTTGAGATGCTGTGCTACTTGTATTGGTACTGTTTTAAATAAATGATGAATTGAAGCTATTGTATTGCTGTCTTTTCCCATTAAGTAGTGAACAAAAATGGGACCAACCCAGACATGATGCTTGTTGCTTTGTTACAACAAATTCAACATCACCCCCTTTATAAGCCAGTAATTGATGCCACTCTTAGAATTAACTACTGATCTGTTTTAAGAGAATGTCTCTGTTAATATGAATCAATGCAACCGTTTTAGAAATGCTACTGTCCTATACTTTGTTTTCCATCAAGATAAGGTAGATGATTCTTTTTGTGCATGTTTCATCCTCCTTTATTGGCCAGTAATTGTTTTCTTTTTTGCCTCTTAGAACATGGATATCTATTCAACTTGTTGCTATTGCGACATTTTGCTTCGGTATGCGTAACACTTTGCTTGATTTCAGTGCAACTGCACAGAACGAGATTGGATTTCCTATTCGTGTTGGCAGATTCGTATTTTATCTTGTTCGTCTCATGAAAGGTCAGTACAGGCCTTCAACCACATGATTGTGCAGTGTGCTTTGAGATGTTGTGCTACTTGTACTGGTACTGTTTTAAATAAATGTTGAATTGAAGCTATTGTATTGCTGTCTTTTCCCATTAAGTAGTGAACAAAAATGGAACCAACCCAGACATGATGCTTGTTGCTTTGTTACAACAAACTCTACATCACCCCCTTTATAAGTAGACGGAAGCACATACTGTTGTTGCGCCCACTCTACCCTCGAACTGTTTATGCTTTTCGTTAATTTAATGCCGCTGGTAAAATTAAGCAATGCCACTCTCAGAATTAATTAACTACTGAATCTTAGTTCAAAACTGTAGCACTTGTTAGGGATTGGCAGGATTACCATTTTTGTGGCCGCATGTTTCATCCTCCTTTATTGGCCAGTAATTGATTCCTTTTTTGCCTCTATTAAAACAGGGATGTCTATTCAAATTGTTGCTATTGCGACATTTTGCTTCGCTTAATTTAGGTGGAACTGCACAAAATGAGACCGGATTTCCATATATGTGTTGAGATCTCTTTTAGATCCACCTCAGGCGTTGTTTCAAATCTTGGTCTTGAAAGGTCAGTACCTACTTTCCTCAGAATTAACTACTGAATCTTAGTTCAAAACTGCAACACTTGTTAGGGATCGGCGGGAGTACCATTTCTGTTAGGGATCGGCCGGAGTACATGTTTAAGAAATGTATTGTTCAGATAATGTCTCTGTAATTATATATCAGTTACAGTGTTTTACAAATGCTACTATCCTGCTTTGTAGTTCTTTCTACATGTTTAACCAAGGTATTGTTAAGATAATGTCTCTGTTAAAATGAATCAGTCGCATTGTTTTAGGAATGATACTTTTCTGCTTTTTCGTTCTTTATACATCTTGAAACAAGGCATTGTTAAGATAATGTCTCAGTTAATATGAATGAATCACACTGATTGAGAATTGCTACTCTCCTGCTTTGTTTCCCATTAAGATAAGGTAGATCAGTAGATGTTTTTCTTCTGGGAGTACAAGTCATCAACCGTTATTTCTCAGTAATTGTTTCCCTTATACCTTTTGTTGCTTACAGGGATAGCAAAATTAAAGCTCGGTTTTATTCCGACTTCGATTTTAGTTCAACTGCACAAAAGGAGCCAATGTGTCCAAGGCAAACTGCTGCATTACTGGGTCCAGTTGGTCGTTCCACTTTGCAGAAAGAAGCAGTCACTGTTTGCGCTACATTACAGAAGGAATGACCGTGAAGCTTTACAGAGTATTATTAGACACTGGTGGCATGACTAGTCTGCAGAGACCATTGGCAATTTAACAACACGTGGAGTGCCTCCACGATCATAGGCATTACATATTTTGAATGGGAAAAGCTTGTCAAAGTTTAATCATTGATGTTAGCAAGAAGCGACAGGACTCCACGATCATAGGCATTACATATTTTGAATGGGAAAAGCTTGTCAAAGTTTAATCATTGATGTTAGCAAGAAGACGTTAGTTTAATATATTGGAATTGGAAAACCTTGTCAAAATTTGCTCATTGATGTTAGCCAGAAGACATGCATTTGATATTTTTGAGTGGGACACCCTTGCTGTGAGAGCGTCAAGTGTTTTTTCCTATTCCTGTGTTCAGTTTAGAAGTAAATAGTTACTCTGCTGAGATATTCCTGTGTTAAGAGTTTGTTCTGAATATTGTCTATGTAATGCTAGGCCTTGTGTTTGATTGCAAAATTGAGCTTGGAATGTTGTGGCATGCGGCATCACGAGCTATTCACTGAGCCTCCTGAGAATAATGCTTCGTATTGTTTTGCATGTCGATCTAATGCCAGTGATTTGCTTGTTAAGAAGATCATCCTCTTCTGTTGTTTCCGTGCTTAAGAAGTTCATCGTTTGATGTTTCATTCATAGCCTATACGACAAGTCGGGTAGGTTAGACGTGAAACCATATGATCTTCCGACCAACTCATGATATTAGGCTGTGATTGGATCGTCGTTTTCCAACCAAAACTGCTTGTAAAACTAACGCTTGTAAATTAAAGCAGATGGTCTCGGGTGAAGGCGCTTGGTTGGTCGATTTCGGCTAGTAAAATATCGGAAGTACTTGACACACGATAAAAACGCTAAATGACACTCGGACGATTGCTAATCCAGCCGTTAGCTGCTGTTTCAGCCTTGCCCATGGATGGCATGATACACACGTCGTGCTTGTATCGTCTAGTAATGTCGTCCATATAGCAGTGCTCGTAAAATATACACTGGTCTCTCAAATTACACGCGTAACCCGCCGGTTTTACTTACAGACCTCGGGCGCTCGGTTTCATTACGCCTTTATTTTACGCGTTGTTTTCGATGACGAGTAAATTACACTTGTATGTTAATACAAGTTTGAAATAAACCAGAGCTCCCAAGCGCGGCCTTACCGTTTCATGCCGTCTTAGTTTCTCGAAGGTACTCATAGGTGTCCGATGATCCTGGCTTCCTGAATGAGTAGCGGGTGCTGTATCAGACCATCCGTAGGGCCCGCGAGGCCCTCTCCGTTGTCCCTCGAGTTGTTGCGCTCACCGTGGCGCCGAGCATTGTTAACATCGTCAACGAACATGAGGATTGAGGAGATGACTTTATTTTGACTGGATGACATTAGGGACCCACTAGGGCCATAGCCGTACGTACGCAAGTGCCTCCTTATTATGTACAACTATATTTTTTTTGCTTCCTCCTGGTTTCCTGACATCACGGTCCCACACCATTGTCAACCTATGTAGTCAATATAAACGAGAGAATTGCACAAGGTGCGGTCGACAGCTGGGACCAAGCAGCTCGAGCAGTATTTGTGTTTTTGAGGCGTGAGCACTGCAGAGTTTTTCTTGGCGATGATTTCGTTGTTGTTCAGAGGAGAGCAGGGTATTAACTGGGTGGACTGTGGCCCATCTAGCCCAGGCCAGATATCTAGCCCAGATACTAATTTTTTCAAGATGAAAATGGCTAGCCCAGCTATACATTTTTTTTAGGAATACCCAGGCAAGGTCAACTTGTTATTCTCCGCCCTGCTGGGCTGCAAATCTTTCCTAGGAGGGATGCATTAGGCTTAACAGGAAAATGGGCTTTAAAAAATAATAAATGGGATGTAATTATAAAAACTGGGCAGTAACTATAAAAAAATGCACCAAACATGAAATTAGTTTATAAAATATTATTTATGGATTTTGAAAATCTTAAATTTTCATTGTTGCGCGCGCAATGTTTCGTTGGATTTTTACGTAATACAAATTTATATGTAATCCGACTAGAAATTTCGGGATAAAAATATTTTGGAGCCCATCAAAATGTGGGAAATTTTATTGAATTCTATCTTCAACGGTTGGTTGAAATTATTAATCATTGTCCTAGCTAGAAAATGGGCTGTACTTTTAACAAACTGTAAATGGGCTGTTGTAAATTCCATTAGAATTCCAAAATGGGCCGTACATTCTTACAAAACATAAATGGGCTATAAGTTCTCTGCCACACACTTGTGGGCCTACTAAGTGACGCGTCCCCTAAAAAAATAAGTTGACGCATATGCAAGGCTTTGCCAACTTATTATAGTCAACACACGGTTCTAGCAGCAGTGGCCGTTGGATGTCTATCCAACGGATGTCGTGCTTCTTGTTCAATTTTGGATATTCTTAGCTTCGGCCGCCCAAAAAATGATTCCTCCCCCTGACATCTGGGGCGCACCGTTTCGGAGGCTGACCTGTGGGCCTACTAAGTTGGAGCGTACCAAGGGCTTTGTCAACTTAGTCAATAATAAACGTTTCTAGCTTCAGTGACCGTACGATGTCCATCCAACGACCGTAGTGCTTCTTCAACCTCTGGTCTTTTTGGTCCAGCCGCCCAAAGCAGCGTCGGTCGTGCCGCCCGCTTCTGCCTCCCATGGCTGGCTGTGCTACTGGGGAGGCCTCACCGCCCCCATACTACGCCCACCGCTGGCCAGGCCACTCACCCACACCCCCCTGATATTCTGCGGCGACGGCAGCCTCAGACAGCAGCCGAACCAGTGAACCCTTGTGCTCCTCTCCGCGCGGGCTTCCACTGCTGCGTCTTCCCCGGCTCCGCGTCGTCCCCTTCGTAGGCCTCGCCGTCGTCCAGACCACCACCCTGGTGCTCTTGGCGCGGCGTGGTCAACGACCGACTTCCATCGAAAGAGTACTGTACGTGGAGAGGCTGACAGCTGGGTCCAGGCGGCCGTAAGGAAGTGCCTCCTTATTACGCGCAAAATAATTATTCCTCCACCTTACAGCAGGGACCCACCGGACGGGCCACCTTATTTCGCGAAAAAACCTTGCCCCCCTGACTGCTCGGACCCACCGGAAGTGCCTCCTTATTACGCACAAAAAATGAATACCCCCTGCAAGCTGGGACCCACCATGGTGGGAGGCTGACTTGTGGGCCTACTAAGTTGACTGGGACGGGGGCCTTGTGTCAACTTTAGTCAATATGAACGATTCTAGCTCCAGTGACCGTACGATGTGCATCCAACGGCCTAGTGCTTCTTCAACCTCTGGTCTTCTTGGTCCAGCCGCCCAAAGCAGCGCCGGTCGTGCCGCATGCTCCTGCCTCCCGTGGCCGGCTGTGCTGCCGCGGAGGCCTCACCACCCCCTACTATTCCCACCGCTGGCCAGGCCCTGCGGCGACGGAAGCCTCACACCGCAGCCGAACCAGTGAACCCTCGTACTCCTCTCCGCGCGAGCTTCCACTGCCGCGTCTTCCCCGGCTCCCCGTCGTCCCCTTCCTAGGCCTCGCTGTCGTCCACCACCATGGTGCTCTCGGCGCGGCGTGGTCAACATGGTCAAGGAACGACTTCCATCGGACGTGGACTGTACGTGGAGAGGCTGACAGCTGGGTCCACAGCCGCAGTAAGGAAGTGCCTCCTTATTACGTGCAAAATAATTATTCCTCCACCTGACAGCGGGGACCCACCGGACGGGCCATCGTATTTCGCGAAAAAAATGTTTCCCCCCTGACTGCTGGGACCCACCAGCTACACCTTCGCATGCAAGGAAGTGCGTCCGGGCAAAGAAAAAAACAAAACGATTCACCCCCCTGACTGCTGGGACCCACCAGCTACATCTTCACACGCAAGGAAATGCCTGACAGTCGGGACCCACCTGGTCGAAGCGTACGTAGCATTATCATTCTGGTCGCGAACGTGTACGTACATATATACTGGTCGATGTAGAGGCGCGCACGTAGCATGTACACGTACATACAGCGGCCAGGGTGCAAGAAAGAAAATACGGCCACGTATGTGTACATACGGGCGGGGTCTCGAACGCCTACTCGTGCATACGTATGGCCAAGGCTCGTTTACATGGCTGGGTCGGAACGGAGAAACAACGTCGTTGTCGTGTTCATGGGGGGGCAACGGAATGCGTCGTGTTCATGGGGAGGCAACGGAATGCATCGTGTTCATGGGGAGGCAACGGAATGCGTCGTGTTCATCAGGAGGGCTTGAACGGAACATGCGATGGAAACGAGGCCTGGCGTACCGCAGAACGGAGGAAACGGCCTTGTGTTCGACCGGCATGTTCGAAACGGGATCCTGTTCATCGGGAGGGGTCTGGCGTACTGCAAAACGGAGGAAACGGACCTCCTATGGTCGAAACGGGGGTCCTGTTGATCGGGAGGGGTGTGGCGTACCGCAAAATGGACGAAACAGACCTCCTACGGTCGAAAGGGGGTCCTGTTGATCAGGAGGGGTGTGGCGTACCGAAAAACGGAGGAAACGGACCTCCTACGGTCGAAAGGGGGGTCCTGTTCATCGGGAGGGGTGTGGCGTACCGCAAAACGAGACTCCACGGAATACTGTTCATCTCCACCGTCGACCCCCTCCAGCCTCCACGAGCTACTGTTCATCCACCGTCGACCTCCTCCAGCCTCCACCTGCGACTGTTCATCCACGGGCTCCTGTTCATCCAGCCTCCACCGCGCGCTACTCCACCGGCTACTGTTCAACCAGCCCTCTCCATGGGCTCCTGTTCAACCACCCCTCCACGGGCAACTGTTCATCCTGCCCTCCACCTTCTACTGTTCATCCAGCCCTCCACGGGGTGGTCCTGTTCATCCAGCCCTCCACGGGGTCCTGTTCATCCAGCCCCAACCGTCTCGATCGATCGGGGTCCTGTTCATCCAGAGGCAACACCACGGGGTCCTGTTCATCCACCCCCACCGGGAACTGTTCATCCAAACCCCCCCGCAACACTCACTGTTCATCCAGAGGCAACATCGATCGGCTTCAGTTAGCAGCAGTAGCGAAGGAATCGCTCGATAGGGTTCAGTTAACAGCCATCGATCGATCGCTTGGGTTCAGTAACGCGTAGCCTGCAGTGCAATCGCTCGGGTTCAGTTAGAGCTCAACGCCTCGCTCGGGTTCAGTTAGAGCCAACGCCTCGCACGCATGCGCATACATGTACGAGAGAAACGCGCATTGCTCGGCCCCCGACCTCCCACCATAACCAGGAACTCCCCGAAATTTTCCTCCCCCTCGCTTCTACCACGGTTTTTTCCGTCATGGACGGCCCAAAGAATGTCATGCAGTTGCGTCTCCGGCCCGCCCAGGACGAATAGCCCATTTTCTGTCATGATTTTTTGTCATAGAAGTAGGATCCCACCACATCTATGATGATACCGGGTTTTGTCACAATTATCGTCATAGAAGTGTCATATGTATGACAACAAATTTTTTCGTTCGGCCCAAAATGTCACGGATGTGTCTTTTTTTGTAGTGGAGGACCGCTTCAGCTCCGTAGACGAGGAAGAATGGAGTCTCGCCCGTTGGCTTGGTGGCGGTGGTGCAGATGCACCACAACACGGACTGGAGCTCATCGTGCCAGCCCCTGCCATAGGCCTCTAGCTTCTTCTTGAAGGTCCTGATCTTGAGGCCCCTCAGGACCTCCGCGTTGACGCGTTCGGCCTGGCCATTGCTCCTGGGGTGCGCTACTGAAGCATAGCAGATCTGCATTCCAAGGTTAGCACAGTAGGTTTTGAAAAGGTTACTAGTAAACTGCGAGCCGTTATCTGTGATGATGCGGTTGGGGACCCCGAAGCGGCTCATGAGGCCCTTGATGAACTTGACAGCAGAGCCGGCTGGGATGGTACGGGCGGCTTCCACTTCTGCCAACTTGGTGAACTTGTCGATGGCGACATAGAGAGGGCGGTTGCCCCCTGGCGCCCGAGGGAACGGGCCTAGGATGTCCAGCCCCAGACCGCGAACGGCCATGTGAGCGGGATGGTTTGGAGGCCCTGAGCAGGCTGATGGATTTGCTTGGCGTGGAATTGACAAGCTTCACAGGAATTCACCAGCTCGGCCGCGTCGTTGAGTGCTGTAGGCCAGTAGAATCCACTGCAGAACACCTTGTCGACAAGGGTTTGTGACGACAAGTGGTGTCCGTAGTCCCCGCCGTGTATGTCAATCAGCAACTCCCTTCCTTGATCGCCGGAGATGCAGCGCATCGTGACGTCGTTCGTTCGTTTCCTGTATAACTCGCCGTCTTGGATACAATATGCCGTGGCTTGCCGGGCCACGCGCTTCGCGTCCTCTTCCTTCTCCGGCAGCGTCCCGTGCGTTAGGTACTCCTTGAGTTCCTTGGTCCATCATTCCTCCTGGGGCTCGAGCGCTAAGAGCAGCGGAGCTCCTGAGGTCGGGCCACAGGCTGGGGCTCCCGTGGCCGAAGGCTGCGGGAGCTCCTCCCGAGGCTGAGTCATGCTTGAAAGAGGTGGTGTAGCTGATGGCTTGAAGAGCCGCTCCTCAAAGACACCAGGCTCCTGCGGCTGCCGCTTGGATGCTCTCCTGGCGATGTCGTCAACTTCCTTGTTGGTGCCCCGGGGCACGTGCTGCAGCTCCAGGCCCGAGAACTGCTTCTCCATCTTGCGCACCTCCGCGAGGTAGGCCTCCGTATGCTCGTCCTTCGGCTCATACACCTTGTTGGAGAAGTTGACGAGGAGTTGCGAGTCGCCTTTGACGGTGAGGCGCTTCACCCCTAGAGTCGCCGCAGCCTTCAGGCCAGTTATGAGGCCTTTGTATTCTGCGATATTGTTGGAGACCCTCTCGCCGTGCTGAAAGGAGAGCTGCACGGCGTAGTAGAGCTTGTCCTGAGAGGGCGAGATGAGCACTGCTCCAGCCCCCACACCCTAGTGCGCAAAGGCGCCATCAAAATACATGACCCAGCCGTCTGGAGCCTCGTTTCCTGGGGAGGTGGACCGGTCTTCTCCTTCCTCAAGCGTCGGGGCATCCATCCATTCTGCCACAAAGTCAGCGAGCGCGCCCCCCTTGATGACCTTGGTAGTGCTGAACTCTAACTGGAATGCTTGCAACTCGATGTTCCACTCAGCGACCCTTCCGGCTGAGTTAGGGCTCCTAAGTACCCTCTCCAACTGGTAGGCTGAGACGACCTTGATGGGGTGGCCCTGGAAGTAGTGTCGCAGCTTGTGTGTGTCCACGAGGAGCGCGAGCAGGAGGTTCTGGGGCATGGGGTAGCGCGCCCTCGCGTCCCATAGTACGGTGCTGATGAAGTACATCGGGTGCTCGATGAGGGCTAGCACATTGTCGAGGCTCGGGCCCTGCAGAGATCGGGGCATATCCTGAGGTGGAGGGGTTCCTGCGACATGACTGTCCTCAGGAGCTTCTGTGATGTTGCCTTGCTGAGCTTGATCTTCCACCGCTGATGCCTTTGCTGTGTCTTCCTGACCCTGCGCCGCTTCAGCTCCGGCTCGGCGCAGCGTGCCCTTGGCTTGGCACTCCTCCCGAACCGCCACCAGCGCTGCGCTGGCGGAGTACAGGGTGGCGGCAAGGTAGAGTACCAGAGGCTCGAGAGGCCGTGGTGCCACCATCAGCTGGGGGCTGGTGAGGTATTTATTGAGGTCTCGGAAGGCCTGGTCGGCCTCCGGGGTCCACTCGAACGGGCCCTTCTTCTTCATGAGCTTGAAGAAGGGCAAGGCGCGCTCCCCTAGTTTGGAGAGGAAACACCCTAACGCAGCCACTCGCCCTGCTAGCTTCTGCATCTCTTTGAGGGTCTGCGGTGGGCTCACGTCCTCGATGGCCTTGATCTTCTCTGGGTTCACCTCGATCCCTCCGTGGGATACGAGGAAACCCAGCAGCTTGCCGGAGGGGACGCCGAACACACACTTCTCCGGTTTTAGCGTCAAGTTCACTTGGCGCAGGCTCTGGAAGGTCTCCTCCAAGTCTCGACTCAATGTCCTCGCCTCGCGAGACTTTACCACTATGTCATCGACGTAGGCCTCTGTGTTTCTCCCGAGCTGCCGCCCCAGGGCGATGTGCATCAACCGCTGAAAGGTCGCGCCCACGTTGCGCAGCCCGAAGGGCATGCAGGTGTAGCAGTACACCCCACATGGTGTCAGGAAGGCTGTCTTCTCCACATCTTCCACAGCCATCTTGATCTGATGATACCCTGAGAACGCGTCCAGGAAGCACATCAGGTCACACTCGGCGGTGGAGTCGACAATCTGGTCGATGCGCGGGAGTGGGAATAGATCTTGGGGGCAGGCTTTGTTGAGGTTGGTGAAGTCGATGCACATCCGTTCCTTCCCGCCTTTCTTCGGCACTATGACGGGGTTCGCCAGCCATTCGGGATACCGAACTTCTCGGATGGCACCCGCCGCCTCCAGCTTGCGAGTCTCTTGGACGATGAAGGCTTGCTTTTCACTGGACTGTAGTCTTGCTCGCTGCTTCACGGGGCGTATATTTGGGCACACCCTTAGATGATGCTGGATCACCTCCCTTGGGACCCCTACCAGCTGATTAGGCTCCCATGCGAATATCTCCTTGTTCGCGCGCAAGAACCTCACCAAGGCTTCTTCCTGTCCCAGGTCGAGGCCGACTCCTATGGTAAAGGTGGCTCCCAAAGACCCGTCCTCGTTGACCGGCACCTGCTTGGTTTCCGCCTTGTCTTGGGTGAACAACTGCTTCTTCTTGGTAGGCGCGGCCTCCTTGGCCTTGGGGGTACCGGCGCCGGTGGGCTGTGCTGCTGCCGTGGTCTTGAAGGTGAGCCTGAGCACCGTCACGGCCTCCTTAGTGTCCCCTTGATGGTGAGGACGTCCTTGCTTCCTGGCATCTTCATGAGGTTGTAGGCCGGGTGAGTTGCCGCCATGAACTGAGCGAGAGCCGGGTACCCAAGGATGGCGTTGTGCGGGAGACCGATGCGGGCAATGTCGAAGTCCACCAGCTCGGTGCGGTAGTTGTCGTGTGTGCCGAAGGTGACAGGGAGGAAGATCCGCCCCAGAGAGTGAGCGGCTCCACCGCCCACTCCCGAGAAGGGCTTGCTGAGGCCGAGCCGCTCAGGCGGCACGTGAAGAAGGCTGAAGGCCTCTACGGAGAGCAAGTTGAGGCCAGCACCACCGTCGATGAGGGTCTTGGTAATGACCACGTTGCAGATGGTGGGCGTGTAGAGCATCGGGAGCATTCCAGAGCCGGTGGTGGAGTCGGGGTGGTCTTCTGACCCAAAGGTGAGGTCGGCCTCTGGCGCGGCCCCCCCGGCGGAGCCCCCGGGCGCTTGGACATGGCCCCGATCTGACGGAGGAACGACTTGACATGGCGGTCCGAAGGTGGTGCTTGAGAGCCGCCCAGCAGGGCCGCGACTGCGTGGTGCGCCGGCGCCGCGTAGCAAGCGGTGAAGAGGTCGCGGAGTTCCTCCCAGGAGGCCACAGTGGATCCCAGGAGGTTGAGCAGCCAGGCGCATGGCTCGCCGGCGAGGGCCATGGGGAACCAGCTGGCCATGATCTTGTCGTCACCTCCGGCTCCGAGGACAGCCTCCTCGTACGCTAGCAGGAACAGCGTCGGGTCTGCCGCGCCATTGTAACGCGGCGGCATCTCTGCCTTGAACTTGGTCGGCCACCGTACTCGCCGTAGGGCGGGGGCTAGAGATCGGTACCGAGACGCCCCGCTGTTGGTGTCGGCCGCAGAGGTGGATGGCGGGGCACCTGCCATGGGGGCAAGGTGCGGCGGCGCGGGGCGCAGGTTGGTGGAGAGGAGCTCCGGCGCACCCCTACCTGGCGCTCCAAATGTCGGATGTGGGGTTCCAGCAAACCCTTAAGGTTCGAACACTGGGGTGTGCGCGAAGTCTTTCCCTCCCACCGATCTATGCCCTACCTTGCTAAGATCTCGCGGACGAGCTCGACAAACTCACAACACTAAGAGACACGGGATTTATACTGGTTCAGGCCACTGTTGCGGTGTAATACCCTACTCCAGTGTGGTGGTGGTGGATTGCCTCTTGGGCTGATGATGAACAGTACAGAGGGGAGAACGGCGTCCTGAGGTAGAGGTGTTCTTGTGCTTGGTCGCTCAGTGGGTGAGAGTTGGATGAACTGCTCGATGCCCCTACTATGGAGGCTAGTTCTACTTATGTAGGCCCTGGTCCTCTTCCCAAAATATTGAGCGGGAAGGGAGCCAACAACGGCAGGCAAATTCGAAAGGGGACATCTAGTACAAGCTATCCTGAAAAAAGCGGTCTTCGCCTGCAAAAGGCTCTGGTGGTGACGCCGTCTTGGGCTCCACGATGACCTCCGTCTTGCCGTCCTCCTGGTGTTGGTCTCGTTGCACCGATATAGCAACCTTTTCCTGATGCCTCGGTACTCCTCGCCTGCGCTGGCCTCCTTAGCACCAAAGAGGAAACAAGGACGCTGCACGCACTGGCGCTCGCCTAGCGCCGATCGTCATGGCTCACGTCACGAGAGCCTTGTGAGGTTTGCCCCGCCTTGATATCTCCGCTCCTCGTGAGCCAGCCTGACTAGGCCACTCCTGAGGAGGTCTTGAGTCGTCCGCCTCGCGAGGCTTGGCCCCTCGCGAGGGTCTTGGATGCCTTGTTGATGAAGATGGGCCATACGGCCTGCTGGCTTAGCCATGCCGTGGGCTGCAGGCAGGAAAGTCTGGGGACCCCCGTTCCTAGGACGCCGACAAGCGTTGCCTTGAGGACAATTGTCACGAGGCTGATCCCTGAGGCACCCTCGCGAGGCTGATCCTACCAGCGGTCCTCACGAGGCCGGTCGCGCCACTCCTGGCTGGGCCACGGTCGTGCCAGTGTCCGCCACCACGTCCTCCTCCTCGGCCATAGCCCCGGTCGTTGCGCTCGAGGCGTCGACTGAGGCACCCTTCTCGAATGGCCCTGAGCTCCTGGCAGTCGCTGGTGTTGTGGCTATGCAGGTTATGGGAGGCGCAGAACGGTCGACTGCCCTTGGATGACTCGGGTTGGTCCCTGCCGCGCTTCGTGTCCGGCTCCGCTGCGAGCACGGCTACTCCCTTACGCTTCACGTCCTTGGCCTTAGCTTTCTTCTCCTACGGGTCTGCAGCCAGGAGCTCGAGGAGGGAGAGGCGCCCCTCCTCAGCTCTCGCGCACTTGGTCGCCAGGTTGAACAACTCTAGAGACGTGCACAACTCCTCATGGATGGTGAGATCCTCTTTCATCTTGTCGCTGTTGGCTGCCTCGATGCTCAGCTCATAGAATTGCAGGAACTCCACGGGGTCGGGGGCGCCGTCGTAGCGAGGAGGTAGGTCTGGCTTGAACTTGCCAGGCCAGGCAACGCTACGTAGCTCAGGGGTGAAGGCGCGGCAGCCTGCCGTGGTCACAGGGACTCGTCGCTGGTGGAGAGCTTGCTCTTGATGGGGTCCGTGATCCGCCACTGCAGGCGGCGCGCGGTCTTGCCATGGTGGCGCAGGGAGCGCGGGGGCGTTTTCTCGTGGCCGAGGGACTTCTTGGCAGCTTCTTTCTTCTTGCACGGGCGCCGGACGCGGTAGGTCGCGCCGTGGGGCCGCTCGCCTTGGCGCCAAGACCCCGTCTTGGGGTAGAGGTGGTGGAGGTGCTCCATGGGCCATGCCACCCGTGGCCGACGGAGGGCGAGGCAGCGAGAGGGACGGTGCAGGGGAGCCCCCTGCGGCGCTGACGAGCTCGGCGATGCGGTCGAGCCAGTCCTCGATGGGGCGGTAGCGTAGAAGCTCGCGCGCCATGCACAGAGCAGCCTGCGCATCCACGGGAGCGCGACGAGCATGGGACGACGAACCGGACGGGGTCAGCGATGGGGCGGCGGTGCGGCCGTCCCGCCGTATCGAGGGGTGCAGTGAGGATGCTTGCTGCTCGTCCCCATCGGGCCAGTGGCGGCGTTGGCGGCAGGCGTTGGAGAACGACGAGGTGGCCCGCCGCTGGGAGCCGTCTGTGCGATGCGGGTGGCGAGGGCAGCCCGGCGCTCAGCACGAGCGCGGCGAGCGTCCGCCATGGACACGATGGAGCAACGGACGCGGAGCGATGGAAAGGAAGCTTCCGCGCACCCCTACCTGGCGCGCCAAATGTCGGATCACGGGTTCCGGCAAAACTCTCAAGGTTTGAACACTGGGTGCGCACGAAGATTCCCCCCTACTGTTCCACGTCTTAGTTTTGCTAAGATCTCATCGACTAATTCGACGAACTCATAACACAAGGGACACATGATTTATACTAGTTCGGGCCACCGTTGTGGTGTAATACCCTACTCCAGTGTGGTGGTGGTGGATTGCCTCTTGGGCTGATGATGAACAGTACAAGGGGAAGAACAACCTCCTGAGGTTGAGGGTTCTTGTGCTTGGCAAACTTGTGTGTGTGAGGATTCGATCAGCTCAGGCTTAGTTGCCTTCTACTGTGGTGGCTAGTCCAATTTATAGAGGCCCTGGTCCTCTCCTCAAATATTGAGCGGGAAGGGAGCCAACAACGACCAATTTGAAAGGGGACAGCTAGTACAGCTTATCCTGACAAAATCGGTCTTCGCCTGCAAAACGGCTCTGGTGGTGACGCCGCCTTGGGCTCCATGGCGACCTCCGTCTTGCCGTCCTGCTGGTCTTGGTCTCGTTGCACTGATATGGAAACCTTTGCTTGATGCCTTGGTACTCCGTGCCTGCGCTCGCCTCCTTAGCACCAAAGAGGAAACAAGGATGCTGCGCGTGCTGGCGCCCGCCTAGTCTTGATCGTCATGGCTCACGTCATGAGAACTTCGCGAGGTTTGCCTTGCCTTGATCTCTCCGCCCCTCGCGAGCCTGCCCGGCGAGGCTGCTCCTGAGGAGGTCTTGCGTTGTCCGCCTCGCGAGGCTTGGCCCCTCGCTAGGGTCTTGGATGCCTTGTCGATGAAGATGGGCCGTAAGGGCCTGCTAGCAAAGCCACGCCGTGGGCCGCAGGCAGGCAAGTCTGGGGACCCCCATTCCCACAACATCGACAATTTGTTGTATTGAACCTATGAATATTGAAGAAGATCTTGATGATGAATATTGGGTGAACGCTATGCATGAAGAACTACATAACTTTGAGGGGAATCAAGTATGGACATTGGTTGAGAAGCCCGACGACAAGCACACTGTCGTTCGTACCAAATGGGTGTTTCGAAATAAGCAAGATGAGGATGGACAAGTGATACGTCTCCAATGTATCTACTTTTCCAAACACTTTTGCCCTTGTTTTGGACTCTAACTTGCATGATTTGAATGGAACTAACCCGGACTGATGCTGTTTTCAGCACAATTGCCATGGTGTTATTTTTGTGCAGAATTAAAAGTTCTCGGAATGACCTGAAACTTCACGGAGTCACGTTTTGGAATTAATAAAAATATTAGCGAAAGAATCAACAGAAGGGGGCCCACACCCTGTCCACGAGGGTCGAGGGCGCGCCCCCTGCCTCGTGGGTCCCCTGGACCTCCACCGGCCTCAACTCCAACTCTATATATTCACGTTCGGGGAGAAAAAAAATCAGAGAGAAGGATTCATCGCATTTTACGATACGGAGCCGCCGCCAAGCCCTGTTCTTCCTCGGGAGGGCTGATCTAGAGTCCGTTCGGGGCTCCAGAGAGGGGAATCTGTCGCCATCGTCGTCATCAACCATCCTCCATCACCAATTTCATGATGCTCACCGTCGTGCGTGAGTAATTCCATCGTAGGCTTGTGTCAGGGAATCGAACACCTATGGGATCAGGGCGATCCCTTCTAGGGTTGGCGGGGAGAGAGCTGCACAAAGAGCGGGTCTAGCGATCAGCGTGAGGCGATTTTTACCCAGGTTCTGGCCGCACTGGTGGGTAATACCCTAGTCATGCTTGTGTGTATATATTCTGTGTTCTTGAGCTCTTGAACTAGCTGCGGTGCATGCCCAGTCCAAAAAGTCCGAATCTTCTCCCAGTACGCCTCGGGCCTCCTTCTATATGTCAAAGGGGTTGCCACCGTGGCACACAGGAGGTGGAAAGCAAGCTACAGTGTATGAGCTCATCGCTCGGCACCTTAGGACAAACACATTTAATGTGCTACCTACGTGCCCTCTTACTTTATCCGGGACAACAACATAAGCCGCCCCGTCCGTCGCCTCCCCTCCTTGCCTCGACAGGCGTCCAGGCTGACAAGGCATGCAGTGCCATGCTGGCTAGCTAGCTGCTGTGTTGGCGTGGTGGTAGAGCCTCCACGAAGATCTGCATGCCGCCACGCAGGCGTCTGCCTAGTTGGCAAGCTGGTCGTCGCACTGGAGTGGTGGTGATGTGGCAAGACCTTGTCGGGCGCGGGCCTGGTCGCGGCCCCGCAGTCGTCCCCAGTAAGGCTTGCCAGGGGCCTCGCGGTCGTCCATGGCAAGGGTCTTGCCGGGGGTCTTCGTCTCTAGTCCCATGTGGACCCGGATGCTATCAATCTTCACAAAGATCTGCGTGCTACTTTGCACGCATTTCCAAGTCTTGGCCTTGATGCTGTCGATGGTGTCAAAGCTCTCAGCCTCAAGGGTGATGGCTTTGCTGGTGCTTCGCAGGTCGTCCCGGCAAGGAGCTTGCCGGGGCTACGCAAGCCTCCCCATCAAGAATGTTGCCAGGGGAGGTCCAGCTTGTCCTCTGCTCTTTGTTCACTGTCTTGAGTGTCTTGTGTTTTGTCTTCTGCTGCCCTGCCAGGCCCTACCGCAGGTGCGGCTACGACTGCCCGTGCACAAGTAAGGGGTACATAAGAGCCCATACTTTTGTACACCGACAGGAGCCCCTGGGCCTGGGCCACACATAAGCACAAGGCGTAGTTGGGCAAGGCCCAAAGCAGTGCGTGGGCATGCTTGGCAGAGATTTAACTTCCACGATCTTCTCGCCAGTTGAGCTGCCCCACGATCCGTGTTGAGGGAGTGATGTGGGGGTCATGCTTGGCACGGCCGCAGCACGCTTGCGTTACTTCACAGTAAATGGTAAAGGGGCGGCCCGCGCCTTCCCCATGAAAAGAGGAATCCGCAGGGGCGCCACCACCAACCACAACGAGCTTGTGGCCGGCACGAAGCTCTGGACCAGTCGCCTTTTGGATGTTGCAGTGAGGCTCACCACACAGCTGTCCGCCATGGGCATGCCGAGCTTCAGGTTCTCCCATTAGGTGAACGTGACCGACAGTGCCAGGCTGACCCTGTTCTTGGAGCGTGTCCTCGATGTTCTGAAGCTGCTCCACTCCAAGAGGGCAACTTATCTGGCCGAGGAGGCCCAAAATCTTTGTCGGGGTGCCCTGACCAAGGTGCTCACCAAGGTGGCGTACTAGAACCCCAACATCGACTTCGCAAACGCGCTTGAGAGCTTGCCAGAGGGTGTGGACCTCCAGGCGCTCGAGGAGCGCATCGAGCCCATCAATAGCTGCGTCGATGGAGTGAAGAGGTTGGAGGGCCAGTGCTGAGATTAACTGCTCCATTCCTTCTTGCCGCTGCGAGTTCGCACCCAAGACAATTTTATCTTAACTTAGAACCGCGACAATCATTGATGTAATATAACTCTGCTATGCTTTGAACTGAATGTTTGTTATTTCCCTGTCCGATTTCTCTTTGTATGTACTACACCCTACACTTAGTTGGATAGGCTTGTCGGTGCGTTAACCCTTGCCGTGGGCGTTTCGAATGACGGATCCTTAGCAGCCTACTTGGGGGTGTCGCTGCGGGGCAAACCACCTTGCCATTCTTGGCGCAGCCACTCGAGCCATTGAGCGGACTCAAAACAGAACAAGGGCGTAGCCAATAGGGGTAGAGTTCCTTCACGTGCTGGTTCTCCATACAAAAACTGACACCATTCGAGGGAAATAACCTGACAAAAAGGGATTAATCAAGGTTTAGAGTGACTTAGCTTTTTGTCGCTGCGCGGATCGTTGCTGCGGCTACATACGAATCGACCACTGTGATCATCTTCTTCTTCGGAGCCATGGCGATGAAGTAACTGTTGCACTAACTGCTAGACCAGATTCTCACAACTTCAACCCCCTACCTGGCGCGCCAAAGATGTCGGGGAAACGAACACCTATGGGATCAGGGGCGATCCCTTCTATGGTTGGCGAGGAGAGAGAGGCACAAAGAGCGGGTCTAGTGATCAGCACGAGGCAATTTTTACCCAGGTTCAGGCCGCACTTGTGTGTAATACCCTAGTCCTGCTTGTGTGTATCTATTCTGTGTTCTTGAGCTCTTGAACTAGCTGCGTTGCATGCCCAGTTCAAAAAGTCTGAATCCTGTCCCAGTACGCCTCGGGCCTCCTTTTATATGTCAAAGGGGTTGCCACGGTGGCACACAGGAGGTGGAAAGCAAGCTACAGTGTATGAGCTTATCGCTCGGCACCGTAGGACAAACACATTTAATCCACTGCCTACGTGCCCTCTTACTTTATCGGGGATGGCAACAGAAGTCGTCCCGTCCGTCGCCGCCCCTCTTGGTCTTGACACGCGTCCGGGCTGACGAGGCATGCAGTGCCATGCTGGCTAGCTAGCTACTATGATGGCGCGGTGGTAGAGCCTCCACGAAGATCTGCATGCCGCCATACATGCGTCTGCCTAGTTGGCAAGCTGGTCGTCGCACTAGAGTGGTGGTGACGTGGCAAAACCTTGTCGGGCGCGGACCTGGTCGCGGCCCCGCAATCATTCCCGGCAAGGCTTGCCGGGGGCCTCGCAGTCGTCCCCGGAAAGGGTCTTGCCGGGGGTCTTCGTCCTCTGGTCCCACGTGGACCCGCAGGCTATCAATCTTCACAAAGATCTGCATGCTACTTTGCACGCATTCCCAAGTCTTGGCCTTAACACTGTCGATGGTGTCAAAGCTCTCAGCTTCGAGGGTGATGGCTTTGCTGGTGCTTCGCAGGTCGTCCTAGCAAGGAGCTTGCCGGGGCTACGCAAGCCGCCCTGGCAAGAATGTTGTCAGGGGAGGTCTAGCTTGTCCTCTGCTCTTTTTTCACTATCTTGAGTGTCTTGTGTTTTGTCTTCTGCTGCCCTGCCAGGCCCAGCCGCAGGTGCGGCTACGACTACCCGTGCACAAGTAAGGGGTGCCAAAGATCCCATACTTTTGTACACCGACAGGAGCCCCCGGGCCAGGGCCACACATAAGCACACGACGTAGTTGGGCTAGGCCCAAAGCGGTGCGCGGGCATGCGTGGCAGATATTTAACTTCCACAATCTTTTCGCCTGTTGCGCGTCCCCACGATCCGCGTTGAGGGAGTGACGTGGGGGTCGTGCGTGGGATGGCCGCAGCACGCTTGTGTCACTTCACAGTAATTGGTTAAGGGGAGGCCCGCACCTTCCCCCTAAAAAGAGGAATCCGAAGGGGTGCCGCCACCACCCACTGTCGACGTTCTGGGAATGGGGGTCCCCAGACTTGCTTGCTTGCGGCCTACGGCGTGGCTCTGCGAGCGGGCCCGTACGACCCATCTTCACCAACAAGCACTCAAGATCCTCGCGAGGGGCCAAGCCTCGCGTTGCAGACGACACAAGACCTCCTCGGGAGCGCCCTCACCAGGTTGGCTTGCGAGGGGCAGAGAGATCAAGGCGAGGCAAACCTCGCAAGGCTTTTGTGACGCGAGCCATGACGATCGAGACCAGGCGGGCGCCAGCGCGTGCAGTGTGCTTGTTTCCTCTTTGGTGCTAAGGAGGCAAGCGCAGGCGCGGAGTACTGAGGTGTTAAGCAAAGGTTTCCATATCAGTGCAACGAGACCAAGACCAGCAGGACGACAAGACGGAGGTCACCATGGAGCCCAAGGCGGCGTCACCACCAGAGTCTCTTGCAGGCGAAGATTGCTTTTGTCAGGATAAGCTGTACTAGCTGCCCCCTTTCAAATTGGCCGTTGCTGGCTCCCTTCCCGCTCAATATTTGGGGAGAGGACCAGGGCCTATATAAATAGGACTATCCACCACCGTAGGGGACAACGGTTCTGGAACTCATTCAGTTCATCCTCAGACCCACCAAGCACAAGAACACCTCTCCTCAGGAGGCTGTTCTTCCCCTTGTTGTAGGATCGGAAGTATATCTAGAGGGGGGGGGGGTGATTAGACTACTTGACCAAATAAAAACTTAACCTTTTCCAATTTTAGTTCTTGGCAGATTTTAGCAACTTTAGGACAAGTCAAGCAATCATCACACAATTCTAGCAAGCATGCAAAGAGTATATAGGCAGCGGAAAGTAAAGCATGCAACTTGCAAGAATGTAAAGGGAAGGGTTTGGAGAATTCAAACGCAATTGGAGACACGGATGTTTTTCTCATGGTTCGGATAGGTGGTGCTATCCTACATCCACGTTGATGGAAACTTCAACCCACGAAGGGTAACGGTTGCGCGAGTCCACGGAGGGCTCCACCCACGAAGGGTCCACGAAGAAGCAACCTTGTCTATCCCACCATGGCCATCGCCCATGAAGGACTTGCCTCACTAGCGGTAGATCTTCACGAAGTAGGCGATCTCCTTGCCCTTACAAACTCCTTGGTTCAACTCCACAATCTTGTCGGAGGCTCCCAAGTGACACCTAGCCAATCTAGGAGACACCACTCTCCAAGAAGTAACAAATGGTGTGTTGATGATGAACTCCTTGCTCTTGTGCTTCAAATGATAGTCTCCCCAACACGCAACTCTCTCTCATAGGATTTGGATTTGGTGGAAAGAAGATTTGAGTGGAAAGCAACTTGGGGAAGGCTAGAGATCAAGATTCATATGGTAGGAATGGAATATCATGGCCTCAACACAAGGGTAGGTGGTTCTCTCTCAGAACATATGAGTTGGAAGTGTAGATGTGTTCTGATGGCTCTCTCCACGAATGAAGAGGAGGTGGAGGGGTATATATAGCCTCCACTTAAAATCCAACCGTTACACACAATTTACCAATCTCGGTGGGACCGAATCAACAAACTCGGTCGGACCGAAATAGTAAACCTAGTGACCGTTAGAGATTATCGGTGGGAGTGACATGCAACTCGGTAGGACCGATATGGTTAGAGTTAGGGCATAATGTAATCTCGGTGAGACCGATTACACAAACTCGGTGAGACCGATTTGGTAATTAGCTAACCAAAGAGTTGGTCAGGCAAACTCGGTGGGACCGATTTGCTCTTTCGGTGAGACCGAAAAGTTACAAAAAGGAAACAGAGAGTTTACATTGCAATCTCGGTGGGACCGATTTGCTCTTTCGGTGAGACCGAAAAGTTACAAAAGGGAAACAGAGAGATTGCAATCCCATCTCGGTGAGACCGAGATCCCTATCGGTAGAACCGAATTACTAGGGTTTGGCAGTGGCTGATGACAAGTGAAACTCGGTGGCGCCGGATAGAAAGAATCGGTAGGACCGAGTTTGGCTTAGGGTTTAGGTCATTTGTGGATATGGGAAAGTAGCTGAGGGTTTTGGAGCATATCATTAAGCACATGAAGCAAAAGGCTCATTAAGCAACACCTCATCCCTCCTTGATAGTATTGGCTTTTCCTATGGACTCAATGTGATCTTGGATCACTAAAATGTAAAATGAAGAGTCTTGAGCTTTTGAGCTTGAGCCAATCCTTTGTCCTTAGCATTTTGAGGGTTCCACTTTCACCATCCATGCCATGCCAATCATTGAGCTTTCCTGAAATAATTGTCTTGGAATAGCATTAGCTCAGTGAGCTATATGTTGTTATGAATTACCAAAACCACCTAGGGATATTTGCACTTTCACTTGTACTGTTCAACCTCAGCCCAAGAGGCAATCCACCACCACCACACTGCAGTAGGGTATTACACCACAACAGTGGCTCAAACTAGTATAAATCATGTGTCCTTTGTGTTGCGAGTCCGTCGAGTTAGTCCTTGAGATCTTAGCGAAGCTAGGACGTGGATCGGTAGGGGCAGATATTCGTGCGCACCCCAGTGTTTGAACCTTGAGGGTTTTACAGGAACCTATGATCCGACATTTGGCGCGCCAGGTAGGGGTGCACCGGAGCCTCTTCCCCACCAGTTGATCCACCGATGCTCCGCGGTTCCGATGTCCGGCGACCCGAGGGCTGACGCCGACCGCTGGGCAGCCTAACCCGCCCGGGCGGCATCGCCTGCCCAGGAAGACCTCAACCCTGTGCTCCAGGCGGCATGGGCGCCACCTAACACTGCTGGGCGCGGGCGGCGCGGCCCGACGTCGTCCACCCTTACTCCACGACAAGCGCGAGCCGCTGCAAGGGCCGCAAGCCACGCCGCGGCAACGGTGCCACACACCCGGCGGGAGTAGGCGAACATGCGGGCTGCACTCACAGTGGCGCGGGAACTGCTGCGGTGCCGACTGATGGAGAGCGGCCGGGATGCGCTGCTGGAACGCGTCGCCGAGCTACTGGACGCAGCGGCCACGGGAGTGCCGCCCTTCTGCTGTCAGCTCACGTCAACCTGGCAGTCGGGTCGTGTTTGACCGGGTAGACCTCATTTAGACCCACGTCCGGATCCGTAATCGGGTTGAGAGTCTGCCCATGACCCTACCCATGGGTCTATACTGAGACCCACGCCCGAACCCATCAGGCGACCCGACATAATCATGCACCCATCGGGTCTAGGCACAACCTAACGAGTGGACTCTCGTTGTTCTCTCAGTCACATTTTATAAGCAAAGGCTCCAACTCATATGCTCTTAGCTAAGCGAGGTGGGACTAAAGAAGGAGCAGCAATAGCGGTGTTGCACTCACGCAGATTCCACCAGCCTCTAGAGCCCAAGTAAGTCGTTGAGCTGGCCAAAGGCCCAATGGCCGAACTAGCTTTGGGCCAAAATTACGTGTGAATGAGCCTAGTAGATGATTATATGTTTAGGACAAGTGTTCGTATGGGCCTGCTAGACGTGCCATGTAACTTGTTCTGTTTTTTACTACTATACAATTACTAGTGAACTATCGTTTTGGAGCAGTTATGAGGGGCATTTAAATAAAAGTATCCCAATGTAATATAGAATAAATATTTATTTAATTACTAATATTAATCGGGCGACCCATCGGGTCACCCATGGGCACAAACTTATACCCATACCCTACCCACGACTAATCGGGTTACCCATGGGTAAACCCATGGGCAGACTCGGTGACCAGGGGTAAAACCCAATCGGGTCGGGTGCCCATGGCGCGTGAACCCATGGGTCGAATTGCCGGGTTGAAGCTCACGCCTCAGGCGGCAGCTGGATCCCACGGAGGGCCTCGCCGCGCCCGCGTGCTCCCGGGTGTGCCCGGGGGCCTCGTCGACATCAACACGATCCACGGTGGAGGGCGCCCTGTTGCGCCCGCACCACCCCAGATGGGTGCGGGCATGAGCGTTGCCACACACGGCCCCATCAGAGCACTGCCCTACCATCCTCAGGATGGCATGACAGGCCGGGCGACGTGGAGCGTGTGGCACTTCAGCGAGGTCTTCGGGGCAGCGGCCTCGGAGGTCTACGTGCCCCACATGATGGACCAGGAGTACACGCCGGAGGACGACCCTGGCTCGTTCCTCGGACCAGGTTGGGAGGAGGAGGCGTTAGGAGCTGTAGCCTTCCAGGAGCCGCCAGAGAGCCCCACCAACCGCGCCATCGACAACAGATACAGGGTACCACTAATCCCTCAGGGGCAAGCTTACGCAAACCATGAGTCACAAGTGATCCGGGTCACAACACCAGGCGATGGTTCCGGCACGGCGATGTCCGCCCCATCAGGAGAGACCCCCTGGGGGCTGCGCGGGAGGAGCCAGGAGCAAGGCCCCTCCCCGCGTCACATGGAGCAAGGCGTTACCCGGAGGTAGGCCCTCTGTCGGGGAGGCGCCGAGGAGCCCCCTTCCCGCAGAGGACCCGTGGTCGCCGAGGGCGCTGCTGGCGTCCCCTTTGCCCCTTTGGTGTCGTCCTGGTTTCCGGTCGCCCCCAACGGTGGCCGAGGGAGGCGCAAGGCGGGGCCCTCATCTGGCGATATGAATTAAGGCTCACGCCTGTGAAGGTCTCCGCCCGTGACTAACGAGTGGGGCTGTACACGCCCGGGAGACTCAGGAGTGCCGCCCTCGGGCCTCGGGGGCTCCCTCGCACGTCCTAGTGTAAGCACTTAGCTCCACGCTGGTGAGAAGACTTGAAGACAAGAAGACTAGACTAGGCGCCGGACGCGGCCATTTGCTTTGGATCCCTTTTCTGTAGCCTTGCCTTCTGGATTAGGATTTGAGTTCAAGTTGAATTTTCATTGATATGCGCGGGGGGGTGCCTTTTCTCGTTCGAGTGATTTCTTGCTATCTGGTTCTTGCCTTATCCCAGAGCTCAAGCTCGCTGCCTCCCCCTCGCGGGCTTCTCGCGAGTGGGGCTGGGCGCAGCATACGCGCCGCGCACATCGACACCATGATCGGTGCCTGATTCTCGCGAGGCCCTCTCGGGCGAATCAGCAGACTCTTCAGGAGTTCCTCGAGAGCTCACGACCTCACGATCCAATTCGGGGCTTACCCGGCTGAGGTAAGCCGCAACAGCAAACTTCCCGCCAGACCCATGGATTCTCAAAGGTGCACACTCAGCTTGACATAAAAGAATAAAGGTTGCGGTTTGTTTACACGAGCCCCCCCTCTCAAAATGCTCTTACAACCTCTAGGGCCACGCCTGAGCCTCTGCGTGCAGGACAAACAGTTGGGAAACACGGGGACCAGTCGGACATGTCGCTCGCCGAATCGCCTTCGGACACGTTGTTGGCATTGTCGTCACCTTCGCCGGCATCATCATCGCCTTCGACGGCGCCAGCATCACCATCGTCGACCACGTCGCCCTCGTCTGCCGCGACCACCACCGCGTCGTCTTCGGAAGCGAAGGCCCTGACCAGCGCATCCACATTGTCCTCCACCCACCGCGCCAGGTCACCCTGAATGGCCTGCGGAACTGGAGCGATGGCGGCATCAAAGTCAACGTACTATTAGGTGTTCTGGAGATGGCTGAAGACACGAGCGAATGCGCGCCCGAGCAAGCTGTGACTCCTCTCTTCGACAAGCTGGCGAGCCCTCTCGGAACGGTTCTCCAGGCGCGTCACCACCTCGGTGAAGAAGCAAAGATGACTGGCGTAGTTGTCCGCGTGGCGATGAGGGGCATTCTCGTCGCAGATATGGCCCAGCGCGGTGTTGGCCCTGTTCCTGAGACCCTGGAGCATGGGGGCGTGCACACGCTCCAATGTCCGCCGCTGAAGCACTTCCTCCCTGTTCTACCGTGTGATGGCCTCGGCGTCAGCAACCCTCTTCTAAAGAGAGAGCAGCTCGGCACGGGCGGAGGCCAGTTCTGCCTGCACCGTGACCAGGGCGGCTGCCATGGCCTCCTCGCGCCTCTCCACCTCAGCTAGCCTGGGCCTAAGGGCAGCAGCCCTACCTGCAGCCTCCGTCTCCGCAAGCTGCAGCTTCAGGTCATGCCTACCCTCAAGACCCGCGCGAACCTCGGCCACCCGGCGATCGACCTCCTCCTAAGCCTTGGCCTCGCATGCACCAACGTCATCTTCCGCTTGGGCAACTTGACGCTCCATCGTCTCCAACCGCCCAAGCTCGAGGCTACGCTCCACGGCTTCCAGTGCCAACGCCTCCTCGCGCCTCCGGATCTCTTCTTCTTCGGCGGGCGTCCCCCTCAGTGACGCAACGGCGGCTCTACGCGCCTCCACTTGCTGCTCCAAGGAGGCGCTCTAGGCTTGGAGCTCCCACGCACGCTTTTCCACGGCCTCGCGGCGGCGGTTGGCTTCTCGGTCCTCTTCCAGGGCTCGAGAGCAGGCTTTACGTGAGGTCGCGAGAGAAGCTTCAGCCTTCGTGTTATCAAGCTCGCGCTGGTGACGCCCGAGGTTGATGGCCACCTTCAACTTGTGCCGCTCCTCTGCCAACCGAAGACTCTCGGCCACGAGGCGCGCGTCGACACCCGCGAGTTCTTCACCGAGCCGGTTCATCGCGCCCATCGCCTCCAGGACGAGCTCATGACGAACAACGATCCGTCCATGCTCGAACTTGAGCGAACGACCCATCTCGTCCTCCACCGCGGGGGCTGTAGGCGGGGCCCGAAGCGGCACGCCCCCTCCCAACAAGGGGCTGGGGGACTGGCGCGTGCCTGGAGGCCAACCAGGCCTCGCAAGGGGCCCGGGCGAGTTGGGGCTCGCTGCTTGAGGAGGCACCCAGGACCGAAGCCATCCAGCCGCCATCCACGATCTGAGGAGGAACCCTCGGCACACTCGCTGAGCTCCAGGCGAGGCTGTGAAGGAGGGATGACGGGGGAAAAAGCTCAAGGCGCCATGGAGGCGAGCGCGCCTCTGCAACCGACCCTGCACCGAAGGCGGCGTGCAGGCTCGGGGCGCTCAAGGTCAGTGAGGGAGACGAGGAGAGAGGAGACTGCTTCTCGGGAGACTTGGCGGCTGTGGCGGAAGTGACCCTGAAGAACCAACGTCAGGGAGGAAAGGAGCACTCAGGAAGCCGCAAATACACAATACTTACTCGTTAATGGTGATGTACTTCCTCTGCTTCAACGGCCCGAAGATGCCGCCGCTGTCGCTCGGGGAGCTCTTCCTCTTCCGGAGCTCCTCGAAGTCCACGCAGAGCCGACCAAAGCATTGGACATGGAGGCCAGCGCGAGGTGCAGCAGGGGGAGCGCTTGAAGGGACCTCTTCAGGGGTGCCAAGCTAAGGAGAGTCGCCGGGCACCATCACGTAGCAGCCTGCCGAGGTCTCAGGAGCTTCGGCCTCAGGAGTCGCGCGCCGTGTCGCCCCCGCAGCTGCCGCCCCGGGACAAGAATTGCGGACTCCCGGGGATGACGCCTCGGGAGCCCCAGGCGGCATAAGCACCTCGGCACTAGGGCCAACGGCCTCGGACGGTGCTCGCCTCCCTGCATCCACACTCGGGTGAGCTCGGCGCCTGCAGCGAAGAGTGGAACCATGTTGTCCGGATTCTCACAGGGCCCCACCAGGCCGTCTGGGCGCAGCCCCCACTCGTCAAAGGAAGGCATGTGCTGCACGAATTCCTCCTTGTTCGAGCAACGGTGCAACAGGCAACTCTTCCCAGGCATGTTGTCCAGCAACGGAACGCCCGCCAGGACCCCAAGCACCATCTGCCGCGCCTCAAGAGGGAGCCCGAACTCCTGAAGCCTCATATGGTCCTTATTGTTGAGCAAGGCCCACATCGGCCGAGAATGGCGCTGAAGCGGAGCAACTCGGCGTCGGACAAACTCCTTCACCACCATAGGCGCATTCACGCCACGGTCTTTTAGCCTCTTTAGCCTGAGCTAGACGGGGACAAGGCAGGGGCTCGCGAGCTTCTCGTGGCTCCAACCAGAGTTGGGGATGGCAGACGCCAGCGAAGGAGGGAGTAGAGGGCTGACCACTCCGACATCAACTAACACCCACCATGTCCAAAACTCGCTCGTGGATGGAGGAAGCTCGAAGTCGATCCCCGCGCCTGCCGTCACAGCCACGGCATGGAAGCTCGGGCATCCCGAGCTCTGCCGGGGGTCAATCAAATGCAACGTGAAGAAGTGGCAAAGAAGGGCCACGGAAGGGGCAATGCCCACCATGGTCTCACACACAAAGGCGAAGACGGCAAGAAGGGTCATGGATTGGGGCTCAAGATGCTGCATGTGGATCTGATAGTGTTCCAGCACTGCGTTGAAGAAGGCGGAGAAAGGAGGGACCAGGGCGGCCCAAAGTGCGTCGATGAAGAACGGGACCTCGGTGGCTGCCCGGTTAATGCAAGCACGAGACACAGGCCAAGCCACCGTCTTTCCCCACTCATTGAAGTTGGAGGCGAGCATGTGACGCACCTTCCCATGGCCTCATCGTTGAGCACCAGCGATTGGCCAACGGCGGGCTTGGTGGCCGGAGGCGTGCTAGGCAAAGACAGAGGTTTCTTCCCCTTATCCGCTTGTTTCGGCTCCATGGCGGTGGAGCGAGAAGAGCTCATTTCAGATTGGAAAGAGGAGCGGAGTCCCGGGGAAGCAGAGGAATTGCAGGAGTATGGCGCAGGCGATGGAAGAATAACTGTGTAGGTTGCGGTGGCTGTCGGTGTCAAAACTGACGGATATCAGGTAGGGGGTGCCGAACTGTGCGTCTAAGGTCAATGGTTACAGGAGATGGGGACACGATGTTTACCCAGGTTCGGGCCCTCTCTATGGAGGTAATACCCTACTTCCTGCTTGATTGATCTTGATGAATATGAGTATTACAAGAGTTGATCTACCACGAGATCGTAATGGCTAAACCCTGGAAGCCTAGCCTGTATGACTATGGTAATGAGTATATCCTTTCCGGACTACACCCTCCGGTTTATATAGACACCGGGGGGAACTATGGTTACATAGAGTCGGTTACATAAGAATGAATCTTCATAGTCCATGCCAAGGAGAGTCCAATCCGGACACGGGTACAGTCTTCGGCCTTCATGTCTTCACAGCCCACCAGTCCGGCCCATTGATAATAGGCCAGACGCCCGAGGACCCCTTAGTCCAGGACTCCCTCAGTAGCCCCTGAACCTGGCTTCAATGACGAGGAGTCCGGCGCACAGATTGTCTACGGCATTGCAAGGCGGGTTCCCTTCTTTCCGAACTCCAAGATATTCTTCGGACGCGATGATTGTATCCGGTCCTGTCACACACACCATACACAACCATAGAGAGAATATAATTTTACATGAATCCAATCCGCTGACAAATTTTTTAGCATGACATCACGTCCGACCGATCATAATTCCGAACCGTTTTTGTGTCCGCCGCTCCACGTCCCGAGACGCGGTCGCCATTGGCACGTCTTGTCAAAGCAGAGATCGTGTCCCCTTATCATGGGATTTTCATCAATGCGGGCATCGGTAACCCAACCGTGGCATTTATACAGCCCTTGGGAATTATAAGGCGTGTGGGGAGGCGTTCAATATTTACTGCCTTTATAAGGGGATAAGGATTCCCTCTTCCTTTCCCACACCTTCTCTCTATCTCCGCCCTTCCAATCTCGAGCTCCGGCACCCAAGTTCTCATCTCCTTTCCACTCGAGCTAGCACTCAACCATGTCCGGATTGAGAGGCCAAGGCAAGCGGATGGTCTCCTCCGTCAAGGAGGAGGACATTACTGAGCTTCGGGCGGCCGGATATTTGGCGAAGGAAATCGCCCACCGTCTGCCGGCTGAGGGACAAGTCGTCCCCACGCTGAAGCCCAATGAGAGGGTGGTATTCATCCCTCATTTCTTCCGTGGACTAGGGTTCCCACTCCACCCTTTCGTTCGTGGGATGATGTATTATTACGGGATAGATTTCCACGATGTGTCCTCGAACTCCTACCTCAACATCTCGGCGTTTATCATCGTGTGTGAGGCCTTCCTCCGCATCCAACCCACTTCAGGCTGTGGCTCAAAGTCTTCAACGTGAATTCGAAGGTGGTGGATGGCTAGCACGCGGAGTGCGGAGGAGCCATGGTGAGTAAGCTGTCCAACATCTGCTGGCCGAAAGGCACTTTTGTGGATACAATAAAGGAGTGGCAGAAACAATGGTTCTACATCACGGAACCCCGCGGCACCACCTGGGCCGCAGCTGCCAAATTCCGCTCCGGCGCTCCCATGCGACTCACCTCCTGGGTCGAGAAGAGTCTGAACTGGTGTTCGCCCGATGAGCTGATTGCGCTGCAGACGTGCGTTCAAAGCATGATAGCCAAGAACGTCAAGCTTCTCGATGTAATTCAGGTGATGCTGGTTCACCGGATCCTCCCGTGCCAGCGCAGAAGTCGCCCTCTGTGGGAGTTTAATCCGAAGAAGCATCAAACCCTGGCGAGGCTCTTCGAAACTACTCACGAAAGTGCCTGGAAGTTGCTCTTTAAGGGCAACCAAAAACCACCGGCCACAGATTCAGACCGTGGGCACGACGTTAAACACCTTGCCAGCGAGGTATGTTATTTTTAACGTATCCCCTACTTGTTTGTTTCGAGGATGATGTCTGAGCTTTTATCATTGCTTTCTCTGGATTGGATAGAGAGGGCAAAGTGGATCCAGTGTCCGGCTCCGTTGCCCGAAGAACCGGTCATCCCGCGTCTAGCAAAGATGCTGGTGCCGGCAGCATATAAGGCGCCGGAGAAGAAGGCCAAGAAGATGGCTAAGGGGGCCAGAAGTGGCCCCCATCGCAAGGGCGCTTCAAACGTGACGTCCACAGACGAAGAAGCCCATTCCTCCGTCCCTGAGGACGATGACGAGGAAGAGGAGGAGGAGGAGGAGAAGAACCCTCCCCCTGAGGAGGGAAAGAAGATAAGGGGGGCCTCCACGACTCTGGAGGCGGGAACTGAGGGAGTCCTGGATTAGGGGGTCCTCGGACAGCCGGACTATATACTTTGGCCGGACTGTTGGACTATGAAGATACAAGATTGAAGACTTCGTCCCGTGTTCGGATGGGACTCTCCTTTGCATGGAAGGCAAGCTTGGAAATTCGGATATGTAGATCTCCTCCCTTGTAACCGACTCTGTGTAACCCTAGCCCCCTCCGGTGTCTATATAAACCGAAGGGTTTAGTCCGTAGGACAACAACAATCATAATCATAGGCTAGATTCTAGGGTTTAGCCTCTACGATCTCGTGGTAGATCAACTCTTGTAATACTCATATCATCAAGATCAATCAAGCAGGAAGTAGGGTATTACCTCCATCGAGAGGGCCCGAACCTGGGTAAACATTGTGTCCCCCGCCTCCTGTTACCATCCGCCTTAGACGCACAGTTCAGGACCCCCTACCCAAGATCCGCCAGTTTTGACACCGACATTGGTGCTTTCATTGAGAGTTCCACTGTGCCGTCACGATAAAGACTTGATGGCTCCTTCGATCATCGGCAACGATGCGATCCAGGGTGAGGTTTTTCTCCCCGGACAGATCTTCGTATACGGCGGCTTCGTACTGCGGGCCAACTCGCTTGGCCATCTAGAGCAGATCGAGAGCTACGCCCCTGGCCGTCAGTTCAGGTTTGGAAACTTAAACTATACCGCTGACATCCGCAGAGACTTGATCTTTGACGGATTCGAGCCCATGTCAGGTGCGCCGCACAGTCACGATGAGCATGACTTAGCTCTGCCGTCGGACGGTGTTCGGGAGATCACACCTGTGGCTACTCCGGCCTTCAATTCACAGCAGATTGGGCCGTCCGAGGACGGCTGGATGGACCCCGCCACGGAGGCCTCACTCTCAGCGGCGATAGAGCCGAATACCGACTTCACCTCCTACGAGACCTGTGTTGCCGGACCCTTGGATTCGTCCTTGGCCACGGGCTCCGAACCGCCTGCGTCCGTGCCTATCGAATCTGATTGGGCGCGGATCTTGGAGTTTTCCTCCGCGGATATCTTTCACCACTCGCCCCTGGGCAACATGCTGAATTCATTAAGGTCTCTCTCCTTATCAGGAGGCCCTTGGCCGAGCTATGTCCGGCTCGAGCGGGAAGCGGACGCCGAAGAAATTCGTTCCCCACCCACCACCCACTTAATAGCCACTGTCGACGACTTAACCGACATGCTCAATTTCGGCTCTGAACATATCGACGGTATGGACGACGATGCAGGAGAAGAACAGGAACCACCGCTCACAGGGCGCTGGACTGCCACCTCATCATATGATATATACATGGTGGACACCCCCCAAAGAAAGCGATGGCAATAAGGCAACGGAGGATAATCCCCTCGAGAAGCAATCTAAGCACCAGCGTCATCGGTGCCGCTCTAAGCCCCGCCATAGCAAAAGAAGCGATACCGGCACAAGAGACGATAACACTGCGGATAGTGCCAAAGACAAAGACAATCCCCTCCAGCCAGGCTTCGAGTGGGAGGTGACAATTACATGCCTCTCTCCAAAGACGAGGTGAGCCTCGGCGATGAAGAATTTATCATGCCTGAGGATCCCGTTGAGCAGGAGCGCTTCAAGCGCCGGCTTATAGCCACAGCAAAAAGCCTGAAGAAAAAGGAACAACAGCTTCAAGCTGACCAAGATCTGCTAGCGGATAGATGGACTGAGGTCCTGGCGGCCGAGGAATACTAACTCGAGCGCCCAACCAAAAGTTACCCAAAGCGCAGGTTGCTACCCCTACTTGAGGAGGAAGCATTAAAGCCTACGCTTCCAGCGTATGATGCGGTTGACCAGCCACCTCGTGGCCGAGACAAAGCAGCATATGAGGCTGAAGTCCAGCCCGCACCTCGTCGACAGTTAAACAAAAATACCAAGTCCCGGGGTAACACGCAGGACCTGCGAGACGTATTGGAAAACAAAGGAGGACATGCAACGATCTACGGATCATGGGGGCGCGCCCCAACGCGTGACGACGACCGTCACGTCGGATATACTAAAAGAAAATCCGGTAGGGCCAAATACAACAGACAAGACTCGTATGAACTACGTCGTGACATAGCCCGGCACAGAGGCGCCGCACACCCCCTATGCTTCACTGACAAAGTGATGGATCACGAATTCCCAGAAGGTTTTAAACCCGTGAACATTGAATCATACGATGGTACAATAGACCCCACGGTATGGATTTAAGATTTCCTCCTCCACATCCACATGGCCCGCGGTGATGATCTACATGCCATCAAGTACCTCCCATTAAAACTCAAAGGACCTGCTCGGCATTGGCTCAATAACCTGCCGGCAAACTCCATTGGTAGTTGGGAGAATTTGGAGGACGCATTCCTTGACAACTTCTAGGGCACCTATGTGCGACCACCGGATGCCGATGACTTGAGTCACATAACCCAACAGCCAGGGGAATCAGCCAGGAATTTCTGGACTCGGTTCCTAACTAAAAAGAACCAAATTGTCGATTGTCCGGATGCCGAGGCCTTAGCGGCATTTAAGCATAACATCCATGACGAATGGCTTGCCCGACACCTCGGCCATGAAAAGCCGAAGTCCATGGCAGCCCTCACGACACTCATGATCCGCTTTTGTGCGGGCGAGGACAACTGGCTGGCTCACAGCAACAATACATCAAGAAATCCTGGCAATTCAGATGCCAAAGATAGCAATGGCAGGCCACGGCACAACAGACACAAGCGTCGCAACAACGGTGACAACACCGAGGACACGATAGTTAATGCCGGATTCAGTGGCTCTAAATCCGGTCAGCAGAAAAAGCCGTTCAAAAGAAGCAATCCGGGCCTGTCCAGCTTGGACCGCATACTCGATCACTCGTGTCAAATTCACGGCACCCCCGATAAACCAGCCAACCACACCAACAGAGAATGCTGGGTGTTCAAACAGGCCAGCAAGTTGAATGCCGAAAACAAGGAAAAGGGGCTGCACATCAACGATGAGGAGGAGCCCCGGCCGCCGAACACAGGAGGACAGAAGAAAATTCCTCCCCAAGTGAAAACGATGAACATGATATACACAACCCATATTCCCAAGCTGGAATGGAAGCGTGCACTGAGGGACGTCTATGCGATGGAGCCAGTTGCCCCAAAATTCAACCCATGGTCTTCTTGTCCGATCACCTTCGATCGCAAGGACCACCCCACCAGTATCCGTCAGGGCGGTTCTGCCGCATTGGTCCTTGACCCCATCATTGACGGATTTCACCTCACTTGAGTCCTTATGGACGGTGGCAGCAGCCTGAACCTGCTCTATCAGGATACAGTGCGCAAAATGGGTATAGACCCCTCGAGGATCAAACCCACCAAAACCACCTTTAAAGGTGTCATACTAGGTGTAGAGGCCTGTTGCACGGGCTCAATCACACTGGAAGTGGTCTTCAGATCTCCGGACAACTTCCGAAGCGAGGAGTTAATCTTCGATATCGTCCCCTTCCGATGTGGCTATCACGCACTGCTCAGGCGAACCGCATTTGCCAGATTCAATGCGGTACTGCATTATGCATACCTCAAGCTCAAAATGCCAGGACCTCGCGGGGTTATAACAGCTAATGGAAACACATAACGCTCGCTCCACACAGAGGAGCACACTATGGCCCTTGCAGCAGAAGCGCAAAGCAGCCTTATGAGGCAAACCACCAATTCGGCGAAAAAGACCCCGGACACCTTCAAGCGAGTCCGGAGTACCCTGCAAGAGGATCGCCAGGAACGTTCAGAGCTCACCTAGCAATTCGGCCTCCGTCCTAGTCCCAGTCAAGCGGCGAAATTTGCGCCGCGCATACATAATTATGCACTCGAGATACCATGGGCATAGGCAAAGGCACGACTATGGCACGGCCCACAATGCGGCTAAACCGCTTCAGGACCCGTATACCTTTAACATTTTCTTCCTTTCAGGCCCCCATTCTCTGAAGGCCCTCTCCAATCGTCTGATTATCGGACCCGTCACGGGAAGGAAACACCAAGGAAGCAAGAAGCTTTGACGTACAAGGGAATCCCCAGGTGGTATCTGATAACGATCGCTATACCTATTTTGCATACCCACATGCAGCTTGCCCTTGGATAGGGCATGTCAAATAGTCCTATTTTTACTTATTGCACTACATGTATGCATACGCTTTGACGTATCATTTAAATAACAATGTACAACATTAGCTCATTATTGCATTCCTTCATCTTTTTTCCCTGTCTACTTATTTACGACAAATTGCACCCGTACATTCTGATACGTCCAGTGCGCCAGGGGCTTCAGTGTACCCCATAATACGGCATGAAAAGTCCAAAAACTTTCGACAGTGCGGCACCCCAAACTTATAGCATTATATGCATCAGCTCCGAATCATGTCTTGGGTCAATAGTTGGGTTTGCCCGGATCCCATGTGTCAGGACCCCAATTCCAAGTCACATCGATGTAGCTGGTAACACCTCATATCACTTTGCGGCCTCATGCACTGTCAGGACCCCGATCCTAAGTCACATCGATCCAGCATGTAACACATCATATCACTTTGCGGCCTCACGCACGGTACTCCCACGGGTGCCACCTTACCTGGCCCGGGACCGTTTGCGCCTTTTGGCTCACGTATATGATAGTGTCGCTAGCATCCATATGACAGAGAACCCGGGCCGACATGGCTAGTCGTGAACCCAAACCGGCGCTAGCCTATGAGGACAGGCATACATGAATCACATCGAGCATGTCGGTCATCAACGTATAAATCCTGGCTGTAGCACTGGGCTAACAGGACTCCGGTAACCCGGGCTGTAGCAGGCTAGGCAGGACTCTGGATAACACCGTGTGACATTTCCCCGAAGGGACAGACACAGGAACGACGTGAAACACCTGCCGGCCAGTCAAGTGTTCCAAGCAGTAGTGCTGGGCTAGCAGGACTCCGGTGAACCGGGCTGTAGCGGACTACTATCGCTCAGAAGCACTAGACTACATTTCCCCATATGATAGGCTGCCAAGGATAAACAACTAGATAGTCGGATCCCACACATAGCAAGCATTTCAATCATACACACAATATGCTCGATATGTGTAGATACAACATGGCATCACAACAAGACTCTACGACTCAAGTATTTATTCATTAGGCTCCGAGGAGCGAGATATTACAATCATGGGTCTCATGACCCAACACTCAGAGCATACAAGTCAAAGCACATGCGGAAGCTTAACATGTCTGAGTACAGACATCTACAAATGAAAAAGGCTGAGAAGCCTGACTATCCTCTAGATCCTGCCGAGGGCACAAGATCGTAGCTGAGGTATCAAGCTAAACGTCGAAGTCCAAGTGGTACTACTAGCAAGACTGAAGTCTCTCTGCAAAAACATAAAATAGGCAAACGTGAGTACAAATGTACCCAGCAAGACTTACATCAGAACTAACTACATATGCATCAGTATCAAAAGGGGGTGGTGGAGTTTGACTGCAGCAAGCCAGCTTTGACTCGGTGGCTATCCTGAACTACAACTGCAAGCAACTCTTTTGAGGTGGCGCACACGAGTCCACATATTCACCATATCAATACACCACTATGGATCCGCTCCCGTCTCCCCACGAGAACGCCATCCATAGCACTCACGCTTATCTTGCGCATTTTAGAGTATCCACTTTCACTTGTCTATGAACTATGCAAGGGGTCCAAGTTTCCATATCCGAGGAATCCGGCTATTCGAATAGATAATGATAACCCTGCAGGGGTGTACTTCTTCACACACGCTCTCGCCACTTATCGCCCTGTACACGTCATGTACCTCGGCAACCTTCAAGCAGAAGCCGGGCGAGGGAGTCGGCCACGACCTGACTAACCACACTAGTCTCTAGTCCAGGTTTATCGCCTATTCGGGTTCCATCCGCAAGGAGATCCGGCCGGGGTGTCGCTCACGGCCCCAAACGATGTGAGCAGGGTTCCCAAGCCCACCAACCGGGTGCCACTCGGTACACCGTGCCACTGTGCCTAGTCTGTCCCAAGCCCACCTGTACTGGGTGCCACTTGGTAGACTACTAACACTACCTACAAACACCAGAAACTAGTTGCAACTCCTGGACAGAGATCAGGTTGATTAATAAGTCGAGAGGGGCCGAGTTACCGGAACCCAATGTGTGGTAGTAACTGTTCATGGATCACAAACACAGAACTCAGTTCCTGAGGACGGCTGCAATGAGACAACCCACCATGTACTCCTACATGGCCTCTCACCGCTACCTTTACCAAATCGTGTTCACACACTTAGCTCTCAACAGTAGGACATGTTCACCACATTCCAATTCATTCCTGATGAATCAGACCTGACTCAACTCTAAGCAGTAGCAGGCATGACAAACAAGCATGAATGAGTAGGCACATCAGGGCTCAAACAACTCCTACTCATGCTAGTGGGTTTCATCTATTTACTGTGGCAATGACAGGTCATGCAGAGGATAAGGGGTTCAACTACCGTAGCACATAACAGTTGAATCGTTGTTGTCCTAATGCAGTAAAAGAGAGCAGGAGCGAGAGAGTGGGATTTTATCGGAATGAACAAGGGGGTTTTGCTTGCCTGGCACTTCTGAAGATAATATAGCTCTTCATCGGTGTCATCGAACACGTCGTCGGGATACGCCTACCGAGAGGGGACAAGCACCGGCAATAGAGAAAGAACACAATCAATGCAATGCAACAATATGATGCATGATCATGACATGGCAATATGCTTGTGGTTGAGCTAATGCAACTAGAAACCAGATTAAATGAAGTTGGTTTGAACCAAAGATTCAAATTCAACTCCATATGTGATTATTCAAATGCCATTTATTTGATTTGTCCTAATCAGAAGCTGTAAATTGTTCTAACATGCATGAAAATGGTACAGATGGATAGATTGGATTTTTCTGATAATTTTTCATATATAAATTATTTGAATCTGAGCTACGGTTGAATTACTATGATTTTTAGAAGTTTAGACAATTTTCTGGATTTTCCTGAATAAGAATAAATCCAGAAAATATAATACTGCGTCAGCATGACATCACCCTGATGTCAGCAGGTCAACTGGGCGCCTCCAGGTCAAACCTGACGTGTGGGGTCCACACGTCAGTGGCACAGAGCTGGCTAGTGTGGCTGACAGGTGGGACCGGTCAACGTCCACGTCAGCAAAGTCAATGCTGACGTGTCGGTCCCGCTGGGTTATGAACTAATCTAAACAGAAATTAAATTAACCTAAATAGGCATAGGGGCCCACATGGCAGTGGCTCTAGGGGTGTTTAGTAGGGTCGTTAGTGCTAATTAAACTAGCGCCACGTCAGCTCGCCGGAGCTTGGCCGGCGGCGACCAAATACGCGATGGGGTTTCACCAGAGTTGGTCGGGTTTCTCGTACGGGTCACCGTTTGGCGCACTGGGGACACCAGGAAGAAGCCCTCGCTCGGCCGCATCGAGCAGAGGCAGCAGCAGGGCGCAGGGTGGCCGAAGCTCGCCGGAGCAGAGCTTGCGGCGGCGCCGGAGTTCGGGCGGGGAGGGAAAAAGGCTACGGTTCATGGCAGGGCGAGGGAGTGCGTGCGTTAGGCTCCTGAGGACGCACTGAGCGCGGTGGTGCGCTCGAACGCGTGCTTGCACGGCCGTAGCCACGACGACGACATGGCCGGCGGCGAGGAGCGCTCGGGCTCGAAGGGGGCGGTGGCTACGCGGCTTAATCGAGCACGGGAAGTAGAGGGATAGGTAGAGGAGCTCACGGCGGATCCAGAGAGCTGGTCGGCGACCTTGGGGAAGCGCGGACGGCGGCGAACAACGGTGGCGATCTCCGGTGGCCGAGGTTGAAGAAGACGACGCCGAGGACGAAGCAGGGCTTCCTGGCTCGCTTGGCTCGGTGCAGAAGGCGTAGGCGACAGTGGCGGAGCTTCCACGCAACAGAGGAAGGCAAGAGGGGGTCGGGGAGCGCGGTGGCCGCGGTGGTGGCAAGCGGCGGCGACGGCTGCATTCGGGTGTGCTGCGGGGAGAGAAACAGAGGAGGGGAGAAGGCACGGGAGAGAGTGGGAGCGGTGCGGGGCGTCGTGGCGACGCGCAGGGCATCCAGGCGACGAGGGGGAGCCAGACAGGCAGGTGGCGTGGCGGCACGGCCGTGCGCGCACGCCGGCCACACGCCTGGCCGACTGGCGCCAGGAGGACGACGGCGCGGGTGGGCTGGCCCAGCTGGGCCGCACAGGAATGGGCTGCACAGGGAGGTAAGCGCCAGGTAAGGGTTTTTCCCTTTTTGTTTTCTTTTCTAATTTTCTGACATTTGTTTGGTTTAATAAAAATACTAAACCATTTTATTTACTTATGCCAATTTTTGCAGGGGCTAATGGTATTATTCCAGAGCTCTTCAGTTACTGGCATAATTTTTGGACAATATTTCATATATATAACAATATATATCCAAAGCAAATAACTATTGCATTAATTCCAAATGCCCAAAATAAATATTTATGAGCTCCTAGAAAATATTGGTTGATTTTTATCTCTGCCCAATATTTTCAGAGAGAGACATGAACATTTCTTGGACCCTTTTGGAGCAATTTTTATCTGGGTCATTTCCAGAAATGATTCTGAGGGATTCACAAATCCTCATTTCAAAATTTAATGAAATTTTAAACATGATGCACACATGACTAGCTAGCCTTGAGCATACCAGAACTAGGGATGTGACATGCATGGTATTCCCATGGGTGTTGCCTTACCATGGCCCGGGACCATTTGCGCCTTTTGGCTCACGTATATGATAGTGTCGCTAACATCCATATGACAGAGAACCCGGGCCGACATGACTAGTCGTGAACCCAAAGTGGCACTAACTTACGGGGACAGGCATACATGAATCAACATCGAGCATGTCTGTCAGTAGCGTGCGAATCCGGGCTGTAGCACTGGGCTAACAGGACTCCGGTGAACCGGGCTGTAGCAGGCTAGGCAGGACTCCAGATGTCACCTTATGACATTTCCCCGAAGGGACAGACACATGAACGACATGAATCACATGCCGGCCAGTCAAGTGTTCCGGAGCAGTAGTGCTGGGCTAGCAGGACTCCGGTGAACCGGCTGTAGCGGACTACTATGGCACATGGAAGCACAAGACTACATTTCCCCATAAGAGAGGCTACCAAGGATAAACAACTAGGTTGTCGGATCCCACACATACTAAGCATTTCAAACATACACACAATATGCTCGATATGTGTAAATACAACATGGCATCACATCAAAACTCTACGACTCAAAGTATTTATTCGATAGGCTCCGAGGAGCGAGATATTACAAACATGGGTCTCATGACCCAACATTCAGAGCATACAAGTTAAAGCACATGCGGAAGCTTAACATGTCTGAGTACAGATATCTACAAATGAAAAAGGCTGAGAAGCCTGACTATCTACCATATCCTGCCGAGGGCACAAGATCGTAGCTGAGTTATCAAGCTAAACGTCGAAGTCCACACGGAACTACTAGCGAGACTGACGTCTCTCTGCAAAACATAAAATAGGCAAACGTGAGTAAAAATGTACCCAACAAGACTTACATCAGAACTAGCTACATATGCATCATCATCAACAAAGGGGGGTGGTGGAGTTTTACTATAGCAAGCCAGCTTTGACTCAGTGGCTATCCTAAATATGACTGCAAGTAACTCTTTTGAGGAGGCGCAGACGAGTCCACATATTCACCATATCAATACACCACTATGGATCCGCTCCCGTCTCCCTACGAGAAGGCCATCCATAGCACTCACGCTTATCTCGCGAGTTTTAGAGTATCCACTTTCACTTGTCAGTGAACTGTACAGGCAACCCAGAAGTCCTTTACCATGGACACGGCTATTTGAATAGATCATTTATAACCCTGCAGGGGCGTACTTCTTCACACACGCTCTCGCCACTTGCCACAGTGTACACGTCGTGTATCTCGGCAACCTTCAAGCGAAAGCCTGGCGAGGGAGTCGGCCACGACCTGACTGACCACACAAGTCTCTAGTCCAGGTTTATCGCCTATTCGGGTTCCATCCTCGAGGAGATCCGGCTGGAGTTTCGCTCACAGCCCCAAACGATGTGTGCAGGGTTCCCGAGACACCAAACAGGCGAATCAGTACACCGGGCCACGGTGTATCGACCGCATCATAGCCCACCCCTAGGGTCAGCGCTATGCACGGCCTCCAATACATATCCTACAAACACCAGAAACTAGTTGCAACTCCTGGACAGAGATCAAGGCGATTAATAAGTCGAGAGAGTCAATTAAGGATCCCAATGTGTGGTAGTAGCTGTTCATGGATCACAAACACATAACTCATTTCCTGAGGACGGCTTCAGTGAGACAACCCACCATGTACTCCTACATGGCCTCTCACCGCTACCTTTACCAGATCGTGTTCACACACTTAGCTCACACACAGTAGGACATGTACATCACCATTCCAATTCATCCCCGATGAATCAGACCCGACTCAACTCTAAGCAGTAGCAGGCACGACAAACAAGCATGAATGAGTAGGCACATCAGGGCTCAAACAACTCCTACTCATGCTAGTGAGTTTCATCTATTTACTGTGGCAATGACAGGTCATGCAGAGGAAAAGGGGTTCAGCTACCGCAGCATGTAACAGTTGAATCGATGTTGTCCTAATGCAGTAAAAAAGAGTAGGAGCGAGAGAGTGGGATTGTATCGGAATGAACAAGGTGGGTTTTGCTTGCCTGACACTTCTGAAGATAGTATAGTTCTTCATCGGTGCCATCGATCTCATCGCCGGAACAACATCTACTAAACGGGGACAATTACCGGCAACAGAGAGGAAACACAATCAATGCAATGCAACAATATGATGCATGAATGTGACATGGCAATATGCTGTGATTGAGCTAATGCAGCTAGCAACGATTTAAATGGAGTTGGTTTGAACACTAGATTCAAATTTGAACTCCACATGAGGCATTTCAAATACCATTGATTCAAATTGTCATATACAGTGGCTGTAGGTTGTTCAAACATGCATGAGATTGCCATAAACATATTCTTAATATTTTTCTGATAATTTTTCTTATATAAATTATTTTATTTGGAGTTATGGATGAATTTCTATGATTTTTGGAAGTTCACGGGATTTTCAGAAAATAAATAAATCATTTAGAATTATTTAAAATTCAGAAAAGCATTTACTGCGTCAGCCTTGCATCATGCTGACATCATCTGGTCAACAGACGCGGTCCAGGTCAAACCTGACCAGTGGGACCCACTGGTCAGTGACCCAGTGCTGCCTAGGGTCACAAACAGGTGGGGCCAGGTCAACGGACACGTCAGCATAGTCAAAGCTGCACGTGGGGCCACTGCAATTAGATTAACCTTAATCTAGTTTAGTTAGCCGGTTAGTTAGGCGGTGGGGCCCGGCTGTCAGTATCTAAGCTTGGCCTAAACACAGTAATTGGACTAGTCTAATCCGCCCACGTCACCGGATTAACTCCGGCGATAACCGGAGCGCGGCGGCGATGCCCGTCCGGCCAACTCCGGTGTCGGCTGGACGCGCGGCTGGGCACGTTCGAAAGCCTGCGATGCGGCGCATCTAATGGTGGCCGCGGTGTGTGCTGGGACGGCGTGCAACGGCGGCGACGACGAGCTGGGCGGCGACCGGAGCTCGGGCGTCGGTGGTTTTCCTGCTGCAGCATGCTAGCGGGTGAACGGATGCACTAACGAGGCGTTATGAGGTGCGGTGAGTGTGTTAGGCACCAGCGTGTGACCAAATGGTCACCGGAGTGACGCCGGCGTCGAGCTCGTGCGGCGGTGAGTTTCGGCCTTGGCGGGACGGTGGCTAGAGGACGGGAAGGACGCAGGAAAGAGAGGAGAAATGCGGCGGAGCTCACTGGGAGGTCGTTGAGCAGCTCAGCGTGCTTGGGGACGGCTCGGAGGCGATGAAACCATGACGGCGATCTCGGGTGCCCGAGGAGGAAGACGAGGGCTAAGGCGGCTCCACAGGGCGTCTGGGCTCGCTTGGCTCGTCGGAGACGAAGATGAAGACGCCGCGGAGCCTCTAGACATGGCGGAAGGGTGAGGGGGTGGCTCTGGGCACGGCGGCAGCGAATGGCGGTGGCGGTCGCTTTTGGGTGTGTGCGAGAGAGAGAAAGGAGGAGGGGGATGAGCTCGAGGGAGTGAGCGAGAGAGACCAGCTGGGCTGCGTGGAGCCTCCAGGCGCTCGATCGAGGGCGGGGGAGGAAGCAGGAGGTGGAAGCAGGAGGTGGAGCTCGGGCGCGCGCGTGTCGACACGCCTGTGCCTACTGGCAGAGCTTGAAGATGGTGGGGCTCCTGGTGGGCTGGCCAATAGTGCCAAGCCAGTGGGCTGGGCCAGGTAAGCTGGCCCAAATGGCTTCTCTCTCTCTCTCTCTTATTTCTATTTTTGTTCTGTTTTCTATTTATGCAAATTTGTTAAAATTTGGTTTTCAAACCAAATCACTTTTAAAAATTCTTGAAATAGTTATGGGCACTAAATGAATTATTCCAGAGGCCCTCAACTAATTCCAAAATTGTTGGAGCATTTAGAAATATTTATAGTATTTAAATGCCCCAATTCAAATACAATACGAGTTAATTCAAAATTCCAGAATGGCCTAGAAGTATGTGCATCTTTTTTGGCAGAGGTTCTAGACCAATTCAAAAATGATGGACATTTATGAAGGGCATTTTGGGTTGGGTTCATTTAAAAGATTTAATTTTGACCCTAGTTGAAATAAGGGGGTGCTGGGGGTTCTGTCATCCCCATTTCATGTTTCTGTGGGAAAGTAAACATGATACACAGAGATTATGCAATGACAGGCAAGACTAAGCTAGGGTTGTGACACCATGTTTTGGTACCTTACATTCCACTATATCGTCTAAGGTAGCACTGGGAGAACTACTGCGATTGTGTCCCGGTTCTTTCGGACGAGCACCTCAGTAGAGAAAGCCGAAAACTGAATGTCATGATGCGGCGAGAGCTGGTCGGTGTTCGAGAGGTCTCAAATCCTTAAAGATTTTTTCCGCTTCGGGCGAGGAGTCGGCCTTGTCTGATTTAGGCATACATAGCGCCCCAAGTTCGGCCTTCCGAATACTAGGGGCTTCACCAAAATTTAAAATTGTAGACTTCTATGGCTAAGTGAGAGTGATAAAGTTTTATAGTCCGATTGCCTGGTTCGTTGTGCTGAACACCTCCTTCGAAGGCCCAAAGCTGGGATAAAGAGTGATCAAGTTTATCCCGAACACCTCAGTACTAGTTACATGGGGGCAGAAGCCGACGACTGGCCAACTCTCAAATTTTATAAACAGCCGCACAGAAGGTAATATTTTAAATTAACAAGCATTACATAGCGCACATGAAATCATTTCATATTACAAGATCACATGAGTAAATTCATTCAAATATTACATCCTTAGTACATTCCTCTGCCACAAGGCGAGCACCCTTCAGGACACTGTCATAATACTTTTCGAGGTGGCGATGCTCCTTGCCCTCTCGCGGCCCTCCTTCGCCAGCTTTTCCGCGTCCATCTTTGCCCATCGCACTTTCGCCCTCGCAAAAGCCCTACGCGCACCCTCAATGCAGACATACTGCTTTATGACTTCAAACCGTGGGCAGGCATTCACAAGCGGCCTTACCAGGCCGAAATAGCTGCCAGGCAGGGGCTCGCCAGGCCACATTCGGACTATGAGACCCTTCATGGCCAATTCGGCCGCCTTGTGAAGCTCGACCAGTTGCTTTAACTGGTCGCTCAAGGGCATCGGATGTTCGGCCCAGTATACTGAGACCAGAACAACTTCTTCGTCGAGCTCCCTTCCTCGGCCCAGTAGAACTCCACGGCATCCGAGACACTGCTAGGTAGATCTGCGAACGCTCCTGGAGAGCTCTGAATTCAGGTAAGTAAAAGGAAAGTTTCCTTCACATGCTTGCTTTGCATAATGAATGCCTTACCCGCCGCTATCTTCCTGACCGCCTGAATTACCTGGAGGGCCTTTTGGGCTTCGGCCTTGGCATTTTCTGCGTTCTCGAGGGCCTTCGCAAGCTCGGACCCTTGCGTCTTAGAGTCACGCTCCAAGGACTCGTACTTCTTGACAAACTCTTGGAGATCTTGCTGAACCTCGCCGACTCGGGCCTCTTGCTTCTTGCGCTCGGTGCGCTCCTTGGCCGCTTTGCCTTCGACCTCGGACAGCGCCTTCTTCAGGGCCGCCACTTCGGTCGTGGCCCCTAGCAAAATTCGTGATGATCCTATGTTCTAACAACCACTTTCTTTTTTCTTTATCAATAAACAGACGGGGTATCACTTACCTTTGTTCTCTTTGAGCTGCCTCTTGGTAAGGCCGAGCTCTTCCTCGGGCCGCTCAAGGTCCCGCTTCAGTGCGGAGAACTCCGCCGTGCGAGCGACAGCGGCCAGCAGCGAAGCCTGCTTATTCACATAGACATATTCTGATTAGACTCCTGTGATTATTATTTGATCCTCTGTTCGGCCTTTCTTTGCGAACATCAAACAGAGCATCAGGGCTACTGTCTATGCTGTAATATTTTCTCATAATTTGATTACTTATCTCAAAGCCTTTTAGGAGGCTCGCACAGGCTTCAGCCAGTCCGCTTTTGGCGGACCGAACCTTCTTGACCACCGCACTCATGATACTGCGATGCTCTTCGTCAATGGAAGCGTCGCGAAGCACTTCCAGCAAATTGTTCGATGCCTCTAGATGGACAAAGGCCATCGGCACAGACGGCTTGCCCCCCTTTGCAAGGGGTCACCTGACAGAATCCGGAACCACTGGAGGTTCTGGCGCAGTATTCGGCTGGGGGCTAAACATGCTGCCCCCAGCATTAGAGCCCATGGGAGTCTTGCCCCTCATGCGCCCAGCGTCTGGAATGTCGCCTTGGGGCGCCTCCGGAAGTATCTCCCCTTGGTTCGGTGCCCTCTGAGACAACACCTCGACGTCGTCCGTAGGCCGGGGGGAGGAGGCGGTCGGGAGTGAATCGCTGTTCATCTCCGACTGGCCCAAAGACTCATCCGAAGAGGATACGTCGATATGGGCTTTGGATGGACTGTATGATCATGTTTGGCATGATAAGAAGCAATAAAACAAAACATACCAAGAACTATTAGGGTATCCTGATACTTACGACTTCGCTAGGGGCTTGTCCCTGGGTAACCACTCCTCGTCGCTGAAAGCGGCCGCTGTGGGGCAATACGGAAGGAGGCTCCTTCCCTTCTTGGACCCTTCGGCCTCTCCAGTGGGGCGGCCTTCCTTTTCTTGTCTTCCGGGCTGGGGAGGGAGAGAACTTTCCTCTTCCTCCTCCTCGTTTTCGTGGGAGGAGGGCGCCTCGGTGTTATCGGACGATGAGTCCGATACAACCTTGCGCCGGAGACCTTTCCTGGTCCCCGCGGCCTTCTTCTTGGCCTTCTTCTCCGGCGCCCTACCTCATAGGGCGCCGGAACCAGCATCTCCGTTAGGAGAGCCCTTGCTAGATCTTCGGGCAGTGGGGCCGGACAATCGATCTGCTCCGCTATCGCGACCCAGTCCTGTTAAATGGTGTGGAGGCTCAGATCCCTCACATGATTATACTGGGTAAAGGAACATCTTATGAGATATAAGGAGCTTACCGGATTGGCAGGGCACTTGGCGATGAGTCCGCGATCCTCGGTAAGGGGAGGAGGTATCTCGGCGGACTTGAACAACACCTTCCAGATGTCTTTGTGCGTCGTGTCGAAAAGCTCTCGCAGCGTCTAGTGCTTAGCCGGGTCGAACTCCCAATGCCCGTCTTTGATATGGGAGGATGACCTGGACCACGTTGACACGCTTGATTTTCTTGCTTATCATGTTTCTAACACGGTTCTGGAGTCCGGTCAGCTCCACCGATGAGCCCCAGGATAGGCCCTTCTCTTTCGAGGAGGTGAGCCGCATGGGGATGCCGGATCGAAATTCGGGGGCCGCCATCCAGTTGGTGTTGCGTGGCTCTGTGATGTAGAACCACCCCGATTGCCACCCCTTCACGGTCTCCATGTAGGAGCCTTCGAGCCAGGTGACGTTGGGCATTTTGCCCACCATGGCGCCTCCACACTCCACTTGCTGGCCGACCACCACCTTCGGTTTCACGTTGAAGGTCTTCAGCCATAGGCCAAAGTGGGGCTTGATGCGGAGGAAGGCCTCGCACACGACGATAAACGCCGAGATGTTGAGGATGAAATTGGGGGCCACATCATGGAAGTTGAGCCCGTAGTAGAACATGATCCCGCGGACAAATGGATGGAGGGGAAATCCCAGCCCGCGGACGAAGCGGGTAAGGAATACAACCCTTTTGTGGGGTTCTGGGGTAGGGACGATCTGCCCCGTGTCTGGGAGCCGGTGCATGATGTCTGCGTCCAGGTATCCGGCTTCCCGGAGCTTCGTAATGTTCTCCTCCGTAACATAGGAGATCATCCACTTGCCTCCCACTCCGGACATGTTTGGATTGGTTTTGCGGACAAAATGCGAACTTGGGCGCTGGAGCTCTAGTGCGCGAGAATGGATGGGCAGGGAAGAAGAAGGCGTGGGTGAAAAAGAGGAGTCCTTGTCCCTTTATAAGGGCGGTAGAAACCGTGTGCCTCCTCACTTGCCTGGTAAACTCGCTTATTCCCCAAGCGCCGTGATTGATGGCGCGGTTGGGTTACCCACACCCGTATTGATGAGAATCCCGTGATAAGGGGACACGATCTCTGCTTCGACAAGACGTGCCAGGAAAACCGCCTCGCAATATGTGCAGTAGCTGGTTGAGAAAAACGGTTTGAATAATGACCAGGCCATTGCTTGATGTCATGCTATGAAATTTCTCAGCAGATTAGATTTGTGGGATATTGTACTCTCTACGGTGGTATGTGGACTTTGTTTTGCAGAGCCGGATACGATCCTTGTGTTCAAAATCTCCAATGGAGTATTCGGAGGAGGAACCCGCCTTGCAATGCCGAAGACAATCTGCGCGCCGGACTTATCGTCATTGAAGCCTGGTTCAGGGGCTACTGAGGGAGTCCTAGATTAGGGGGTCCTCGGACAGCTGGACTATATACTTTGGCCGGACTGTTGGACTATGAACGTACAAGATTGAAGACTTCGTCTCGTGTCCGGATGGGACTCTCCCTTGCGTGGAAGGCAATCTTGGCAATTCGGATATGTTGATCTCCTCCCTTGTAACCGACTCTGTGTAACCCTATCCCCCTCCGGCGGAAATGGCCAGCATGTCGCCGCCGCCCGCTTATTCCCCCGAGGACAAGGACGACACCGACGTGTTGTCCTGGAGGACTGCTCCGAGCCGGGGAGGGGCCCAGGACGCTGTCCAGGAGGCGCCACAAGGCGAGACCTCCGCTGCCGGATACATGGGGTGGCATATTCCCATGGAGACTGGCGAGGAGGGACGTATTCAGTTCGGCCCTCAGCCGAATACGATTCCGGGGAGCGATACGGCCCCGGAATCCGGCGCGCGCCTTCCTTCGAAGGAGCGGGGTGTGCCAATTCCACCGATGGCCCCTGTCCAACCAGGGGCACTGGATAACCTGATGGAGGCGCTACGAGGCGCCTCCATTGTGGACGAGCACCGTGTCCTTATGGGTACGGTGATCGAGAAGGTTCAGTCCGTCAAGAGCGGACGAAATGAGGCTTGCAACAATGTGTTGACATGTTTTGAGGTAAGTCACGAAGAAAGAGAATACCCCATGCTGACAGTAGCCCCTAAGACACTGTCTCGTGTTCGGAAAGAAAGACCGGACAGAGGATCAACCCTTTGTAGGAGACTAACTTGATATGTATGAATGAGAAGGCATCGCTATTGGCCGCGACCTCGCATGCTGCCGAAGTCTCTGAACTGAAGCAGAGGTTGGAGCGGGCCGAGAACGAGCTCGACCAGGTGAAGATTCAGCTCCAGGAGAAGCAAGGTGAGTGACGACTTGCTGTGTATTCAGAAAGAATAAGCGGTGAGTATTTGGCCGTAGTTTCATAATATGTGTTGGGGCGGCGACCGAGGTCGAGGCCCTGAAAAATGCCCTGGCCGAAGCCGAGGGGAAGGCTGTCCAGCAGCAAGCCACCCGTAAGAAGCTGAAGGCTTATTCAGGAGGTCCAATAGGAGCTCCAGGACGCGGTGAAGAAGTGCGAAGCCTTGGAGTGCGAGGCGTCGGTTCAAGAGACCGAACATACCAAGGCTCGCCAGAGCGCGGAGACTGCACGGAATGAGGCTCGGGACGCTCTCCAGGAGATGCAGGAGGCCAAGAAGGTCGCAGTGGGTAAGGCTTTTAACATGCAAAGCAAGTATGCGGAGAGGAAGTACCTTTTCCTAACACGGATTCGGAGTTGCCCAGGGGCTTTTGCGGATTTACCATGCAGCGTATCCGATGCTGCAGAGTTCTTCCGAGCCAGAGAAGCGAATTCCATGGAGAAGCTGTTCTGGTCGGAGTATGCTGTGCCAGAACATCCGGTGCCCTTTGCCGATCAACTGAAACAGTTGGTCGGGCTGCACAGGGTGGCCGAACCGGCCATGAAGGATTTAATAATCCGGCTATGGCCAGCCGAAGCTATACCTAGCAGCTATTTTGGCCTCGTGAAGCGGATGGTGGAAGTCTGTCTGCGGCTAGACATCGACAAGCGATCAGTCTGCATCGAAGGTGCCCGCATGGCCTTCGCCCGTTGCAAGATGTGGTGGGCAAAGATGGACGCCGTCAAGGTGGCCAGGGGGCCGCCAGAGGGAAAGGAGCACCGCACACCTAAGCGATATTTTGCGGATGTCCAAGAAGGGTCTCGACTTGCAGCAGCACAGTGTGGGCAAGACATTATTTTCGAATGAGTACATTCGTGTTTTGTCTTTGCCTTGTATGATGAAAACAAATCTGGTTTGTAATATAATGTTTGTTATGTCTTGATTGTTTCCTCATGTGTGGCCGTGTTGTATGGAATCTAAGGGTTGGCCAGTCATCAGCTTCTGCCCTCATGTAGGTAGTACGGAGGTTGTGACAGCCTGGTTTTTGCCCTCTCTCATTTGCCTGATTTTTATTTGGATTAAATTTGAAACTTGGAGTTTTTGAATCTTTTCATATGGACTTAAACACTTGGGTACTCTTGGCTTTCACCCAAGTGCTCCATTTCCCTCTTTAATCATCATTCCCCTTCTGATCCACTCCAAAATAATCTTTGGAATATTTTTCATAAATGAAAAATATTCATTTTCTCTCAAAACCCCTAGCCAGATCAGTATGCTCCAAAGAAACCGTAATTTTTATGGCCCAGAAAAATCTGAGATAATTCACAAATATTCTTTGAACCCTAGGGCACCTTCCTGAGCAAAAATATTTCATCACTTTTTGGAATATTTTTGCTACAGAAAATATTTTCTGTTCTAGACAGAAATGATGGTTTCTACAGCAACTACCATTTTACTTGCCCCATTGTGCCTGGATTTTCTAGTGCATTTTCACCTTAGTAACTCTTGGCTAACCTCCAAAGCACAGCCTCTAACTCCCAGCCATTCGACCTCAGTAACCTTTCAAAGTTACAGACCAGAAACTTACCTGGCATGTAAAAACTTCTCTACTGCCCCTGGATCCAAACTAAAGCGTGGTAACCTCTCAATCTACCACGAACAACATGCCAGACATGAAGTTTAGGCTTAGCTCGGCCTGATGTCATAGTCCACGCGGTGACCGCGTTCGTCCAGGGGTGCTGGCATGCGTGTTGACGCGCTCTGAGTGCCGCGGAGCGCTCTGTTTCGCGCGTGCAAGCTTCACCGACTGCCGTAGCGCACCAAACTTCACCACCATCATCGTCTCAACGTAATTTACTCCCCACTAGCACTCGCTGACGCTGGAGCTCGCCGCAGCGAGCACGTGCATGGTTCGGCCAACCCAACAATGCGGTGCGCACTGTGCTCGTCGCCTTCTCCTCGTTCTTTTGCTCGTCTCCGTCCGCCAACAGTTGCCGCGTGAGTGCGTCGCCTTCTCCCCCTCTCATTGACGCCGCTCGTCGCCGGGCCCCGTGGACAGGTGTCCACCGGCGGAGCCCGAAACCCCCTCGCTGCTCGCCTATAAATAGAGCCGCCCCAGCCTCCTCGAGCACCATCCAGCACTCCCACACACCCCACAAGCAAGTAGGAAGCCGTAGCCCCGTCGGGCAGGCCTCGGGCCGCCGTCCCCGAGCTCGAGCTCGCTGGCGATCCCCTCTGGTCGCTGCGGTAGCTCCAGCCCCTCCCAGGCCAGGGTGATCCTTCCAGGGCCTCCGCCCCTTTCCGGTGAAGCCATCCCGCCCCTGGAGCTCCTGGAGTTGTCTCTGCTCGCCGCCTTCTTCATCTCCGGCGACAACCGTGTTCTGCCTCCGCTTGCGAGGTTGTTTCCGACGCCGTTCGACCGCCCTAGCTATGCTACGGGTACGGGCAGGTGCACCTCAACGCCCTCTTGCCATCCCTCCCTCTTGTTTTGGCCAAGGAGTCCTCGTCGCCGGCGAGATCTCCGGCGGAGCTGCGACTCCCTCTGTTTCCTTCTCCCCCTCCTCTGAACCTGACTAGCGGGGCCCGCTAGTCAGCCACTTTGTACGCGCGCGAAGCGGTACGAGTGGTGGCGCCCCTGGGCTTTACGCCTTCGACGTCACCCCCCAGTCTGTTTATTTTTATTCGAAATCATTTGAATTTACAGAACACTTCAAACATTCATAACTCCTCAACCATAAGTCCAATTGAATTGATTCTTTTTGCATCTTGTACTTTGCAAAGAAATCTAGCAGCTCACCAAAGATGAGATTTTTCTGAGTTGTTTAGAATTTCTGGTGATTTTGAGAAGTGTTCTTGATATTTTCTTTTTGTGTTTAAAGTTATTTTCAGAGGGTGAGGCTTGTCTCGAGGATCACCAGAGGGCTTGTGAACCTCATCTGCACTAAGGCAAACCACAACAACATTTTCATGGTGCCATTTCAATATTTATGATTTTCTTACTTGAATGAAATGATTAATCCATGCATTTAAATAACTATTATGTTATTTATATTCTGTTAAGTGTTTGTTAGTTAATATGCTTGATTTACAGAATGTTGAAACTAGCTTAGTTGATAAAGCAAAGCTAAGATCTATTTGTGGTGGTGATAAAAATAAATTTGTTATGCATGTTAGTAATTACTTCAAGTTATTTTCTTGCATAAATAAAATAATAAAATTTGGCAGGAAATAAGTACTTGTTTAGTCATTTTACTTGACATACAGAATGTTTGAACCTAACTTGGTTGGAAAAGAAATTAGGATTTATTTGTGGTATAATCTTTGCTATGCATATGAGAAATTAATCGAAGTTATTTTCTTGCATGAGAAAATAATAAAGCTTGCTGCAAAATATTTTGGTTAAAGTGTGAGTTACCCTGACCAGGAAAGTAATATGAGTTGTCGATGTTTATGCTTAGTGTGAATATGGATGACATCGGTCATTTTCATCATTTAGTGATGCATGTGTAGTTTTTGCATTTCATGGCATGCTATGACATCGGTCATTTTCATTGTAAGTTGAACCTGAATATAACTCAACTTGAATATACCGTTGACTGGGTCATGGTGCCGCTGAATTGAGTTTTTCCCAGTGCAACCACATTTGCCTTAGTGGGAAGGCCTTGATTCGGTCCATTGACATTACCTCTGGTCGGTGCCTCCAACTAGGGAAGGTTACGTCGTGCTTACCCTGGCCCGGTAAGCAGGCATAACCTTCTGTGCCCGTTGTTGAGATTATGGTACCGGGTCCCCGAGTGGATCGTTTTGGCCACGACGGTTGTCGGTGTGTCTTTGGTAGACACGAGGCCACCCAGGACTAGCCCGTTGGGGATTGGGTCGGAGTGGCCGGGAGAGTGTCATGGCAATGGAAGGGTTTCGTCGGAATGCCGTTGGTCCACCCGAATGGGAGTGCGAGGCCATGGGTTCCGTGGTGTGTGTACAGTGTGCTACCTCTGCAGAGTGTATAATCTATCAATAGCGAAGTCCATGGTCACGGACACCTCATAGTAGGTCCCACCATGAGTCAACGTTTAATAACATTTGCACACTAAGCTATGAACTTTGTATGGTTGAGGATGGCAGAAAGGCCATCGAGATATTCGGGACCAGATATTGGTCGTGGTTGTGACTGCCGTAAGGATCACGAGTTACTCTTGTTAAGACCACATTGGTGACTTGTTTGTGATCCGAGAATGATCACGGTTGGTAAGTTGTCCCGAGGAACATTCAAGCATGATCAAAACATGTTTGACATATAGTGTTGCATTATTATTAATTGGATAAGTATCATGATATTGTTTGCCATTATGATTATGCCTGTTGTGAGCTTGCAAGTACATTCAATGTTCTGACCTAGCGTGCCATGCCAGATTTCAGGAAAGTCTCGTTGGAAAGGAGCGCTGCTCGAGTCTAGATCGTGTCCACATCGGTGTCCCTGTGATATGGAGCTTCCGCTACGACGTTATTCCGCTGCCGCGTAGTTGTCCTGATCGAGGCCCCTTTAGGTTCACTAAATAATGTACATATTGTTCAGCCACACCGGGTGTACCGCTTGGCCTCGACAGCGGTTGTAATATAAACTCTGTTCCGCTAGCTTCAATAAAGCGGTTGTTTTCTGTACCAAGATGCTATGTGTTGCTAGAAGACATGGTCTCTGGGCCGGCAATGCATGGTAAACCGGTCGCTCTGAGCTGGGGTGCCAGAATGCTTGGTATCAGAGCCGCGCTGACTATAGGCCACGCTAGACTACGACGTGTTAACTGGACGTTAGATATGAGTTGAAGTTGAGTGCCAGTAGTAATTTTGCTGGTTGTTGCATTGCATGATTTGGTTTATAATTTTTTATGCTAACCTGCTAATGGTTGTGGGTGTAGATGGCTCCGGTGCCGTATCCGTGCTAGTTGCAGCTAATGCCGTACACGTCACCGCACCTCCTTTGCAACGTGTGGCGTCGGCTGTACCCTCTCGGAGACAACCTAGTCTATCGTGTGTACTGGGAGCATCTAGCTGATTCAGTGTATGAGTATCACGCAGTGGTCACTCTGCGCACTAGTTCCGATTCAACTCTTACACTTGTACTTCTCGGAGCGGTTACGCCTCCATCGCTTCTCAGGCTGTCCAGTTTGCTGCATTCGAGGTCCTTGTCGAGCTTCACTACAACAAGGTCCGAATGCGGAACCACCCAGGTTTCTATTACTACCCATCTCTGCACGACAACGGTCGTGTCCGTTTCCTATCATTGATCCGGAGTCTGATAGTGTTGCTAGCCACCTTGCTCATTATGTCACTGCTAGCTATCTTATGATCCACGAGCTGGCTCGAGAGCTGACTCGTGCCCGTACTGCTTTAGCCGCTGCTTTGGTCACTACTAGATCTGCCACTACTCCATCCTCTCTGGGATTTCGCCCTTATATTCCAGCCAGTTCTAGTTCCCCTATTTCACCGGTTACTCCTCCGAGTAGCACGGGCGTCTCGGCCGTGAATCCTCTCAGTAGTCCTGCCGAGTGGGTTTCACTCCTTGCTACTCCTGTAGCCCCGATGCTTCATCCTATCCCTGCCCCTGAGGGAGAACCCTTGAGGCAGCGCCGTCGTGTTACCTTTAACTCGGAGGTCTCCGTTAACCTCGTCAGTTCAGGATCTGAGACCGCTTCAGGGGAGGACACCGCAGCACTAGCAGAGAAGTAGTATCTTTGAGTATTCGCAGTCGTCCGGATGATGTACGGATATAGTCGTACGAGTCATGATGTTTCGTTGCATGTATGAGAGTAGTTGAACCTGGCATGTTGTTTATCTTTCATGTATGAGTCTATGTATAATTATGTTGGGACTTTATTCGTCGTATTTTCTTCGCCCTTTTGTTTTCTTCCGGGATTTGTTGCTGGCTTTTCCCCAATTTTATTCTTGGATGTTTCTCATCTCGATTGCGTTGTCTTGGGAAAAATCCACAATAGGATGACGCGGGGAGGCAGCAGTAGAAACATTCATGAGGGAACCCCTGTTCGTCGTTCCGCATGACAGGCAGGACATTCTCCCGAACCGTACGTTCCGCCACCACCTCCACCGCCTAAACCGCCCTCCACCGAGCAAATTCTGCGTATGTTTGAGAAAAGAAGGAACAATGATCTGATCGAAATATTAAGGAGTATGCAAGCTATGGTTGGACAGAATGGAAATCAGAACGGTCATCACTCAAAGTTGTCAGATTTTCAAAGGACCAAGCCACCCAGTTTCAGTCAGATTGTCGACCCATTGGATGTAGACGATTGGTTGCGCACCATTGAGAAAAAGCTTGAGATTGCTCGTAGTGAAGAAAATGATAAAGTTCCATTTGCAACTCATTACCTTGAAGGTGCAGCTGCCATATGGTGGGAAAATACAAAAGCCATGTGGCCGGTTGATGAAGAAATCACCTGGAAAAAGTTTAAGGACCAGTTCCGAAAATATCATATCCCTACTAGAGTTATGAAGACCGAGCAGCGTGAATTTCTCGCACTGGTCCAAGGAAATCAGTCTATGGCTGAATATTTGCAAAAATTCAATCATCTGGCCCGTTACTCTCTTTATGACGTGGCCACCGAAGAAAGGGAGATTGACAGATTTCTTGGAGGCCTAAATCCGCAACTCTGGTGTACTCTCAGTATGCTTGATTTCCCAGATTTCCATACTCTGGTGAACAAGGCTTTCATTGCTGAACGGGAGCACAGCTTATAGCAGATAATAGGCCTGTTAACAACGACAACAAGTGTAAGTTTGAGCCAAAGAAGGATGGGAAACCAGTGCAAAAGGCTCGTACCTGGCAGCAGACTCAGGTGGAATACAAGCCAAATTGGCAGCAGAATGTTAACAAGACCACCACTCAAGTCAAGAATGTCGTGACCAACCCAATACATGAGGAGCGGCAGCACAATAATTCTTGCTTCACTTGTGGGCAGAATGGACATTATGCCAGAGAGTGTCCCAAGAACAACAAGGCGAATGCCCTAATCAGGCAACACGTCAACTTTATGGAGTCATGCCCGACCCCGCAAAACTTCACTGGGCACGTGCATCATATCTCAGCTGATCAAGCTCAAGAGAACCCAGAAGTCGTCATTGGTATGTTTTCTGTTAATGACATACCTGCCGTAATTTTATTTTACTCTAGGGCTTCCCATTCTTTTATTTCTCGGAGTTTTGCTACCCAAAACAAATTTCCTTGTACGCTTTTGGGAAAAAATATGCTGGTACAAACCCCGGGATCTATAATCAAGAGCAATCTAGTCTGCCGTGATCTGGAAATCAATATCAACGGAGTCTACTTTCCAACCTCTCTGATAATCATTGATTCTGAAAAGTTGGATATTATATTGGGTATGAATTGGTTGACCCAATATCAAGTTTGCATAAACTGCACAACACGAGAAATCACTTTGACCAGTCTGAATGGGCAGACTACCAAATTCTATGCTCACAAGAATATACCCAAGCAAGGATTGGTTTGCACCGCTGTGGCTGAATTGGAATTTATTCCTGTGGTCAGCGAGTACCCTGATGTATTTCCAGAAGAACTTCCAGGCATGCCACCAGATCGGGAACTGGAATTTGCAATAGATCTTCTGCCCGGGACTGCACCTTTATACAAGAAGTATTACCGGATGCCCTCATCAGAATTAGTGGAGCTAAAGAAACAGCTTGATGAACTGCTCCAGAAAGGATATATTCGTCCCAGCTCTTCACCATGGGGATCACCTGCTATTTTCGTGGACAAAAAGGATGGCAGTCTCCGCATGTGCGTAGATTACCGCCAGCTGAATGAGGTCACCATCAAAAATAAATATCCACTGCCAAGGATTGATAAACTGTTTGATTAGCTTAGTGGGGCTAAAGTATTCTCTAAGATCGATTTACGGACCGGATACCATCAGCTCAAGATAAAAAAGGAAGATATTCCTAATGAAGGAAATATGCCCTAGAGGCAATAATAAAGTTATTATTTATTTCCTTACATGTCATGATAAATGTTTATTATTCATGCTAGAATTGTATTAACTGGAAATATAATACATGTGTGGATACATAGACAAACAGAGTGTCACTAGTATGCCTCTACTTGACTAGCTTGTTAATCAAAGATGGTTAAGTTTCCTAACCATGGACAAAGGAGTTGTCATTTGATTAACAAGGTCACATCATTAGTTGAATGATCTGATTGACATGACCCATTCCATTAGCATAGCACCCGATCGTTTAGTATGTTGCTGTTGCTTTTATCCATGACTTATACATGTTCCTTTGACTATGAGATTATGCAACTCCCGTTTGCCGGAGGAACACTTTGGGTGCTACCAAACATCACAACATAACTGGGTGATTATAAAGGAGTACTACAGGTGTCTCCAATGGTAGATGTTGGGTTGGCGTATTTCGAGATTAGGATTTGTCACTCCGATTGTCGGAGAGGTATCTCTGGGCCCTCTCGGTAATGCACATCACTTAAGCCTTGCAAGCATTGCAACTAATGAGTTAGTTGCGGGATGATGTATTACGGAACGAGTAAAGAGACTTGCCGGTAACGAGATTGAACTAAGTATTGGATACTGACGATCGAATCTCGGACAAGTAACATACCGATGACAAAGGGAACAACGTATGTTGTTATGCGGTCTGACCGATAAAGATCTTCGCAGAATATGTAGGAGCCAATATGGGCATCCAGGTCCCGCTATTGGTTATTGACCGGAGACGTGTCTCGGTCATGTCTACATTGTTCTCGAACCGTAGGGTCCGCACGCTTAAGGTTTCGATGACAGTTATATTATGAGTTTATGAGTTTTGATGTACCGAAGGAGTTCGGAGTCCCGGATGAGATCGGGGACATGACGAGGAGTCTCGAAATGGTCGAGACGTAAAGATCGATATATTGGACGACTATATTCGGACATCGGAAAGGTTCTGAGTGATTCGGGTATTTTCGGGAGTATCGGGGAGTTGCGGGATTACGGGAGAAGTAATGCGCCTTGATGGGCTTTAGTGGGAAGAGGAAAAAGGCTGCTGCGCCCCCCCTCCCCTCTAGTCCGAATTGGACTAGGGAAAAGGGGGCCGGCCACCTCTCCTTCTCCTCCTATTCCTTCTCCCTTCCTCCCCTTTTGGTGGAATCCTACTAGGACTTGGAGTCCTAGTAGGACTCCATATCCTGGCCGCACCTTTGCCTTGGCCGGCCTCCTCCTCCTCCATCCTTTATATACAGGGGCAGGGGGCACCCCATAGACACACAAGTTGATCTTCGTGATCGTTCCTTAGCCGTGTGCGGTGCCCCCCTCCACCATATTCCACCTCGGTCATATCGTTGCAGTGCTTAGGCGAAGCCCTGCGCCGGTAGTACATCAAGATCGTCACCACGCCGTCGTGCTGACGGAACTCTTCCCCGAAGCTTTGCTGGATCGGAGCCCGGGGATCGTCATCGAGCTGAACGTGTGCCAAGAACTCGGAGGTGCCGGAGTAACGGTACTTGGATCGGTCGGATTGGGAAGACGTACGACTACTTCCTCTATGTTGCGTCAACGCTTCCGCTTCGGTCTACGAGGGTACGTAAACAACACTCTCCCCTCTCGTTGCTATGCATCACCATGATCTTGCGTGTGCGTAGGAAATTTTTTGAAATTGCTACGTTCCCCAACAGTGGCATCCGAGCCTAGGTTTTTATGGTTTGATGTTATTTGCACGAGTAGAACACAAGTGAGTTGTGGACGATACAAGTCATACTGCCTACCAGCATGTCATACTTTGGTTCAGCGGTATTGTTGGACGAGATGATCCGGACCAACCTTACGCGTACGCTTACGCGAGACCGGTTCCCTCGACGTGCTTTGCACATAGATGGCTTGCGGAAGACTGTCTCTCCAACTTTAGTTGAACCGAGTGTTGCTACGCCCGGTCCTTGAGAAGGTTAAAACGGAGTCTATTTGACAAACTATCGTTGTGGTTTTGATGCGTAGGTAAGATGAGTTCTTGCTTAAGCCCGTAGCAGCCACGTAAAACTTGCAACAACAAAGTAGAGGACGTCTAACTTGTTTTTGCAGGGCATGTTGTGATGTGATATGGTCAAGACATGATGCTAAATTTTATTGTATGAGATGATCATGTTTTGTAACCGAGTTATCGGCAACTGGCAGGAGCCATATGGTTGTCGCTTCATTGTATGCAATGCAATCGCGATGTAATGCTTTACTTTATTACTAAGCGGTAGTGATAGTCGTGGAAGCATAAGATTGGCGAGACGACAACGATGCTACGATGGAGATCAAGGTGTCGCGCCGGTGACGATGGTGATCATGACGGTGCTTCGAAGATGGAGATCACAAGTACAAGATGATGATGACCATATCATATCACTTATATTGATTGCATGTGATGTTTATCTTTTTATGCATCTTATCTTGCTTTGATTGACGGTAGCATTATAAGATGATCTCTCACTAAATTATCAAGAAGTGTTCTCCCTGAGTATGCACCGTTGCAAAAGTTCTTCGTGCTGAGACACCACGTGATGATCGGGTGTGATAGGTTCTACGTTCAAATACAACGGGTGCAAAACAGTTGCACACGCGGAATACTCAGGTTATACTTGACGAGCTATGCATATAAGATATGACCTCGGAACACGGAGACCGAAAGGTCGAGCGTGAATCATATAGTAGATATGATCAACATAATGATGTTCACCATTGAAAGCTACTCCATTTCACGTGATGATCGGTTATGGTTTAGTTGATTTGGATCACGTGATCACTTAGAAGATTAGAGGGATGTCTATCTAAGTGGGAGTTCTTAAGTAATATGATTAATTGAACTTTAATTTATCATGAACTTAGTCCTGGTAGTATTAGCATATCTATGTTGTAGATCAATAGCTCGCATTGTTGCTTCCCTGTGTTTATTTTGATATGTTTCTAGAGAAAATTGTGTTGAAAAATGTTAGTAGCAATGATGCGGATTGGATCCGTAATCTAAGGTTTATCCTCATTGCTGCACAGAAGAATTTTGTCCTTGATGCACCGCTAGGTGACGGACCTTTTGCAGGAGCAGATGCAGACGTTATGAACGTTTTGCTAGCTCAATATGATGACTACTTAATAGTTTAGTGCACCATGCTTAATGGCTTAGAATCGGGACTTCAAAGACGTTTTGAACGTCATGGACCATACGAGATGTTCCAGGAGTTGAAGTTAATATTTCAAGCAAATACCCGAGTTGAGAGATATGAAGTCTCCAACAAGTTCTATAGCTAAAAGATGGAGGAGAATCGCTCAACTAGTGAGCATGTGCTCAGATAGTCTGAGTACTACAATCGCTTGAATCAAGTGGGAGTTAATCTTCCAGATAAAATAGTGATTGACAGAATTCTCTAGTCACCATCACCAAGTTAGTAGAACTTCGTGATGAACTATAATATGCAAGGGATAACGGAAAATATTCCCAAGCTCTTCGCGATGCGAAAATCAGCGAAGGTAGAAATCAAAGAAAAACATCAAGTGTTGATGGTTGACAAGATCACTAGTTTCAAGAAAAGGGCAAAAGGAAAGAAGGGGAACTTCAAGAAGAACGGCAAGCAAGTTGCTGCTCAAGTGAAAAAGCCCAAGTCTGGTCCTAAGCCTGAGACTAAGTGCTTCTACTGCAAAGGGACTGGTCACTAGAAGCGGAACTACCCCAAGTGATTGGCGGATAAGAAGGATGGCAAAGTGAACATAAGTATATTTGATATACATATAATTGATGTGTACTTTACTAGTGTTCATAGCAACCCCTCAGTATTTGGTACTAGTTCAGTTGCTAAAATTAGTAACTCGAAACGGGAGTTGCAGAATGAACAAAGACTAGTTAAAGGGCAAGGTGACGATGTGTGTTGGAAGTGGTTCCAAGATTGATATGATCATCATCGCACACTCACTATACTTTCGGGATTAGTGTTGAACCTAAATAAGTGTTATTTGGTATTTGCGTTGAGCATAAATATGATTTGATCATGTTTATTGCAATACGGCTATTCATTTAAGTAAGAGAATAAATTGTTGTTCTGTTTACATGAATAAAACCTTCTATGGTTATACACACCAACGAAATGGTTTGTTGGATCTCGATCATAGTGATACACATATTCATAATATTGAAGCCAAAAGATGCAAAGTTAATAATGATAGTGCAACTTATTTGTGGCACTGCAGTTTAGGTCATATTGGTGTAAAGCGCATGAAGAAACTCCATGCTGATGGGATTTTGGAATCACTTGATGCTTGCGAACCATGCCTCATGGGCAAGATGACTAAAGACTCCGTTCTCCGGAACAATGGAGCGAGCAACTGGCTTATTGGAAATAATACATACTGATGTGTGCGATCCGATGAGTACTGATGCTCGCGGCAAGTATCATTATTTTCTGACCTTCACAGATGATTTGAGCAGATATGGGTATATCTGCTTAATGAAATAAGAAGTCTGAAACATTTGAAAAGTTCATATAATTTCAGAGTGAAGTGGAAAATCATCGTAACAAGAAAATAAAGTTTCTATGATCTGATCGTGGAGAAGAGTATTTGAGTTACGAGTTTGGTCTTCAGTTAAAGCAATGTGGAATAGTTTCACAAACTCATGCCACCTGGAACACCACAGCATAATAGTGTGTCCGAACGTCATAACCGTACTTTATTGGATATAGTACAATCTATGATGTTTCTTACCGATTTACCAATATCGTTTTGGGATCATGCATTAGAGACAGCCACATTCACGTTAAAAAGGGCACCATCTAAGTCCGTTGAGACGACACAATCAGAACTATGGTTTGGCAAGAAACCAAAGTTGTCGTTTCTTAAAGTTTGGGGTTGCGATGCTTATGTGAAAAAGTTTCAACATGATAAGCTCAAACCCAAATCGGAGAAATGTGTCTTCATAGGATACCCAAAGGATACAGTTGGGTACACCTTCTATCACAGATCCAAAGGCAAGACATTTGTTGCTAAGAATGGATCCTTTCTAGAGAAGGAGTTTCTCTCGAAAGAAGTGAGTGGGAGGAAAGTAGAACCTGATAAGGTAATTGTACCTTCTCCCTTATTGGAAAGTAGTTCATCACAGAAATCTGTTCCTGTGACTACTACACCAAATAGTGAGGAAGCTAATGATGATGATCATGTAACTTCAGATCAAGTTACTACCGAATCTCGTAGGTAAACCAGAGTGAGATTCGCACCATAGTAGTACGGTAATCCTGTTCTGGAAGTCATGTTACTAGACCATGATGAACTTGCGAACTATGAGGAAGCGATGATGAGCCCAGATTCCACGAAATGGTTTGAGGCCATGAAATCTGAGATATGATCCATGTATGAGAACAAAGTATGGACTTTGATGGATTTGCCCGATGATCGGCAAGCCATAGAAAATAAATGGATCTTCAAGAGGAAGACGGACGCTGATAGTAGTGTTACTATCTACAAAGCTAGAATTGTCGCAAAAGGTTTTCGACAAGTTCAAGGTGTTGACTACGATGAGAGTTTCTCACTCGTATCTATGCTTAAGTCTGTCCGAATCATGTTAGCAATTGCCGCATTTTATGAAATCTGGCAAACGGATAAAACAAAACTGCATTCCTTAATGGATTTATTAAAGAAGAGTTGTATATGATGCAACCAGAAGGTTTTGTCAATCCTAAAGGTGCTAACAAAATGTGCAAGCTCCAGCGATCCATCTATGGACTGGTGCAAGCATCTCGGAGTTGGAATATACGCTTTGATGAGTTGATCAAAGCATATAGTTTTATACAGACTTGCGGTGAAGCCTGTATTTACAAGAAAGTGAGTGGGAGCACTACAGCATTTCTGATAATTATATGTAAATGACATATTGTTGATCGGAAATAATGTAGAATTATTCTGCAAAGCATAAAGGAGTGTTTGAAAGGAGTTTTTCAAAGAAAGGACCTCGGTAAAGCTGCTTACATATTGAGCATCAAGATCTATAGAGATAGATCAAGACGCTTGATAAGTTTTCAATGAGTACATACCTTGACAAGATTTTGAAGTAGTTCAAAATGGAACAGTCATAGAAAGAGTTCTTTCCTGTGTTACAAGGTATGAAGTTGAGTAAAGATTCAAAACTCGACCACGGCAGAAGATAGAAAGAGAATGAAAGTCATTCCCTATGCCTCGGCCATAGGTTCTATAAAGTATGCCATGCTGTTTACCAGATCTATTGTATACCCTACACTGAGTTTGGCAAGGGAGTACAATAGTGATCTAGGAGTAGATCACTGGACAGCGGTCAAAATTATCCTTAGTGGAATAAGGATATGTTTCTCGATTATGGAAGTGAAAAAAAGGTTCGTTGTAAAGGGTTACGTCGATGCAAGTTTTGACACCGATCTGGATGACTCTAAGTCTCGATCTAGATACATATTGAAAGTGGGAGCAATTAGCTAGAGTAGCTCCGTGCAGAGCATTGTAGACATAGAAAATTGCAAAATACATAACGGATCTGAATATGGCAGACCCGTTGACTAAACTTCTCTCACAAGCAAAACATGATCACACCGTAGTACTCTTTGGGTGTTAATCACATAGCGATGTGAACTAGATTACTGAATCTAGCAAACCCTTTGGGTGTTGATCACATATCGATGTGAACTATGGGTGTTAATCACATGGTGATGTGAAGTATTGCTGGTAATCACATGGCGATGTGAACTAGATTATTGACTCTAGTGCAAGTGGGAGACTGAAGGAAATATGCCCTAGAGGCAATAATAAAGTTATTATTTATTTCCTTACATGTCATGATAAATGTTTATTATTCATGCTAGAATTGTATTAACTGGAAATATAATACATGTGTGGATACATAGACAAACAGAGTGTCACTAGTATGCCTCTACTTGACTAGCTTGTTAATCAAAGATGGTTAAGTTTCCTAACCATGGACAAAGGAGTTGTCATTTGATTAACAAGGTCACATCATTAGTTGAATGATCTGATTGACATGACCCATTCCATTAGCATAGCACCCGATCGTTTAGTATGTTGCTGTTGCTTTTATCCATGACTTATACATGTTCCTTTGACTATGAGATTATGCAACTCCCGTTTGCCGGAGGAACACTTTGGGTGCTACCAAACGTCATAACATAACTGGGTGATTATAAAGGAGTACTACAGGTGTCTCCAATGGTAGATGTTGGGTTGGCGTATTTCGAGATTAGGATTTGTCACTCCGATTGTCGGAGAGGTATCTCTGGGCCCTCTCGGTAATGCACATCACTTAAGCCTTGCAAGCATTGCAACTAATGAGTTAGTTGCGGGATGATGTATTACGGAACGAGTAAAGAGACTTGCCGGTAACGAGATTGAACTAAGTATTGGATACTGACGATCGAATCTCGGACAAGTAACATACCGATGACAAAGGGAACAACGTATGTTGTTATGCGGTCTGACCGATAAAGATCTTCACAGAATATGTAGGAGCCAATATGGGCATCCAGGTCCCGCTATTGGTTATTGACCGGAGACGTGTCTCGGTCATGTCTACATTGTTCTCGAACCGTAGGGTCCGCACGCTTAAGGTTTCGATGACAGTTATATTATGAGTTTATGAGTTTTGATGTACCGAAGGAGTTCGGAGTCCCGGATGAGATCGGGGACATGACGAGGAGTCTCGAAATGGTCGAGACGTAAAGATCGATATATTGGACGACTATATTCGGACATCGGAAAGGTTCTGAGTGATTCGGGTATTTTCGGGAGTATCGGGGAGTTACGGGATTACAGGAGAAGTAATGGGCCTTGATGGGCTTTAGTGGGAAGAGGAAAAAGGCTGCTGCGCCCCCCTCCCCTCTAGTCCGAATTGGACTAGGGAAAAGGGGGCCGGCCACCTCTCCTTCTCCTCCTATTCCTTCTCCCTTCCTCCCCTTTTGGTGGAATCCTACTAGGACTTGGAGTCCTAGTAGGACTCCATATCCTGGCCGCACCTTTGCCTTGGCCGGCCTCCTCCTCCTCCATCCTTTATATACAGGGGCAGGGGGCACCCCATAGACACACAAGTTGATCTTCGTGATCGTTCCTTAGCCATGTGCGGTGCCCCCCTTCACCATATTCCACCTCGGTCATATCGTTGCAGTGCTTAGGCGAAGCCCTGCGCCGGTAGTACATCAAGATCGTCACCACGCCGTCGTGCTGACGGAACTCTTCCCCGACGCTTTGCTGGATCGGAGCCCGGGGATCGTCATCGAGCTGAACGTGTGCCAAGAACTCGGAGGTGCCGGAGTAACGGTACTTGGATCGGTCGGATCGGGAAGACGTACGACTACTTCCTCTACGTTGCGTCAACGCTTCCGCTTCGGTCTACGAGGGTACGTAAACAACACTCTCCCCTCTCGTTGCTATGCATCACCATGATCTTGCGTGTGCGTAGGATTTTTTTTGAAATTGCTACGTTCCCCAACAGTGGCATCCGAGCCTAGGTTTTTATGGTTTGATGTTATTTGCACGAGTAGAACACAAGTGAGTTGTGGACGATACAAGTCATACTGCCTACCAGCATGTCATACTTTGGTTCAGCGGTATTGTTGGACGAGATGATCCGGACCAACCTTACGCGTACGCTTACGCGAGACCGGTTCCCTCGACGTGCTTTGCACATAGATGGCTTGCGGAAGACTGTCTCTCCAACTTTAGTTGAACCAAGTGTGGCTACGCCCGGTCCTTGAGAAGGATGAAGAAGAGCACAAGGATCACCTCCGAGCAGTGCTACAACGACTCCGCGACCATCATCTATACGCCAAATTCAGTAAATGTGAATTTTGGCTCAAGCAAGTTGGGTTTCTCGGACATGTACTATCCGCTAAAGGAATAGCCGTGGACCCGAGCAAAGTAAAGGATGTGCTCGATTGGCTGCCGCCCACGACTATGACGCAGATCCGTAGTTTTCTCGGATTGGCTGGATATTACCGTCGTTTTATTGAAGGGTTTTCCAAGATTGCTAAACCCATGACGGAGCTGCTCAAAAAGGATAAGAAGTTTGAATGGACGGAGGACTGTGAGAAAAGTTTTAATGAGTTAAAGACACGTCTGACAACCACACCTGTATTGACTCTTCCAGACATTTATCGCAGTTTTGATGTGTATTGTGACGCTTCCAGGCAAGGTATTGGCTGCGTACTTATGCAAGACAGCAAGGTAGTAGCATATGCATCACGACAGCTATGACCCCATGAGGGAAATTATCCTACTCATGATTTAGAATTGGCTGCGGTGGTTCATGCGCTAAAAATTTTGAGACACTACCTCATTGGAAAAAGGTGCCAAATTTTTACCGACCACAAAAGTCTCAAATACATCTTCACTCAGCCAGATTTAAACCTCCGTCAGCGAAGATGGCTAGAGTTGGTCAAGGATTATGACCTTGGAATAAATTACCACTCGGGCAAGGCCAACGTAGTTGTCGATGCACTCAGTCGAAAGCCCGTCAGCTTAAATGTCATATTGAGATCCTTGCCGCCCGAACTCCAAGAGGAGATCGCTCAGCTCAACTTGGTCGTAGTGGATGCTGGCCTCGCTAATATTTTGGAAGTTACACCCACACTTGAGATAGAAATCCGCAAGGCCCAGGCCACTGATGCCGAGCTGCAAGGACGTGCCAAGGGTCAGATGGCAGAGCAGACCCCAGATTTCTTCAAGGAAAAATTCGGTACCCTCCGATTCCGTGGATGGACTTGTGTACCCAATCAATCGGATTTATGGAAGAAAATTCTGTCAGAAGCACACGAATCCTCATATTCCATTCACCCGGGAGGTACAAAAATGTGTGAGGATCTTAGACAAATATTCTGGTGGGATGGAATGAAGAAAGACATTGCCTATTTTGTAGCCTGTTGCGACATATGCAACAAGGTGAAGGCAGAGCATCAGAAGCCAGCCAGACTCCTCCAACCGCTGCCGGTTTCACAATGGAAATGGGATGACGTTTGTATGGATTTCATTACCTGATTGCCTTAGACTCAGCGAGGCAATTGTGCAATCTAGGTCATAGTGGACACCCTAACCAAGGTTGCTCACTTCATCCCGATCAGCACCAGATACAGAGAAGATCAACTTGCACAGTTGTATGTATCAAGAATAATCAGTCTGCATGGAGTACCCCGAACTATCACTTCTGACCGAGGTTCCCTGTTTACCTCCGCTTTTTGGTCACGCCTCCGTCAAGCCTTGGGGACAGCACTGAAATATAGTACTTCTTATCATCCTCAGATGGATGGACAGACAGAAAGGGTAAATCAAATACTCGAAGATATGTTGCGAGCCTGTGCTTTAGCCCAATGACCCAAATGGGAAGACTGTTTGCCATATGCCGAGTTTTCCTATAACAACAGCTTCCAGACCAGTCTGAAAATGTCACCATATGAAGCTCTGTATGGCCGTAAGTGCCGCACTCCTTTAAATTGGTCTCAAACTGGAGATAGCCATATCTTCGGAACAGATCTCATGACGGAAGCTGAGAAACAAGTTAAGGAAATCAGAAACAGATTGCAATTAGCCAAATCTCGACAAAAAAGTTATTATGATGCAAAGCACCGACAGATAAGTTTTGAACCCGGAGAGCACGTATACCTCCGAGTCACTCCTATGAAAGGAGTCAAGAGATTTCAGACTCGTGGAAAGTTGGCCCCCAGATTTATTGGTCCATTCTTGGTTATGTCTCGAGTAGGTACTGTTGCATATCAATTAGAACTACCCGCTGAGTTTGCAGATGTGCACAATGTGTTTCATGTTTCACAATTGATACGATGCATATCCTCGCCTAAGAAAAGGACTGCTATGGCTGAGGTAGAATTGGCAAATGATTTGACTTATTAAGAGAGACCGTTCAGAATTTTGGATCAAATGGAAAGTGTCACTCGCAGTAAAGTAAGGAAATTTTACAAAGTTCAGTGGGAGCATCACACAGAGTCAGAATCAACTTAGGAGCGGGAAGAATTTCTACTGTCACATTATCCAGAGTGGTTTTCCCAAGCAACCGAATCTCGAGGACGAGATTCATTCTAAGTGGGGAAGGTTTGTGACAGCCTGGTTTTTGCCCTCTCTCGTTTGCCTGATTTTTATTTCAATTAAATTTGAAACTTGGAGTTATTGAATCTTTTAATATGGACTCAAACACTTGGGTACTCTTGGCTTTCACCCAACTGCTCCATTTCCCTCTCTAATCATCATTCCCCTTCTGATCCACTCCAAAATAATCTTTGGAATATTTTTCTTAAATGAAAAATATTCATTTTCTCTCAAAAACCCTAGCCAGATCAGTATGCTCCAAAGCAACCACAATTTTATGGCCCAAAAAAATCTGAGATAATTCAAAAATATTCTTTGAACCCTAGGGCACCTTCTTGAGCAAAAATATTTCATCAATTTTTGAAATATTTTTGCTACAGAAAATATTTTCTGTTCTGGACAGAAATGATGGTTTCTACAGAAACTACCAGTTTACTTGCTCCATTGTGCCTGGGTTTTCTTGTGCATTTTCACCTTAGTAACTCTTGGCTAACCTCCAAAGCACAGCCTCTAACTCCCAGCCATTTGACCTCAGTAACCTCTCAAAGTTATTGACCAGAAACTTACCTGGCATGTAAAAACTTCTCTACTGCACCTGGATCCAAACCAAAGCGTGGTAACCTCTCAATCTACCACGAACAACACGCCAGACATGAAGTTTAGGCTTAGCTCGGCCTGATGTCATAGTCCACACGGTGACCGCGTTTGTCCAGGGGAGCTGGCATGCGTGTCGACGCGCTCTGAGTGCCGCCGAGCGCTCTATTTCGCACGTGCTCGCTTCCCCGACTGCCGTAGCGCGCCAAACTTCGCCACCATCATCGTCTCAATGTCATTTACTCCCCTCTGGCGCTCGCCAATCCCGGAGCTCGCCGCAGCGAGCACGGGCACGGTCCGGCCAACCGAACAGTGCGGTGCGCACTGTGCTCGTCGCCTTCTCCTCGTTCTTGTGCTCGTATCTGTCTGCCAACAGTTGTCGCGTGAGTGCATCACCTTCTCCCCCTCTCACTGACACTGCTCGTCGCTGGGCACCGTGGACAGGTGTCCACCGGCGGAGCCCGAAAGCCCCTCGCCGCTTGCCTATAAATAGAGACGCCCCCAGCCTCCTCGAGCACCATCCAGCACTCCCACACACCCCAGAAGTAAGTAGGAAGCCGTAGCCCGGCCGGGCAGGCCTCGGGCCACCGTCCCCGAGCTCGAGCTCGCCGGCAATCCCCTCTGAGTCGCCGCGGTAGCTCCAGCCCCTTCCAGGCCAGGGCGATCCTTCCAGGGCCTCCGCCCCTCTCCGGTGAAGCCATCCCGCCCCCTAGAGCCTCTGGAGTTGTCTCTGCTCATCGCCTTCTTCATCTCCGGCGACCACTGTGTTCTGCCTCCGCTTGCGAGGTTGTTTCCGACGCCACCCGACCGCCCCTAGCTACGCTACGGGTACGGGCAGGTGTGCCTCAACCCCCTCTTGCCATCCCTCCCTCTTGTTTTGGCCAAGGAGTCCTCGTCACCGACGAGAGCTCCGGCGGAGCTGTGACTCTCTCGGTTTCCTTCTCCCCCTCCTCCTAACTTGACTAGTGGGGCCCGCCAGTCAGCCACTCTGTACGCGCGTGAAGCGGTATGAGTGGGGGCGCCCCTGGGCTTTACACCTTCGACGTCACCCCCAGTCTGTTTATTTTTATTCAAAATCATTTGAATTTACAGAACACTTCAAACATTCATAACTCCTCATCCATAAGTCCAAATGAATTGATTCTTTTTGCATCTTGTACTTTGCAAAGAAATCTAGCAGCTCACCAAAGATGAGATTTTTCTGAGCTGTTTAGAATTTCTGGTGATTTTCAGAAGTGTTCTTGATATTTTCTTTTTGTGTTTAAAATTATTTTCAGAGGGTGAGGCTTATCTTGAGGATCACCAGAGGGCTTGTGAACCTCATCTGCACTAAGGCAAGCCACATCAACATTTTCATGGTGACATTTAAATATTTATGATTTTCTTACTTGAATGAAATGATTAATCCATGCATTTAAATAACTATTATGTTATTTATATTCTGTTAAGTGTTAGTTAGTTAATATGCTTGAGTTACAGAATGTTGAAACTAGCTTAGTTGATAAAGCAAAGCTAAGACCTATTTGTGGTGGTGATAAAAATAAATTTGTTATGCATGTTAGTAATTACTTCAAGTTATTTTCTTGCATAAATAAAATAGTAAAATTTGCTAGAAAATATTCTGTTAAGTACTTGTTTAGTCATTTTACTTGACATACAGAATGTTTGAACCTAACTTGGTTGGAAAATAAATTAGGATTTATTTGTGGTATAATCTTTGCTATGCATATGAGAAATTAATCGAAGTTATTTTCTTGCATGAGAAAATAATAAAGCTTGCTGCAAAATATTTTGGTTAAAGTGTGAGTTACCCTGACTAGGAAAGTAATATGAGTTGTTGATGTTTATGCTTAGTGTGAATATGGATGACATCGGTCATTTTCACCATTTAGTGATGCATGTGTAGTTTTTGCATTTCATGGCATGCTATGACACCGGTCATTTTCATTGTAAGTTGAACCTGTATATAACTCAACTTGAATATACCGTTGACTGGGTCATGGTGCCGCTGAATCAAGTTTTTCCCAGTGCAACCACATTTGCCTTAGTGGGAAGGCCTTGATTCGGTCCATTGACATTGCCTCTGGTCGGTGCCTCCAACTGGGGAAGGTTACGTCGTGCTTACCCTGGCCCGGTAAGCAGGCATAACCTTGTGTGCCCGTTGTTGAGATTATGGTACTGGGTCACCGAGTGGATCGTTTTGGCCACGACGGTGGTCGGTGTGTCTTTGGTAGACACGGGGCCACCCAGGACTAGCCCGTTGAGGATTGGGTCGGAGTGGCCGGGAGAGTGTCATGGCAATGGAAGGGTTTCGTCGGAATGCCGTTGGTCCACCCGAATGGGAGTGCGAGGCCATGGGTTCCGTGGTGTGGGTATAGTGTGCTACCTCTTCAGAGTGTATAATCTATCGATAGCCGGGTCCACGGTCACGGACACCTCGTAGTAGGTCCCACCATGAGTTAACGTTTAATAACATTTGCACAATAAGCTATGAACTTCGCATGGTTGAGGATGGCAGAAAGGCCATCGAGATATTCGGGACCAGATATTGGTCGTGGTTGTGACCGCCGTAAGGATCACGAGTTATTTCTTGTTAAGACCACGTTGGTGACTTGTTTGTGATCCGAGAATGATCATGGTTGGTAAGTTGTCCCCAGGGACATTCGAGCATGATCACAACATGTTTGACATATAGTGTTGCATTATTATTAATTGGATAAGTATCATGATATTGTTTGCCATTATGATTATGCCTGTTGTGAGCTTGCAAGTACATTCAAGGTAGTGACCTGGTGTGCCATGCAAGATTTCAGGAAAGTCTCGTTGGAAAGAAGCGCTGCTCGTGTCTAGATCGTGTCCACATCGGTGTCCCTGTGATATGGAGCTTCTGCTACGACGTTATTCCGCTGCCGCGTAGTTGTCCTGATCGAGGCCCCTTTATGTTCACTAAATAATGTGCATATTGTTCAGCCGCACCGGGTGTGCCGCTTGGCCTCGATAGTTGTTGTAATATAAACTCTGTTCCGCTAGCTTCAATAAAGCGGTTGTTTTTTGTACCAAGATGTTGTGTGTTGCCAGAAGACATGGTCTCTGGGCTGGCAATGCATGGTAAACTGGTCGCTCTGAGCCGGGGTGCCATAGAGGTGTTCAGGATGGAATCTAAACAATCTTGATCCAATTATATGGTCCTTGAAGGAGTTGTTTAGCGCAACGAACCAGGCAATCCGACTATGCGCCTTAAACACCCTCACTTAGCCATAGGAGTTTTATAATAAAACATGGGCGTAGCCCCTAGTATACGAACCAGAGTGCTGTCAGCGTCTGATCGGGAAGTATCGATCCTTCGTGGAATGCAGAAAAAATCTCCAACGATTTGTGACCTCCGAACAACTGACCGGCTCTCGCCGCATCATGACAGTCACTTTCCGGCTTTCTCTACTAAGGTGCTCATCCGGTTTAGACCAGGGCACAATCGCAGTAGTTCTCCCTTTACTACCCTATCCGATGTAGCGGAACGTAGGGTAGCAAGCACAGGAGCCAGGCAACCCAACTATTGACCAAAGACATGATTCAGAGCTAATGCATATACTGCTAAATTCGGGGTGCCGAACTTATCTATAAGAAGTCTTCGGACTTTGTTGCCGTATTATGGGGCGATGGGGACCCTTGGCGAATATGAAACATACCAAAGTGAACGGGTGCGAGAATATAAGTAATTAATAGGAAAGGAAAACAGAAAGAGAGCAGAGGTAGTATCTGGGGCCCCTTGACTTGGGCCGTGAACTGCTTCCATTATAGTTGGGTTAATGCGTCAAAGCGCATCTATACAAATAGTTCGAGAAGCAATCGGCTATTTAACATGCCATAACCAAAGGAGAGCTGCATTAGGGTACTGAAAAATAGGTAGAGTGATCATTGGATTGTCCTCTAGGGCTTCCCCTGTATGCCTGTGCTCTGTGCCAATCTGGTGTACTTCTCCTTTGACATGACCAGTAATCAGGCCACCGAAGGAGGCATGTATAAAAGATACCTAAAAAAGGAAATAGTAAAGATAAAAGTGAGTCCGGGATCGGTGTAGCCGAACTGTGGACTACAAGCTAGTTGTGCCTCCATCGATGCCCATGGGATTTTGAGTGCGTAGTTATGTACGTGTGGTGCGAATGCCGCTACCTCATCGGGACTGGGACGGAGGCCGTATTGCTAGTCGAGCTCTTGATGACCCGAGCTGTCCTGTTGCGTTCTGGTCTGGACCCTCTTGGTGGTGTCCAGGGGCTCGGAAGCTGGATTGTTGTTCTGCTTGAGAAGGTCGCTCTGTACCTCTGCTGCTAGGGCGGCTGTGTGCTCCTCTGTACGGAAGGAGCGCTTTGTGTTCCCATTGACTGTTATGACGACGCGTTCACCGTTTTGACTTGAGGGGGAAATTTCTTCTGCCCCCGTCATCGTCCTCGCTTTGTGTTCCCTTTTCCTTGTTCTCGGCATTTAACTTGCCAGCCTGTTTAAAAACCCAACAATCTCTGTTGGTATGATTGTGTCACAGCCCCAGTATTAGTCTTTGCTTGTCCTTGCATGATCACCATATCATCATGTTTAAATTCCAAAGAAATTTGAAATGGGGATTGTTTAAACCCTAGCATTAAGGAATCCAACTAGGTTCAACTAAAATATTTTCAGTAAATCCAAATGGCTTTAAAAAATGTTCATCATTTATGGAAATACTGTAAACAGTAACCAGAGGTGACGCACATTTTTCCATGACCATTTGGGCTCTGAATTAAATCTTATTCTATTTGCATTTGGGCATTTAAATGCTACTAATTATTTTTAAATGTCCAAATAATCCTAAACTAAAATGTTCCATGTTGTTTATATCCTAAACAGTGGGCATGAGCAGTTTGGTGATTTTTGAAGATGCCTAAGCATTTTTAGAAAAGCCACAAACCGACAGAAATAATAGAAAACAGAAAATAAAAGGAAAAAGCACTTACCTGGCTAAACCCACGCCCCGGCCCACCTGGCGGCCCAGCACTGTGCTGGCCCGTGCCAGCCAGCTGCTTCGTCCCCGCCAGGCAGGCAGGGAGGTGACGCCGACGAGCGTGAGCTCGCCACGGCGCCACCTGCTTGCCGCTTCGCCGCTGGACGGGCTGGACGACCTCCACGTCGTGCCCCCGACCCCTTGGACACGTCCACTCTCCCCCTGCCTCTCTCCCTCGTTCCCCTCCGCCATGGCCGAAGCAGCCGCCGCCGTCCCGCCGCCGTAGCCGTAGCCACCGTCGTCTTTGCGCCGCCCGACCGTGTCCACGAGCTCCGCCACCCTCCTCTCCGTCGAGAAGGCCGAGCCCCGAGAGCTCGCATGCCTCGAAGCTACCACATAGACCTCGCCCGACTCCGCCACCGCCGGAGATCCCCTTCACCGTCACCGTCGCAGCAGGCCGTCCCCGACCTCGCCGTCAGCTCCGTCGCAACCGCTGTGAGCCTGGCTACCTCCCCACCCTCTCTGTTCCCTCTCTCGAGCCCCGTAGCGACTGCACGTAGCTCACCCGCACGCGCCGCCACGGAGCTCGTCGCCGACGAGGCTCCGGCCACCCAACGGCCGCGCCACCTTGTCCACTAGCCCTACCGCACCCCCAGGAGCTCAACGCACTAACCCACGCGCCTCACCATGCCCCCTAGCGACGAGTCCGAGCTCACCCGAGCTCCGGCCGCCGCCAAACTCGTCGCCGACGTCGTTTCCGGCGACCCCGAGGCCAGCCACCACCACCACCACTCGATGCGGTTCACTTCCCGCATCACGTAGACGTGCTCCGCCGTCGATTTGGTCGCCGGAGCGCGAAACTGCACTCCCTCCGCCGCGTATGGCCCTGCGGCGGCTAAACGCCGGCAGGTTTGACCCGTTGACCTTGACTGGTGGGCCCAGGTTGACCCTCCTGGGTCTATGACAGGTGGGCCCCGCCCGCTAACTAATCCAGGATTAGGATTAATCTAATTTAGTTAAACTAATGGCCCTGACACGCGGGTCCCACAGGTCAGGTTGACCTGGACCTGGCGTGTTGACCTGCTGATGTCACCCTGTTGTCATGCTGACGCAATAAACTAATTTCTGGATTTAATTTAATTCAGAAATTCCAGAAAATGTCTAAAACTTCTAAAAATCATAGAAATTAATCTATAGCTCCAAATGAAATAAGTTATATATGAAAAATTATCAGAAAAATCCAATCTATCCATCTGTACCATTTTCATGCATGTTAGAACAATTTATGGCTGCTGTTTAGGACAAACAAAGTGAATGGCATTTGAATAATCACATATGGAGTTGAATTTGAATCTTTGGTTCAAACCAGCTTCATTTAATCTGGTTGCTAGTTGCATTAGCTCAAACCACATCATATTGCCATGTCATGATCACGCATCATATTGTCGCATTGCATTGATTGTATTCTTTCTCTATTGCCGGTGACTGTCCCCTCTCGATAGACGAAGTTTCCGACGATGAGTTCGATGACACCGATGAAGAACTATATTATCTTCAGAAGTGCCAGGCAAGCAAAACCCCCTTGTTCATTCCGATACAATCCCACTCTCTCGCTCCTGCTCTCTTTTACTGCATTAGGACAACATCGATTCAACTGTTACATGCTGCGGTAGTTGAACCCCTTATCCTCTGCATGACCTGTCATTGCCACAGTAAATAGATGAAACCCACTAGCATGAGTAGGAGTTGTCTGAGCCCTGATGTGCCTACTCATTCATGCTTGTTTTGTCATGCCTGCTATTGCTTAGAGTTGAGTCGGGTCTGATTCATCGGGAATGAATTGGAATGTGGTGAACATGTCCTACTGTGTGTGAGCTAAGTGTGTGAACACGATTTGGTAAAGGTAGCGGTGAGAGGCCATGTAGGAGTACATGGTGGGTTGTCTCATTGCAGCCGTCCTCAGGAACTGAGTTCTGTGTTTGTGATCCATGAACAGTTACTACCACACATTGGGCTCCGGGCGCTCCAAGCCCTCTCGACTTATTAATCAACTTGATCTCTGTCCAGGAGTTGCAACTAGTTTCTGGTGTTTGTAGGTAGTGTTAGTAGCCTACCAAGTGGCACCCTGTACAGGTGGGCTTGGGACAGACTAGGCACCGTGGCCGGGTAAACCAAGCGCCGCCCGTTTGGTGGGCTTGGAACCCTGTACACATCGTTTGGGGCCGTGAGCGACACCCCGGCCGGATCTCCTTGCGGATGGAACCCGAATAGGCGATAAACCTGGACTAGAGACTTGTGTGGTTAGTCAGGTCGTGGCCGACTCCCTCGCCCGGCTTCCGCTTGAAGGTTGCCGAGGTACATGATGTGTACAGGGCGATAAGTGCCGAGAGCGTGTGTGAAGAAGTACACCCCTGCAGGGTTATCATTATCTATTCGAATAGCCGGATTCCTAGGATATGGAAACTTGGACCCCTTGCATAGTTCATAAACAAGTGAAAGTGGATACTCTAAAATGCGCAAGATAAGCGTGAGTGCTATGGGTGGCGTTCTCGTAGGAAGACGGGAGCGGATCCATAATGGTGTATTGATATGGTGAATATGTGGACTCGTGTGCGCCACCTCAAAAGAGTTACTCGCAGTCGTAGTTCAGGTTAGCCACTGAGTCAAAGCTGGCTTGCTGCAGTTAAACTCCACTACCCCCTTTGTTGATACCAATGCATATGTAGATAGTTCTGATGTAAGTCTTGCTGAGTACATTTGTACTCACGTTTGCCTATTTTATGTTTTGCAGAGAGACGTCAGTCTCGCTAGTAGTTCCGTGTGGACTTCGACGTTTAGCTTGATACCTGAGCTACGATCTTGTGCCCTCGGCAGGATCAGGTAGATAGTCAGGCTTCTCAGCCTTTTTCATTTGTAGATGTCTGTACTCAGACATGTTAAGCTTCCGCATGTGTTTGACTTGTATGCTCTGAATGTTGGGTCATGAGACCCACGTTTGTAATATCTCGCTCCTCGGAGCCTATTGAATAAATACTTTGAGTCGTAGAGTTATGTTGTGATGCCATGTTGTATCTACTCATATCGGGCATATTGTGTGTATGATTGAAATGCTCGGTATGGGTGGGATCCGACTATCTAGTTGTTTATCCTTGGCAGCCTATCATATGGGGAAATGTAGTCTAGTGCTTCTGAGAGATAGTAGTCCGCTACAGCCCGGTTCACCGGAGTCCTGCTAGCCCAGCACTACTGCTCGGAACACTTGACTGGCCGGCATGTGTTTCACGTCGTTCCTGTGTCTGTCCCTTCGGGGAAATGTCACGCGCTGTTATCCGGAGTCCTGCCTAGCCTGCTACAGCCCGGTTTACCGGAGTCCTGATAGCCCAGTGCTACAGCCCGGATAAATACGTTGATGACCGACATGCTCGAGGTGATTCATGTATGCCTGTCCTCATGGGTTAGCGCCGCTTTGGGTTCACGACTAGCCATGTCGGCCCGGGTCCTCTGTCATGTGGATGCTAGCGACACTATCATATACGTGAGCCAAAAGGCGCAAACGGTCCCGGGCCAGGTAAGGTGGCACCCGTGGGAGTACCGTGCGTGAGGCCGCAAAGTGATATGATGTGTTACATGCTGGATCGATGTGGCTTAGGATCGGGGTCCTGACAGATTGGCTTGTTTGTCTGGGGTGCCATGTATCTGGCACGGACGGTCGAGTATGCGGTCCAAGCTGGATTGTCCCTCACTGTTCCTTTTGTAGGACTTCTTCCGCTGGCCGGACTTGGAGCCGCTGAATCCGGCGTTAACTGTAGTGTCATCGGTGTTATCGCCATTGGTTCAGCGTTTGTGTCTATTGCGCCGGAGCTTGCCGGTGCTGTTCTTGGCCTCGGAGGGGCCTGCCTCGCTGGCTGTGTTTTTGCTACAAGCCAGCCAGCTGTCCTCACCCGTGCAAAAGCGGGTCATGAGTGCCATGAGGGCTGCCATGGATTTCGGCTTTTCTTGGCCGAGGTGGCGGGCAAGCCATTCGTCACGGATGTTGTGTTTGAAGGCTGCTAGGGCTTTGGCGTCCGTACAGTCAACAATTTGGTTCTTTTTGGTTAGGAACCTAGTCCCAAATTTTCTGGCTGATTCTCCAGGTTGTTGGACTATATGACTTAAGTCTTCGGCATCTGGTGGACGGACATAAGTACCTTGGAAGTTGTCGAGAAAAGCTTCTTCCAAGTCCTCCCAACTGCCGATGGAATTTTCAGGCAGGCTATTTAACCAGTGTCTAGCTGGCCCTTTTAATTTTAGTAGGAGGTATTTGATGGCGTGGAGATAGTCTCCTCGGGCCATATGGATGTGAAGAATAAAATCTTTGATCCATACTGCGGGATCGGTTGTTCCGTCATATGATTCAATATTGACGGGCTTGAACCCCTCGCGGAATTCGTGATCTAGTACTTCATCTGTGAAGCAGAGAGGGTGTGCAGCGCCTCTATATAGTGCGGAGTCGCGGCGCACCTCCAATGAAGTCCGTCTGCGATTATCGGCCTGGGCGTGACTAGGTTTGTCACGTCCGAATACGTAGCCGTCATCGTGAGTTGAAAAGCGTCCTCGCAATCCGTAGATTGATCTGGTGTGTCCTGCTCTGTTGTCCAGGTCCTGCCGAAGGTCATATGTATAGTCCCAAGCTGCTTTGTCTCTGTTTTTGCGAGGCGGTGGGGCGGGCTGGTGTTCGGCATGAGTTGCTGTTTTATCCCGACCATGAGGTGGTCGTTCCGCCGCACTATCCTGACCACGCGGTGGTCGTTCCGCATTGCGCGAGGGAAGTATGGGCTCCGGCGCCTCCTCATCGAACTGAGGTAGCAGTCTGCGTTTCGGGTAACTCTTCGCTGGACGCTTGAGGCCGTATTCTTCGGCTGCCAGGACATCGGTCCATCTGTCAATGAGTAGGTCTTGATCAGCTTGAAGCTGCTGCTGCCTTTTCTTCAGGCTTCTTGCAGTAGCTATTAGCTGGCACTTGAAGCGTTCCTGCTCGAGGGGTGCCTCCGGCACGATGAAATCCTCGTTGCCGAGGCTTTCCTCATCCTCGGATAGTGGACGGTAACTATCGTCATCCGAGTCATTGGGCATGGACTGTTTATCAGGGTTAACTTTCCCGTTGTCTTGTTCCTCCGATTCGGATGTTGCTCCCATAGGTTCTTCATTGTTTTCAGCGTCGTCTGGAGTACTATTTTCTCCGGTGCCAGTGTTGCTATCTTTTGAGCGACGTGACTTAGAACGGTGTTTAGGGCGCCGGCGCTTCGACTGTGTCTCAGAAGGTTTATTCACAACTGCATCTTCTTTGTCATCGTCGCTAGCTCTTTTAGGCGTGTCAACCATGTACACATCGTACGAAGAGGTGGCCGTCCAACGTCCAGTGAATTGCGGGTCTTGGCCTTGCTCCATGTCGGCATCGTCGTCCATACCGTCAATGTCTTTGGAGCCATAATCAAGCACGTCGGTTAAGTCCTCGATAGTGGCTATGAAGTGGGTGGCGGGTGGGAAGCGAAATTCTCCATCATCAGCCTCTAGTTCGAACCGGACATAGTTCGGCTGTGAGTCCCCCGCCAAGGACAAGTTTTTTAATGAATTTAGAACATCGCCCAAGGGCGAGTGTTGGAAGATGTCGGCGGCGCTGAACCCGAAGATCGATAACCGATCCAGCTCGGTGTCCGCAGGCGTACGCGGTTCGGAACATATAGCCGGAAACGAGTCCGGAATTACGTTGACGCAGATATTCCCCAGTGTTGAGTCTATGTGCGGCTTCGATGCCGCGGACTCCGGGGCTTCGGATGGCGTGATCTGCTCCGGACCTATGGCCGTAGTAGTTACAGGAACCATCTCCTGAATATGGTCCAATGACAGATTTAAGTCATGTTCATCGGAGCGAGGGGTAGCGATCGTCGTGGTCTCGAATCCGTTGAAGATAAAGTCTCCACGGATATCTGCGACATAGTTCAAGCTTCCGAATCTGGCCTAGTGGCCAGGGGCATAGCTATCGATCTGCTCTAGATGGCCAAGCGAGTTGGCCCGCAGTACGAAGCCGCCGAATATGAAAATATGTCCGGGGAGGAAGGTTTCTCCTTGGACAGTGTCACTATCGACGATGAAAGGGGCCATCGAACCTTTCGTCGATGGCATAGTGGAACTCTCAATGAAAGCACCAATGTCGATGTCAAAACCAGTGGATCTCGGGTAGGGGGTCCTATACTGTGCGTCTAAGGTCGATGGTTATAGGAGACGGGGGACACGATGTTTACCCAGGTTCGGGCCCTCTCTATGGAGGTAATACCCTACTTCCTGCTTGATTGATCTTGATGAATATGAGTATTACAAGAGTTGATCTACCACGAGATTGTAATGGCTAAACCCTAGAAGCCTAGCCTATATGACTATGGTAATGAGTATATCCTTTCCGGACTACACCCTCCGGTTTATATAGACACCGGGGGGATCTAGGGTTACATAGAGTCGGTTACATAAGAAGGAATCTTCATAGTTGGTCGCCAAGCTTGCCTTCCACGCCAAGGAGAGACCAATCCGGACACGGGTACAGTCTTCGGCCTTCATGTCTTCACAGCCCACCAGTCCGCCCCATTGATAATAGGTCGGACGCCCGAGGACCCCTTTGTCTAGGACTCCCTCAGTGGCCGCCTAGCCAGGCGGGTATCAAGGCAGCATGGGGAAGCGGAGACGCTCATATCCAATCAACCGCCACACGTCGACCAAGGCCGCAGGCTATTGGGGCCCGCGACGCTCCACGCTTGACCTTTGGCTTCGCCTCGAAGACAAGCCCGAGCGCGCCTTGGGCCCGGGGGCTACTGTCGGCTTCTCGGAACGGGGGTCCCCAGACTTGCCAGCCTGCGGCTCATGGCGTGGCTCTGGGAGAAGGCCCATACGACCCATCTTCACCAACAAGCACTCAAGACCCTCTCGAGGGGCCAAGCCTCACGAGGCGGACGACACAAGACATCCTCGGGAGCGCCCTCACCAGGTTGGCTCGCGAGGGGCGGAGAGATCAAGGCGAGGCAAACCTCGCGAGGCTTTCGTGACGCGAGCCATGACGATCGAGACCAGGAGGGCGCCAACGCGTGCAGTGTCCTTGTTTCCTCTTTGGTGCTAAGGAGGCAAGCGCAGGCGCGGACTACCGAGTTGTCAAGAAAAGGTTTCCATATCAGTGCAATGAGACCAAGACCAGCAGGACGGCAAGACGGAGGTCACCATGGAGCCCAAGGCGGCGTCACCACCAGAGTGTTTTGCAGGCGAAGACTGCTTTTGTCAGGATAAGATGTACTAGTTGTCCCCTTTCAAATTGGCCGTTGTTGGCTCCCTTCCCGCTCAAAATTTGGGGAGAGGACCATGGCCTATATAAATAGGACTAGCCACCACCGTAGGGGACAACGGTTCTGGAACTCATTCAGTTCATCCTCACACCAACCAAGCACAAGAACACCTCTCCTCAGGAGGCTGTTCTTCCGCTTGTACTGTTCAACCTCAGCCCAAGAGGCAATCCACCACCACCACATTGGAGTAGGGTATTACACCACAACGGTGGCCCGAACCAGTATAAATCCTGTGTCCTTTGTGTTGCGAGTCCGTCGAGTTAGTCTTTGAGATCTTAGCGAAGCTAGGACATGGATCAGTAGGGGGAGATCTTCGTGCGCACCCCAGTGTTCGAACCTTGAGGGTTTTGCCGGAACCCGTGACCCGACACCCACAACGAGCGTGTGGCCGGCATGAAGCTCTGGACCAGCGGCCTTGTGGATGTAGCGGAGAGGCTCACCTCGCAGCTGTCCGCCATGGTCATGGCGAGCTTCAGGTTCTCCCATGAGGTGAACGTGACCGACCGTGCTAGGTTGACCCTGTTCCTCGAGCGTGTCCTCGACGCTCTAAAGCTGCTCCACTCCAACATGGCAACTTATCTGGACGAGGAGGTCCGGAAGATTTGCTGGGGTGCCCTGACCAAGGTGCTCACCAAGGTGGCGTACTGGAACCCCAGCGTTGACTTCGCCAACGCACTTGAGAGCTTGCCGGAGGGTGTGGACCTCCAGGCACTCGAGGAGCACATCAAGCCCATCATTAGCTGCGTCGGCGGAGTCAAGAGGTTGGAGGGCCAGCGCCGGGATTAGCTGCTCCATTCCTTGTTGCCGTTGCGAGTTCGCACCCAAGACAATTTTATCTTAAGTTAGAACCACAGCAATCACTGATATAATATAACTCTGCTATGCTTTGAACTGAATGCCTGATATTTCCATGTCCGATTTCTCTTTGTATGTACTGCACCCTACGCTTAGTTGGATAGGCGTGTCAGCGCGTTAACCGTTGCCGTGGGCGCTTCGAAGGACGGATCCTTAGCACCCTGCTTGGGGGTGTCGCTGCCAGGCAAGCCACCTTGCCGTTCTTGGCGCAGCCACTCGAGCCGTTGAGCGGACTCGAAACAGAACAAGGGCATAGCCAATAGTAGCAGGATTCCTTCGCGTGCAGGTTCTCCATACAAAAACAGAGACCATTCATGGGAAATAACCTTACAAAAAGGGAACTAATCAAGGTTTAGCGTGACTTAGCTTTTTGTCGCTGCGCGGATCATTGTTGTGACTGCAAACAAACCGACCGCTGCGATCGTCTTCTTCTTCGGAGCCATGGCGATGAAGAAACTGCTGCACTAACTGCTAGACCAGATTCTCACAACTTCAACCCCCTACCTGGCGTGCCAAAGATGTTGGGGAAACGAACACCTATGGGGTCAGGGGCGATCCCTTCTACGGTTGGCGAGGAGAGAGCTACACGAAGAGCGGGTCTAGCGATTAGCGCGAGGCAATTTTTACCCAGGTTCGGGCCGCACTGGTGCGTAATACCCTAGTCCTGCTTGTGTGTATATATTCTATGTTCTTGAGCTCTTGAACTAGCTGCGGTGCATGCCCAGTCCAAAAAGTCTGAATCCTCTCTCAGTACGCCTCGGGCTTCCTTTTATATGTCAAAGGGGTTGCCACTGTGGCACACAGGAGGTGGAAAGCAAGCTACAATGTATGATCTTATCGCTCGGCACCGTAGGACAAACGCATTTAATGCACTGCCTACGTGCCCTCTTACTTTATCGGGGACGGCAACAGAAGCCGTCCCGTCCGTCGTCGCCCCTCCTTGCTTTGACATGTGTCCAGGCTGACGAGGCATGCAGTGCCATGCTGGCTAGCTAGCAACTGTGTTGGCGCGGTGGTAGAGCCTCCACGAAGATCTACATGTTGGCAAGCTGGTCGTCGCACTGGAGTGGTGGTGACATGGCAAAACCTCTTCGGGCGCGGGCCTGGTCGCGGCCCCGCAATCGTCCCCGGCAAGGCTTGCCGGGGGCCTCGCGGTCGTCCCCGGCAAGGGCCTTGCCAGGGGTCTTCAACCTCTGGTCCCACGTGGACCCGCAGGCTATCAATCTTCACAAAGATCTGCATGCTACTTTGCACGCGTTCCCAAGTCTTGGCCTTGACGCTGTCGATGGTGTCAAATCTCTCAGCCTCAAGGGTGATGGCTTTGCTGGTGCTTCGCAGGTCGTCCCTGCAAGGAGCTTGCCAGGGCTATGCAAGCCGCCCCGGCAAGAATGTTGCCGGGGGAGGTCTAGCTTGTCCTCTGCTCTTTGTTCACTGTCTTGAGTGTCTTGTGTTTTGTCTTCTACTGCCATGCCAGGCCCTACCGCAGGTGCGGCTAGTACTGCCCGTGCACAAGTAAGGGGTACAGAAGAGCCCATACTTTTGTACACCGACAGGAGCCCCGGGGCCTGGGCCACACATAAGCATAAGGCGTAGTTGGGCTAGGCCCGAAGCAGTACGCGAGCACACGTGGCAGAGATTTTACTTCCACGATCTTCTCGCCAGTTGCGCTTCCCCATGATCCACGTTGAGGGAGTGACTTGGGGGTCGTGCGTGGCACGGCCGTAGCACGCTTGCGTCATTTCACAATAAATGGTAAAGGGGAGGCCCGCGCCTTCCCCATAAAAAGAGGAATCTGCAGGGCGCCGCCCCCACCCACAACGACCTTGTGGCCGACACGAAGCTCTAGACCAGCCGCCTTGTGGATGTTACGGAGAGGCTCACCACGTAGCTATCCGCCATGGTCATGTCGAGCTTCAGGTTCTCCCATGAGGTGAACATGATCGACAGTGCCAGGCTGACCCTGTTCTTCGAGCGTGTCCTTGACGCCCTGAAGCCGCTCCACTCCAACAGGGCAACTTATCTGACCAAGGGGGCCCGGAAGCTTTGTCAGGGCGCCCTGACCAGGGTGCTCACCAAGGTGGCGTACTAGAACCCAGTGTCAACTTCGCCAGCACGCTTGAGAGCTTGCCGGAGGGTGTGGACCTCCAGGCGCTCGAAGAGCGCATCGAGCCCATCATTAGCTGTGTCAGCAAAGTCAAGAGGTTGGAGGGCCAGCACCGGGATTAGCTGCTCCACTCCCTGTTGCCGCTGCAAGTTCGCACCCAAGACAATTTTATCTTAAGTTAGAACCGCGACAATCACTGATGTAATATAACTCTGCTATGCTTTGAACTGAATGCATGTTATTTCCCTCTCCAATTTCTCTTTATATGTACTACACCCTAGGCTTAGTTGGATAGGCTTGTCGGCGTGTTAACCCTTGCCGTGGGCGCTTCGAAGGACGGATCCTTAGCAGCCTGCTTGGGGGTGTCACTATCGGGCAAGCCACCTTGCCGTTCTTGGTGCAGCCACTCGAGCCGTTGAGCGGACTCGAAACAGAAGAAGGGCGCAGCCAATAGTGGTAGGGTTCCTTCGCGTGTGTGTTCTCCATACAAAAACCGAGACCATTCGAGGGAAATAACCTTACAAAAAGGTTTAGCGTGACTTAGCTTTTTGTCGCTGCGCGGATCGTTGTTGCGTCTGCAGACGAACCGACCGCTGCGATCGTCCTCTTCTCCGGAGCCATGGCGATGAAGAAACTGCTGCAATAACTGCTAGAATAGATTCTCACAACTTTAACCCCTACCTGGAAACGAACACCTATGGGATCAGGGGCGAGTCCTTCTACGATTGGCGAGGGGAGAGATGCACGAAGAGTGGGTCTAGCGATCAGCGTGAGGCAATTTTTACCCAGGTTCAGGCCGCACTGGTGCGTAATACCCTAGTCCTGCTTGTGTGTATATATTATGTGTTCTTGAGCTCTTGAACTAGCTGCGGTGCATGCCCAGTCCAAAAAGTCCGAATCCTCTCTTAGTACACCTCGGGCCTCCTTTTATATGTCAAAGGGGTTGCCAAAATGGCACACAGGAGGTGGAAAGCAAGCTACAGTGTATGAGCTTATCGCTCGGCACCGTAGAACAAACACATTTAATACACTACCAACGTGCCCTCTTACTTTATCGGGGACGGCAACAAAAGTCATCCCGTCCGTCGCCGCCCCTCCTTGCCTTGACACGCGTCGAGGCTGACGAGGCATGCAGTGCGATGCTGGCTAGCTTGCTGCTGTGTTGGCGCGGTGGTAGAGCCTCCACGAAGATCTGCAAGCCGTCACGCAGACGTCTACCTAGTTGGCAAGTTGGTCGTCGCAAGTGGTGGTGACATGGCAAAACCTTGTCGGGCGTGGGTCTGGTCGCAGCCCTGCAATCATCCCCGGCAAGGCTTGCCGGGGGCCTCGCAGTCGTCCCCGGCAAGGGTTTTGCCGGGGGTCTTCGTCCTCTGGTCCCACATGGACCTGCATGCTATTAATCTTCACAAAGATCTGCATGCTAGTTTGCATGCGTTCCCAAGTCTTGGCCTCAAGGGTGATGGCTTTGCTGGTGCTTCGCAGGTCATCCCGGTAAGGAGCTTGCTGGGGCTACGTAAGCCGCCCTGGCAAGAATGTTGCCGGGGGAGGTCTAGCTTGTCCTCTGCTCTTTGTTCACTATCTTGAGTGTCTTGTGTTTTGTCTTCTGCTGCCCTTCCAGGCCCTGTCGCGGTGCGGCTACGACTGCCCGTGCACAAGTAAGGGGTGCAGAATAGCCCATACTTTTGTACATCGAGAGCTTGCTGGACGGTGATGGGTTGGATAAGATTTACCATGTAATCGAGATAGTTTTGTTAGGGTTTGATCCCTAGTATCCATTATGTTCTAAGATTGATGTTACTATGACTTTGCTATGCTTAAGGCTTGTCACTAGGGCCCGAGTGCCATGATTTCAGATCTGAACCTATTATGTTTTCATGAATATATGAGATTTCTTGATCCTATGTTGCAAGTTATAATCACCTACTGCGTGTTATGATCCAGCAAACCCCGGAGTGGCAATAGCCGGGTGTAACGCCCTCGATGCGGCTATATCTCCCACGTGTCGAAGCACGACTTAGAGGCATAATCGCATTGAAAGCAATGTCGCAAGTGAGGTAATCTTCAACACTCCCATGTAATACAAAAGGGAAAGAGATACATAGTTGGCTTACAATTGCCACTTCACACAATACATGAATAAAACATCACATCATACAGTTACAATCAGGGCCCGACTATGGAGCCAATCATAAAAGAAGAAACCCCAAAAGCGACAAAGGACCAAGATCGACCCCAACTGGGCTCCACTACTGATCGACTAGAACGAAACAACAAAAGGACAAGATCTCCATCGAACTCCTCCTTGAGCTCGGATGCGTCACCTGCACGGTCTCATCGGCACCTGCAAACTGGTTTGGGAAGTATCTGGTGAGTCACGGGGACTCAGCAATCTCACACCCGCGACATCAAGACTATTCAAACTTATAGGTAGGGAAAAAGGTATGAGGTGGAGCTGCAGCAAGCGACTAGCATATATGGTGGCTAACATACGCAAAAGAGAGCGAGAAGAGAAGGCAAAGCACGGTCGAACAACTATGATCAATAAGTGATCCTGAACTACTTACGTCAAACATAACTCCAACAACCGTGTTCACTTCCCGGACCCAGCCGAGAAGAGACCATCACGGTTACACACGCGGTTGGTGTATTTTAATTAAGATCAACTTCGGGTTTTCTACAACCGGACATTAACAAATTCCCATCTGCCCATAACCGCGGGCACGGCTTTCGAAAGTTCAAACCCTGCAGGGGTGTCCCAACTTAGCCCATGATAAGCTCTCGCGATCAACGAAGGATATTCCTTCTCCCCGGGAAGACCCGATCAGTCTCGGAATCCCGGCTACAAGACATTTCGATAGTAATAAAACAAGTCCAGCAAAACCGCCCGATGCGCCGACATCCTGATAGGAGCTGCACATATCTCGTTCTCAGGGCAACACCGGATGAACACTACGTACGGCAACCGACGATACCCCAAGTTGCCTAGGGGTGGCACCGCAAGTGGCTCTGGTTTGGACCAACACTTAGACAAGCATTGGCCCGGGGGGCTAAATAAAGATGACCCTCAGGCTGATCAGGCCCAAGGGAAAGGGATAGGTGGTAGGCAAATGGTAAAACCAAGGTTGGGCCTGCTGGAAAAGTCTTATTCAAAGCGAACTGTCAAGGGGGTCCCATAAATCACCCGACCGTGTTAGGGACGCAAAATCCGGGAACATAACACCGATATGACGGAAACTAGGGCGGTAAGAGTGGAACAAAACACCAAACATAAGGCCGAGCCTTCCACCCTTTACCAAGTATATAGATGCATTAATTAAATAAGATATATTGTGATATCCCAACAAGTAAGCATGTTCCAAACAAGGAACAACATCTCCATGTTCCAACAAGGAACAAACTTCATCTTCACCTGCAACTAACAACGCTATAAGAGGGGCTGAGCAAAGCGGTAACATAGCCAAACAACGGTTTGCTAGGACATGGTGGGTTAGAGGCTTGGTTTGACAATATGGGAGGCATGATAAGCAAGTGGTAGGTATCGCAGCATAGGCATAGCAAAAGAGCGAGCAACTAGCAAGCAAAGATAGAAGTGATTTCGAGGGTATGGTCATCTTGCCTGAAATCCCGCAAGGAAGACGAACGAGTCCAGGAAGAAGACAAATGGACGTAGACGAACGAATCCTCACAATCGCAACGGTATCAGAACTAACCCGAAGAAGCAACACCGGAAAGAAGCAAACAACAAAGTAAACAACCAACACATAAACATGGCATGATATGCGAGATGGTATGCAATGCATATGCATGCTCCGGAAGGAAAAGAATGAACAAGGCATAATCTTGGCAAACCAAGAATGCCACTGGATAGATGAGGTGATTTCGGTTGAAATCGATATAAAGATCACCGGAATCGGATGCACGGTTTGCAAATGACAAGCAAAACAAGAATGACAAGAATCTGCCATTAACAGCATGACGCTACTTAGCAAGCAACAAGAAATTAAGCTACTGCACCCAAACATATCAACAAGGCATATGACAGTAATCTACTCAAGATGCTTGACAAAAGATGAACAATGAGCTACGGCTAAATCACACCACAACAGGTTCAAACAAGCATGGCAAAAGTGCAAAAGATAACAGGTTCACAGACTTTGTGAAAATACTATCATGCCAGAAATAAACATCAGGATGACATGTTTAGAGCAATGAAACAACATGCTACAGGATCAGGACATAGCAAAATAAGGCATGGCATGAATCTACTCAAAGCACTTAACAAAAGTCCCTTACTGACCATAAGCCAAAAAGGACAAGAAAATATGATAACACCCATGTCAATTAAGCAAGTTTCGTTACAGGTTTCAGACTTAGCAGAAAACTGGACATGGCAAAAACTGATAACGAGTAGGCATGTTCGTGAGCTCGATGCACTCACTATAGAGCATTGCATGATAAAATAAGCATATATACATCAAGAAGACATGGCAGAGTAACTAGACATGGCAAGAATAACATCATATCATGCAAGGGTCAACTACACCAAGCTTGGCAAAATCGAATAACACTTAAACAATCTGCCAGCAACATTTTGAAGCAAAAGTAGAGCTCGATTGACTCAAGATATGACACTCCATAAATACAAACAAAGGCATGGATGGATAGGGCAAATACTCAATTTCAAAACACCCTTACCGATCATGCTCAACTTATGCATGGATCTCTCAGAAACAACATGAATACATGGCATAAAAATAACAGCAGTCAGGGACTTAGTGAAATCACTAAGTCTCTGAAATCAGCAACATTGAGATACCTAGTTTGCATGCTTGTGCTAGTCACCACATAGATCACAAAAATACATGGCAAAAATCCCTGGAAAGATGGCATGGCATATTACAACACACATGTAGGACTCAACCTCATAGGATGCACATATCAATCATGGCAAAAATGACAAAAGTGCAAATTCTGATAAGAATCAGAAACTAACATCACATGGCCCTCTTCTAACAGTATTTCGGGCATCAATATGACCTCAAATGAAAATGATGCAATGGAATGAAATGATGTACTCTTCGAGGCGAACAATTTGACATATTACACGCACGAAACTGAGCTATATGCAGAGAGTTATGGCATGATCAATATGGCATGATAATGTCCAAATGTCGGGGACTTGGTGAAAAAAAGAGGGGAAGAAGTCAACTCGCGGGCACGGATGCCGAGGCGGCCGGGAATTCGCCGGAATCTCGCCGGAGTTGCGGGAGAGGTCGGGGAGGCCGGGAGGAGGCGGATCCGGGCCGGATCTCGCCGGATCCGGCCGGATCTCGGCGCGGGAGGGGCGGAGGAGGTCGCCGGTGGCGGAGCCGCGGGCGGCGCGGCGCGGCGCAGCCGGGAGGCGGCGGCGGCCGGCGGGTGCGGCGCCGGAGCAGCGCGGGGTGGCGGCGCAGGCGCGGGGTGCGGCGACGGCGCGCGCGGGGCGGCGTCGCAGGCGGCGGGTGGCGGCGACGGGGCGCGCGGGGGCGGCGGCGCAGGCGGCGGGGTGGCGGCGCAGGCGCGGGGGCGCGCACGGGCCCGGGCGGGCCGGCCTCGGGCCCCGCGGGCCGCGGCGGCGGAGGAGAGAGGAGGGGGACTGGGAAGACCACGCGGCGGCTTGCTATTGGGCGAGGAGGCGGCGGCGATGACGTGGCCCCCTCCGATTGGTCGGAGTGAGGTGGCTGCGGGGCGGCGGACATGTCCGGCGCGGTGGGTAGATTTGTCCGGCGGCGCGGAGGGAAGAAGGCTAGGGTTTGGACTGCGAGAATTTCGGGAGGGGAGCACATATTTATAGGTAGAGGGGGCTAGGAAGCTCCAAATGGAGTGCGGTTTTCGGCCACGCGATCGTGATCCGACGACCGAGAAGATGGAGATGACTTAGATGGGTTTTGGGCCTCTTTGATAGGGGTGTTGGGCTGCACCAAAAGAGGCCTTTGCGGATACCCGGTTAACCGTTGGAGTATCAAACGACCTCCGATTGACCCGAAACTTGACAGGCGGTCTACCGGTGCTATACCAAGGCCACATGTCAAGCCTCGGTCCATTCCGAGAAGGTTTAATACCCGCACATAGGAAAAGGTAAAAAGGGACGCCGGGCAACATAGGAGCGCCGGATTGCAAAACGGACAACGGGGAAAATGCTCGGATGCATAAGACGAACACGTATGCGAATGCGATGCACATGATGACATGATATGAAATGCAGATGATGACATGGCAAAGAGCGACACGCAAGCACATGACATGGCAACGATGGCGAATAACTGGCGGACACCTGGCGCATCAGATCCGGGGCGTTACAACACTCCACCACTACGAGAGGATCTCGTCCCGAGATCTAGAATGGCACCGGAGGGGAAAACGGAAGAACAAGAGGTAAAACAATGTTGCTTCTTTGACAAACGAGAGAAACCATGAACCTTGAGAGGTTGAAAAGTTGAAGAAAAGAACACAACGGAGTTGAACGAACTTGAAAACACTCCGTTAGGTAAGATGAAAAAGGAACGTTGCAAGAACCTTGTAGGTTGAAGGACAAGAAACAAGAGCTTAACAGACGACCAAGACAATGAACACCTCGGTAAAAAGAGATAGTCAAGGAACAAGAGTGTCAGAATTTGGACAGCACTCCGGTAGAAACGAGATGTACAAAGAATGATAAGGATCAATAACGACAACACTCCGGTTAAACAAGATAGAGAAGGAAAAAAAAATGAACTAATTTTTGACAGCACTCCAGCTGTAAATGGAAGGAAAATAACATGAGCTTGGCAAGATGAGAGGATACTTGATGAGATCAACAACATACTGCCTCCACAACAATTAAAAGAATGGCACAAGGGGTAAGAAAGATTTTAGACAGCACTCCGGTTGAGAAGAGATAAAAGACTTGATAGGATGAAAAGAACTTGAGCAGAGAAGATACAACACTCCGGTTAAATCGATAAGCAAGGAAAAGGACACGATCCTCACAATTTGAGATGATGTGCGAAGAGAGCAACATCACAATGCCTCCAGAAGAAGAAATATAAGATAGATCATTGGAATAAAGGAATGGAGAAGAAAATGCCAACTTCTGCCAGAAATGATCTTGGAGAACACCCTTCCAAGAAGGTTAGAACGGAGTTGTTGGAAAAACAACAACGAAACGAATAAGCTTGTAGCGGGCTTATGGAAACATCTCAAAATTATGAGGTGAAATTCTGCCACCAACGGAAACAAACGATTGGATTGATATCAACAAGGAGATGAGAAACTTATTTCACTGGGAGGACAAATGAGGAACTTGGGTCCTGCATAAGCACCATAATAGCAACATTCCTTAGGGAAAGTTTTTAGGTGAAATATAAACCCAAGATAACTCCAATGAAGAGATTGATGGATTGGTTGAAAGGATCCCTTGAACGAAGAGAAAATGGTGGATTTAAATATCTCATTCTTAACAACATGTGAATCCTGAGACATGAACTCAAATTTATCAAGAATGACATAATACCACCTCGAATGGTACGGTTGAAAGAATTGCACTTTAAAATGCAAGATAAAGAATACTTGAGCTCCTCTGAAAAGGATCTCGATGAACACTTCGAGAAGGAATTAAATCCTTGATGAACCATCATGAAGAAACTTCATGAAGAACTCCGGTAAACAAAAGGATGATAGGAAGAAAGAGAAGTTGAAAACACCAGGTGAAACCTTGCAGTGATAAGATGAAGCTTCGTGATGATATAACCGAGAAAAACTTGGAACTCCGGAAAGAAAGATGAACAAATGAAATCAAGAATTTTGATGAACCTCCGGAATAAGGAATAGAATTTACTCAGTGAAACAAGAATAAGAATTACATTATGCTTATCCTTCACCAATTTAAATTGATGACAAGCAACGGATTTGGCATACTACTTATTCTCGTAGAAAGAATTAAGATAGATATAGCGCAAACTTGAGAAGGACTTCAACGAACCACCGGCAGGGTTGGAAAGAACGAATGAATTAATATGATAACGAAGGAAGTGAAATATTGAACGAACCACCATAAGAATTTAAAATGGACGAAGAAAAGATAAAGAAACACCGGGAAGAGTTAGCAAATGAACGAAGATACTTGAGAGAATTTAGATATAAATGAACGAATAGATCACGAGCTGATTAGAGAATACTTGAATGATGCACCGGTAAGATTTGGAGAATGAGAGCTGAAAGCTGAGGGTGAATAATTCTGATATGATGGGCTCCGGAGAATCAAACTGAAAAGACTCCTGAATTGCTCCGGATGGGTGAAAATTATTTTCACAATCAAAAACAGTTATGAGAGGATGGCATCAAGCTAGAACCATTAATCTTGAAGAGAATGGGGCAAGATTTAAGAGAAACTCTTCTTCAGTCTTGAAATGTTGAGAATGATGATGAGAAACACCACCATGAATTGATGAGACACTCCGGAATGAGAATTGGAAAGGTTGAACCAATGATGAAAAGAATTTGAAAGATCTTGGAGAAAGACATTTGACTGATGATAATTCATTCTTACGTCAAACTTCGAAAAGAATTTTAGAAGCTCCGGGAAGATTAGAAGAGACAGGTAAGATCCTGGGAAAAGACCTGTGGGTTAGGGCCCACTCAAAAGATACACCGTTGAAGTGATACCGGTTGAATTAAATGGCTTGAATGAGGTAGCATCCTCAAAAGAACTTAAGTGAATTGAGAATGGAAACTTGAATCTTTTGAGATATCTTCAACACTCTGGAACAATTGAATAGCGAGAGGTGAATGATTAAGAGGTACACCGGCATGAGAAAACATTAGAAACGAGGAAAAGATATGATCGATAAAGCTTGAATTGGAACCACCGGAGAAGAAAAGAATGACGAATGATGAACTTGAAGCTCCGTTAGTATCTTCATGGAAATCACCGGATAAAAACATTGAAGGAAAGAATGAAGAAACTTCCATCAATAAGGATACATGATTGAGAAATCTGAGTCCTTGAAGGAATAAGGGTGGGAGGGCGGGAAAACAAAGGCAACTTGGTCGAATGAAACAAACACCGTTGAGAAAACCAAGAATTGGTCTTGCGAATGTTGAAATGATCGGATTTACTTTGAAGAGGGACACACCGGTTGGAAAAGAATTGACATGACAATCTCGATGATCAAGAGGGATTAGTATCCACATAGGAATATGAGAACACCGCTTGGAAAAGGTATGGAATCAACACTTGGCATTGAAGCAACTCGAATACCACAAAACAAAACAAAAACAAAGGATTGGCTTGCAGAATAAGCCAGGAACAAACCTATGATAGATCCCATATCGTATCATGTGTCTGTTGGAAAGATATCCTAAGAGATACTTGAATTCCCACTTATAAACTCCCGAAACTTTCTGGTTATGCAATCAGGTGTTGGGGATACAGGGGAAGCATAATATCTCACCCAAACTAGCAAATCCTACAACCAGCTGTATCCATCCTTCAACACATAACCAAGAAACCTTCGGAAATCATCTACCTCAACCTTCGAAAAGCATCCGTTATACGAGTCATGGCAATACTCCTGCACTCGCCACAGTACTGGGCTATCAGGGTTATCTCACCAACAACTGTACAAAAGAGATTTTCGATGTCGGCGTACTAAACTCAGGTATTCCAAAACCGCAACGATAAGATTATGACGACAACACCTCGGAGCTCAACTCCCCGGGACACTGCCACAACCCCTAAATGTCAGGAGGCAACCAAGACAATGTTGTCATCATAAAACCATCGGAACGATTGTAATATACCCGCGTGATCCTAAAAAATTTTTTTTAGTGAAATTTGAGAAGAGAAGAGTCAAAACTCTACGTCAGGATGCCTTACCAGAAGGTCGAAGGGACTGGGAAGTAAAAAGAATTCCTAAACTCTCCGATATATAATTCCTAAATGACTCAAAACATTTTTCTAGACACAACTCGGCCGCTAAAGACGATCAATCAGTGGGGGCTCCTAAAGTCGGGGAAGGCTCTGATTACCAACTTGTAACGCCCTCGATGCGGCTATATCTCCCACGTGTCGAAGCACGACTTAGAGGCATAACCGCATTGAAAGCAATGTCGCAAGTGAGGTAATCTTCAACACTCCCATGTAATACAAAAGGGAAAGAGATACATAGTTGGCTTACAATCGCCACTTCACACAATACATGAATAAAACATCACATCATACAGTTACAATCAGGGCCTGACTATGGAGCTGTGACGCCCGGGTAATTAAGCTACAGTGATCCTCTACTAGTGATGTCACGTCACCTCGATTATAGTTGCTAACCCCGGGTTAGTTCGAAACCGATTCAAATTCAAAATCAAGCAAACAATAAAAGTTTTCAAATATTAAAACTAAAATGTTCGGGGTGAGACAAATAATGCACAGGTAAGTATGGTGGAGAAACCACATTTTTAGAAAAGGTTTAATACTGTAAACATATTTTAAACAGTAACAAAAAAAATTAGTTAAATGCCTTTTACATTTAATAAAATATTAAACTATTTTATTTTTGTCACCAAACTCTTTTGTGGCATTGGGGTATGTTGAAACACTAAAGTAGATGCTAGTTATATATTTTTATACAAAATTAAAACAAATTGTAAATTAAAAGAAAATAAGTATAAAGAAAAGGGAATAACGAAAAACAAAACCAAAAAAAAGGGAGAAAGGCCTTCCCCAGCTGGGCCGACCCAGCTGGCCACCAGGCCAAGCCCAGCCGGCCTCCCCCACTGGCCCAACTGGCCGCCCCCACTCCCCTTATCTCCTCCGAAACCCTAGCCCCACTACACCCACTCCCCACGATTCCCCCCACTCTCCCTGGCGCCTCCCCCCTCTCTCTCTCCCGATCCCATCTGGGTCGGGGCACCCGAGCCGCCGCCGTCATTCGACCCGCGACGCTGCCCGTCGCCGCCGCCCGGGGCCACCTCGCCGGGACCGCCGCACCACCGCCCCCTGCCTCCTCCCAGGCGCCCCCTACTCGACTGGATCGGGGAGGGGCCAGATCCCGCGCCGCCCTTCGCCTGCGACGCCGACGCCCATCCCCGGCGCCGCCTCATCGTCGCTGTGCTCCGCCACCCCGTCGTCGCCGCTCCATCGCCTCCCCCTCGCCGACGCCAACGCGCCCCGTCGCCCCCCTTCCCTGCTCGCAAGTGAGCGCCGCCGTCCCCCTTCGCCCCCTCTCTCCCTGTGTCGCCACGGTCACCACGCTCCCCGCCCCGCGGTCGACACGCTCCGGCCCCGCCCGTTGCGCGCTCACCGCGCACCTCTCCCCGTCGCTCCCGCGCACGGCCTCGCTGGCCACGGCGCTCGACCGCGCTGCTCGCGACCCGTGGCCGCGCCACCATGACCTCCTCATGCGCCTCCCCCCCACTGTGTCGCGGCCTTCGCCCGTGCGCCGCCCCTCGCTGCCGATTCCCGGCGCCCGCACGCGCGCCGGCCGCCTCGGTCGCGCCCGGTGGCCTAACTCCCACATCGCCGCCCCGCAACGCCCGGTTGGGTGCGCCCCTGTTCGGGCTGCGCCCGACGCCCGCTAAGCGACCAAACCCGCTAGGTCCTCTGGGCCTATGACATGCGGGGCCCAGCCCCTGGAACGTATTAGAAAAATAATAATAAATAAAAATAAATAATAAATATAATAATTAAAATATTAATTAATTAATTAATTAATTAAAGAATTAATTAAGTTAATTAGTCATAATTAGATCACCTAATTAACTGTTAGTTTAATCTAATTAGTAATTAGTTAGTTAAACCCTAATTAACCTAATCAGGGAATGACAGGTGGGTCCCACTGGACCCACATGTCAGTTTGACCCAGTCAACTCTGTTGACTGTTGACGTCAGCATGACATCATGCTGATGTCATAAATCTAATTTCGAATTAATTAATTAATTAAATCCCGAAATTAATAAAACTTTGAAAAATCATACAAAATAAACCGTAACTCGGATGAAAATACTTTCTACATGAAAGTTGCTCAGAACGACGAGACGAACCCAGATACGCAGCCTGTTCGTCCGCCATGCATCCCTAACATATCCAACTCGCAACTTTCCCCCTCCGCCTCCTTTGCCCGAAAACGCGAAACACCGGGGATATTTTCCCGGTTGTTTCCCCCTTCACCGGTATCATCCCATACCACGTTAGGGCACCTATAACGCCGTTACTTGTCGTGTCATGCATCACTATGCAACTGCTTGCTTAAATATTTATTGTTCTCCCCCCTCTTCTCTCGATAGACACCGAGACCGACGTTGCTGCTGCCCCGTTCGACTACGGAGTTGACGATCCCTCTCTCTTGCCAGAGCCACCAGGCAAGCCCCCCCCTTGATCACCAGATATCGCCTACTCTCCTCTATACTGCTTGCATTAGAGTAGTGTAGCTTGTTAATGCTTTCGTTATTCCTATCCTGATGCATAGCCTGTCTTTGATACCACTGTTGATACCTTTACCTGCAATCCTACTGTTTAGTATAGGATGCTAGTGTTCCATCAGTGTCCCTACACTCTTGTCCGTCTGCCATGCTATACTATCGGGCCGTGATCACTCGGGGGTGATCACGGGCATATACTATATACTTTACACTGTTACATTACATGTGATACTGTTCGTAGATGGGGGCTGAAGGGGCAGGTGGCTCCATCCCGGTAGAGGTGGGCCTGGGTTCCCGACGGCCCCCGACTGTTACTTTGAGGCGGAGCGACAGGGCGGGTTCAGACCACCTAGGAGAGAGGTGGGCCTGGCCCTAGTCGGCGTTCGCGATACTTAACACGCTTAACGAGATCTGGGTATTTGATCTGAGTCTGGCCATTTGGTCTATACGCACTAACCACCTACGCGGGAGTAGTTATGGGTATCCCGACGTCGTGGTATCAGCTGAAGCACTTCTTGACGTCAGCGACTGAGTGGCGCGCGCCGGGTTGGACCGCGTAACGTGACTTCCGTTGTACTGGAGGTTGCTAGGTCTGCTCACCGGCCGCGTTCGCAACGTGCAGGTGTGCTCAGGGCGATGGGCCCAGACCCCTGCGCGCTTAGGTTTAGACCGGCGTGCTGACCGCTCTGTTGTGCCTAGGTGGGGCTGCGACGTGTTGATCTTCTGAGGCCGGGCATGACCCAGGAAAGTGTGTCCGGCCAAATGGGATCAAGCGTGTTGGGCTATGTGGTGCACCCCTGCAGGGAAGTTTATCTATTCGAATAGCCGTGTCCCTCGGTAAAAGGACGACCCGGAGTTGTACCTTGACCTTATGACAACTAGAACCGGATACTTAATAAAACACACCCTTCCAAGTGCCAGATACAACCCGGTGATTGCTCTCCAACAGGGCATCGAGGAGGGGATCGCCGGGTAGGATTATGCTATACGATGCTACTTGGAGGAATTCAGTCTACTCTCTTCTATATGCTGCAAGACGGAGGCGACCAGAAGCGTAGTCTTCGATAAGACTAGCTATCCCCCTCTCATTCTGGCATTCTGCAGTTCAGTCCACTGATATGGCCCTTTACACATATATCCATGCATATGTAGTGTAGCTCCTTGCTTGCGAGTACTTTGGATGAGTACTCACGGTTGCTTTCTTCCCCCTTTTCCCCTTTTCCTTTCTTCTGGTTGTCGCAACCAGATGTTGGAGCCCAGGATCCAGACGCCACCGTCGACGACGATTCCTTCTACACTGGAGGTGCCTACTACTACGTGCAGCCAGCTGACGACGACCAGGAGTAGTTAGGAGGATCCCAGGCAGGAGGCCTGCGCCTCGTTCGATCTGTATCCCCGTTTGTGCTAGCCTTCTTAAGGCAACCTTGTTTAACTTATGTCTGTACTCAGATTTTGTTGCTTCCGCTGACTCGTCTATGATCGAGCACTTGTATTCGAGCCCTCGAGGCCCCTGGCTTGTATTATGATGCTTGTATGACTTATTTTATTTGTAGAGTTGTGTTGTGATATCTTCCCGTGAGTCCTTGATCTTGATCGTACACATTTGCGTGCATGATTAGTGTAAGATTGAATCGGGGGCGTCACAAGTTGGTATCAGAGCCGACTGCCTGTAGGAATCCCCCTTCCACACTCCTTGGCCGAAGTCGAGTCTAGACATTAAAAAAAACTTTTACCAACTTGGTTGTGTGCCTTACGGGCCCACGTCGCCATCGGGTGGTACTAGGTTCTTTTACTCCTCGACCTTTACTCTGGGACTCTGAACTCTCTTCTATTCGGGTTAAACGATTTTGCTAAAATCTAACTCTAGGTTCTCGTTACCACTTCCTGCCGGAGAGCCCTTTCATTACAGATGATCGCCGGCTACACCAGAAGATTTCCAGATACTCTCTGATATTCTCTTGAGACCTTGTGCCCATTGCTTTTGCAATTTCCTCCCATCGAAATATCCCTATGGATAAATACTTACACCTGTCGTGCTTACTTTTATTCCCACTCGATCTTGTTATTACAAGATACCCCGAGAATATTTTGTGCCTACTGCCTTGCAGTTCCTTGCCACCTGAATACCCCTAAGAATAAATTCTCGCACTTTCCGAGTATCCGCTCCTCCCCAGTTGTTCAGGTGTTTCACAAAAGTCTTTGAAATACTATTCAATCCCCCGAAAATCCTTAGCAGCTTTATTGCTTTGCAAATACTTGTCTACTTGCATTATGGATGCTTCCCATATATCTGGCAATATTCACTAGTATCTTTTGACACCGTCATTTTGATCCTATTGATTACATGTGTGCGAAAGCACACAATCATCTATCAACCCTTCTAAATTATCTTTCCGGCTCAGACATCATTTTTGAACATGAGCTGGTTCTCGACCAAACTATTTGTCGTGAATTGTGCCTCTGGTCTATCCAACTTATCCATCCTTGATCAGAGCGTCTGCTTCTGATCCTTTGGTTTGGAAATCATAATTCCTTTGCATTTAAGCTTTGAATTGTTCAGATGATTCCATAACCTGTTGCACTTGCATTCCTTCCTCTTTTGGTTGAGTATCGATACTCACATCAGATCCTTTGTGGACCATCAAGTCCTTTGTTGGATTGTTATCCGACAGTGTCTTTCACTTTTGATCACTTTGTGAGTTCTCCCCCTGATACATAATGCGTTTGTTAAGTTGTATCCTCTGCTTGGCCAACCATGCTCTGCTTTCGGGCTTGTGTTATTTACTCTTGAAACTTGTGGTATATGTTTCTAAGAAGCCCTATGGGTTGAACATATGCCTTCTCTAAACCATGTGAACCCGAAAGTTTTCACGAGTCATGAGTCATACTCATCTGGTATTTCACCAGGTAAAACTTTCAACACTAATGCCTTTATCTAAGCGAGAAGTGAATGGAAGGTAATACATTGACGAAGTGGGAGTCGACCTTGAACTTTGTGTTCATGCCCATGGACACGATGTAGATCTTATCATTTAAGCTTCTCTTAAATCAATTATTCCCTTATTATAAGTCCATGTTATATCTGGGATTTGGTCTTTTACAGTCGTGGTTCCGACCATGTTTTCCTTTAAATACCATTTTCGATGCAAGTGTAAGCACTTGTCCTTTGTGGATCATTACCCTGGTCCAACCTCTACTTTGATCCCTCTTCGAGTATTACCCCCCTGGTATCTCGAGATTATCTTGGAACTGCATAACTTCTTATGAGTCTTCATCAAGTACTACATTCTCACTGATTACAGTTTTCATGGGCTCTGAGTTATTAAACACTCAAAGACACCGATAACTGAACCGAGTCTGCCCTACGGTTCAACAACTCTTGATAATCTTCTTTAAGTCCGAGTTTATACTCGATCATGTCATCCCTAGCCTGATCGGCTATATCATTAACTGTGCTACCTGGTCCTTCTTCCCGGAACACAATTTTCGATGCTGAGCTAAGCTTACGTTGATTTCCTTGTCTTGTCATTCCACCTCAGATAACAAGCTTGGTTTCGAGTTTGTGTCGTACCCATGGTTCCAATAACCTCTTGCTTCACCATTATTTTGACTTGATGTGATCGCGGATCGATTACATCTTCAGGTAATCTCTCGACAAATGTGTCGTGATCATTATCAACTTTCTGAGCTATTACAGAATAACAATCAAATTCATGATAAGAATTACCATCCTTGCCCCTCGATGATTTGTGCGTCATCGACTACTTCCTTGCCTTCTTTCCAACACAAACTTGTTCGTGTTGTGGCTATACCTTGAGTTCCCTGCTATACAGGAATTGTTCTCCCTTACCTTAACATTAACATCTCTTACGACATCGATGTTGTGAGGATTTCACCACCGCTTAAGAATTCTTGGTATGGTGATACTTCTCACCATCACCATTCTTTCTTGGGTCCTCGTGTTGATTCCATCCGGGGTACCAACAAGTGAGCGGTGGTGTTTGGATTCTTCCCTTCTAGCAATCCTATTGCTTTGAAGTTAATGGTCGGCCGTCATTCTTAGACTATTGATTATTGAATCACCATTCCGACGTTGGTCGTGCAACCCAGCCCATATTTCGGGTGCACCTATCAACCAATGCTTAAACTGGGTATGTTTTCCTCGAGCATATCCCCTTATATCATTTCATCTGACTAATGATATCTCCTTGTTCACATACTTGTGGGAACCCATCTTTTGGAAGACTCGATGAATTGTCGTTGAATTCATCAGCTACCTCCTTCTCCTGTGACGCCCCCGATTCAATCGTACACTAATCATGCACACAAATGTGTACGATCAAGATCAGGGACTCACGGGAAGATATCACAACACAACTCTACAAATAAAATAAGTCATACAAGCATCATAATACAAGCCAGGGGCCTCGAGGGCTCGAATACAAGTGCTCGATCATAGACGAGTCAGCGGAAGCAACAATATCTGAGTACAGACATAAGTTAAACAAGTTTGCCTTAAGAAGGCTAGCACAAACTGGGATACAGATCGAACGAGGCGCAGGCCTCCTGCCTAGGATCCTCCTAGCTACTCCTGGTCGTCGTCAGCCGGCTGCACGTAGTAGTAGGCACCTCCAGCGTAGAAGGGATCGTCGTCGATGGTGGCGTCTGGGTCCTGGGCTCCAGCATCTGGTTGCGGCAACCGGGTAGAAGGGAAAGGGGGAAAAGGGGGAGAAAAGCAACCGTGAGTACTCATCCAAAGTACTCGCAAGCAAGGAGCTACACTACATATGCATGGATATATGTGTAAAGGGGCATATCAGTGGACTGAACTGCAGAATGCCAGAATAAGAGGGGGATAGCTAGTCTTATCGAAGACTACGCTTCTGGTCGCCTCCGTCTTGCAGCATATAGAAGAGAGTAGACTGAAGTCCTCCAAGTAGCATCGCATAGCATAATCCTACCCGGCGATCCCCTCCTCGATGCCCTGTTAGAGAGCGATCACCGGGTTGTATCTGGCACTTGGAAGGGTGTGTTTTATTAAGTATCCAGTTCTAGTTGTCATAAGGTCAAGGTACAACTCCGGGTCGTCCTTTTACCGAGGGACACGGCTATTCGAATAGATAAACTTCCCTGCAGGGGTGCACCACATAGCCCAACACGCTTGATCCCATTTGGCCGGACACACTTTCCTGGGTCATGCCCGGCCTCGGAAGATCAACACGTCGCAGCCCCACCTAGGCACAACAGAGAGGTCAGCACGCCGGTCTAAACCTAAGCGCGCAGGGGTCTGGGCCCATCGCCCTGAGCACACCTGCACGTTGCGTACGCGGCCGGAGAGCAGACCTAGCAACCTCCATTTCAAAGGAAGTCACGTTACGCGGTCCAACCCGGCGCGCGCCGCTCAGTCGCTGACGTCACGAAGTGCTTCGGCTGATACCACGACGTCGGGATACCCATAACTACTCCCGCGTAGGTGGTTAGTGCGTATAGACCAAATGGCCAGACTCAGATCAAATACCCAGATCTTGTTAAGCGTGTTAAGTATCGCGAACTCCGACTAGGGCCAGGCCCACCTCTCTCCTAGGTGGTCTGAACCTGCCCTGTCGCTCCGCCACAAAGTAACAGTCGGGGGCCGTCGGGAACCCAGGCCCACCTCTACCGGGATGGAGCCACCTGCCCCTTCAGCCCCCATCTCCGAACAGTATCACAGGTAATGTAACAGTGTAAAGTATATATTATATTTCCGCGATCACTTCCCGAAGTGATCACGGCCCAGTAGTATAGCATGGCAGACGGACAAGAATGTAGGGCCACTGATGGAACACTAGCATCCTATACTAAGCAGTAGGATTGCAGGTAAAGGTATCAACAGCAGTACCAAAGACAGGCTATGCATCAGGATAGGAATAACGAAAGCAGTAACAAGCTACACTACTCTAATGCAAGCAGTATAGGGAAGAGTAGGTGATATCTGGTGATCAAGGGGGGGCTTGCCTGGTTGCTCAGACAAGAAGGAGGGGTCGTCGATGTAGTCGATCACAGGGATACCGGCATCGGTCTCAGGGTCAACCGGAAAGAAGTAACGGAGGGGGAACACAATAAATAACAGAGCAAACAAATGTAGCAAAAAGCAAGATGCGGCAATACGTTGTGCTAGAGGTGACCTAACGTAGGGATAGGTGATATCGGTTAAGGGGGGAAACATCCGGGAAAGTACCCCCGGTGTTTCGCGTTTTCGGACAGATGAACCGGAGGGGGAAAGTTGCGAGTTTCCTATGCTACGGATGTGTGGCGGACGAACGGGCTGCGTATCCGGGTTCGTCTCGTCGTTCTGAGCAACTTTCATGTAGAAAGTTTATCCATCCGAGCTACGGTTTATTTTATATTAATTTTAAAGGATTTAGATTAATTTTAGCATTTATTTAATTAACCTAATACAACATTATCCAAAACAGTGCATGCTGACGTCAGCATGACGTCAGCATGACGTCATCAGTCAACAGAGACGTTGACTGGGTCAACAGCAGTGTGGGTCCCGCATGTCATACACCTTTTAGTTTAAGTAGGGTTTAGTTGATTGATTACTGCTTAATTAAATTAACTAATTAATTAGATTGATTCAAACAAGATTAATTAACTTAATTAATTAATTAATTAATAATTTTATTAATTACATTTTCTTTTCCTTTTCTTTTTATTTTCGTTTTAGGGGTGTGGGCCCCCCTAGTCAGTGGCACACAGGGCCAAACAGGGGCGCGTTAGCGGGTCGCGAGGCGCTGGGCAGCGGTTGCGGGGGTAACGGGACGGGCGCCCGCATGAGGGGGCAGACCCAGGGGCGTACGGGCGCCGGAGCGTGCCCGGCGACCACGGTGCCCAGTCGGTAGGCAGCACAGCGGGGTCAGGCCGGGGGGGGCCTGCCGGACGCGACCGTGACGGGGAGGACGGTGCAGCAGCAGCTATGTCGAGGGGGCAGGGCGCCGGCGAGCACGCGGTTAGGCACGAGCGACGGGGCGCCGCTGGCGCGGCCCACGGGACCAGACGGGACGGCGCGAGGAGCAGGACGGTGGGGCGCGCAGGGGCACGCCGGCCGCGGCGAGGCCACGGTGGCGTCAACGGAGCCGCGGGGAGGAGGCCATGGCGTGGGCGCGACGGGGCGACAGTGGGCGCGGCCAGGGCACGACGAGCGCGGCACGGTGAAGAGGACAGAGAGGAGGGCGAGGCGTGAGCTCACTGTGCCGGTAGGGAAAAGGCAGCGGGGTCGAGGGGGACGTCGGGGACGACGCGACGGAGAGGGGCAGGCCGGCGAGGAGGAGACCGGGGACGGGGCGGCGCCGGCGTGGTCGAAGCGGAGGGTGTCGTGGTTCCAGACGACGCGGATGGGGCCGCGAGGAGGACGACAACGAGGTAGCAGGGCGACGTCGGGGCGATCCGGCGAGGGGCGGCCGAGGCGGTGACGACGGTGGGGTGGTTCGACGAGGTAGCAGCGGGGCGATGGGGTCGGCGTAGCGAGGTCCAGCCACTGGGTGGCGGCGCGTCCAGATCGGGGGGAGAGGGGGGAGGCGCCAGGGAGAGTGGGGGGATCGTGGGGAGTGGGTGTAGTGGGGCTAGGGTTTCGGAGGAGATAAGGGGAGTGGGGGCGGCCAGTTGGGCCAGTGGGGGAGGCCGGCTGGGCTTGGCCTGGTGGCCAGCTGGGTCGGCCCAGCTGGGGAAGGCCTTTCTCCCTTTTTTTTTGGTTTTGTTTTTCGTTATTCCCTTTTCTTTATACTTATTTTCTTTTAATTTACAATTTGTTTTAATTTTGTATAAAAATATATAACTAGCATCTACTTTAGTGTTTCAACATACCCCAATGCCACAAAAGAGTTTGGTGACAAAAATAAAATAGTTTAATATTTTATTAAATGTAAAAGGCATTTAACTAATTGTTTTTGCTACTGTTTAAAATATGTTTACAGTATTAAACCTTTTCTAAAAATGTGGTTTCTCCACCATACTTACCTGTGCATTATTTGGCTCACCCCGAACAATTTAGTTTTAATATTTGAAAACTTTTATTGTTTGCTTGATTTTGAATTTGAATTTGAATCGGTTTCGAACTAACCCGGGGTTAGCAACTATAATCGAGGTGACGTGACATCACTAGTAGAGGATCACTGTAGCTTAATTACCCGGGCATCACAATTCTCCTCCACTACAAGAAATCTCGTCCCGAGATTTAAGAGGTGTAATAAGGGGGAAACGTCTGGTTACGAAATCCTAACGAATCTTCTCGGTCTTGGTTACTCTTCTCGAAGAGGTCGATCCATTAAATTGATGCCTTCATTCCTCTTCTCCAGGTCATCATGATGAAGTCGTCCTCCTATCTTCGAAAATTCCTTCGTACTTACGAATAGGTAAGGGGATGCTCTACAACAATAGAATGATATAAGGGGAGATTCATTTGGGGTTATCCCAGGAATGAACACATGAGTATCTCTTGAGTTGAACGAATGACACATATTGAGAGCCAAGTAAGAAGGTACCATAAGAAGTTTCAATCGGATAGACAATCGTTCGTTGCCTAAAACAGAGGGCGAAAGGGGTTCAAGGCGACGGAAATAAGTATTATGTCTGATACCAGAATTGATGATCTCGCGGAAGCTGGCTCGTGAATTACATACGAGGCCAAGTGCGAGGAACAACCTTAAGAACAGGGGGTGTATAGGAGAGTCAGGTTTCGATCCTGGGACCTGGGCCCACCATGTGGTTTAAAGTAGGAAGGACGGTGACATCTTGCACGGTCACGATAGCAAGGCATGTCAGAAGGTAGTCTGTTAGTTATGTCGGCAACAAAATCGAACCAAGGGCGAGGGACGAAGAGAACCATTTTCCTGCTCGTTGAACGAGGCGGACCAATAGGCAAAGTTCTCGTCCAACGGTGGTCACCGGAATGTCATCAACAATAGTAACAGGGTCTTACTGGCAGAGTTGTACACCGAGGTGTTTACATAAGCAGGGAATTAATATTGCTTAGACCATAATGATCACCAGAAAGGTTAACCCAAATAATGGAAAGGAAAATATGATTATCAGATATTCCAGGGGTATATCCTTCCAAATGATAAGCAGAGCATGATATCCATGACAGGATATAATGTAGAAAACCTTTTAGGTAGGGGAGAGAAATTTCATGATATTACTCATACAACGGTGTTTGGATAATTGATAAAGAAACATTTAGCATTGGGCTTTAAATGTTCTTGTTGAAATCGGAGTATCACAGACATGCTTCGAGATAACACTGACATGGTCTTCAAGCAAAGTTCAGACCTTGGAAACACAGAGGATCCATCAGAATAACTTATTAAACAAGGCATTCAAATTCTTCATGGAAAAATGGTCCTCCTTGCTAAAAAAAGGAAATTATAACATTAGGTCCTCCGGTCAGGTGTGTTAGGCATGACATCACCTTACCGAGTCATAAGAGGACCAATGTTATAACTCTTGAAAATATGTCCCAATCATCATATATGACCGAGATTCAGATCTGACGGGTGTGAGGATACCTCAAGCTCAGGATGCCTGAGAAGAAAGGTGCAACACAATTTGACGAGATGGCGTTGCAAGATTTTCGGGAAACGAACTATGGAAGCAAGTTCTGAATCGTGAGTGCACCATTAAACCAAGGGGAGGATGAGGAGGTGGTTGATGGACTCAACAACAATTCATCGAGAATTTCAAAGGATGGGTTTCCACAATTAAGTGAACAAGGAGATAACATTAGTCAGATCAAACGATATAATGAGGTATGTTCGTGGAAAACATACTCAATTAAACATTGGTGGAAAGCTGCACCCAAAATATGGCTTAGGTAGCATGATCAATGTTGAACGGTGATTCGATAACCAATAGTCTAAGAATGAACTATCGACCATTAACTTCAAAGCAATAGGGTTGCTAGAAGAGCAGAATCCAAACAGCACCGCTCACTTGTTGGTACCCCGGTTGGAATCAACACGAGGACCCAGAAAGAATGGGGCTGGTGAGAAGTATCACCATACCAAGAAATTTTAAGAGGTGGTGAAATTCTCACAACATTGATGACATAAGAGATGTTAATGCTCCAAGATACAGGAGAACAATTGTTGTATAGCAAGGAACTCAAGGTATATAACCAAACACGAACAAGCTTGTGTTGGTGGGAAGGCAATAAAGTCGTCGATGATAACACAATCAACGAGGGGCAAGGATGGTATTTCTCATCATGAATACAATTGATATCCTGGAGGAACTCAGAATGTTGATGATGATCATGATAAATTTTGACGAGAGACTTCATGAAGATGTAACCAATCGGCGATGACATCAAGTTAAAGGAATGATGAAACAAAAGGTTATTGGAACCATGGGTACGACACAAACTCGAAACCAAGCTTGTTGTCTGAGGTGGAATGATAAGACAAGGAAATCAACGTAAGCTTAGCTCAACGTCGAAAATTGTGTTCCGGGAAGAAGGACCAGGTAGCACAGTTAAGATTTAGCATGTTAATGATATAGCCGATCAGGCTAGGAATGACATGATCGAGTACAAACTCAGACTTAAAGAAGATTATCAATAGTTGTTGAACCGTAGGGCAGACTCGGTTCAGTTATCGGTGTCTTTGAGTGTTTAATAACTCAGAGCCCATGAAAACTGTAATCAGTAAGAATGTAGTACAAGATGAAGAACTCATAAGAAGTTATGCAGTTCCAAGATAATCTCGATATACCAGGGGGTAATACTCGACGACAGATCAAAGTAGAGGTTGGACCGGGGTATTGATCCACAGAAGACAAGTGCTTACACTTGCATCAAAAATGGTATCTAAAGGAGAACATGGTCGGAACCACGATTGTAAAAGGGCAGACCCCAGATATAAGATGAACTTATATCAAGGGAATAATTAATTTTAAAAGAAGCTTCGATGAGAAGATGTACATCGTGTCCAGGGGCATGAACATAAAGTTCAAGGTCGACTCCCACTTCTCCAATGCATAACCTTTCATCCACTTCTCGCATTCGATGAAGTTGTATTGTTGAAATTTTATCTGGCAAAATACCAGAAGAGTATGACTCGTGGGAACTTTCGAGTTCACACATATTAAGGAAGGCATAGGTTCAACCCGTCGGGGCATCATGGAAACATATATCACAAACTTCGATAGTAATTTATCACTAGCTCGAAAGTAGAGCAAGGTTGAGAAAGTAGATGATACAATTTACCAAAGGTATTACGTATCCGAGGGAAGCCTCACAAGGTTATTGAATTCGGAGGACGCTGTCGGATAAAATCCATTAAAGGATCTGCCGGCCCATAAAAGAGCTGATGTGAGCATCGACACTCAACCAGAGGAAGTAACAATGCAAAGTCATTGGATTATGGAAACATCTAACTAACCCAGAGCTCAAATGCAAGGAATTATGATTTTCAAATCAAGGGATCAGAAGCAATGTTCTGATTAGGGATGGATAAGTAGAATAGCCTTAGGGGTACAATCGACGGAAATTAGATTTGTTGAGAATCAGCTCATGTTTAAAATGACGTCTGAGCCGGAAGGATGAATCCTAGGATTCGAGTGAGGAATGCGAGCATCCTCAACATATTGAAACAACGGACTTAAAATGATAGACAAGGGAGGTCAATAAGATTACGAAACTTATGGGATTAACCATAATGCAAGCAAGCAAGAATTTCAAGAGCAATAGGCTCCTGAGGATTTTTGGAAGATCGAATGGTATATCGAAGATTGGTGACATACATGAATCAACTGGGGGATGAGCGGATACTCGATAAGTGCGAGAATTACCCGTAGGGGTATTCAAGTGACAAAGAACAGTAAGGCAGTAAGCTCAAAGGATTATCGAAACAATGATGAGTTTTTCAGGGTATCTTGTAATAACAAGACCAACTGGGGATGAATGTAAGAAAAACAACTTCAAGTAGTTATCCATAAGGGATGACGGTGGAAGGGGAATTGCAAACGCGATGAACATAAGTTCTCGGGTTAACAGCTGAGAGTATCTTCAGGGTCTTCTGGTGTAGCAGACGATCATCGGTAATAAGTAGCTCCTCGGGTGAAAGTGATAACGAGATCCTAATGTTAGATTTAGCAAAATTCATTTTAACCCGGATAGAAGAGAGCTTAGAGTCCCAGAGTAAAGGTCGAGGAGTAAAAGATCCTAGTACCACCCGATGGCGACGTGGGCCCGTAAGGCACACAACCAAGTTAGTAAAGTTTTTGTAATGTCTAGACTCGACTTCGGCCAAGGAGTGTGGAAGGGGGATTCCTACAGGCAGTCGGCTCTGATACCAACTTGTGACGCCCCCGATTCAATCGTACACTAATCATGCACACAAATGTGTACGATCAAGATCAGGGACTCACGGGAAGATATCACAACACAACTCTACAAATAAAATAAGTCATACAAGCATCATAATACAAGCCAGGGGCCTCGAGGGCTCGAATACAAGTGCTCGATCATAGACGAGTCAGCGGAAGCAACAATATCTGAGTACAGACATAAGTTAAACAAGTTTGCCTTAAGAAGGCTAGCACAAACTGGGATACAGATCGAACGAGGCGCAGGCCTCCTGCCTAGGATCCTCCTAGCTACTCCTGGTCGTCGTCAGCCGGCTGCACGTAGTAGTAGGCACCTCCAGCGTAGAAGGGATCGTCGTCGATGGTGGCGTCTGGGTCCTGGGCTCCAGCATCTGGTTGCGGCAACCGGGTAGAAGGGAAAGGGGGAAAAGGGGGAGAAAAGCAACCGTGAGTACTCATCCAAAGTACTCGCAAGCAAGGAGCTACACTACATATGCATGGATATATGTGTAAAGGGGCATATCAGTGGACTGAACTGCAGAATGCCAGAATAAGAGGGGGATAGCTAGTCTTATCGAAGACTACGCTTCTGGTCGCCTCCGTCTTGCAGCATATAGAAGAGAGTAGACTGAAGTCCTCCAAGTAGCATCGCATAGCATAATCCTACCCGGCGATCCCCTCCTCGATGCCCTGTTAGAGAGCGATCACCGGGTTGTATCTGGCACTTGGAAGGGTGTGTTTTATTAAGTATCCAGTTCTAGTTGTCATAAGGTCAAGGTACAACTCCGGGTCGTCCTTTTACCGAGGGACACGGCTATTCGAATAGATAAACTTCCCTGCAGGGGTGCACCACATAGCCCAACACGCTTGATCCCATTTGGCCGGACACACTTTCCTGGGTCATGCCCGGCCTCGGAAGATCAACACGTCGCAGCCCCACCTAGGCACAACAGAGAGGTCAGCACGCCGGTCTAAACCTAAGCGCGCAGGGGTCTGGGCCCATCGCCCTGAGCACACCTGCACGTTGCGTACGCGGCCGGAGAGCAGACCTAGCAACCTCCATTTCAAAGGAAGTCACGTTACGCGGTCCAACCCGGCGCGCGCCGCTCAGTCGCTGACGTCACGAAGTGCTTCGGCTGATACCACGACGTCGGGATACCCATAACTACTCCCGCGTAGGTGGTTAGTGCGTATAGACCAAATGGCCAGACTCAGAACAAATACCCAGATCTTGTTAAGCGTGTTAAGTATCGCGAACTCCGACTAGGGCCAGGCCCACCTCTCTCCTAGGTGGTCTGAACCTGCCCTGTCGCTCCGCCACAAAGTAACAGTCGGGGGCCGTCGGGAACCCAGGCCCACCTCTACCGGGATGGAGCCACCTGCCCCTTCAGCCCCCATCTCCGAACAGTATCACAGGTAATGTAACAGTGTAAAGTATATAGTATATTTCCGCGATCACTTCCCGAAGTGATCACGGCCCAGTAGTATAGCATGGCAGACGGACAAGAATGTAGGGCCACTGATGGAACACTAGCATCCTATACTAAGCAGTAGGATTGCAGGTAAAGGTATCAACAGCAGTACCAAAGACAGGCTATGCATCAGGATAGGAATAACGAAAGCAGTAACAAGCTACACTACTCTAATGCAAGCAGTATAGGGAAGAGTAGGCGATATCTGGTGATCAAGGGGGGGCTTGCCTGGTTGCTCAGACAAGAAGGAGGGGTCGTCGATGTAGTCGATCACAGGGATACCGGCATCGGTCTCAGGGTCAACCGGAAAGAAGTAACGGAGGGGGAACACAATAAATAACAGAGCAAACAAATGTAGCAAAAAGCAAGAAGCGGCAATACGTTGTGCTAGAGGTGACCTAACGTAGGGATAGGTGATATCGGTTAAGGGGGGAAACATCCGGGAAAGTACCCCCGGTGTTTCGCGTTTTCGGACAGATGAACCGGAGGGGGAAAGTTGCGAGTTTCCTATGCTACGGATGTGTGGCGGACGAACGGGCTGCGTATCCGGGTTCGTCTCGTCGTTCTGAGCAACTTTCATGTAGAAAGTTTATCCATCCGAGCTACGGTTTATTTTATATTAATTTTAAAGGATTTAGATTAATTTTAGCATTTATTTAATTAACCTAATACAACATTATCCAAAACAGTGCATGCTGACGTCAGCATGACGTCAGCATGACGTCATCAGTCAACAGAGACGTTGACTGGGTCAACAGCAGTGTGGGTCCCGCATGTCATACACCTTTTAGTTTAAGTAGGGTTTAGTTGATTGATTACTGCTTAATTAAATTAACTAATTAATTAGATTGATTCAAACAAGATTAATTAACTTAATTAATTAATTAATTAATAATTTTATTAATTACATTTTCTTTTCCTTTTCTTTTTATTTTCGTTTTCGGGGTGTGGGCCCCCCTAGTCAGTGGCACACAGGGCCAAACAGGGGCGCGTTAGCGGGTCGCGAGGCGCTGGGCAGCGGTTGCGGGGGTAACGGGACGGGCGCCCGCATGAGGGGGCAGACCCAGGGGCGTACGGGCGCCGGAGCGTGCCCGGCGACCACGGTGCCCAGTCGGTAGGCAGCACAGCGGGGTCAGGCCGGGGGGGGGGCCTGCCGGACGCGACCGTGACGGGGAGGACGGTGCAGCAGCAGCTATGTCGAGGGGGCAGGGCGCCGGCGAGCGCGCGGTTAGGCACGAGCGACGGGGCGCCGCTGGCGCGGCCCACGGGACCAGACGGGACGGCGCGAGGAGCAGGACGGTGGGGCGCGCAGGGGCACGCCGGCCGCGGCGAGGCCACGGTGGCGTCAACGGAGCCGCGGGGAGGAGGCCATGGCGTGGGCGCGACGGGGCGACAGTGGGCGCGGCCAGGGCACGACGAGCGCGGCACGGTGAAGAGGACAGAGATGAGGGCGAGGCGTGAGCTCACTGTGCCGGTAGGGAAAAGGCAGCGGGGTCGAGGGGGACGTCGGGGACGACGCGACGGAGAGGGGCAGGCCGGCGAGGAGGAGACCGGGGACGGGGCGGCGCCGGCGTGGTCGAAGCGGAGGGTGTCGTGGTTCCAGACGACGCGGATGGGGCCGCGAGGAGGACGACAACGAGGTAGCAGGGCGACGTCGGGGCGATCCGGCGAGGGGCGGCCGAGGCGGTGACGACGGTGGGGTGGTTCGACGAGGTAGCAGCGGGGCGACGGGGTCGGCGTAGCGAGGTCCAGCCACTGGGTGGCGGCGCGTCCAGATCGGGGGGAGAGGGGGGAGGCGCCAGGGAGAGTGGGGGGATCGTGGGGAGTGGGTGTAGTGGGGCTAGGGTTTCGGAGGAGATAAGGGGAGTGGGGGCGGCCAGTTGGGCCAGTGGGGGAGGCCGGCTGGGCTTGGCCTGGTGGCCAGCTGGGTCGGCCCAGCTGGGGAAGGCCTTTCTCCCTTTTTTTTGGTTTTGTTTTTCGTTATTCCCTTTTCTTTATACTTATTTTCTTTTAATTTACAATTTGTTTTAATTTTGTATAAAAATATATAACTAGCATCTACTTTAGTGTTTCAACATACCCCAATGCCACAAGAGAGTTTGGTGACAAAAATAAAATAGTTTAATATTTTATTAAATGTAAAAGGCATTTAACTAATTGTTTTTGCTACTGTTTAAAATATGTTTACAGTATTAAACCTTTTCTAAAAATGTGGTTTCTCCACCATACTTACCTGTGCATTATTTGGCTCACCCCGAACATTTTAGTTTTAATATTTGAAAACTTTTATTGTTTGCTTGATTTTGAATTTGAATTTGAATCGGTTTCGAACTAACCCGGGGTTAGTAACTATAATCGAGGTGACGTGACATCACTAGTAGAGGATCACTATAGCTTAATTACCCGGGCATCACATCTCCCTTCATTGTTTTAATGATGAGCTTTTCTTTCGGAACTCGCTTTCGTAGTTAATTTCCCGAGAATCTTACAATGTCATCTCGACAATTTGTGTTGCACCTTTCTTCTCAGGCATCCTGAGTCCGAGGTATCCTGACGCCAATCAGATCTGAATCTCGGTCAGATATGATGGTTGGAACATATTTCCAGGAGTTATAACATTGATCTTTATATGACCCAGTAAGTTGATGTCATGCCTAGCACCCCCACCCCCCAGCTGGAGGACCTATCATTATAGTTTCCTTTTTAACAAGGTTAACCATTCTTTCATGAGGAAATTGTAAGACTTATTCTACAAGTTATTCCTGATGGATCCTTTGTGTTTCCAGAGTCTGATATTCACAGGATGACCATGTCAATGCTATCTCGAAGCATGTCTATGGTACTCTGATTTTCAACAAGAACATTTGAAGCCCAATGCTAAATGTTTCTTGCTCAATTATCCAAACACCGTTGTATGGGTAATGTCATGAAATTTCTCTCCCCTACCTAAGGAGTTTTCTACATAATATCCTGTCATGGATATCTTGCTCTGCTTGCCCTTGGGAAGGTTATACCCCTGAAATATGTGTGTATACACATTTTCCTCCCCATTGTTCTGATTAAACCTGGTAATCACCTTTCCTTTCCATTGGTTTGATTAACCCTTCTTGTAATCTATATTATATAAGCAGTAGTATTCTTCTGCTTATGTAAAACACCTTGGTGTACAACCGTGTCGGTAAGACTTTGTTGCTTTTGTTGATAGCATTCCGGTAGCCATCGATGGACGAGAATTTTGCCTAATGGTCCGCCTCGTTCAACGAGCAGGAAAATGGTTCTGTTCGTCCCTCGCCCTTGGTACCGACATTGTTGCCGACATAACTGACATGCTACTCTCTGACATGCCTGGCTATCGTGATCGTACAAGATGTCAGCCCCCTTTCTACTTTTAACCCACATGGTGGGCCCATAACCCACAGGTCCCAGGATCGAAACCTGACTCTCCTGTTCAACCTGTTGTCAAAATTATTCCTCGTGCTTGACTTTGTATGTAATTCACGGGCCACTTGCCTGTTGATCTATTCTGGTATCGGACACAATACTTATTCCCATTGCTCTGAACCCCTTTCGCACTCTGCTTCAGGCAATGAACGATTGCCTATCCGCTTGAAATTTCTTATTGCAACGTCTTACTTTGCTCTCGATATGTGTCATTTGTTCAACTCGAGAGATACTCATATGTTCATTCTTGGGATACCCCCAGATGAATTTCCCTTATAACATCCTATCGTTGTAGAGCTGCCCCTTTCCTATTCGTAAGTACGATGGAGTTCCCCGAAGAAAGGACGACAACTTCATCATGATGCTTTGGAATAAAGAATTGAAGACATCAACGAAAGGGATCAACCTCTTCGGAAGGGTAACCAAGACCGAGATGACTCGTTAGATTTTTCGCTACAAGCACCTTCCCCCCTTAGTCCCCCTCTTAAATCTCGGGACGAGATTTCTTGTAGTGGAGGAGAATTGTGACGCCCGGGTAATTAAGCTACAGTGATCCTCTACTAGTGATGTCACGTCACCTCGATTATAGTTGCTAACCCCGGGTTAGTTCGAAACCAATTCAAATTCAAATTCAAAATCAAGCAAACAATAAAAGTTTTCAAATATTAAAACTAAAATGTTCGGGGTGAGCCAAATAATGCACAGGTAAGTATGGTGGAGAAACCACATTTTTAGAAAAGGTTTAATACTGTAAACATATTTTAAACAGTAGCAAAAACAATTAGTTAAATGCCTTTTACATTTAATAAAATATTAAACTATTTTATTTTTGTCACCAAACTCTTTTGTGGCATTGGGGTATGTTGAAACACTAAAGTAGATGCTAGTTATATATTTTTATACAAAATTAAAACAAATTGTAAATTAAAAGAAAATAAGTATAAAGAAAAGGGAATAACGAAAAACAAAAACAAAAAAAAGGGAGAAAGGCCTTCCCCAGCTGGGCCGACCCAGCTGGCCACCAGGCCAAGCCCAGCCGGCCTCCCCCACTGGCCCAACTGGCCGCCCCACTCCCCTTATCTCCTCCGAAACCCTAGCCCCACTACACCCACTCCCCACGATTCCCCCCACTCTCCCTGGCGCCTCCCCCCTCTCTCTCTGCCGATCCCATCTGGGTCGGGGCACCCGAGCCGCCGCCGTCGTTCGACCCGCGACGCTGCCCGTCGCCGCCGCCCGGGGCCACCTCGCCGGGACCGCCGCACCACCGCCCCCTGCCTCCTCCCAGGCGCCCCCTACTCGACTGGATCGGGGAGGGGCCAGATCCCGCGCCGCCCTTCGCCTGCGACGCCGACGCCCATCCCCGGCGCCGCCTCATCGTCGCTGTGCTCCGCCACCCCGTCGTCGCCGCTCCATCGCCTCCCCCTCGCCGACGCCAACGCGCCCCGTCGCCCCCCTTCCCTGCTCGCAAGTGAGCGCCGCCGTCCCCCTTCGCCCCCTCTCTCCCTGTGTCGCCACGGTCACCACGCTCCCCGCCCCGCGGTCGACACGCTCCGGCCCCGCCCGTTGCGCGCTCACCGCGCACCTCTCCCCGTCGCTCCCGCGCACGGCCTCGCTGGCCACGGCGCTCGACCGCGCTGCTCGCGACCCGTGGCCGCGCCACCATGACCTCCTCATGCGCCTCCCCCCCACTGTGTCGCGGCCTTCGCCCGTGCGCCGCCCCTCGCTGCCGATTCCCGGCGCCCGCACGCGCGCCGGCCGCCTCGGTCGCGCCCGGTGGCCTAACTCCCACATCGCCGCCCCGCAACGCCCGGTTGGGTGCGCCCCTGTTCGGGCTGCGCCCGACGCCCGCTAAGCGACCAAACCCGCTAGGTCCTCTGGGCCTATGACATGCGGGGCCCAGCCCCTGGAACGTATTAGAAAAATAATAATAAATAAAAATAAATAATAAATATAATAATTAAAATATTAATTAATTAATTAATTAATTAAAGAATTAATTAAGTTAATTAGTAATAATTAGATTAACCTAATTAACTGTTAGTTTAATCTAATTAGTAATTAGTTAGTTAAACCCTAATTAACCTAATCAGGGAATGACAGGTGGGTCCCACTGGACCCACATGTCAGTTTGACCCAGTCAACTCTGTTGACTGTTGGCTTCAGCATGACATCATGCTGATGTCATAAATCTAATTTCGAATTAATTAATTAATTAAATCCCGAAATTAATAAAACTTTGAAAAATCATACAAAATAAACCGTAACTCGGATGAAAATACTTTCTACATGAAAGTTGCTCAGAACGACGAGACGAACCCAGATACGCAGCCTGTTCGTCCGCCATGCATCCCTAACATATCCAACTCGCAACTTTCCCCCTCCGCCTCCTTTGCCCGAAAACGCGAAACACCGGGGATATTTTCCCGGTTGTTTCCCCCCTTCACCGGTATCATCCCATACCACGTTAGGGCACCTATAACGCCGTTACTTGTCATGTCATGCATCACTATGCAACTGCTTGCTTAAATATTTATTGTTCTCCCCCCTCTTCTCTCGATAGACACCGAGACCGACGTTGCTGCTGCCCCGTTCGACTACGGAGTTGACGATCCCTCTCTCTTGCCAGAGCCACCAGGCAAGCCCCCCCCCCCTTGATCACCAGATATCGCCTACTCTCCTCTATACTGCTTGCATTAGAGTAGTGTAGCTTGTTAATGCTTTCGTTATTCCTATCCTGATGCATAGCCTGTCTTTGATACCGCTGTTGATACCTTTACCTGCAATCCTACTGTTTAGTATAGGATGCTAGTGTTCCATCAGTGTCCCTACACTCTTGTCCATCTGCCATGCTATACTATCGGGCCGTGATCACTCGGGGGTGATCACGGGCATATACTATATACTTTACACTGTTACATTACATGTGATACTGTTCGTAGATGGGGGCTGAAGGGGCAGGTGGCTCCATCCTGGTAGAGGTGGGCCTGGGTTCCCGACGGCCCCCGACTGTTACTTTGAGGCGGAGCGACAGGGCGGGTTCAGACCACCTAGGAGAGAGGTGGGCCTGGCCCTAGTCGGCGTTCGCGATACTTAACACGCTTAACGAGATCTGGGTATTTGATCTGAGTCTGGCCATTTGGTCTATACGCACTAACCACCTACGCGGGAGTAGTTATGGGTATCCCGACGTCGTGGTATCAGCTGAAGCACTTCTTGACGTCAGCGACTGAGTGGCGCGCGCCGGGTTGGACCGCGTAACGTGACTTCCGTTGTACTGGAGGTTGCTAGGTCTGCTCACCGGCCGCGTTCGCAACGTGCAGGTGTGCTCAGGGCGATGGGCCCAGACCCCTGCGCGCTTAGGTTTAGACCGGCGTGCTGACCGCTCTGTTGTGCCTAGGTGGGGCTGCGACGTGTTGATCTTCCGAGGCCGGGCATGACCCAGGAAAGTGTGTCCGGCCAAATGGGATCAAGCGTGTTGGGCTATGAGGTGCACCCCTGCAGGGAAGTTTATCTATTCGAATAGCCGTGTCCCTCGGTAAAAGGACGACCCGGAGTTGTACCTTGACCTTATGACAACTAGAACCGGATACTTAATAAAACACACCCTTCCAAGTGCCAGATACAACCCGGTGATTGCTCTCCAACAGGGCATCGAGGAGGGGATCGCCGGGTAGGATTATGCTATACGATGCTACTTGGAGGAATTCAGTCTACTCTCTTCTATATGCTGCAAGACGGAGGCGACCAGAAGCGTAGTCTTCGATAAGACTAGCTATCCCCCTCTCATTCTGGCATTCTGCAGTTCAGTCCACTGATATGGCCCTTTACACATATATCCATGCATATGTAGTGTAGCTCCTTTCTTGCGAGTACTTTGGATGAGTACTCACGGTTGCTTTCTTCCCCCTTTTCCCCTTTTCCTTTCTTCTGGTTGTCGCAACCAGATGTTGGAGCCCAGGATCCAGACGCCACCGTCGACGACGATTCCTTCTACACTGGAGGTGCCTACTACTATGTGCAGCCAGCTGACGACGACCAGGAGTAGTTAGGAGGATCCCAGGCAGGAGGCCTGCGCCTCGTTCGATCTGTATCCCCGTTTGTGCTAGCCTTCTTAAGGCAACCTTGTTTAACTTATGTCTGTACTCAGATATTGTTGCTTCCGCTGACTCGTCTATGATCGAGCACTTGTATTCGAGCCCTCGAGGCCCCTGGCTTGTATTATGATGCTTGTATGACTTATTTTATTTGTAGAGTTGTGTTGTGATATCTTCCCGTGAGTCCTTGATCTTGATCGTACACATTTGCGTGCATGATTAGTGTACGATTGAATCGGGGGCGTCACAGGAGCCAATCATAAAAGAAGAAACCCCAAAAGCGACAAAGGACCAAGATCGACCCCAACTGGGCTCCACTACTGATCGACTAGAACGAAACAACAAAAGGACAAGATCTCCATCGAACTCCTCCTTGAGCTCGGATGCGTCACCTGCACGGTCTCATCGGCACCTGCAAACTGGTTTGGGAAGTATCTGGTGAGTCACGGGGACTCAGCAATCTCACACCCGCGACATCAAGACTATTCAAACTTATAGGTAGGGAAAAAAGTATGAGGTGGAGCTGCAGCAAGCGACTAGCATATATGGTGGCTAACATACGCAAAAGAGAGCGAGAAGAGAAGGCAAAGCACGGTCGAACAACTATGATCAATAAGTGATCCTGAACTACTTACGTCAAACATAACTCCAACAACCGTGTTCACTTCCCGGACCCAGCCGAGAAGAGACCATCACGGTTACACACGCGGTTGGTGTATTTTAATTAAGATCAACTTCGGGTTTTCTACAACCGGACATTAACAAATTCCCATCTGCCCATAACCGCGGGCACGGCTTTCGAAAGTTCAAACCCTGCAGGGGTGTCCCAACTTAGCCCATGATAAGCTCTCGCGATCAACGAAGGATATTCCTTCTCCCCGGGAAGACCCGATCAGTCTCGGAATCCCGGCTACAAGACATTTCGACAGTAATAAAACAAGTCCAGCAAAACCGCCCGATGCGCCGACATCCTGATAGGAGCTGCACATATCTCGTTCTCAGGGCAACACCGGATGAACACTACGTACGGCAACCGACGATACCCCAAGTTGCCTAGGGGTGGCACCGCAAGTGGCTCTGGTTTGGACCAACACTTAGACAAGCATTGGCCCGGGGGGCTAAATAAAGATGACCCTCAGGCTGATCAGGCCCAAGGGAAAGGGATAGGTGGTAGGCAAATGGTAAAACCAAGGTTGGGCCTGCTGGAAAAGTCTTATTCAAAGCGAACTGTCAAGGGGGTCCCATAAATCACCCGACCGCGTTAGGGACGCAAAATCCGGGAACATAACACCGATATGACGGAAACTAGGGCGGTAAGAGTGGAACAAAACACCAGACATAAGGCCGAGCCTTCCACCCTTTACCAAGTATATAGATGCATTAATTAAATAAGATATATTGTGATATCCCAACAAGTAAGCATGTTCCAAACAAGGAACAACATCTCCATGTTCCAACAAGGAACAAACTTTATCTTCACCTGCAACTAACAACGCTATAAGAGGGGCTGAGCAAAGCGGTAACATAGCCAAACAACGGTTTGCTAGGACATGGTGGGTTAGAGGCTTGGTTTGACAATATGGGAGGCATGATAAGCAAGTGGTAGGTATCGCAGCATAGGCATAGCAAAAGAGCGAGCAACTAGCAAGCAAAGATAGAAGTGATTTCGAGGGTATGGTCATCTTGCCTGAAATCCCGCAAGGAAGACGAACGAGTCCAAGAAGAAGACAAATGGACGTAGACGAACGAATCCTCACAATCGCAACAGTATCGGAACTAACCCGAAGAAGCAACACCGGAAAGAAGCAAACAACAAAGTAAACAACCAACACATAAACATGGCATGATATGCGAGATGGTATGCAATGCATATGCATGCTCCGGAAGGAAAAGAATGAACAAGGCATAATCTTGGCAAACCAAGAATGCCACTGGATAGATGAGGTGATTTCGGTTGAAATCGATATAAAGATCACCGGAATCGGATGCACGGTTTGCAAATGACAAGCAAAACAAGAATGACAAGAATCTGCCATTAACAGCATGACGCTACTTAGCAAGCAACAAGAAATTAAGCTACTGCACCCAAACATATCAACAAGGCATATGACAGTAATCTACTCAAGATGCTTGACAAAAGATGAACAATGAGCTACGGCTAAATCACACCACAACAGGTTCAAACAAGCATGGCAAAAGTGCAAAAGATAACAGGTTCACAGACTTAGTGAAAATACTATCATGCCAGAAATAAACATCAGGATGACATGTTTAGAGCAATGAAACAACATGCTACAGGATCAGGACATAGCAAAATAAGGCATGGCATGAATCTACTCAAAGCACTTAACAAAAGTCCCTTACTGATCATAAGCCAAAAAGGACAAGAAAATATGATAACACCCATGTCAATTAAGCAAGTTTCGTTACAGGTTTCAGACTTAGCAGAAAACTGGACATGGCAAAAACAGATAACGAGTAGGCATGTTCGTGAGCTCGATGCACTCACTATACAGCATTGCATGATAAAATAAGCATACATACATCAAGAAGACATGGCATAGTAACTAGACATGGCAAGAATAACATCATATCATGCAAGGGTCAACTACACCAAGCTTGGCAAAATCGAATAACACTTAAACAATCTGCCAGCAACATTTTGAAGCAAAAGTAGAGCTCGATTGACTCAAGATATGACACTCCATAAATACAAACAAAGGCATGGATGGATAGGGCAAATACTCAATTTCAAAACTCCCTTACTGATCATGCTCAACTTATGCATGGATCTCTCAGAAACAACATGAATACATGGCATAAAAATAACAGAAGTCAGGGACTTAGTGAAATCACTAAGTCTCTGAAATCAGCAACATTGAGATACCTAGTTTTCATGCTTGTGCTAGTCACCACATAGATCACAAAAATACATGGAAAAAATCCCTGGAAAGATGGCATGGCATATTACAAAACACATGTAGGACTCAACCTCATAGGATGCACACATCAATCATGGCAAAAATGACAAAAGTGCAAGTTCTGATAAGAATCAGAAACTAACATCACATGGCCCTCTTCTAACAGTATTTCGGGCATCAATATGACCTCAAATGAAAATGATGCAATGGAACGAAATGATGTACTCTTCGAGGCGAACAATTTGACATATTACACGCACGAAACGGAGCTATATGCAGAGAGTTATGGCATGATGAATATGGCATGATAATGTCCAAATGTCGGGGACTTAGTGAAAAAAAGAGGGTAAGAAGTCAACCCGCGGGCACGGATGCCGAGGCGGCCGGGAATTCGCCGGAATCTCGCCGGAGTTGCGGGAGAGGTCGGGGAGGCCGGGAGGAGGCGGATCCGGGACGGATCTCGCCGGATCCGGCCGGATCTCGGCACGGGAGGGGCGGAGGAGGTCGCCGGTGGCGGAGCCGCGGGCGGCGCGGCGCGGCGCAGCCGGGAGGCGGCGGCGGCCGGCGGGTGCGGCGCCGGAGCAGCGCGGGGTGGCGGCGCAGGCGCGGGGTGCGGCGACGGCGCGCGCGGGGCGGCGGCGCAGGCGGCGGGTGGCGGCGACGGGGCGCGCGGGGGCGGCGGCGCAGGCGGCGGGGTGGCGGCGCAGGCGCGGGGGCGCGCGTGGGCGGCGGCGCAGGCGCGGGGGCGCGCACGGGCTCGGGCGGGCCGGCCTCGGGCCCCGCGGGCCGCGGCGGCGGAGGAGAGAGGAGGGGGACCGGGAAGACCACGCGGCGGCTTGCTATTGGGCGAGGAGGCGGCGGCGATGACGTGGCCCCCTCCGATTGGTCGGAGTGAGGTGGCTGCGGGGCGGCGGCCATGTCCGGCGCGGTGGGTAGATTTGTCCGGCGGCGCGGAGGGAAGAAGGCTAGGGTTTGGACTGCGAGAATTTCGGGAGGGGAGCACATATTTATAGGTAGAGGGGGCTAGGCAGCTCCAAATGGAGTGCGGTTTTCGGCCACGCGATCGTGATCCGACGACCGAGAAGATGGAGATGACTTAGATGGGTTTTGGGCCTCTTTGATAGGGGTGTTGGGCTGCACCAAAAGAGGCCTTTGCGGATACCCGGTTAACCGTTGGAGTATCAAACGACCTCCGATTGACCCGAAACTTGACAGGCGGTCTACCGGTGCTATACCAAGGCCACATGTCAAGCCTCGGTCCATTCCGAGAAGGTTTAATACCCGCACATAGGAAAAGGTAAAAAGGGACGCCGGGCAACATAGGAGCGCCGGATTGCAAAACGGACAACGGGGAAAATGCTCGGATGCATAAGACGAACACGTATGCGAATGCGATGCACATGATGACATGATATGAAATGCAGATGATGACATGGCAAAGAGCGACACGCAAGCACATGACATGGCAACGACGGCGAATAACTGGCGGACACCTGGCGCATCAGATCCGGGGTGTTACACCGGGACACTTCCCGGTGATGATCGTAGTTTGAGGAGTTCATGTATTCACTAAGTGCTAATGCTTTGGTTCGGTACTCTATTAAAGGAGGCCTTAAAAACCGTTAGTTTCCAATAGGACCCCGCTGCCACAGGAAGGTAGGACAAAAGATATCATGCAAGCTCTTTTCCATAAGCACGTATGACTATATTCAGAATACATGCCTACATTACATTGATGAACTGGAGCTAGTTCTGTGTCACCCTATGTTATAATTGTTACGATTGCTACAAAACTGCTACTGTTACTTTTGCCACCGGTACTTCCATACTAATTTTCTACTAAATACTTTGCTGCAGATATTAAGTCTTTCAGGTGTGGTTGAATTGACAACTTAGCTGCTAATGCTTGAGAATATTCTTTGGCTCCCCTTGTGTTGAATCAATAAATTTGGTTTGAATACTCTACCCTAAAAAACTGTTGCGATCCCCTATACTTGTGGGTTATCAACAAGTTGGACGCAACAATGCCCGTCTTGTCACCCAAGGCTACACTCAAGTCGGAGGTATGGATTATGGTGAGACATATGCCCCCGTTGCGAGACTTGAGTCCATGCGCATCTTACTTGCTTATGCTAATCATCACGTTATTACTTTATACCAAATGGACATTAAAAGTGCTTTTCTAAATGGTGAAATTGAGGAGGAAGTCTATGTTAAACAACCTCCCGGGTTTCTTGGAGACCATCATTTTGCGGTACGCCACACCCCTCCCGATGAACAGGACCCCATTTCGACGGTAGCGCTCCAACACAAGTCTGTTTCCTCCGTTTTGCGGTATGCCACACCCCTCCCGATCAACAGGACCCCTGTTTCGAACGTGGCCGGTCGAACACAAGGCCGTTTCCTCCGTTCTGCGGTACGCCATGCCTCGTTTCCATTGCCTGTTCCGTCCAAGCCCTCCCGATGAACACGACCACGCATTTCGTTGCCTCCCCATGAACACGACGCATTCTGTTGCCTCCCCATGAACACGACGCATTCCGTTGCCTCCCCAGGAACACGACGCATTCCGTTGTCTCCCCAAGAACACGGCGACGACGCTGTTTCTCCGTTCTGACCCAGCCATGTCAACGATCCCTCGCCGTACGTATGCGCGAGTAGGCGTTCGAGACACCGCCCGTATGTACACATACGTGGCCGTATTTTCTTTCTTGCACCCTGGCCGCTGTACGTACGTGTACATGCTACATGCGCGCCTCTACTATGACACGTGCACGCCTCTACTACGACACGTGCGCGCCTCTACATCGACCAGTATGTACGTACACGTTTGCGACCAGAATGACAATGCTACGTACGCTTCTACCAGGTGGGTCTCGACTGTCAGGCACTTCCTTGCCTGCGAAGATGTGGCTGGTGGGTCCCAGCAGTCAACGGGGCGAATCGTTTTTTTTGCCCGGACGCACTTCCTTGCGTGCAAAGGTGTAGCTGGTGGGTCCCAGCAGTCAGGGGGCTGGTGGGTCCCAGCAGTCAGGGGGCGAATCAATTTTTTTGGACGCACTTCCTTGCGTGCGAAGATGTAGCTAGTGGGTCCCTGCAGTCAGGGGGCGAATCATTTTTCTTTTCGAAATAAGGTGGCCCGTCTGGTGGGTCCCCGCTATTAGGTGGAGGAATAATTATTTTGCGTGTAACAAGGAGGCATTTCCTTGCGGCTGCCGTGGACCCAGCTGTCAGTCTCTCCATGTACAGTACTCTTCCGATGGAAGTCGGTCGATGACCACGTTGACCACGCCACGCTGAGAGAACCAGGGCGGTGGTCTGGACGACGGCGAGGCCTAGGAATGGGATGACGCAGAGCCGGGGAAGATGCAACAGTGGAAGCCCGCACGGAGAGGAGTACGAGGGTTCACTGGTTCGGCTGCGGTGTGAGGCTGCCGTGTCAGTGGGAACGACACCTATGGGATCACAAGAATCCCTACTACGGTTAGCAGGGCGCGGGGTTGTGAGAAGAGCGGATCAAACAGATAGCACACGGTTCGTTTATCCAGGTTCGGGCCGCGAGGATGCGTAAAACCCTAGTCCTGCTTTGGTGGATTGTATATCTGTGTTCTTGGGCTAGCTATGGGGCGTGAAGAGCTCCAAAAAGCCGAATCCTTCCCCTGGTCGCCTCGGGCCTCCTTTTATAGAAAAAGGGGTTGCCATAGTGGCACATAGGAGGTGGAAAGGGTACAGTGATGCAAGGTTATCCCTCGCATTACATGACAAGGCACATTTAATGCGTCTTGCTTAGGTGTCCTTGCTTTATCGGGGACGGGGGAGAGATCTGTCTTGTCCGTCGCTGCCCCTCCTCGAGTCGACACGCGCCCTGGCCAGCGATGCCCGTGGTGCCATGTAGGCAGGCAGGCAGCTGAGGTGGCGCGGTGGTGGGTCTCCACAAAGATCTGCATGCCGCCACGCAGGTGCCTGCCCAGCTGGTTGGGTCGGCAGCTGCATGCGTACGTTGGTGGAGACTTGGTTAGCGTGGGCCTGATGGTGGCCTGTAGACGTGCTCGGCAAGGGCCTTGCCGGGGCGCCTGCTGTCATCCCTGGCAAGGCACTTGCCGGGGGCCTTGTGGTCTTCCTCGGCTGGGATCCCGCCAAGGGTCATCATCTTCTATAGTGCGTGTCTGATTTTGAATGTCTTCACAAAGATCTGCATGCCACCACGGGGATGTCTCCCGAATCCTTGCCCCATGGGGGCAGTGGACTCAAGGTGATTTGCTCCGTAGGTGTGGGGCGAGTTGCCGCGGCAAGGGTCTTGCCGGGGTTGCTAAAACTGTCTCCCGGCAAGGATCTTGCCGGGGGAGTCCGCTTCGTCCCCTTTGCTCTTCGTGGTCTTGGCCTTGGCGTGTTCTAGTTCTCTTGAGCTTCGGTCTTACCCTGGCTCACCTCCCTTTCCTTGCTTGGTGTGGTGGTGCCCGTGCCTCAGACTGCCCGTGCACAGTTATAGGGGTATAAAAAGTGTACCCCTCTTTTTGTACACCGATAGGAGCCCCCGGGCCTGGGCCACACATAAGCGCATTGCGATGTTGGGCTAGGCCCAAAAACGGTGCGCGGGCAGGCGGGGCGGTTTTTACCGTGGTAAGATTCTTCTCGCGCTGCGCTACCCACGACTCCCGCGCGTGGCACGGCGTGGGGAGGTGGGCGTGACGTGGGCAGCATGTGTGGGGTTGAGCTATGCACGCATGCGTCACGTCATAGTAAAGGGACGGTTCGCGCCTTCCCCATAAACGAAGGGAGGCGTGGAGGCGCGGCCCATTTACTGAATGGGGCTGAGGAGCGGTCTTCAAGGCGTCCACTCCCCAAGATCACGGGGTGGGGGGAGATCGCCTGACCCGTCCCTTCGGTTCTGCACGTCCGCCACGTGTCTCCCATGTGCCTGGGGTGGCAAACGGTGGAGGCGGGAAACCGGACCATCGCTGGTTGGGGCGGCGGGTCAGTCCTGGCTCCCTGCACCTTCCGTATATCGATTGGCCGAGCGGGGCGGCCGAGCCCCAACCCCGACCCTTTATAAAGAGCGGGAGGGGGGATGGCGTCCCACATTCTTTCATCTTCTTCTTCCTTCAGCTTCTGCTCCTCCCTTCCATCCGTCATGGAGAGAGGAAATCCTGGTCCTTCAACGGTGGCGGCGAGGGTGGCCGCTCGACAACGCGTCTCTCCTTCTCCTGCGCTTGCGGTGGCACAGCCAACTGCGAGGGGAAGGGGGAGGGGGCGAGGCCGGGGCGCTCGGGGAAGAGGAGGATGGGGTGGCACGCCGGCCTCGCCTCCACCAGCAGTTCCTCCTCCAATGGAGGGCCATGTTGGGGATGACCCTTGTGAGTTCTTCGTCAGGCTGCGCCGGCCGCCGCGCCGTCGCCTCCGTCTCCCGACTCCATTTGCGCGGGAGATGGAGCTGGATCTGCCGGAGTCATTGCGGCTGCACATGAGGGGCTGCGGGATCAGTGGCACGCGGGTCCGTGTCGACTTACCCGCTCCTCATGTGATGTATCTTCGTCGGGGATGGAAGACGTTTGCTCATATCCACAGCTTCACGGAGGGGCTCACTCTCCATTTTAAGTTGATGGAGGGTGGCCTTCTCTCCATCAAGGTCTTCGGGCTCTTTGGGACCCGTGCAAGGTGCTGCGTGGAGAGCTCTTCTGATAGTGAAGACTCCTTCTCGGGCGGGAGTGACGAGGAGGATAGCAGCAACGACGACGAGGGCGGTAGGCGGCAGGATGACGGGTCCGACTAGGTGTCGGGTGCTGCTCCGTGCGGCACCGGCGATCCCATCATCCGTGTCGCCGGCTCCTTGAACTTCTCGGGGTCGTCTCCTTGGGCGGCTGGCGTTGGGAGGCTGCGGAAGAGGAAGAGGGCGGGCGGCAAGGCCGTCAAGTCAGAGTACGTGGGCACCGACACCTTCGACGCGTGCTGACGTCCTGCCGCCTCGTCTTCGAGCTTTGCTTCCGGCGCCGCCATCACCATCCAGCCTTCGGACGGCCACCGAGATGTTCTCTTGGTGTCTTCTGCCACCTGTAGCTCGCCTAGGGGCTCCCTTTTTCCTTTTCGCCTCCTTTACCTGCCTCCTAAGGAGAGGGACAAGAAAAGGATTACGGGCACCTTATCTCTTTTTAGTTTGTAAGCCTTCAGGCCTTCGTTGAATTTAAAACTTGTAATCCTCTCATTCATGTTTGTCATTCCCCATGGACTGTACCTGAGTGGAATGTTTTTAATGAAAAAGGGATGTTTGCTGGGTCATTTGTTTGTGGGTGAAACCCACGACAAGGAATAAATCCTTGATATCTTTAGGATAAACACTTTCTCGCCCGGCAACAGGCCTTGCTGTCTCCCAACTTCGCCCGACCTTCCTCATGCCTTTGGCGGAGGCAGGGATGAGGCGGGTTCAGGCTCCTTGTTTCATCCTTTCGCTGCAGCGACTACGACCAAACCTAGTCCCAGGAACGAGTCCTAGGGCCTAGAGTTAGGGGAGCACGGTAGTTTAAGGAAAAATGAGGTTTCACATACCTCAGTCCATAATGGAATGCATGATAAGGGATGAAGAACTTATCTGAAGTTGCAGCCCCCGGCAACCCTGGTTTGCCGTGGGTGAAACTTTGCTCTTGTAGCCCCCGGCAATACTGGCTTGCCGGGGTCCAGATGCTGGTCTGTTCCTTCTTTTTCCCAAGTGGTTTGGCAAGGATATCTGTGTGTCCTGTGAACCAAAGAAGACAAAAGAAAGGCAAAGAGACGCACACTCGACCTCTAAGCTAGGGGTTAGTCGCCGCTAAGCACTATCAACCCTAACCGAGGGCGAGACTCAACCTAGCATGCATGCTATAACTTAGGGCGCCAGCGCTTCATTTATTTATGCTCATTGTGTGCGCCTGGCTTTGTACAAAGGGTTACATGCATCATCGGCAAGGCTCGTACAAAAGGTGGCTTGTCGGGGGGCCCGACAAGCCGCGCCTCACGGGTAAAACTTGCGAAGATGCTCGATGTTCCAGGAGTTACTCACCGGAACGGCATCTTCGGTCTCCAGGCGGACTGCGCCGGGCCTGGTGACTCGTATTACCCGATAAGGGCCTTCCCACTTTGGCGTCAACTTGTTGGAATTCTTGGCCAATTGAACGCGTCGAAGAACAAGGTCGCCTTCCTTAAAGCTTCGGGCACGGACCTTGCGGCTATGGTAGCGGCGCAAGGCTTGCTGGTAGCGTGCTGCTCTCACAGCCGCCCGAAGACGATCTTCCTCAAGGAGCGTTGCGTCATCTTGCCGCAGTTGCTCTTGCTCAAGCTCATCATAAGCGAGCACTCTAGGTGACCCGTATATGAGTTCAGTGGGGAGAACTGCTTCTGCCCCGTATACCAGGGCAAAGGGTGTCTGGCCGGTGGCTCGATTTGGCGTCGTTCTGATCGACCAAAGAACCGTCGGCAACTCATCAATCCAGCGTCGTCCGCTCTTGCGCAGCCTGCCAAAGGTCTTTGTCCTTAAGCCTCGCAGTACTTCAGCGTTTGCTCTCTCAGCTTGACCATTGCATCGTGGGTGAGCAACGGAAGCGAAACAGACTTTGCTGCCGAGGTCTTGGGTATATTGCATGAAGCTGCGGCTTGTGAACTGTGTGCTGTTGTCGGTGATGACCCTATTGGGTACGCCAAAATGGCACACTAGTCCCTTGAAGAATTTGACGGCTGTTTGAGCTGTGACCTTCCTCACTGCCTCCACCTCTGGCCACTTTGTGAACTTGTCGATCGCGCCGTACAAGTACTCAAAGCCCCCGACAGCGCAGGGGAAAGGGCCCAGTATGTCGAGCCCCCAGACCGAGAAAGGCCAGGAGAGAGGAATGGTTTGAAGGGCTTGAGCTGGCTGATGAAGCTTCTTTGAATGGAACTGACACGCTTCACACCTGGTGACTAGTGTCGTCGCATCTTGGAGGGCAGTGGGCCAGAAGAAGCCTTGCCGAAATGCCTTGCCGGCAAGGGCTCTTGACCCTATGTGGGATCCACATATGCCTCCATGTATCTCTGCCAATAGCCCCAGTCCTTCCTCTCGAGGGACACAGTTCAATTTCACGCCGTTCGGTCTCTTTCTGTACAGGACGTCATCGACGAACTGATACATAGTAGAGCGACGGGCTACTTTTTCTGCTTCTTCCTGCTCCTCAGGAAGTTCCCCTGTTTGGAGGAATCGGACGGCGTGCTGTGCCCACGCTGGACCCTGGGGCTCGACGGCGAGGACTAAAGGCATTTCCTCCGCTGTAGGAGCGGCTGTCTCGACAGCAAGAGCTTGACGCTCCGCCGGAGCTAGCCGTCCCGTGGCAGGCTCAGTGTCCTCGGCAACATCCTTGCCGGTGGCTCCGGGGAGCTCGGCGGGAAAGTACTTGCCGGGCCCTGATTTCCTCCTCTTGTTTTGCTCTGTTGATGGATCAACAGACGGCTGAGTTAGCTGAAGCACAAAGGTACCTGGTTACACAGGTAGCTTGAGGGCAACGCATTTTGACAGGTAATCGGCGATGTCGTTCTCCGCTCGGGGAACGTATTCTGCCTGTATACCGTCAAAACGCTCTTCCAGCTTTCTCACTTCATCGATGTAGGCCTTCATCAACAAGCTCTGGTAATCCTTGTTGACTTGCTTGAAGACAAGTTGCGAGTCGCCCCTGATGACGAGTTTCTTGATTCCGAGATTTGTTGCGATCCTAAGACCGGTGAGCAGTTCTTCGTACTCAGCCGTATTGTTTTTGACACCTCCCTGGGGAAGTGCATCTGGATCACCTACTTGAGGTGCTCTCCGGTGGGCGCGACAAGCAGTACGCCAGCCCCGGCGCCCTGTAAGGAGAAAGCTCCATCAAAGTACATGATCCAGTCGCAACTTGCCTCCTTACCCGGGAGAGCAGTTTCTTGGGCTTCTTCATCTGGCATTGCGGTCCATTCTGCAACGAATTCCGCCAGGACTTGGCTTTGAACCGTCGAGGGACTTTCAAACTTGAGGCCAAAGCTGGACAGCTCCAGTGCCCACTCTACAATTCTTCCCGTTGCATCTGGATTGTGCAATATCTGTTGCAGAAGGAGGCGAGTGACGACAGTGATCTCGTGTGCCTGGAAGTAGTGACACAGCTTCCTTGAGGTCATAAGAAGGCCGAAGAGCAATTTCTGCACACTGGAATACCTTGATCTAGCCCCCTGCAAGAGGGAGCTAACAAAGTAGACCGGGTGTTGCATCATTTGCTTCCTCGGCGGCACTCCAACCGGCTGTGTTGTCTGTGCACCAACGACATCGGGCTCCGTCGCTGCTATTACCTTGTCATCAATTTCTCTCTGCGCCACTAGTGCGGCGCTGACCACCTGGTTCGTTGCCGCCAGGTATAGCAGCAACGGTTCCTGTGGCCTAGGCGCAACTAGTATTGGCACGGAGGAGAGGTACCTCTTCAAATCTTGCAATGCTGCTTCGGCTTCTGGCGTCCCCTCCATCGGGCCCGCCTTTTTCAACATCTTGAAAAAGGGAAGGGTGCACTCGGCGGACTTGGAAATGAACCTGCTCATGGCGGCAACGCAACCTGCAAGCCGACGCACATCCTTGACCCGCTTGGGTGCTTCAATCTGTTCTATAGCTTTGATCTTGTCCGGATTGGCCTCTATCCCATGGTGCGACACAAAGAGCCCGAGAAGCTTGCCGGATGGGACGCCAAAGATGCACTTCTCAGGGTTCAGCTTGATATTGATCTTGCGTAGGTTTGCAAATGTCTCTTGTAAATCTGGTATAAGGGTTGCCCTGTTCTTGGTTTTGACCACTATATCATCCATATAAGCTTCCATATTTCTATGGAGCTGGGGTTCAAAACCAATCTGGACCGCCCTTGCAAACGTTGAACCAGCACTCTTCAACCCGAAAGGCATCCGTATGAAACAATACGTACCACATGGGGTGATGAATACCGTTTTCTCTTCGTCTTCTCTTGTCATGAAGATCTTGTGGTAGCCGGAGTAGGCATCAAGGAATGACAACAGATCACACCCATCTGTGGAGTCAACCATCTGGTCGATGTGTGGCAATGGGAAGGGGTCTTTGGGACAAGCCTTATTGATATCTGTGTAATCAATACACAGCCTCCACTTCCCATTTGCCTTGCGCACTACCATCGGATTGGCCAACCACGTTGGATGGAGCACTCCTCTTACCAAACCCGCTGCTTCCAGTTTCCGGATTTCCTCTGTGATGAACTCTTGTCGTTCCAAAGCTTGCTTTCTGACCTTCTGCTTGACGGGCCGCGCGTGAGGACAGACAGCATGGTGGTGCTCAATCACCTCCCTGGGAACGCCGGGGATGTCGGATGCTTGCCATGCAAACACATCGACATTCGCCCGCAGGAAGGTGACGAGTGCGTCTTCCTATTTGTCGTCAAGGGTGGAGCTTATGGTAAAAGCTCCTCCCGTGTCGTCCTCCTTGACAAAAACCTTCTTGGTTCCCGGCGGTGTGGCCCTGGACTTCTTGTTTGTGCCGGTGGAGCTCTCTGGCACGTCCTCGATGGGAGCACTACACTCCGAAGAGGTGTGCTTGCCGTAGTGGGTGTCCGAGGTCTCACCGGTCTTCTTCTTCTTCTCTCCCGGGGCTCCAGTGGCAGGAGCGAGTGCCCTAGTGGCGGCAGCTGCTGCAACTGCTTGTTGGTAGAGTTGGTCAGCGCAAATCAACGCATCTTTCTTATCGAAGGGGATGGTGATGATTGTCACAGGTCCTGGCATCTTCAGGGTGTTGTTGGCATAGTGTGACGCCGCCATGAACTTGGCCAGCGCTGGGCGGCCAAGGATCCCATTGTAGAGCAAGGGGATCTTGGCAACATCGAACACAATCCTTTCTGTCCTGTAGTTCAGTTCACTTCCAAAAGTCACGGGAAGCATGACCTTCCCCTTTGGTTCACTTCTTCCCTGGTTGACCCCCCTGAAACGTGCCCGTCTCTTCGAGGTCTTCATCAGGAATCTGCAGTTTCTCGATCACGGCAGGCGAGATTAAGTTCAGACCGGCCCAACCATCGACTAGCATCTTTGTCACCTTGAGGTTGCGTATTGTTGGTGAAACCAACAATGGCAAGCACCCGACCGCAGTAGTGCGATCAAGGTGATCCTCAGTGTAAAAAATGATAGGTGTGCTGGACCACTTCAGCAGCCTTTGGGCATCAAACGACGGCTCTGCCGCTGTAATCTCACGAGCCCACTTATTAAGCTGGCGGTGAGAGGTATGCAGCAAGGTGCCGCCACCGACGCACATGGCCTCTGTAGCTTTCTGAAATTCTTGGTCACCAGACTCATCGTCCTCTTCGTGATCATCGTCTTCTGTCTTTTTGTCACGGCCCCGGGTGGGCCTCTCCTGTTGTTTATCTTTGCCGCGACGGCCCGCCTGGCTGTCACGCTTCTTGCCGGACCCCTCAGCACCGTCCTGGCCTTTCTCGTTATCCCGCATCTCATATTCAGCCCTCTGCTTCTCAGCAAGGAGCTCAACCTGTCGGCAGTTCTGGAGATCATGGCCTTTGGTGTGATGGATCTTGCAGTATTGCTTGTCGGAGCTTCCTGGCTTCTCGGCAGCCGCCAAGACCCGGCAGGCGACACATCCGGCAATTTCCTTGCCGGGGTCATCTGCCTTGGTTTTCTTGGCGTAGCCGGCATCGTCAGATCCCTCGACGGCAAGCACGGCTTTACCTTTGCGCTTCCTGTTGCGGCGCCGGCCTTTCTTCACCGGGGCGGCAGTATCCTCATCTGAGGAGTCGGTTTCCACGCCGGCATCTTCGCCAGGTTACTTCCTTCCCTCTTCAGCTCGGGCACATCTGTCAGGAAGAACATAGAGTTCTGCCACATCTTTCAACTTGTTCATTGCCAGCTCTTCGCGCATCTTGCGGTTACGCATGTTCTGATGGAACGCGCTGATGACGGCGGTAGGGTGAACATCAGGGATATTGTACTGTATCCGGCTGAACCTCTGTATATACTTGCGCAGACTCTCGCCTCCCTTCTGGGGAACGACGTGCAGGTCGCTTGCTTGGCCATGGGCTTGGTGACCTCCAGTAAAGGCGCCCACAAACTCATGGCACAAATCCGACCAGGAGGAAATAGAGTCTACCGGCAAGTGCATCAACCATGACTTGGCGTTGGGTTTAAGAACCAATGGAAAGTAATTCGCAAGCACCTTATCGTCGCGGGCTCCGGCAGCTTGCATCGCGATAGTGTAGATGCTGAGGAACTCAGACGGGTGGGTCTTGCCATTGACCTTTTCGCCAACGTCAGGTTTGAAGGTGCGGTGAGTGGGCCACTGGAACTGCCGCAGCTCACGGGTAAAAGCCGGATAGCCTACCTCATAAGGTAGGCCTCCAGGGCTCTCCGGGGCCGGGTGGTTCGCAGTAGGCCCTGCTCGCCTGTCTGACTGGTAGCGCGCTCCGCGCCGGCGCTCGGTAGTGGTTCGAGCGTCTTCATGGGCTCGTTCCCGAAGAACTTGGCGCTGGTCACAGTGGGTCCGCGGGTCAGACGACGCTATGGAGATGTCGTCACCCGTAACGTCGCGACGAGCTGGCGTCGGCGGTACAGGGCAAGGAGGAGGCGAATGCACCGTGGTCGCGGCGCCGCCGGCTTTTCCGCCACTGGTGCGTGGGACTCCATTGGAGCGTCGACCTGGGGGATCCACCGGACTAGGTTCGTCTTTGTTGGCCACCGCAACAAGGCTTCGGATAGTGGCTCTCCATTCGTCGAGTTTCCCCGTAGTGGGGGGAAAGTCGAGGAGCAACTTCACGCGCACCAGGGCCTCTGCTGGCGTCGGTGGCAGCGAAACCTGCACGGATCGTGACGCGCTTCGACTTCTGACCATGTCAGAAGGAGCTCTATCACGACCCCGCGGTCGCATGCCGTTTTCACCAGCGCCACGGCGAGCGGGCAGGTCTTCTACGTCCCGGGAGTGGCGCTCGGGGCTCTTCCCGCGGCGACGCCCGGGATCTTCGGTGTGATTCCGCCGTTCGTCGCACGCTGCCTGGGAGGAGTGCGCTTTTGGTGCCGGCGTGGGAGTCTTGGAGGCCCTTGCGTCGCCTTTGGGCGGGGCGGCAATTACCTTAGAATGCCCCGCTCCACCCGCGGAGGGCCTGGCTCCGCCCTTGGATCTGGCGACGTGTGGCCCGTTACTAGGCGCACAAACATCGCCGCCTCCAAACTCCGGCTGCTGGGATGGTGTTGGTGTTCGCGAGCAGCGCCCCGGGTCCTTTCTGCGACCGGTCCGCTGCTCGCCCGCGTCGGGACGAGCTGTCCGGCTTCCGACTGGCCAACCGCCACCGTCGTCTTCTTCTTGGGCGCCATGATGATGAAGAAGCGTCGAACTAACTGCTAAAGCCGATTCTCACAACTGCGCCCCCCTACCTGGCGCGCCAAAGATGTCGGTAGGAACGACACCTATGGGATCACAAGAATCCCTACTACGGTTAGCGGGGCGCGGGGTCGTGAGAAGAGCGGTTCAAACATATAGCACACGGTTCGTTTATCCAGGTTCGGGCCGCGAGGATGCGTAAAACCCTACTCCTGCTTTGGTGGATTGTATATCTGTGTTCTTGGGCTAGCTATGGGGCGCGAAGAGCTCCAAAAAGGCGAATCCTTCCCCTGGTCGCCTCGGGCCTCCTTTTATAGAAAAAGGGGTTGCCACAGTGGCACACAGGAGGTGGAAAGGGTATAGTGATGCGAGGTTATCCCTCGCATTACATGACAAGGCGCATTTAATGCGTCTTGCTTAGGTGTCCTTGCTTTATCTGGGACGGGGGAGAGATATGTCTTGTCCGTCGCCGCCCCTCCTCGCGTCGACACGCGCCCTGGCCAGCGATGTCCGTGGTGCCATGTAGGCAGGCAGGCAACTGAGGTGGCGCGGTGGTGGGTCTCCACGAAGATCTGCATGCCGCCATGCAGGTGCCTGCCCAGCTGGTTGGGTCGGCAACTGCATGCGTACGGTGGTGGAAACACTGGTTGGCGTGGGCCTGATGGTGGCATGTAGACGTCCTTGGCAAGGGCCTTGCCGGGGCGCCTGCTGTCATCCCCGGCAAGGCGCTTGCCGGGGGCCTTGTGGTTTTCCTCGGCTGGGATCCCGCCAAGGGTCATCATCTTCTATAGTGCGTGTCTGATCTTGAATGTCTTCACAAAGATCTGCATGCCACCACGGGGATGTCTCCCGAATCTTTGCCCCATGGGGGCAGTGGACTCAAGGGTGATTTGCTCCGTAGGTGTGGGGCGAGTTGCCGCGGCAAGGGTCTTGCCGGGGTTGCTAAAACTGTCTCCCGGCAAGGATCTTGCCGGGGGAGTCCGCTTCGTCCCCTTTGCTCTTCGTGGTCTTGGCCTTGGCGTCGTTCTAGTTCTCTTGAGCTTTGGTCTTACCCTGGCTCACCTCCCTTGCCTTGCTTGGTGTGGTGGTGCCCGTGGCTCAGATTGCCCGTGCATAGTTATAGGGGTATAAAAAGTGTACCCCTCTTTTTGTACACCGACATGCCGTCGCTGTAGAATAACAGGGGGTGTGGGTGAGTAGAGGGATGGCCTGGCCAGCGGTGGGAGTAGTACGGGGCGGTGAGGCCTCCGCGGCACCACAGCCGGCCACGGGAGGCAGGAGCACGCGACACGACCGACGCTGCTTTGGGCGGCTGGAGCAAGAAGACCAGAGGTTGAAGAAGCACTACGGCCGTTGGATGGACATCGTACGATCACTGCAGCTAGAATCATTTATATTGACTAAGTTGACAAAGCCCTTGGTACGCGTCAACTTAGTAGGCCCACAGCTCGGATTTGGCAGAGAACATATAGCCCATTTTCGATTTGTAAGAATATACAGCCCATTTTTTAATTCTAATGGAAGTTACTACAGCCCATTTACAGTTTGTTAAAAGTACAGCCGAACTTCTAGCTAGGACAACGATTAATAATTTCAAACAACCGCTCAAAACAGAATTAAAAAAAATTCCCACATTTTGATGGGATCCGAAATATTTTTATCCGAAATTTCTAGTCAGGTTAAATATAATTTCAAAATAAAGTTGTATTACGTTAAAATCCAACGAAATATTGCGCGCGCAACAAGTAATGAAATTAAAATTTTCAAATTCCAAAAATAATATTTTTTAATTACGTGTTTGGTGCATAGTAATTGTCCAGTTATTATAATTACATCCCATTTATTATTTCTTAAAGTCCATTTTCTTGTTAAGCCTAATGCATACCTCCTAGGAAAGTTTGCAGCCCAGCGGGGCAGAGAATAACAAGTTGACCCGGATATTGTGTACAACTGTCAGCCCAGTTGCATTGCTGATGTTGAAAAAGAAGCTATTTTCTATACACACATTTAAAAAAAATTGTATAGATAAGGAACATTTTTTATACACACATTTAAATTTTTTTAAATACATGATTAACACTTTTCAAAACATATTTTTTAGTCAACAGTGGGCCCACAGCGAGCGAAGGAGGTCACAATACACATATTTTTTAAATACATGATTAACACTTTTTAAAACATATTTTTTAGTCAACAATGGGCCCATAGCGAGCGGAGGAGGTCACAATACACATATTTTTCAAATACATGATTAACACTTTTGCAAAAACAATTAGCCCACAACGAGCCAATTAGCTTTAGTCGGCTCACAGTGGGCCGACAGGACCCACTCAGCCCACAGTGGGCTGACAGGGGCCAGTCGGCCAGCTGTAGGCCGACTGGAATCCAATCGGCCGACTGTGGGCCGACTAGGCCCAGTCGGCCTGCAGCGGGCCGACGGTGTATTATTTTTGAAAAAAATTTACCCAGCGTAATATTTATGAAAATTAATAAAAAATTGTATTATTGAAAAAAATAGCGAAAAAAGGCATGTGTAGTACAGTACAACCTAACATGGTTACTCAGCCCACATTCAGCGACGCCGGAAAGGCCCATACAAGGCTTCTGTACAACCTTTTGAAGTCACTGAGCTCAATTAATAACTTAAGAAAAAAGTTAGATTACAGTGGAACCTAATTAAAAGCTGTCACGAGCAAATAAATAATTCAACGGGTCCCTCTTGTGCGTGTGCGTGTGTGTGTGTGTGAGAGAGAGAGATAGAGAGAGAGAGACCCATCGGCCGATGCTCGTAAATACTTCTTTCAGCCATATGCATTGCTGATGCTCAGTAAAAACTTATGTAGTTGACACAATCATATAGAACATCATAGCACACTGAACTTGCATACAAAAATTTCACGCAGGTGGCACAATCAGGATGGAAGCAGTGGATCGCTACGGGAAGGGCTATGTTGAAACCAATGAAGTCATACATAACGGTTCATCATCTTTATCAATGACGGGGAAATATCTTGAATGTTGTGCAAAGAAAACAGACAGAAAACACAATAAGTTCTGCTAGCACATTAAGTTGACGTACATCCCTTTCTAAAAAAGTTCAGGTACAAAATTAGAACAGGTCACAATCAAATGTACTGGCATATCAGTGCTTCACCCCCATAGCTCGGATTTAACTAGTATCTGACAAGATTTAGTTGTTAACTCAAATTAGAGCACATCCAGGCAGCCAACCCTGCCTCTTCTCCCAAAGAAGCAGTGGCCTCCGCCGCGCGATGGAGTAGGCCCTGTGCCATCCATCGTTCCGAGCAACACGGGGAAAGTATGATGTTGACTCCTGTAATGGACGTCGTCAACGGACCCTGGCACCAGTGGCGGCGGCAGGACTTCGATTGATGGATTGACCACTTCTTCGACATACACGAACACTCGATACAAGTACATCCCTAACATTGTCTGCGGCGGCCTTGGTGGCGACGAATAGTACAACCCCGGTTCCTGCACCGGTATCTCAACACCAATCACCTTCGGTATGGTGGACGACTTCTTCATCCATGCCATAACCGTCAGAGCCCAGCTGTCTGGAGGAACAAACATACTTACGAGCTCACCTCCAAGGTCGTTGATAAGCTCGTTCATGGACTCGCTGTTCCAAGCACGTCGAGGCATGCCGTGGAAGGTAAGCTTTGTTAAAAACTCAAGCTCAGAGGGCACCGAGCCCCATCCTGGGTGCCACCGATCAAAGCTCACCAGCGCGCCATCGCGGAACAAACGCCGGGAAGATTCGAACACACAACTGCAGTCGAAAGTTGTCCGGAACCTGACGAAGAAATCAGCCGGTGGCAGACAGACTTCGACGAGCAAGTCACTTATTTGGATGCCGTGCGCAATGCCAAGAACTTTGACAAGGTCATCCGGCGAGACGGGAGGCCGGTCGCCGTTGATGGTTACCATCAGCACTTTGCCGGCAAACTGGTCGTCAAGCGCCGCCATGCAACTGTTGAGCGACAGCATGCAGCGACCGAAGGCAGGACGGACCTCAGGATCTCTGGCTCGGAAATCCGCGTTGATCGGCGACATGATAGTGCGCTTGAGTACAGGGAGTACAGGAGGGGGATGGGGGGAACTGGAGTAGGAATCGAGATTCCAGAGGTGGGGGAGGGGCGGGAGACTGGGGATGAAAAGGTAGCATGAATTTCGAGCACGCGCCAATATGCTCTCGGTGCGCAAGCGCACGAAAACACCGGTGGCGCCCACATGTCGGCCTAAGAGTCCTTATTCTTTCTTTTTTGGCGAGCCCGGCCTTTTTTTTCCAGGATCTTTTGAGAGCCCGGCCTGAGAGTCATAATTGACCTGTTTGGCATTGCGTTACTACTCGGCCCATATTCAACGACACCTCACTGGCCCAAACAAGTGCACATCATCGAAAAGACACTGAGCTCAAATTATATAACTTGAAAAAAGGAGATATACTCTGAACACTGGAGAATGGTGATGCCCTCATTTAGCCCACCAGTAGTTCGAGACAATAAACAGTTCGAAACAACAACATATACAACATTCAAGCACTGACTAGTGACTACTACTGACATAAACAACAAGACATGATAGTTCATAAGAAGTCTTGCTACACCACCAAAACGCACCCATCTGCAGCGCTCAGACTCTCGTGATCCAGACGAGAATGACATTCTAAACAGAAGCAACTATTACATAGTAAGAGTGACATACACGAGGATGACCAAATGACAGGGAATATGCATAACAAAAGAAATAACTACCCATCCAGAACGAACAACAAAGACAACAAAGTCATTCGAAGAGATGATCCAACACCATCATAATTTGCAGCCCCGCTTCAGCGACCAGTGATCTGGAGACACCAGTACTCCACCCTTTCGATGCAATAGCCCAATTACCTATCAACCTGAAGGCTCGAACCACATCACTGCCTGTCGTAATTGAGACATCCAAGGATCAAAGTTAATCCGGATGCCTTTGTCATTCTCACCTTCTTTTGGCTGCAGGCTGTATCATTGACAATCAGGGAAGTTTGCTCCCGAACTCCTAGGGCTCGCCGTGTAGACACAGTTTTGCATACTAAACAGAGACTCTCTGCCATCAAGGTCCTTGCCAACGGTGATCTCCTGGTTAATCGGATAATTGAGTCCGAGAAATAGAGAGTGTGAACCAAGGCTGTTTACCCGCCTCCAACTAAAAAATCCTAAAGGCCCCAACGAGCTGGTATCCTGCACATAGATGTAACAGCCACTGTCCGGATACTCACGTATTACACGGTGCTTGTATACAGTGGGGGTTTTGCAATATAACTTTTCCGGCTCATGTGTCCGAATGATCATCAGTCTTTTGCCGTCGTCTGATCGAGCGAGGAACCAGTTGTGCTTCCCTGTTTTTGGCAAAGGTGGTCTGATTACAAAGGGCAGTAACTGTAGGGACACTGCATCATATCAAAAATGACAGGCATTGTTAATGTAAGATCAGCATTGTTCAGAGTATGAGTAGGATAATGCAAGAAACAACATTGATATGTCCCTGTTGGAACTGGGAGGAAAATACAGGGAAATGTATACTAGGTTCGAAAATATAGAAGTGCCATGCATGGTTATACTCATGTTATCTCGCAATCGATCTTCACAGGAAACTACCATGTCATGCATGTTATGTAATCATGTTCTGTTCTCACAAACAAATTCTTCAAGGTAACTAACAGACCATGCTTTGTTATATACTCGTGTTCTGTGGGCAAATTTTTTGTGAGGATATTATTCTAGCCATTGATTGCTGAAGGGCGAATATAGGTATGTACACATGGTAAGCATTGCAGGATTTCACTACTTCCAAATATAGAGTTATCCATATGCACAATTACTTCCCTAATGTATGGTTAGATGAAACCAAAAGTGTGGTGCATGTTTCTACATCATGAAAATGAGGAAACTAACATAGCCATTGATACACACTCATATTTAGCAGTAGTATATAGATTACTGTAAAATAAGGATAATATCCATATATTCCTAATTGTTTGATTATTCAGGGTACAAATTGGCTGTAATAAAATGGTCACAATCGCATGAATTAACTCATTCCAAATATGGCTGATTTACGGCGTCTCTAATACATTGCCATAGTTCTACTCAAATTCTGCTCAAACAGAGATATGCCAATCATCACAAAAAGTTCAAACAGTGTCATGGCGTCATCATTAACATGAGAGGAAACAACTTACATGCGCCGTCCTAGCAATACATGGTGCCATCTGCTTTGTCGATTGCGTAGATGATGCCATTGTGTTCAATATCATCACAGAAGTGTGTATCAGCTTTTACGATGATCCACTGCGAGCCGAGTTGTCTCCAGCTAAAGAAGGCACTGGCGTAAAGATAGGCGAGTCCGCGGTCGAACAAGGTAATTAGCTTGAAGTCTACGTAATTCGCATGTCATGTGGGCACTTGGCAGATTACAATCTTCTGCAAAACAAGGTCCGTCCAACTGACGTAGTAATCTAGATGACTTGGACCGCGATGGTAATACTCTATATAATCCAATGGAGGAAGGATAATCTCATGGGAGGTCTGGAAGTTCACGAGCACCAACTTCTGAATGTGCAACTATCCCTAGGTGATTTTGGAAATTCATAACAACATATAGCTCATTGAGCTAATGCTATTCCAAGATGAATATTTCAGGAAAGCTCAATGATTGGCATGGCATGGATGGTGAAAGTAGAACCCTCAAAATGCTAAGGACAAAGGATTGGCTCAAGCTCAAAAGCTCAAGACTCTTCATTTTACATTTTAGTGATCCAGGATCACATTGAGTCCATAGGAAAAGCCAATACTATCAAGGAGGGATGAGGTGTTGCTTAATGAGCCTTTTGCTTCATGTGCTTAATGATATGCTCCAAAATCCTCAGCTACTTTCCCATATCCACAAATGACCTAAACCCTAAGCCAAACTCGGACCTACCAATTATTTCTATCCGGCGCCACCGAGTTTCACTTGTCATAGCCACTGCCAAACCCTAAGCAAATCGATTCTACCGATAGGGATCTCGGTCTCACCGAGATGGGATTGCAATTTCTCTGTTTCCTTTTCGTAACTTTTCGGTCTCACCGAAAGAGCAGATCGGTCCCACCGAGATTGCAATGTAAACTCTCTGTTTCCCTTTTGTAACATTTCGGTCTCACCGAAAGAGCAAATCGGTCCCACCGAGTTTACTTGACCAACTCTCTGGTTAGCTAATTACCAAATCGGTCTCACTGAGTTTGTGTAGTCGGTCTCACCGAGATTACGTTATGCCCTAACCCTAACCATATCAGTCCTACCGAGTTACGTGTCAGTCCCTCCGAAAATCTCTAACGGTCACTAGGTTTACTATTTCGGTCCGACCGAGTTTGTTGATTCGGTCCCACCGAGATTGGTAAATTGTGTGTAACGGTTGGATTTTGTGTGGAGGCTATATATACCCCTCCACCTGCTCTTCACTCGTGAAGAGACCCATCCGAACACATCTACACTTCCAACTCATATGTTCTGAGGGAGAACCACCTACTCATGTGTTGAGGCCAAGATATTCCCCAACTTGCTTTCCAACTACTCATATGCTCCCCAACTTGCTTTCCACTCAAATCTTCTTTCCACCAAATCCAAATCCTATGAGAGAGAGTTGAGTGTTGGGGAGACTATCATTTGAAGCACAAGAGCAAGGAGTTCATCATCAACACACCATTTGTTACTTCTTGGAGAGTGGTGTCTCCTAGATTGGCTAGGTGTCACTTGGGAGCCTCCGACAAGATTGTGGAGTTGAACCAAGGAGTTTGTAAGGGCAAGGAGATCGCCTACTTCATGAAGATCTACCTCTAGTGAGGCAAGTCCTTCGTGGGCGATGGCCATGGTGGGATAGACAAGGTTGCTTCTTCGTGAACCCTTCGTGGGTGGAGCCCTCCGTGGACTCGCGCAACCATTACCCTTCGTGGGTTGAAGTCTCCATCAATGTGGATGTAGGATAGCACCACCTATCTGAACCACGGGAAAACATCCGTGTCTCCAATTGCGTTTGATTTCTCCAAACCCTTCCCTTTTAATTCTTGCAAGTTGCATGATTTACTTTCTGCTGCCAATACACTCTTTGCATGCTTGCTTGAATTGTGAGATGATTGATTGACTTGTCCTAAAGTAGCTAAAATCTGCCAAGAACTAAAATTGGGAAAAGGTTAAGTTTTTATTTGGTCAAGTAGTCTAATCACCCCCCCTCTAGACATACTTTCGATCCTACAAGTGGTATCAGAGCTTTGGTCTCCATTTATTTTGATTTCCATAGCTTTTGTTGGTCATAGCCTTGGTTTCGCAACCTAGGAGAGTATGACGTCTAGTGAGGGAAATTATCACCGTAGAGGTCCTTACTTTGATGGTACTAATTTTGGTAGTTGGAAGCATAAAATGAAAATGCATATTCTCGGACATAACCCTGCCGTTTGGGCTATTGTGTGTGTTGGCTTGCAAGGTGACTTCTTCGATGGGAAAGAACCAAACCGTGAAGCTACCGCGGATGAGTTGAAGATGCTGCAATACAACGCTCAAGCTTGTGATATTCTCTTCAACGGATTGTGCCCCGAAGAATTCAACAAGATCAGCCGTCTTGAGAATGCAAAAGAAATTTGGGATACTTTGATTGATATGCTCGAAGGTACCGACTTCGTCAAGGAATCCAAATTGGATGTGCTTCAAAGTCAACTTGACAAGTTCAAAATGAAGGATAGTGAAGGTGTCGCTGAAATGTATTCTAGGCTTGCTCTCATCACAAACGAGATTGCCGGCTTAGGGAGTGAAGAGATGACCGACAGATTCATCATCAAGAAGATCCTAAGAGCTTTAGATGGAAAATATGATATTGTGTGCACATTGATCCAAATGATGCCCAATTACAAAGATCTCAAGCCAACGGAGGTCATTGGAAGAATTGTTGCTCATGCGATGTCACTCAAGGATAAAGAGGAACTTCACAACAAATCAAGTGGTGCCTACAAAGCCTCATGTGAAGCCCCCACATCGTCAAGTGAGAAACAAAACTTCAACGAAGAATTGAGCTTAATGGTGAAAAACTTCAACAAGTTCTACAAGAGTAGAAGCAAAGATAGAAGCTCCAAGTCAAGGTCCTACAATGACATAAGATCTTATAGTCGAGAGCGAAACTGCTACAATTGTGGAAGACCCGGACACTATTCCAATGAGTGTGCGGCTCCCTACAAAAGAAGAGAAGATTCTCCAAAAAGAAGAAGCAAAAGAGAAGAATCACCACCAAGAGAGAGAAGGAGTAGAGATGATCGTTATGAACGAAGACACTCACGGAGAAGCAAGGATTCGGAAAGGAAGGAAAAATCATCAAGGAGCTACACAAAACGAAGACATCAAGCTCATGTTGGTGAATGGGTATCCGGCTCCGACTCCGACAACCACTCCGAGAGAAGTCATCACTCCGATTCCGAATATACTCAAGATGAAGGTGTTGCCGGTCTAGCACCTGTGTCAACCAACTCCTACGACATATTTGACTCACCAAATGAAGGAATTGGAAGATGCTTCATGGCCAAAGGTCCTAAGGTAACACACCCCGAGTATGTTGATTTTAATAGTGATGAAGATGACTTGTTAGGTGATGATGATTTACTTGTTGACAACTCTAGTGATGAATACTATGATGAAACGTCAATAAATCATGCTAAAACGAATGACAATGATAAGGAGAAAATTGAGGCTCTAACTAAAGAACTAAACACTCTTAAGTTAGCTCATGAAACTATCTTCAAAGATCATCAAGAACTTTTAAGAGCTCATGAGAAGTTACGCTTTGAAAAGCTCAATCTTGAGCAAGAGCATGAGTTTTTAAAGGCAATCATTGATGATCTCCGCAAGAAAAGTTCTTCTTACATTGCCAAGCGTTTACTCTTATCCACTTACATGCCTCAAGTCAAGTCTAGTAACAAGAACAAGAAAGATTCTTCCTCTAGTAGTAACAATGATCATGTTAAATCCAATATTGTTGCTTCTAGTAGTTCTCTTGATTCCACTAGTGATTCTCTTAGCCAAGTTACAGTTGAGCAATAAAATAGCTTATTGAAGGGAATTATAGAGAAAGGAGTGTACAAAAGTCTTGCCGGGAGTAAGCAATTCAAAGAAATTGTGCGCAAGCAAGGAAGGCACCGGAAGAATCAAGGTGTTGGTTTTGAACGGAGGTTCAATGCCAATGGAGTTGAGTGGGAAGAAGATCAATACCCCAAGACAAAGTTTGTTCCACAACAAGAGAAGTATGATCCGTCACTACAACTGTGCGTGCGCGAGAAGTCTACATATCGAGGGGGCTACCGAGCGAGGCACCGAGACACAATGTTTGAGAGAGAAACCAATTGATAGATTATGATCAGATTGAGTTGTCACCCTTCTGCTGTCATTGTTGGGGGGAAGGAGAGAAAGACGTATTGAGAGTGTGTGCGGTAGGCATAGAAGCACAACTAGCGAGTGTGTGTGTGTGTGTGTTTGAAAGAGGAGTAGATAGATTATTACCAAGATCTATGTGCCACCCTACTCCTTCGGTGCTGGGTAGTGTGTGTGTGTATGTTTGAGAGAGAAGCCAGACGATAGATTAGTATCAAGATCGAGGTGTCACCCTACTCATTCGTTGTTGGGAAGTGTGGGTGTGTGGGGGGGGGGGGGCAGTGACACTCACATTCTCTACTCTTATAAAAAAACAGAGTTGGTGATGATGTTGTTCCTGCAATCCTGCAATATAGGCCATCCGATTTATATCTGACAGACAGGAAGGAAACTATGGCAATTTTGCAAAAAGATACCCACACCCCTCTCCGCATTTGCAAATAAGGCATTCCCTCGTTCATCCTTTTATCCCACAAGATAAACTTTTCATACAAATGCATCTTGATGTTCCGTGCAACGCATGGGCATCTTGCTAGTAGGGAGAAGGAGTTTGTGTGACACATATCTAGCTATATTAAGGGATAGGTAGGAAGCATATGTGTGAGAGACATTAGTGGTTGCGGGTGGGCGGAATTAAAGGGGTGGGCGTGTTAGACATAGAGAGCGTGTGTGTTTCTCTGTGAGAGACTTGTAGGACGGGGTAGAAAGATGAATTTAACCCTGACGGAGGGAGAGAAATACACGAAGTGCACGTGTGTGATTCCGATGCCCACAGGGAAATGAGATATGTATGCGTGTGAGAGAGATTGCACAATTCATTGACGTATCACTATCTAGCGATCGTGGACGTGCATCGCTTGAACATAAGTCAATATCTACTTCGTATCGTGGCCAAAGGTACAATATCGATTCAACGCTATAAAGATTGGACACTCACATATCACATTTTTTTTCTATTTAAATAAGCCTTTTTAGTTGTGCATGCCAAAGTTACAGTGATGTTTCTTCAAACAACCAATGTAGCTATCATGAACATGCATCATTGTTACTCTTGCATTCAAATTCATTAGTCTTGGATGATTTAAGTTTCTATTTTGAAGTAATATATGTAATATTCATATATGAATTCAACGGGTACACAATTTATGAAATGGAGGCTATGTAATCATATGAGGTAACACTTTTAGGTAGCTGACTACAATATCCATTTCTTTTTGTGCGCCTCTACACTAACATGTCAATGCATTATGTTTAAAGTAAATAACCAATGGCACTAAATTATCTATTTACACGAGAAATACATAGGCTGAGCGTTCGATCCCTTTTTTTGTGAATGCGCCACTACACCCGTACGATTGGCCGCACCTGTCGGTGTACTAAAGTAGGGGTACCTTAGTACCCCGGACTTGTGCACGGGCAGTCGTAGCACCCCGCGGCAAGGCTTGCCAGGCCATCGCCAAAACTCTCCAGGGCCCCTTTCTGGGCCATCCAAGAACAAAGTATTTGAGCCAAGGCCCCGGCAGGACGAGCTTGCCGGGAAGGCCACCCGAAGAGAGCAAGGCCCCGGCAAGAGGAGCTTGCCGGGACGCCCGCTCGAAGCACAAGGCCCCGGCAAGAGGAGCTTGCCGGGAAGGCCGATCGAGGCACGACAAGATACTTGCTGTGACGCGCCCCGCGTCCCGGCAAGGACCGGTGAGCGACAAGCTCCCGGGCGCGACAAGGCACCAACCGCGGCAAGGCGCTTGCCGCGGCAAGTCACGACCCCGCGCCTGCGCTCCAGCTCATCCACCCACGCGTCGCTCTGGGGCCATTCCAGGCATACGTGGCGAGAGGCTGCGCAGCCAGGGGCATGCGGTGGCGAAGCAACACTGACAGAGTAGCCATCGTGGCAAACGGTGGCGCTCCTAACGGTCCCCTTCCTGCACCGTCTAGGCGATGCAGACGGGCATTTAATGCCCTTGTCCCCTGCCGTCAGAGTTAGGTATGATAGCACTGTGCAAACAGCTGTACCCAACACAGCGTTTTCCAGTTTTACCCCCGCCTACGTTGCCACCTGTGGGTAACCCCTTGCACATATAAAAGGAGGCCCCATGCGCAATGGAAGAGGGAGGGAGAGGGAGGCCATTTCACGCTCGGTCTCGCCAGCAGCTCGCGTGTACTGTAGCACCACACGCTCCCGAGCAAGAACACAATACCAAACCACAAAGCAGCAGTAGGGTTTTACGCCTCCGTGCGGCCCTAAGCTGGGTAAACCCCTTGTGTGCATCGCCTCGATCCGCTCTTCGCGCGACATCCGCCCCCCGCCGAACCAAGAAAGGGCTCGGTCCCCATAGGTGTCCGTGGAGGCAGATTTCCCACCGACATCTTTGGCGCGCCAGGTAGGGGGCGTCAAAGTTGTGCAACCTGATCCGGCGTCTACACGGGCTAGATCTCCATCATCTTCATCGACATGTCGCCGAAGAAGAAGGTTCCGGAGGTGGCTGGTCCGTCCGCGTCGAACCCACCGCCCCTGGTGCAAACGGGTGGTTGGGACGGCACCGGCGGCGGAACGGGCGCCACCGGGCCAGCTCGTGGTGCCACGGCGTCCGAACATGCACCAAGCTCATGGTGCCACGACGTCCGAACCTACGCCGACACCTCTCGGCGCAGGTAAGCCCTGGTATGACCAGGCAGCCTCTCGCTCCATTCCATGGAGCGGGGACAGTTAGCCCCACGGATCTCGCATATGGGCCACCTCGAGTGCTCGCTCACGCTGAGCTCGAGCGAGAGCAGCTGCGACGAGATGACGCGCTGCTCCTCGAGGAGGACCGTCTTCAGGCCGCTGTGCGAGCTGCTCGCTATCAGCAAGCTTTGCTTTTATAGCCGCAAAGTTAGTGCCAGAAGTTCCGAGGAAGTGGGAAGGCCCTTACCGGGTGAAACAAGTCGCTAGGCCTGGCGCTATCCGCCTTGAGACCGAAGATACCACTCCGGTGAGCAACTCCCGGGACGTTGGGCATCTTCGCAAGTTTCGCCCGTAAGGCGCGTTTGTCGGACCCCGTCCGGCAACCACCCTTCTGTACAAAGTCTTGCCGCTGTTGCATGTGATCCTTTGTACAGAGCCAGGCGCAGACCATGTGCGCAGATCGAGTTTATGTGCTCCGCGCATCTTGTCGATCTCATGCTCTTTATCCTTTGCATGCATTATCTAACACTCTGTGCAGCACTGACCACCGGTAAGCGATGGCGAGCCCCATGTTTCGCCTTGCCGGAAAGCGACCTTGCCGGGCAGCGAGCCACGGAAAAGCTAAGTTGCCAAAATTTGAGCAATCGAGTTTTTAAAATTTTGAGGTTATCTTCCTCGAACGACCTTACTTTGTATGGAAAACCTGTGCGCGGAGGGACCAGCTCGTGGCTAGTTGCGCCCTTACTTCGTTTCGAGTCCGCTCAACGACTTAAGTGTGCTACAACCAGAGTGGCATCCTTATTTTGTTTCGAGCTCGCTCGACAGCTTAAGTGTGCTGCGACTGCTGTCGCAACACTTACTTTGTTTTGAGCCAGCTCAACAATTTAAGTGAGCTGCAGCTATCCGCGGCAAGGTTTCTTGCCGGTAATGGCGCCGCTGGCGGGCTGCTGATGTCCCGCACTCAGATCCCGCGGCAAGGCGGAGGCCTTTGCCAGCGAGTCCCCGAAAGCGTAGGGCAAAAACATACAAAGCACGGAATCAAGTAGAGGAGATAACAGTGCAATCACTACCTAAGATAAAGTTATATTACATGATAACTTGTCGCAGCCCTAATGAATTGTTTTCATGACTCGACTAGCGGCGACAAGAAAAGAAAAGGGCAGGCGGCCTAATCCACGCGGTCGCCCTTGATCCTCTTGATCCCGGCCACCCTTTCCGAATAAACAAATCACCTGCGACGTGACGCACGCCCGCGGGGCTCAGCCCCGCGCACGCCGCCCACGTCACGCACGCCTCTCCCCACGATGCCGCGTTCAACGCGTGCCGTTCGGGGAGGACGTGGTGGACGCAGAAGAAGATGCAGCGTGACCCAGGCCACGCGTGCCCGTGCACTGTTTTGGGCCTGGCCCAACAGCGCTCGGCATCGTGTATGGCCCAGGCTCGGGGGCTCCTGTCGGTGTACTAAAGTAGGGGTACCTTAGTACCCCAGACTTGTGCACGGGTAGTCATAGCACCCCGCGGCAAGGCTTGCCAGGCGATCGCCAAAACTCTCCATGGCCCCTTTCTGGGCCATCCAAGAACAAAGTATTTGAGCCAAGGCCCCGGCAGGAGGAGCTTGCCGGGAAGGCCACCCGAAGAGAGCAAGGCCCCGGCAAGAGGAGCTTGCCGGGACGCCCGCTCGAAGCACAAGGCCCCGACAAGAGGAGCTTGCCGGGAAGGCCGACCGAGGCACGACAAGATACTTGTTGCGACGCGCCCCGCGTCCCGGCAAGGACCGGTGAGCGACAAGCTCCCGGGCGCGACAAGGCACCAACCGCGGCAAGGCGCTTGCCGCGGCAAGCCACCACCCCGCGCCTGCGCTCCAGCGCATCCACCCACGCGTCGCTCTGGGGCCATTCCAAGCGTACGTGGCGAGAGGCTGCGCAGCCAGGGGCATGCGGTGGCGAAGCAACGCTGACAGAGTAGCCATCGTGGCAAACGGTGGCGCTCCTGACGGTCCCCTCCCTGCACCGTCTGGGCGATGCGGACGGGCATTTAATGCCCTTGTCCCCTGCCTTCAGAGTTAGGTATGATAGCACTGTGCAAACAACTGTACCCAACACAGCGTTTTCCAGTTTTACCCCCGCCTGCGTTGCCACCTGTGGGTAACCCCTTGCACATATAAAAGGAGGCCCCATGCGCAATGGAAGAGGGAGGGAGAGGGAGGCCATTTCACGCTCGGTCTCGCCAGCAGCTCGCGTGTACTGTAGCACCACACGCTCCCGAGCAAGAACACAATACCAAACCACAAAGCAGCAGTAGGTTTTTACGCCTCCGTGCGGCCCGAAGCTGGGTAAACCCCTTGTGTGCATCGCCTCGATCCGCTCTTCGCGCGACCTCCGCCCCCCGCCGAACCAAGAAAGGGGCTCGGTCCCCATAGGTGTCCGTGGAGGCAGATTTCCCACCGACACGCCCGTGTGAACGTCCAAGTTATCGGCGCATCATCCCGAGTTATTGTCTTTTTTCTGGGGTGGACTTCACACCAGTTATTAACTGCTGACGCGTGCCCCGTGTACACAGTCTAGCATGACCTTCCCGCTAGCATGGTCCAAAATTAGTTGAAACTGGATACGAACGATCCCGCGGGCGGCAAAATCTCCCGCCTCCTTCTAAAATTTCCGCCACCTTAGTCTTTAGCATGCGAAATCCCCCTTTTGTCCCTGGTGCACGGAGACCAACAGTTACAATACCGCCCTCATCTACATGATAGGTCGGGGATACTTTGGTAACTTCCGGTTCCCCCACTACACGGCACCCCTATTTCCTCTCCCCCTCCCGCAAAAACGACTAACTCCACAACACCAGAGCATCTTACATCATGCCGTCCGTACTTCATCGCCCTTTCTCCCCTCCCCTCTCGAAACCCTAGACTGCTCATCCACCGGCGTACCATAGCCCATTCACTGCCAGCGGCGTCCACCTCGCCGGATCTGCTTGTACGGCCGCATCTACCCCTCCCACCTCCCCTAGAAACAAGTAGACTGCTCATCCACCACTGTACCACAACCCATTCAGTGCTGGCCTTGTCCACGGCACCGGATCTACTTCGCCGGTACTCTCGTCAACCGCCACGCATCTGCAGCGGCTCATTCGTACTTCCCACCGGAGACGCTTCGTCCACACCCCCCGGAGCCGCCCCACCGACGCCCCCGTCGACGGCCTCTGATCCTCTTCGCCGACACCTTCCTCAACCCTATCGGAGCCGCTTCGCCGACACCTTCCTCAACCCTACCGGAGTAGCTTCGCCTATACCATTCTCAACCCTACTGGGGCCGCTTTGCCAACTCACAAGTCCACGGCCTCAGATCCGCTTCCTCGCACCCTCATCCAACCTACCGGAGCAGCTTCTGATGCCCCATCTACGGCCGCAGATCCGCATTGTCGACACCACCCTTAACCCAACCACCGGAGCAGCTTCTGACGCCCTGTCCACGGCCGCAGATCCACATCGTCGACACCATCCTTAACTCAACCACCGGAGCAGCTTCACCTACGCCATCGTCCACGGCCATAGATACGCTTCGCCCACACCGTAGTCCACCCTACCGGAGCCGCTCCACAAACACCCTACTCGACGATTCTAGATCTCCTTACCGGACCCCGACAGCTAGCGCAGCGTCATCACCCTAGACGTTTATAACCTGATTCCCATAGTCTGGAGAGATGCCAAGTACCCGCCATGGCCTAGGTACTTGTCACCTTTAAACCCGTCCAGCATCACCTGCCCGATGTACTTCAAATATACTAACCGGTCGCTGTTACCTATTATGCAGCTGGCAAAAACTACAAGGACGATGTTTCTTCTGGATATAACAGCTTGGCCAACCAAGATCCTGGACTGAGGCATTGCTATGATCTTGTAAGCGCGTCTCTCTCTCTCTCTCTCTCTCTATCTCTATCTCTCTCTCTCTCTTGCATTGTTCTGTGCCTGCCAGCGTGCTTTGCTAGGATTTTCGATCAGTAATCCCTTTGTGCAGACAATGATTTCTACTACTGGCTGCTAAATTAGATATGTAGATGTCATACATGATACTACCTCGTACCTCCGTTCCTAAATACAACTCTTTCTAGAGATTCCACTATAGGCTACATACGGAGCAAAATGAGTGAATCTACACTCGAAAATGCATCTATATGCATCTGTATGTGGTCCATACTGGAATCTCTACAAAGACATATATTTAGGAACAGGGGCAGTACATTACACAAAATTGTAGGTGGCATGTAGGAATTGCAGTGCACTATATTAGGCTCCCTTAGAGTGCCTGCTAGTCCAGCATACAGAGTCATGGCTAGTTTATGGTACGCACACAATCGTTAATTGGTGGTTTAAATATGCGCAAGGGGTATGCAATGTAGTATCATGTAGAAATGTCTGAAATTAGCCGTGTCAACTTGCAGATAGGGTTACACAATGAAAAAGTACAAGATGTATGTGGCAATTTCATGGAACATCGCAAAAAAACGAGAGGCAGCGGTGAGCCTATACAGTGTGCTATGGTACGTCACTCCTCCATTGCAATCATCGTGAAATGTTATTTCTATGCCAGTTCTATTAGCCAAGTTTCTTAGGGACAGTTATTATGAGTTATCCTAAGAAAATAAGCACCTGTGAATATAAGTTCCATGTAATAAGCCAACCAATTCTTTTCATTGCGTTTTCAGCTTATATTTGGTATGACCAGTGGAAAGTCTAGATTGCATTATTTTTTTCATTTTGCTGCCCTTATGGAAATTAATTTGACTTGCAAACATCGCAAATTGAACCCAGTGCAGTAATTAATATGATAGGAAAACATACCATCACTATTTGCTCAAAATGCAAATACAAAGATACCATCTACTTGGCACAATCTACTTTGGTCAATGTTTTCCATAGAGATCCCATTGCCTAATTTAAACAAAGAACGCATGACCCACATTTAAATGAAGAACAATTATTTATTGAAATTCGATGGTCCAAGTGGCTGGTTATTATCGTATAGCAGCACCACCTGAAAGCATCATATAGCAGCAGCAGCTCATAGCAACTCGTCATACAGCAGCAGTAGCAGCTCATAGCAACTCATCATACAGCAGCAGCAGTCTGCAATTCATCATATAGCAGCAGCAGCTCATAGCAATTCATCATATAGCAGCAGCAGGAGCAGCTCATAGCAATTCATCATATAGCAGCAGCAGGAGCAGCTCATAGCAATTCATCATATAGCAGCAGCAGGAGCAGCTTGTGGCAACTCATCTTATAGCAGCAGCAGGAGCAGCTTGTAGCAACTCATCATATAGCAGCACCAGCTCATAGCGATTCATCATATAGTAGCAGCAGCTCATAGCAACTCATCATATAGTAGCAGCAACTCATAGAAATTCTTCATATAGCAGCAGCAGGAGCAGCTCATAGCAATGCATCATATAGCAGCAGCCGAAGCAGCTCATAGCAATTCATCGTATAGTGGATCAGAATGAAAATTTGGCAAAAAATCAGAGGAGATCCTCACCTTTTTGGATAAGCTCATCCTTCAACAGCACCTCAAGGCCATGGCCTGGGAGGAGGGGAGGGGGAATAAGGTGCCTTCTACCGCAGTGTGGCATCAGCCGTAGTTGTGCAGCGCCCGCTGGAGTAGTGCGTTGGACGAACCACAGTGGAGCAGCTGCTGGAGACCATGAGAATGAGGGGCAGCACCAGAGGGAGGAGAAGCCAGGGAGATTTTCCCCTACCCGCCGGCCATGTAGCCTAGCTAGACATAGCATCCTCGAGGACAAGGCCAGATGGGACCAGTGGCGATGGCTCGCTGGAGGAACCCTAGTGCTGCAGGCAGGGGATCGAGGTAGAGGGAAAGGGGAGAGGAGATGCAAGCGGGCAGGGCAATGAATGCTTGTGTGTTTGTTTTTACTTGAGGGTTAGGTGTGACACGGGCGTCAACAGTTGCATTTTGAGGGTAATATAGGCAGACACCAGAGTCATTTCACTATTCCCCTTCCCTTCAAGTTTTAATGAGGTTCTACCCGAAACACCCCCCCTCCAAAGCGAAATTAGTTAAGCCCAAGCCCATAACTCAAAAATGACTTCTTTACATCTTTTATGGCTTATTTTGACAACATGCCCTGAAAAGGCGGAATCAAATTGGCCCTTAACCTGCAATTCAATTGTGCGTGCAATGATGAATCACTCCTGCCTGCTATCTGTACATTTAGGCATCATCATACATGGCATAACCTAATACATGTGCATTCCATTGTAGAATCTGGAATATGCAATGTTTATGTTAGTTCATACGTTGCACATGATGTTTAAATGCCCCTTAAATCTGGTCAGTCAAGTGAAGGTCTTTAAGCCTCCTTCTTTGCTTCTTTTCTTCATATGTAAGATTTGCTCACACTTTTGTTCAATTGCTTGTTTGCATCAGCCAGCCATACTAGGACTGTTTTTTTATTACTTGTTGTTCTTGACCTAACACTCTAACAGAGCTTGTCAACGATTTAAACACTAAGGGCTGCTGTAGTGGGGCCTTGTCTAACTCATAGGTGACATAAAGGTTTGGATGTACACTACATTAGGCTCTCCAAGAGTACCTGGAGATCTAGTTCGAAGGTATGCCTAGTTTTTACATAGTGCAGACATAGTAAATGCTCATTTCATTGTGTGCAAGTGCAAGAGATGCGGCATGTTTCATTATGTGGTGTTGTTTTGTTATAATCTCATCCTTTTGTGTTCACAGACTGGAAATTATGCATATTTATCTTCCAAGGAGACGAGTAACTAGTTTGTGTCACCTTGCAGAGGGGGTGCAATGAAGATAAGATTGAGGATTTCCAAGTACAAGATGTTAGGAAGGAGCCTTGCAAGAGAAGTAGGAGCTGCGCTGAGCCTCTTCAATCTGCTAAGGTAAGTCACTATATGCAACTCAACAGTTCCATTCCTTGTTTGTTTCAGGCATAGTTAATTTTCTCTTTTCAATTGCTTTATTTGTCCTCAGTTAATCAGATGCCCAAATATTCATGCGTGATGTTCGGTACTTGTATCACTATTAGTTGACATAATTAAAGGCTTTACCATTTAATTACTCTGCCGAAGTGTGCCTGAAGCTTTGAAGTCTATTAACCAACTATTATTGCATGAGGCTCACAATCTAGTTTATACTACGCTAATGATTGCATAGTTTTGCCTGCTGTAGTATGTTTGTATGGAACCCTCTGTTGTTCATTATGTTCCCTAAGACTTTAATTGAGGCACAGAATGGCCAACTGCTCGCTTACTTATACGCAACGTGTTGTCTAAATTTGTAACTTGTCTGTGTTTTCGATTGGGCCCCAACATCATGCTCCTCTGGTGAGCTAAGAGGGATTTCTGTATGCAGGCTGCATAGACTATCTTTTTTATAATTTTTAAAATATCACCTGCTTATGCTTCATGACGTGTAACATTTTTTTAAAGTGACATGTAACATTATTGTTAGTCCTGTTTTGCCATGTAGTACAAAATAGTGTCTTGTTCGCTTCACTGTTGTAACTATATTTTTGCCCTAGTCATGTGTACTTACAGAAACATTTCAGGATGAAGTGACATCAACACAAAGATCTGTGAGCAGTGCGGCATGGCCGTTACCGAATGATTATGGATTGGAATTGGAATGTGCTGATATTCTCGAGCATCAACTAGAGGTGGCAAGACAACGTGTACATGATTGTCAACGTATAATCAACAAGTTGAGACTGGACATGCAGGTATTAGATGCAGGAGTCAAAAAAATGAAACAAGACACTGAGGTAACCATGAAGGAATTGGAGATTTTGCAGACTGAAATTTGTGCTATCTGAATCCGGCCAATCCTATTTTCTGAAGATATTATAGTTCAAATGGAGTTAAGTTGATGCGCGTCCATGATGTATGAGCTGTATTTGCCCAGTGTATGTAATTTGCTGTTTGTGTATGCTTTATTATCACCTGTGCCGAACCATAATGCCCAGTGGGTAGAATCGCCTGTAATTTCTTTATTGTATAGTGTAGGATTATTCTACCTTTCCATGCCTTGATCTCTTTGTTGTAATAGTGTAGGCTTTTTAGAGGTGATAGTATTGAGTAGGATAATTATTTGAATATGCTATATCGTTCAAACGGGGGCCAATTCGCCCGACCATGGCCCTTCACGGGCCGTCGGACCCATGGGCCCTCTACGTCTCGTAGGATCCATGGGCCTTGTACATCTCGTAGGATCCATGGGCCTTGTACGTCTCGTAGGATCCATGGGCTGCCAGCTCATTTATGGGTCTTGTACGAGCCTTTAATAGGCCGTAGGCGGGCCTTTAATGGAAATCGGACGTTGTATGGGCTGACCATAACGGGCCGTTAATAGGCCGTATTTGGTGATGCTATGAAATTGGCCCAAGAGACTAACGGTCCACAAACGGGCCGACTGTAACGATGGGCTGAATTTTCCCCACAAGCAAAAAATGACAGTAACGGGCCGTGAGTAACCGAATGCTGCAAATGAGCCCAAGAATAAATGGGCCCTCGGAAGGGCGAAAGTTAACTTGGGCTGGAAACGGCCCCACGGAATAACGGGCCGTTAATGGGTATAAAGTGATACACTATTCATTACGGGTCAGTTTCACCACGGGCCGTTAATGGGTGTAAAGTAATACACTGTTCATTATGGGCCAATTTCAGCACGGGCCGCTAATGGGCCAAGAGTTACAAAGGGCCTCATATGGGCTGAAAGACGTCATGGGCTATACATGGGCCAAAAGTGAAAACGGGCTGGAATCATATTGGATGGCCCAGATGATGCTACTGGGCCTAATTCGGATAGGGCATAACGGGCCTTGGCTTAGCGGGTTGTAAATGGGCTATATGCGAACATGCCGTTAACAGGCTTTCCATGGGCCGGTCCGCCACCTTTTGACCAAGTCAAATGGGCCGGGCTTTTCACAGGAATGGGCCTCTGTTGGGCCGTGCCACATGTCAACGCATCATAGGCGCCTATCTGACCCACTGACGAGCTGACATGTGTTTCGTGCGGCCAATAAGCATTTTACACGTGGAAATTTCCCATTGGTCGGGGCTGTTAACGGGTTATCGGATCCAAAACCCGACCCGATAGCTTAACGGCGTTCTGTTACGGTGGATGCCACGTGTCGGTCACCCTTGATGAAAGCACTTCTGTGACGCGCGGTTTATCGTCATGGAAGTGGACACTTCCGTGATGATAATTTTGGTAATGTCATGGAACACTTCTACGACAACACAGGTATGACTATCTTAATTCTGTCATAAATTTGTCATGGATGTACATGCATGACAAAAAAGCGACCTACTGTGACAAACACGTATCATCACGGAAGTGTATTTTTTTGTAGTGACGATAAAGGGGTTGTCAATCCCTTCACGATCACTTGCAAAAGTGATACCTGATAGAGATAGATAAACAAAAGATAAAATATTTTTGGGTTTTTTGGTTTATAGATCTGAAAACAAAAGATTGCAAAATAGTAGATCGAAAACTAATATGATGGAAAATAGACCCGGGGCCATGGGTTTCACTACAGGCTTCTCTCTTGAAGGCAAGTAATATGGTGGGTGAACAAATTATTGTCAAGCAATTGATAGAAAAGCACAAAGTTATGACAATATCCAAGGCAATGATTATGCAATATAGGCATCATGTCCATAACAAGTAGACCGACTCCTACCTGCATCTACTACTATTAATCCACAAATCGACCGACTCCTGCCTGCATCTAGAGTATTAAATTCATAAAGAATAGAGTAATGAATTATGTAAGATGACATGATGTAGAGGAATAAACTCAAGCAATATGATGTAAACCCCATCTTTTTATCCTAGATGGCAACAATACAATCGTGCCTCGCTACCCCTACTTTGTCACTGGGTGAGGACACCGCAAGATTGAACCCAAAGCTAAGCACCTCTCCCATTGCAAGAAAAAACAATCTAGTTGGCCAAACCAAACCGATAATTCTAAGAGAAATACAAAGATACCAAATCATGCATATAAGAATTCAGAGAAGATTCAGATAATATGCATAGATAAGCTGATCATAAATCCACAATTCATCGGATCTCGACAAACACACCGCAAAAGAAGATTACATTAGTTAGATCTCCAAGAACATCGACGAGAACATGGTATTGATAATCAAAGAGAGAGAATAAGCAATCTAGATACTAGGTATGGACCCATAGGTCTGTGGTGGACTACTCACGCTTCATCGAAAGGGCAATAGAGTTGATGTAGATGCCCCCCGTGATCTAATCCCCCTGCGGCAGGATGCCGGCAAAGGCCCCAATATGGGATCTCATGGGAACAGAAGGTTGCGGCGGTTGAAAAGTGTTCTCGTGGATGCTTCTGGTGGTTTGGGAATATTTGTAAATATATAGGACGAAGATCTAGGTCAGGGGGTCACCGAGGGGCCCACGAGGTTGGTGGCACGCTCTACCCCCTGGGCGCACCCTCCACCTTTAGCGCCGCCTCGTCGCTCTTTTGACTTGCACTCCAAGTCTCCTGGGTGTATTCTGGTCCAAGAAAAATCATCGTGAAGTTTTATTCCGTTTGGACTCCGTTTAGTATTCCTTTTTTGCGAAGCTCAAAAACAAGGAAAAGACAGAAACTGGCACTGGGCTCTAGGTTAATACTCCCTTGTTCCAAAATATTTGTCTTTTTAGTGATTTCAAATGGCTACCACATACGGATGTATATAGACATATTTTAGAGTGTAGATTCACTCATTTTGCTCCGTATGTAGTCACTTGTTGAAATCTCTAGAAAGACAAATATTTAGGAATGGAGGGAGTAGGTTAGTCCCAAAAATAATATAAAATAGCATATTAATGCATATAAAACATCCAAGACAGATAATATAATAGCACGGAACAATCAAACATTATAGATACATTGGAGACGTATCAAGCATTCCCAAGCTTAATTCCTGCTCGTCCTCGAGTAGGTAAATGATAAGAACATAATTTTTGATGTGGAATGCTACCTAACATATTTATCCATGTAATTTTCTCATTGTCGCATGAATGTTCAGATCCATAAGATTCAAAACAAAAGTTTAATATTGACATGAAAACAATAATACTTCAAGCATACTAATAAAGCAATCATGTCTTCTCAAAATAACATGGTCAAAGTAAGCTATCCCTACAAAATCATATAGTCTGGCTATGCTCTATATTCATCACAAAAAACATTTAGATCATGCACAACCCCGATGACAAGCCAAGCAATTGTTTCATACTTTTGATGTTCTCAAACTTTTTCAATCTTCACGCAATACATGAGCGTGAGCCATGGACATAGCACTATAGGTGGAATAGAAAGGTGGTTGTGGAGAAAAAAAAAAGGAGAAGATAGTCTCACATCAACTAGGCATATCAACGGACTATGGTGATTCCCATCAATATATATCAATGTGAGTGAGTAGGGATTGCCATGCAACATACGCACTAGAGCTATAAGTTTATGAAAGCTCAAAAAGAAACTAAGTGGGTGTGCATCCAACTTGCTTGCCCATCAAGACCTAGGGAATTTGAGGAATCCCATCGTTGGAATATACAAGCCAAGTTCTATAATGAAAAATTCCCACTAGTATATGAAAGTGACAAAATAGGAGACTCTCTATCATGAAAATCATGGTGCTACTTTGAAGCACAAGTTTGGAAAAAGCATAGTAACATTGCCCCTTCTCTCTTTTTCTCTCATTTATTTCGAATGGCTTCTTTGGGCTCTCTTTTTTTCATTTAGGTTTATTGGCCTATTTTTTTTTAGTTCCTCACATGGGATAATGTTCTAATAATGATGACATCACACTTTTATTTACTTACAACTCAAGAATTACATATCGATACTTAGAACAAAAATATGACTCTATATGATTTCCTCCGGCGGTTTATCGGGATGTGCAATGACTCAAGACTGACATGTATGAAGATTATGAACGGTGGCTTTGCCACAAATACTATGTCAACTACATGATCATGCAAAGCAATATGACAATGATGAAGCATGTCATAATAAACGGAACGGTGGAAAGTTGCATGGCAATATATCTCAGAATGGTTATGGAAATGCCATAATAGGTAGGTATGGTGGCTTTTTTGAGGAAGGTATATGGTGGGTGTATGGTACCGGCCAAAGTTGCGCGGTACTAGAAATGCTAGCAATGGTGGAAGGGTGAGAGTGTGTATAGTCCATGGACTCAACATTAGTCATAAAGAACTCACATACTTATTGCAAAAATCTATTAGCCATCGAAACTAAGTACTACGCGCATGCTCCTAGGGGGATAGATTGGTACAAAAAGACTATCTCTCGTCCCCGACCGCCACTCATAAGGAAGACAATCAATAAATAAATCATGCTCCAACTTCGTTATATAACGGTTCACCATGCATGCATGCTACGGGAATCACAAACATCAACACAACTATTTCTACAATACACAATCACTCCACTAGCATGACTCTAATATCACCATCCTCATATCTCAAAACAATCATAAGGAATCAGACTTCTCATAGTATTCAATGCACTTTATATGAATTTATTTATTATATCCCTCTTGGATGCCCATCATATTAGGACTAAATTCATAACCTAAGCAAATTACCATGCTATTTAGGGAGACTCTCAAAATAATATAAGTGAAGCATGAGGGTTCACCATTTCTATAAAATAAAGCCACCGCCGTGCTCTAAAAAGGTATAAGTGAAGCACTTGAGCAAAATTGCCTAGTTCAAAAGATATAAGTGAAGCACATAGAGTATTCTAATAAATCACGATTCATGCGTGTCCCTCTCAAAAGGTGTGTACAGCAAGGATGGTTATGGCAAACTAAAAAGCAAAGACCCATATCATACAAGACGCTCCAAGCAAAACGCATATCATGTGGTGTATAAAAATATAGCCTCAAGTAAAGTTACCGATAGACAAAGACGAAAGAGGGGATGCCTTCCGAGGCATCCCCAAGCTTAGGCTCCTGGTTGTCCTTGAATATTACCTTGGGGTTCCTTGGACATCACCAAGCTTAGGCTCTTGCCACTCCTTATTCCATAGTCCATCAAATCCTTACCCAAAACTTGAAAACTTCACAACACAAGACTCAACAGAAAATCTTATGAGATCCATTAGTATAAGAAAATAAATCACCACTTTATGATACTGTTGTGAACTCATTCTTTATTTATATTGGTGTAATATCTACTGTATTCCAACTTCTCCATGGTTCATACCCCCCGATACTACCCATAGATTCATCAAAATAAGCAAACAACACAAAGAAAACATAATCTGTCAAAAATAGAACAGTCTGTAGCAATCAGAAAACTTCAAATACTTCTGTAACTCCAAAAATTCTGAAAAATGAGGACAACCTCGCAAATTTGTATATCAATCTTTTGTAAAGAATTCATATCAAAATCACGCTTCTGTAAATTATGAAAATCATTTTTTGGGTGCAATTTTTTTTGTTTTTCAGCAAGATCAAATCAACTATCACCGTAAGCCATCCCAAAGGTCTTACTTGGAACAAACACTAATTAAACCACAAAAACACATCTAACCAGAGGCTAGATGAATTATTTATTGAAAACAAAACAAAAAAGCAAGAACAAAAATAAAATTGGGTTGCCTCCCAACAAGCCTATTGTTTAACGCCCTTAGCTAAGCATAAAACATAGATCTACGTATTGTCATCTTTGGTATGCAATCCATAAGTAGCTCTCATAATAGATTCATATGGCAACTTAATTTTATTTCTAGGAAAGTGTTCCATGCCCTTCCTTAACGGAAACCAAAATCTAATATTTCCTTCTTTCATATCAATAATTGCACCAATCATCCTAAGGAAAGGTCTACCAAGAAAAATAGGACATGTAGTATTGCAATATATATCAAGAACAATGAAATCTACGGGCATAATTCCTATTTCCAACAATAGGAACATCATTAATCCTTCCCATAGGTTTCTTAATAGTGGAATCCACAAGATGCAAATTTAAAGAACAATCATTAAATTCACGGAAACCTAGCACATCACATAAAATTTTTGGAATTGTGGAAACGCTAGCACCCAAATCACACAAAGCATGGCACTCATAATCTTTAATCCTAATCTTAATAGTAGGTTCCCACTCATCATAAAGTTTTCTAGGGATAGGAACTTCCAATTCAAGCTTTTTTTCAAAAGATTTCAACATAGCATCAACAATATGTTTAGTAAAAGCTTTATTTTGATTAAAAGCATGAGGAGAATTCAACATGGATTGCAACAAGGAAGTACAATCTATCAAAGAAAAACTATCATAATTAAATTCCTTGAAATCTAAAAGAGTGGGTTCATTGCTACTTAAAGTCTTGACCTCTCCAATCCCACTTTTATCAATTTTTGCATCTAGATCTATAAACTCCGAATCATTGGGACGCCTTCTAACTAAAGTTGACTCATCTCCAGTCCCATCTTTATCAAGATTTATTTTGGAAAAAAATTTAATAGGAGTCACATCAATCACTTTAAGATCTCCATCATTATTTTCACAAAAACTAGAAGAACACGCTTTTACAAACCAATCTTGTTTAGCACACATCTTAGCGGTTTTTTCTTTACACTCATTAATGGAAATTATCATAGCTTTTAGAGACTCATTAATATCATGCTTGGGTGGAATAGATATAATTTTCAAAGAATCCGTCTCAAGAGAAATTATATCCACGTTCCTAGCCAAATCATTAATCTTAAGCAATTTTTCTTCAACCAAAGCATTGCAACTTTTTTGCGAAATCATAAATTCTTTAACACTATTCTCAAAATCAGAGGACATCTTATTATAATTTCCATAAGAATTGTTGTAGGAATTACCATAATTATTAGAGGAATTACTAGGAAATGGCCTAGGATTAAAATTGCCTCTATATGCGTTATTACCAAAATTGTTCCTACCAACAAAATTCACATCCATAGATTCATTATTATTCTAAATCAAAGTAGAAAAAGGCATATCATTAGGATCAATATGAGCACTCTTGCTAGCAAATAATTTCATAAGTTCATCCATCTTTGCACTCAAAACATTAATTTCTTCAATCGCATGCACTTTTTTACTAGTTGAAGATCTTTCGGTGTGCCATTGAGAATAATTAACCATAATGTTATCTAGGATTTTAGTAGTTTCTCCTAAAGTAATTTCCATAAAAGTACCTCCCACGGCCGAATCTAAAAGATTTCTAGAAGCAAAACTCAATCCGGCATAAAGTTTTTGTATGATCATCCATAAATTTAAACCATGAGCAGGGCAATTTCGTATCATCACATTTCATCCTCTCCCAAGATTGTGCAACATGTTCATGATCAAGTTGCTTAAAATTCATAATCTCCTTCCTAAGGGAGATGATCTAGCGAGAGGAAAAGACTTGGAAATAAAAGCATCTTTACACTTATTCCATGAATGAATACTATTTTTAGGCAAAGATGAAAACCAAGTTTTAGCACGATCTCGTAGTGAGAACGGAAATAGCTTCAGTTTAACAATATCATTATCCACACCTTTCTTCTTTCGCATATCACACAACTCAACGAAATTGTTTAGATGAGATGCGACATCTTCACTAGGAAGGCCAGAAAATTTATCTTCCATAAGAAGATTTAGCAAAGCGGCATTAATTTCACAAGATTCTGCACTAGTGGCAGGAGCAAAATCATTATTATTAGTATTGGAAAAGTCACAAAATTTGGTATTCTCTTGAGTCATCGTGATAAAGTCACAAAATCATTATTATTAGTATTGGAAAAGTCACAAAATTTGGTATTCTCTTGAGTCATCGTGATAAAGCAAGCAATCTAACACACGAGCAAACAAAAAGCAAACAAAAAGACGAACCAAAGAAGGGCGAAGAAAAGGGCAAATCTTTTGGAATTGTTTTAGAAATGGGGGAGAGGAAAACGAGAGGTGAATGGCAAATAATGTAATGCAAGAGATGAGAGTTTTATGATGGGTACTTGGTATGTCTTGACTTGGCGTAGATCTCCCCGGAAACGACACCAGAAATTCTTCCTGTTACTTCTTGAGCTTACGTTGGTTTTTCCTTTGAAGAGGAAAGGGTGATGCAGCAAAGTAAAGATAAGTATTTCCCTCAGTTTGAGAACCAATGTATCAATCCATTAGGAGGAGAATGCACAAATCACCAATACCTTCACAAACAATCAAACAACTTGTACCGAACACGATAAAGGGATTGTCAATCCCTTCACTGTCACTTGCAAAAGTGAGACCTGATAGAGATAGATAAACAAAAGATAAAATACTTTTATTTTTTTTGGTTTATAGATCTAAAAATAAAATATTGCAAATTAGTAGATCGGAAACTAATATGATGGAAAATAGACCCCGGGGCCATAGATTTCACTAGAGGCTTCTCTATTGAAGGCAAATAATACGGTGGTTAAACATATTACTGTCGTGCAATTGATAGAAAAGTGCAAAGTTATGATGATATCCAAAGCAATGATTATGCAATATAGGAATCACGTCTGTATCAAGTAGACCGACTCCTGCCTGCATCTACTACTATTACTCCAAACATCGGCCGACTCCTGCCTGCATCTAGAGTATTAAGTTCATAAAGAACAGAGTAATGCATTAAGTAAGATGACATGATGTAGAGGAATAAACTCAAGCAATAGATGTAAAACCCATCTTTTTATCCTCGATGGCAACAATACAATACGTGCCTTGCTACCCCTACTTTGTCACTGGGTGAGGACACCGAAAGATTGAACCCAAAGCTAAGCACCCTCCCATTACAAGAAAAACCAATCTAGTTGGCCAAACCAAACTGATAATTCGAAGAGAAATACAAAGATACCAAATCATGCATATAAGAATTCAGAGAAGATTCAAATAATATTCATAGATAAGCTGATCATAAATCTACAATTCATCGGATCTCGACAAACACACCGCAAAAGAAGATTACATCCCAAGAACATCGAGGAGAACATGGTATTGAGAATCAGAGAGAGATAACAAGCCATCTAGCTACTAGATGTGGACCCGTAGGTCTGTGGTGGACTACTCACGCTTCATCGGAAGGGCGATAGAGTTGATATAGATGCCCTCTATGATCGAATCCCCCCAGTAGAATGCTGGAAAAGGCCCCAAGATGGGATCTCATGGGAACAGAAGGTTGCGGCGGTGGAAAAGTGTTTTCGTGGATGCTTTTGGTGGTTTGGGAATATTTGCAAATATATAGGAGGAAGATCTAGGTCAGGGGGTCACCGAGGGGACCATAAGGTAGGGCGCGCGCCCTACCCCCTGGGCAAGCCCTCCACCCTTGTCGCCGCCTCATGGCTCTCCTAACTTGCACTCCAAGTCTCCTGGATGTCTTCTGGTCCAAGAAAAATAATTTTGAAATTTTCTTCCATTTGGACTGTGTTTAGTATTCCTTTTCTGCGAAGCTCAAAAGCAAGGAAAAAACAGAAACTGGCACTGTGCTCTAGGTTAATAGGTTAGTCCCAAAAATAATTTAAAATAGCATATTAATGCATATAAAACATCCAAAACAGATAATATGATAGCCTGGAACAATAGAAAATTATAGATACGTTGGAGACATATCAATTGGTTCATTGTTATATCTATGTGTCTCCCGTCTCGATATTATGCTAAGTGTGTGCATGTGTGCACGATTTCAAGCGGGCCCTAAAGAATGTCATCTTAAGGCTGTGAGAAGGATACTGAGGTACTTAATTCATACACTTAACTTTGGCATTTGGTATCCTAAGAGGTCTGATTTTGATCTTGTTGGCTACTCCGATTCGGGCTATGCCGTTGACAAGGTTGATAGGAAGTCCACTTCGAGTACTTGTCAATTTCTTGGTAGATCTCTTGTGTCTTGGTCCTCGAAGAAACCAAACTGGTATCCTTATCCACTGCCGAAGCGGAATACATTGCCACCGTATGATGTTGTGCTCAATTACTTTCGATGACCCAAACTCTTAAAGATTATGGGATACGTGTGAAACATGTTCCATTGCTTTGTGACAATGAAAGTTCTATTAAGATTTCTCATAATCCCGTGCAACACTCTCGAACTAAGCATATTGAAGTTCGTCATTATTTCATTCGAGATCATGTTGCTAAAGGAGACATCAATCTTGAGCATGTTCATACCGATAAGAAATTGGTGGATATATTCACCAAACCGCTTGATGAGAAAGTATTTTGCCGTTTGAGAGGTGAATTGAACATCATTGATGCTTCAAACTTGGAGTAGAAACTCCATTTGGATACTTGCAAGGCATGAGCCTTTAATGACTAATCCTTGATATTTCTCTTATGATGAACATCATATGTCTTGGATCAATACTTGTTCCCTTGGATGTTATCTAATCCTTTTAGGTACTTTGATGAACTCAAATATATGAGATTGCAAGCCACTCACATATTGAGCGATCTCAACATCACCAAGTTCCTATATATGGTTGTTGATTACAAGGAAGCATGAATCCACTCAACATATCCTTTGCCAATTTTTATACCAAATTTCATTTGGTATCAAGTCTCATGATTGTCATTTTGGATACACAAGTGCTCTTCCTTGCAAGATTAAGCCATGTAGGAAGATGCATTCAAACTACAAGTGGTGCTCCAAACTCTTGATGGACTACATCAACCTTGAGCATCCAACACAAGTTCAACTACATGATCAAGATCAACATCACATCCAAGGTATGATATTCCATCTTAAGAGAAGCTTTGCTCCAAGTCATGAGTCACACACAATGGGGACCAATAAACCAGGACAGAGGTAGTAGAAAAGAAATGCCACAAAACTGCGACACCACGCCCCCTCCCCTACACGTAAGACTGGCACGCGAGCGTATGCAACTCCCACGTTTGGGTTGCACTTGGCTCTTCGCTGATTCGAGAAGTCGAACAATGATATCATTTATGACTGGAATAGAAGTGACATACACTAATAAAACAGCCATGAGGCGATGTAGTGCTGGTTACAGGAGGCAAGAAGAAAGATGCATCCATCGATGACGTCCACCTCCTCGACTCAGGGCGCTGGCCCACCGAACGACGGCTAAGTAGCAGTGGCTTTCATGGCTAGGTCGACTTGCTTCTAAACAATGGCGTCCAAAGATTCCAGCCGCTAGAAGAAGGCCAATGTCTTTTTGTCCTCACTGGCCTTGTAGTGGCCTAAGTAGATGATTTCCTCATAGACGTGGATGTGCAGGTCGACGATTTCTTGCATGGCGAGGCGCTGCGCGGCGAGCGCGGCCTCGAGGTGCACATTCTTCATCGCGACCTCCGGCAGCTGCAGGGCCACCAGGGCTTGAAAGAGTTCATCACCATGGAGGCCGATGAGGGTGGCAGGCAAGGAGGAGCCTGGGCACACAGGCTGGAGCAGTACGGCAAGGTCATCCATGCGCTTCCTGACGGCGGTGAACTTGCGGTTGGAGCAGATCATCATGTCGTCTATGCTAGAGGCGAATCCGGCGTCGGCGACGACAATGACGCCGGCGGTCGCGAGCACCGTCTGGAAATGCGACAAGGTGTGGGGCTGTAGGCCGGCGTCTTGGATGATCTGGTGATGTCTACTACGCAACCTTCTTCTTGTAGACGTTGTTGGGCCTCCAAGTGCAGAGGTTTGTACGACAGTAGCAAATTTCCCTCAAGTGGATGACCTAAGGTTTATCAATCCGTGGGAGGCGTAGGATGAAGATGGTCTCTCTCAAGCAACCCTGCAACCAAATAACAAAGAGTCTCTTGTGTCCCCAACACACCCAATACAATGGTAAATTGTATAGGTGCACTAGTTCGGCGAAGACATGGTGATACAAGTGCAATATGGATGGTAGATATATGTTTTTGTAATCTGAAAATATAAAAACAGCAAGGTAACTAATAATAAAAGTGAGCACAAACGGTATTGCAATGTTTAGGAAACAAGGCCTAGGGTTCATACTTTCACTAGTGCAAGTTCTCTCAACAATAATAACATAATTGGATCATATAACTATCCCTCAACATGCAATAAAGAGTCACTCCAAAGTCACTAATAGCGGAGAACAAACAAAGAGATTATAGTAGGGTACGAAACCACCTCAAAGTTATTCCTTCAGATTGATCTATTCAAGAGTCCGTAGTAAAATAACACAAAGCTATTCTTTCTGTTCAATCTATCATAGAGTTTGTACTAGAATAACACCTTAAGACACAAATCAACCAAAACCCTAATGTCACCTCAAGTATCCGTGGGTATGATTATACGATATGCATCAAACAATCTCAGATTCATCTATTCAATCAACACATAGAACTTGAAAGAGTGCCCCAAAGTTTCTACCGGAGAGTCAAGACGAAAACGTGTGCCAACCCCTATGCATAAGTTCACGAGGTAACGGAACCCGCAAGTTGATCACCAAAACATACATCAAGTGAATCACGTGAGATCCCATTGTCACCACAGATACGCACATGCAAGACATACATCAAGTGTTCTCAAATCCTTAAAGACTCAATCCAATAAGATAACTTCAAAGGGAAAACTCAATCCATTACAAGAGAGTAGAGGGGGAGAAACATCATAAGATCCAACTATAATAGCAAAGCTCGTGATACATCAAGATCGTATCACCTCAAGAACACGAGAGAGAGAGAGAGAGAGAGAGAGAGAGAGAGAGATCAAACACATAGCTACTGGTACATACCCTCAGCCCCGAGGGTGAACTACTCCCTCCTCGTCATGGAGAGCCCCGGGATGATGAAGATGGCCACCGGTGAGGGTTCCCCCCTCCGGCAGGGTGACGGAACAGGGTCCCGATTGGTTTTTGGTGGCTACAGAGGCTTGCGGCGGCGGAACTCCCGATCTATTCTGTTCTCCGATGTTTTTAGGGTATATGGATATATATATATATAGGCGAAATAAGTCGGTCAGGGGAGCCACGAGGGGCCCACGAGGGTGGGGGCGCGCCCAGGGGGCAGGCACGCCTCCCTGCCTCGTGGCCACCTTGTTGCTTCCCTGACGTACACTCCAGGTCTCCTGGATTGCTTTTGTTCCAAAAATAACTCTCCCGAAGGTTTCATTCCGTTTGGACTCCGTTTGATATTCATTTTCTTCGAAACACTGAAATAGGCAAGAAAATAGCAATTTGGGCTGGGCCTTCGGTTAGTAGGTTAGTCCCAAAAATAATACTCCCTCCGTTCCTAAATATAGGGTGTATAGTTTTTGGCACGGAAATAAAAGAACACACGTGGAGGGAAAATTTCACAAGTTTTGGGTGAGATTAGACCTGACTAATTGACATGAGAAAATAGAGGAGCTTGCCTAATATAAGGAAATGTAATCAAATCCCTAAAAAAACTATCCAAACGAGTGGTGCAACACAATACACCTTATATTTTGGATTTTTTCTCAAAAATCTATACACCTTATATCAAGGAATGGAGGGAGTATAAAAGTGTATAATAAAGCCCATAAACATCTAAAACTAATAATATAATAGCATGGAACAATAAAAAATTATAGATACATTGGAGACGTATCAAGCATCCCCAAGCTTAATTCCTACTCGTCCTCGAGTAGGTAAATGATAAAAATAGAATTTTTGATGTGGAATGCTACCTAACATATTTATCCATGTAATCTTCTCTGTTGTGGCAAGAATATTTAGATCCATAAGATTCAAAACAAAAGTTTAATATTGAGATGAAAACAATAATACTTCAAGCATACTAATAAAGCAATAATGTCTTCTCAAAATAACATGGTCAAAGCAAGCTATCCTTACAAAATCATATAGTCTGGCTATGCTCTATCTTCGTCACACAAAATATTTAAATCATGCACAACCCCGATGACAAGCCAAGCAAGTGTTTCATACTTTTGATGTTCTCAAACTTTTTCAATCTTCACGCAATACATGAGCGTGAGCCATGGACATAGCACTATAGGTGGAATAGAATGGTTGTTGTGGAGAAGACAAAAAGGAGAAGATAGTCGCACATCAACTAGGCGTATCAACAGGCTATGGAGATGCCCATCAATAGATATGAATGTGAGTGAGTAGGGATTGCCATGCAACGGATGAACTAGAGCTATAAGTGTATGAAAGCTCAACAAAATAAACTAAGTGGGTGTGCATCCAACTCGCTTGCTCATGAAGACCTAGGGCATTCTGAGGAAGCCCATCATTGGAATATACAAGCCAAGTTCTATAACGTAAAATTCTACTAGTATATGAAAGTGACAACATAGGGGACTCTCTATCATGAACATCATGGTGCTACTTTGAAGCACAAGTGAGGAAAAAGGATAATAGCATTGTCCCTTCTCTCTTTTTCTCTCAAAATTTTTTTATTTTTTTATTTTGGCCTTTTCTCTTTTTTTTAGTCCGGAGTCTCATCCCGGCTTGTGGGGGAATCATAGTCTCCATCATCCTTTCCTCACTGGGACAATGCTCTAATAATGATGATCGTCACACTTTTATTTACTTACAACGCAAGAATTACAACTCGATACTTAGAACAAATATGACTCTATATGAATGCCTCCGGCGGTGTATCGGGATGTGCAATGACTCATGAGTGACATGTATGAAAGAATTATGAATGGTGGCTTTGCCACAAATACAATGTCAACTACATGATCATGCAAAGCAATATGACAATGATGGAGCGTGTCATAACAAACGGAACGGTGGAAAGTTGCATGGCAATATATCTCGGAATGGCTATGAAAATGCCATAATAGGTAAGTATGGTGGCTGTTTTGAGGAAGATATATGGTGGGTGTATGATACCGGCGAAAGGTGCGTGGTATTTAGAGAGGCTAGCAATGGTGAAGGGTGAGAGTGCGTATAATCCATGGACTCAACATTAGGCATAAAGAACTCACATAATTATTGCAAAAATCTATTAGTTATTGAAACAAAGTACTACGCGCATGCTCCTAGGGGGATAGATTGGTAAGAAAAGACCATCGCTCGTCCCCGACCGCCACTCATAAGGAGGACAATCAATAAATAAATCATGTTCCGACTTCATCACATAACGGTTCACCATACGTGCATGCTACGGGAATCACAAACTTTAGAACAAGTATTTATCAAATTCATAACTTCTCAACTAGCATGACTCTAATATCACCATCTTCATATCTCAAAACAATCATAAAGAATCAAACTTCTCATAATATTCAATGCACTTTATATGAAAGTTTTTATTATATCCATCTTGGATGCCTATCATATTAGGACTAAATTCATAACCAAAGCAAATTACCATGCTGTTTAGGACTCTCAAAATAATATAAGTGAAGCATGAGATTTCATCTATTTCTTCAAAATAAATCCACCTCTGTGCTCTAAAAGGATATAAGTGAAGCACTAGAGCAAACGACAAACTACTCCGGAAGATATAAGTGAAGACCAATGAGTAGTTGAATAATTATGTAACTATGTGAAGACTCTCTAACATTTTAAGAATATCAGATCTTGATATTTTATTAAAACAGAAAGCAAAACAAAATAAAATGACATGACGCTCCAAGCAAAACACATATCATGTGGTGAATAAAAATATAGCTCCAAGTAAATTTACCGATGGATGAGGACGAAAGAGGGGATGCCTTCCGGGGCATCCCCAAGCTTTGGATTTTTGGTGTCCTTGGATTTAACTTGGGGTTCCTTGGCCATCCCCAAGCTTAGGCTCTTTCCACTCCTTATTCCATAGTCCATCGAATCTTTACTCAAAACTTGAAAACTTCACAACACAAAACTGAACAGAAAATCTCGTGAGCTCCGTTAGCGAAAGAAAACAAAACACCACTTCATGGTACTGTAATGAACTCATTCTTTTTTTATATTGGTGTTAAGCTTACTGTATTCAATCTTCTCTATGGTTTATAAACTCTTTTTTACTAGCCATAGATTCATCAAAATAAGCAAACAACACACGAAAAACAGAATCTGTCAAAAACAGAACAGTCTGTAGTAATCTGTAACTAACGCAAACTTCTGGAACTCTAAAAATTCTACCAAAATAGGACGACCTAAATAATTTTTTTATTGATCTGCTGCAATTGGAATCCGTATTATATCACGTTCTAGTAATTTTTAACAATTGTTTTCGTGAACAGAAAGTTTCTGGAATTTTCAGCAAGATCAAATAACTATCATCCAAGAAGATCCTATAGGTTTAACTTGGCACAAACACTAATTAAAACATAAAACCACATCTAACCAGAGTCTAGATAGATTATTTATTCCTAAACAGAACCAAAAAGCAAGAAACTAAAATAAAATTGGGTTGCCTCCCAACAAGCGCTATCGTTTAACGCCCCTAGCTAGGCATGATGATTTCACTGATGCTCACATAAAAGATAAGAATTGAAACATAAAGAGAGCATCATGAAGAATATGACTAGCACATTTAAGTCTAACCCACTTCCTATGCATAGGGATTTTTTGAGCAAACAGCTTATGGGAACAATAATCAACTAGCATAGGACGGCAAAACAAGCATAACTTCAAAACTTTAAGCAGATAGAGAGGAAACTTGATATTATTGCAATTCCTACAAGCATATATTCCCCCCTCATAATAATTTTCAGTAGCATCATGAATGAATTCAACAATATAACCAGCACCTAAAACATTCTTTTCATGATCTACTTGCATAGTTTATAACTCTCCACATAAGCAAAATTCTTCTCATTCGGAATAGTGGGGTATCATAAGAGACTCGAATACTATAAATTGTTTCCACATTAAAAGAGTAATATTCAGAAAAAGGGTAATCATAAACATGACAAGTTGTATAAATATAATCATCACTACTTTTTATAGCATAAGTTTCATCACAATAATCATCATAAGTAGCAACTTTGTTCTCATCATAATCAATTGAAACCTCTTCCAAGATAGTGGAATCATTACTAAATAAAGTCATGACCTCTCCAAATCCACTTTCATAATTATCATAATAAGAATCAACATCCTCCAAAATAGTGGGATCATTACTTCCTAAAGTTGACACTCTTCCAAACCCACTTTCATCAATATAATCATCATAAGTAGGAGGCATGCTATCATCATTGTAAATTTGCATATCAAAACTTGGGAGACTAAAAATATCATCTTCTTTAAACATAGCATCCCCAAGCTTGGGACAAACTTTAATTGCAGAAAATATATTCTCAAAAGCATCATCTTCATCAAACATAGCATCCCCAAGCTTGGGCCTTTTCATATCATAAGCATAATCTGTTGGAAATATGCCCTAGAGGCAATAACAAAATGGTTATTATTGTATTTCCTTGTTCATGATAATTGTCTATTGTTCATGCTATAATTGTATTAACTGAAATAGTAATACATATGTTAATACATAGACCACAACATGTCACTAGTAAACCTCTAGTTGACTAGCTCGTTGATCAATAGATGGTTATGGTTTCCTGACCATGGACATCAGATGTCATTGATAACGGGATCATATCATTAGGAGAATGATGTGATGGACAAGACCCAATCCTAAGCATAGCACAAGATCATGTAGTCCGTTTCCTAAGAGCTTTTCAAATGTCAAGTATCATTTCCTTAGACCATGAGATTGTGCAACTCCCGGATACCGTAGGAATGCTTTGGGTGTACCAAATGCCACAACGTAACTGGGTGGCTATAAAGGTGCACTACAGGTATCTCCGAAAGTATCTGTTGAGTTGGCACGAATCGAGATTGGGATTTGTCACTCCGTATGACGGAGAGGTATCTCTGGGCCCACTCGGTAATGCATCATCATATTGAGATCAGTGTGACTAAGGAGTTAGTCACGGGATAATGCGTTACGGAACGAGTAAAGAGACTTGCCGGTAACGAGATTGAACAAGGTATAGGGATACCGACGATCGAATCTTGGGCAAGTAACATATCGATAGACAAAGGGAATTGTATATGGGATTGATTGAATCCCCGACATTGTGGTTCATCCGATGAGATCATCGTGGAATATGTGGGAGCCAATGTGGGTATCCAGATCCCGCTATTGGTTATTGGCCGGAGAGGTGTCTCGGTCATGTCTGCATGGTTCCCGAACCCGTAGGGTCTACACACTTAAGGTTCGGTGACGCTAGAGTTGTTATGGGAAATATTATGTGGTTACCGAAGGTTGTTAGGAGTCCCGGATGAGATCCGGGACGTGACGAGGAACTCCGTAATGGTCTGGAGGTGAAGACCGATATATTGGACGAAGGGTATTGGAGCCCGGAATTGTTCTGGGAGTATCGGCTGATGACCATCGTGACCGAAAGGTGTTTCGGAGGCCCCGACAAGCGTTGGGGGGCCTTATGGGCCAAGGGGAGGGGGCACACCAGCCCACTAAGGGGCTGTGCGCCCCTCCCAACCCCTCTCACGTAACCTGGAGAAGTGGGGGCGCCTCCCCTAGGGCAGCCACCCCTCCCGGCTTGGGGGGCAAGTTACCTAGGGGTGGGGGCGCCCAAACCCATCTAGGGTTCCCCCTGTGGCCGCAGCCCCTCCCCTAGTGAACCCTAGGGCGCCTCCTCCACCCCTTCCCCCTATATATAGTGAGGGAGATAGAGGGTAGCCTTAAAGTGCAACTATCCCTAGGTGGTTTTGGTAATTCATAACAACATATAGCTCATTGAGCTAGTGCTATTCCAAGACAATTATTTCAGGAAAGCTCAATGATTGGCATGGCATGGATGGTGAAAGTGGAACCCTCAAAATGCTAAGGACAAAGGATTAGCTCAAGCTCAAAAGCTCAAGACTCTTCATTTTACATTTTAGTGATCCAAGATCACATTGAGTTCATAGGAAAAGCCAATACTATCAAGGAGGGATGAGGTGTTGCTTAATGAGCCTTTTGCTTCATGTGCTTAATGATATGCTCCAAAATCCTCAGCTACTTTCCCATATCCTCAAATGACCTAAACCCTAAGCCAAAATTGGTCCTACCGATTATTTCTATCCGGCGCCACCGAGTTTCACATGTCATAAGCCACTGCCAAACCCTAGCAAATCGGTTCTACCGATAGGGATCTCGGTCTCACCGAGATGGGATCGCAATTTCTCTGTTTCCTTATCATAACTTTTCGGTCTCACTGAAAGAGCGGATCGGTCCCAACGAGATTGCAATGTAAACTCTCTGTTTCCCTTTTGTAACTTTTCGGTCTCACCGAAAGAGCAAATCGGTCCCACCGAGTTTACTTGACCAACTCTCTGGTTAGGTAATTACCAAATCGGTCTCACCGAGTTTGTGTAATCGGTCTCACCGAGATTACGTTATGCCCTAACCCTAACCATATCGGTCCTACCAAGTTGCATGTCAGTCCCACCGAAAATCTCTAACGGTCACTAGGTTTACTGTTTCGGTCCGACCGAGTTTGTTGATTCGGTCCCACCGAGATTGGTAAATTGTGTGTAACGGTTGGATTTTGTGTGGAGGCTATATATACCCCTCCACCTCCTCTTCATTCATGGAGAGAGCCATCAGAACACATCTACACTTCCAAATCATATGTTCTGATAGAGAACCACCTACCCCTGTGTTGAGGCCAAGATATTCCATTCCTACCATATGAATCTTGATCTCTAGCCTTCCCCAAGTTGCTTTCCACTCAAATCTTCTTTCCACCAAATCCAAATCCTGTGAGAGAGTTGAGTGTTGGGGAGACTATCATTTGAAGCACAAGAGCAAGGAGTTCATCATCAACACACCATTTGTTACTTCTTGGAGAGTGGTGTCTCCTAGATTGGCTAGGTGTCACTTGGGACCCTCCGACAAGATTGTGGAGTTGAACCAAGGAGTTTGTAAGGGCAAGGAGATCGCCTACTTCGTGAAGATCTACCGCTAGTGAGGCAAGTCCTTCGTGGGCGATGGCCATGGTGGGATAGACAAGGTTGCTTCTTTGTGGACCCTTCGTGGGTGGAGCCCTCCGTGGACTCGCGCAACCGTTACCCTTCGTGGGTTGAAGTCTCCATCAACGTGGATGTAGGATAGCACCACCTATCCGAACCACGGGAAAAACATCCGTGTCTCCAATTGCGTTTGAATTCTCCAAACCCTTCCCTTTACATTCTTGCAAGTTGCATGCTTTACTTTCCGCTGCCTATATACTCTTTGCATGCTTGTTTGAATTGTGTGATGATTGCTTGACTTGTCCTAAAGTTGCTAAAATCTGCCAAGAACTAAAATTGGGAAAAGGTTAAGTTTTTATTTGGTCAAGTAGTCTAATCACCCCCCTCTAGACATACTTCTGATCCTACAAGTGGTATCAGAGCTTTGGTCTCCATTTGCTTTGATTTCCATAGCTTTTGGTGGTCATAGCCTTGGTTTCACAACCTAGGAGAGTATGGCGTCTAGCTAGGGAAATTATCACCGTAGAGGTCCTTACTTTGATGGTACTAATTTTGCTAGTTGGAAGCATAAAATGAAAATGCATATTCTTGGACATAACCCCGCCGTTTGGGCTATTGTGTGTGTTGGTTTGCAAGGTGACTTCTTCGATGGGAAAGAACCAAACCGTGAAGCTACCACGGATGAGTTGAGGATGCTACAATACAACGATCAAGCTTGTGATATTCTCTTCAACGGATTGTGCCCCGAAGAATTCAACAAAAGCAGCCGTCTTGAGAATGCAAAGGAAATTTGGGATACTTTGATTGATATGCACGAAGGTACCGACTCCGTCAAGGAATCCAAATTGGATGTGCTTCAAAGTCAACTTGACAAGTTCAAAATGAAGGATGGTGAAGGTGTCGCTGATATGTACTCTAGGCTTGCTCTCATCACAAACGAGATTGCCGACTTAGGGAGTGAAGAGATGACCGGTAGATTCATCATCAAGAAGATCCTAAGAGCCTTGGATGGAAAATATGATACCGTGTGCACATTGATCCAAATGATGCCCAATTACAAAGATCTCAAGCCAACGGAGGTCACTGGAAGAATTGTTGCTCATGAGATGTCGCTCAAGGATAAAGAGGAACTTCACAACAAATCAAGTGGTGCTTACAAAGCCTCATGTGAAGCCCCCACATCATAAAGTGAGAAACAAAACTTCAATGAAGAACTGAGCTTAATGGTGAAGAACTTCAACAAGTTCTACAAGAGTAGAAGCAAAGATAGGAGCTCCAAGTCAAGGTCCTACAATGATAAAAGATCTTCTAGTCGAGAGCGAAACTGCTACAGTTGTGGAAGACCCGGACACTATTCCAATGAGTGTACGGCTCCCTACAAAAGAAGAGAAGATTCTCCAAAAAGAAGAAGCAAAAGAGAAGAATCACCATCAAGAGAGAGAAGGAGTAGAGATGATCGTTATAAATGAAGATACTCACAGAGAAGCAAGGACTCGGAAAGAAAGGAAAAATCATTAAGGAGCTACACAAAACGAAGACATCAAGCTCATGTTGGTGAATGGGTATCCGGCTCCGACTCCGACAACCACTCCGAGAGAAGTTATCACTCCGATTCCGAATATACTCAAGATGAAGGTGTTGCCGGTCTAGCACTTGTGTCAACCAACTCCTACGACATATTTGACTCACCAAATGAAGGAATTGGAAGATGCTTCATGGCCAAAGGTCCTAAGGTAACACACCCTGAGTATGTTGATTTTAATAGTGATGAAGATGACTTGTTAGGTGATGATGATTTACTTGTTGACAACTCTAGTGATGAATACTATGATGAAACGTCAATAAATCATGCTAAAACGAATGACAATGATAAGGAGAAAATTGAGGCTCTAACTAAAGAACTAAACACTCTTAAGTTAGCTCATGAAACTATCTTCGAAGATCATCGAGAACTTTTAAGAGCTCATGAGAAGTTATTCTTTGAAAAGCTCAATCTTGAGCAAGAGCATGAGTTTTTAAAGGCAATCAATGATGATATCCGCAAGAAAAGTTCTTCTTACATTGCCAAGCGTTTACTCTTATCCACTTACATGCCTCAAGTCAAGTCTAGTAACAAGAACAAGAAAGATTCTTCCTCTAGTAGTAACAATGATCATGTTAAATCCAATACTGTTGCTTCTAGTAGTTCTCTTGATTCCACTAATGACTCTCTTAGCCAAGTTACACTTGAGAAAGAAAATAGCTTATTGAAGGAAATCATAGAGAAAGGAGTGTACAAAAGCCTTGCCGGAAGTAAGCAATTCGAGGAGATTGTACGCAAGCAAGGAAGGCACCGGAAGAATCAAGGTGTTGGTTTTGAACGAAAGTTCAATGCCAATGGAGTTGAGTGGGAAGAAGATCAATACCCCAAGACAAAGTTTGTTCCTCAACAAGAGAAGTATGATCCTACTTCTTTCAAGGGGACACAAACTCAAGATGATCTTCCACCACAAGACTACAAACAAAAAGGCAAGGACAAGCTTCAAGAGGAAATTGATGCATTTGAAGAAGCTCCTAAGACCTTAGTCAAGTGGATTCCCAAGACTACTTGTAGTTCCACTTCATCAAGTATGACTGCAACTCCAAGGATTCCCATCAAGATGGTGTGGATCCAAAAGAAGAAGAACTAGAAAGTTCTTGAGGGTTACTCCGCCAACATACTTCACTCTTATCATTTTGGCAAGAACAAGTGCAATCAACTTCCACATCTTGCACTAGTTTAAGGAGTCACAAACCCTCTTGTTGGTAAGTCAAGGGACAATGTAACCTAAAAGCTTTCATAGACATCATCTTGTGTGTGCATCACTCTATGTCTATGGATATCCTTGTGTGTTCCTTGTGGGACTAACCCATGTAGGTATTGAAAGTGCAATTCACTCAAAAGGATAGCTCCAAGTGATCTACATCAACATTGAGCATCCACATCTTCAACATCTACATGAAGTCATCATCGACAAAACCCAAGGTTAGTTCATCCCTCTTAGGGGGGATATCACATCTATGGGGAGCTTTACTCTAAGACTTGAGTTAAAGCAACTCTAGTGATGTGAACACAATAATGCTTTATGTAAAAGTTGTAACCCCACTTGAGCTTAAACGATGAGTATGACCTATGATCAAGTGTTCTCATTTGACTCCTAAGTCAATATACTCATATATAGATGACCTAGTCATCGCCAATTTCTTGATAGATGCTATAATTGGTTGTTCATGCTTTGTCACATATTTCAATTGCTATTTTATTGTGTGAGCATGTTGGTTGCATATTTTACTCATTCGAGGACATCCACTTGTTGTTTTGATTGTTTGGCTTTATTTTTCTTTTGCCAAGTGGATGGACAAGAATGCCTAAGAACCTTCTCTAGCTATCTATGCTTTTCTCGTCTCAAACTCTATTCATGCTACATCACAAAATTGATCAAGTCAGATTCGAACCACTCTGTGTGAGGAGGACTTGGAGTCCCCGATTCGTCATAGACTTAAACTTCCAAAACCTCTTTGTGATTCTCGGTTTGACCGATACCCCACTTTCGGTCTTACCGAGATCATTAAGTTGATCTATGTTTTCGATCTCGGTGCAACCGATTTGAACCATTCGGTCACACCGAGTTGCAATAACTGTATACAGTTTTGCATCTCGGTGCCACCGAGTTGTTCCACTCGGTCACACCGACAGGGTCGGGCTATATATAGACATGGGCAAAAATTTGGAAATTTCTCCAAACCCTTTCGCCCGCGCGATAGCTCGCTCTGCCTACGTGGTGTCCGGATCGTCTCCTCGCCGCCAGCCGCCTCCAGTCGCTGGTCTCCGTCGCCGTCAACGGGATTCAACCCGGCCGTTGCCGCCGTAGCGAGTCTCCGCCGAACTAGGGTATGGACTCGATCTTTGTGCTATTCCCCAATCCGATTCCTAGCACATTGTGATCATATTGACTCTAGCCACGTTTGATAAACTCCTATCCAGTCAATGAATTCGTAGAATAGGTTTGATTTGAAAATTTTAGGGTTAGGTTTCCGCCGAAACCATCTCTGACCCACCGAGTTGAAAAACTCGGTCCCACCGATTTGCCTCATGCCATTGCACAAGTAAGACTCGGTCTGACCGAGTATTGCTAATCGGTGTGACCGATTTTGGAACTTTGTGAAACCCTAGCAGTCTTGGTGCCACCGAACTATGACTCAGTCTGACCGAGTTCACCAGTTTAGGTTCCAATAACTAATTCGGTATCACCGAGTTTAAAAATCGGTAGATCCGAAATGATTTCTGTGGGAAACTAAAACTAAGTTTTTGAATCATTCTCTTGCAAAAATCTCTGCATTTTGTGATGCTCATCCACTCTACCTCATCCATAAACTATTCACAGGGTCAGCTGTCAGCTTGTTCACCATGTCAGACCAGAGTGATAGCCAGAACATGTCAGAACAGCCAGTGCAGATGAGTGAGGGCACTAGTCCCTCCAGTTCTTCAGATGAAGGCAGCAGGAGCACCCCTAGCAACCTGCCAAAAGCTGCCACAAGACAAAGGAAGAAGAGAACCTCAGAATCAGAGGATGAGGACTATGTGGCAGAGGAGGAAGCAACTTCCAAGAAAGTTGTGCTCCAGAAAGAGCATGGCTCAAGACAGAGCACCAAGCTAGGCTTAAAGGTCAAAAGGCCAGCAGGCAGGCAGCCTATGCCAAAGGCCAGAGCCTCAACAAAGATTACTGAGAAGCCTGCACCCAAAGAGCCAGTTGCTGCTGAAGGGAAGAAGGAAAGGAAGAGAGGCAGATGGTGCAACAAAGTTGATCCCATGGCTGAATTTGAACAGCATTCTTCTAATGATGATGAAGAAGAAGAGGTTGCTGCACCAGCACCTAAGGCACCCAAGCTAATAGGTGATGCTATCAAGTCAGGGGCCACTTCATCTAAGCCCAAGGAAGCACCTAAGGCTCCATCAAGGGTCAAGACAACTCCAAAGAGGAATACAAGGAGCATCCCAGCTGCTGAGAAGAACAAGGCCCCAGTGCCTGACACTACAGAAGAAGAGGAAGGCCAAGTTCTGATAAAGTTGAAGCCCAAGATCCCAGACCACAATGATGCTCATCCTGTGGCTGAGGATATGAAGATCAGAAGAGACTCAGGGCTAAGAAAGTGGAGAGCAGAGGATCCATATGCTACCAGGAGGAGGACTACTGTTGACTACAGGTTCCACACTAAGGAACAGCAGGACTTCTATGAGACAGTCTTATTGGACAAGAAGCCCATTGTGTGTGATATGAGATGGGTCGATTGGGAATACATCAAGGACAATGAAGAGCACTACCCTAGAGTGCAAGACAGCTTCAAGGCATGTGGAGTAGCTGACTTTGTTGGGTAGAAGCTCACAAAGTGGAATGAAGAGCTGATCATGCAGTTCTACTCCACAGCACATTTTTATCCAGATGGCAGAATTGTATGGATGTCTGAAGGTACGAGGTACCAATCAACAGTTGCTGAGTGGGCACAGCTCATCAATGCCCCAGAGGAAAATGAGGATGACTTGGACATATATGCCAAGAAGAAGATGGATCACAACTCCATGTCCAACATGTACAAAGAGATCCCAAACAAGGCACTAGATACTTTCAAGTTTGGGTCAGTACACTATCTTCTGTCAGGATTGCCAACCATCAATTGGATACTGAGGCACACCTTGTTGCCCAAGTCAGGTGATCACAAGATGATCAGAGGCCATGCAATCAACTTGCTTCATATCTTTGATGTGCCACAAAAATTCAAAGTCATGAGCCTCATGGTAGAAACAATCAAGAGGACTGCAACAGACCAGAAGAGGAGCTGTGGATATGCCCCTCAGATCCAGGAGCTGATTAACTCCAAGATGGGCACAGGCATATACCTCTTGGACAAGGAACATCTGCCTATTCATCCAGATTTTGAAGATAATGAAGTTGTGATGAACAAGGATGAACCATCTTCAGCCCATGCACAAGCAAAGAAGGAGAAGGCAAGGAAGGAGAAAGCTGCAAAGATGCCAACTCAAGAGGAGGCATCTGAATATTTCTTGAAAACCAAGCAAGAGCAGCTCAGTTACTTGATTGCATCCACCCTGAGGATAGAGAAAGGACTGGCCACCCTCACTCAGAATCAGGAGAGCTTAGAGAGGATCGTAGAACAAAAGTTCTATGACTTGGATGTCAAAGTGACAGAGATTCAGTCTGCAGTGGAGCAACTTCAAGATGACATGCAGGAGAGGAAAGGGAAGACTACCACTGATGCATTTGCCAGAGTGCCACGAGCTCAGAGGTCCAGTGCAGTGCCAGTTCCTGACACAAGAGTCACCGCCTCAGCTCCAGCCACAACACCAGCCCAACCAGCTCCAGCATCTACTTCAGCTCCAGCTCCAACCACGTCTACAGAAGCCTTCGTCCTTGGAGTGATCCAGACTCCACCACCACCAGAAGATCAAGCCTGAGTGTCGATCTAGCACTATGCATTTTCTAGGAACTTTTTGGTAACTTGTTGCCAAAGGGGGAGAAAAATGTATAGATCATAGGCTTCCAGAGAGAGTGTGTTGTTTTTCTCTCTTGCTTTATTTGGTGGTTTTTCAAACATTGTTTGCTTTTGGTCGAGATACTTTGATATGCTTGTGAGACATTGATGATCATGTGTTTGATCATAAGCTACACTTATGCATGCTTGATATATCTTATCTATCTTATGTGATCATTCACTTTTCCTTGGTGATGAGTGCATGTATTTCATTATTATCATTTTGAGCGCTCCACCAAGATGTATGTGACATGGAAGAGTAACCCATAATTCTAACTCTTTGTGCATTTGCAGTCCAAAGCAAATTAAAAATATGCACAAATTTAGGGGGAGCTCTTACTTATCACATACTTCTCAAAGCGACGATATAATTCATTCTTATTATCACTTGTCGAAGCTTTGATCTATATGTTGTCATCAATTACCAAAAAGGGGGAGATTGAAAGTGCAACTATCCCTAGGTGGTTTTGGTAATTCATAACAACATATAGCTCATTGACCTAATGCTATTCCAAGACAATTATTTCAGGAAAGCTCAGTGATTGGCATGGCATGGATGGTGAAAGTGGAACCCTCAAAATGCGAAGGACAAAGGATTGGCTCAAGCTCAAAAGCTCAAGACTCTTCATTTTACATTTTAGTGATCCAAGATCACATTGAGTCCATAGGAAAAGCCAATACTATCAAGGAGGGATGAGGTGTTGCTTAATGAGCCTTTTGCTTCATGTGCTTAATGATATGCTCCAAAATCCTCAGCTACTTTCCCATATCCTCAAATGACCTAAACCCTAAGCCAAACTCGGTCCTACCGATTCTTTCTATCCGGCGCCACCGAGTTTCACATGTCATAAGCCACTGCCAAACCCTAGCAAATCGGTTCTACCGATAGGGATCTCGGTCTCACCGAGATGGGATTGTAACTTCTCTGTTTCCTTTTCATAACTTTTCGGTCTCACCGAAAGAGCGGATCGGTCCCACCGAGATTGCAATGTAAACTCTCTATTTCCCTTTTGTAACTTTTCGGTCTCACCGAAAGAGCAAATCGGTCCCACCGAGTTTACCTGACCAACTCTCTGGTTAGCTAATTACCAAATCGGTCTCACCGAGTTTGTGTAATCGGTCTCACTGAGATTACGTTATGCCCTAACCCTAACCATATCGGTCCTACCGAGTTGCATGTCAGTCCCACCGAGAATATCTAACGGTCACTAGGTTTACTGTTTCGGTCCGACCGAGTTTGTTGATTCGGTCCCGCCGAGATTGGTAAATTATGTGTAACGGTTGGATTTTGTGTGGAGGCTATATATACCCCTCCACCTCCTCTTCATTCGTGGAGAGAGCCATCAGAACACATCTACACTTCCAACTCATATGTTCTGAGAGAGAACGACCTACCCTTGTGTTGAGGCCAAGATATTCCATTACTACCATATGAATCTTGATCTCTAGCCTTCCCCAAGTTGCTTTCCACTCAAATCTTCTTTCCACCAAATCCAAATCCTGTGAGAGAGAGTTGAGTGTTGGGGAGACTATCATTTGAAGCACAAGAGCAAGGAGTTCATCATCAACACACCATTTGTTACTTCTTGGAGAGTGGTGTCTCCTAGATTGGCTAGGTGTCACTTGGGAGCCTCCGACAAGATTGTGGAGTTGAACCAAGGAGTTTGTAAGGGCTAGGAGATCGCCTACTTCGTGAAGATCTACCGCTAGTGAGGCAAGTCCTTCGTGGCCGATGGCCATGGTGGGATAGACAAGGTTGCTTCTTCGTGGACCCTTCGTGGGTGGAGCCCTCCGTGGACTCGCGCAACCGTTACCCTTCGTGGGTTGAAGTCTCCATCAACGTGGATGTAGGATAGCACCACCTATCCGAACCACAAGAAAAACATCCGTGTCTCCAATTGCGTTTGAATTCTCCAAACCCTTCCCTTTACATTCTTGCAAGTTGCATGCTTTACTTTCCGCTGCCTATATACTCTTTGCATGCTTGCTTGAATTGTGTGATGATTGCTTGACTTGTCCTAAAGTTGCTAAAATCTGCCAAGAACTAAAATTGGGAAAAGGTTAATTTTTTATTGGTCAAGTAGTCTAATCACCCCCCCCTCTAGACATACTTCCGATCCTACACAGCCGCACCCCTTCCCTGGCGCAGCCCCTCCCTCCTCCAACTCTTCCTTCTCCTCCGTAGAGCTTGGCGAAGCCTTGCAGGAATACCACAAGCTCCACCACCACGCCATCGTGCTGCCGGAGTCCTCCTCAACTTCTCCTCTCCCCTTGCTGGATCAAGGAGGAGACGTCCCCGGGTTGTACGTGTGTTTAACGCGGAGGCGCCGTCCGTTCGACGCTAGATCAAATCTTCCGCGATTTGAATCGCCGCGAGTACGACTCCATCAACCGCTTTCTTGTAATGCTTCCGCTTAGCGATCTTCAAGGGTATGAAGATGCACTCCCTCTCTCTTGTTGCTAGCATCTCCTAGATTGATCTTGATGACACGTAGGAAAATTGTGAATTATTGCTACGTTTCCCAACAGTGGCATCATGAGCTAGGTCTATGCGTAGATTCTATGCACGAGTAGAACACAAAGTAGTTGTGGGCTCTGTTGGAAAAGGCAGTGCCTAGGTGGCGCTTAGGCATGCCTAGGCGCTAGGCAATGCCCCAATGCCTCGCCTAGGGCATAAGCAGAAGTCTAGGAAGATCAAGTAAGAAATTATCTATCCAAGCGAGTAATCAAGCTATACTGCATTGATATGCCAAAAGGGCTATATTCCAATCGTAGTTGCTGGTCGTTAACATACTTATATGCCCTAAATTAATAAAATACACATATAATAACCACATATACACCCTAATACTAAAAATTATATAATCGCCTAGGTTGTGCCTAGGGCGCTTAAGCACTGCCTATGCACTAGGCGAAGGCGAAGCGCCTCGCTTACGCCTACCGCCTTTTCCAACCTTGGTTGTGGGTGATGATTTGTTCAATTTGCTTGCCTTTACTAGTCTTATCTTTATTCGGCAGCATTGTGGGACGAAGCGGCCCAGAACGACCTTACACATACACTTACGTGAGACAGGTTCCACCGACTGACATGCACTTGATACATAAGGTGGCTAGCAGGTGTCTGTCTCTCCCACTTTAGTCGGATCGGATTCGATGAAGAGGGTCCTTATGAAGGGTAAATAGCAATTGGCATATCACCATTGTGGCTTTTGCGTAGGTAAGAAACGTTCTTGCTAGAAACCCATAGCAGCCACGTAAAACATGCAACGACAATTAGAGGACGTCTAACTTGTTTTTGTAGGGTATGCTATGTGATGTGATATGGCCAAAAGGATGTGACGAATTATATATATGTGATGTATGAGATTGATCATGTTCTTGTAATAGGAATCACGACTTGCATGTCGATGAGTATGACAACCGGCAGGAGCCATAGGAGTTGTCTTAATTTATTGTATGACCTGTGTGTCAATGAAAAACGCCATGTAATTACTTTACTTTATTGCTAACCGTTAGCCATAGTAGTAGAAGTAATGATTGGCGAGACAACTTCATGAAGACACGATGATGGAGATCATGGTGTCATGCCGGTGACGAAGGTGATCATGCCGCGCCTCGAAGATGGAGATCAAAAGGCGCAAGATGATATTGGCCATATCATGTCACTTTATGATTTGCATGTGATGTTGGTCATGTTTACATCTTATTTGCTTAGAACGCCGGTAGCATAAATAAGATGATCCCTCGCTAAAATTTCAAGAAAGTGTTCCCCCTAATTGTGCACCATTGTGAAGGTTCGTTGTTTCGAAGCACCACGTGATGATCGGGTGTGATAGATTCTAACGTTCGCATACAACGGGTGTAAGCCAGATTTATACATGCGAAACACTTAGGTTGACTTGACGAGCCTAGCATGTACAGACATGGCCTCGGAACACAAGAGACCGAAAGGTCGAACATGAGTCGTATAGTAGATACGATCAACATGAAGATGTTCACCGATGATGACTAGTCCATCTCACGTGATGACTGGACACGGCCTAGTTGACTCGGATCATGTATCACTTGGATGACTAGAGGGATGTCTATCTAAGTGGGAGTTCATTAAATAATCAGATGAACTTAATTATCATGAACATAGTCAAAAGGTCTTTGCGAATTATGTCGTAGCTTACGCTTTAGTTCTACTATTTAAGATATGTTCCTAGAGAAAATTTAGTTGAAAGTTGATAGTAGAAATTATGCGGACTGGGTCCGTCAACTGAGGATTATACTCATTGATGCACAGAAGGCTTATGTCCTTAATGCATCGCTTGGTGTGCTGAACCTCGAGCGTCGTCTGTAGATGTTGCAAAACATCTGACATACACATTTTGATGACTACGTAATAGTTCAGTGCGTAATGCTAATGGTTTAGAAATGTGGCACCAAAGACGGTTTTGAAACGTCGTAGAACATATGAGATGTTCCAAAGACTGAAATTGGGATTTCAGACTAGTGCCCGTGTCAAGAGGTATGAGACCTCTGACAAGTTCCTTAAGCCTGCAAAGAAAGGGAGAAAAGCTCAATCGTTGAGCATGTGCCCAAATTGTCTGAGTACTACAATCGCTTGAATCGAGTGGGAGTTAATCTTCCAGATGAGATAGTGATGGTTCTCCATAGTCACTGCCACCAAGCTATCAGAGCTTCGTGATGAACTATAACATATCAGGGATAGGCATCATGATCCTTGAGCAACTCGTGATGTTTGACACCGCGAAAGTAGAAATCAAGTAGGAGCATCAATTGTTGATGGTTAGTAAAACCACTAGTTTCAAGAAGGGCAAGGGAAAGAAGGGATACTTCATGAAATGGAAAATCAGTTGCTGCTCTAGTGAAGAAACCCAAGGTTGAACCCAAACCCGAGACTAAGTGCTTCTATAATGAGGGGAACGGTCACTGAAGCAGAACTACCCTAGATACTTGGTAGATGAGAAGGCTGGCAAGGTCGACGGGAGTACTTTGAATATACGTTATATTATTGTGTACTTTACTCCTAGTAGCACCATGGAAAGAAATACCGGTTCGGTTGCTAAGTGTTAGTAACTCGAAATAAAAGGCTGCGGAGACTAGCTAAAGGTGAGATGACATTATGTGTTGGAAGTGTTTCCAAGGTTGATGTGATCAAACATCGCACGCTCCCTCTACCATCGGGATTGGTGTTAAACCTAAATAATTGTTATTTGGTGTTTGCATTGAGCATAGACATGATTGGATTAAGTTTATCGCAATACGATTATTCATTTAATAAGAATAATGGTTACTCTGTTTATTTGAATAATACCTTCAATGGTCTTGCACCTCAAATGAATGGTTTATTGAATCTCGATCATAGTGATACACATGTTCATGCGAAAAGAAATAAGATAGTAATGATAGTACCACATACTTGTGGCACTGCCATTTGAGTCATATTGTTATAAAACGCATGAAGAAGCTCCATGTTGATGGATCTTTGGACTCACTCATTTTTGAAAAGATTGAGACATGCGAACCATGTCTATTGGTAGATATGCATGAAGAAACTCCATACAAATGGATCGTTTGGACTCACTTGATTTTGAATCACTTGAGACATGCAAATCATACCACATGGGCAAGATGACGGAAAGGCCTCATTTTCAGTAAGATAGAACAAGAAAGCAACTTGTTGGAAGTAATACATTTTGATGTGTGAAGTCCAATGAGTGCTGAGGTACGCAGTGGATATCGTTATGTTCTTACTTCACAGATGATTTGATTAGATGCTAAGTATATTTACTTGATGAAACACAAGTCTGAATTATTGAAAGGTTTAAGTAATTTCAGAGTGAAGTTGAAGATCGTCGTGACAAGAGGATAAAATGTCTATGATATGATCATAGAGATGAATATCTGAGTTACGACTTTGGCACACAATTAAGACATTGTGGAAATTGTTTCACAACTAATACCGCCTGGAACACCGTAGTGTGATGGTGTGTCCGAACATCATAACTGCACCCTATTGGATATGGTGCATACCATGATGTCTCTTATCGAATTACCACTATAGTTTATGGGTTAGGCATTAGAGACAACCACATTCACTTTAAATAGGGCACCACGCAATTCTGTTGAGACAACACCGTATGAACTATGGTTTAGAAAACCCTAAGCTGTCGTTTCTTAAATGTTTGGGGCTGCGACGCTTATGTGAAAAAGTTTCAGGCCGATAAGCTTGAACCCAAAGCGGATAAATGCATCTTCATAGAATACACAAAACAGTTGGGTATACCTCCTATTTCAGATCCGGAAGAAAAAGTGATTGTTTCTAGAAACGGGCCCTTTCTCGAGGAAAATTTTCTCTCGAAAGAATTGAGTGGGAGGATGGTGGAGACTTGATGAGGTTATTGAACCGTCACTTCAACTAGTGTGTAGCAGGGCATACGAAGTTGTTCATGTGGCACCTACACCAATTGAAGTGGAAGCTTATGATAGTGATCATGAAACTTCGGATCAAGTCACTACCAAACCTCGTAGGTCGACAAGGATGCGTACTACTTCAGAGTGGTACGTAATCCTATCTTGGAAGTCATGTTGCTAGACAACAATGAACCTATGAGCTATGGAGAAGCGATGGTGGGCCCGGATTCCGACGAATGGCTCGAGGCCATAAAATCCGAGAGAGGATCCATGTATAAAACAAAAGTATAGACTTTGGAAGAACTACTTGATGGTCGTATGGCTGTTGGGTGCAGATGGATTTTAAAAGGAAGACGGACAATGATGGTAAGTGTCACCATTAAGAAAGCTCGACTTGTCGTTAAGATGTTTTCTAACAAGTTCAAGGAGTTGACTGCGATGAGACTTTCTTACTCGTAGCGATGCTAAGAGTCTATTGGAATTATATTAGCAGTTACTGCATTATTTATGAAATCTTGCAGATAGGATGTCAAAACATTGTTTCCTCGACGATTTTCTTAAGGAAAGGTTGTATGTGATACAACCAGAAGGTTTTGTCAATCCTGAAAGATGCTAACAAGTATGCAAAGCTCCAGCAATCCTTCTACGGACTAGAGTAAGCATCTCGGAGTTGGAATGTATGCTTTGATGAGATGATCAAAGATTTTGGGTTTATACAAAGTTTATGAGAAACTTGTAATTCCAAAGTGAGTGGGACCACTATAGAATTTTTGATGAGTATATGTTGTTAACATATTGTTGATCAGAAATGATGTAGAATTTCTGGAAAGCATACAGGGTTATTTGAAAAGTGTTTTTCAATGGAAAACCTGGATTAAGCTACTTGAACACTGAGCATCAAGATCTATAAGGATAGATAAAAAACGCTTAATAGTACTTTCAAATGAATACATACCGTGACAAGATTTTGAAGGAGTTCAAAATAGATCAGCAAAGAAGGAGTTCTTGACTGTGCTACAAGGTGTGAGTATTGAGTAGGACTCAAGACCTGACCACGACAGAAGAGAGAGAAAGGACGAAGGTCGTCCCCTATGCTTTAGACATAGGCTCTACAGTATGCTATGATGTGTACCGCACCTCAAGTGTGCCTTGCCATGAGTCAGTCAAGGGGTACAAGAGTGATTCAGGAATGGGTCACATGACAACGGTCAAACTTATCCTTAGTAACTAGTGGACTAAGGAATTTTCTCGATTACGGAGGTGGTAAAAGAGTTTGTCGTAAAGGGTTACGTCGATGCAAACTTTGACACTAATCCGGATGACTCTGAGTAGTAAACCGGATTCGTATAGTAGAGAAGTTATTTGGAATAGCTCCAAGTAGCGCGTGGTAGCTGCATCTACAAGATGACAGAGTTTGTAAAGCACACACGAATCTTAAAGGTTCAGACCCGTTGACTAATAACCTCTCTCACAAGCGAGATATGAACAAACCCCATGGGTGTTGGATTCATTACAATCACATAGTGATGTGAACTAGATTATTGACTCTAGTGCAAGTGGGAGATGTTGGGGAACGTAGTAATTTCAAAAAAAAAAATCCTACGCACACGCAAGATCATGGTGATGCATAGCAACGAGAGGGGAGAGTGTTGTCTACGTACCCTCATAGACCGAAGCGGAAGCGTTGACACAACGTATAGGAAGTAGTCGTACGTCTTCTTCCCGGTCCGACCGATCCAAGCACCGTTACTCCGGCACCTCCGAGTTCTTAGCACACGTTCAGCTCGATGATGATCCTCGGGCTCCGATCCAGCAAAGCGTCAAGGAAGAGTTTCGTTAGCACGACGGCGTGGTGACGATCTTGATGTACTACTGACGCAGGGCTTCGCCTAAGCACTGCGACAATATGACCGAGGTGGAATTTGGTGGCAGGGGGCACCGCACACGGCTAAGGAAAGATCTCAATGATCAATTGTGTGTCTAGAGGTGCCCCCTGCCCCCGTATATAAAGGGGCAAAGGGGGAGGGGTGCGGCAGCCATAGGAGGAGTCCTACTCCCGCTGGGAGTAGGACTCCCCTCCAATCCTATTCCTAATAGGACTCCCCAAGTGGGGAAAGAGAGAGGGGCTGGCCGGCCACCTTCCCTAGTCCTAATAGGACTAGGGGAAGGGGGGAGGCGCGCAGCCCATGAGGGCAGCCCTTTCACCTTTCCACCAAGGCCCATGTTGGCCCATTTGGCTCCCGGGGGGTTCCGTTAACCCTCCCGGTATTCCGGTAAAATCCCGATTTCACCTGGAACACTTCCGATGTCCAAACATAGGCTTCCAATATATCAATCTTTACGTCTCGACCATTTCGAGACTCCTCGTCATGTCCGTGATCACATCCGGGACTCCGAACAACCTTCCGTACATCAAAATGCATAAATTCATAATAACTGTCATCGTAACGTTAAGCGTGCGGACCCTACGGTTCGAGAACAATGTAGACATGACCGAGACACATCTCCGGTCAATAACCAATAGCGGGACCTGGATGCCCATATTGGCTCCTACATATTCTACAAAGATCTTTATCGGTCAGACCGCATAACAACATACGTTGTTCCCTTTGTCATCGGTATGTTACTTGCCCGAGATTCGATTGTCAGTATCCAATACTTAGTTCAATCTCGTTACCGGCAAGTCTCTTTACTCGTTCCGTAATACATCATCCCGCAACTAACTCATTAGTTGCAATGCTTGCAAGGCTTAAGTGATGTGCATTACCGAGAGGGCCCAGAGATACCTCTCCGACGATCGGAGTGACAAATCATAATCTCGAAATACGCCAACCCAACATCTACCATTGGAGACACCTGTAGTACTCCTTTATAATCACCCAGTTACGTTGTGACGTTTGGTAGTACCCAAAGTGTTCCTCCGGCAAACAGGAGTTGCATAATCTCATAGTCATAGGAACATGTATAAGTCATGGATAAAGCAATAGCAACATACTAAATGATCGGGTGCTAAGCTAATATAATGGGTCATGTCAATCAGATCATTCAACTAATGATGTGACCTCGTTAAGTAAATAACAACTCTTTGTTCATGGTTAGGAAACATAACCATCTTTGATTAACGAGCTAGTCTAGTAGAGGCATACTAGTGACACTCTGTTTGTCTATGTATTCACACATGTATTATGTTTCCGGTTAATACAATTCTAGCATGAATAATAAACCTTTATCATGATATAAGGAAATAAATAATAACTTTATTATTGCCTCTAGGGCATATTTCCTTCAGTCTCCCACTTGCACTAGAGTTAATAATCTAGATTACACTGTAGTGATCCTAACACCCATGGAGTCTTGGTGTTGATCATGTTTTGCTCGTGGAAGAGGCTTAGTCAACGGGTCTGCAACATTCAGATCCGTATGTATCTTGCAAATCTCTATGTCTCCCACCTGGACTAGATCCCGGATGGAGTTGAAGCGTCTCTTGATGTGTTTGGTCCTTTTGTGAAATCTGGATTCCTTTGCCAAGGCAATTGCACCAGTATTGTCACAAAAGATTTTCATTGGACCCGATGCACTAGGTATGACACCTAGATCGGATATGAACTCCTTCATCCAGACTCCTTCGTTTGCTGCTTCCGAAGCAGCTATGTACTCCGCTTCACATGTAGATCCTGCTACGACGCTTTGTTTAGAACTGCACCAACTGACAGCTCCACCGTTTAATGTAAACACGTATCCGGTTTGCGATTTAGAATCGTCCGGATCAGTGTCAAAGCTTGCATCAACGTAACCTCTTACAGTGAGCTCTTTGTCACCTCCATATATGAGAAACATATCCTTAGTCCTTTTCAGGTATTTCAGGATGTTCTTGACCGCTGTCCAGTGATCCACTCCTGGATTACTTTGGTACCTCCCTGCTAAACTTATAGCAAGGCACACATCAGGTCTGGTACACAGCATTGCATACATGATAGAGCCTATGGCTGAAGCATAGGGAACATCTTTCATTTTCTCTCTATCTTCTGCAGTGGTCGGGCTTTGAGTCTTACTCAATCTCACACCTTGTAACACAGGCAAGAACCCTTTCTTTGCTTGATCCATTTTGAACTTCTTCAAAATCTTGTCAAGGTATGTGCTTTGTGAAAGTCCAATTAAGCGTCTTGATCTACCTCTATAGATCTTTATGCCTAATTTGTAAGCAGCTTCTCCGAGGTCTTTCATTGAAAAACTTTTATTCAAGTATTCCTTTATGCTATCCAGAAATTCTATATCATTTCCAATCAGTAATATGTCATCCACATATAATATTAGAAATGCTACAGAGCTCCCACTCACTTTCTTGTAAATACAGGCTTCTCCGAAAGTCTGTATAAAACCAAATGCTTTGATCACACTATCAAAGCGTTTATTCCAACTCCGAGAGGCTTGCACCAGTCCATAAATGGATGGCTGGAGCTTGCACACTTTGTAAGCTCCCTTTGGATCGACAAAACCTTCCGGTTGCATCATATACAACTCTTCTTCCAGAAATCCATTCAGGAATGCAGTTTTGACATCCATCTGCCAAATTTCATAATCATAAAATGCGGCAATTGCTAACATGATTCGGACAGACTTAAGCATCGCTATGGGTGAGAAAGTCTCATCGTAGTCAATCCCTTGAACTTGTCGAAAACCTTTTGCGACAAGTCGAGCTTTGTAGACAGTAACATTACCATCAGCGTCAGTCTTCTTCTTAAAGATCCATTTGTTCTCAATTGCTTGCCGATCATCGGGCAAGTCAACCAAAGTCCATACTTTGATCTCATACATGGATCCCATCTCAAATTTCATGGCTTCAAGCCACTTTGCGGAATCTGGGCTCACCATCGCTTCTTCATAGTTCGTAGGTTCATCATGATCTAATATCATGACCTCCAGAACAGGATTACCGTACCACTCTGGTGCGGATCTCACTCTGGTTGATCTACGAGGTTCAGTAGTATCTTGATCTAAAGTTTCATGATCATCATCATTAGCTTCCTCACTTATTGGTGTAGGTGTCGCAGAAACAGTTTTCTGTGATGTACTACTTCTCAATAAAGGAGTAGGGTCCCAGCCGTCTGTCTCTTAGGTCACCGTCTTCTCCGTCGACTCCTGGGGCCCGCCTCTGATGGGCCCCGCCGAAGGTCCCAGTCACTGTAGTCGCGCCTCTGATGACGTTGGCTCGATCGTGGGGTCGTGGTAACAATGCCGTCGCACGACGGGCGATAACTGTCGCCACTCCCCGTCTTATCTGGTTAATGGCGTGTGGGACCCGTGGGAGGGACGAGCCGACTCTCGGAGGTCGACTCCCACGAGGTCCGTCTTCGGGCGTTCTTGCCGTCTTTCGTCTCCCCCGCTGACTAGTGGGGCCCGCCGTCTCCAGGCCGTACTGGCGGGCCAACGTGGGAACAGGGTTTCGCCGCTGGGGCTTTCATCAGGGCCAGTATGGCAACAGTGCTGCGCCGGACGGAGATCTCCTCCGGTACGATGTAGTGTAGCCATACCTGCCCTTGGTAATCAGGGTAGGGGAGGGCCGTACTCCGGCCATCCCCGGTCTCGTCCTTCTTCTCGAAGGCCGAGGGTGGTGAAGTCGCGGGTCGACTCCCCATAGTCGGCTTCCCTGGGGTCACCAACTGGGAGTCAGCTTATGTCGTAGCCGTCTCTGGGATTCGGCCATGAGTGGGTAGTCGGTGATGCTGTAGCCGACTCCCAGAGTCGGCCCTTCGTCTTGGGATTCTTTGAGGGGCGAAGCCTGCCCCGATGTCTTGAAAGGTTCTGGGTCTCGGGTTAGCCTACCCGTGGCCCATTACTCCGACAGTTATGCTTATACTGCTATGCTATGCTCGTAGACGTGGATTGGGTTTGAGAGTATTCATGACAGATGTGAGATTGTTAATTAATGGTTTACTTAAGGTGGCAACTTAAATACACATCCGGGTGGATTGCTAGGGGCACCCTAGGGATATACCAGTGGACTTGCCCGGACACCTGGGGATATACTAGTGTTGTCCTAGGAGATCCCGGGGATATACCGTGTGATCATCCTATGGTTCGCCACCCAGACTCAAAGGGATCATAAGATTATTCATGCTAGAAACTTCCGTGTGTAGCCACAAGCCATTATGGGCTCTAGCATAGTTGAGTAAGTCGTGTGAACTCTTACAGTGGTAGACTAGTAGATGTAGGGGATGTAGGTGGTACGGTCTACCCATCGTAAGGTGCAAACGCTTCTGAAAGACTATGTCTCGGTCATCCGTTTCTCAAACACCATGCAGTGCGAGAAATCCAGCGGAGGAGATTGAGTCTTGTGGGGAAAAGTGCGCAAACCTCTGCAAAGTGTACAAACTAATCATGGTTAGCCGTGTCCCCGGTTATGGACGTCTTGGGTATCTAGTTCTTGGATTATCCTGTTGATCTCATCACGTTACCTAAATAATTTATTGGGTTTTAATGATGATGCTTAATTGGGATTGAGAATGCTGTCAACCATTCTCAATGTTTAACAACCACCATGATAGTTAAATAAAATTTATTCCTTTGCAGTAGGGAAAAATTGGCTTTACGCAAAACTGTAACCATAGAGCTTTTCCACCAGCCAAATATGCATGTAGTGATAGACATATTTCATCATTCTCTATGGTGTGAATTTGCCAGTACATTCAATGTACTGACCCGTTTCGGGCTGCAACGTCTCATGTTGCAGGTTTCTTACGACGAGTAAGTGATACGTTAGGGTTACGATTTCTACACTCAACTTTGCCGTTGGTGTTGATGGGAATCCACAACCTTGTTGCTTCCGCTTTATGGATTGAGGTAATAGTATTTACGTTACTTCATACATGTGATTTACCTCTGTTATAAATCCTTCGAGTACTGTGTGTGTCAGCATACCGATCCAGGGATGACACTTAAGCACAGAGACTTGATCCATTCGGGTCAGGTCGCTACAAGATGGTATCAGAGCACATGTTGACTGTAGGACGTGACCCTAGAAATTGGCAAGCCCATAGGAAAGATTTTATCTACAACTTTCTTTTCAAAAGATCTTTTACCTCTCTTCTCTTCTAAGCTTATTCAAATATTTCCTTTTAGTGAGACTATACCCCTTTTCCCTTTTGACTACTAGAAGATTCGACTGATGAAACCACTCCAAGAAGTACAAGATATCGGACAACCACGACCACTACGGAATGAAGAGGAATTTACCTTACATTATGATAATGGAAACTACAACGATTGAGACTCCGAAGACTAGGAGAATTTGAAGGCTCCGAAGAACTCCCAGAGTTGTATAACCTAGGAAGGCTACCCTTATGGAACTTGGCAGACTATGGAAGCTGTCAATACCCGAGATCAAGGTATATCGGAGAAAGACCGGAGCATGGAGAGTTAAAAACTCAAAGTTCTGTCAAGGAAAACCCTAAGGCAGGAGATATCAACTATGGACAGATAGCTCATGGAAATGACAAGACTAGAAACACGGCTATCCATGATGTTATCACCCGCTTATGCTATTGTCACCGTGCTGAGTTAAGCATGCATATGCATGAAAGGATTGGATGGTAGAAGGCTGATGGAGCACCTATCAGCAAGATGAAGTTTTAACCTTAACCGGAGTATCACCAAGATTCGGAGTAATACATCAAGAAGTTTAGGGTTGATCTGCAGGAAGCCGTATTTGACAAGGAAGCAGTTCGTGAAGAACACGGGACCCAGAAGCTAAAAGTAGCCCAGCTGGAGGAGCAAAACCTCGAGATACAGGAGATTCGTCAGGAACTGAAGGACAGTAGGACCAGGGTTCATGCCAAGGATGTTGAAAACCAGAAGTTTGAATGCAACTCCAGAAATATTAAAGGACGTCACGAGAGACTTCGCGTCAACAGAGATGATCTAGCAAAAAGGACTTGAGAAAGACAAGCATGATCGGAACAAGCCATTGGAGGCATGAACAAGACTTGAAGAGTTTGGCGGTTTTGAAGATTTATTGACTTTAGAAGACCAAACCCCTATTATACCTACGTTAGATGCGACGTTTTTGAGCTGTCATTTGTTTGTTGTTTTCCGATAGCCACAATAAAATCTGCCTTTTCAAAACTGTTGTTTGTATTGTGTGTATCCCGCTCGACCTCTCTTATCCCACCCCAAAACCCATGGACCCAATAGAGGATGAATGGAGATGAGCTTGTACTGTCTGGACCGATGAGTCAATTGGAGACGGACCGATGGATTCAGAACATGGAGGATCATATGGAGAATGTGTTGGAAATAAGCCCTAGAGGCAATAATAAATAGGTTATTATCATATTTCCTTGTTCATGATAAATAGTTTATTATCCATGCTATAATTGTATTGACAGGAAACTCAGAACCATGTGTGGATACATAGACAACACCATGTCCCTAGTAAGCCTCTAGTTGACTAGCTCATTGATCAATAGATGGTTACGGTTTCCTGACCATGGACATTGGATGTCGTTGATAACGGGATCACATCATTAGGAGAATCATGTGATGGACAAGACCCAATCCTAAGCCTAGCACAAAGATCGTGTAGTTCATATGCTAAAGCTTTTCTAATGTCAAGTATCATTTCCTTAGACCATGAGATTGTGCAACTCCCGGATACCGTAGGAATGCTTTGGGTGTGCCAAACGTCACAACATAACTGGGTGGCTATAAAGGTACACTACAGGTATCTCCGAAAGTGTCTATTGGGTTGGCATGAATCGAGACTGGGATTTGTCACTCCGTGTGACCGAGAGGTATCTCTGGGCCCACTCGGTAGGACATCATCATAATGTGCGCAATGTGATCAAGGAGTTGATCACGGGATGATGTGTTACGGAACGAGTAAAGAGACTTGCCGGTAACGAGATTGAACAAGGTATAGGGATACCGATGATCGAATCTCGGGCAAGTACAATACCGGTAGACAAAGGGAATTGAATACGGGATTAATCGAATCCTCGACATCGTGGTTCATCCAATGAAATCATCGTGGAACATGTGGGAACCAACATGGGTATCCAGATCCCGCTATTGGTTATTGACCAGAGAACGTCTCGGTCATGTCTGCATGCTTCCCGAACCCGTAGGGTCTACACACTTAAGGTTCGGTGACGCTAGGGTTATAAAGGAAGTTTGTATGTGGTTACCGAATGTTGTTCGGAGTCCCGGATTAGATCCCGGACGTCACGAGGAGTTCCGGAATGGTTCGGAGGTAAAGATTGATATATTGGACGAAGGGTTTTGGATTCCGGGAGTGTTCTGGAGGTACCGGGTGATGACCAGCAAGTTCGTCGTTTCGAAGCACCACGTGATGATCGGGTGTGATAGATTCTTACGTTCACATACAACAGGTGTAAGCCAGATTTACACACGCGGAACACTTAGGTTGACTTGACGAGCCTAGCATGTACAGACATGGCCTCGGAACACAAGAGACCGAAAGGTCGAGCATGAGTCGTATGGTAGATACGATCAACATGAAGATGTTCACCGATGATGACTAGTCCGTCTCACGTGATGATCGGACACGGCCTAGTTCACTCGGATCATGTAATCACTTAGATGACTAGAGGGATGTCTATCTGAGTGGGAGTTCATAAGATGAACTTAATTATCCTGAACATAGTCAAAAGATCTTTGCAAATTATGTCGTAGCTCGCGCTTCAGTTCTACTGTTTAGATATGTTCCTAGAGAAAATTTAGTTGAAAGTTGATAGTAGCAATTATGCGGACTAGGTCCGTAAACTGAGGATTCTCCTCATTGCTTCATAGAAAGCTTATGTCCTTAATGCACCGCTCAATGTGCTGAACCCCAAACGTCGTTTGTGGATGTTGCGAACATCGGACATACACGTTTAGATAACTACGTGATAGTTCAGTTAAACGGTTTAGAGTTGAGGCACCAAAGACATTTTTGAAATGTCGCGGAACATATGAGATGTTTAGAGGGCTGAAATTGGGATTTCAGGCTCGTGCCCACGTCAAGAGGTATAAGACCTCTGACAGGTTTCTGAGCCTGCAAACTAAGGGAGAAAAGCTCAATCGTTGAGCTTGTGCTCAGATTGTCTGAGTACAACAATCACTTGAATCGAGTGGGAGTCGATCTTCCAGATAAGATAGTGATGTTTTTCCAAAGTCATTGCCACCAAGCTGCTAGAGCTTCGTGATGAACTATATCAGGGATAGATATGATGATCCTTGAAATATTCGCGATGTTTGACACCGCGAAAGTAGAAATCAAGAAGGAGCATCAATTGTTGATGGTTAGTGAAACCACTAGTTTCAAGAAGGGCAAGGGAAAGAAGGGATACTTCATGAAACGGCAAATCAGCTGCTGCTCTAGTGGAGAAACCCAAGGTTGAACCCAGACCTGAGACTGAGTGCTTCTGTAATAAGGGGAACAGCCACTGGAGCGGAATTACCCTAGATACTTGGTAGATGAGAAGGCTGTCGGTAGAAGTATATTGGATATACATTATGTGAATGTGTACTTTACTAGTACTCCTAGTAGCATCAGGGTATTAGATACCGGTTCGGTTGCTAAGTGTTAGTAACTCGAAATAAAAGCTACGGAATAAACGGAGACTAGCTAAAGGTGAGCTGACGAGATGTGTTAGAAGTGATTCCAAGGTTGATATGATCAAGCATCACACGCTCCCTCTACCATCGAGATTGGTGTTAAACCAAAATAATTGTTATTTGGTGTTTGCGTTGAGCACAGACATGATTGGATTATGTCTATCGCAATGCGGTTATTCATTTAAGGAGAGTAATGGTTACTCTAATTATTTGGATAATACCTTTAATGGTCTTGCACCTAAAGGAATGGTTTATTGAATCTCGATCATAGTGATACACATGTTCATGCCAAAAGATATAAGATAGTAATGATAGTACCACCTACTTGTGGCACTGCCGTGTAAGTCATATTGGTATAAAATGCATGAAGAAGCTCCATGTTGATGGATCTTTGGACTCACTCATTTTTGAAAAGGATTGAGTAATGTGAACCATGTCTATTGGTATATACGCATGAAGAAACTCCATGCAAATGGACCGTTTGGACTCACTTGATTTTGAATCGCTTGAGACATGCAAATCATACCACATGGGCAAGATGACTGAAAGCTTCGGTTTCAGTAAAATGGAACAAGAAAGCAACTTGTTGGAAGTAACACATTTTGATGTGTGCAGTCCAATGAGTGCTGAGGCATGCAGTGAATATTGTTATGTTCTTACTTCACAGATAATTCGAGTAGATGTTGAGTATATTTACTTGATAAAACTCAAGTCTAAATTATTGAATGGTTCAAGTAATTTCAGAGTGAAGTTGAAGGTCATTGTGACAATAGGATAAAATATCTATGATATGATCATAGAGCTGAATATCTGAGTTGCGAGTTTGGTACACAATTGAGACATTGTGGAAATTGTTTCATGACTAGCATCGCCTGGAACACCATAGTGTGATGGTGTGTCCGAACATCATAACTACACCCTATTGGATATGATGCATACCATGATGTCTCTTATCGAATTACCACTATCATTTATGGGTTAGGCATTAGAGACAACCGCACTCACTTTAATAGGGCACCATGTAATTCCGTTGAGACGACACCGTTTGAACTATGGTTTGGAGAAACCTAAGTTGTCGTTTCTTAAAAGTTAGGCACTACGACGCTTATGTGAAAAAGTTTCAGGCTGATAAGCTCGAACCCAAAACGGATAAATACATCTTCATAGGACACCCAAAACAGTTGGGTATACCTCCTGTCTCAGATTCGGAAGCAATAGGGATTGTTTCTCGAATCGGGTCCTTTCTCGAGGAAAAGTTTCTCTCGAAAGAATTGAGTGGGAGGATGGTGGAGACTTGATGAGGTTATTGAACCGTCACTTCATCTAGTGTATAGCAGGGCACAAAGAGTTGTTCCTGTGGCACCTACACCAATTGAAGTGGAAGCTTATGATAGTGATCATAAGACTTTGGATCAAGTCACTACAGTACCTCGTAGGACGACAAGGATGCGTACTACTTCAGAGTGGTACGTAATCCTGTCTTGGAGGTCATGTTGCTAAACAACAATGAACCTACGAGCTATGGAGAAGCGATGGTGGGCCCGGATTCCGATGAATGGCTCAAGGCCATAATATCCGAGAGAGGATCCATATATGAAAACAAAGTGTAGACTTTGGAAGAACTACTTGATGGTCGTAAGGCTATTAGGTACAGATGGATTTTAAGAAGAAGACGGATGTGGACGGTAATGTCACCGTCTATGAAGCTCGACTTGTGGCGAAGAGTTTTTCACAAGTTCAAGTAGTTGACTACGATGAGATATTCTCACCCATAGCGATGCTTAAGTCCGTCAGAATCATGTTAGCATAAGCTGCATTCATGAAATATGGCAGATGGATGTCAAAACAAGTTTCCTTACCAGTTTTCGTAAGGAAAGGTTGCATGTGATACAATCAGAAAGGTTTGTCGATCCTAAGGATGCTAAAAGGTATGCTAGCTCCAGCGATCCTTCCATGGACTAGAGCAAGCATCTCGGAGTTGGAATATACACTTTGATGGAGTAATCAAAGTTTATGGGTTTATACAAAGTTTGTTAGAAACTTGTATTTACAATAAAGTGAGTGGGAGCACTACGACATTTCTGATAAGTATATGTGGATGACATATTGTTGATCCGAAATGATGTAGAATTTCTGGAAAGCATATAGGGTTATTTGAAAGGTGTTTTTCAATGGAGAACCTGTATTAAGCTATTTGAACATTGAGCATCAAGATCTATAAGGATAGATCAAAAACGTTTAATAGTACTTTCAAATGAGCACATACCTTGACATGATCTTGAAGGTGTTCAAGATGGATCAGTCAAAGAAGGAGTTCTTGCCTGAGTTGTAAGGTATGAAGTTAAGAGTTAAAGCTCGACCACGACTGGAGAAAGAGGAAGGTCGAAGGTCGTCCCCTATGCTTTTGTCATAGGCACTATGCCATGCTGAGTATCGCACCTGATGTGTGCCTTGCCACATGTCCGGCAAGAGGGTACAAAGGTGATCTAGGAATAGATCACCAGATAGCGGTCAAAATTATCCTTAGAGGAATAAGGATATGTTTCTCGGTTATGGAGGTGATAAAGAGTTCGACATAAAGAGTCATGTCGATGCAAGCTTAACACCTATCCGGATAGCTCTGAGTAGAGATACCAGATACGTATAATGGAGCAACAATTTAGAATAGCTCCAAGTAGAACAGTTATTTGAAATGGCTCCAAATATAGCGTAGAGATTTGCGAAGTACATACGGATCTGAGTGTTGTAGACCCGTTGACTAAAACCTCTCTCACAAGCAACATGATCAAACCCAGAACTCTATGAATGTTAATCACATGGCGATGTGAACTAGATTATTGACTCTAGTGCAAGTGGGAGACTGTTGGAAATATGCCCTAGAGGCAATAATAAATAGGTTATTATTATATTTCCTTGTTCATGATAAATCTTTTATTATCCATGCTATAATTGTATTGACAGGAAACTCAGATACATGTGTGGATACATAGACAACACCATGTCCCTAGTAAGCCTCTAGTTGACTAGCTCGTTGATCAATAGATGGTTACGGTTTCCTGACCATGGACATTGGATGTCGTTGATAACGGGATCACATCATTAGGAGAATCATGTGATGGACAAGACCCAATCCTAAGCCTAGCACAAAGATTGTGTAGTTCATATGCTAAAGCTTTTCTAATGTCAAGTATCATTTCCTTAGACCATGAGATTGTGCAACTCCCGGATACCGTAGGAATGCTTTGGGTGTGCCAAACGTCACAACGTAACTGGGTGGCTATAAAGGTACACTACAGGTATCTCCGAAAGTGTCTGTTGGGTTGGCACGAATCGAGACTGGGATTTGTCACTCCGTGTGACGGAGAGGTATCTCTGGGCCCACTCGGTAGGACATCATCATAATGTGCACAATGTGATCAAGGAGTTGATCACGGGATGATGTGTTACGGAACGAGTAAAGATACTTTCCGGTAACGAGATTGAACAAGGTATAGGGATACCGACGATCGAATCTCGGGCAAGTACAATACCGCTAGACAAAGGGAATTGAATACGGGATTAATCGAATCCTCGACATCATGGTTCATCCGATGAAATCATCGTGGAACATGTGGGAACCAACATGGGTATCCAGATCCCGCTATTGGTTATTGATCGGAGAACGTCTCGGTCATGTCTGCATGCTTCTCGAACCCGTAGGGTCTACACACTTAAGGTTCGGTGACGCTAGGGTTATAAAGGAAGTTTGTATGTGGTTACTGAATGTTGTTCGGAGTCCCGGATTAGATCCCGGATGTCACGAGGAGTTCCGGAATGGTCCAGAGGTAAAGATTGATATATTGGACGAAGGGTTTTGGAGTCCGGGAGTGTTCTGGAGGTACCGGGTGATGACCAGCATGACCGAAAGGTGTTTCGGGAGCCCCGACAAGTGTTGGGGGGCTTCATGGGCTAAGGGAAGGGGGCAAACCAGCCCACTAAGGGGCTGTGCGCCCCCCTCACCTATTCCCACGTGACCAGGGGGTTTGGGGCGCCCCTTCTAGGGTTCCCACCTCCTCGCTTGGGGGCCAAGTCACCCAAGGGGGAGATCCCATCTGCCCTGGCCGCCGCCCCCCCTAGGGGAAACCCTAGGGCGCCTCCCCTCCCCCTTGCCCCTATATATATTGGAGGTTTTGGGGCTGCCCATGACACGAGATGAACTCTCCCAAGGTGCAGCCCTACTTCTCTCCCTCCTCGTCTCTCGCGGTGCTTGGCGAAGCCCTGCAGAATTGCCACGCTCCTCCACCACCACCACGCCGTTGTGCTGCTGCTGGATGGAGTCTTCCTCAACCTCTCCCTCTCTCCTTGCTGGATCAAGGCATGGGAGACGTCCCCGGGTTGTACGTGTGTTGAACGCGGAGGTGCCGTCCGTTCGGCACTAGGATCATCGGTGATTTGGATCACGGCGAGTACGACTCCATCAACCCCGTTCACTTGAACGCTTCCGCTTAGTGATCTACAAGGGTATGTAGATGCACTCTTCTTCCCCTCGTTGCTAGTTTCTCCATAGATAGATCTTGGTGACACGTAGGAAAATTTTGAATTTCTGCAACGTTCCCCAACAGAATGACCATATAGCCGAAAAGGATATGACCTAGCATGCTCTTGAGTGCTTTGAAAGAGGTGCTGCTACTTGGTGGAGGATGTACCAAACCATCAACGGATGGCAAGGAATAACCACTTGGAAAGAATTTAAGTGGACTTTGTTAAAGTCTTGGCTTGTGTTCCAGAAATTGAGGCCTTACGAAAAGGATTTGAAGAAACCTTGTGCATACAAGCTTTGTGGAGAAATAGGACACAACCATAAAGAAAACAAGGACGAATACCCTCATAAGCGGAGGATTACCAAAGGAGTTAGCCGAGGATCTCAGGGAACTTCGGTTGGAGATTGTTCCCAAAGGTTTTGTTGCAGCAATAGAAGTTCAGTCTACATTGTTGAGAAAGATCCGTGAAGATCAGAAGGATGACAAAGAGATTTCTGAGGTAAAAGAGAGGATGAGCAAAGGAAAGGCCGAAGGTTTTCGTAAGGATGAGCACGACACCTTATGGTTCGAGGACTGTGTATATGTGCCTAATAATGCAAAGATCAGGAAGTTAATACTTCAGGAGGCTCATGACTCACCATACTCGATTCGCCCTGGAAACAGCAAGATGTAATTGGAATCGAAGGAGCGTTTTTCGTGGACTGGTATGAAGAAGGATATTGCGGAGTATGTATTCGTAGGTGATGTAAGCCAGAGAGAGTAAAAGCAGAGCATCAGAAGCCAGCAGGATTTCTACAGCCTATGCCGATACCCGAATGGAAGTGGGATAAGCTTGGCATGGATTTCATTACTGGATTTCTTAGAACCCGACCGGGATATGATTCTATTTGGGTAGTAGTTGATTTGCTTGACCAAAGTGGCTCACTTTATCCCAGTGAAAACCACCTATACAAGTGCGAAGTTGGCCAAGATATATTTGACCAGGATCATATGTCTGCATGGAGTTCCGAGGACCATCGTATCAGATAGAGGAACACAGTTTACCTCAAAGTTTTGGAATCAGCTGCACCGGACTTTGGGTACTAGGCTAGAGTTCAGTACAGCCTTTCATCCGCAGACAGATGGATAGACCGAGAGAGTCAATTAGATTCTGGAGGACATGTTGAGAACGTGTGCGCTAGATTATGGGATCTAGTTACGCAGAGTTATCATACAACAACAGCTACCAAGCTAGTTTGAAGATGGCCCCTTTTGAAGTTTTGTATGGGAGAAGGAGCCAGACACCATTGATGTGGGATGGAGCTAAAGACCGTCAGTTGTTTGGACCAAATGTGATCAAGGAGTCAGAAGAGAATGTTAGATTAATTTGAGATAGACTGAAGGTAGCTCAGTCCAGGTAGAAGAGTTACGCAGACTCAAAACCGCAAGGAGGTAGTCTATGAAATTGGAGACAGAGCATGTCTTCGCGTGTCCCCTCTGCGAGGAGTTAAACAATTTGGAGTTAAAGGAAAGTTAGCCCCGAGATTTGGAGGACCATACCGAGTTTTGGAGCGTATGAGAGAAGTGGCCTACAAGTTGGAGTTACCCGATGTACTGTCAAGAGTTCATGATGTGTTTCACGTTTCCCAGTTGAAGAAGTGCCATGCAGAGATGGCTAATACTCCCCTGTAAGGACGCTTGACCCCTGGAAAGGATAATGATGTTCCACGGAGTGGACTTCATAGGTACGAGTTTTATCTCGATATGTTGGATACCCCAGGAATATGAAGAGATGAATTACTATTGGATATAAAGGAGGGATGATGTTGGAAATATGGATCAATGGAAATTCCATGATGAGTCTGAGTAATCATGTCCTAGTTTGGAGCCAATAGAAGGAAGGAAGACAATACAATTGGATGGATTTTAAGTATGCTAGGAAGCTGGAAGTTGGATGTTGGATTAGAGATCCATTTGCCCAATGATGAGTTCAAGGTTTACAAGTGATGAGATGGGCCATAACCCACAGGCCCCAGGACCTGCCAAGAAGCAAGCACCATCTTGCTAAAGGAAAAAACCCTGGTAGAAGTTGCGATTTCATCGACAGACGATTTTATAGGAGTTTACGCAAAACCTGAGAGTTGTGAAGGAACGATAGATGTTTGTTTGGCTTGTAGAATCTATGGATATATCCAAACTTGGTTCGCCGACAAGAGAAATTCTGCAATGCTTGTGAGGATGACCGAGTGTTAGAATGCGAGATTCGCTAAACCGTATACAAGGTAATGATTTGGGTGCGGGATGGATTGATCACCATACCGACTTACTCTTATTATTCGCTTTGCTATGTGGGATGGTAAATCTGAGTGACTTACCTATAGTAAAGCGACGACGATGTTAAACCTTGTTTGAACCTTAGAATGGTATAAGTATTTTTTTTCCCTTGTACACGGCAGTTGTGCCAACCGTAGGATATACGGTGAGGTTCAGCCTAGACCCATTTCCTGCAGGAGAACCCATAAATTGTTGACCACCATGAGATACCGAAAGTTGTTTAGTTTTGGCGCCAGACCCGTCAGCTAAGAAGACCCAGTCACGGAATAACCTTACCAAGATGAAAGGACAAAAGAATTGCGGTAAAGGTTATGCCACTACCGGAAGAGCCCAGAGAAGGAATTATCCTTACGACCTGAGAAGACCGACACTGTCAAGAACAAGGATGAAGTATATGAGTTTGGATGGAACCATAACAATGCTTCTAAGGGTGGTAGCACCCCAGACTCCCTATGATGATCGATGGATTTTCAGAAGACCCCAAACCTAACCTATTTCTTTCTAGCCTCTCCGAATCTCGAGGACGAGATTCATTTTAAGGGTGGTAGGTTTGTAACGTCCCAAAATTCTAAATTTTGGAATGTTATATTACATAGTTAGATTTGACTGATTATTTGATTGTTGTGTGATTGATTGAGTGAAATTCGAAACTTTTGGAAGTTAAATGAGAGGGAATAAAAGGACTTTCCCAAACTTTCATTTTTGCATTTTAAGATCTCTGTGAATTCAAATTCTTTTCACCACAAAACCCTGGAGAGAAGATGACATGACTTCTTCCATTTATATAAATGACAAGGGGTGTTGAAAATATTTGAATTTCATTTGGAAAATATTTCCAATTCAGAAACTTTAAACAACTCAATGATTTTCATGGGAGAAGATAAAATGACTTCTTCAAAATATATGAAATATGAGTTGGAAGTTTTAAAAGAATTAAATTCAAAGTTCTTTTGAATTTATTTTCAATTTGGAGTTATTTGGGTTTTATTCAAATTATTTTTCTCCAAAAAAAGAATACATGGAAATTAGGGTAACATTATTACCTACATCAGAAAATTGGAGAGAAATAAATTTGAATTAATTTTGCTATTTTTAAAATGATTTTATTGGAATTTTAATAGACCAGTAGCACTGTTTGAATTATTGCAATTTGTGTGTACTTTATTTAATTCTAGAAAAATGTTCACGTTGTAGGAAATCTTTTTTTGATAATTGTGATATACTATATGACTATATAAAAGTTTACTGTATTTTCTTTTTTCAGTTTTCCATTTTGTTTCTAAAAAAACTATGCTTGCGGCCCATAATTATTTGTCGCCCAAATACGCAGCATAGTAGACAGGCCGGCCCGTATTTTTCTTCTTAAGGTTAAAAATTTTATTTTTTATTTTTTTCCGAAAAATAAATTAAGAAAAAGTATTTCAAAAAAAAATCATCAACGCGTGCGCGCGGCCGGCCGAACCGCCTAAGGCCTTTAGGCCCATGCGAGGCGCCTTCTTTGTTTTGTTTATTTTTCGTCTATGTTTAGTCCCACCTTACCTAGCCTTTGACCTTTAAGCCTCTCTTCCACGAATAAATATAGACCCATAGAGCCTTAAATCAATATTTTGGTTTGACTAGAATCTTTAAAGAAAAATATTTTTCTCCTCTCCGGCGCGACTTTTGGGAATTGTCTTCTCTCCCCAAAGTCATCTTTTCTCTGCCTTATAAAGGTATTTTGTTTTCTTTTTTATACCTCCGTAGTTTATTATTTTTTAGACTAATACGATAGAATAATTAGATTATCAATTAGTCTACGTATTTATACATTAGATCTTAGCCGTAGCTATTTTTATTCCGTAAAACAGCTTGGTCCTGATTTTTCAAATAGCCATAACTTTTTACTCGTTCATCCAAATTAGACGAAACCAACGCCCACTTCTTCGTTATGATCCCCTCTATCCAGTAATCCAACTCAAACATGTTTTTTGAAAGTTTAAAATTTGAATTAGATCAGATTTGAATTTGAACTTCGTTTGATCATAACTTGAGTTTTATAACTCCGATCTAATTGATTCTTTTTGCAAATCCAAGCTCTTGACCTAAACTTTCTGATAAGGCCAAATTCACATAATTTTGGTACTGTTAGAAATTGTTTTATGTTGCAAGAGTTATTTGCTTGGTTTTGATGTTTTCCGAACTGTCTTCTTCGTTCTTCCCTATCTTTTGAGTGATTGCTTATGTGTGGTTACTATTACTTGCCTACGATAGATTGACCGGAGTGTGACGAGTAGAACTATCAAGAGCTACGAGTGCGAATCATCTTCATCAACATTGCAGGCAAGTTCACACTTTGATCATACCTCTTACTACCCAGTTTTCATTTCATTAGATCAATCCTCAAACATTGCATGATTAGGATCTAATTAAATTGCGGGATGGGAAGTAGATGAGGTAGTACCTATTACCTGTTTATTATCAAACCATTGGGAGTTACTATTACGTTATGCTTATACTGCTATGCTATGCTTGTAGACGTGGATTGGGTTTGAGAGTATTCATGACAGATGTGAGATTGTTAATTAATGGTTTACTTAAGGTGGCAACTTAAATACACATCTGGGTGGATTGCTAGGGGCACCCTAGGGATATACCAGTGGACTTGCCCGGACACCTGGGGATATAACAGTGTTGTCCTAGGAGATCCCGGGGATATTCCGTGTGATCATCCTATGGTTTGCCACCCAGGCTCAAAAGGATCATAAGATTATTCATACTAGAAACTTTCGTGTGCAGCCACAAGCCATTATGGGCTCTAGCATAGTTGAGTAAGTCGTGTGAACTCTTACAGTGGTAGACTAGCAGATGTAGGGGATGTAGGTGGTACGGTCTACCCATCGTAAGGTGCAAACGCTTCTGAAAGACTATGTCTCGGTCATCCGTTTCTCAAACACCATGCAGTGCGAGAAATCCAGCGGAGGAGATCGAGTCTTGTGGGGAAAAGTGCGCAAACCTCTGCAGAGTGTACAAACTAATCATGGTTAGCCGTGTCCCCGGTTATGGACGTCTTGGGTATCTAGTTCTTGGATTATCCTGTTGATCTCGTCATGTTACCTAAATAATTTGTTGAGTTTTAATGATGATGCTTAATTGGGATTAAGAATGCTGTGAACCATTCTCAATGTTTAACAACCACCATGATAGTTAAATAAAATTTATTCCTTTGCAGTAGGGAAAAATTGGCTTTACGCAAAACTGTAACCATAGAGCTTTTCCACCAGCCAAATATGCATGTAGTGATAGACATATTTCATCATTCTCTATGGTGTGAATTTGCCAGTACATTCAATGTACTGACCCGTTTCAGGCTACAACGTCTCATGTTGTAGGTTTCTTATGACGAGTAAGTGATACGTTAGGGTTACGATTTCTACACTCAACTTTGCCGTTGGTGTTGATGGGAATCCACAACCTTGTTGCTTCCGCTTTATGGATTGAGGTAATAGTATTTACGTTACTTCATACATGTGATTTACCTCTGTTATAAATCCTTCGAGTACTGTGTGTGTCAGCATACCGATCCAGGGATGACAATTAAGCACAGAGACTTGATCCATTCGGGTCAGGTCGCTACACGCTTGGATCTTCGCCTTTTCAAGAAGACGAACAATGATGTTACTACTACTTCTAAAGTATCGAATCAACTTCTGCATGTCCGTCCACCGTCTGGGGGGGGGGGGGATAGCTTTTTGTAGTAAGCAAAAGCCTATCCTCGTCCGTGAGCCACCGCACGCATGGGCGAGGGAGAGGGCGTACTAGTAGTAAAGTCAAGCTTCTCCTCATTGTACGAGTTGATGCGATACATCATAGCACTGGCCCCACATGCTTGCTTCTAAACTTGGCTAAAAGACCCGCAGCGTGCAATGTATTTGCTGCAACCTCTAACATTTACCCCACCACAAATTAAAATATATATTCCTCTCTTGACCTGATCAGCGTGCGAACTACAATAACTAGGATGACAGGTAGGGCCAGAAGATTATTGTAATCAAAAGAATGCTTCGAGACAACCTCATAGCATGGAGCCGACTCCAACGATTTTAAGCTCAGAGGAACGGTACCCGATGACGCTATCCTAGACTATGTTACTATAGGTCCGTTACTATACTACCTCCCCTACACAGCAAACTGCCACACGAGCATTCGGGTTGCGCTTGGCTCTTCGCCTCTTCGGGAAGTCGAACAATGAAGGTACTACTACAGTGGAGTACTACCAGTATGCTTCTGGCCATCTGATACCGAATGAACTGATGCATGTCCACCACGTGCGGGAGGGAGAGCGTGTAGCGAAAAATTCTCCTTGTCCTGCGAGCCACCATGCTCATGGGTGAGGGAGAGAAAAAACTTCTCCTTGTTGTACGAGTTGACGCAACATATCAAAGCAGTGCACTCGATATGTTTCAATAATTTGCGTTTATCGATGCATTAATTACAACGCATGCATGCATGCCATGACTTTCCTTTTGATACTTGCATGTGTTGATTTTGAAAGCACAAGTGGTCCCTGGGTGGTTTTGATAATTAATGTCAACATATCTCTTGTTGGACTAATGCTTCTACCTAGTACGTTTCAGATAAGTTCAACAATGGAGTGGTATGAACTAGAGGATGTGGAACCTCTTCAAGTTGCTGAGGACTAAATATTGGCTCAAGCTCAAAGCTCAGGACTCCACATTTTCCATTTTAGTGATCCATGATCACATTGAGTCCTTAGGAAAGCCAATACTATTAAGAGGGGACGAGGTGTTGCTTAATGGCTAGCTTGCTCAAAGTGCTTAGTGATATGCTCCAAAGCCCTCAACCACTTTCTCACATACACATATATCCCAAACCAAAAGTCAAATTCGGACCCACCGAATCTTTCTATCCGGCGCCACCGAGTTCTATTGACATAGCCACTGCCAGAAACCCTAATCAAATCGGTCTCACCGATAGGGATCTCGGTCTCACCGACATGGGATTGCAAACTCTCTGTTGCCTATTGCAATAATTTCGGTCTCACCGAAATATGCAATCGGTCCCACCGAGATTGCAATGCAAACTCTCTGTCACCCCTTCATAACGTTTCGGTCTAACCGAGATGAGCGAATCGGTCCCACCGAGTTTGCCTGACCAACTCTCTGTTTGTCTATTACCAAAATCGGTCTCACCGAGTTTGTTTAATTGGTCTCACCGAGATTACGTTATGCCCTAACCCTAACGAAATCGGTCTCACTGAGTTGACGTGTCGGTCCCACCGAAAATCCTCACGGTCACATTATGAACTAAATCGGTCTGACCGAGTTTAACAATTCGGTCCCACTGAGTTTGGTAAATTGTGTGTAACGGTTAGATTTTTTTTGGAGGCTATATATACCCCTCCACCCACTCTTCATTCGAGGAGAGAGCCATCAGAACATGCCTACTCTTCCAACATACATTTTTTGAGAGAGAACCACCTACACTTGTGTTGAGGTCAAGATATTCCATTCCAACCAGATAAATCTTGATCTCTAGCCTTCCCCAAGTTGCTTTCCACTCAAATCATGTTTCCACCAAATCCAATCCTACGAGAGAGAGTTGAGTGTTGGGGAGACTATCATTTGAAGCACATTAGCAAGGAGTTCATCATCAACACACCATTTGTTACTTCTTGGAGAGTGGTGTCTCCTAGATTGGCTAGGTGTCACTTGGGAGCCTCCGTCAAGATTGTGGAGTTGAACCAAGGAGTTTGTAAGGGCAAGGAGATTGCCTACTTCGTGAAGATCTACCCGAGTGAGGCAAGTCCTTCATGGGCGACGGCCATGGTGGGATAGACAAGGTTGCTTCTTCGTGGACCCTTTGTGGGTGGACCCCTCCGTGGACTCGCGCAACCATTACCCTTCGTGGGTTGAAGTCTCCATCAACGTGGATGTACGATAGCACCACCTATCGGAACCACGGATAAAAAATCTCCGTGTCTCCAAATTGTGTTTGCACACTCCAATCCCATCCCTTTACATTCTTGCAACTTGCATGCCTTACTTTCCACTGCTCATATACTCTTGTCATGCTTGCTTGATATGTATTGTGAATGTTTAAACTTGTGCCGAAACTCCACATCAACTTAAGGAAACCAAAAACTGCAACTTTTCTTCTTAGAGTCTATTCACCCCCCTCTAGACACTTCTTCTTGATCCTTTCAATTGGTATCAGAGCTTTGGTCTCCATTGCCTTGGTTTAATCACCATTGGAGGAATATGGATGTGTCTACATTGGAGAGTCTTAGACATAGAGTGCCTATTCTTGATGGAGAGTTTTTTCACGAATGGAAAAATGAGATGCTTGAGATTTTCAATGAATATCATTTGAACAAGTACATTACTAGCCCTTGTGCACCTCATGTTGATCCTTTGCATCCTACCCTTGATGAGTCTATTGACATGATCCGCAACCTTAGAACTATTAATCTTATCACTAGAGGCTTGTCTAGAAACTTGATTGGATGTTTGCCTACTCTTGAGTGTGCCTACACTATATGGACATTTCTTGAGGAAACATTTCCAAACTATTCCTTGCAAAACTTAGATGAAATTCTCCATAAGTCTATTGCCTTGAGTAAGATGAGTACTAGTGATCCTAAATTTGATGATTGTCTATTTGAGTTTCGTGACCTCATGCGTGCCAAAGGAGATGTTGGAATTATTAGCAATATCATTTCTGAAGCTATTAGAATTCATAATGAAGACCATTGTGATGATCATTTATCTAATGAATTACCCTCTCTAGGAGTTGATCGGTCACAAGACGATGTTGAACATGGATACTATGATGAGGATGATGATAGTGACTATGATCTTGATGATACGATGAGACACTTTGGTCATATGGCTAACCTTCGCGGCTACATGGCCGGAGGAAAGGAATGGGTCCTTGATAGTGGATGTACTGATCATATGACCGGAGACAAGGATATGTTTCGTGAGCTTGCTGAAATTGATGGCCCTTGGGAGTATGTCACCTTTGGTGATAACTCAAAGGGTAAGGTGGTTGGCCTCGGTAAGGTGGCCATCTCACATGATAGATCCATACAAAACGTCATGCTCGTTGAATCTCTTGGGTACAATTTACTTTCAGTATCTAGACTTGCTGATTTCGGTTTCAATGTCCTATTCACTGAAGTAGATTGCCAAGTGTTTCGGAGATACAATCATAAAATGGTCTTTACCGGTATTCATAGTGGTGATCTTTACATTGTCGATTTCACTAAAAAGGCTCAATCTAGAACTTGCTTAATTGCTAAATCTTCCAAAGGATGGCTATGGCATAGAAGGTTAGGTCATGTGGGCATGCGAAATCTTGATAAGCTTATTAAAGGTGATCATATCCTTGGAGTAGAATATGTTATATTTGACAAGGATAGACTTTGTAGTGCTTGTCAAGCAGGAAAACAAGTTGGAGGGAGTCACCCCGTAAAGAACATCATGACCACGAGAAGACCGCTCGAGCTACTTCACATGGATCTCTTTGGTCCAATGCTTACGAGAGTCTCGGTGGTAACTCATTTGGTCTAGTCATAGTTGATGATATTTCAAGATTTACGTGGGTGTTCTTTCTAGATGATAAATCGCAGGTCCAAAAGATCTTCAAAAACTTCGCTAGGAAGGACCAAAATCAATTTGAAGTGAAGATCAAGAAGGTTCGGAGCGACAACGGAACGGAGTTCAAGAACGCAAATGTGGATACCTTTCTTGACGAAGAGGGGATTTCACACGAGTTCTCGGCCACGTATACACCTCAACAAAATGGAGTTGTTGAGAGGAAGAACCGTACTCTCATTGAGATGGCAAGAACGATGCTTAATGAGTACGAGACTCCAAAACACTTTTGGGCGGAAGCGGTTGAGACAGCTTGTCATGCAACAAATCGCTTGTATCTTCACAAGCTACTCGACAAGACGGCATACGAGCTCCTCACTAGTAACAAACCCCAAGTTGGATACTTTCGAGTATTTGGCTCAAAGTGCTACATTCTTGATAAGCATCATCGTTCTAAATTTGCTCCTAAATCTCATGAAGGTTTCCTACTTGGTTATGGCTCAAACTCTGACACTTACCGTGTCTATAACAATTTCACCCGAAAGGTTGAAGAGACGGTAGATGTGAAGTTTGATGAATCTAACGGCTCGCAAGTAGAGCAATTGCCAATTGATGTAGGAGACAAAGATCCTTCGGATGCAATCCAAGACTTGTCTATTGGCAAAGTTCGTCCAATGGAAGTGAAGGAGAGTACCTCGTCTGTCCAAGTGGAAGCTTCTACCTCACGGCAAGGTGAACCAAGAGTTGACACGGAAGTATCGACAAGTGGGACACACCAAAACGAAGAAAACGAGGAAGTACACCAAGATAAACATCAACAACCTCCCTCTCCACCACGACAAGGGAACGACAGCGTCAACAATGAAGAAGACCAAGAAGAAGGACAAGATGAAGAAGATGTTCCACCCCGATCAAAGCAAAAGCTCCCACAAGTTCGAGCAAGAGTTGCCAAAGACCATCCCGTCGAGCAAATCTACAATGATATCCAAATCGGGAGAATCACTCGCTCTAAAACTCGTTTGGCTAATTTTTGTGAACATTATTTATTCATCTCTAGCATTGAACGTATGAAGGTTGAAGAAGCATTGGAAGATCCGGATTGGATAAACGCTATGCATGAAGAGCTACACAACTTTGAGAGAAATTGAGTGTGGACATTGGTTGAAAAGCCCGACAACAACCACAACATCATCGGTACCAAATGGGTGTTTCGCAACAAGCAAGATGAAGATGGACAAGTAGTTCACAACAAAGCACGTCTCGTAGCCCAAGGCTACACTCAAGCGAAGGTATGGACTATGGTGAGACATATGCCCCCGTTGCTAGACTTGAGTCCATTCGCATCTTACTTGCTTATGCTAATCACCATGATATCACCTTCTACCAAATGGACATTAAAAGTGCTTTCCTAAATGGTGAAATTGAGGAGGAAGTGTTTGTTAAGCAACCTCCCGGCTTTGTCAATCCTAAGAAACCTAATCATGTTTACAAACTTCACAAAGCTCTTTATGGTCTTAAACGAGCTCCTAGAGCATGGTATAAATGCTTGACCAAGTTCCTTATTGAAAAAGGCTTTGAAATTGGAAAAATAGATTCTACTCTTTTTACTAAAAGGGTTAATGGAGAACTATTTATGTGCCAAATTTATGTTGATGATATTATATTTGGTTCGACTAACCCTCATTTTAGTGAGAAGTTTGGAAAGCTAATGTCGGAGAAGTTTGAGATGTCTATGATGAGTGAACTCAAATTCTTTCTCAGTTTGCAAATCAAGCAAACTAAGGAAGGTACCTTTGTCTCTCAAACAAACTACACCAAGGACTTATTCAAGAAGTTCAATATGCAAGAATGCAAAGGTATGACTACACCCATGCCTACTAGTGGACATCTTGATTTGACCAAAGATGGTGAACCCGTTGATCAAAAGGTTTACCACTCCATGATTGGTTCATTACTATATCTTTGTGCCTCTTGTCCCGACATTATGCTAAGTGTGTGCATGTGTGCATGATATGAAGCGGGCCCCAAAGAGTGTCATCTTAAGGCTGTGAAAAGGATAGTGAGATACTTAATACACACACCAAATTTTGGCATTTGGTATCCTAAGAGTTCTTCTTTCAATCTTGTTGGTTACTCCGATTCGTACTATGCCGGAGACAGGTTGATAGAAAGTCCACTTTGGGTACATGTCAATTTCGTGGTAGATCTCTTGTGTCTTGGTCCTCCAAGAAACAAAACTCAGTATCCTTATCCACCGCCGAAGCAGAATACATTGTCGCTGGTTCATGTTGTGCTCAATTACTTTGTATGACCCAAACTCTTAAAGACTATGGGATACATGTGAAACATGTTCCATTGCTTTGTGACAATGTAAGTGCTATCAGGACTGCTCACAATCCCATGCAACATTCCCGAACTAAGCATATTGAAGTTCGTCATCATTTCATTTGAGATCACGTTGCCAAAAGGGGACATTGATCTTAAGCATGTTCGCACCGATAAGCAATTGCGGATATATTTACCAAACCTCTTGATGAGAAAGTCTTTTGTCGTTTGAGAGGTGAATTGAACATCATTGATGCTTCAAACTCGGAGTAGGAACTCCATTTGGATAGATGCAAGGCATGAGCCTTTGACTAATCCTTGATATTTCTCTCATGATGGTATTTATATGTCTTGGATATATTTGCACCCTTGCATGCTATCTAACCCTTGTAGGTACTTGGATGAATCTAAATCTATGAGATTGCAACTCACTCACATCTTGAGCAATGTCTACATCACCAAGTCTCTACAAAATGGTGGTTGAAGACAAGGAAGCACGAAACTCTTCAAACATATCCTTTGACAAATTCTATATTAAATTTTATGATTGTCATCTTGGATACACAAGTGCTCTTCCTTGCAAGCCTAACCCATGTAGGTAGATAAACTCAAATTCCAAGTGGTGCTCCCAACTCTTGATGAGCTACATCAGCCTTGAGCATCCCACGCAAGTTCAACTACATGATCAAGATCCACACCTCCACCCAAGGTATGTTATTCCATCTTAGAGAAGCTTTGCTCCAAGTCATGGGTCAAAGCAACTCAACAAGATGCGAATACATCAAGATGCTTAACAAAAAAATGGTAACCCCATTTTGAGCTTAAACGATGAGTATGACCAATGATCAAGTGACCTTAGTTGACTCCTAAGTCAATATACTCTAACATAGGTGACTTTGTCACCAACCAATTCTAGATGAAGTTCTTTTGTGCTTCTCCATGCTCTTGCATTTGTCTCATGCATATTTGTTTCCTTTTCAAAAAAACTTCATCTAGATCTTTTATTTTCTTTCTCTTTGTTCTGTTCTGCATTCCCTGCATCAAAACCATTGCAAATCTTTCAGCTAATTCCTTACAAATCCTTGTGAGATCTTAATTGTCTAGTGAGCTGAGGTGACAAGTGTGTTCACTGTGATGAACTCGGTCACACCGGTTTGTTTTCTTCGGTCCAACCGAATTCTTTCGGTGCCACCGAAGCACACAACTCGGTGCTTTCGATATCACTGCAGAAAAGACAGTTTGCCACTTGTTCCTGCATTCTTTTTGCTCCAGCTCCACTCAATGATTCTTGTCCTCTACCAGCATCACATTCGACTTGTTGCTTTGCTCTGTGACTCAAGGACCAAACCCATTTGTAACAAAATCCAGAAGATCCCTTCTTGGAAATTGATGTCAAAGGGGGAGAGAGGGTTCACATCAAAGCTTAATCATTTTTATATAGGGGGGAGTATAGAAACCCCAGATGCTTGGTGTTCAAGAGGAGAGAAGTCACATGTCTTTAAGAGGGGAAAGACATGTTCATATTTGATTGTCTGCATTAGCTATGTTTCTTGTTTTTGCTCTGTTTTTCCGTTCCCTATCTTCTCCCAGTGTCCCATGTTAGATTCAGGGGGAGCAAGAAACCTAAGGGAAGGAAATTCTTGAATTCATTGCACATCTTTACCCGTGGGGACATGTCTATATCCAATAGAGTACTCATTACTCACTCTCTACATGTCATCCCAGTCTTGGTACTCTTGTGGTTTCTTTTGTTTGCTCTGGCTAGTAGATGTATGTAACGCCCCAGATGTAACTTGCCATATTTGTAATCCAACTCTTGCCATTTTCGGCTATGTGTTATGATATTCCCTCCGTGGTTGGGTTCTCTCCGTTTTGCATTTTGGTCATGTCATGCATTTCATATCATGTCATCATGTGCATCGCATTCGCATACGTGTTCGTCTCATAAATTCGAGCATTTTTTCCGTTGTCCGTTTTGCAATCCGGCGCTCCTATGTTCCCCGGCGTCCCCGTTTACATTTCTTCTTGAGCGGGTATTAAACATTGTCGGAATGGACCGAGGTTTGACATGTGGCCTCGGTATAGCACGGGGAGACCGCCTGTCAAGTTTCGGGTCAATCGGAGTTCGTTTGGTACTCCAACGGTTAACCGGGTAACCATGAAGGCCTCGTGTGTGTTGCAGCCCAACACCCCTTCAAAACAGCCCAACAACCCAACTAAGACACTCCCATGTCCTCCGCCGTTCGATCACGATCGCGTGGGCGAAAACCGCTCTCCATTTGGAGCTTCCTAGCCCCCTCTGCCTATAAATATGTGCACCCCTCCTCCAAATCCGGGCAAAAACCACCCTAACCCTAGATCCCCGTCGCCCCGCGCCGCCGGACGTGTCCGGTCGCGCCGGACGCAGCCGCCACCGCCGCCCCGGGCCAATCAGGGCGAGCCACGTGTCAGCCCCGCCGCCGCCCATACCGCGCCGCCGCCCCGGCCCGCCACAGCCCGCCGCAGGCCCCCGCGGCCCGAAGCCGCCGCCGCCCGCGCCCGAGGTGCTGCCCGGCCGCGCCCGCGTCCCCGCCACCTCGCCCGCGGCGCGCCCGCCCCCGCGCCGGCAACCGCTGCCCGAGCTCGCCGCAACGCCGACCGCCGTCGTCGCCCCGCGCCGCCGCACGCCGTCGCCGTCCCCGCCTCCTCCGCGTCGCCCCCGCGCAGATCCGGGCCGGAGCGCCCCGGATCCGGCCTCCCCCGAGCCGCAGCCGCCTCCTCCGGCCGGTCTCCGGCGAGATCCGCCGCCCGCCTCGACTTCCGTGCCGGTGGTTGACTTTCGTTCCCCCCCTCGTTTTATTTCTAAGTCCCTAGACATTTGCATCATCATCACATGTTCCTAGCACCGTAGCTTTGCATCCGTAGCTCCGATTCGTGCGTATAATATGTCTAATTGTTCGTCTTGAGGAGTACATCATTTTTTTTCCATTGCATCATTTTTATTTGAGGTCATCTTGATGCCCGAAATGCTGTTAGAAGAGGGCTAGTTGATGTTAGTTGCTGGATCTTATCTGATCATGCACTTTTGTCTTTTTTGCCATGATTGATGTGTACCTCCTATGAAGTTGAGTCCTACATGAGTTTTGTAATATGCCATGCTACCTATCCAGAGAATTTTGCCATGTATTTTTGTGATCTATGTGGTGACTAGCACAAGCATGCAAACTAGGTCACCTGATGTTGCTGATTTCAGAGACTTGGTGATTTCACTAAGTCCCTGACTGCTGTTATTTTTAGGTTGAGTAAATCGAGCTCTACTTTTGCTTCAAAATGTTGCTGGCAGATTGTTTACATGTTATTCGATTTTGCCAAGCTTGGTGTAGTTGATCCTTGCATGTTATGATGTTATTCTTGCCATGTCTAGCTTCTATGCCATGTCTTCTCAATGTATGTATGCTTAGTTTATCATGCAATGCTCTGTAGTGAGTGCATCGAGCTCACGAACATGCCTACTCGTTACTTGTTTTGACATGTCCAGTTTTCTGCCAAGTCTGAAACCTGTAACGAAACTTGCTTAATTGTCATGGGTGTAATCTTATTTCCTGATCCTTTTTGGCTTATGGTCAGTAAAGGACTTTTGTCAAGTGCTATGTGTAGATTCATGCCATGCCTTATTTTGCTATGTTCTGAACCTGTAGCCTGTTGTTTCATTGCTCTGAACATGTCATCCTGATGTTAGTTTCTGCTATGTTGTTATTTTCACTAAGTCTGTGAACCTGTTATCTTTTGCACATTTGCCATGCTTGTTTGGACCTGTTATGATGTGATTTAGCCGTAGCTCAGTGTTCATCTTTTGTCGAGCATCTTGAGTAGATTACTGCCATATGCTTTGTTGACATGTTTGGGTGCAGTAGCTTAATTATTTGTTGCTTGCTAAGTAGCATCATGCTGTTAATGGCAGATCCGTGTCATTCATGTATTGCTTGCCATTTGCAAACCGTGCATCCGATTCCGGTGTACTTTATATCGATTTCAACCGAAATCACCTCATCTATCCAGTGGCATGCTTGGTTTGCCAAGATTATGCCCTGTTCATCCTTGTCCTTCCGGAGCATGCATACGCATTGCATATCACCTCTCGCATATCATGCCATGTTTTGCATCATGTTGCTTGCGCATTGCATCGTGGTTGATTTTGGTTCCTTTGCTTGTTCTCTTGTCTTGGGTAGAGCCGGGAGACGAGTACGTGAACGAGGAACCTGTTGAGAACGCTTTCGAGGACCAAGCTTTCGACAACTCTGAGAACCTTGCAGGCAAGATGACCATACCCTCGAAATCACTTCTATCTTTGCTTGCTAGATTGCTCGCTCTTTTGCTATGCCTATGCTGCGATACCTACCACTTGCTATATCATGCCTCCTATATCGCCATGTCAGCCCCTAACCATCCTTGTCCTAGCAAACCGTTGTTTGGCTATGTTACTACTTTGCTCAGCCCCTCTTATAGCGTTGTTAGTTGCAGGTGAAGATGAAGTTTGTTCCTTGTTGGAACATGGACTTGTTGTTCCTTGTTGGAACATGTTTACTTGTTGGGATATCACAATACCTCTTATTTAATTAATGCATCTATATACTTGGTAAAGGGTGGAAGGCTCGGCCTTATGCCTGGTGTTTTGTTCCACTCTTGCCACCCTAGTTTTCGTCATACCGGTGTTATGTTCCCGGAGTTTGCGTTCCTTACACGGTTGGGTGATTTATGGGACCCCCTTGACAGTTCGCCTTGAATAAGACTTTTCCAGCAAGGCCCAACATTGGTTTTACCATTTGCCACCTAAGCCTTTTCCCCTTGGGTTCTGCAGACTCAAGGGTCATCTTTATTTTAACCCCCGGGCCAGTTCTCCTTCGATTGCTGGTCCAAACTAGAGCACCGTGCGGGGCCGTCCCTTGGCAACTTGGGTTATGTTGGCTCCTGTACGCTTCGCTTATCCGGATGTGCCCTGAGACCGAGATATGTGCAGCTCCTATCAGGATTTGTCGGCACAATCGGGCGGCTTTGCTGGACTTGTTTTATTACTGCCGAGATGTCTTGTAGTCCGGGATTCCGAGATTGATCGGGTCTTCCTGGTAGAAGGAATATCCTTCGTTGACCGTGAGAGATTATCATGGGCTAAGTTGGGACACCCCTGCAGGGTATTATCTTTCGAAAGCCGTGCCCGCGGTTATGAGGCGGATGGGAATTTGTTGATGTCCGGTTGTAGAAAACCCGAAGTTGACCTTAACTAAAACACATCAACCGCATGTGTAACCGTGATGGTCTCTTCTCGGCGGGGTCCGGGAGGTGAACACGGTTGTTGGAGTTATGTCTGACGTAGGTTGTTTCAGGATCACTTCTTGATCACTTCTAGCTTCTCGACCGTGCTTTGCCTTCTCTTCTCGCTCTCTTTTGCGTTGTAGCCACCATATGCTAGTCGCTTGCTGCAGCTCCACCTCACAACCCCTTTTCCCACCTTTAAGCTTAAATAGTCTTGATCTCGCGGGTGTGAGATTGCTGAGTCCCCGTGACTCACAGATATTATCACCACAGTTGCAGGTACCAACGATGTCAGTGCAGATGACGCGACCGAGCTCACTTGGGAGTTCGACGAGGAACGTGGCCGTTACTATGTTTCTTTTCCAGATGATTAGTAGTGGAGCCCAGTTGGGTGATCCGGGGATCTGTTTAGCTTTTGGGGTAGTCTTGTTTCATTTTGGTACCGTAGTCGGACCTTGAGTGTAATCTGTATGATGGATGTTATTTATGTACTTGTGTGAAGTGGCGATTGTAAGCCAACTATGTATCTTTCCCCTTTATTTATTACATGGATTGTGTGAAGATTACCTCACTTGCGACATTGCTTTCAATGCGGTTATGCCTCTAAGTCGTGCCTCGACACGTGGGAGATATAGCCGCATCGAGGGTGTTACAAGTTGGTAATCAGAGCCTTTCCCCGACCTTAGGAGCCCCCACTGTTTGATCGTCTTTAGTGGCCGAGTTGTGTCTAGAAAAAAAATGTTTTGAGTCATTTAGGAATTATATATCGGAGAGTTTAGGAATTCTTTTTACTCCCCAGTCCCTTCGACCTTCTGGTAAGGCATCCTGACGTAGAGTTTTGACTCTTCTCTTCTCAAATTTCACTAAAAATTTTTTTTAGGATCACGCGGGTATATTACAATCGTTCCGATGGTTTTATGATGACAACATTGTCTTGGTTGCCTCCTGACATTTAGGGGTTGTGGCAGTGTCCCGGGGAGTTGAGCTCCGAGGTGTTGTCGTCATAATTTTATCGTTGCGGTTTTGGAATACCTGAGTTTAGTACGCCGACATCGAAAATCTCTTTTGTACAGTTGTTGGTGAGATAACCCTGATAGCCCAGTACTGAGGCGAGTGCAGGAGTATTGCCATGACTTGTATAACGGATGCTTTTCGAAGGTTGAGGTAGACGATTTCCGAAGGTTTCTTGGTTATGTGTTGAAGGATGGATACAGCTGGTTGTAGGATTTGCTAGTTTGGGTGAGATATTATGCTTCCCCTGTATCCCCAACACCTGATTGCATAACCAGAAAGTTTCGGGAGTTTATAAGTGGGAATTCTTGTAGCTTTAGTATTTCTTCCGCAGATATTTGGTTTGTGATTGGGTAATCCTTACCAAGTATTTGTTCACATCCGTACCTTGTTGGTTTTATTCCTTACCATGTTCTAAGTGGCTTCTCAATTTTGGAAGGTGATGTTTTACATTGGAATTCATTCGTTCATTCTCGTTCGAATGTTAATTTTGAAGACTATATGTTGCAATTTCGTTCCTTTGATTCAGCTTCAATTTATCTCTGTCAAGATGCTAATGGATGTCACCCTCTTCAGGATGGCTCCACCAACGCGTCAGAATCCGGAACGCAATGACGGGAATCAGGCTAACCCTCCGCCACCACCTCCGCCTCCGGAAGCTTGGCAGGCCCTGATGACTGCCACAAATGCCAATGCTCAGATTCTGATTCAGCTCTTGCAAGATCGCAACCAAGGGCAAGCTAATCAAGAGAATCAAGGCCAAGGCAACAATCAGCCGCATTTCGCTTCACTCAACCAGTTCCTTGCTAATCAGCCAAAGACCTTCAGCTACTGTGTCGAGGCCACAGACGCCGATGATTGGCTCGTGGACATCAGCAAGCATTTCGAGTGCAGCAATGTGAGACCTGAGGACTTTGTCAAGTTTGCCTCTTTTCAACTCAAAGATCAAGCTGCTGAGTGGTTCCAGCAATACAAAGATTCCAGAGGAGGTCGTGTGATCACTTGGGATGATTTCCGTCGTGACTTCAAAGCGCACCACATTCCAGAAAGTGTTGTTGAGCTTAAGCGTGAGGAATTCCGCAATCTCAAGCAAGGCAACATGACTGTCTATCAATACAACACTCAGTTCCAGAAGCTCTCTCGTTTTGCAAGGCAAGACATTCCTGATGAGAAGAGTATGATCTACCAATTCAGACGTGGTCTCAGAGAAGATCTGCAGCTTGCTCTCGTGCTTTTCGAGCCATTAAAGTATGATGAATTCTACAACATGGCACTGAAACAAGAAGCTGCTCAGCTCAAGTGTGAGGCATCTAAGAAGAGAGTCAGAGACGCAGTTCAGTCTTCTTCTTCTTCACTTGTGGCAGCTAAGCAACAGAAGTTCTGGTTGCCTCCTCCTCCTCCGTTCCGTCAGCCTTATCAGCAGAAGAATTCAAGTGGCCGTGGATCTTCCCACCCACCCAACCCTGGCTATCAGAACAAGTCTCAGAATCAAGCTCCAAGGCCAAGTGCTCCTTACCATCGTCCGCTCTCAGAAGTGACTTGTAACAAATGTCAGCAGAAGGGTCACTATGCGAACAAGTGCTTCAACCAGAGGCGCCTTCCGCCTCCTCCTCCTGTGAAATCTTCCAGCAATGCAGTGGTCAAGCATAATCCTAAGCACGTCAAGGTGAACATGTTGAATGCAGCTCAAGCAGAGGATTCTTCTGAAGTGATCATGGGTAATCTTCCTGTTAATGATATTCCTGCCAAAGTCTTATTTGATACTGGTGCATCGCATTGTTTCATGTCAAGATCGTTCTTTGCAAAGAATGATTTTCCTTGGACTTACCAGGATAAACCGTTGGGTGTTATTTCTCCGGCGAAATCAATGAGAGCAAATACTTTAGTTCCTGATGTCTCTATCAAGATGGGCGACTACAAATTTCTTTCTTCTCCAATGGTGCTTGGTGACTCTGATATTGATCTTATTCTCGGGATGGACTGGCTTTCTAAGCACAAGGCTCAGCTTGAGTGTGCTGCCAGGGAAATCAAATTGACTCACACTTCTAACGATGTGATCATCTATGCTTCTCGTGATGATACCATTCGGTTGTTTTCTCTCAATGAGATGGGTGAAATGGAGGCTATCTCTCAGATTCCAGTCGTTTGTGAGTACCAAGATGTTTTTCCAGAAGAGCTTCCGGGTATGCCTCCCCGCAGGCCAGTTGAATTCGTTATTGATCTTGAGCCTGGCACGGAACCCGTTTGCAAGCGTCCTTACAAGCTTGGACCAGATGAGCTCAAGGAATTAAAGATTCAACTCGATAAACAAGAACGTCTGGGTCTGATCAGACCGAGTTCTTCTCCTTGGGGTTGTGGTGTTCTTTTTGTCAAGAAGAAGGATGGCACGGACCGACTTTGCGTCGATTACCGTCCATTGAACAAGAAGACTATCAAGAACAAGTACCCACTTCCCAACATCAATGAGCTTTTCGAGCAACTCAAAGGTGCTAAGGTGTTCTCCAAGCTTGACCTTCGTATGGGTTATCATCAGATTCGCATTCGTGAAGAAGATATTCCCAAGACAGCATTCAGAACAAGCTTTGGTTCTTATGAATATACTGTCATGTCTTTCGGCCTCGTCAATGCTCCTCCATATTTCACTCGCTTGATGAATTTCATCTTCAACCCCTACATCAACGAGTTTGTCTTGGTCTATCTTGATGATATTTTGGTCTTCTCCAAGAATAAGAAGGATCATGCCGAACATTTGCGGTTGGTACTCGACAAGCTCAGAGAGTATCAATTATATGCGAAGTTCTCCAAATGTGAATTCTGGCTTGATGAAGTTCTTTATCTTGGTCATATCATCTCTGCCAAGGGCATCGCTGTTAATCCAGAGAGGGTGTCTGCAGTTTTGAATTGGCAACCTCCTCAGAATGTCAAGCAGCTTCGCAGTTTTCTTGGACTTGCAAGCTATTGCCGAAGATTCGTTGAGAATTTCTCTAAGATTGCAAAGCCTCTTTCCAACCTCCTCCAGAAGCATGTTAAATATGTCTGGTCTCCTGAGTGTGACGTTGCTTTCAACACTCTCAAAGAGAAATTCGTCACAGCTCCAGTTCTGACTCCTCCTGACGAATCCAAGCCTTATGAAGTATTCTGTGATGCTTCTCTTCAGGGCCTCGGTGCTGTGTTAATGCAAGAGAAGAAGGTTGTTGCCTATACCTCTCGCCAGTTGAAGCCCAATGAAAGGAACTACCCCACTCACGATCTTGAGTTGGCGGCAGTTGTCCACGCACTAATAACATGGAGACATCTCCTGTTGGGAAGGAAAGTGGACATTTTCACAGATCACAAGAGCCTCAAGTATATCTTCACTCAGCCTCATCTCAACCTCAGGCAAACTCGATGGGTCGAAATGATTCAAGAGTATAATCCGAGTATTGAATATACTCCAGGCAAGGCTAATGTGATTGCAGACGCTTTGAGCAGGAAGGCTTATTGCAACAGCTTAATCCTCAAGCCTTTTCAACCGGATCTCTGTGAGGCTTTCCGCAAGTTGAATCTCCAAGTTGTTCCTCAAGGTGTTCTTGCCAACCTCATTGTCTCTCCTACTTTGGAAGATCAGATTCGTGAGGCTCAATTGTTGGATACCATGGTGAAGAAGGTGAAACGTGGTATTGAAAAGAGCATCCCAAATACAAGTGCTATCGAGTTGATGACAGAGATACTCTTTTCTTCGAGGACCGGATCGTGGTTCCAAAGGGTGATCTTCGTAAAGTCATTATGAACGAAGCGCACAATTCTCTTCTGTCAATTCATCCTGGAAGTTCGAAGATGTACCATGACCTCAAGCAGTCGTATTGGTGGACTCGGATGAAGCGTGAGATCGCTCAATTCGTGAATGAGTGTGATGTCTGCAGAAGGGTGAAAGCAGAACACCAACGACCAGCTGGTCTTCTCCAACCTCTTGCTATTCCAGAATGGAAGTTTGATCATATCGAAATGGACTTCGTGACTGGTTTTCCTAAGTCCAAGCGTGGAAATGATGCTATCTTCGTCGTCATCGACAAGCTCACCAAAGTGGCTCATTTTCTTCCTATCAAAGAGTCTATCACAGCAGCGCAGCTGGCAGAGCTCTACACCTCCAGAATTGTCTCTTTGCACGACATTCCGCAATTGATCTCTTCAGACCGTGGCAGCATCTTTACCTCCAAATTTTGGGATTCTTTTCAGAAGGCCATGGGCACCAATATTCGATTCAGCACAGCTTTCCACCCTCAGACTAGTGGACAAGTTGAGCGTGTCAATCAAATTCTTGAAGATATGCTCAGAGCCTGTGTTATCTCTTTCGGCATGAAGTGGGAGGATTGTCTTCCTTATGCTGAATTCTCTTACAACAACAGTTTTCAAGCCAGCTCGGGCAAAGCCCCATTCGAGATTCTCTATGGCAGGAAGTGCCGTACTCCTCTCAACTGGTCTGAAACCGGTGAACGCCAATTGCTCGGCAATGATTTGATCTCAGAGGCTGAGGCTATGTGCAAGGTCATTCGTGAGAACCTCAAAGCAGCGCAATCGCGCCAGAAGAGCTATTACGATAGCAAACACCGAAATGTGGCATTCGAGATCGGAGACCATGTTTACCTCCGCGTCTCTCCAATGAAAGGAACTCGTCGCTTCGGTATCAAGGGGAAACTTGCCCCGCGATACGTCGGTCCCTTCAAGATCATCGGCAAACGAGGCGATCTAGCCTATCAACTTGAGCTCCCCTCCAACTTTGCAAATGTGCACGATGTCTTCCACGTGTCACAGCTTCGCAAGTGCTTCAAGACGCCTGAGCGCACCATCAACTTCGAAGAGATTGATCTTCAAGAAGATTTGTCCTATCATGAGCACCCAGTTGCTATTCTTGAGACAACTGAGCGCAAGACTCGCAACAAGTCAATCAAATTCCTCAAAGTGAAATGGTCACATCATTCAGACCGAGAGGCCACCTGGGAGCGTGAAGACCACCTACGTTCCGAGTATCCGGAGTTCTTTCAGTCCTAGATCTCGGGACGAGATCCTCTCGTAGTGGTGGTGTGTTGTAACGCCCCAGATGTAACTTGCCATATTTGTAATCCAACACTTGCCATTTTCGGCTATGTGTTATGATATTCCCTCCGTGGTTGGGTTCTCTCCGTTTTGCATTTTGGTCATGTCATGCATTTCATATCATGTCATCATGTGCATCGCATTCGCATACGTGTTCATCTCATAAATTCGAGCATTTTTCCCGTTGTCCGTTTTGCAATCCGGCGCTCCTATGTTCCCCGGCGTCCCCGTTTACATTTCTTCTTGAGCGGGTATTAAACATTCTCGGAATGGACTGAGGTTTGACATGTGGCCTCGGTATAGCACCGGAAGACCGCCTGTCAAGTTTCGGGTCAATCGGAGTTCGTTTGGTACTCCAACGGTTAACCGGGTAACCATGAAGGCCTCGTGTGTGTTGCAGCCCAACACCCCTTCAAAACAGCCCAACAACCCAACTAAGACACTCCCATGTCCTCCGTCGTTCGATCACGATCGCGTGGGCGAAAACCGCTCTCCATTTGGAGCTTCCTAGCCCCCTCTGCCTATAAATATGTGCACCCCTCCTCCAAATCCGGGCAAAAACCACCCTAACCCTAGATCCCCGTCGCCCCGCGCCGCCGGACGTGTCCGGTCGCGCCGGACGCAGCCGCCACCGCCGCCCCGGGCCAATCAGGGCGAGCCACGTGTCAGCCCCGCCGCCGCCCGTACCGCGCCGCCGCCCCGGCCCGCCACAGCCCGCCGCAGGCCCCCGCGGCCCGAAGCCGCCGCCGCCCGCGCCCGAGGTGCTGCCCGGCCGCGCCCGCGTCCCCGCCACCTCGCCCGCGGCGCGCCCGCCCCCGCGCCGGCAACCGCTGCCCGAGCTCGCCGCAACGCCGACCGCCGTCGTCGCCCCGCGCCGCCGCACGCCGTCGCCGTCCCCGCCTCCTCCGCGTCGCCCCCGCGCAGATCCGGGCCGGAGCGCCCCGGATCCGGCCTCCCCCGAGCCGCAGCCGCCTCCTCCGGCCGGTCTCCGGCGAGATCCGCCGCCCGCCTCGACTTCCGTGCCGGTGGTTGACTTTCGTTCCCCCCCTCGTTTTATTTCTAAGTCCCTAGACATTTGCATCATCATCACATGTTCCTAGCACCGTAGCTTTGCATCCGTAGCTCCGATTCGTGCGTATAATATGTCTAATTGTTCGTCTTGAGGAGTACATCATTTTTTTCCATTGCATCATTTTTATTTGAGGTCATCTTGATGCCCGAAATGCTGTTAGAAGAGGGCTAGTTGATGTTAGTTGCTGGATCTTATCTGATCATGCACTTTTGTCTTTTTTGCCATGATTGATGTGTACCTCCTATGAAGTTGAGTCCTACATGAGTTTTGTAATATGCCATGCTACCTATCCAGAGAATTTTGCCATGTATTTTTGTGATCTATGTGGTGACTAGCACAAGCATGCAAACTAGGTCACCTGATGTTGCTGATTTCAGAGACTTGGTGATTTCACTAAGTCCCTGACTGCTGTTATTTTTATGCCATGTATTCATGTTATTTCCGAGAGATCTATGCATAATTTGAGCATGATCAGTAAGGGAGTTTTGAACTTGAGTATTTTCTCTATCCATCCATGCCTTTGTTTGCAATTATGGAGTGCCATAGCTTAAGTAAATCGAGCTCTACTTTTGCTTCAAAATGTTGCTGGCAGATTGTTTACATGTTATTCGATTTTGCCAAGCTTGGTGTAGTTGATCCTTGCATGTTATGATGTTATTATTGCCATGTCTAGCTTCTATGCCATGTCTTCTCAATGTATGTATGCTTAGTTTATCATGCAACGCTCTGTAGTGAGTGCATCGAGCTCACGAACATGCCTACTCGTTACCTGTTTTGACATGTCCAGTTTTCTGCCAAGTCTGAAACCTGTAACGAAACTTGCTTAATTGTCATGGGTGTAATCTTATTTCCTGATCCTTTTTGGCTTATGGTCAGTAAAGGACTTTTGTCAAGTGCTATGTTTAGATTCATGCCATGCCTTATTTTTCTATGTTCTGAACCTGTAGCCTGTTGTTTCATTGCTCTGAACATGTCATCCTGATGTTAGTTTCTGCTATGTTGTTATTTTCACTAAGTCTGTGAACCTGTTATCTTTTGCACATTTGCCATGCTTGTTTGGACCTGTTATGATGTGATTTAGCCGTAGCTCAGTGTTCATCTTTTGTCGAGCATCTTGAGTAGATTACTGCCGTATGCTTTGTTGACATGTTTGGGTGCAGTAGCTTAATTATTTGTTGCTTGCTAAGTAGCATCATGCTGTTAATGGCAGATCCGTGTCATTCATGTATTGCTTGCCATTTGCAAACCGTGCATCCGATTCCGGTGTACTTTATATCGATTTCAACCGAAATCACCTCATCTATCCAGTGGCATGCTTGGTTTGCCAAGATTATGCCCTGTTCATCCTTGTCCTTCCGGAGCATGCATACGCATTGCATATCACCTCTCGCATATCATGCCATGTTTTGCATCATGTTGCTTGCGCATTGCATCGTGGTTGATTTTGGTTCCTTTGCTTGTTCTCTTGTCTTGGGTAGAGCCGGGAGACGAGTACGTGAACGAGGAACCTGTTGAGAACGCTTTCGAGGACCAAGCTTTCGACAACTCTGAGAACCTTGCAGGCAAGATGACCATACCCTCGAAATCACTTCTATCTTTGCTTGCTAGATTGCTCGCTCTTTTGCTATGCCTATGCTGCGATACCTACCACTTGCTATATCATGCCTCCTATATCGCCATGTCAGCCCCTAACCATCCTTGTCCTAGCAAACCGTTGTTTGGCTATGTTACTACTTTGCTCAGCCCCTCTTATAGCGTTGTTAGTTGCAGGTGAAGATGAAGTTTGTTCCTTGTTGGAACATGGACTTGTTGTTCCTTGTTGGAACATGTTTACTTGTTGGGATATCACAATACCTCTTATTTAATTAATGCATCTATATACTTGGTAAAGGGTGGAAGGCTCGGCCTTATGCCTGGTGTTTTGTTCCACTCTTGCCACCCTAGTTTCCGTCATACCGGTGTTATGTTCCCGGAGTTTGCGTTCCTTACACGGTTGGGTGATTTATGGGACCCCCTTGACAGTTCGCCTTGAATAAGACTTTTCCAGCAAGGCCCAACATTGGTTTTACCATTTGCCACCTAAGCCTTTTCCCCTTGGGTTCTGCAGACTCAAGGGTCATCTTTATTTTAACCCCCGGGCCAGTTCTCCTTCGATTGCTGGTCCAAACTAGAGCACCGTGCGGGGCCGTCCCTTGGCAACTTGGGTTATGTTGGCTCCTGTATGCTTCGCTTATCCGGATGTGCCCTGAGACCGAGATATGTGCAACTCCTATCAGGATTTGTCGGCACAATCGGGCGGCTTTGCTAGACTTGTTTTATTACTGCCGAGATGTCTTGTAGTCCGGGATTCCGAGATTGATCGGGTCTTCCCGGTAGAAGGAATATCCTTCGTTGACTGTGAGAGCTTATCATGGGCTAAGTTGGGACACCCCTGCAGGGTATTATCTTTCGAAAGCCGTGCCCGCGGTTATGAGGCAGATGGGAATTTGTTGATGTCCGGTTGTAGAAAACCCGAAGTTGACCTTAACTAAAACACATCAACCGCATGTGTAACCGTGATGGTCTCTTCTCGGCGGGGTCCGGGAGGTGAACACGGTTGTTGGAGTTATGTCTGACGTAGGTTGTTTCAGGATCACTTCTTGATCACTTCTAGCTTCTCGACCGTGCTTTGCCTTCTCTTCTCGCTCTCTTTTGCGCTGTAGCCACCATATGCTAGTCGCTTGCTGCAGCTCCACCTCACAACCCCTTTTCCCACCTTTAAGCTTAAATAGTCTTGATCTCGCGGGTGTGAGATTGCTGAGTCCCCGTGACTCACAGATATTATCACCACAGTTGCAGGTACCAACGATGTCAGTGCCGATGACGCGACCGAGCTCACTTGGGAGTTCGACGAGGAACGTGGCCGTTACTATGTTTCTTTTCCAGATGATCAGTAGTGGAGCCCAGTTGGGTGATCCGGGGATCTGTTTAGCTTTTGGGGTAGTCTTCTTTCATTTTGGTACCATAGTCGGACCTTGAGTGTAATCTGTATGATGGATGTTATTTATGTACTTGTGTGAAGTGGCGATTGTAAGCCAACTATGTATCTTTCCCCTTTATTTATTACATGGATTGTGTGAAGATTACCTCACTTGCGACATTGCTTTCAATGCGGTTATGCCTCTAAGTCGTGCCTCGACACGTGGGAGATATAGCCGCATCGAGGGCGTTACAATGTATCTGTGTTATCTAACCTTGTTTACTCATGTTCATTCCTTCCTAAGCCAACTCAAGATCACAAGGTAAGTATATGCATCACAGTCATGTGTATGAAGATTTCTTGCTGATGTATATACTGTTTGCAAGAAGGACTCATGAGCATGAAGGTACATTTCCCATATTCACATCATTTGCTCTGATGCATATAGCCAAGATACATGTAAACATTGCTTACTCTGTCATGCTTATGCATTCACATGCTCTTGTATTCCATATTTACATGATTGCATACATGTAGGGGGAGCCCATGCATGTTACATGTCTTTCCAAAGCTTTACTTGTTATTCCCTATATATTTATCTAAAGCTTTGATGTATGTTGTCATCAGTTACCGAAAAGGGGGAGATTGAAAGCACAAGTGCTCCCTGGGTGGTTTTGGTAATTAATGTCAACATATCTCTTGTTGGACTAATGCTTCTACCTAGTTTGCTTCAGATAAGTTCAACAATGGAGTGGCATGAACTAGAGGATGTGGAACCTCTTCAAGTTGTTGAGGACAAAAGATTGGCTCAAGCTCAAAGCTCAGGACACCACATTTTCCATTTTAGTGATCCAAGATCACATTGAGTCCTTAGGAAAGCCAATACTATTAAGAGGGGATGAGGTGTTGCTTAATGGCTAGCTTGCTCAAAGTGCTTAGTGATATGCTCCAAAGCCCTCAACCACTTTCTCACATCCACATATGTCCCAAAACCAGAAGTCAAACTCGGCCCCACCGAATCTTGTTGGGGAACATAGCAATAATTCAAAATTTTCCTATGTGTCACCAAGATCAATCTAGGAGATGCTAGCAACGAGAGAGAGGGAGTGCATCTTCATACCCTTGAAGATCGCTAAGCGGAAGCATTACAAGAACGCGGTTGATGGAGTCCTACTCGCGGCGATTCAAATCGCGAAAGATCCGATCTAGCGCCGAACGGACGGCGCCTCCGCGTTCAACACACGTACAGCCCGGGGACGTCTCCTCCTTCTTGATCCAGCAAGGGGAGAGGAGAAGTTGAGGGAGAACTCCGGCAACACGACGACGTGGTGGTGGAGCTTGTGGTATTCCTGCAGGGCTTCGCCAAGCTCTACGGAGGAGAAGGAAGAGTTGGAGGAGGGAGGGCTGCGCTAGGGAAGAGGTGCGGCTGCCCTCCCACCCTTCCACTATATATAGGGGCAAGGGGAGAGGGGGAGGCGCCCTAGGGTTTCCCCTAGGGGCGGTGGCCAAGTAGATTGGATCTCCCTAGGGAAAATCCTAGGGAGACTTGCCCCCAAGCCAAGCAGGTGGAGGCTTGCCTCCCAAGCCAGGTGGAGGCGCCCCACCTCCCCAAGTAACGTGGGAAAGGGTGTGGGGGCGCACCACCCCTTAGTGGGCTGGTTTGCCCCTTCCCTTTGGCCCATGAGGCCCTCCAACACATGCCGGGGCTCCCGAAACACCTTTCGGTCATGCTGGCCATAGCCTGGTACCACCAGAACACTTTCGGACTCCAATACCCTTCGTCCAATATATCAATCTTCACCGCCGGACCATTCCGGAACTCCTCGTGACGTTTCGGATCTGATCCGGGACTCCGAACTACCTTCGGTAACCACATACTTTTTCCCATAACAACTCTAGCGTCACCGAACCTTAAGTGTGTAAACCCTACGGGTTCGGGAACCATGCAGACATGACCGAGACACCTCTCCGGCCAATAACCAATAGCGGGATCTGGATACCCATATTAGCTCCCACATGTCCCACCATGATCTCATCGGATGAACCACGATGTTGGGGATTCGATCAATCCCGTATTCAATTCCCTTTGTCAATTGGTATGTTACTTGCCCGAGATTCGATCGTCGGTATCCCAATACCTCATTCAATCTCATTATCGGCAAGTCACTTTACTCGTTTCGTAACGCATGATCCCGTGACTAACTGCTTAGTCACATTGAGCTCATTATGATGATGCATTACCGAGTGGGCCCAGAGATACCTCTCCGTCATACGGAGTGACAAATCCCAGTCTCGATTCGTGCCAACCCAACAGACACTTTCGGAGATACCTGTAGTGCACCTTTATAGTCACCTAGTTACGTTGTGACGTTTGATACACCCAAAGCACTCCTACGGTATCCGGGAGTTGCACAATCTCATGGTCTAAGGAAATGATACTTGACATTAGAAAAGTTCTAGCAAACGAACTACACGATCTTGTGCTATGCTTAGGATTGGGTCTTGTCCATCACATCATTCTCCTAATGATGTGATCCCATTATCAATGACCATAACCATCTATTGATCAACGAGCTAGTCAACTAGAGGCTTACTAGGGACATGTTGTGGTCTATGTATTCACACATGTATTACGGTTTCTAGTTAATACAATTATAGCATGAACAATACACAATTATCATGAACAAGGAAATACAATAATAACCATTTTATTATTGCCTCTAGGGCATATTTCCAACAGTCTCCCACTTGCACTAGAGTCAATAATCTAGTTCATATCACTATGTGATTGTAATGAATCCAACACCGATGGGGTTTGTTCATATCTCGCTTGTGAGAGAGGTTATTAGTCAATGGGTCTGAACCTTTCAGATTCGTGTGTGCTTTACAAATCTCTATGTCATCTTGTAGATGCAGCTAGCATGCGCTACTTGGAGCTATTCCAAGTAACTGCTCTACTACATGAATCCAGTTTACTACTTAGAGTCATCCGGATTAGTGTCAAAGTTTGCATCGACGTAACCCTTTACGACGAACTCTTTTACCACCACCATAATCGAGAAAATTTCTTAGTCCACTAGTTACTAAGGATAAGTTTGACCGCTGTCATATGATCCATTCCCGGATCACTCTTGTACCCCTTGATTGACTCATGGCAAGGCACACTTCAGGTGCGGTACACAACATAACATACTATAGAGCCTACGTCTAAGCATAGGGGACGACCTTCGTCCTTTCTCTCTCTTCTGCCATGGTCAGATCTTGAGTCTTACTCAATGCTCACACCTTATAACACAGCAAAGAACTCCTTCTTTGCTGATCTATGTGAACTCCTTCAAAATCTTGTCACAATATGTATTCATTTGAAAGTACTATTAAGCATTTTTTGATCTATCCTTATAGATCTTGATGCTCAATGTTCAAGTAGCTTAATCCAGATTTTCCATTCAAAAACACTTTTCAAATAACCCTATATGCTTTCCAGAAATTCTACATCATTTCTGCTCAACAATATGTCAACAACGTATACTCATCAGAAATTATATAGTGCTCCCACTCACTTCTTTGGAAATACAAGTTTCTCATAAACTTTGTATAAACCCAAAATCTTTGATCATCTCATCAAAGCGTACATTCCAACTCCGAGATGCTTACTCCAGTCCTTAGAAGGATTGTCGGAGCTTTGCATACTTGTTAGCATCTTTCAGGATTGACAAAACCTTCTGGTTGTATCACATACAACCTTTCCTCAAGAAAATTGTCGAGGAAATAATGTTTTGACATCCTATCTGCAAGATTTCATAAATAATGCAGTAACTGCTAATTCAATTCCAACAGACTCTTAGCATCGCTACGAGTGAGAAAGTCTCACCGTAGTTGATCAACACATTTTATATACATCTCTTGGCCCTCAAATATGCGGTTCATTGAGATATATTCATTCATTCCGTGCTATGAATTATTGCATATTTGAATGAAAATCATATAAAGGGATCATTTACTTGTGACTTGTTTCTTTTGCAGAAAAGTGCGCAAAGGCACTATAATCGTCAAGATTTCTACTATGTGGCTAACGAGAAGAGAGAAGGGCATGAAATAAATACATCAAGGACCTAAGCGTGAAGGAAAGAAGTAATCTAGGGGAGCAAACTAAAAGAAGAGGAGGATCTACTTGGGAAGAAAGAAGAGAATTAGGAGGGCAAAATTGCAAAGTGGCAGATCTGATCGAGAGGGGTCAAATCCCTAGCCATCTCCTTCGGTCCCCTTTGGGCCTGGCATCTCCATATCTCTCCCTCACCCCTCCTTCTCCACCTCCGACCGCCGCCACGGCCAGGCCGGCGTGGTGGTGCGCCTCCGCCTCCCATCCATCCAGTAGCTCCACCGCGCCATCCATCAACAGCACCACCACATCCAGCACCTCCCTCCAGCCCGCGCGACCCTGCTTCGCCCTGCTTCTTCTTACTCCCTCTCTCCATCGCCTTGCTGCTGCTCTGAATCTCCCTCACCTATTGCTGCGCCTTCTCTCTTCCTCCCCTACCGCTGCTGCTCTCCTTCCCTTGCCTCGCTGCTCTTGCTCCTCCTCTCAACCTCTCTCTTCTCACCAAAACTGCTGCTGTCCTCTTCTCACCAAAACTGCTGCTGCATCCTTGCTGAAGCTCTCTCCTCACGCCCCCTGCTGCTGCTCCTTCTCAACCCCCCTGCTACCTCTATTTTTTCTCTGAACCTGAACCCTTGCGGCTGCTATCTCTCTCTCTGAAATAACTTGAGACATATATGATGTGTAACATTCAGATTTGTTAAGTGTTAGTAACCTACTTGTTCAGTTTCAGACTTTTGCTTTATTTGTGGATGTGTGAACTGGATCGTGGCATGTATCACTCAGTTTGTATGCTCAATAATTAGCTATATATATCCCCTGTGTGTTGTAGTTGCCGTAGTGATTTTTAGTTTGTAATACCTGTGTGATATATATAATTCCATGGTGTTAAACATTTCTGTCCTTGTCCCATTATCTTTGTTCTGTGCTTTTCTTCTTATATATAACTAACAGTTATATTTGTGATCATATATTGGTACTTCCTTTCTGTCGATGATGATGTCCTGTGTGTGTATTTTAGTTTCTAAAATAATATAAAAATACCAAAAAGACAAAGCGAAGATAATCTTCATCTCCCTTTGCTTCTGTGTCATTTCCTTTGTTGATGATCTTAGTTAGTCTAGATTTAATATTCTGCTTTCACCACCCAATATTGTGTACCTAGATTTAGCCGAGCGTAGTCGCCGTCGCCTAGTCCCTGTGGGGAACACGACACTCGCAGTTCGGGCGAAATATCCCGCTGTACTTACAATTGATCATTTTGGCGCCGTTGCCGGGGACTAGCGTCGAGCGATTTTGTTAGGCTATAGACTAGGTTTTTCTTGTTTTTCCCTTTGTGCTATATATATGTGATATATCTCTAACCCCTAACCCTTGTTCAAGTTATTTTCTCTTTCTTTGCTTGGTCATTCTGCAGGTTATTGCATCTTCTCAGATATGGCTTACTATTCAGATCATCATGCTTATGCGAGCAACACTACAAACAACACGGAAAGTATTCAAGACCTGATAAGTAAGATTTCCCATCGATTAGATGATTTAGCTCGGCAGCGAGAAGTAGTTTTTGCGGATAGGCCTAGCTCTTATGATCCTTATTCTAGAGGTCATCCTTATGTTGCTCCTACATGCCATCTTTGTGGTTTTCAGGGCCATTCACCCGCCGAATGTCAGCGTGGTTACTCTCACCCTCCCGATTGTTTTGACATGAGCTTCGCTCAACAGCATAGCTCATATCACAACAATTACACACATGGGTGGCCTGAAAACCCGAATATGTCATATAGGAGCAACAACCCTGAGATCTCACCGTTTTCTTCTAGTAATCATATGCAGGGATTTAGGTACAATGAGGAGAGCCACAACTATGCACCACAACAATTTCATTCAGCTCCTACTGATATACCACAGTACCAGGAGATGTGTCCAATGGAGTTAAATGGTCCTCCATTTGGTCAAACCAACAACTCCAACACCTGTTGTGCAATCTCATGTGCAAGTGCCCACACAAGATGAGTTCGATGACATAGACAAGCTCGCACTTTTGAGTCTTGAGTTCACTTGGAGTGCCGAGGATGATCCTATTAGGAAGGTTATACTAGAGGAAATGAAGAAGATCAAGAGTGGGAATGAGCTAGTGGAAGAAGTAAAGAAGATTGAGAAGAACATCAACGCTGGCAGCACTATTTCTTCACAGCTTGAGCTGAGTGTTTCTGGGATTCTTCTTGATACATGTGAGGTTCCAACACCGTCACATCAGGATGAGCAAGATAGCAAGTGCCTTGAGCAAGAGATACCTCAGATTGAAGAAGATGAACTAGAAGATAAGGAACAAGATGATGAAGAGCTCGAATTCCCAAGTGATCAAGATGAAGACAAGAGATCTACTACTCTTGAAGAAGTAAAAGAAGCTGCTGTAGATGAACTTGAAGAACCAGAAATAAATTTGCCCATCGTCATACAGGAGCGTGATGTAGCAGGTTTATCTAATCCTCTTGATGTCATGCGTCCGTATAGTTCCTTTGCTACTACCTTGCATTACATGATTCCATCACTTAAGATTGATTTGAAAACTCATATGCTTGGACATGATGATATATACCCTGTTAGTGGCATTACTCTCATTTATGATGATCACACTTATTCTCCTCATTCTAGTCCTTTGCTTAATGAAACATATCATCCCCATGCTAGTCTTGAGCTTAATGATAAATATCATCCTCATGTTAGTGTTGACCTTGCTGATTTCTACCATCCTAAACATGTTCTTTATTGCTATGCTTATGTAATTGGATATTCGATTGATGACTTGGAGGGTATTATCCCTATCACTTGCATTGTCTCTTTTGTTGAGTGCCTTTTCAGGTTTTTGCTTGTGCACGAATCAATACATGCTGACCAGGTTCGAGGTGACATCCCTTGGGACCCTGGTGGACTCAGCGCATGGTGACGAGGAGAAGCAAGGGGCACATACAAAGAAGAGTGAAGCTGGAGCATCCATGAGGAAGCAAAGGTGAAGAGCTGCAGTTGGTGAGATGATCGAGCGAGTGCTACGTCATTTGAAGAGCCCGGTGAGCTGTTTCATGACCCATTCTGAATATCATAAATACATGCTGAATTCTATTGCTAGTTGGGTTGCTTGAACCAGTTATTACTTGTTGTCAAGCTGAAATTCACCTTTGACATATGGTGCTTGATGAGAATATGCGAACTGATTGTTGAATGCCTTGTAAACTAGTGATCTACACCATGTGTGCTTTGCTGAAATTAGTGAGAACTATTAGTTTTGAGTGCTCAAATCCCTAGTGCACTAGTAAACTATGTCATTTTCTGCATTTACTATGATACACCTAGATCACCATGTTTAGATGCTGAATTTGTGCCAAGTGTGTTCCCATTTAGAGCAATCACCTAACCACTATGGATTAGCATGCTATGTTCCCTGGATCGGTAGCATGTGAACCAGACATGGAGAAGTGACGATTCCTGTTTTTTGTGTGCTTATGTGTTGTTCATTAAAATATATATCTTACAATGAATAATTATCTGATCTTACCTAACAGTAGCATGTCATGTTCCCTGGATCGGTGGCTTGTGAAATCTGGTTGGATTGGATAGGACTTAATTATATTAAAAAAATTGTAATTGTCGAACCAGGTGTATACCATGTTCTCTGGATCGGTGGTATGTTCCTTTGGTGAGACAAACAAAACAAAAACTAATAATTAGTTGAGCCGGGTGTATACCATGTTCTCGGGATCAGTGGTATGTTCCTATGGTGAGACTAATAATTATATAATCATTGCTTTATTTCTGTAAATTAGTGATTTGATCACAAGCTTTGTTCTCGGGATCATGCTCTCTTTAGGAACCATTTGGCACAATCATTGTTTGAACGTGTTGATCTTCTTTTATCATTGTAAAAGTTTAAAATGATTGAGTCTACTAGTATCCTACTGCTTTGTAACACTCTTAACCATTGATTTTCACTAGCTAAGTCCAAAGCATACATTGTTTGGAGATCTACTTCACTAGGACATTCTCTAGTCAGCTCACTGTTCACTATCTAGCTCTTGTCATATGCCTTTACTTGAGGACAAGTAAAGATTTAAGTGTGGGGGAACTTGATCAACACATTTTATATACATCTCTTGGCCCTCAAATATGCGGTTCATTGAGATATATTCATTCATTCCGTGCTATGAATTATTGCATATTTGAATGAAAATCATATAAAGGGATCATTTACTTGTGACTTGTTTCTTTTGCAGAAAAGTGCGCAAAGGCACTATAATCGTCAAGATTTCTACTATGTGGCTAACGAGAAGAGAGAAGGGCATGAAATAAATGCATCAAGGACCTGAGCGTGAAGGAAAGAAGTAATCTAGGGGAGCAAACTAAAAGAAGAGGAGGATCTACTTGGGAAGAAAGAAGAGAATTAGGAGGGCAAAATTGCAAAGTGGCAGATCTGATCGAGAGGGGTCAAATCCCTAGCCATCTCCTTCGATCCCCTTTGGGCCTGGCATCTCCATATCTCTCCCTCACCCCTCCTTCTCCACCTCCGGCCGCCGCCACGGCCAGGCTGGCGTGGTGGTGCGCCTCCGCCTCCCATCCATCCAGTAGCTCCACCGTGCCATCCATCAACAGCACCACCACATCCAGCACCTCCCTCCAGCCCGCGCGACCCTGCTTCGCCCTGCTTCTTCTTACTCCCTCTCTCCATCGCCTTGCTGCTGCTCTGAATCTCCCTCACCTATTGCTGCGCCTTCTCTCTTCCTCCCCTACCGCTGCTGCTCTCCTTCCCTTGCCTCGCTGCTCTTGCTCCTCCTCTCAACCTCTCTCTTCTCACCAAAACTGCTGCTGTCCTCTTCTCACCAAAACTGCTGCTGCATCCTTGCTGAAGCTCTCTCCTCACGCCCCCTGCTGCTGCTCCTTCTCAACCCCCCTGCTACCTCTATTTCTTCTCTGAACCTGAACCCTTGCGGCTGCTATCTCTCTCTCTGAAATAACTTGAGACATATATGATGTGTAAAACATTCAGATTTGTTAAGTGTTAGTAACCTACTTGTTCAGTTTCAGACTTTTGCTTTATTTGTGGATGTGTGAACTGGATCGTGGCATGTATCACTCAGTTTGTATGCTCAATAATTAGCTATATATATCCCCTGTGTGTTGTAGTTGCCGTAGTGATTTTTAGTTTGTAATACCTGTGTGATATATATAATTCCATGGTGTTAAACATTTCTGTCCTTGTCCCATTATCTTTGTTCTGTGCTTTTCTTCTTATATATAACTAACAGTTATATTTGTGATCATATATTGGTACTTCCTTTCTGTCGATGATGATATCCTGTGTGTGTATTTTAGTTTCTAAAATAATATGAAAATACCAAAAAGACAAAGCGAAGATAATCTTCATCTCCCTTTGCCTCTGTGTCATTTCCTTTGTTGATGATCTTAGTTAGTCTAGATTTAATATTCTGCTTTCACCACCCAATATTGTGTACCTAGATTTAGCCGAGCGTAGTCGCCGTCGCCTAGTCCCTGTGGGGAACACGACACTCGCAGTTCGGGCGAAATATCCCGCTGTACTTACAATTGATCAGTATCAACTCCTTGAACTTGTTGGAAAACATCTTAACGACAAGTCGAGCTTTCTTAATGGTGATACTTACCATCATTGCCCGTCTTCCTTTTAAAATCCATCTGTACCCAATAGCCTTACGACCATCAAGTAGTTCTTCCAAAGTCTATACTTTGTTTTCACACATGGATCCTCTCAGATTTTATGGCCTCGAGCCATTTGTCAGAATCCGGGCCCACCATCGCTTCTTCATAGCTCGTAGGTTCATTGTTGTCTACCAACATGACTTGCAAGACAGGATTATGTACCACTCTGAAGTAGTACGCATCCTTGTCGACCTATGAGGTTTGGTAGTGACTTGATCCGAAGTTTCATGATCACTATCATAAGCTTCCACTTCAATTGGTGTAGGCGTCACAAGAACAACTTCTTGTGCCCTGCTACACACTAGTTGGAGTGACGGTTCAATAACCTGATCAAGTTTCCACCATCCTCCCACTCAATTCTTTCTAGAGAAACTTTTCCTCGAGAAAGGACCCGTTTCTAGAAACAATCACTTTTGCTTCCGGATCCAAAATAGGAGGTATACCCAACTGTTTTGGGTGTCCTATGAAGATGCATTTATCCGCTTTGGGTTCGAGCTTATCAGGCTAAACCTTTTCACATAAGCGTCGTAACCCCAAACTTTTAAGAAATGACAACTTAGGTTTCTCTAAACCATAGTTCATACGGTGTCATATCAACAGAATTACGTGGTGCCCTATATAAAGTGAATGCGGTTGTCTCTAATGCCTAACCCATAGACGATAGTGGTAATTCGATAAGAGACATCATGGTATGCACCACATCCAATAGGGTGCAACTATGATGTTCGGACACACCATCACACTATGGTTTTCCAGACGGTATTAGTCATGAAACAATTTCCACAATGTCTTAATTGTGTGCCAAACTTGTAACTCAGATATTCATCTCTATGATCATATCATAGACATTTTATCCTTTTGTCACGATGATCTTCAACTTCACTATGAAATTACTTAAACCTTTCAATAATTCAGACTTGTGTTTCATCAAGTAAATATACTCAGCATCTACTCAAATCATCTGTGAAGTAAGAACATAACGATATCCACTGCGTGCCTCAGCACTCATTGGACTGCACACATCAAAATGTATTACTTCCAACAAGTTGCTTTCTTGTTCCATCTTACTGAAAACGAGGCCTTTCAGTCATCTTGCCCATGTGGTATGATTTGCATGTCTCAAGTGATTCGAAATCAAGTGAGTCCAAACGATCCATCTGTATGAAGTTTCTTCATGCATATCTACCAATAGACATGGTTCACATGTCTCAATCTTTTCAAAAACGAGTGAGTCCAAAGATCCATCAACATGGAGCTTCTTCTGCGTTTTATACCAATATGACTCAAATTGCAGTGCCACAAGTATGTGGTACTATCATTACTATCTTATATCTTTTGGCATGAACATGTGTATCACTATGATCGAGATTCAATAAACCATTCATTTTAGGTGCAAGACCATTGAAGGTATTATTCAAATAAATAGAGTAACCATTATTCTCCTTAAATGAATAACCGTATTGCGATAAACATCATCCAATCATGTCTACGCTCAACGCAAACACCAAATAACAATTATTTAGGTTTAACACCAATCCCGATGGTAGAGGGAGCGTGCGATGTTTGATCACATCAACCTTGGAAACACTTCCAACACATATCGTCGTCTCACCTTTGGCTAGTCTCCGTTTATTCTGTAGCCTTTTATTTCGAGTTACTAACACTTAGCAACCGAACCGGTATATAATACCCTAGTGCTACTAGGAGTACTAGTAAAGTACACATTAATATAATGTATATCCAACATACTTCTGTCGACCTTGCCAGCCTTCTCATCTACCAAGTATCTAGGGTAGTTCTGCTTCAGTGACCGTTCCCGTTATTACATAAGCACTTAGTCTCGGATTTGGGTTCAACCTTGGGTTTCTTCACTAGAGCAGCAACTGATTTGCCGTTTCATGAAGTGTCCCTTTCTTGCCCTTGCCCTTCTTGAAAGTAGTGGTTTTACAAACCATCAACAATTGATGCTCCTATTTGATTTCTACTTTCGCGGTGTTGCGAATAGCTCAAGGATCATCATATCTTTCCCTGATATGTTATAGTTCATCACAAAGCTCTAGTAGCTTGGTGGCAGTGACTTTGGAGAACCATCACTATCTCATCTAGAAGATTAACTTCCACTCGATTCAAGCGATTGTACTCAGACAATCTGAGCACATGCTCAACGATTGAGCTTTTCTCCTTAGTTTGCAGGCTTAAGAAACCTGTCAGAGGTCTCATACCTCTTGACGTGGGCACTAGCCTGAAATCCCAATTTCAGTCCTTGGAACATCTCATATGTTCTGCGATGTTTCAAAAACGTCTTTGGTGCCTCAATTCTAAACCATTTAGCATTACGCACTGAACTATCATGTAGTCATCAAAACGTGTATGTCAGACGTTCGCAACATCCACAACCGACGCTCGAGGTTCAGCTCACTGAGTGGTGCATTAAGGACATAATCCTTCTGCGCAGCAATGAGGACAATCCTTAGTTCACGGACCCAGTCCACATAATTGCTACTATCAACTTTCAACTAAATTTTCTCTAGGAACATATCTAAAACAGTAGAACTAAAGCGTAAGCTACGACATAATTTGTAAAGACCTTTTGACTGTGTTCATGATAATTAAGTTCATCCGATTATTTAATGAACTCCCACTTAGATAGACATCCCTCTAGTCATCTAAGTGATACATGATCCGAGTCAACTAGGCCGTGTCCGATCATCACGTGAGACGGACTAGTCATCATCGGTGAACATCTTCATGTTGATCGCATCTACCATACGACTCATGTTCGACCTTTCGGTCTCTCGTGTTCCGAGGCCATGTCTGTACATGCTAGGCTCGTCAAGTCAACCTAAGTATTTTGCATGTGTAAATCTGGCTTACACCCGTTGTATACGAATGTTAGAATCTATCACACCCGATCATCACGTGGTGCTTCGAAACAATGAACCTTCGCAACGGTGCACAGTTAGGGGGAACACTTTATTGAAATTACTGCGAGGGATTATCTTATTTATGCTACTGTCGTTCTAAGCAAATAAGATGTAAACATGACAAACATCACATGCAAATCATAAAGTGACATGATATGGCCAATATCATCTTGCGCCTTTTGATCTCCATCTTCATGGCGCGACATGATCACCTTCATCACCGGCATGACACCATGATCCCCATCATCATGATCTCCATCATCATGATCTCCATCATCATGATCTCCATCATCGTGTCGTCATGAAGTTGTCTCGCCAACTATTACTTCTACTACTATGGCTAACGGTTAGCAATAAAGTAAAGTAATACATGGCGTTTTTCATTGACACACATGTCATACAATAAATTAAGACAACTCCTATGGCTCCTGCCGGTTGTCATACTCATCGACATGCAAGTCGTGATTCCTATTACAAGAACATGATCAATCTCATACATCACATATATATAATTCATCACATCCTTTTGGCCATATCACATCACATAGCATACCCTGCAAAAACAAGTTAGACGTCCTCTAATTGTTGTTGCATGTTTTACGTGGCTGCCATGGGTTTCTAGCAAGAATGTTTCTTACCTACGCGAAACCACAACGATGATATGCCAATTTCTATTTACCCTTCATAAGGACCCTCTTCATCGAATCCGATCCGACTAAAGTGGGAGAGATAGACACCCGCTAGCCACCTTATGCATCAAGTGCATGTCAGTCGGTGGAACCTGTCTCACGTAAGTTTACGTGTAAGGTTGGTCCGGGCCGCTTCATCCCACAATGCCGCCGAATCAAGATAAGACTAGTAACGGCAAGCAAATTGAACAAATCATCGCCCACAACTACTTTGTGTTCTACTCGTGCATAGAATCTACGCATAGACCTAGCTCATGATGCCACTGTTGGGGAACGTAGCAATAATTCAAAATTTTCCTACGTGTCACCAAGATCAATCTAGGAGATGCTAGCAACGAGAGAGAGGGAGTGCATATTCATACCCTTGAAGATCGCTAAGCGGAAGCGTTACAAGAACGTGGTTGATGGAGTCGTACTCGCGGCGATTCAAATCGCGGAAGATCCGATCTAGCGCCGAACGGACGGCGCCTCCGCGTTCAACACACGTACATCCCGGGGACGTCTCCTCCTTCTTGATCTAGAAAGGGGAGAGGATAAGTCGAGGGAGAACTCCGGCAACACGACGGCGTGGTGGTGGAGCTTGTGGTATTCCTGCAGGGCTTTGCCAAGCTCTACAGAGGAGAAGGAAGAGTTGGAGGAGGGAGGGCTGCGCTAGGGTAGAGGTGCGGCTGCCCTCCCACCCCTCCACTATATATAGGGGCAAGGGGAGAGGGGGAGGCACCCTAGGGTTTCCCCTAGGGGCGGCGGCCAAGTAGATTGGATCTCCCTAGGGAAAATCCTAGGGAGACTTGCCCCCCAAGCCAAGCAGGTGGAGGCTTGCCTCCGAAGCCAGGTGGAGGCGCCCCACCTCCCCAAGTAACGTGGGAAAGGGTGTGGGGGGCGCACCACCCCTTAGTGGGCTGGTTTGCCCCTTCCCCTTTGGCCCATGAGGCCCTCCAACACTTGCCGGGGCTCCCGAAACACCTTTCAGTCATGCTGGCCATAGCCTGGTACCTCCAGAACACTTTCGGACTCCAATACCCTTCGTCCAATATGTCAATCTTCACCGCCGGACCATTCCGGAACTCCCCGTGACGTTCGGGATCTCATCCGGGACTCCAAAGTACCTTCGGTAACCACATACTTTTTCCCATAACAACTCTAGCGTCATCGAACCTTAAGTGTGTAGACCCTACGGGTTCGGGAACAATGCAGACATGACCGAGACACCTCTCCGGCCAATAACCAATAGCGGGATCTAGATACCCATATTAGCTCCCACATGTTCCACGATGATCTCACCGGATGAACCACGATGTCGGGGATTCGATCAATCTCGTATTCAATTCCCTTTGTCAATCGGTATGTTACTTGTCCGAGATTCGATCGTCGGTATCCCAATACCTCATTCAATCTCGTTACCGGCAAGTCACTTTGCTCGTTCCGTAACGCATGATCCCGTGACTAACTGCTTAGTCACATTGAGCTTATTATCATGATGCATTACCGAGTGGGCCCAGAGATACCTCTCCATCATACGGAGTGACAAATCCCAGTCTCGATTCGTGCCAACCCAACAGACACTTTCGGAGATACCTGTAGTGCACCTTTATAGTCACCTAGTTATGTTGTGACGTTTGATACACCCAAAGCACTCCTACGGTATCCGGGAGTTCCACAATCTCATGGTCTAAGGAAATGATACTTGACATTAGAAAAGCTCTAGCAAACGAACTACACGATCTTGTGCTATGCCTAGGATTGGTTCTTGTCCATCACATCATTCTCCTAATGATGTGATCCCGTTATCAATGACATCCAATGTCCATGGTCAGGAAACCATAACCATCTATTGATCAACGAGCTAGTCAACTAGAGGCTTACTAGGGACATGTTGTGGTCTATGTATTCACACATGTATTACGGTTTCCAGTTAATACAATTATAGCATGAACAATAGACAATTATCATGAACAAGGAAATACAATAATAACCATTTTATTATTGCCTCTAGGGCATATTTCCAACAAATCTTTCTATCCGGCGCCACCGAGTTCTCTTGACATAGCCACTGCCAGAAACCCTAATCAATTCGGTCTCACCGATAGGGATCTCAGTCTCACCGAGATGGGATTGCAAACTCTCTGTTGCCTATTGCAATAATTTTGGTCTCACCAAAATATGCAATCGGTCCCACCGAGATTGCAATGCAAACTCTCTGTCACCCCTTCGTAACGTATCGGTCTAACCGAGATGAGCAAATCGGTCCAACCGAGTTTGCCTGACCAACTCTCTGTTTGTCTATTACCAAAATCAGTTGTCGGTGTCAAAACCGGTGGATCTCGGGTAGGGGGTCCCGAACTGTGCGTTTAGGATCGATGGTAACAGGAGACGGGGGACATGATGTTTACCCAGGTTCGGGCCCTCTCTATGGAGGTAATACCCTACTTCCTGCTTGATTGATCTTGATGAATATGAGTATTACAAGAGTTGATCTACCATGAGATTGTAATGGCTAAACCCTAGAAGTCTAGCATGTATGACTATGGTAATGTGTATGTATCCTTTCTGGACTAAACCCTACAGTTTATATAGACACGCGGGGATCTAGGGTTTACATGGAGTTGGTTACATAAGAAGGAATCTTCATAATCGGTCGCCAACCTTGCCTTCCACGCCAAGTAGAGTCCAATGCAGACATGGGTGCAGTCTTCGGCCTTCATGTCTTCACAGCCCATCAGTCCGGCCCATGGATAACAGGCAGGACGCCCGAGGACCCCTTAGCCTAGGACTCCCTCAGTAGCCCCTGAACCTGGCTTTCAATGATGAGGAGTCCTGCGTGCAGATTGTCTTCGGCATTGCAAGGCGGGTTCCCCTTCTTCCGAACTCCAAGATAGTCTTTGGATGCGACGATAGTATCCGAACATGTTACATACCACACACAACCGCAGAGAATATATATATATATATATATATATATATATATATATATATATATATATATATATATATATATATATATATATATATTTGCACGAGTCCTATCCGCTGACAGCTTTTTGCAACACGACACCACGTCTGTCCGGTCATAATTTCGAACCGTTTTTCATTTCCCGCTCCATGTTTTGAGACGCGGTTGCCATTGGCACATCTTGTCAAAGCAAAGATCGTGTCCCCTTATCGCAGGATTCTCATCAATGCGGGCATGGGTAACCCAGCCGTGCCGTTTTGTAACGCCCTCGATGCGGCTATATCTCCCACGTGTCGAAGCACGACTTAGAGGCATAACCGCATTGAAAGCAATGTCGCAAGTGAGGTAATCTTCACACAACCCATGTAATACATAAGGGAAAGAGATACATAGTTGGCTTACAATCGCCACTTCACACAATTCATGAGTAAAGCATTACATCATACAGATACAATCAAGGTCCGACCACGGAACCAAAATAAAAGAAGACTACCCCAAATGCTACATAGATCCCCGATCGTCCCAACTAGGCTCCACTACTGATCAACTGAAACGAAACAACACAATGAACAAGATCTACAACTGAGCTCGGGTGCGTCACCTGCACGGTTTCATCGGCACCTGCAAACTGATTTTGGAAGTATCTGTGAGTCACGGGGACTCAGCAATCTCACACCCGCGAGATCAAGACTATTTAAGCTTAAGGGAAGGGTAAAGGTATGAGGTGGAGCTGCAGCAAGCGACTAGCATATATGGTGGCTAACATACGCAAAAGAGAGCGAGAAGAGAAGCAAAGCACGGTCGAACAACTATGATCAAGAAGTGATCCTGAAACTACTTACGTCAAGCATAACTCCAACACCGTGTTCACTTCCCGGACTCCGCCGAGAAGAGACCATCACGGTTAACACGCGGTTGATGTATTTTAGTTAAGATCAACTTCGGGTTTTCTACAACCGGACATTAACAAATTCCCATCTGCCTCATAACCGCGGGCATGGCTTTCGAAAGATAATACCCTGCAGGGGTGTCCCAACTTAGCCCATGATAAGCTCTCGCGATCAACGAAGGATATTCCTTCTCCCCGGGAAGACCCGATCAGTCTCGGAATCCCGGCTACAAGACATTTCGACAGTAATAAAACAAGACCAGCAAAGCCGCCCGATTGTGCCGACAAATCCCGATAGGAGCTGCACATATCTCGTTCTCGGGGCACATCCGGATAAGTCAAGCTACGAGTAAAACCAGGCCTCGAGTTTCCCCGTGGTGGCCCCGCAGGTTGCTCGGTTCGGACCAACACTCGAAGGAGCACTGGCCCGGGGGGGGGGGGGGGCTAAAATAAAGATGACCCTTGAGTCTGCAGAACCCAAGGGAAGGGGTATATGGTGGTAGGTAGGCAAATGGTAAAACCAAGGTTGGGCCTTGCTGGAGGAGTTTTATTCAAAGCGAACTGTCAAGGGGGTCCCATAAATCACCCAACCGCGTTAGGGACGCAAAATCCAGGAACATAACACCGATATGACGGAAACTAGGGCGGCAAGAGTGGAACAAAACACCAGGCATAAGGCCGAGCCTTCCACCCTTTACCAAGTATATAGATGCATTAATTAAATAAGAGATATTGTGATATCCCAACAAGTAAACATGTTCCAACAAGGAACAATACCTCCATGTTCCAACAAGGAACAAACTTCATCTTCACCTGCACCTAACAACGCTATAAGAGGGGCTGAGCAAAGCGGTAACATAGCCAAACAACGGTTTGCTAGGAAAGGATGGTTAGAGGCTTGACATGGCAATATGGGAGGCATGATAAGCAAGTGGTAGGCATCGTAGCATAGGCATAGCAAAAGAGCGAGCAATCTAGCAAGCAAAGATAGAAGTGATTTCGAGGGTATGGTCATCTTTCCTGAGATCCCGCAAGGAAGAAGGACGAGTCCACAAAGAAGACAAACGGACCTAGTCGTACGAATCCTCACAACTCCGGAACAAAACCGAAGCTAACGAGAGAAACAACCCGGAAAGAAGCAAGCAACATAGTAAACAACCATCACATAAACATAGCATGATGCACAATCAAGTATGATGCATGTCCGGTTTAATGAGCATGGCATGGCAAAGTGCAACAAACAAATTAAGTGGAGCTCAATATGCAACGAGTTGCATATTGATGAAACACCACATGACTTAATTAGTTCTCTCTCGGTTATGAACACGACAATATTAAATGTTGTTAAACATGGCAAGAGTTGAAGCAACAGTAAACTACACATCTAGGCAAGTTTAAATGAGGCCGGAAATAACAAACAACAATTCCGGAAAATCCCCATGTGCAAATTTTAGAGTTGGTACTGTTCTGCCTAAAACCATATTTTATTGTTTTTAAACAGGAAAATAAAGTGCAACATGTTAATCTATGCATTTTCCTACCCATTTACATATAAAGTTTATTGAAATCCAAGCTACGGTTATTTAGTTATGAAATAAATCATTTTAACATGGCATTTAAGCAAATTAATGCAAACAACAATTTAAACATTTTAAACATAGATAAAAGTTGGATATTATGAAACTACGCAAAATTCTAAGCATTTTTCATATATGAAGTTTTTACATATGATGCACTGTTAATGAGTTATTATATGCATGATGTTTGAGGGTTTTTCTGCAAATCTGTAATACTCTGGATAAATAGCTAAAACGTCCAGAACGGAAAAAAATGATGCGGGCCGAATCTGGAGCACTGCTGGGCTGAACAGAGAGGAGGGCTGTGGGGAGCTCACCCATGGGCTGAGCCCGAGTCGGTGAAGCAGCAGGCCAGCGGGAAGCTGGACTTGGTGCGGCGCTGGGAGGGACTTGGAGGCCGGCCACGCTAGCGCTGGACCAAGTCAACGAGGGGCGGCCTCGTTCGTGAAGCAGGGGCGACGGCCGCGGTCAACGCACGCAGGCGACGCGCGGGGTGTCGAGGCAGAGGCGCCATCCTCCTCTGCCCGAACTGCTGCCGCTTGATGCAGCGAAGGAGACCCGCAGCTGGAGGGGCTTGGCGCGGCGGGACGTCGCGGGGACGACCGGATCCAAGGCGGGGAGGCTCGACGGGAAGCAGGGGCAGCTGGATCCGGGCAAGGACGTCGTTCTCCGGCGAGACGCCAGATCCAGGCGGCTGCGAGGGAGCTCCTGGGGCTGTCCATGGCTACCGTACAGAGAGCAAAAGGGAGTTTAGCGGGGGAAGAGAAGACATGAAGCACGAGGAAAGGAGAAGGCAAGGGAGGAGCTTGGCTCACTGGCCTGGGTCTCTTGCCAGCGGCGGGCGTGCGCGATGGAGCTGCTGGTCTGGTGATGCTCCGATGAAGAAGGAGGGCGATGAGGACGAGTGGGGGCACGCACGGGAGGACCTCGGGAGGGCGCCATCGGACTGGGCTGCATGCTCGAGCTCGAGCAGCGAGCTCCTCTCGCTCGGACGCGGGCGTAGAAGATGGAGCTTGGGCTCCTGGTGCTGTGGACAGAGAAAAAGGAGCGACTCTGGGCCTCCGATGGCGGCTCCTGCTTGCGGCGGCGTTCGAGACAAACCCTCGGGCACGAGCAGGAGGGAGGAGGCTGCACGGGTGGAGGCCGAGAAGAATTTGGATCGGGGAGCGAGCTCTGGATCGAGGAGGAGCAGGTGAAGGCGGCGACTGGGTGGCGCTGAAATTGAGGAGAAGGTGGGCGGCGGCGCTAGGGTAGGATCCCTAGAAATTAGGGATTTGTGGTCTATATACAGTAAGTGGATTTTGGATAGGGGCATATGGTCCCTTCGATTTTAATCGGACGGTTCCGGATAAATAGGTTATGGAGAGTCAAAGAAGAAACCGAAGATGTTTTATAGATTTTAGGGGATAATCCGGATCCAACGGAAATGACAGCCCGGTTCGGGTCCGGGGCAGTTTCGGACGCGAGCGAGGGGTCGATGCACTGTGCAAAGAGACTCCAGTTTAGGTAAGAGGGAAAAAAATCTGGTTGGTCTCGGAACGGTCAACGAAAGAAAAGGGGGGACGCGACAACTACGAGCAGATGCAAGTTTTAAAACATGATAGCAACGGAGTGCCGATGCAATGCGAATGATGCGATGATGAATGCAACAAACAAATAAATAAATAACACAGCCGACTCGCAAAACAAGGAAGACATCTGGAGCGTTGGTCTTGGGGCGTTACAACACTCCACCACTACGAGAGGATCTCGTCCCGAGATCTAGGATGGCACCGGAGAGAAACGGAAGGGGAAGAGGTAAAACAAAGTTGCTTCTTCAACAATGAGTGAAACCACGAACCTTGAGAGGTTGAACAAAATGAAAGAAAGAATACAATAGATATGAACGAGATTGCGAACACTCCGTAAGAAAAGAAGAACATGGGATACAACGAGAACCATGAGGTTAATTGACAAGATAGATATTGACACCACTCCGATTAAAACAAGATAGAGAAGGAATAAGAATGATATAATTTTGACAGCACTCCGACTGTAAATGGAAGGAATTGAACATGAACTTGACAAGATGAGAGGATACTTGATAAAATCAACAACACACTGCCTCCGGAACTATTGAAAGAATGGCACAAGGGGTAAGAAAGATTTCAGACAGCACTCCGGTTGAGAAGGGGGGCAAAACTTGATAAGATGAAAGAACTTGAATGAGAGCACAACACTCCGGTTAAATGGATAAGCAAGGAAAAGAACATGATCTTGGCAAAACGAGATGATGAGTGAAAAGAGCAATATCACAATGCCTCCGGAAGAAATAATAGAAGCTAGATGGTTGGAAGAAAAGAACGGAGAAGATAATGACAACTTCAACCACAATTGAATTTAGAAAGCATCCTTCCAAGAAGGTTAGAACGGAGTTGTTGGAAAACCAACAACGAAACGAATAAGCATGTAGTGGGATTATGGAAAACATCCCGAAACTTGAGGTGAAATCATGCCACTAACAGAAACAATTGATCGCTTGGGATCCACCAAATGATGAAAACTTCTTCCACCAAGAGGATAAGAAATACTTGGATCATAGATAAGCACCACAATAACAACATTACTTAGGGAAGGCTTTAGGTGAAATCTAAACCAAGATAACTACAAGGAAGAAATTGATGGATTTAATATACCTCATTCTTGACAACATGTGAATTATGAAACACGAAGGGAAATTGTCAAGAACGACATAACACCACCTCAAAAGATAAGGTAGAAAGAATTGCACATCGGAATGCAAGATGAAGAATGCTTGAACTCCTCAAAACAAAACATGTGTTGACACCATGTTTATTTTAGAGTATGGCTTGACGGATCTTAACTCCGAGAGAAATCTTGATGAACAATTGAATAATGAAAAGAATCCTTGACGAAGCACCATGTAGAGCCTCCATGAAGAACTCCGGTACTGAAAGGATGATAAAAAGAAATAGAAGTTGAAAAGAACTCCGGGAGAAGCCTTGAAATGATTAGATGAAGCTTTGAAATGATGTAATTGAAATAACTTGGAGCTCCGGAAAGAAAAAATGAACAAATGAGATCAAGAATTTTGATAATCTCCGGAATAAGGAATTAATCACTTGGGTGAAACAAGAATAAGATTTATTGTATGTTTATCCTTCATCAAATTAAATCGATGACAAGCAACGAATTTGGCATACTACTTATTCTCGTAGAAAGGATTAAGATAGATATGGCGCAAACTTGAGAAAAGTCTTCAACTAACCACCGGTGGGATTGAAAAGAATGAATGAATTGATATGATAACCAAGGAAGAGAACTCTTGAACGAACCGCCGTAAGAAATGAAAATGAACGAAGAAACGATAAAAAACACCGGGAAGAATTAGAAAGTGACGTTGATACTTGAGGGAATTTAGATACAAATGAACGAATAGATCACGAGCTGGTTAGAGAATACTTGAATGATGCACCGGTGAGATTTGGAGAACGAGAGATGAAAGCTTGAATGAATAATTCTGGGATGATGGGCTCCGGAGAATCAAACTGAAAAAACTCCTGAATTGCTCTGGATGGGTGAAAAGAATTCTCACAATCTAAAACAATTATGAAAGGATGGCATCAAGCTAGAACAATGAATCTTGAAGAGAATGGAGCAAAATTTAAGAGAAACTCTTCTTCGGTCTTCAAATGTTGAGAATGACGATGAGAAACACCACCATGAATTGTTGAGGCGCTCCGGGATGTAAATTGGAAAGGTTGAACCAACAATGAAAAGAATTTGAAAGCGATCTTGGAGAAGGAATATGACTGATGATACTTTATTCTTACGTCAAACTTCGAAAAGAATTTGGGAATAGCTCCGGGAAAACTAGAAGATTCAGGTAGGATCCTGGGAAAAGACCTGTGGGTTAGGGCCCACTCAAAAGAAACACCATTGAAGTTATTTTTAAAAGAGAGATTGCACCAGTTGAATTAAAAGGCTTGAATGAGATAGCATCCTCAAAAGAACTTGAGTGAATTGAGAATGGAAACTTGAATCTTCTGAGATATCTTCATCACTCCGGGACAATTGAATAGCAAGAAGTGGGTGATTAAGAGGTGCACCGGTACGAGAAAACATTTGAAACGAGGAAAATATATGGTCGAAAAAGCTTGAATTAATCCACCGGAGAAGAAAAAAGAACGAAGAATAATAAACTTGAAGCTGCGTTAGTATCTTCATGGGAAAACACCGGATAAGAACATTGAAAGAAAAGAATGGAGAGACTACCCATCAATAAAAGGATACTTGATTAAGAAATCCGCATCCTTGAAGAAATAGGGGTGGGAGGGCGGGAAAACAAAGGCCACTTGGGTCGGATGAAATGAACACCATTGAGAAAACCAAGAATTGGTCTTGCACAAATTGAAAGGACCGGGTTAACTTGAAGAGAAGCACGCCGGTTGGAAAATGATTGAAAAGACAACCTTGATGAACAAGAAGGATTAGCATCCACATAGAAATATGAGAACACCACTTAGAATAAGGTATGGAATCCACATTTGACTTTGAAGCAACTCGAATACCACAAAACAAAACAAAACAAAACAAAAACAAAGGATTTGGCTCGCAGAATAAGCCGGAAACAAACATATGATAGATCCCATATCGTATCATGTGTGTGTTGGAAAGATATCCTACGAGATACTTGAATTCCCACTTATAAACTCCTGAGACTTTCTGGTTATGCAATCAGGTGTTGGGGATACAGGGGACACAAAATATATCACCCAAACTAACAATACCTAGATCCACCTGTATCCATCCTTCAACACATAACCAAGAAAACTCCGGAAATTGTGTACCTCAACCTTCGAAAAGCATTCGTTATACGAGTTATGGCAATACTCCCGAACTCCCGCCCCAGTACTGGGTGGCGTCGAGGTGATCTCACCAACAACTGCATAAAAGAGATTTTTGATGTCGGCAAAACTCAGGTATTCCAGAACTGCAACGATAAAATTGTGACGACAACACCTCGGAGCTCAACTCCCCGGGACACTGCCACAACCCCTAAATGTGAGGAGGCACCAAGAACAATGTTCTCGTCACAAAACCATCGGAACGATTCCAAGATACCCGCGTGATACTAAATTTTTTTTAGTGAAATTTGAGAAGAGGAAAGACAAAACATCTACGTCAGGGGGCCTCACCAGAGCGACGAAGGGGCTGAGGAGTAAAAAGAATCCTACTCTCCGATATATATAATCCTAAGACTCAAAACATTTTGTTCTAGACTCAACAAAGGCAGCGATTCAATCAAGCAGGGGGCTCCTAAGTCGGGGATGGCTCTGATTACCAACTTGTAACGCCCTCGATGCGGCTATATCTCCCACGTGTCGAAGCACGACTTAGAGGCATAAACGCAATGAAAGCAATGTCGCAAGTGAGGTAATCTTCACACAACCCATGTAGTACATAAGGGAAAGAGATACATAGTTGGCTTACAATTGCCACTTCACACAATTCATGAGTAAAGCATTACATCATACAGATACAATCAAGGTCCGACTATGGAACCAAAATAAAAGAAGACAACCCCAAATGCTACACAGATCCTCGATCGTCCCAACTGGGCTCCACTACTGATCAACTGAAACGAAACAACACAATGAACAAGATCTACATCGAGCTCCTCCTTGAGCTCGGGTGCGTCACCTGCACGGTTTCATCGGCACCTGCAAACTGGTTTTGGAAGTATCTGCGAGTCACGGGGACTCAGCAATCTCACACCCGCGAGATCAAGACTATTTAAGCTTAAGGGAAGGGTAAAGGTATGAGGTGGAGCTGCAGCAAGCGACTAGCATATATGGTTGCTAACATACGCAAAAGAGAGCGAGAAGAGAAGCAAAGCACGGTCGAACAACTATGATCAAGAAGTGATCCCGAAACTACTTACGTCAAGCATAACTCCAACACTGTGTTCACTTCCCGGACTCCGCCGAGAAGAGACCATCACGGTTACACACGCGGTTGATGTATTTTAGTTAAGATCAACTTCGGGTTTTCTACAACCGGACATTAACAAATTCCCATCTGCTTCATAACCGCGGGCACGGCTTTCGAAAGATAATACCCTGCAGGGGTGTCCCAACTTAGCCCATGATAAGCTCTCGCGATCAACGAAGGATATTCCTTCTCCCCGGGAAGACCCGATCAGTCTCGGAATCCCGGCTACAAGACATTTCGACAGTAATAAAACAAGACCAGCAAAGCCGCCCGATTGTGCCGACAAATCCCGATAGGAGCTGCACATATCTCGTTCTCGGGGCACATCCGGATAAGTCAAGCTATGAGTAAAACCAGGCCTCGAGTTTCCCCGTGGTTGCCCCGCAGGTTGCTCGGTTCGGACCAACATTCGAAGGAGCACTGGCCCGGGGGGGGGGGCTAAAATAAAGATGACCCTTGAGTCTGCAGAACCCAAGGGAAGGGGTATATGGTGGTAGGTAGGCAAATGGTAAAACCAAGGTTGGGCCTTGCTGGAGGAGTTTTATTCAAAGCGAACTGTCAAGGGGGTCCCATAAATCACCCAACCGCGTTAGGGACGCAAAATCCGGGAACATAATACCGATATGACGGAAACTAGGGCGGCAAGAGTGGAACAAAACACCAGGCATAAGGCCGAGCCTTCCACCCTTTACCAAGTATATAGATGCATTAATAATATAAGAGATATTGTGATATCCCAACAAGTAAACATGTTCCAACAAGGAACAACATCTCCATGTTCCAACAAGGAACAAACTTCATCTTCACCTGCAACTAACAACGCTATAAAAGGGGCTGAGCAAAGCGGTAACATAGCCAAACAACGGTTTGCTAGGAAAGGATGGTTAGAGGCTTGACATGGCAATATGGGAGGCATGATAAGAAAGTGGTAGGCATCGTAGCATAGGCATAGCGAAAGAGCGAGTAATCTAGCAAGCAAAGATAGAAGTGATTTCGAGGGTATGGTCATCTTGCCTGAGATCCCGCAAGGAAGAAGAACGAGTCCACGAAGAAGACAAGCGGACGTAGTCGAACGAATCCTCACAACTCCGGAACGAAACCGAAGCTAACGAGAGAAACAACCCGGAAAGAAGCAACCAATATAGTAAACAACCATCACATAAACATAGCATGATGCACAATCAAGTATGATGCATGTCCGGTTTAATGAGCATGGCATGGCAAAGTGCAACAAACAAATTAAGTGGAGCTCAATATGCAACGAGTTGCATATTGATGAAACACCACATGACTTAATTAGTTCTCTCTCGGTTATGAACACGACAATATTAAATGTTGTTAAACATGGCAAGAGTTGAAGCAACAGTAAACTACACATCTAGGCAAGTTTACATGAGGCCGGAAATAACAAACAACAATTCCGGAAAATCCCCATGTGCAAATTTTAGAGTTGGTACTGTTCTGCCTAAAACCATATTTTATTGTTTTTAAACAGGAAAATAAAGTGCAACATGTTAATCTATGCATTTTCCTACCCCATTTACATATAAAGTTTATTTAAATCCGAGCTACGGTTATTTAGTTATGAAATAAATCATTTTAACATGGCATTTAAGCAAATTAATGCAAACAGCAGTTTAAACATTTTAAACATAGATAAAAGTTGGATATTATGAAACTACGAAAAATTCTAAGCATTTTTCATATATGAAGTTTTTACATATGATGCACTGTTAATGAGTTATTATATGCATGATGTTTGAGGGTTTTTCTGCAAATCTGTAATACTCTGGATAAATAGGTAAAACGTCCAGAACGGAAAAAAAATGATGCGGGCTGAATCTGGAGCACTGCTGGGCTGAACAGAGAGGAGGGCTGTGGGGAGCTCACCCATGGGCTGAGGCCCAGTCGGTGAAGCAGCAGGCCAGCGGGAAGCTCGACTTGGCGCGGCGCTGGGAGGGACTTGGAGGCCGGCCACACTGGCGCTGGACCAAGTCAACGAGGGGCGGCCTCGTTCGTGAAGCAGGGGCGACTGCCGCGGTCAACGCACGCAGGCGACGCGTGGGGTGTCGAGGCAGAGGCGCCATCCTCCTCTGCCCAAACTGCTGCCGCTTGATGCAGCGAAGGAGACCCGCAGCTGGAGGGGGCTTGGCGCGGCGGGACGTCGCGGGGACGACCGGATCCAAGGCGGGGAGGCTCGACGGGAAGCAGGGGCGGCTGGATCCACGCAAGGACATCGTTCTCCGGCGAGACGCCAGATCCAGGTGGCTGCGAGGGAGCTCCTGGGGCTGTCCATGGCTACCGTTCAGAGAGCAAAAGGGAGCTTAGCGGGGGAAGAGAAGACAGGAAGCACGGGGAAAAGGAGAAGGCAAGGGAGGAGCTTGGCTCACTGGCCTGGGTCTCTTGCCGGCGGCGGGCGTGCGCGATGGAGCTGCTGGTCTGGTGATGCTCCGATGAAGAAGGAGGGCGATGAGGACGAGTGGGGGCACGCACGGGAGGACCTCGGGAGGGCTCCATCGGACTGGGCTGCATGCTCGAGCTTGAGCAGCGAGCTCCTCTCGCTCGGACGCGGGCATAGATGATGGAGCTTGGGCTCCTGGTGCTGCGGACGGAGAAAAAGGAGCGACTCTGGGCCTCCGATGGCGGCTGCTGCTTGCGGCGGCGCTCGAGACAAACCCTCGGGCACGAGCAGGAGGGAGGAGGCTGCACGGGTGGAGGCCGAGAAGAATTTGGATCGGGGCGCGAGCTTTGGATCGAGGAGGAGCAGGTGAAGGCGGCGACTGGGTGGCGCTGAAATTGAGGAGAAGGTGGGCGGCGGCGCTAGGGTAGAATCCCTAGAAATTAGGGATTTGTGGTCTATATATAGTAAGTGGATTTTGGATAGGGGCATATGGTCCCTTCGATTTTAATCGGACGGTTCCAGATAAATAGGCTATGGAGAGTCAAAGAAGAAACCGAAGATGTTTTATAGATGTTAGGGGATAATCAGGATCCAACGGAAATGACAGCCCGGTTCGGGTCCGGGGCAGTTTCGGACACGAGCGAGGGGTCAATGCACTGTGCAAAGAGACTCCGGTTTAGGTAAGAGTGAAACAAAATCTGGTTTGTCTCGTAACGGTCAACAAAAGAAAAGGGGGGACGCGGCAACTACGAGCAGATGCAAGTTTTAAAACATGATAGCAACGGAGTGCCGATGCAATACGAATGATGCGATGATGAATGCAACAAACAAATAAATAAATAACACAGCCGACTCGCAAAACAAGGAAGACATCTGGAGCGTTGGTCTTGGGGCGTTACACGTTTATACGGCCCTTGGGAGTAGGCGAGATTTTAGGGCGAGTGAGGAGGCTTTTAATATTCGCTGCCTTTATAGGGGGATAAGGACTCCCTCTTCCTCTCTCACGCCCTCTCTTTGCCTCCGTCTTTCCAATCTCAAGCTCCAGCGCCCAAGTACTCATCTCCTTTCCACCCAAGCAACCATGTCCAGATCCGAAGGTTAGGGCAAGTGGATGGTCTCCTCCGTCAAGGAGGAGGACATTACTAAGCTCCGGGTTGCCGGATACTTGGCAGAGGGAATTGCCCACCGCTTGCCGACCGAGGGACTAATCGTCCCCACGCCGGAGCCCAACGAGAGGGTGGTATTCCTCCCTCATTTCTTCCGCGGACTAGGGTTTCCACTCCACCCTTTTGTTCGCGGGCTGATGTATTACTATGGGATCGATTTCCATGATCTATCCCCGAATTCCTTCCTCAATATCTCGGCGTTTATCGTCGTGTGCGAGGCCTTCCTCCGCATCTGTCCCCACTTCGGGTTGTGGCTCAAAGTATTCAATGTGAAGCCGAAGGTGGTGGATGGCCAGCACGCGGAGTGCGGAGGAGCCATGGTGAGAAAGTTACCCAACGTCTCCTGGCCGAAAGGCACTTTCGTGGAGACAGTGAAGGAGTGGCAGAGACAGTGGTTCTACATCACAGAACCCCGTGACACCACTTGGGCCGCCATTGACGGGTTCCGCTTCGGTGCTCCCATGCGGCTCACCTCCTGGGTCGAGAAGAGTCCGGACTGGTGTTCGTCTGATGAGCTGATAGCGTTGCAAAAGCGCGTCCAGAGCATGACAGCCAAGAATGTCAAGCTCGTCGATGTGGTCCAGGTGATGCTATTTCACCGGATTCTCCTATGCCAGTGCAGAAGCCGCCCTCTGTGGGATTTCAATCCGAAGAAGCATCAGACCCTGGTGAGGTTCTTTGAGACCACCCACGAAGATGCCTGGAAGTTGCTCTTCAAGGGCAACGAGAAACCGTCGGCCACGGATTCAGATCGTGGTCATGACTGTAAACACCTCGCCAGCGAGGTATGTTACTTCTGACGTATCCCCAACTTAAATGTTTCGAGGATGATGTCTGAGCTTTTATTATTGCTCTTTCAGGAAAGGATGGAGAGGGTGAGGCGGATCCAGTGTCCGGCTCCGCTGCCCGAAGAACCGGTCATCCCGCGCCTGGCGAAGATGCTGGTGCCGGCGCCATATAAGGCGCCGGAGAAGAAGGCCAAGGGGGCCAAGGTGGCCCCCGTCACAAGGGCACTCCGGACGTGACGTCCGAAGACGACGAAGCTCGTTCCTCTTTCCCTGAGGACAATGACGAGGAAGAGGAGAGGAGGAGGGGGAAAACAACCCTCCCCCCAAGGAGAAGAAGAAGAAGAAGAAGAAGAAGAAGAAGAAGAAGAAGAAGAAGAAGAAGAAGAAGAAGAAGAAGAAGAAGAAGAAGAAGAAGAAGAAGAAGAAGAAGAAGAAGAAGAAGAAGAAGAAGAAGAAGAAGAAGAAGAAGAAGAGGGCGGCTTCGGTGCGTCTGGAGGCGGAGACACCCAAGAAGGGGAAAGGCATCCCAGCGGTCAACACCGCATGGGATGTCAATAGTAGTCCGGAACGACGCCCCCGCGCTAAGCCCCAGGCCGCATCGTAAGTGACATTGCTTGCTCGTGCGCACATCGCCCTTTCTCTCCATTTATCTTTGACGTAGTTTAACTGTACTATTGCAGTCCGGCCCGTGACGTTATCCAACGATCCTCATATGGAGGTTCGTTCGCTCCGTCGGAGATGGCGAACATGTCGCCACCGCCTGCTTACTCCCCTGGGGCCATGGACGACACCGAAGTGCTGTCCCGGAGGACCGCTCCGAACTAGGGAGGAGCCCAAGACACTGTCCGGGAGGCGCCACAAGGCAAGGCCTCCACTACCGAACTCATGGGGGAACCGAGCCCCATGGAGACTGGCGAAGAGGGCCGTATCCAGTTCGGCCCTCAGCCGAATACCATTCCGGACACCCATATGGCTCCGGAGTCGAGCGAGCAGCCCCTTTGAAGGAGGGGGTGCGCCGCCTCCACCGGTGGCCCCTGTCCATCCAGGGGCGCCGGATAACCTGATGGGGGCGCTACGAAGCGCCTCCGTCGTGGACAAGCACCGTGTCCTTATGGGTGCGGTGATCGAGAAGGTTCAGTCCGCCAAGAGCGGACTGAATGAAGTCTGCAGCAGCCTGTTGACAGGTTTCGAGGTAATAAAGATAAAAAAGTTGTGTAGTCCGTAGCCCCTGAGACACTGTCCGGTGTTCGGCGAAAAAAACCGGACAGAGGATCAATCCTTAATTATAGGAGGCTGACTGATTATGTATTGATAAGCAGGCGTCACTGTTGGCCGCGACCTCGCATGCTGCCGAGGTTTCCAAACTGAAGCGAAGGCTGGAGCGGACCGAGAACGAGCTCGGCGAGGTTAGAATTTGGCTCCAGGAGAAGCAAGGTGAGGAACGACCTGCTATTCGTTCGAGAAAGAATAAGCGCTGTATATTGACATCGGTATTGTGATATGTGCAGAAGCTGCGACCGAGGTCAAGGCCCTGAGGAAGGCCCTGGGCGAGGCTGAGGAGAAGGTTGTCCAGCAGCAAGCCGCCCGTAAGAAGCTCAAGGCCCGGGTCAAAGAAGTCCAGCAGGAGCTCCAGGATGCGGTTAACAAATGTGAGACCTTGGAAAATGATGCGTCGGCTCAAGGGGCCGAACTTACCAAGGCTCGTCAGAGCATGGAGATCGCATGGAATGAGGCCCAGGCCGCCCTCCAGGAGATCCAGGAGGCCAAGAAGATCATGGCGGGTAAGGCTTTTAAGATGCAAAGCAAGTATGCAGAGAAGCAATACCTTTTACTAACCCGGGTTCGGAGTTCCCAAGGGGATTTCGCCGATCTACGATGCAGTGTATCGGACGCCGTAGAGTTCTATCGATTCGAAGGAGGGGGTTTCACGGAGAAGCTCTTTCGGTCGCAATATGCGGTGTCAGAGCCTCCCGTGTCCTTCACCGATCAGCTGGAATAGCTGGTGGAGCTGCACAAGGTGGCCGAATTAGCCATGAAGGATTTGATAATCCGGGTATGGCCAGCCGAAGCTATGCATGGCAGCTACTTCGGACTCGTGAGGCGGATGGTAAACGCCTGTCCTCGGCTGGACGTCATCAAGCGCTCCGCCTGTATTGAAGGTGCCCGTATAACCTTCGCGCGCTGCAAGATGTGGTGGGCGAAGATGAACGCTGTTGAAGTTGCCAGTGGGCCGCCTGAGGGCAAGGAGCACCGCACACCCGAGCGATATTTCGCGGATGTCGTAGAGGGGTCTCAACTTGTAGCGGCGCAATGTTCGCAGGACATTGTATTTGAATGAATGTATTCATGTTGCCTTTGCCTTGTATTATGGGAACAAAGCCGGCTTTTGTAAAGTAATTTCATTATGCTTTGAATTATTTCCTCCTGTGCGGCCGTGTTGCATGTAATCTGAGGGTTGGCCAGTCGTCGGCTTCTGCCCTCACGTAGGTAGTACGGAGGTGTTCGGGATGGAATCTAAACAATCTTGATCCAATTACATGGTCCTTGAAGGAGTTGTTTAGCGCAACGAACAAGACAATCAGACTATACGGCTTGAACGCCCTTGAGGGAGTCCTGGATTAGGGGGTGTCCAGATAGCCGGACTATAACCTTTGGCCGGACTCTTGGACTATGAAGATACAAGATTGAAGACTTCGTCCCATGTCCGAATGGGACTTTCCTTGGCGTGGAAGGCAAGCTTGGCAATACGGATATGTAGATCTCCTCCCATTGTAACCGACTCTGTGTAACCCTAGCCCTCTCCGGTGTCTATATAAACCGGAGGGTTTTAGTCCATAGGACGAACAACAATCATACCATAGGCTAGCTTCTAGGGTTTAGCCTCTCTGATCTCGTGGTAGATCTACTCTTGTACTACCCATATCATCAATATTAATCAAGTACGAGTAGGGTTTTACCTCCATCGAGAGGGCCCGAACCTGGGTAAAAACATCATGTACCTTGTCTCCTGTTACCATCCGCCTAGACGCACAGTTCGGGACCCCCTACCCGAGATCCGCCGGTTTTGACACCGACATTGGTGCTTTCATTGAGAGTTCCGCTGTGCTGTCGCCATCAGGAAGGATGCCTCATCCCGTCTTTAAAGACGGCACTGTTGCTAAGGGAGCTTTGGCTATCGGCCAAACTCTTCGGCTAGGTGGTTTTCTTATGACCGCCTGTTCGGCCGCTGCGCCGACGATGACTTCTCGGGTCATTGAAAGCAATCTTCACATCAACTCAGAACTCGCCGAGCAGTTAGATCCAATGGATCTCTCTTCCCTAAACGAGCTCTTGGATCGCATCGCTGCCCTAGGAATTGCTACAGACTACGATCAGATTGGGCCTAAACCCGATCTGAGAGAGATTAACTCTCCCCAGGTCACCCATCACGTCACAGTGGTGGAGGAACAATGCGGCGACCCTTCATCTATCTTAAGGACTAGTTATGTCTGGATTCCCGATCCCTCCAAGCCGGATACCCGCGGAGGGGAGTACGTCACTCAAGCCCTGACCCTAGAGTTAGGCAGCGGACTAGATTCATTGGACAACATCCAAGAATCCAAACTTCCGAGTCCGGAAACTCCCTGGCTCCTGAGTCTCAGATTGGGTGAGGTATCAGATTCAATTCCACCCACCCACCCAAACATAAGCGATCTATCCCAAATTAGGCAAGAGCCCGAAGAAACAGTACACCATTACTAGGCCAGATTCCTCCTGGTAATGAACAGGATCAAGGACTGCTGCGAGGAAGACGCAATCTCATTCTTCTGCAATAATTGCATGGACAAGGGGATCCTCAACGCCATAAGTCACCGTGAAATTACACGCTTCGCCGACTTGGCGTCCATAGTACGAAAGTACTGTGCGATGGAAAGCGCCTGGAAAACCGAATTTTTTTTTGGGACAATCCGGCCCTGAATACAAACCCAGTCCGAAATAAAAGGGTGCATTATCGCCAGACACCCGGGTTAAACACCAAAAAGCGAAAACCCTCTACAGGGCACGGAACCGTATTGGAGGGATGGCTCAATGGACCCTGTAAAATTCACACTATAGAGGGCGCCATACCAACTCATAGCCTTAGAGCATGTTGGATACTCCGGCAGGTGGCCAAAAGTGGCGAAGATCTTCTAATTTCAGAAGGCACGGAGCACCATCCCAGAGATACCAGTACGGTATTAACAGTCTTCGAGACTTTTGCATCAAATAATATGCGAAAAAGAACACTCCGCAGCCTTGCCGAAGTCTACCATGTGGCAACAATAAACCCATGGAGTGACACGGCTATTACGTTTAATGCCAGTGACGAACCTAAATTCCGAACAGCCCGAGCACCAGCCGCATTGGTCCTCAGTCCAATAGTGGATGGCTTTTGACTCACCAACGTACTCATGGACGGTGGCAGCGGATTGAACCTCATTTATGAGGAAACCCTTCAAAAAATGGAAATAGACTGGAACCGCATTGAGCGAAGCAACACAACCTTTAGAGGAATACTCCCCAGTCGGGAAGCGCGCTGTATAGGAAAAATCACACTAGATGTAGTGTTTGTCATGCCGGATAATTAAAGGTCCGAAGAGGTTACGTTCCAAGTGGCCCCGTTCAGTAGCGGATACCACGCTCTGTTAGGGCGGGAGGCTTTTACAATCTTCCAAGCCATACCCCATTACGGGTACATGAAGCTTAAAATGCCCGGGCCCAACGGAATCATCACTCTTGCTAGTGATCCGGACATAGCACTCCTCGTCGAAAACAAGACAGCCGCATTGGCCCTTGAGGCACTATCTGAAGCCCTAGCAACGGAGGAACTGACTGCGCTGCGCTCCACGGTGAACAGGGACGATGTGATACTCGATAAAAGATCCAAGTCCACCTCCTTTAAACCGGCTGACGAAATAGTAAAATTCCAAGTCCATCCAACGGACCCTACAAAAACAGCTTCCATCGGGGCACAATTAGACCCTGATGTCGACGCCGCACTACGAGAGTTCCTACGCGAGAACTGAGACCTTTTTGCCTGGCACCCTTCAGACATGCCAGGAATCCCACGCAGGCTGGCCGAGCACAGCCTAAATATTCTAAAAGGATTCAAGCCAGTCAAGCAGGCTCTTTGGCGTTTCTCCGAACCTAAGAGACAAGCCATGGGAGAGGAACTAGCCAAGTTATTGGAGGCCGGGTTCATCAGAGAAATAAAACATTCGGACTGGCTAGCAAACCTAGTGATGGTACTAAAGAAGAACAAATCCTGGCGCCTGTGCGTCGATTTTAAGGACCTCAACAAGGCTTGCCCAAAGGATCCCTTCCCCCTCCCCCGCATCGATCAAATTATCGACGCTACCGTAGGACACGATTCATTGTGTTTCCTCGACGCATACTCCGGCTACCATCAAATTAAGATGGCAGAGCCAGACCAAGCCGCAACGGCATTCATCACACCATACGACCTCTTCTGCTTCAACACAATGCCCTTCGGGCTCAAAAACGCCGGCGCAACATATCAGCGCATGATTCAGACATGTCTGGCAAACCAGATCGGCAAAACAATGGAGGCATACGTAGATGACGTGGTCGTCAAAACCAAACATGTCGAATCTCTAGTAGACGACTTGAGGCTCACATTTGATCACCTCCGAATATATGACATCAAGCTCAACCCGGAAAAATGCGTTTTCGGAGTACCAGCCGGAAAGCTCTTGGGGTTCATTGTATCCGGCAGAGGAATTGAAGCAAATCCGGCCAAGATCCGAGCTCTGTCACAATTGGATATCCCAAATGACCTCAAAAAAATACAAAAATTGACTGGAGGCGTGGCGGATCTAAGCCGCTTTATCTCCCGACTGGGAGAAAAGGCATTACCCCTTTATCGCCTCCTTCGGGGCACCGAACACTTCGAGTGGACGGATGCCGCCATAGCCGGACTAGAAGAAATAAAAGCCATATTGGCAACCATCCCAGTCTGGCCGCGCCAAACATTGGCAATCCAATGCTACTATACATTGCGGCAACTCATCAAGTTGTGAGCGCAGTGCTCGTAGTCAAATGAAAAACGGACGGACATAAATTCCCCCTTCAAAAGCCGGTTTACCATGTATCCACTGTCCTTACTCCATGCAAGTCACGGTACCCGCATTATCAAAAGATAGCGTACGCGGTATTCATGGCATCCCGGAAGCTGCGACACTACTTTCAAGAGTGTTCGATAACGGTAGCCTCGGAAGTGACACTTAATGATATTATAAACAACCGCGACGCGACGGGCCGGATTGCCAAATGGGCCATTGAGCTCCTCCCGTTCGAAATAACTTACAAGCCACGGCGAGCTATCAAGTCGCAAGTATTGGCCGACTTCGTCGCCGAATGGACGGAAGCCGAACTCTCTAAAGAGTACGGCACATATTCCAATTGGATCATGCACTTCGACAGCTCCAAAATGTTGGCTGGCCTAGGGGCTGGCGTCGTTTTGACGTCCCCAACAGGAGATACAGTTCAATACGTACTCCAGATAATGTACAAGGACTCCAACAACGCAGCCGAATATGAGGCCCTTCTACATGGTCTCCGGATGGCAGTATCCATGGGCATTCAACGCCTAGAGGTGCGCGGGGATTCGAACCTCGCAATATCCCAAATAAATGGAGATTTTGATGCCAAGGATCCGAAAATGGCAGCTTATTGCAACGCCGTCCTAAAAATGTCAGCTCGGTTCGAGGGGCTCGAATTTCACCATATAGCCCGGGAAAACAATCAGGCGGCAGACGTCCTGGCACGCATCGGCGCAAAATGCGATGCAGTCCCCTCCAACATCTTTTTGGAGAGACTGTTCAAGCCATCCGTAGTATGGGAAGGGGAACCCGGCAATAACAGCCTGGACCCAACCGCACTGCCCAATACCGGGCACTCGGACATAGTTGGAGGCTCCGCCAACGAAATAACATCTTCAGCCCACGCCATAATGGCCGTCATCGCCCCGTGGACAGAACCATTCCTAGCCTACCTAACTAGGCAGGAACTCCCCGAGGACCAAAACGAGGCACGCTGCATAGTGTGGTGATCTAAAGCCTATAAAGTCCATGAGGGAGAGCTTTATAAGAAATGCCCCACCGGAGTCCTTCAAAGGTGCATCTCCGAAGAGGAAGGGCAGAATCTTCTGGCAGAAATTCATGCCGGACTCGGCGGCCACCACGCTGCAGCCGGGGCCCTTGTAAGCAAGGCCTTCCGTACATGCTTTTATTGGCCGACGGCCCGGGCAGACGCTCAGGACCTAGTCCAACACTGCGTTGGTTGCCAGATTTTTGCAAACCAAAGCCATATGCCTCCCACCGCCCTCCAAACTATCCCCATCACTTGGCCCTTCATGGTCTGGGGGCTTGACATGGTTGGGCCCCTTAAAGGAGGAACCAACAAGCAAAAATACTTACTGGTCATGGTGGATAAGTTCACCAAATGGATAGAAGCCAAGCCTGTTAAGACAGCCGAATCCGGACCGGTGATACACTTCATATCCGGGGTCGTACACCGTTACGGCGTCCCCCACAACATCATCACTGATAACGACACGAACTTTACGGCCGACGAGGTAAAACTCTGGTGCAAAAACATGGGCATTAAGCTCGATTATGCTTCAGTCTGTCACCCACAAACTAACGGTCAGGTCGAGCGAGCAAATGGTCTTATCATGAGCGGCATCAAACCCAGATTAATGCGGTCCCTCAAGGAATCTAACACGCACTGGGTAGAAGAGCTCGACTCCGTACTCTGGGGGTTGCGGACCACGCCGAATCGCACTACCGGATACACACCATTTTTCATGGTATACGGCGCAGAGGCAGTTCTGCCCTGCGACATAATTCATGACTCACCTCGAGTGCGCATGTACGAAGAAAGAGAAGCCGAGCTCTATCGGCAAGATAGTTTGGACGCCTTGGAGGAGGAGCGTGACATGGCAAAAGCCCGTTCCGCATTCTATCAACAGCAGGCTCGAAGGTACCAAAGCAGAGAAGTACGAGCCAAAACTTACAATGTCCGCGAGTTAGTTCTACGCCTGCCGGATACGAAAAAGGACAAACTCAAGCCCAAGTGGGAAGGTCCCTTCATTATTGACCAAGTCCTGACTGGTGGAGCGTACCGTCTGCGGGATGCATCGGATAATCGACTCGAGCCGAAGCCATGGAACGCAGCCCGACTCCGAAGATTCTACGCCTAGCGCAGGATCTGTGTTCGTCTCCTTCCTCTGTCCATTTTTATACACTATCTATCTTATATTTTTCTCCTTCTCCCCTTCTCTTCTCTCACAACCTTTAAGGGCCCATTTGTGCCTTGTTTGCACACAACTGACGCGCTATCCGCGCTCATTATACCTGGGGGCTTCTTTAACAGAAGCTTATTCATACGGGCTTCATGCCCAACACATGTGTTATCCTTCCGCATGTACCCTTCATTCACCATTATATGCATCGATATGACTTAAGTTTTGGCCAACCTGGGTTGCCTGGCTCTTGTATTTATGCCCTACATTCCCGTTAATTCGGCTAGGGCATAAGGGGAGCAACTCTGCGATTGTTACTGCCGGGTCAACCGGATGTGTACCTCAGACTGCATGAAGCCGAAAGCTAGCGTTCTTAAGGGAATATTCGGTCGGTGAACTAAAGATGATTTCTTACGTATTTACTTATGCGCCCCCAGATGTTTTTCCTGCGTCTCTTTTCGCAGTCCGGACATGCACTTTAGGGCATGCCTCCGAGGGAAAGGAACCCCTAACGGAACTATCCTCCCTGGAAGATGTTTCTTACTAACCATGTAATATAACATAACTACTTGGGCACTTGTCTGTTCAAGCACTAATGACCCCTACGCCTGGTCTCCATGCATCCCCCGGTTCTTACATAACCGAGAGGGTATTCGGATACACTCTGGACCATCGGGTCCCGAGGTTGAAGCGAAAAGGTCCGCCATGACAAACGATCTACAATCCGTCAAGAAGGCATTATCGCTTTAAATTACATAGTCAATTTGACTGGTTAAATTCCTCTTCAATACCATCCAATAGGCTGTCTAGTCTACAGTCCTGTTGGGAATACTTTGCGGCCAATTCTACTTGGCTGTATACTAAGCTTAGAGGGATCTCCTTCCCATCGGGCCCCACAGGTCCGACCTCGGCCATGTGGTTTGGGTCAGCCTTCGTGTACCGCGTCTTTACCATGGCCCAGGCTTCCCTGGCACCTTGACGGCAGGCCGATATCTTACATAATCGGAAGCGCCGCCGCGCTCCCTTCAGCTTCTCCGCAAGCTCTCCAAGGCCTTCGGGCACGGAGACGGATGGCCACAAGGCCTGGGCTACGCCTTGCATCACCTGCCGAACTCGTTCGTGCAGTTGTGAGAGCTCGGGAAGAAGGTCACCCGTAGAAGCGAGCATTTCTTCTGCAGGACGACCTGTTAGCATACCTACAGACATAACTCTGTCAGCCGACTTCCTCGCCGAACTCTTTTTCAAAGTTCGTTCAAGCACTTACTAAAAATGCCGCGTCGAAGCCGCCGATTCTCCTTAATGGAGTCCGACAGCTGGGCACGAACATCCTTTAGTTCCACGCCCAGCTGGGTGTTGGCATCTAGGAGATCATTCTTTTCCTGCCTCACCTTTGTAAGCACGCTCTCACTAGCCTTTAGCTAGCGTAGGAGTTGTTGCTTATCCGGATTTACTCCGGCGCCATCTGCAATTTTATTGTCAGATTTGTATACACGCCGCACTTTACATGATACTTATCATTTGAAGCATATAGTACCACAGGGGGTCTCCTTGGGCTCCCCTACTACGGCTAGTGCGGCCTGAAGTTGGGCTTTGCACTCTTCCAGCTCCTGGGACAGTTGGGTATTCTTTTCTGTAAGAACCTGCATAACAAATGATCCTTAAATCAGTTATTCTAACTATTTCAAGTCTCAGGGGCTACTGGTATATATAATCACCAAATTTTCTCACACGTATGTCCTTTACATACTGCTCCGTGGCTCTGACTAGACCATTTTGAGCAGCACGGAGGTACGCATCTCCCGAGTTGAAGGCATCCAACGCCTCTGGAGAGACACAAGCGTCACGAAGAACTGTTCGGCGACGCCTGTGGTTCATGGCACTCTCCACCTCGGAATTAGTGGCGGACAGTCTGTCCGCATACTCTGTCGGAGGAGCGTCCGACGCGCGCCTCGTATTCGCCTCCGCTTCCGGCCTTGGAGCCTGGCTAGTGAAGGCACGATTGGCACCCTCTCCGGATATAGTCCGGCGAGCGCTCTTTTTCCTAAAGAAAGCACGGGCATTAGTATGCCTCTGAGAATAATATCTCGGAATAAGACGGCGCCCCATACCACTGCGCCGGTGTCTCAATCCGGACTGCGTGTCTTTTCAGCCTGCCTGGCCTCACGGCCCCTTGTTGGCTAGTTGCCGTCGGCTCAGTATTCCGCCTCGAGGTCCTCCCCTGCAAAACACCGTTGGTGTACGGTAATCAAAAATACGCAAGGACGGATCCTTTTCGAGGTGCTGGGACTTCGGTCTTAGTTACCTGCGAGGCTGGAAGTAGCCCAGGATAATCGGCCGTAATGTCCACCAAGGCATTGTCATTACCCAGTTGGTAAAATACCCCATTGATAAGCTCCACAGATATGTCCGGATCCTCTTGGGAGGCCGGGTCGAGGGACCGTTCCGGATCCTCGGGTTGTGGAGGAGGGCTGTTGAAGGAAATATGCCCTAGAGGCAATAATAAAGTTATTATTTATTTCCTTATATCATGATAAATGTTTATTATTCATGCTAGAATTGTATTAACTGGAAACATAATACATGTGTGAATACATAGACAAACAGAGTGTCACTAGTATGCCTCTACTTGACTAGCTCATTAATCAAAGATGGTTATGTTTCCTAACCATGAACAAAGAGTTGTTATTTGATTAACGAGATCACATCATTAGTTGAATGATCTGATTGACATGACCCATTCCATTAGCATAGCACCCGATCGTTTAGTATGTTGCTGTTGCTTTTATCCATGACTTATACATGTTCCTTTAACTATGAGATTATGCAACTCCCATTTGCCGTAGGAACACTTTGTGTGCTACCAAACGTCACAACGTAACTGGGTGATTATAAAGGTGCTCTACAAGTGTCTCCGAAGGTACATATTGGGTTGGCATATTTCAAGATGAGGATTTGTCACTCCGATTGTCGGAGAGGTATCTCAGGGCCTTCTCGGTAATGCACATCACATAAAGCCTTGCAAGCATTGCAACCAATGAGTTAGTTGCGAGATGATGTATTACGGAACGAGTAAAGAGACTTGCCAGTAACGAGATTGAACTAGGTATTGGATACCGACGATCGAATCTCGGGCAAGTAACATACCGATGACAAAGGGAACAACGTATGTTGTTATGCGGTCTGACCGATAAAGATCTTCGTAGAATATGTAGGAGCCAATATGGGCATCCAGGTCCCGCTATTGGTTATTGACTGGAGACGTGTCTCGGTCATGTCTACATTGTTCTCGAACCGTAGGGTCCGCACGCTTAAGGTTTCGATGACAGTTATATTATGAGTTTATGAGTTTTGATGTACCGAAGGAGTTCGGAGTCCCGGATGAGATCGGGGACATGACGAGGAGTCTCGAAATGGTCGAGACGTAAAGATCGATATATTGGACGACTATATTCGGACATCGGAAGGGTTCTGAGTGGTTCGGGTATTTTCGGGAGTACCGGGGAGTTACGGGATTACGGGAGAAGTAATGGGCCTTGATGGGCTTTAGTGGGAAGAGGAAAAGGCTGCTGCGCCCCCCCTCCCCTTTGGTCCGAATTGGACTAGGGAAAAGGGGGCCGGCCACCTCTCCTTCTCCTCCTATTCCTTCTCCCTTCCTCCCCTTTTGGTGGACTCCTACTAGGACTTGGAGTCCTAGTAGGACTCCATATGCTGGCCGCACCTTTTGCCTTGGCCGGCCTCCTCCTCCTCCATCCTTTATATACAGGGGCAGGGGGCACCCCAAAGACACAAGTTGATCTACGGATCGTTCCTTAGCCGTGTGCGGTGCCCCCTTCCACCAAATTCCACCTCGATTATATCGTTGCAGTGCTTAGGCGAAGCCCTGCGCCGGTAACACATCAAGATCGTCACCACGCCGTCGTGCTGACGGAACTCTTCCCCGACGCTTTGCTGGATCGGAGCCCGGGGATCGTCATCGAGCTGAACGTGTGCCAAGAACTCGGAGGTGCCGGAGTAACGGTGCTGTGATCGGTTGGATCGCGAGGAGAACGTACGACTACTTCCTCTACGTACGACTACTTCCTCTACGTTGTGTCAACGCTTCCGCTTCGGTCTACGAGGGTACGTAGACAAACACTCTCCCCTCTCGTTGCTATGCATCACCATGATCTTGCGTGTGCGTAGGAAATTTTTTGAATTTACTGCGTTCCCCAACAGTGGTATCAGAGCCTAGGTTTTATGGTTTGATGTTATTTGCACGAGTAGAACACAAGTGAGTTGTGGACGATACAAGTCATACTGCCTACCAGCATGTCATACTTTGGTTCAGCGGTATTGTTGGACGAGACGATCCGGACCAACCTTACGCGTACGCTTACGCGAGACCGGTTCCCTTGACGTGCTTTTGCACATAGATGGCTTGCGGAAGACTGTCTCTCCAACTTTAGTTGAACCGAGTGTGGCTACGCCCGGTCCTTGAGAAGGTTAAAACGGAGTCTATTTGACAAACTATCGTTGTGGTTTTGATGCGTAGGTAAGATGAGTTCTTGCTTAAAGCCCGTAGCAGCCACGTAAAACTTGCAACAACAAAGTAGAGGACGTCTAACTTGTTTTTGCAGGGCATGTTGTGATGTGATATGGTCAAGACGTGATGCTAAATTTTATTGTATGAGATGATCATGTTTTGTAACCAAGTTATCGGCAACTGGCAGGAGCCATATGGTTGTCGCTTTATTGTATGCAATGCAATCGCGATGTAATGCTTTACTTTATTGCTAAACGGTAGTGATAGTCGTAGAAGCATAAGATTAGCGAGACGACAACGATGCTGCGATGAAGATCAAGGTGTCGCGCCGGTGACGATGGTGATCATGACGGTGCTTCGAAGATGGAGATCACAAGCACAAGATGATGATGGCCATATCATATCACTTATATTGATTGCATGTGATGTTTATCCTTTTATGCATCTTATCTTGCTTTGGTTGACGGTAGCATTATAAGATGATCTCTCACTAAATTATCAAGAAGTGTTCTCCCTGAGTATGCACCGTTGCGAAAGTTCTTCGTGCTGAGACACCACGTGATGATCGGGTGTGATAGGCTCTACGTTCAAATACAACGGGTGCAAAACAGTTGCACACGCGGAATACTCAGGTTTAACTTGACGAGCCTAGCATATACAGATATGGCCTCGGAACACAGAGACCGAAAGGTCGAGCGTGAATCATATAGTAGATATGATCAACATAATGATGTTCACCATTGAAACTACTCCATCTCACGTGATGATCGGACATGGTTTAGTTGATTTGGATCACGTGATCACTTAGAGGATTAGAGAGATGTCTATCTAAGTGGGAGTTCTTAAGTAATATGATTAATTGAACTTTAATTTATCATGAACTTAGTCCTGGTAGTATTAGCATATCTATGTTGTAGATCAATAGCTCGCGTTGTTACTTCCCTGTGTTTATTTTGATATGTTCCTAGAGAAAATTGTGTTGAAAAATGTTAGTAGCAATGATGCGGATTGGATCCGTGATCTGAGGTTTATCCTCATTGCTGCACAGAAGAATTATGTCCTTGATGCACCGCTAGGTGACGGACCTATTGCAGGAGCAGATGCAGACATTATGAACGTTTTGCTAGCTCAATATGATGACTACTTAACAGTTTAGTGCACCATGCTTAACTGCTTAGAATCGGGACTTCAAAGACGTTTTGAACGTCATGGAGCATATGAGATGTTCTAGGAGTTGAAGTTAATATTTCAAGCAAATACCCGAGTTGAGAGATATGAAGTCTCCAACAAGTTCTATAGCTAAAAGATGGAGGAGAATCGCTCAACTAGTGAGCATGTGCTCAGATTGTCTGGGTACTTCAATCGCTTGAATCAAGTGGGAGTTAATCTTCCAGATAAGATAGTGATTGACAGAATTCTCTAGTCACCATCACCAAGTTAGTAGAACTTCATGATGAACTATAATATGCAAGGGATAACGGAAAATATTCCCAAGCTCTTCGCGATGCTAAAATCGGCGAAGGTAGAAATCAAAGAAAAAAGTGTTGATGGTTGACAAGATCACTAGTTTCAAGAAAAGGGCAAAAGGAAAGAAGGGGAACTTCAAGAAGAACGGCAAGCAAGTTGCTGCTCAAGTGAAAAAGCCCAAGTCTGGTCCTAAGCCTGAGACTAAGTGCTTCAACTGCAAAGGAACTGGTCACTGGAAGCGGAACTACCCCAAGTGATTGGCGGATAAGAAGGATGGCAAAGTGAACATAAGTATATTTGATATACATGTTATTGATGTGTACTTTACTAGTATTCATAGCAACCCCTCAGTATTTGGTACTAGTTCAAGTTGCTAAAATTTAGTAACTCGAAACGGGAGTTGCAGAATGAACAAAGACTAGTTAAAGGACAAGGTGACGATGTGTGTTGGAAGTGGTTCCAAGATTGATATGATCATCATCACACACTCCCTATACTTTCGGGATTAGTGTTGAAACTAAATAAGTGTTATTTGGTGCTTGCGTTGAGCATGAATATGATTTGATCATGTTAATTGCAAAACAGTTATTCATTTAAGTTAGAGAACAATTATTGTTCTGTTTACATGAATAAAACCTTCTATGGTCATACACACCAATGAAAATAGTTCATTGGATCTCGATCGCAGTGATACACATATTCATGATATTGAAACCAAAAGGATGCAAAGTTAATAATGATAGTGCAACCTATTTGTGGCACTGCCGTTTAGGTCATATTGGTGTAAAGCGCATGAAGAAACTCCATGCTGATGGGATTTTGGAATCACTTGATTATGAATCACTTGATGCTTGCGAACCATGCCTCTTGGGCAAGATGACTAAAAACGCCGTTCTCCGGAACAATGGAGCAAGCAACAGATTTGTTGGAAATCATACATACTGATGTATATGATCCGATGAATATTAAGGCTCGCGACAAGTATCATTATTTTCTAAACTTCACAGATGATTTGAGCAGATATGGGTATATCTACTTGATGAAACATAAGTCTGAAACGTTTGAAAAGTTCAAAGAATTTTAGAGTGAAGTGAAAATCATCGTGACAAGAAAATAAGGTTTCTACGATCTGATCGCGGAGACAAATATTTAAGTTACGAGTTTGGTCTTCAATTAAAACAATGTGGAATAGTTTCACAAATTCATGCCACCTGGAACACCACAGCATAATGGTGTGTCCGAACGTCATAACCGTACTTTATTGGATATAGTACAATCTATGATGTATCTTACCGATCTACCACTATCGTTTTTGGGATTATGCATTAGAGACAGCTGCATTCACATTAAATAGGGCACCATCTAAATCCGTTGAGACGACACCGTATGAACTATGGTTTAGCAATAAACCTAAGTTGTCGTTTCTTAAAGTTTGGGGCTGCGATGCTTATGTGAAAAAGCTTCAACCTGATAAGCTCGAACCCAAATCGGAGAAATGTGTCTTCATAGGATATCCAAAGGAAGCTGTTGGATACACCTTCTATCACAGATCCGAAGGCAAGACTTTTGTTGCTAAGTTCGGAAACTTTCTAGAGAAAGAGTTTCTTTCGAAAGAAGTGAGTGGAAGGAAAGTAGAAAACTTGATAAGGTAATTGTACCTTCTCCCTTATTGGAAAGTAGTTCATCACAGAAAACTGTTCCTGTGACTACTACACCAATTAGTGAGGAAGCTAATGATGATGATCATGTAACTTCAAGATCAAGTTACTACCGAATCTCGTAAGTAAACCAGAGTGAGATCCGCACCAGAGTGGTACGGTAATCCTGTTCTGGAAGTCATGTTACTAGACCATGACGAACTTGCGAACTATGAGGAAGCGATGATGAGCCCAGATTCCGCAAAATGGTTAGAGGCCATGAAATCTGAGATATGATCCATGTATGAGAACAAAGTTTGGACTTTGGTTGCCTTGCCCGATGATCGGCAAGCAATTAAGAATAAATGGATCTTCAAGAGGAAGACGGACACTGATAGTAGTGTTACTATCTACAAAGCTAGAATTGTCGAAAAAGGTTTTTCGACAAGTTCAAAGTATTGACTATGATGAGAGTTTCTCACTCGTATCTATGCTTAAGTCTGTCCGAATTATGTTAGCAATTGCCGCATTTTATGAAATCTGGCAAATGGATAAACAAAACTGCATTCCTTAATGGAGAGCTGTATATGATGCAACTAGAAGGTTTTGTCAATCCTGAAGGTGTTAACAAAATATGCAAGCTCCAGCGATCCATCTATGGACTGGTGCAAGCATCTCGGAGTTGGAATATACGCTTTGATAAGTTGATCAAAGCATATAGTTTTATACAGACTTGCGGTGAAGCCTGTATTTACAAGAAAGTGAGTGGGAGCACTACAGCATTTCTGATAAGTATATGTAAATGACATATTATTGATCGGAGATAATGTAGAATTATTCTGTAAAGCATAAAGGAGTATTTGAAAGGAGTTTTTCGAAGAAGGACCTCGGTGAAGCTGCTTACATATTGAGCATCAAGATCTATAGAGATAGATCAAGACGCTTGATAAGTTTTTCAATAAGTACATACCTTGAAAAAGATTTTGAAGTAGTTCAAAATGGAACATTCAAAGAAAGAGTTCTTGCCTGTATTACAAGGTGTGAAATTGAGTAAGACTCAAAGCCCGACCACGGCAGATGATAGAAAGAGAATGAAAGTCATTTCCTATGCCTCAGCCATAGATTCTATAAAGTATGCCATGCTATGTACCAGATCTATTGTATACCCTACACTGTGTTAAAGCAAGGGAGTACAATAGTGATCTAGGAAGTAGATCACTGGACATCGGTCAAAATTATCCTTAGTAAAATAAGGATATGTTTCTCGATTATGGAGGTGACAAAAAGGTTCGTCGTAAAAGGTTACGTCGATGCAAGTTTTGACACTAATCTAGATGACTCTAAGTCTCAATCTAGATACATATTGAAAGTGGGAGCAATTAGCTAAAGTAGCTCCGTGCAGAGCATTGTAGACATAGAAAATTGCAAAATACATAACGGATCTGAATGTGGCAGACCCGTTGACTAAATTTCTCTCACAAGCAAAACATGATCACACCGTAGTACTCTTTGGGTGTTAATCACATAGCGATGTGAACTAGATTACTGAATCTAGTAAACCCTTTGGGTGTTGGTCACATATCGATGTGAACTATGGGTGTTAATCACATGATGATGTGAACTATTGATGTTAATCACATGGTGATGTGATCTAGATTATTGACTCTAGTGCAAGTGGGAGACTGAAGGAAATATGCCCTAGAGGCAATAATAAAGTTATTATTTATTTCCTTATATCATGATAAATGTTTATTATTCATGCTAGAATTGTATTAACTGGAAACATAATACATGTGTGAATACATAGACAAACAGAGTGTCACTAGTATGCCTCTACTTGACTAGCTCATTAATCAAAGATGGTTATGTTTCCTAACCATGAACAAAGAGTTGTTATTTGATTAACGAGATCACATCATTAGTTGAATGATCTGATTGACATGACCCATTCCATTAGCATAGCACCCGATCGTTTAGTATGTTGCTGTTGCTTTTATCCATGACTTATACATGTTCCTTTAACTATGAGATTATGCAACTCCCATTTGCCGTAGGAACACTTTGTGTGCTACCAAACGTCACAACGTAACTGGGTGATTATAAAGGTGCTCTACAAGTGTCTCCGAAGGTACATATTGGGTTGGCATATTTCAAGATGAGGATTTGTCACTCCGATTGTCGGAGAGGTATCTCAGGGCCTTCTCGGTAATGCACATCACATAAAGCCTTGCAAGCATTGCAACCAATGAGTTAGTTGCGAGATGATGTATTACGGAACGAGTAAAGAGACTTGCCAGTAACGAGATTGAACTAGGTATTGGATACCGACGATCGAATCTCGGGCAAGTAACATACCGATGACAAAGGGAACAACGTATGTTGTTATGCGGTCTGACCGATAAAGATCTTCGTAGAATATGTAGGAGCCAATATGGGCATCCAGGTCCCGCTATTGGTTATTGACTGGAGACGTGTCTCGGTCATGTCTACATTGTTCTCGAACCGTAGGGTCCGCACGCTTAAGGTTTCGATGACAGTTATATTATGAGTTTATGAGTTTTGATGTACCGAAGGAGTTCGGAGTCCCGGATGAGATCGGGGACATGACGAGGAGTCTCGAAATGGTCGAGACGTAAAGATCGATATATTGGACGACTATATTCGGACATCGGAAGGGTTCTGAGTGGTTCGGGTATTTTCGGGAGTACCGGGGAGTTACGGGATTACGGGAGAAGTAATGGGCCTTGATGGGCTTTAGTGGGAAGAGGAAAAGGCTGCTGCGCCCCCCCTCCCCTTTGGTCCGAATTGGACTAGGGAAAAGGGGGCCGGCCACCTCTCCTTCTCCTCCTATTCCTTCTCCCTTCCTCCCCTTTTGGTGGACTCCTACTAGGACTTGGAGTCCTAGTAGGACTCCATATGCTGGCCGCACCTTTTGCCTTGGCCGGCCTCCTCCTCCTCCATCCTTTATATACAGGGGCAGGGGGCACCCCAAAGACACAAGTTGATCTACGGATCGTTCCTTAGCCGTGTGCGGTGCCCCCTTCCACCAAATTCCACCTCGATTATATCGTTGCAGTGCTTAGGCGAAGCCCTGCGCCGGTAACACATCAAGATCGTCACCACGCCGTCGTGCTGACGGAACTCTTCCCCGACGCTTTGCTGGATCGGAGCCCGGGGATCGTCATCGAGCTGAACGTGTGCCAAGAACTCGGAGGTGCCGGAGTAACGGTGCTGTGATCGGTTGGATCGCGAGGAGAACGTACGACTACTTCCTCTACGTACGACTACTTCCTCTACGTTGTGTCAACGCTTCCGCTTCGGTCTACGAGGGTACGTAGACAAACACTCTCCCCTCTCGTTGCTATGCATCACCATGATCTTGCGTGTGCGTAGGAAATTTTTTGAATTTACTGCGTTCCCCAACAGCTGTTTATTTCCCTCACGGCCTTACGCAGCTCCTGCGTTAAAATCGCAAGATGAAATACTTAACTATGGCAATATGGAACGGGTGGGCAAGAAAAAGTATCAACTTACCCAGCTCGGAGGATTGTACATAGAAAATCTGCCCCGTGGATTGACGCGGAGGAATTCCTCCTCTTCTCCCTTGTACAAAGTGGACAAGATGTTTGCTAGAGCAGCAACCGATTCCAGCCCCTTACGGCCGCAGCGGGTGGCATCATCCTCCCTGTTGAAATCAAACATGGGATGGCCTCTATATTGAAGCGGCTGCACCCCCCGCATAATGCATATGGCCATGACCTCGATCATGGTCAATCCGGATTGAGCTAGCGACCTTATCCGGCTCATCAGGTAAAGAACGTCCCTGTCGTCTTCCTCCTGGGGGCTCCATGGACGCCAACTCAGGCGCTTCTTCAAAGGATCATTGACGAACTCAGGAAGGCCGATCCGAATAGGATCTGGGAGGGGGATGTCTTCTACATAAAACCATTCTGAAGGCCAGTCTTCAGACGTCTTCTTTGGGATTCCGGATAGATATCTGGTCTCGGCGATGCGCCACACTTCGGCTCCGCCCACTTGATATATTGACCCCTTCTAAGAAAGGGGCACAAGGCAGAACAGCTTCTTCCACAGCGCGAAATGAGCCTCTCAGCCCAAAAACTGCTCGCAAAGGGCTACGAAGCCTGCGATATGCAATATGGAGGCAGACGTAAGGTTGTGCAACTGGAGGCCGTAGAACTCCAGGAGCCCTCGGAGAAACGGATGGATTGGAAATCCGAGCCCTCTTATCAAATGAGGGACAAGGCATACCCGCTCTCCCTTGGAGGGATTGGGAAGGCTCTCCGCTTGCTCTCCACCATTATAGGTGGCGAGCCCGGTTCGAACCTGGACCATGTATGCTGGGGGAAGAAATCCCTTGGTCTGAAGCGTCACTAGTTTGCTGTGCGGGACGAAACATCTCTCCCAATCTCCTGGCTTGGGGCTGGGGGAGCGAGAGGAGGAGCTGCATCGATCGGCCATGATTGAATGGATCTCTGTCGGATGCGCTCCGATGAATGCTCGCTAAGGGAGGATGGTGAGATTTGGATCTGAATCCTCGTCTCTTTAATAGGAAGCCCATTCACATAGCTAGGGGTAAATGTAAAAACACCCTGGCTCTTCACATTCGCTCGATACGTGGAAAGTGGCCATTATTGGGTGTGGAAGCCAAGGAGCGCAACATTCACGAGAAGCCGGACACTATTTAACAGGTATACGTAATTTGGAGGAGAACCTGCCTTGCAATGCCTAAGACAATCTGCGCGCCGGACTCATCATCATTGAAGCCTGGTTCGAGGGCTACTGAGGGAGTCCTGGATTAGGGGGTGTCCGGATAGCCGGACTATAACCTTTGGCCGGACTCTTGGACTATGAAGATACAAGATTGAAGACTTCGTCTCGTGTCCGGATGGGACTTTCCTTGGCGTGGAAGGCAAGCTTGGCAATACGGATATGTAGATCTCCTCCCATTGTAACCGACTCTGTGTAACCCTAGCCGTCTCCGGTATCTATATAAACCGGAGGGTTTTAGTCCATAGGACGAACAACAATCATAGCATAGGCTAGCTTCTAGGGTTTAGCCTCTCTGATCTCGTGGTAGATCTACTCTTGTACTACCCATATCATCAATATTGATCAAGTAGGAGTAGGGTTTTACCTCCATCGAGAGGGCCCGAACCTGGGTAAAAACATTGTGTCCCTTGTCTCCTGTTACCATCCACCTAGACGCATAGTTCGGGACCCCCTACCCGAGATCCGCCAGTTTTGACACCGACAGCCCTCACTTAGCCATAGGAGTTTTATAATAAAGCATGGGCGCAGCCCCTGGTTTAAACCAGAGTGCGGTCAGCATCTGATCAGGAAGTGCCAATCTCTCGCATAACACGGAAAAAAATCTCCAACGATTTGTAACCCTCGAACAGCTGACCGGCTCTCTCCATATCATGACAGTCAGTTTTCGGCTTTCTCTACTGAGGTGCTCATCTGGTCAAGGACAGGGCACAATCGCAGTAGTTGTCCCTATACTACCCTAGCCGATTCAGCGGAACGTAGGGTAGCAAGCACAGGAGCCGGGCAACCCAACTATTGACCATAGACATGATTCGGAACCAATGCATATAACGCTAAATTCAGGGTGCCTAACTTATCTATAAGAAATGTTCAGACTTTGCTGCCGTATCATGGGACGATAGGGAGCCCCTGGCGAATATGAGACGTACCAGATTGTACGGATGCGATCAATAAGCAAATCGAAATAAAAATGAGGTAAGAAACGCAAACCATAGAAACTGGGCCGCAAACCATTTTTATTATAATTGGATGGATACGTTAAGGCGTATCTTGTACAAATAGTGTGGTAAACATCCAGACTATTTAACATGCCGGGAACAAGAAGGCGCAGCGTGCTGGTCCTAAGAAATAAGTGGAAATGCCGTCAAGAAGAACGTATAGAGGTTACCCTACACTGTCGGATGTGGGGTTCCGGCAAACCCATAAAGTTCGAAGACTGGGGTGCGCGCGAAGTCTTTCCCTCCTACCGATCTACGCCCTAGCTCGCTAAGATCTCGCGGGCGAACTCGACGAACTCGCAACACAGAGGGACACGAGGTTTATACTGGTTCGGGCCACCGTTGTGGTGTAATACCCTACTCCAGTGTGGTTGTGGTGGATTGCCTCTTGGGCTGATGATGAGCAGTACAAGGCGAAGAACAGCCTCCTGAGGTTGAGGTGTTCTTGTGCTTGGTGTGTGGCTAAGGATGGGCTCAAGGCTCGATCCTGAGGAGATCCCCCCTACTGTGGTGGCTAGTTCTACTTATATAGGCCCTGGTCCTCTTCGCAAATAATGAGCGGGAAGGGAGCCAACAACGGCGGGAAAATTTGAAGGGGGACAACTAGTACAAGTTATCCTGACGAAAGTGGTCTTCGCCTGCAGAAAGCTCTGGTAGTGACGCCGTCTTGGGATCCACGGCGACCTCCTTCTTGCCATCCTCCTGGTCTTGGTCTCGTTGCACCAATATAGCAACCTTTGCCTGATGCCTCGGTACTCCTCGCCTGCGCCTGCTCCCTTAGCACCAAAGAGGAAACAAGGACTCTGCGCGCGCTTGCGCCCGCCTGGCGCCGATCGTCATGGCTCACGTCATGAGTGCCTTGTGAGGTTTGCCCCGCCTTGATATTTCCGCTCGTCGTGAGCCTGCCTGGCTAGGCCACTCCTGAGGAGGTCTTGCGTCGTCCACCTCGCGAGGCTTGACCCCTCGTGAGGGTCTTGGATGGGTTGTTGATGAAGATGGGATGTACGGCCTGCTGGCTCAGCCACGCCATGGTCCGCAGGCAGGCAAGTCTCGGGACCCCCGTTCCCAGAACACCGACAGTAGCCCCCGGACCCAAGGTGCGCTCAGGCTTCGCTTCGCGGCGAAACCAAGGGTCAAGTATGGAGCACCGCGGGCCCCAAAAGCCTGCGGCCTCGGTTGATGCGTGGAGGTTGATTAGACGTGGGCGTCTCTGCTTCCCCACTCTGCCTCGGCAACTGCTCGACCTGACAAAAGGTTGGCGCAGGTGGTACTTGCCTTCATTGCTTCTTCCTTGCCTCGCTCCAGATCCCCTTTCTTGCTCCTCGCCACCGCTACCTCCAGATCTACTCCAGTCTCATCCTCCATCCGCGATCCATGGCGTCGTGCAAGGTCAAGACTTCCTCAGCACCGGCTTGGGATGAGCCGGCCCTCGAGGCGCCCATCGTCACAGAGAAGGGTCTCGCTTCTGTGCGCCTACTGACGGCTGGCGCGAGCAATGAGTGGGGAGAGACCGAGCTCCGGCTCGCCTCAGACGAGCCAGAGCCTGAGGGGAGCACCTTCTTCCCTTTCGTCTCGAGTGGCGTCGCCGTTGGGTTGGTTCCTCCTTTCTCCGATTTCTTCTATGAGGTTCTCGACCACTACGAACTGTTAGCATTGCACCTCCATCCCAATTCCATGCTCCTCTTGTCCATCTTCGCCTACTACTGCGAGGCGTACCTGGGCCTGTTGCCATCCGTGGCGCTTCTGCGCCACTTCTTCTTCCTCCGTGTTACCGATGGGCCACTCTCCGGATGCGCCAACTTTGTTCCATCTGGAAAGGCCAACTCAATCTCGAGCACCGGGAAGAGGGCCGACAACATCTGGTCCAAATGGATCATGATGGACGCCCAGCGCTGTCGACGTTCTGGGAACGGGGGTCCCCAGACTTGCCTGCCTGCGGCCTGCGGCGTGGCTCAAGTGGGGGCCCAGCGCGGCCCATCTTCATCAACACAAGCTCAAGACCCTCGCGAGGGGCAAGCCTCGCAGGGCGGACGACAGGAAGCTTCTTTAGCAGCGGCCTCATCAGGCATGCTCGCGAGGAGGCGGAGAGATCAATGCAAGGGTACCTCGCGAGGATACAGTGATGCAAGCCATGACGATCAAGACCAGGCGGGCGCCGGCCTGTGCAGAGTCCTTGTTTCCCCTTTGGTACAAAGAAGGCAAGCACAGGCCAGGGCATCAAGCAAAGGTTACCATTCTAGTGTAACAAGACCAAGACCAGCCGGACGGCCGGACGGAGGTCACCGTGGAGCCCAAGACGGCGTCACCACCAGAGCTTTTGGCAGCCGAAGACCACCTTTGGTCAGGATAACTTGTACTAGATGTTCCCCTTCAAAATGGCCAATTGTTGGCGCCCTTCCCGCTCATTATTTGGGGAGAGGCCCAGGGCCTCTATAAATAGAGCTAGCCACCACAGAGTAGAGGCAGCTGGAGACCAAGTAGAACTCCATGCACCATCTCAAGAACACCTCTCGCGAGGCTGTTCTTCCTCTGTACTGTCCATCATCAGCCCCTGAGGCAATCCACCACACCACACACTGGAGTAGGGTATTACACCACAATGGTGGCCCGAACCAGTATAAATCTCGCGTCCTTTGCGTTGTTCATCATTTCCATCTTAGTTCGCAGGAGGGGACCGGACGTAGAATGGTAGGGGAGAGATCTCCGCGCGCACCCCAGTGTTCGAACCTCAAGGGTCTGCCGGAACCCGAAATCCGACATTTGGCAGGCCAGGTAGGGGTGCGCCGGAATCCCTTCTTCCGCTGTTCGCGTGTGATCTTCTGTCGCGTCCATGGCTGACGCTCGTCGGGCTCGCGCCGAGCGCCGGGCTGCTCTCGCCACCTGCGTCGCCCAAACGGCGCCCATCGGCGGTCCCCCTTGTCGTTCCCCGCCGCCAACGCCGCCACCGGCCCGGCAGGGAACGAGCAGCAGGCTTCGTCCCAGCATCCTTCGGTGCGGCGGGATGGCCGCATTGCCACCCCATCGCTGACCCCAGCTGGCTCGTCGTCCCACGCCGTCGCGCCCCCATGGATGCGCGCACCTCGCTGCTCTTGGCGAAGGAGCTTCTCCGTTACCGCCGCGTCGACGACCTCTACGAGGACTGGCTCGCCCGCATCACCAAGCTCGTCAGCGCCGCAGGGGGCTCCCCCTTGCGTTCCCCCTCGCTACCACGCCCTCTGTTCCGCACAGGAGGCGATGACCAGGAGGTGCCTCCGCCACCTCCTCCCCAAGAAGGCGCCTTGGCCGCAAGACGCACAACCCCAGGGCGAGACCCACCTCGTCCGTCGCCTGCGCAACAAGAAAGGAGTTGCCAAGAGATCCCGTGTCCCTGAGAAGGTGCTCGCGCGCTCCCGGCGTCGGCGCGCCAAGATCGCGTCCCAGCGCTTCCACAACAAGACCCCGTGCCGCTCCTAGCGGCGGCGCGTGGTGACCTGCAAGGGCAAGGTCGGCACCAGCCGAGGGCGCCAGTAGCCACAGCGGGCTGCCTCGCCTTCACCCCCGAGCTGCGCGGCGTCACATGGCCGGGAAAGTTCAAGCCCGACCTCCCTCCTCGCTACGATGGCACGGCAGACCCCGCGGAGTTCCTGCAGCTCTACGAGCTAGGCATCGTAGCCGCCAATGGGGATGAAAAGGTCATGGAGAATTGGTTCCCCATGGCGCTCAAGGACGGAGCCCGCACCTGTCTCCTGAACTTGGCCCCCGACACGATCTCCTCCTGGAGCGAGATGCGCACCCGCTTCATCGCCAACTTCCAGGGCACTCGCGACCGCCCCCCAGCCGTGAGCGACCTGCGCCGCATCAAGCAGCAGCCAGGGGAAACCCTGCAGAAGTAAATCCAATGCTTCAACTATGCTCGCCTCAAGATCCCCAAGGTGGCTGAGGAAGCCATCATCTCAGCTTTCTCCGATGGTGTGCGCGACATCAAGATGAAGGAGGAGCTAGCCATCCATGAAGACCTGTGCACGTCACTGGAGCTATTCAACTTGGCGACCAAGTGCGCCAGGGCTGAGGAAGGGCGTCTTTCCCTTCTCGAGATCCCGGCGGCCGACCCAGAAGAGAAGAATCTCAAGGCCAAAGATGTGAAGCGCAAGGGGGCTGCTGTGCTAGCAGCAGAGCCGGACACCAAGCGAGGCAGGGATCAGCCTGAGACATCCAAGGGCGGACGCTACTGCGTGTACCACGACCTCCACACCCATAACAAAAACCAATGTCAAGAGCTCAGAGCCGTGAGAGACGGGCGGATCGGCCGACACCCCGAGCGCAACGACAGGGGCTACGGCCGAGGAGGAGTAAGAGGTGGAGGACGATGGGAAGACCGTGGCCCGTGCCAGGGATGGCGTGACCGCCCTCACGAGGACCGCTGGCAAGACCAGCCTCGCGAGGGAGGCTGGAGGGACCATCCTCGCGAAGACCGCCCGCACGACAACGCAGGCCTCCCGCCTCTACCGCCACCACCAAGGAGGAATGAAGACCAACATCAAGACGACGGGATTGGAGGCTTCCAGGAGCCGCGCGCAATTGCCTACATCTTGGGTGGCGCTCAGGCTCCAGCCTCACACTGCATCTTCAAGCAGTTTGCTCGCGAGGTGAACACAGTTCTTCCCAAGCCTGAGGCCACGCGCCCTCTCAAGTGGGCTGCGTGCGCTATCACGTTCAGCTCAGCGGATCAGCTCAAGTGCGCGGCAACGGCTGGAGTCCTCCCGATGCTCTGCTCCCCAGTCATCAGCAATGTGCAGGTCACCAGGACCCTCATCGATGGCGGTGCTGGACTCAATGTCCTATCCGTCGAGACGTTCGACAACCTCCAAGTGCCGTACGATCAGCTTCAGCCAACCAATCCTTTCTCAGGAATCACCGATGGTTCTACTGTTCCAATTGGGCAGGTGCGCCTTCCAGTCACCTTCGGACAGCGCAACAACTACCGCACCGAGCTCATCGACTTCGACGTCGCTCAAATCCACCAACCGTACAACGCCATCCTCGGGTACCTGGCCTTAGCCAAGTTCATGGCAGTAACTCATCATGGTTACAATGTCCTCAAGATGCCTGGAAGTGGTGGAGTCATCACCGTGCCCCGTGAAGAGAGAGACGCGATCTGTTCACTAGAGCGTGCGTTCCAAGCCGCAACAGTCGAAGACCCAGATCACAGGGGTGGGAGACCTCTCGAAGCGACCCTCAAGAAGAAGAAGACCTCGCAAGGCTCAAGCCACAAGGGGGCTGGCGCCTCCGGAGGTGTCGCGTCGAGCCCCGTGCTCGATCAGGGAGCGCCGCCCTCTCACGCATAGGAAAGCGCGCCCAGCGCCCTCCTCGGGCAGGACTCGGGGGCTCCTCCTTGGAGAGTCGCCGACCTTGCCAAGGTCGCGAGGGAGGCGCTCGGGCGTCACTTGGAGGGGCGCTTTCAGGCGCTTTTCCCTCAGGAAGGTACAAGGCGAGAAAGACCAAACCCCCATGAGTTCGTCGCAAGAAGCACTCAAGAGCTACAAGAGTCAAGAATCATGCGCGGCAGCCGCCGCATGCCTGCCGCAGCCCCACATCCAGGTGAGGATGGTGGGCTGCGCGTCTGCGTCGACGTCCCGGGCGCAACCGAGCCGTGTCTCAAGAGCGCCTCTGGCCCTCGCGCGTGGGGCGTTGTGAGGGGCCACATCACAGCTACGTTCGCATGCCCTTTGGCCTGACGAACGCGGCCGCCGCTCACTAGCGCTTGCTGAGGAGCATTCTGGAGGCCCAAGAGGTCAGGCACCACGCAGTCCTGGCGGAGATGGAGGTGGCCCTCGAGGACCCGCTTGAGCCCGCGGAGCCTCGCGAGGCCCCAGGGCCTGGGGGCTCATGAGGGCCGACGTCTTCACCGCGCATCGCTCACTTCCTCAACATCACTTCATCTTCAACAACGTCAGGTGACATCTTTCAGAGTTCTACTTTCATCTGGGAGTGCCCGCAGGTGTCGGCGTTCTGGGAACGGGCGTCCCCAGACTAGCCTGCCTGCGGCCCGCGGGGTGGCTCAAAAGGGGCCCAGCATGGCCCATCTTCCTCAACACAAGACCCAAGACCCTCGCGAGGGGCCAAGCCTCGCGGGGCGGACGACGCAGAGCTTCCTCAGGCACGGCCTCATCAGGCTGGCTCATGAGGAGGCGGAGAGATCAAGGCGGGGTACCTCACGAGGTGCCCATGACGCAAGCCATGACGACCAAGGGCGCCAGGCGGGCGCCATCCCGCGCAGTGTCCTCCTTTCCTCTTTGGCGCAAAGGGAGCAAGCGCAGGCGAGAGCATCAAGCAAAGGCACCCATTTTGGTGCAACGAGACCAAGACCAGTCCAAAGGCAGGGAGGAAGTCATTGTGGAGCCCAAGCTAGCATCACCACCAGAGCCTTTGGCTGGCGAGGACCAACTTTAGTCAGGATAAGTGTACCAGATGTTCCCCTTCAAAATGGCCAGCTATTGGCACCCTTCCCGCTCAATATTTGAGAAGAGGCCCAGGGCCTTTGCCTATAAATAGGACTAGCCACCCCCAGGGTGGAGATACCCGGCAATCAGTTAGAAAGGCATAGGCAACAGACGGAGAGAGAGAGAAGGGCGACTGAACTCCTCCTAGCAGTTCATCGCCCCAGCCAAGAACAGACCCTCGCGGGGCTGTTCTTCCTTGTATTGCTCATCATCACCAGCCCAAGAGGCAATCCACCACGCCGCAAACTAGAGTAGGGTATTACACCACAACGGTGGCCCGAACTAGTATAAACCTTGCGTCTCTTGTGATGTTCTTTCATAGCTTAGATCTTAGCGAGGCGGCGGGGTGCAGGTAGGTAGAAGGCGAGATCTCCGCGCGCACCCCAGAGTTCGAACCTCAAGGGTCTGCTGGAACCCGAAATCCGACATTTGGCGCGCCAGGTAGGGGTGCGCCGGAATCCACCCTTCTACCGCTTCGTGTCCCGTCGCATCGTCATCACCATGTCCGGCGACCAGGCGGGCAACGTAGATCCATGGGCGGCGTGGCCCGCCCGCGCAGAGCCGCTCGCCTCGGGCGACCCCGCGCCCCAGGCAGCTCGTGGTCCACAGGGCGCTGCGGGCCGCGGGCGACGTGGACAGGCTTCGACAGCCCTCACACCGCGGCAAGCACGGTCGGCAGCAAGGGCCTCCAATCATGCCGCGACCACGACACCGTACACCCGCCGGGAGCAGGCGAACTCGAGGGCTGCGCTCACGGTGGCCCGAGAGCTGCTGCAGTGCAGGCTGCTAGAAGGCGGCCGCGACGTGCTGCTGGAGCGGGTCGCCGAGCTCCTGGGCTTTGCCACCTTGGGGGCTCACCCCTTCTGCACCCAGCTCCCGCCTCAAGCCCAGGGCGGCACGCGCGGGGGCTCCGCGCGCGCCCGCGGAATCCAAGGCTACTCCAACGCCAGTGAAGCCGTCGGCACCGGACCGGTGGCCGCGCTGCCCCCGCCCTCGGTCCGCGAAGAAGAGGGACTCGGCGCGGCCCACGGCCCCAGCGGACAGCCGCGCTACCACCCCACGGTGGGCGCGTCAAGTAGAGCTGCATGGCACGCGGAGCACTACGGCGTGGCCTTTGGGATGACGGCGCCAGAAGAATATGTGCCCCACATGATGGACCAAGGGCACACTCACGAGGGCGAACAAGGCTCGCTCCTCAGCCCAAGCTGGGGGGACGAGACACCAGAAGCTGAGCTCTTCCAGGAGCCCCGGGACGGTCTCACCGGCCACGCTGGAGGCGACGATTATTGGGTACCGCTAATTCCTCAGGAGCAGGCATACGCTAATCATGGATCACAAGAGGTGCAGTTCGCCACAGCGAGCAGCTGCCCCGCTCCCACAGTCTCCTACCCCTCGGGAGGAGGGCGCAGGGGGCTGTAGGAGAGGGGCAGAGATCCGACATCACCACCGCGGCGTTCGGAGCAAGGCGTTCTCAGGAGGTAGGCCCTCTGCTGGGGAGGTGCCTGAGGGCCTGCCCCTAGCGGAGGACCCGTGGTCGTCGGGGGAACCGCGGGCGACCGCTCTACCCCATCGGCGGCGTCCTGGTTTCCGGTCCTCGTTGATGGCACTTGAGTGTGGCGCAAGGAGGGCCCCTCGTCTGGCGATATGGAGCAACGCCGGTACCTGTGAAGAAGGCCCAGTGCCTGTGAAGCTCGCCGCCCCATGACACTCTCACGTAATAATGAGTGTGGCTGTACACGCCCCGGAGTATCAGGGGTGCCGGCCTCAGGCCCTGGGGCTCCCTCCCACGCCCAGTGGACAGCACTTAGCTCCGCGCTGGTGAGAAGACATCCAAGACTAGATTAGGTGCCGGACGCGGCCTTTTGTCTGCTTTCATTGCTTTTCCCCTTGGTTGTCACTTTCCCCCGCTGGATTTAAGTTGGATTCGAATTTGAGATTTGTGTGTGTTCGGGGAAGGGGTGCTTAGTCTCGTTCGAGCAATTCCTCTTGTCTTGGTTACCGCTTTGCCTCAGCTGCCTCCCCTCACGAGCCCCTCGTGAGCCGGGTCAGGCTTAGCTTGCGCGCAGTCCAGACTGCCGCCGCCGCGTCCTCTCAGGAGGGTTTTTCACTGCAGATCCCACGGATTCGATCAGGGAACACTCGGGACGCCACGGCCTCCCGCAGGCCGCCTCAGGGCCCGCTCGGGACGAAGGTAAACTAGCCAACCAGCGCGTCGCTTAGCCAGCCACTTGGCGCGGGCGCATGTGCAATGAAACATCTACTAATACGATGAACACAAGTTTTTCATGAGGGGCTCCCCCTCCCAAAATGCTCTCACAATCATCAGGCCAAAACCTTAGTTCTATTCATGCAGGGTAAGGAAACAGGGACAATGCATAATTAGTCGCATAAATCCCCCAATGCGTCCTCAGGAGCACCTCCGAACTGTAGCTGGCGTCGCTAGACTCGCCATCGCTGTCTGCGTCGCCGCCAGCGGCGTCAGGGCCGTTCACCACACCGCCCTCGTCAGCAGCCACGATCACGACGTCGTTGTCCGAAGCGAAGGCCCTGACAAGAGCATCCACATTGTCTTCCACCCAGTGCGCTAGGTCATCTCGGACGGCCTGGGGGACTGGGGCGATGGTGGCGTCGAAATCGAAGTGGGGATCCATGTTCCGGAGATGGCTGAAGACACGGGAAAAGGCGCGCCCGAGCAGGGCGCGACTCCTCTCCTCCACCAACCTGTCGGCCCTGGCCGACGGCGCCTCTAGCTGTGTCACCACGGCGGTGAAGAACTGAAGGTTGCCGGCGTAGTTGATTGCGTGCAGCTCGCCAACAGCCGCCTCGCAGATGTTGCCCAAGGCTGTGTTGGCTCTCTCCCGGAGCGTGGAGAGCATGGGGCCGTGCTCATGCTCCAGGACCTGCCGCTGACGTATTTCGTCCGCATTCTGGCACGCGACGGCCTCAGCCTCCTCCACCCGCTGGCGAAGACGGAGCACCTCGACCCGGGAGGTGGTTGACTCCCCTTGCGCTACCTCAAGCGTGGCCCGAAGAGCATCGGCCCGCCGTGTCGCTTCCTCCAGCTTGGTCCCCAAGGCTGCGGTCCTACCTTTAGCCTCGACCCGGATCAACCCCAGCCTCCCCTCGAACTCGCGCTCGAGGTCTTGGCACGCCATCGCCACCCGACGTCCAACCTCCTTCAGGACACGGGCTTCCTGTGCAGCGACATCATCCTCTGCCTGCGTCATCAAGCGCTCCCTCGTCTCCATCCGCTCGTACTCGCGGGTGCGTTCGGCGGCTTCGAGCGTCAACGCCTCCTCGCGCTTCTGGAGCTCTGCTGGGTCGCCAGAGGCCACCTTCATCGACGCGAGAGCTGCCTCGCGCAGCTCCGCCTACTCCTCCAGTGAGTGGCACCAGGCCAGGAGCTCCCGAGCCCACTCCTCCGCTGCCTCTCGCCGTCGGTTGGCTTCCCGGGCCTCCTAAGCGGCCTGAGATCGGGCCTCCCGAGAGGCCTCCAGCGACACCTTCGCCTCTTTGTCGTCAAGATCACGCTGATGGCACGCAAGGGCAATGGCGCCCTCCAGCGCGCGCCTCTCTGCAGCCAGGCGCAGGCCCTCGGCCTGGAGGCGCGCGTCTTCATCAGCAAGCTCCTCCCCAAGCAGACTCACCGCGTCAGCCGCCCTTCGAAGGAATCCTTGGCGACGAGCGCGACGCTCCCGGGCGCGCTCGAGCACGTCTTCCACACCATCATCTGCCCCAAGCAAGCGCCGGGGACCACAAATCAGCGCTCCCCCTCCGGGCAGGGGGCTGGCACCGTCGCGATGGCCGGGCGCGCCATGCCAGAAGCCCGGCCAGGAGCCAACCTGTCTCCGGATGAAGGGTGCAGGGAGTGCCTCAGCCAGTCGCAGTTCACGACCAGACGAGAAGCCCACGGCAGGCTGGCTATGCCATGAGAAGGCCCGCGAAGGAAGATCGCGGACTATGCAGGACCTCTATGCACCTCGGGACGATTCGCCCCACCGATCGCCCCCACCACGAGGGTTGTGCTGCTCGGAGCACCTGAGGACGGTGGAGGGGGCGAAGCCAAGGGGGACGGCACCTTAGCCTCCTCCGTGATCTTGGCCGGAAGGGGTCTGCGGAGCAAGGATCAGTAAAAGCAACAGGAGGATCGGGAGCTGGAAAAGGAGAAGGCTTACTCATCAGTGGCGAAGTACTTCCTACGCTTCAGCAAGCGACAAGGGTAATCGTCACCCAGGGCCTCCCTTTTCCTTCGGAGGGCCTCGAAGTCCACGCGGAAGCAGCCCAAGAGAAGAGCGCAGGGATCAACCTGCGACGAAGATGGAGCGGCGAGGCGATCCGCGTCAGGGGTGCCTGCCTGACGCGTGCTGCCAATCGCCTCTCCAGGAGGTGCAGCTGGGGCCTCAGGGGCCTCAACCCCAGGCGCTGGGGGCGGCTGCTTGCCACCCTCAGCCTCAGCGGCACGGGCCCCAGGAGCTGCTCCTTCATGAGCATCACCCGGCGCTGTGACCCCACCGGGAGCCCCCTCGGCCTCTGGCGCCTCATGCCTCCCTGCTCCGCCACTTGAGGAAGAGTCGCCTTGGCCGACTGGAAGGGCAGTCACCACCACTGGGTTCTCGTGAGGCCCCTGGAGGCCAGCGGGGCGCAGCCCCCACTGATCGAAGATAGGCATCTGGTTCACCAGGTCACCCCTGTTCCGGCAGAGGTACAGCAAGGCCCCTCCCTGCTGGATGCTGCCAGGGTTGGGGTCCCCAGTCAGGATCAAGAGCGCTGTCCTCAGCACGTCAGGCGTCAGGTCCTCTTCTTGGAGCCTCATACGATCGTCACGCCTGCTGAGGGCCCACATCCGGCGGGAGTGGCGTTGGAGTGGAGCAATGCGGCGTAGCAGGAACTCCTTCACCACCTTGGGCGCTGTCATGCCAAGCGCCCTCAAGAACGCGAAGCGGTGCCAAACGAAGACAAGCCGGGGGCTCTCAAGCGTCTCCTGGCCCCAGCCCAAATTGGGGACGGCAGGCGAAGTTGGCTCCGATAGCAGGGGCTGGGCACCCCTACATCCACATACAGCCACCGCTCGCGGAACCCAGCCGCGGACGGAGGGAGCCTGAAGTCAATCCCTGAGGCCGCTGTCTCAGACGCGGCAACGAAGCTCACACACGCCGAGCATTGGGTAGGATCGACAAGGCGCAGAGAGAAGAAGTGGCGCAGCAAGGCAACCGAAGGAAGGATGCCCACCATTGCCTCGCAAACAAAGGCGAAGACCGAAAGAAGGGTGATGGATTCAGGACTCAGATGCATCATATGGATCTGATAGTGGGAGAGCACGCCATTGAAAAATCAGAAAAGGGGGGAACCAGACCCGCGCACAGGGCATCGACAAAATACTGGACCTCGGTGGCTATCCTGCCGATGGAGAAGTGGGATGCGGGCCAAGCCGTCGTCCTCCCGCATTCGTTGAAGATGGTGGCCAGAGCCGAGCTGACCTTACCCAAGCTCTCCGCGGGAGCCGCCAACGGCGGCGAGCAAGGCGGACGCATGGGTTTCTTCCCTCTTTCCTTCTTCGTCGGAGCCATGGCGATGGGAAGGAGGGGGAATATTCGAGATTGGATTGGAAGCAGGAGCTGGAGTTCGAGAGGAGGAAGGACAGAGGACGCTCGAGCAACAGAAAGGGGAGCGGCTGTGTACGACTACGAGTCCGCCTAGCAGGGCGCAAAATAAGGGGGCGTGGGGGAACAGTGCCGCCCACGTCCAATCAACCGCCACACGACGTCCAAGGCCGCAGGCTGTTAGGGCCTGCGGCGTTTCGCCCTTGCCCTTCCGCCTCCCTGCATGGCCAAGTCCGGGCGCGCCTTGGGCCTGGGGGCTACTGTCGGCGTTCTGGGAACGGGGGTCCCCAGACTTGCGTGCCTGCGGCCCGCGGCATGGCTCAAAAGGGGCCCAGCACGACCCATCTTCCTTAACACAAGACCCAAGACCCTCGCGAGGGGCCAAACCTCGCGGGGCGGATGACGCGGAGCTTCCTCAGGCACAGCCTCATCAGGTTGGCTCACGAGGAGGCGGAGAGATCAAGGCGGGGTACCTCACGAGGTGCCCATGACGCAAGCCATGACGACCAAGGGCGCCAGGCGGGCGCCATCCCGCGCAGTGTCCTCCTTTCCTCTTTGGTGCAAAGGGAGCAAGCGCAGGTGAGAGCATCAAGCAAAGGCACCCATTTCGGTGCAATGAGACCAAGACCAGTCCAAAGGCAGGGACGAAGTCATTGTGGAGCCCAAGCTAGCATCACCACCAGAGCCTTTGGCAGGCAAGGACCAACTTTAGTCAGGATAAGTGTACCAGATGTTCCCCTTCAAAATGGCCAGCTGTTGGCGCCCTTCCCGCTTAATATTTGGGAAGAGGCCCAGGGCCTTTGCCTATAAATAGGACTAGCCACCCTCAGGGTAGAGATACCCGGCAATCAGTTAGAAAGGCATAGGCAATAGACGGAGAGAGAGAGAGAGAGAGAAGGGCGACTGAACTCCTCCTAGCAGTTCATCACCCCAGCCAAGAACAGACCCTCGCGGGGCTGTTCTTCCTTGTATTGCTCATCATCACCAGCCCAAGAGGCAATCCACCACGCCACAAACTAGAGTAGGGTATTACACCACAACGGTGGCCCGAACTAGTATAAACCTTGCGTCTCTTGTGCTGTTCTTTCATAGCTTAGATCTTAGCGAGGCGGCGGGGTGCAGGTAGGTAGAAGGCGAGATCTCCGCGCGCACCCCAGAGTTCGAACCTCAAGGGTTGCCGAAACCCGAAATCCGACAGCAGGGCTGCACCGTCCCCAGGCCGCGTGGGTTCGCCCCCGCTGCATGTATCCATTTTGTTTATGTTCTTTACTTACCTTGTTGGGGGCACCCCTCGGGCTGCATCACCCCCACGCCGCTCTGGCCCGACCCAGTGGTAGCTGCCTTCCTAGTATTTTCCTTAGGATGAAGTGTTCCCTCGCGCTAAATTCGGTTCCCATAAGTTATCGCCTACTGTTTATTGTCATGCAAAGCGCTTGCACGTTAAAAGGGGGCGCCTGAGCATCGTGAGTCATGGGCTCCTACTGGCTCTCCAGCCCTCACCCCCTTGCCATGACCCACGGCATCGCGACCTGTCATACCAATGGCGACTGAGCTCGCTCGAGGGCCGGGACCCGAGGACGTAGAGCATTTGCATTCTAACAACCCTGCAGGAACACACTAGTCGATAAAGGCCCAGAGCCAGGTGCAACCCGTCTCGAGGTAGGGCCTCGTGAGTCCCACGCTGGCTCACGGGTGCCTAGATACACCTCTCCTAGCCCTACCGTGCCGGCCACATGTCAGGGTGGGGCTTTACACGCCCCGGGGGCTCCTCCCGGAGGGGAGCCCCCTCCCACGTACCAGTGGAAGCACCATGCTCCGCGCTGGCTGACGACACTGCCAAGGAGCGGCTATGCCCGTACGCATACGGAAGCGCTATGCTCCGCGCTGGTAACAAACAACTGAGGGCGGCGCATGGCCATACCAACCTCAGGGAGCCCAGAGCTCAGTGCTCCGGCACCATCGCAACGCCTCCCCTCGGGAGTGCCGCACGAGGGGGCTGGACACGGGGGCTACACCCGGGCCTCGCCCGAGCATGCCACCCAGCCAGGTCCCTCGGACCTAGTCGTCGCGCGCCACTCCCCGAGCGGAGCCAAGGTATGAAACCTGTTTGAGCGTCAAGGGGGACTCCTGAGCATCGCGACTCAGGAGCCTAACTGTTCACGTAGCCCCTCACTCCTTAGTTCCGTCCTGGTTTCCGGTCGGGGCTAACGCTGGGTGACGAACGCGCGGGGCCGGGCCCTGCCGACGTAGAACAGACAATCCACTCCTCGCCTCCCCCCTCCCTATTTGTTGCTCGCGCGTCAAGGGGAACTCCTGAGCATCGCGACTCAGGAGCCTAACTTGCCACGTAGCCCCTCACTCCTTAGTCCCGTCCTGGTTTCCGGTCGGGGCTAACGCTGGGTGAGGTATGCGCGGGGCTGGGCCTTGCCGACGTAGAGCGCAAGCAAGTAGGAGAGGAAAATGCAAATGCAAATTCCAAGAAATTCAAAGCAAATATTACAAGCCATAAAATTGTTCCACAACGTCAAACACAAGTTTAAACGCCTCCATGAGGCATGGCGCATGTGCAGGGATAAAACAGGATGGAAGTCGTGAAGCGATTACTTGTCAGTAACGCCGTCATCGGTGGTGGAGGCAAGATGGACGGCTTCGCCTCTCGAGGTCGCACGGCCGGCGGCGCCATGCCCGGGCAGGACGCTGCGTGAGCGGAAATTCCCCAGCAAAGCCTCAGCTCGGCCCTTCACGGCCTCAGTGGCAGCGGCGACACGGTTGCCGCTCACGGGCTCCAGCAGGCTGTCAAAGTCAACGTCAGGGTCGCGCAGGTAGACATGGCAGAGGACATGCGTTAGCGCCGTGGAGGACAGGGCACGCGCCTTGGCCTCGACCGTGGGGCCAAGGCCATCTGCGATGTCCTCAAGCGCATCGACCAGGAAGGGGAGCAGCTTGGCGGGGTCATCCTTTGCACCAGCCAACGACTCCTCCAGGCCGCTCTCATACATCGTCTTCAGTATGCCGCGGGCCTTCTTCTCCGGCTTCGTGAAGGCCACTCGGTCCTCTGCCAGGACCTTCGCCTTGGCGTCCAGCTCTGTCCTCTCCGCCTTTAGCGACCGCTCCAGCATTTCCAGCCGCTGGTGGCGGTCGTCAAGTGTCGGTGGGAACGACACCTATGGGATCACAAGAATCCCTACTACGGTTAGCGGGGCGCGGGGTCGAGAGAAGAGCGGATCAAACAGATAGCACACGGTTCGTTTATCCAGGTTCGGGCCGCGAGGATGCGTAAAACCCTACTCCTGCTTTGGTGGATTGTATATCTGTGTTCTTGAGCTAGCTATGGGGCGTGAAGAGCTCCAAAAAGGCGAATCCTCCTCCTGGTCGCCTCGGGCCTCCTTTTATAGAAAAAGGGGTTGCCACAGTGGCACACAGGAGGTGGAAAGGGTACAGTGATGCGAGGTTATCCCTCGCATTACATGACAAGGCGCATTTAATGCGTCTTGCTTAGGTGTCCTTGCTTTATCAGGGACGGGGGAGAGATCTGTCTTGTCTGTCGCTGCTCCTTCTTGTGTCGACACGCGCCCTGGCCAGCGATGCCTGAGATGCCATGTAGGTAGGCAGGCAGCTGAGGTGGCGCAGTGGTGGGTCTCCACGAAGATCTACATGTCGCCACGCAGGTGCCTGCCCAGCTGGTTGGGTCGGCAGCTGTATGCGTATGGCGGTGGAGGTTTAGTCGGCGTGGGCCTGATGGTGGCCCTGCGGACGTCCTTGGCGAAAGACCTTGCCGGGGCCCCGGCAAGGGTCTTGCCGAGGCGCCTGCTGTCATCCCCGGCAAGGTGCTTGCCGGGGGGTCTCGTGGTCTTCCCTGGCTGGTATCTCGCCAAAGGTCGTCGTCTTCTTAGTGCGTATCTGATCTTGAATGTCTTCACAAAGATCTGCATGCCACTACGGGGATGTCTCCCGAATCCTTGCCTCATGGGGGCAGCGGACTCAAGGGTGATTTGCTCCGTTGGCGTGGGGCGCATTGCCGCGGCAAGGGTCTTGCCGGGGCTGCTAAGCCGGCCCCGGCAAGGATCTTGCCGGGGGAGCCCACCTTGTCCCTTGGTTCTTCGTGGTCTTGGCTTTGGTGTTGCTCCAGTTCCATCGAGCTTCGGTCTTACCCTGGCTCACCTCCCTTGCGTTGCTTGGTGTGGTCGTGGGCGCGGCTCTGACTGCCCATGCACAGTTATAGGGGTATAAAAAGGTGTACCCCTCTTTTTGTACACCGACAGGAGCCCCCGGGCCTGGGCCACACATAAGCGCAACGTGTTGTTGGGCTAGGCCCAAAAAAACGGTGCGCGGGCAGGCGAGGCGGTTTTTACCGCGGTAAGATTTTTCACGCGCCGCGCTTCCCATGACTCCTGCGCATGGCATGGTGTGGGGAAGTGCGTGTGATGTGGGCGGCATGCGTGGGGTCGGTATTTGCACGCATGCGTCACGTCGTAGTAAAGGGGCGGTACGCGCCTTCCCCATAAACGGAGATAGGCGTGGAGGCGTGACCCATTTACTGAATGGGGCCGAGGCGCTGTCCTCAAGGCGTCCACTCCCCATGATCACGGGGTGGGGAGAGGTCGCCTCACCCGTCCCCTCGGTTCTGCATGTTTGCCACGTGTCTCCCATGCGCTTGGGGTGGGAAACGGTGGAGGCGGGAAACTGGGCCGTCGCTGGTTGGGGCGGCGGGTCGGTCCTGGCTCCCTGCGCCTTTCGTGTCTTGATTGGCCGAGCGGGGCGGTCGAGCCCCAACCCCGTTCCTTTATAAAGAGCGGGAGGGGAGGGATGGCGTCCCGCATTCTTCCATCTTCTTCCTCCTTCAACTTCTTCTCCTCTCTTCCATTCGTCATGGAGAGAGGAAATCCCGGCCCTTCAACGGTGGCGGCGAGGGTCGCCGCTCGACAACGCGTCCCTCCTTCTCCTGCACCTGCGGTGGCAAAGCCGGCTGCGAGGGGAAGGGGGAGGGGGTGAGGCCGTGGGCGAGGCCGGGGCGCTCGGGGAAGAGGAGGACGGGGTGGCACGCCGGCCTCGCCCTCGCCAGCAGCTCCTCCTCCAATGGAGGGCCATGTTGGGGATGACCCATGTGAGTTCTTCGACAGGCTGCGCCGGCCGCCGCGCCGTCGCCTTCGTCTCCCGACTCCATTTGCGCGGGAGATGGAGCTGGATCCGCCGGAGTCATTGCGGCTGCACATGAGGGGCTGCGGGATCGGTGGCACGCGGGTCTGCGTCGACTTCCCTACTCCTCATGTGATGTATCTTCGTCGGGGATGGAAGACGTTTGCTCATATCCACAGCTTGACGGAGGGGCTCACTCTCCATTTTAAGCTGATGGAGGGTGGCCTTCTCTCCGTCAAGGTCTTCGGGCACTTTGGGACTCGTACAAGGTGCTGCGTGGAGAGATCATCTGATAGTGAAGATTCCTCCTCGAGCGAGAGTGACGAGGAGGATAGCGGCAGTGACGACGAGGGCGGTAGGCAGCAGGATGACGGGTCCGACTAGGTGTCGGGCGCTGCTCCTTGTGGCACCGGCGACCCCATCATCCGTGTCGCCGGCTCCTTGAACTTCTCGGGGCCGTCCCCTTGGGCGGCTGGCGTTGGGAGGCTGCGGAAGAGGAAGAGGGCAGGCGGCAAGGCCGTCAAGTCGGAGTACGCGGGCACCGACGCCTTCGATGCGTACTGACGTCCTGCCGCCTCGTCTTCGAGCTCTGCTTCCGGCGCCGCCATCACCATCCAGCCTTTGGACGGCCACCAAGATGTTCTCTTGGTGTCTTTTGCCACCCGTAGCTCTCCTAGGCACTCCTTTTGCCTTTTTCGCCTCCTTGACCTGCCTCCTGAGGAGAGGGACAAGAAAGGGATTACAGGCACCTTATCTCTTTTTAATTTGTAAGCCCTTGGGCCTTTGTTGAATTTAAAACTCGTAATCCTCTCATTCATGTTTTTCATTCCCTATGGACTGTACCTGAGTGGAATGTTTTTAATGAAAAAGGGATGTTTGCCAGGTCATTTGTTTGTGGGTGAAACCCACGACAAGGAATAAATCCTTGATATCTTTAAGATAAACACTTTCTCGCCCGGCAACAGGCCTTGCCGTCTCCCCACTTCGCTAGACCTTTCTCACGCCTTTGGCGGCGGCAGGGATGAGGCGGGTTCAGGCTTCTTGTTTCATCCTTTCGCTGTCGCGACTACGACCAAACTTGGTCCCAGGAATGAGCCCTAGGGCCTAGAGTTAGGGGAGCACGGTAGTTTAAGGAAAAACAAGGTTTCACATACCTAAGTCCATAATGGAATGCATGATAAGGGATGAAGAACTTATCTGAAGCTGCAGCCCCTGGCAACCCTGGTTTGCCGTGGGTGAATCTTTGCTCTTGCAGCCCCCGACAATACTGGCTCGCCGGGGTCCAGATGCTGGTTTGTTCCCTTTTTTTCCCAAGTGGTTCAGCAAGGATATCTGTGTGTCCTGTGAACCAAAGAAGACAAAAGAAAGGCAAAGAGATGCACACTCGACCTCTAAGCTAGGGGTTAGTCGCCGCTAAGCACTATCAACCCTAACCGAGGATGAGACTCGACCTAGCATGCATGCTATAACTTAGGGCGCCAACGCTTCATTTATTTATGCTCAGGGTCTGTGCCTGGCTTTGTACAAAGGGTTACATGCCTTGTCGGCAAGGCTTGTACAAAAGGTGGCTTGCCGGGGGGGCCGGCAAGCCGCGCCTCACGGGTAAAACTTGCGAAGATGCTCAATGTTCCAGGAGTTGCTCACCAGAACGGCATCTTCGGTCTCCAGGCGGACTGCGCCAGGCCTGGTGACTCGTATTACCCGATAAGGGCCTTCCCACTTCGGTGTCAACTTGTTGGAATTCTTGGCCGATTGAACGCGCCGAAGAACAAGGTCGCCTTCCTCAAAGCTTCGGGCACTAACCTTGCGGCTATGGTAGCGGCGCAAGGCTTGCTGGTAGCGCGCTGCTCTCACAGCCGCCCGAAGATGATCTTCCTCAAGGAGCGTTGCGTCATCTTGCTGCAGTTGCTCTTGCTCAAGCTCATCATAAGCGAGCACTCGAGGTGACCCATATATGAGTTCAGTGGGGAGAACTGCTTCTGCCCCGTATACTAGGGCAAAGGGTGTCTGGCCGGTGGCTCGATTTGGCGTCGTTCTGATCGACCAAAGAACCATCGGCAACTCATCAATCCAACGCCTTCCACTCTTGTGCAGCCTGTCAAAGGTCTTTGTCCTTAAGCCTCGCAGTACTTCAGTGTTTTCTCTTTCAGCTTGACCATTGCTTCGTGGGTGAGCAACGGAAGCGAAACAGACTTTGCTGCTGAGGTCTTGGGTATATTGCATGAAGGTGCGGCTTGTGAACTGTGTGCCGTTGTCGGTGATGACCCTGTTGGGTACACCAAAACGGCACACTAGTCCCTTGAAGAATTTGACGGCCGACTGAGCTGTGACCTTCCTCATTGCCTCCACCTCTGGCCACTTTGTGAACTTGTCGATCGCGATGTACAAGTACTCAAAGCCCCCGACAGCGCAGGGGAAAGGGCCCAGTATGTCGAGCCCCCAGACCGAGAAGGGCCAGGAGAGAGGAATGGTTTGAAGGGCTTGAGCTGGCTGATGAAGTTTCTTTGAATGGAACTGACATGCTTCACACTTGGTGACTAGCGCCGTCGCATCCTGGAGGGCAGTGGGCCAGAAGAAGCCTTGCCGAAATGCCTTGCCGGCAAGGGCTCTTGACCCTATGTGGGATCCATATATGCCTCCATGTATCTCTGCCAACAGCCCCAGTCCTTCCTCTCGAGGGATACACTTCAATTTCACGCCATTCCGTCTCTTTCTGTACAGGACGTCATTGACGAACTGGTACATAGCAGATCGACAGGCTACTTTTTCTGCTTCTTCCTGCTCCTCAGGAAGTTCCCCAGTTTGGAGGAATCGGACGGTATGTTGTGCCCACGCTGGAGCCTAGGGCTCGACGGCGAGGACTAAAGGCATTTCCTCCGCTATAGGAGCGGCTGTCTCGACGGCAAGAGCTTGACGCTCCGGGGAGCTTGGCGGGAAAGTACTTGCCGGGCACTGATTTCCTCCTCTTGTTTTGCTCTGTTGATGGATCAACGGATGGTTGAGTTAGCTGAAGCACAAAGGTACCTGGTTCCACAGGTAGCTTGAGGGCAGCATGCTTTGACAGGTAATCGGCAATGTCGTTCTCTGCTCGGGGAACGTGCTCCGCCTGTATACCATCAAAACGCTGTTCCAGCTTTCTCACTTCATCGACGTAGGCCTTCATCAACGGGCTTTGGTAGTCTTTGTTGACTTGTTTGACGACAAGTTGCCAGTCGCCCCTGACAATGAGTTTTTTGATTCTGAGGTCTGCCGCGATCCTAAGACCAGCAAGCAGCCCCTCATATTCAGTAGTATTGTTCGTTGATGCCTCCCTGGGGAAGTGCATCTGGACCACGTATTTGAGGTGCTCTCTAGTGGGCGCGACAAGCAGTACGCCAGCCCCGGTGCCCTGTAAGGAGAAAGCTCCATCAAAGTACATGATCCAGTCGCAACTTGCCTCTTTGTCGGGGAGAGCAGTCTCCTGGGCTTCTTCATCAGGCGTCGCGACCCATTCTGCAACGAACTCCGCCAGGACTCGGCTTTGAATCGTCGAGGTACTTTCAAACCTGAGGCCAAAGCAGGACAGCTCCAGTGCCCACTCTACAATTCTTCCTGTTGCATCTGGATTGTGCAATATCTGTTGCAGAGGGAGGCGAGTGACGACAGTGATCTCGTGTGCCTGGAAGTAGTGACGCAGCTTCCTCGAGGCCATAAGAAGGCCGAAGAGCAATTTCTGCACACCGGAGTACCTTGATCTAGCCCCCTGCAAGAGGGAGCTAACAAAGTAGACCGGGTGCTGCATCATTTTCTTCCTTGGCGGCACTTCAACCGGCCGTGTCATCTCTGCACCAACGGTATCAGGCTCTGTCGCTGCTATCACCTCGCCATCAATTTCTATCTGCGCCACTAGCGCTGCGCTGACCACCTGGTTCGTTGCCGCCAGGTATAGCAGCAACGGTTCTTGTGGCCTAGGCGCAACTAGTACTGGCGTGGAGGAGAGATACCTCTTTAAATCTTGCAATGCTGCTTCGACTTCTGGCGTCCATTCTATCAGGCCCGCCTTTTTCAAAATCTTGAAAAAGGGAAGGGCGCGCTCGGCGGACTTGGAAATGAACCTGCTCATGGCGACAATGCAACCAGCAAGCCGACGTACATCCTTGACCCGCTTGGGCGCTTCAATCTGTTCTATAGCTTTGATCTTGTCCGGATTGGCCTCAATCCCACGCTGTGACACAAAGAACCCGAGAAGCTTGCCGGACGGGACGCCGATGTAACTCCCTCGATGCGGCTATAGCTCCCACGTGTCGAGGCACGACTTAGAGGCATAACCGCATTGAAAGCAATGTCGCAAGTGAGGTAATCTTCACACAACCCATGTAATTCATAAGGGAAAGAGATACATAGTTGGCTTACAGTCGCCACTTCACACAATACATAAATAAACATCCATCATCCAAATTACACTCAAGGTCCGACTACGGAACCAAAATTAAAGAAGACTACCCCAAATGCTACACAGATCCCCGAATCACCCCAACTGGGCTCCACTACTGATCATCAGGAAAAGACACATAGTAACGACCACGTTCCTCGTCGAACTCCCACGTGAGCTCGGTTGCGTCATCTGCACTGGCATCGTTGGTACCTGCAACTGTTTTGGTAGAATCTGTGAGTCACGGGGACTCAGCAATCTCACACCCGCGAGATCAAGACTATTTAAGCTTAAAGGTAGGATAGGGTTGTGAGGTGGAGCTGCAGCAAGCGACTAGCATATATGGTGGCTAACAACGCAAAAGAGAGCGAGAAGAGAAGCAAAGCACGGTCATGAAGCTAGAAGTGATCAAGAAGTGATCCTAGAACAACCTACGTCAAACATAACTCCAACACCGTGTTCACTTCCCGGACTCCGCCGAGAAGAGACCATCACGGTTACACACGCGGTTGATGTGTTTTAATTAAGGTCAACTTCGGGTTTTCTACAACCGGACATTAACAAATTCCCATCTGCCTCATAACCGCGGGCACGGCTTTCGAAAGATAATAGCCTGCAGGGGTGTCCCAACTTAGCCCATTATAAGCTCTCACGGTCAACGAAGGATATTCCTTCTACCGGGAAGACCCGATCAGTCTCGGAATCCCGGACTACAAGACATTTCGACAGTAATAAAACAAGTCCAGCAAAGCCGCCCGATTGTTCCGACAAATCCTGATAGGAGTTGCACATATCTCGGTCTCAGGGCACATCCGGATGAGCAGTCCGTACAACTAAAACCAGGCCTCGAGTTGCCCCAAGGTGGCGCTGCAAAGGGCTCTAGTTTGGACCAGCAATCGAAGGAGAACTGACCCGGGGGGTTAAAATAAAGATGACCCTCGGGCTCGCGAAAACCCGGGGGAAAAAGGCTTAGGTGGCAAATGGTAAAACCAAAGTTGGGCCTTGCTGGAGGAGTCTTATTCAAAGCGAATTGTCAAGGGGGTCCCATAAATCACCCAACCGTGTAAGGAACGCAAAATCAAGGAACATAACACCGGTATGACGGAAACTAGGGTGGCAAGAGTGGAACAAGACACCAGGCATAAGGCCAAGCCTTCCACCCTTTACCAAGTATATAGATGCATTAATTAAATAAGAGATATTGTGATATCCCAACAAGTAAACATGTTCCAACAAGGAACAATACCTCCATGTTCCAACAAGGAACAAACTTCATCTTCACCTGCAACTAACAACGCTATAAGAGGGGCTGAGCAAAGCGGTAACATAGCCAATCAACGGTTTGCTAGGACATGGATGGTTAGAGGCTGACATGGCAATATGGGAGGCATGATATAGCAAGTGGTAGGTATCGTAGCATAGGCATAGCAAAAGAGCGAGCATCTAGCAAGCAAAGATAGAAGTGATTTCGAGGGTATGGTCATCTTGCCTGCAAGGTTCTCAGAGTTGTCGAAAGCTTGGTCTTCGTAAGCGTTCTCAACAGGTTCCTCATTCACGTACTCGTATCCCGGCTCTACCCAAAACAAGAGCACAAGCAAAGGAACAACTATCAACCACGATGCAATGTGCAAGCAACATGATGCAAAACATGGCATGATATGCGAGATGTGATATGCAATGCATGTGCGTGCTCCGGAAGGAAAAAGATGAACAAGGCATAATCTTGGAAAACCAAGTATGCCACTGGAAAGATGAGATGATTTCGGTTGAAATCGATATAAAGATCACCGGAATCGGATGCACGGTTTGCAAATGACAAGCAAAACAAGAATGCCAATATTCTGCCATTAATAGCATGATGCTACTTAGCAAGCAACAAGAAATTAAGCTACTTCACCCAAACGTACCAGAAAAGCATATGACAGTGATCTACTCAAGATGCTTGACAATAGATGAACACTGAGCTACGGCTAAATCACACCACAACATGTTCAAACAAGCATGGTAAAAGTGCAAAAGATAACAGGTTCACAGACTTGGTGAAAATCACAACATGCCAGAAATTAACATCAGGATGACATGTTTATAGCAAGTAAACAACATGCTACAGGAACAGGAAATAAAAAAATAAGGCATGGAATGAATCTACTCAAAGCACTTAACAAAAGTCCCTTACTGACCATGAGCCAAAAGGGATCATAAAATATAATAACACCCATGTCAATTAAGCAAGTTCGTTATAGATCTCAGACTTGGCAGAAAACTGGACATGTCGAAAACAGATAACAAGTAGGCATGTTCGTGAGCTCGATACACTCACTACAGAGCATTACATGATAAGATGAGCATACATACATCAAGAAGACATGGCATAGGAGCTAGAAATGGCAAGAACAACATCATAACATGCAAGGATCAACTACAACAAGCTTGGCAAAATCGAATAACATGTAAACAATCTGCCAGTAACATTTTATAGCAAAAGTAGAGCTCGATTGACTCAAGCTATGGCACTCCATAAATACAAACAAAGGCATGGATGGATAGAGCAAATCCATATGTTCAAAACACCCTTACTGATCATGCTCAAAAGAGGCATAGATCTCTCTGAAACAACATGAACACATGGCATAAAAATAACAGCAGGACATGACTTAGTGAAAATACATGGCATACACCCCTGGAAAGATAGCATGGCATATTTCAAAACACATGTAGGACTCAACCTCATAGGATGCACACATCAATCATGGCAAAAATGACAAAAGTGCATGTTCTGCTAACAGATCTGGAACTAACATCATATAGCCCTATTCCAACAACATTTCGGGCACCAAGATGAGCTCAAATGAAAAAGATGCAATGAGATGAAATGATGTACTCATCGAGACGAACAATTTGATATGCTACACGCCCAAAACGGAGCCACGGATGCAGAGGTATGACATGATGAAGGGAACAACATAACATGCAAATTTCGGGGACTTAGAGATGAAAAAAGACCTCGGTGAACAGTGGTCAACGGCGCGCGGAAGCCGAGGCGGTGGAGGATCTCGCCGGAGTCGCGGTGGAGGAGGCCACCGGAGATGGGGCCGGCCGGATCCGGCCGCGGGGTCGCCGGAGGGGCGGCACAGAGGCGGCGGGGGCGCGGCCGGACGGGCCTACGCGGGCGGCGGCGACCGGCGGGACGGCGGGCGCGCGGCGGAGAGCGGGCGCGGCCAGCGCCGGCGAGAGCTCGCGGGCGGTGGCGGGCGAATCGGGGAGGCGCGGGCGCAGGCGGCGGGGAGCTTCGGGCCGGGGGGCCGGCGATTGGCCCCGCGGGCCCTGGCGGCGGCGGCGAAGTGGGGCTCGCGGGCTGCCCACATGGCACGCTGCGGTTGGCCAGGCGGCGGCGGGCGGACGTGTCCGGCCATCGCGGACGCGTCCGGCGGCGGCGGGGGAGGAGTTTGCTAGGGTTTTGCCCGAAAATTGGAGAGGGAGACACTTATTTATAGGTAGAGGGAGCTAGGAAGCTCCAAATGGAGAGCGGTTTTCGGCCACGCGATCGTGATCGAACGGCGATGGACATGGGAGTGACTTAGATGGGTTATTGGGCTGTTTTGGAGGGGTTTTGGGCTGCAACACACACGAGGCCTTCACGGTTACCCCGTTAACCGTTGGAGTACCAAACGACCTCCGAATGACCCGAAACTTGACAGGCGGTCTACCGGTGCTATACCAAGGCCGCTTGACAAACCTCGGTCCATTCCGAGAAGGTTTAATACCCGCTCACGGAAAAAGGTAAAAGGGGACGCCGGAGGATGTAGGTGCGCCGGATTGCAAAACGGACAACGGGGAAAATGCTCGGATGCATAAGACGAACACGTATGCGAATGCGATGCACATGATGACATGATATGAAATGCACGACATAAAAAAATGCAAAATGACGGGAAACCCAACTACGGAGGGAATATCATATCACATTGCCGAAAATGGCAAGAGTTGGATTACAAATATGGCAAGTTACATCCGGGGTGTTACAGCCGAAGACGCACTTCTCAGGGTTCAGCTTGAGATTGATCTTGCATAGGTTTGCAAATGTTTCTTGTAAATCCGGTATAAGGGTTGCCCTGTTCTTGGTTTTGACCACTATATCATCCATATAAGCTTCCATATTTCTATGGAGCTGGGGTTCAAAACCAATCTGGAGCGCCCTTGCAAACGTTGAACCAACACTCTTCAACCCGAAAGGCATCCGTATGAAACAATACGTACCACATGGGGTGATGAATGCCGTTCTTTCTTTGTCTTCTATTGTCATGAAGATCTGGTGGTAGCCGTAGTAGGCATCAAGGAATGATAACAGATCACACCCAGCCGTGGAGTCAACAATCTGGTCGATGCGCGGCAACGGGAAGGGGTCTTTGGGACAAGCCTTATTGATATATGTGTAATCAATACACAGCCTCCACTTCCCATTTGCCTTGCGCACTACCACTAGATTGGCCAACCACGTTGGATGGAGCACTCCTCTTACCAAACCCGTTGCTTCCAGTTTCTGGATCTCCTCTATGATGAACTCCTGTCGTTCCAAGGCTTGTTTTCTGACCTTCTGCTTGACGGGCCACGCATGAGGACAGATAGCAAGGTGGTGCTCGATCACCTCCCTGGGAATGCCGGGGATGTCGGATGCTTTCCATGCAAACACATCGACATTTGCCCGGAGGAAGGTGACGAGCGCGTCTTCCTATTTGTCGTCAAGGGTGGAGCTTATGGTGAAAGCCCCTCCTGTGCCGTCCTCCTTGACAGAAACCTTCTTGGTTCCCGGCGGTGTGGCCCTGGACTTCTTGTTTCTGCCGGTGGAGCTCTCTGGCACGTCCTCGACGGGAGCACTACACTCTGAAGAGGTGCGCTTGCCGGAGTGGGTGTCCGAGGTCTCACCGGTCTTCTTCTTCTTCTTCCCTCCCGGGGCTCCAGTGGCAGGAGCAAGTGCCCTAGTGGCGGCAGCTGCTGTAACTGCTTGTTGGTAGAGTTGGTCAGCGCAAATCAGCGCATCTTTCTTATCGGAGGGGATGGTGATGATTGTCACAGGTCCTGGCATCTTCAGGGTGTTGTAGGCGTAGTGTGACGCCGCCATGAACTTGGCCAGCGCTGGGCGACCAAGGATCCCGTTGTAAGGCAAGGGGATCTTGGCAACATCGAACACGATCCTTTCTGTCCTATAGTTCAGGTCACTTCCAAAAGTCACGGGCAGCGTGACCTTGCCCTTTGGTTGACTTCTTCCCGGGTTGACCCCCTGAAACATGCCCGTCTCTTCGAGGTCTCCATCAGGAATCTGCAGTTTCTCGATCACGGCAGGCGATATTAAGTTCAGACCGGCCCCGCCATCGACTAGCATCTTTGTCACCTTGAGGTTACGTATTGTTGGTGAAACCAACAATGGCAAGCACCCGACCGCAGTGCGATCAGGGCGATCCTCGTGTCAAAAATGATAGGTGTGCTGGACCACTTCAGCGGCCTTTGGGCATCAAACGACGGCTCTGCCACTGTAATCTCACGCGCCCACTGTTTAAGCCGGCGGTGAGAGGTATGCAGCGAGGCGCCGCCATCGACGCACATGGCCTCCGTAGCTTTCTGAAATTCTTGGTCACCAGACTCATCGTCTTCTTCGCGATCATTGTCTTCTGGCTTTTTGTCACGGCCCCGGGCGGGCCTCTCCTGCTGTTTATCTTTGCCGCGACGGCCCGCCTGGCCTTCACGCTTCTTGGTGGACCCCTCATCACCGTCCTAGCCTTTCTCCTTGTCCCGTCTCTCATATTCATCCCTCTGCTTCTCAGCAAGGAGCTCAACCTGTCGGCAGTTCTGGAGATCATGGCCTTTGGTGCGATGGATCTTGCAGTATTGCTTGTCGGAGTTTCCTGGCTTCTCGGCAGCCGCCAAGGCCCGGCAGGCGACACATCCGGCAATTTCCTTGCCGGGGTCATCTGCCTTGGTTTTCTTGGCGGAGCCGGCGTCGTCAGATCCCTCGACGGCAAGCACGGCTTTACCTTTACGCTTCCTGTTGCGGTGCCGGCCTTTCTTCGCTGGGGCGGCAGTATCCTCATCTAAGGAGTCGGTTTCCACGCCGGCATCATCGCCGGGGTACTTCCTTCCCTCTTTAGCTCGGGCACATCTGTCAGCAAGAACGTAGAGTTCTGCCACATCTTTCACTTTGTTCATTGTCATCTCTTCGCGCATCTTGCGGTTACGCACGTTCTGATGGAACGCGCTGATGATAGCGGCAGGGTGAACATCAAGGATATTGTACTGTATCCGGCTGAACCTCTGTATATACTTGCGCAGACTCTTGCCTCCCTTCTGGGGAATGATGTGCAGGTCGCTTGCTTGGCCATGGGCTTGGTGACCTCCAATAAAGGCGCCCACAGACTCATGGCACAAATCCTACCAGGAGGAAATAGAGTCTACCGGCAAGTGCATCAACCATGACATGGCGTTGGGTTTAAGAGCCAATGGAAAGTAATTCGCAAGCACCTTATCGTCGCGGGCTCCAGCAGCTTGCATCGCGATGGTGTAGATGCTGAGGAACTCAGACGGGTGGGTCTTGCCGTTGTACTTTTCGCCAACGTCAAGTTTGAAGGTGCGGTGAGTGGGCCACTGGAACTGCCGCAACTCACGGGTAAAGGCCGGACAACCTACCTCGTAAGGTAGGCCTCCAGGGCTCTCCGGGGCCGGGTGGTTCGCAGTAGGCCCTGCTCGCCTGTCTGACTGGTGGCGCGCTCCGCGCGAGCGCTCGATAGTAGTTCGAGCGTCTTCATGGGCTCGTTCCTGAAGAACTTGGCGCTGGTCATAGTGGGTCCGTGGGTCAGACAACGCTATGGAGATGTCGTCGCCCGTAACATCGCGACGAGCTGGCGTCCGCGGTACCGGGCCAGGAGGAGGCGAATGCATCGTGGTCGCGGCGCCGCCGGCTCTTCCGCCACTGGTGCGTGGGACTCCATCGGAGCGTCGACTCGGGGGCTCCACCGGACTCGGTTCGTCTTTGTTGGCCACCGCAACAAGGCTTCGGATAGTGGCTCTCCATTCGTCGAGCTTCCCCGTAATGGGAGGAAAGTCGAGGAGCAACTGCGCGCGCCAGGGCCTCTGCTGGCGTTGGTGGCAGCGAAACCTGCACGGATCGCGACGCGCTTCGACTTCTGGCCATGTAAGAAGGAGCTCTATCACGATCCCGCGGTCGCATGCCGTTTTCACCAGCGCTTCGCCGAGCGGGCAGGTTTTCTACGTCCCGGGAGTGGTGCTCGGGGCTCTTCCCACGACGACGCCCAGGATCTTTGGCATGATGACGCTGTTCGTCGCACGCTGCCTGAGAGGAGCGCGCTGTTGGCGCCGGCGTGGGAGTCTTGGAGGCCCTTGCGTCGCCTTCGGGTGGGGCGGCGGTGACCTTGGAAGGTCCCGCTCCACCCGCGGAGGGCCTGGCTCCGCCTTTGGATTTGGCGATGTGTGGCCCGTTACGAGGCGCACAAACATCACCGCCTCTCAAACTCCGGCTGCTGGGATGGTGCTGGTGTTCGCGAGCAGCGCCCTGGGTCCTTTCTGCGACCGGTCCGCTGCTCGCCCGTGTCGGGACGGGCTGTCCGGCTTCCGACTGGCCAACCGCCACCGTCGTCTTCTTCTTGGGCGCCATGATGATGAAGAGGCGTCGAACTAACTGCTAGAGCCGATTCTCACAACTGCGCCCCCTACCTGGCGGGCCAAAGATGTCGGTGGGAACGACAACTATGGGATCACAAGAATCCCTACTACGGTTAGCGGGGCGCGGGGTCGTGAGAAGAGCGGATCAAACAGATAGCACACGGTTCATTTATCCAGGTTCGGGCCGCGAGGATGCGTAAAACCCTACTCCTGCTTTGGTGGATTGTATATCTGTGTTCTTGAGCTAGCTGTGGGGCGTGAAGAGCTCCAAAAAGCCGAATCCTCCTCCTTGTCGCCTCGGGCCTCCTTTTATAGAAAAATGGGTTGCCATAGTGGCACACAGGAGGTGGAAAGGGTACAGTGATGCGAGGTTATCCCTCACATTACATGACAAGGCGCATTTAATGCGTCTTGCTTAGGTGTCCTTGCTTTATCGGGGACAGGGGAGAGATCTGTCTTGTCTGTCACCGCTCCTTCTTGTGTCGACACGCGCCCTGGCCAGCGATGCCTGAGATGCCATGTAGGTAGGCAGGCAGCTGAGGTGGGTCTCCACGAAGATCTGCATGCCGCCACACAGGTGCCTGCCCAGCTGGTTGGGTCGGCAGCTGTATGTGTATGGCGGTGGAGGTTTAGTCGGCGTGGGCCTGATGGTGGCCCTGCGGACGTCCTTGGCAAAAGACCTTGCCGGGGCCCTGGCAAGGGTCTTGCCGAGGCAACTGCTGTCATCCCCGGCAAGGCGCTTGCCGGGGGGTCTTGTGGTCTTCCCTGGCTGGTATCTCGCCAAAAGTCGTCGTCTTCTTAGTGCGTATCTGATCTTGAATGTCTTCACAAAGATCTGCATGCCACTATGGGGATGTCTCCCGAATCCTTGCCTCATGGAGGTAGCGGACACAAGGGTGATTTGCTCCGTAGGCGTGGGGCGAGTTGCCGCGGCAAGGGTCTTGCAAGGGCTGCTAAAGCCGGCCCCGGCAAGGATCTTGCTGGGGGAGCCCGCCTTGTCCCTTGGTTCTTCGTGGTCTTGGCTTTGGTGTTGCTCCAGTTCCATCGAGCTTCAGTCTTACCCTGGCTCACCTCCCTTGCCTTGCTTGCTGTGGTCGTGGGCACGGCTCTGGCTGCCCGTGCACAATTTTAGGGGTATAAAAAGGTGTACGCCTCTTTTTGTACACCGACATCAAGATCAGCGTCCCGGTCCTTGGCAGCGGCCTCCCTAGCCTTCATCTCCTTCTCCTTCTCCTTCTGGCTGTGCGCTTCCTTGGCAAGCTCGTCGCGCAGGCCTTGCAGCTCGGCCTCAAGCGTCTTGCAGTGTCCCTGGGCGGTTGCAGCATCGCCTAGGGCAGCATCGCGAGCAGCCTTGGCTTGATTGGCGGACCGCTTCTCCTCATCGGAGGACGACGCAGCCTGGCTCAGCGCCGCTCGGACGGAGGCGGCAGAGCGAGCCTAGCCAGAAGCCAACTCCAGGCGCCCGGCCACCAAACGAGGGTCCGCGCTCAGGAGATCCTCCCGCAGTTGGCTCAGCTCATTGGCAACCTGGTCCAAGACGGATGCGGAGGAGGCAGAAGAGACAAGAACCTATGGAGCAGGCAGAGAAGATGGCAGCGTGACCATGGCTTGGCAAAGAAGGACCTCCTGAGCCTTGGTCACCGCGGCCGTAGCGTCGAGAACAGTCGACTCCAGGTCCAGCGGGGCCACGGGGGCTGACTCCACGCCAAGGTGCCCCAGTTGGCCTCGCGAGGGTGGCTGGATCAGAGAGGTGCGGGCCTCACTGTCCCCTTCCCCAGAGGCCGAAGGCGCCGCTCCGGCGGACGAATTCACCTCAAGCGGGGCCGCAGAAGCCTCCTTCAACCTCTTGGCCGCAGGCGCCGTCCTGGTAAAAAGAAGGGGAAAACGTCAAGCTTCAGCAACAGAAACAAAGCGGAGCATGGATCGAGCACTTACTGAACGTCGTCCGTGGACTCAAGCAACATCCGACCAAACTTGAAGCCCGAGAGCCTGCAGCGGGGATCAGCCTTGGGGGACCCGGAGCAGAAGGCGCGTCAGGAGGAATGGAGCCGGTCTTGGACCCCCCAGGGACCATAGACCCTGGGGGAACCAGGCTCGACCTACCCTTCCTCGGGACCGAGGAAGAACCCTCCCCTCCTCGCCTGGCGTCGGCCTCGTCATCGTCCGACATGGAGCGAAGGGCCCGGGACCTATCCCGAGGGAAGGCTTCCTCCTCCACTTCTTCTTCCACCTTTCCCCCGCTGGAGCTGCCGGAGGACAAGTTCACCGTCGCCAAGACCGCTAGATCTTCGGGAGCTGCCGCGGCACCAGCCCCTCGCCGTTGAAGGTGGGCATGGCTCTCACCACCTGCTCCCAGTCGTCACGAAGGAACAGGGGGACGGGGGCGCCCACCGGGCTCGCCACATCTCCCCCAACCAAGGAATGGAGGGCCGCGGCTAGATCTTTGTTAGTCAGCGCCTCAGAGCTCAGGCGCATAACGGCGTCCGCCCTTCCAAGCCTCCACAGTGGGAGCGGGTGCTCCTGGAGCGGAGCCACCCAGTGCTCCAGGAACTCCCTCAGGAGCGATGCCCCGGTCAGCTTCGCCGCCCCAAGTTGTTTGGCTTCAGGTCCGCGTTCATCCTCCTTAGCACCGCCTTCGCGCGAGGGTCGACGAGCTCCGCGCGGGACCACGTGTCAACGGACTTAGGCTGCCCCGTGGGCAATACGAGACGAGGATGAAGGCGCCCGACGTCCATCATGACCCACTTGCTCCGGTAGCCTTCGATCCTCTTCCCAGGCTTCGAGATGGCGTTGGAGCTGGAGTACGCGATGAAGCTCGCGCATGCAGAGACTTGAGAGCCAGAGACCCGGAGGGAGAAGAAGTGGTGCAGCAGAGCCACCGAGGGCTTCACGCCGACATGAGCCTCGCAGTAATAGGCGAAAATCGCTAGGAGAAGGACAGAGTTGGGGTGGAGATGCAGAGCTTGCAGGTTGTATTGGCGGAGAACGACATGAAAGAACTCGGAGAAAGGAGGCACCAGACCAGCAGCAATGGCGCTCACGAAGAACGGGTAGAAGGTGCTCCCCTTGCCCTCAGGCTGGTCGGAGCCGACCTTGAGCACGGTCGCCCCCTCGCTGCCCTGCGCCACCGTCATCAGGCGCGCGAGGTCAAGGTTCTTCTCCTTCAGATTCGGGGAATCCAGGGCCGGCGAGTACCAAGCATCAGTCGGGGACTTGCGAGGCACCATGGCGTGTAGTATGCAGAGGATTGAGACGGATCTGGAGGATTTCGGGAGCAAGAGGAAGGAGAGCAAGAAAGGGGATCTAGGGCAAGACAGATGAGAGTAGGGTAAGAAAGCCTGGCCCGAGCATCCCCTTTTGTCAGAAGTGCGGTTGCCGAGGTGTCGTGGGAAGCGCAGACACCCACATCCAATCAACCTCCACGCGGCGCCCAAGGCTGCAGGCTGTTAGGGCCCACGGCGCTTCGCGCTTGCCCCTTCGCTTCTTCTCTAAGCCAAGCCCACACGCGCCTTGGGCCCGGGGGCTACTGTCGGCATTCTAGGAATGGGGGTCCCCAGACTTGCCTGCCTGCGGCCTGCGGCGTGGCTCATGTGGGGGCCCAGCGCGGCCCATCTTCATCAACACAAGCTCAAGACCCTCGCGAGGGGCCAAGCCTCGCGGGGCGGACGACAGGGAGCTTATTCAGCAGCGGCCTCATCAGGCATGCTCGCGAGGAGGCAGGGAGATCAATGCAAGGGTACCTCGCGAGGATCCAGTGACGCAAGCCATGAGGATCAAGACCAGACGGGCGCCGCCTTTGCAGAGTCCTTGTTTCCCCTTTGGTGCAAAGGAGGCAAGCACAAGCCATTGCATCAGGCAAAGGTTACCATTCTAGTGCAACGAGACCAAGACCATCCGGACGACCGGACGGAGGCCACCGTGGAGCCCAAGACGGTGTCACCATCAGAGCTTTTGGCAGCCGAAGACCACCTTTGGTCAGCATAACTTGTACTAGATGTTCCCCTTCAAAATGGCCAATTGTTGGCGCCCTTCCCACTCATTATTTGGGGAGAGGCCTAGGGCCTCTATAAATAGAGCTAGCCACCACAGAGTAGAGGCAGCTGGAGACCAAGTAGAACTCCATGCACCATCTCAAGAACACCTCTCGCGAGGCTGTTCTTCCTCTGTAGTGTCCATCATCAGCCCCTGAGGCAATCCACCACGCCACACACTGGAGTAGGGTATTACACCACAACGGTGGCCCGAACCAGTATAAATCTCGTGTCCTTTGCGTTGTTCATCATTTCCATCTTAGTTCGCACGAGGGGATCAGACGTAGAACGGTAAGGGAGAGATCTCCGCGCGCACCCCAGTGTTCGAACCTCAAGGGTCTGCCGGAACCCGAAATCCGACAAGCGCGCCCATCTGCGCTTGGGGTTGCCGATGGAGGCACCCCGGCTCGGCAAGGGGTGGCCCAAGGCGGAGCTTGCCGAAGAACGGGCGTTGTCAGTGCTGGGGCAGACGACGACTGACTTGAAGCCGGGCAACGCGAGGGCGGCTAAGGTAACGGGGGCGATGCTCCTGAGGGAGTTCTTGACGCTTCGTGTTGCCCCGCTCCAGGCGCGCACACGCCCCTTGTGGGAGCTTGAAGAGGAGGGGAACAAGACCCTCCTGAGGCCAGGGGCCCTGCCTGACGATGAATTGGCCGCTGTTCTGCGTCTCATAGTGGGGGACAACCAGGAGTACCCGCCAGGCGCCTTCGTTCCCGTGTTCCAACGCAGGGACTAGGAGGAATTCGTCGCCTCCAGGCCGACCTTTGACGCGCGCGGGCTGGTGCCACCGGCGCTTGCAGGGGCTCCTGCGGCACCGAAGCCGGTGGAGGTGTCTTCTGACGAGTCCCATGGAAGGGAGGAGGAGGTGGACTCGGAGAAGACTCTAGAAGAGGTGGGGGAGACTTCCCCTCTGAGCAAGGCCGAGAGTCCTCTACGCCTTGCCTGACGACGCCGAGGTCGAGGCCTGCCAAGAGGTGAGGGGGCAACTCCTCGTCCCGATGAAGGGCAGGTCATTGTTGGTGACTCGCGATGCCGTCTCCGTTCCTATGCCTCCTAGGGCTGGCTCCGGCTCTGCTTCTGCACCGCCTGCTGCCGCCGGAACCCGACGCCTGCTCCTCAGGTCCCGATGCTGTCAGGCTTCAAGCTTCCCAAGCGGAAGGTGGAGTACTTCATGGTGGACCGGTAGGTGTCTCGAACTTCGCCTTATCCCTGCTGGTACTCGTTATTTCCTGACGCTTGCCCTTGGTTGATCAGGCTGACGTCTTCGGCAAAGAAGAGGAAGGAGGATGCGGCAGCCATGCCTCCCTCCGCAGAGAAAGGGTGTAGCAGTGTCCGCACCTCCCCAGCCCGATCGTCCTCGCGGGTCCAGGAAGAACATCACCGCATGGATTCAGCCCCCATGGCCCGGCTAGCTCCAGAAGTGCCAGCGCCTGGCGTGATTGATGAGGTCCCAGCTGCTCCTGAACCCGCGATCTCCCTGGCCCTGGTGACGATGTTGCCTCCTCCCACTGCTGCACCTCCACTCCTTGGTTCTTTCGCTCCTACTGCTGTTCTAGAACGTGCTCATTCGGAGATGACCCAGTTGCAGGCAGATCTTCTGGGAACGGACCCACTCCTGGGGGCCGGGCGCCTAGAGCTGGCCTCTGGCTGGCTTCACTCTGATTTCGCGGTTCGCCCGGTGCTGGGCCAGGCTACTGCGGCTTCCGAGAAGGAGAAGCAAGGAGCTGCCAGCGCTGCAGCCGATCGTGAGATGGCGCTGAAAGATGCCAGGGCCGCCCGTGACCGCTGCCAAGTGCTGGAGGGCGAGTTGCAGATCCTGCGCGACAAGTACGCTGAAGAGGCACGCTGCCGCCAAGTGAAGGAGGAGGGGATGAAGGCCCAGGAGGAAGCCGTCAAGAACCGTGATGCTGAGCTGGCGGAGCTGGGGAGGACGCAGGCCACCGAGCGCAACCGGCTGGAAGAGTTGGAGCGGAATATGGGGACGAGGGAGGCCGATCTTGATGCCAAGGCGCGAGTCCTGGCCAAAGACCGCGTGGCCTTCGCCGATCTGGAGAAGAGATCTCGCAAGGCGCTGAAGACACTCTACGAGCATGGCCTGGAGAAGCCGCTGGACACCGACAAGACGTCCCCGCCCAACTGCTTCCTCTCGTGGTGAAGGCGCTTGAGGAGGTCGTTGATGGCCTCGGTCCCATGGCGGAGGCAGAAGCTCGCGTCCTGTCTTCGGCTGCACTGACTCGTGTCTTCAGCCATCTGCACCTCCACGACCCCAACGCTCGCCTTGACGAGCTGCTGGAGCCTGTGGCTGAAGATCACTGCGAAGCCACTGTCGCAGCTGTACAAGGTCAAGTGGAGGCCCTGCTGAAGAAGTTCCGCGGCTTTGTCTCCGATCCTCTGTCCGGCGATGTCGCCGATCCTGCGGCTGGTGGTGAAGATGAAGTAGACGCACCTTCTGCACATGCTGGTACCGCCCGAGGGTGACCTGCGGCTATTTTCCCGTTTCATTCCTACAACATGCATTAGGCCTCGTGGAGGCGTTTAGACTTTCATTTGGCATCGTGAGGACAATGTGTTTGTAATATTTGCTTCGAGATTTTGCGATTTCCTTCCTATTTGCTTGCGTTCTGCATCGTCAGAGCCAGGCCCCGTGCATACCTCAACCGCCATTGGGCCGACCAAAGACCAGGACGAACCAAGGAGTGAGGGGCTATGTGACGAGTTAGGCTCCTGAGTCGCGATGCTCAGGAGTCCCCCTTGACGCGCAAACAGCCTATAGGGAGAGCTCGCGAGGATAGATTGATGTTCTACGTTGGTAGAGCCGGGCCTCGCGCATACCTCAACCACCATTGGGCCGACCGGAGACCAGGACGGACCAAGGAGTGAGGGGCTACGTGACCAGTTAGGCTCCTGAGTCGCGATGCTCAGGAGTCCCCCTTGATGTGCAATCAATTTCCATACCTGCCCTCGCCGAGGCCTCGGGAGGGGAGCGTGACTCCCAGGTCCGGGAGACCTGGTTGGGTGGCGTGCGCTTGGGCGTGACCCGAGTGCAGCCCCCGTGCCCAGCCCCCTCGCGTGAATCTCCCGAGAGGAGGCGTTGCGGTGAGGCTGGACGCTGAGCTCTGGGCTCCCTGAGGTTGGTACGACCGTGGGGCCGCCCTCGGTTTTTTATCACCAGCGTGGAGCATAGTGCTTCCGCTTGTGCACGGGCATAGCCGCTCCTCGGCAGTGTCAACAGCCAGCACGGAGCATGGTGCTTCCACTTGGGCATGGGATGGGGGCCCCCTCTAGGAGGAGACCCCAGGGCGTGTACAGCCTCGCCCTGACACGTGGCTTGCACGGCAGGGCTGCGAAGTGTATCTGGGAACTCATGAGCCAGCACGGGACTCACGAGGCCCTACCTCAAAGGCGGGTTGTGCCTGGTCTTGAGTGTTGGTGCATGTGTGTTCCTGCAAGGCGGTTAGGTGCAAGCACTCTACGTCCTCAGGTCCCAGCCCTCGAGCGAGCTCAGCCGCTGCTGGTATGCCAGGTCGCGATGCCATGGTCAAGGCCAGGGGGTGAGGGCTGGAGAGCTAGTAAGAGCTCCTAAGTCACGATGCTCAGGAGCCCCCCTTTTAACGTGCAAGCGAATTGCACTGGGTGAACAGACCCGCGGTGGGTGGGGAAAAGCAAAACAGCTTGGGTAAATGCAGGAAGATACATGCCACTGGGTCCGGCCCGAGCGGTTTGGGGATGATGCAGCCCGAGGGGCGCCCCCAGCAAGGTAAGCTAAAGATATAAGCAAAGGGATACATGCCACAGGGACGGACCCATGTGGCCTGGGAATGATGCAGCCCGAGGGGCGCTCCCAGCTAAACGAGCTTGTAAGATGTCACCTAGTTCTGTAGACGAAGTAGAGTTGGTGCAGCTGAAGGCGTGCGTCGAAGGGGCGACTCTTCATGAGCCACCGGAGCCCTGAGCCTCGGGAGGCTCTGGAGGCTCGGGAGGTTCCCTGAAGACCGTCTCCATTTCCTTTAGGACGGCGTGGTACCTGGCCTCCTGAGCCGCCCGGACACACCGCATGTTGCGCTGATAGGCCGACGCCACGCTCGGTAGGCCGAAGGGCATGCGAATGTAGCTGTGTGGCGGGCCCTCGCAGCGGCCCACACGCGAAGGCTATAAGCGCTCCTGAGATGCGGCCCTGTTGAGCCCTGGGACATCAATGCAGACACGCAGCCCGGCTTCCTCTCCAGGATGGGGAGCTGCGCTTCGCGAGCGGCTGTCGCCACGCATGGCTCTTGCGTCTTGCAGCTCCTGAGTGGTCTTGGTGATGAACTCCTGAGTGGTGGGCACTCCTTGCCCTGTGCTCTCCTGAGGGACACGTGCCGCTAAGCACGCCTCCAAGTGGTGCCCAAGCGCCTCCCTCGTGAGGTTGGCGAGGTCTCAGGTCCACCACAAGAGAGCCCTCGAGCCCTATCCGAGGAGGGCGCTGGGCGCGCCTTCCTATGCGATGGAGGGAGGCGCCCCTGGGACGGACGGTGATCCTGATGAGGCTCCTGCCGCGACGACGTCCTCCTGAGCTCCTGTGCGGCGCATCTGCTTCTTCTTGGGGATGGCCTCCTGAGAGCCCTCACTTCTGCTGTCGAGGTCGTCGATTGCTGCAGCTTGGAAGGCACGGTCGAGGGAGCACACCGCATCTCTCTCTGCACATGGGACTGTGATCATTCCGCCGCTTCCCGGCATCTTGAGGACGTTGTAGCCGTGGTGGGTGACTGCCATGAACTTGGCCAAGGCCGGGTACCCGAGGATGGCATTGTACGGCAGGCGGATGTGCGCGACGTCGAAGTCGATGAGCTCGATGCGGTAGTTCTTGTGCTCTCCGAAGCTGACAGGCAGACGGACCTACCCTATCGGTGTGGTGGAACCGTCGGTCACTCCTGAGAAAGGTTTGGTGGGCTGGAGCTGCTCATACGGCACTTGGAGGTTGTCGAACGTGTCGACGGACAGGACATTGAGCCCTGCGCCACCGTCGATGAGGGTCTTGGTAACCTACACATTGCTGATGACTGGGGAGCACAACATCGGAAGGGCGCTAGCGGTGGCCGCACACTTGAGCTGGTCTGTCGAGTTGAAAGTGATGGCGCATTGGGACCACTTGACCGGGAGCGTGGCCTCAAGCCTGGGGAGCACCGTGTTCACCTCGCGAGTGAAGTATTTGAAGATGCGTTGAGAGGCTGGGGCCTGGGCACCGCCCAAGATGCAGGCGATCGCGCGCAACTCCTGGAAGCCCCCAGCCCCCTCGTCCTGATGGTGATCGTAATTCCTTCTTGGTGGCGGCAGTGGGGGAGACCGGCGTTGCCCTGTGGACGATCCTCACGAGGCTGGTCCCTCCAGGCCCCCTCACGAGGATGGTCCTGCAAGAGGTCCTCACGAGGCCTGTCGCGCCATTTGTGGCGCGGGCCACGGTCGTCCCAGCGTCCTCCTCCACGGCCATAGCCCTGATCGCTGCGCTCGGGGCGTCGACCGAAGCGTTCTTCTCGTATGGCTCTGAGATCTTGGCAGTCACTGGTGTTGTGGGTGTTCAGGTTGTGGAAGGCGCAGAACGGCCGACCGTTCTTGGAAGACTCGGGTTGATCTTTGCGCCGCTTGGTGTCGGGCTCTGCTGCGAGCACCACTGCCTCCTTGCGCTTCACGTCCTTGGCCTTGGCCTTCTTCTCTTCTGCACCTGCAGCTGGTAGCTCGAGGAGAGAGAGGTGTCCCTCCTCAGCTCTTGCGCACTTGGTCGCCAGGTTGAACAACTACTGAGATGTGCAGAGCTCCTCGTGGATAGTGAGCTCTTCCTTCATCTTGACATCATGGACGCCATCGGAGAATGCAGAGATGATGGCCTCATCCGTGACCTTGGGGATCTTGAGGCGAGTGTTGTTGAAGCGCTGGATGTACTTCTGGAGGGTCTCCCCTGGTTGTTGCTTGATGCAGCGCAGGTCACCCGCGACCGGCCGGCGGTCGCGAGTGCCCTGGAAGTTGGCGACGAAGCGGTCGCGCATCTCGTCCCAGGAGGAGATCGAGCCGTGCTGCAGGTTCAGGAGCCAGGAGTGGGCTCCATCCTTGAGAGCCATGGGAAACTAGTTTGCCATGACTTTCTAATCACCGTTGGCCGCCTCGATGCTCAACTCGTAGAGCTGCAAGAACTCCGCGGGGTCGGCGGTGCCGTCGTAGCGAGGAGGAAGATCTGGCTTGAACTTGCCTGGCCAAGCGACGCTACGCAGCTCAGGGGTGAAGGCGCGGAAGCCAGTCGTGGTTGCTGAGGCCTGCCTCGGAGGTGGAGCTTGGTCTTGACGAGGTCCACGCGGCACCGCTGCGGGCGGTGTGCGGTCTTGACGAGGCGGCGCGGGGAGCACGGGTGCAGCTTCTTGCGGCCGCGGGATTTCTTGGCAGCTTCTCTCTTCACGCGCGGGCGTCGGGCGTGGCGGATCACGCCGCGGGGCCGCGCGCCTTGGTGCCAAGGCACCGTCTTGGGGCAGAGGTGGTGGAGGCGCGCCACGAGCCTCGTTGCCCGTGGCTGGCTGAGGGTGGGGTAGAGAGAGGGACAACGTCGAGGAGCCCCCCGCGGCGCGGGCGAGCTCGGCGACGCGATCGAGCCACCCCTCGTAGAGGTCGTCGACTGGGCGGTAGCGCAGGAGTTCGTTCGCCGTGATGAGCGCGGCCCGCACCTCCATGGGAGCGCGGCATGCATGAGACGAAGAATCGGCCCGGGTCAGCGGCGGAGTGGCGGTGTGCCCGTCGTGCCGTACTGATGGATGCAGCGAGGACGCCTGCTGCTCGTTCCCTGCCGGGCCGATGGCAGCGTTGGCGGCGGGAGACAGAGAACGATGAGGTGGCCCGCCGATGGAAGCCGTCTAAGAAACACGGGCGGTGAGGGCTGCTCGACGGTCAGCCCGAGCACGGCGAGCGTCCGCCATGGAGACGATGGAGCGATGGAGCGATGAACTGACGGAAGGGAAGCTACGGCGCACCCCTACCTGGCGCGCCAAATGTTGGATGTGGGGTTCCGGCAAACCCTTCAGGTTCAAACACTGGGGTGTGCGTGAAGTCTTTCCCTCGTACCGATCTACGCCCTAGCTCGCTAAGATCTCCTGGACGAACTCGATGAACTCGCAACACAGAGGGACATGAGGTTTATACTAGTTCAGGCCACCGTTGTGGTTTAATACCCTACTCCAGTGTGGTGGTAGTGGATTGCCTCTTGGGCTGATGATGAACAGTACAAGGGGAAGAACAACCTCCTGAGGTTGAGGTGTTCTTGTGCTCGGTGTGTGGCTAAGGATGGGCTCAAGGCTCGATCCATATGAGACCCCCCCTACTTTGGTGGCTAGTTCTACTTATATAGGCCCTGGTCCTCCTCCAAAATAATGAGCGGGAAGGGAGCCAAGAATGGCAGGCAAATTTGAAGGGGGACAGCTAGTACAAGCTATCCTGACAAAAGTGGTCTTCGCCTGCGGAAAGCTCTGGTGGTGACGCCGTCTTGGGCTCCACGGTGACCTCCGTCTTGCCGTCCTCCTGGTCTTGGTCTCGTTTCACTGATATAGCAACCTTTGCCTGATGCCTCGGTACTCCTCGCCTGCGCCTGCTCCCTTAGCACCATAGAGCAAACAAGGATGCTGCGCGCGCTTGCGCCCGCCTCGCGCCGATCGTCATGGCTCACGTCACGAGTGCCTCGTGAGGTTTGCCCCGCCTTGATATTTCTGCTCCTCGCGAGCCTGCCTGGCTAGGCCACTCCCGAGGAGGTCTTGCGTCGTCCACCTCGCGAGGATTGAGCCCTCGAGAGGGTCTTGGATGGCTTGTTGATGAAGATGGGCCGTACGGCCTGCTGGCTCAGCCACGTCGTGGGCCGCAGGCAGGCATGTCTGGGGACCCCCGTTCCTAGAACGCTGACATACACACCTATGATGCTTGCCTCCTTTGTATGCCAGTCCTTCAAAGGGACTGGTGGTCAGGCCCGTGGGAAAAGGAACCTAAAACAAAAAGAAAAAGGTGAAAGTGTGCGTGTCCGGGATTGGTCTAGCCGAACTATAGATCCCGGGTTAGCTTGTGCCTCCGTCGATGTCCATGGGATTTTGAGTGCATAATTATGTATGCGTGGTGCGAATGCCACTACTTCATCGGGGCTGGGACGGAGGCTGAATTGCTAGTCGAGCTCTTGACGAGCCGCGCTGTCCTGCTGTAGTGTAGTCCGGACCTTCTTAATGATGTCCAGGGGCTCGACAGTCGTACTATGGTGCTGTTTGAGAAGGCCGCTCTGTACCTCTGCTACTAGGGCGGCGGTATGCTCCTCTATTCAGAGGGAGCATTCCGTATTGCCATTGACTATATGATGCCGCATGGACCGGGCATCTTGAGCTTGAGATAAGCATAGTGTGGCACTGCGTTGAATCTAGCAAACGCGGTTCATCTGAGCAGTGCGTGGTAGCCGCTGCGGAAGGGGACGATATCAAAGATTAACTCTTCGCTTCGGAAGTTGTCCAGAGAACCGAAGACCACCTCTAGCGTGATTGAGCCCGTACAGCGGGCCTCTACGCCTGGTATGACTCCTTTTAAGTTAGTCCTTGTGGGTTTGATTCGTGAGGGGTTAATGCCCATCTTCCGTACTGTATCCTCGTAGAGCAGGTAGAGGCTGCTTCAACCATCCATCATGACTCGTGTTAGGTGGAATCCGTCGATGATTGGGTAGAGGACTAGTGCGGCCGAACCGCCATGGCGAATACTATTCGGATGATCTCGATGATCGAAGGTGATCAGGAATGACGACCACGGATTGAATTTTGGGGCGACTGGCTCTACCGCGTAGACGTCCCTGAGTGCCCGTTTGCGCTCCTTTCTGGGGATGTGCCTGGCGTATATCATGTTCACCGTTTTTACTTGGGGGGGGGGGAGATTTCTTCTATGCCCCGGTGTTCGGCTGCCGGGGCTCTTCGTCCTCGTCCTCACTTTGTGATCCCTTTTCTTTGTTCTCAGCATTTAACTTGCCAGCCTGTTTGAAGACCCAACAATCTCTGTTGGTGTGATTGGCTTGTTTGTCAGGGGTGCCATGTATTTGGCACGGACGGTCGAGTATGTGGTCCAGGTTGGAAGGTCCCTCATTGTTCCTCTTGTAGGGCTTCTTCCGTTGGCCGGACTTGGAGCCGCTGAATCAGGTGTTTACTGTTGTCTCGTCGGTGTTATCGCCATTGCTTTGGCGTTTGTGCCTATTGTGCGAGAGCTTGCTGCTGCTGTACTTGGCCTCCGAGGGGCCTGCCTCGCTGGCTGTGTTTTTGCTTCGGGCCAGCCAGCTGTCTTCACGCGTGCAAAAGAGGGTCATGAGTGTTGTGAGGGCTGCCATGGATTTCGGCTTTTCTTGGCCGAGGTGGCGGGCGAGCCATTCGTCACGGATGCTGTGTTTAAAGGATGCTAGGGCTTCAGCATCCAGATAGTCGACGATCTGGTTCTTTTTGGTTAGGAACCTAGTCCAGAATTTTCTGGCTGATTCTCCAGATTGTTGAACTATGTGGCTTAAGTCATCAGCATCGGGTGGCCGGACATATGTACCTTGGAAGTTGTCGAGGAAGGCTTCTTCCAGGTACTCCCATTTGCCGATGGAGTTCTCAGGCAGACTATTTAGCCAGTGTCGAGCTGGCCTTTTGAGCTTTAATGGGAGGTATTTGATGGCGTGGAGGTCATCTCCTCGAGCCATATGGATGTGGAGAATAAAATCTTCGATCCACACTGCGGGATCAGTTGTGCTATCGTAGGATTCGATATTGACGGGCTTGAACCCATCGGGGAATTTGTGATCCAGTACTTCATCTGTGAAGCAGGGAGGGTGTGTGGCACCTCTATATCGGGCCACATCGCGGCGTAGCGCTGATGGACTCCGCCTGCGGCATTCGGCCCGGGCGTAGTTAGGTTTGTCACGTCCAAATAGGTAGCCGTCATCGTGCCTCGAGGCACGTCCTCATGATCTGTAGATCGATCTTGTATGTCCTGCTCTACTGTCCAGGGTCTGTCGAAGGTTGTACGTGTGACCCCGAACTCTTCCGTCTCTATTTCTATGGGGCGGTGGGGCCGACTGCTGTTCGGCCTGAGTTGACGCTTTATCCCGACCGTGGGGGTGGCCGGTTGGCCGCCCTTTCTCGACCACGTGGTGGTCGTTCCCCATTACGCGAGTGAGATATGTGTTCCGGTGCCTCCTCATCGAATTGAGGTAGCAGTCTGTGTTTCGGATAGCTCTTGGCTGGGCGCTTGAGGCCGTATTCTTCGGCTGTCAGGACATCATTCCATCTGTCGACGAGCAGATCTTGTTCAACTTGAATCTACTACTGTTTCTTTTTCAGGATCCATGCAGTGGCTATGAGCTGAAGCTTAAATCGCTCCTGCTCCAGAGGATCCTCAGGCATGATGAAGTCTTCGTTGCCGAGGCTTGTCTCCTCCTCGGAGGGTGGACGGTAACTATCGTCCTTCGAGTCATCTTCTATGGCCTGTTCATCAGGGTTGTCTTGCCTATTGTCGTGTTCCTCCTGTTCGGATGCAGCTCCGACAGGGTCTTCATTGTTTTCGGCGTCGCCTGGAGTACTATTTTCTCCGGTGCCAGTGTTGCCTTCCTTTGAGTGACGAGGCTTAGAACGGCGCTTGGGGCGTCGGTGCTTGGACTGCGTCTCAGAGGTTTTATTCGCATCTGGCTCTTCTTTGTCGTCGCCAGATCCTTTGGGCGTATTAACCATGTACATGTCATACGAAGAGGTAGCCGTCCAACGTCCGGTGAATGGCGGGTCTGGGCCTTGCTCCTTATCGGCATCGTCGTCCATACCGTCGATGTCTTCGGAGCCATATCCAAGCACGTCGGTTAAGTCATCGACAGTGGCTATGAAGTGGGTGGCGGGTGGGAAGCAAAATTCCTCGTCATTTGTCTCTAGCTCGAACCGGACATAGTTCGGCTATGAGTCCTTCTCCAAGGACAAATTCTTTAAAGATTTTAGCATGCCACCCAAAGGTGAGTGCTGTAAAACGTCAGCGGCGCTGAACTCGAAGATTGATAACCGATCTAGCTCGGTGTCCGCAGGCGTACACAGTCCGGAACATATAGCCGAAGACAAGTTCGAAGTTCCATTAAAGCGAATATTGCAGGGCGTTGAGTCCATGTGCGGCTCCAATGCCACGGACGCTGTGGCCTCGGATGGCACGATCTGCTTTGGCTCTAAGGCCGTTGCAGCAGCAGGAACCATCTCCTGGGTGTGATCCGATGACAGATTTAAGGCACCTTCATCGGGGTGAGTGGGAGCGATCGCCGCGGGCTCAAAACCCTTGAAGATCAAGTATCCACGGATATCTGCGACGGAGTTCAAGCTTCCGAATCTGACCTGATGGCCAGGGTCGTAGCCGTCGATCTGCTCCAGATGGCCAAGCGAGTTGGCCCGCAGTACGAAGCCGCCGAATACGAAGATCTGTCCAGGGAGGAAGGTTTCTCCCAGATGATCCACAAGTGTAGGGGATCTATTGTAGTCCTTTCGATAAGTAAGAGTGTCGAACCCAACGAGGAGCAGAAGGAAACGATAAGCGGTTTTCAGCAAGGTATTATCTGCAAGTACTGAAATAAGTGGTAACAGATAGTTTTGTGACAAGATAAATTGTAACGAGCAACAAGTAACAAAAGTAAATAAAGTGTAGCAAGGTGGCCCAATCCTTTTTGTAGCAAAGGACAAGCCGGAACAAACTCTTATAATAGGAAAAGCGCTCCCGAGGACACATGGGAATATTGTCAAGCTAGTTTTCATAACGTTCATATGATTCACGTTCGATACTTTGATAATTTGATATGTGGGTGGACCGGTGCTTGGGTGTTGTTCTTACTTGAACAAGCATCCCACTTATGATTAACCTCTATTGCAAGCATCCGCAACTACAACAAAAGTATTAAGGTAAACCTAACCATAGCATGAAACATATGGATCCAAATCAGCCCCTTACGAAGCAACGCATAAACTAGGGTTTAAGATTCTGTCACTGTAGCAACCCATCATCTACTTATTACTTCCCAATGCCTTCCTCTAGGCCCAAATAATGGTGAAGTGTTATGTAGTCGACTTTCACATAACACCACTAGAGGCTAGACAACATACATCTTATCAAAATATCAAACGAATACCAAATTCACATGATTACTAATAGCAAGACTTCTCCCTTGTCCTCGGGAACAAACGTAATTACTCACAAAGCATATTCATGTTCATAATCAGAGGGGTAATAATATGCAAAAAGGATCTGAACATATGAGCTTCCACCAAATAAACCAACTAGCATCAACTACAAGGAGTAATCAACACTTCTAGCAACCTATTAGCACCAATCCCGGACTTTGAGACAAGAATTGGATACAAGAGATGAAGTAGGGTTTTGAGATGAGATGGTGCTGGTGAAGATGTTGATGGAGATTGCCCTCTCCCGATGAGAGGAGCGTTGGTGATGACGATGGTAATGATTTCCCCCTCCCGGAGGGAAGTTTCCCCGGCACAACAGCTCTGCCGGAGCTCTAGATTGGTTCCGCCTCGTGGCGGCAGAGTCTCGTCCCGAAAGGTTGCTTCTTATTTTTTCTCATCGAAATACTTCATATAGCAGAAGATGGACGTCGGAGAGCCACCAGGGGGCCCATGAGGTAGGGGCATGCCCTAGGAGGGGGGGGCGCCCCCACCCTCGTGAGCAGGGTGTGGCCCCCCTGGACTTCATCTTTGGCGAGGATTTTTCTTTATGTATTTTAAGATATTCCGTGGAGTTTCAGGACTTTTGGAGTTGCGCAGAATAGGTCTCTAATATTTTCTCCTTTTCCAGCCCAGAATTCCAGCTGCCGGCATTCTCCCTCCTTATGTAAACCTTGTAAAATAAGAGAGAATAGCCATAAATATTGTGACATAACGTGAAATAACAGCCCATAATGCAATAAATATCGATATAAAAGCATGATGCAAAATGGACGTATCAACTCCCCCAAGCTTAGACCTAAGGACAAGCCGATAACAATAAATATATCCTCATGTTTAGAGGTAGCGGCGTCGATAAAAAATAAAATACGGACATGAAGGCATCATGATTATTCTCATAACAGCAACATATATAGATTTTATCATATGATTACTTATGTTCAAGCGATGATCTATTCACAATGCAAAAGTGTGAATCATAAACCTTACTGGGCTCTAACAAACTATAATCTCAGTCATTGAAGCAATTGCAATTTATCATAACATCAGAAAGAGTCTATGTCAGAGCTTAAAAGCAAGTCCACATACTCAACTATCATTTAGTCCTTCATAATTGCTAACACTCACGCGATACTTGTGGTTACGGAGTTTTAATCGGACACAAAGAAAGATAGGGGCTTATAGTTTTGCCCCCACAATCTTTTACCTCAAGGGTAATGTCAACAATAATGGTTCATGCTCCCCTACATCCAATTAGATATATATATGATGTTCTTTCCAACATGATAAGCTTTCCAAAGGATAAAATGAAAAAGGAAAAGGTGAAGATCACCATGACTCTTGCAAAAAGTAGAAGATATTAATAAAAGATAGGCCCTTTGCAGAGGGAAGCAGAGGTTGCCATGCGCTTTTATGGTTGGATGCACAAAATCTCAATGCGAAAGAACGTTACTTTATATTGCCCCTTGTGATGTGAACCTTTATTATGCAGTCCGTCGCTTTTATTACTTCCACATCACAAGATCGTATAAAGCTTATTTCTCCCACACCAATCAATCATACATATTTAGAGCAATTTTTATTGCTTTGCACCGATGACAACTTACTTGAAGGATCTTACTCAATCCATAGGTAGATATGGTGGACTCTCATGGCAAAACTGGTTTAAGGGTATTTGGAAGCACAAGTAGTATCTCTACTTAGTGCTGAGAATTTGGCTAGCATGAGGGGGAAAGGCAAGCTGAACAAGTTAGAGGATCCATGACAACATACTTTATCTCAGATATAAGAAAGACATAACTCATTATGTTGTCTTCCTTGTCCAACATCAACTCTTTAGCATGTCATATTTTAAGGAGTGATCCCAATCATAAAAGATGTCAATGATAATATATCTATATGTGAAAACCTCTCTTTCCTTATTACTTCCTATTAATTGCAACAATGACCAAAGCTATGTCTGTCAATTCCCAACAACTTTTAATCATCATACTCTTTCTATGTGAAGTCATTACTCTCAATAAGATCAATATGAACTCTTTGTTTATTTTTATTCTTTTTCTTATTTTCTTTTATTCACCCAAGATCATGGCAAAATAATCAGGCCCTTGACCCAACACTAATGTTTATTATATATATATCTCACGGACTCGATTACAAAGAGAGATCATAGAGCAAAACTAAAAACTAGATCATGCCATAAACTTTATTCTACTAGATCAAGATACTACTAATAGGATCGAACTAAGAAAAAACGGTAAAGATAGGAGTTGTGATTGTGATACGATACCGGGGCACCTCCCCCAAGCTTGGCAGTTGCCAAGGGGAGTGCCCATACCCATGCGATTATGTCTCCTTCTTTCTTGTTGGTGTAACATTCTTGGCGATGATTCCCCTCAAGATACGATTCTCCTCCTCGAGTTTATTGACTTGCTGCTTAAGGTCCATTATTTCCTTACAAAGCTTTCCTGTGACGACTAAAGCTCCTTGCACCCAAGGGTGTTGCATAGCTGCAGGAGAACAAGAGACACTCCTCCTCATATTTTCATAAGAAAGAAATCTAACATTGGAAGGGATTACCGAATTTGGAATAGCTGAGCTCTGTAGTTCCCCCATCGTGAACCCAGCTCGGAAGCGAGAGGTGACTTCTTGATCCTCCATGGCATCTAACCTCATCAGGTCAGCCTCCATCTCTTCCTCCGTTGCTGGCCAAAAGTGATCAGCGTCATTGTTTGCCCTTGGTTCTGGTGCCGGATTAGATACCCGGCTCTCCCCGACTGACTCTCGAGAAGACATCTTGCTCTAATCTGCAGCAGCAACAGCTTGAAACAAAAACAGAGGATATTTGCGTGATACGGGAGTCAAAACCTTCGGGAGAATATATAGTGAATTTTTACCGATCAAAATACGTATCGTGCAAGAAAACGGAGTCCGGAGGGCACACGAGGTGCTCACGAGGTAGGGGGGTGCCCAGTGGGGTAGGGTGCGCCCACCACCCTCGTGTCCTTCCCGGACTGGTACTTATTTTTCTATTTTTCTAAATATTCTAAAACAGAGAAATAATGCCTTAAAAATTGTTTTGGATTCGGTTTACTTACCATACCACATACCTATTACTTTTCGGAGTCTGAAACATTCTGGAAAGTGTCTCTTATTTATTCCTCCGGGGTTACGATTTCAATAATATTGGTTTCAACATTTATGGGATTACCTGAGATATAATGTTTGATTGTTTGACCGTTTACCACCTTCGGATTTGTGCCTTCGAAGTTGTTGATTTTTATTGCACCGGAACGATAGACCTCGTCGATAACATAGGGGCCTTCCCATTTAGAGAGAAGTTTTCCTGCAAAAAATCTTAAACGAGAGTTGTATAGCAATACATAATCACCTACATTAAACTCACGCTTTTGTATCCTTTTGTCATGCCATATTTTAACTTTTTCTTTAAACAACTTGGCATTTTCATAAGCTTGGGTTCTCCATTCATCAAGTGAGCTAATATCAAATAACCTCTTCTCACCGGCAAGTTTGAAATCATAGTTGAGCTCTTTAATAGCCCAATATGCCTTATGTTCTAGTTCGAGAGGTAAGTGACATGCTTTTCCATAAACCATTTTATATGGAGACATACCCATAGGATTTTTATATGCAGTTCTATAAGCCCATAATGCATCATCAAGTTTCTTAGACCAATTCTTTCTAGACCTATTAACAGGCTTTTGCAAAATTAATTTGATCTCTCTATTGCTCAATTCTACTTGACCACTAGACTATGGGTGATAAGGAGATGCAATTCTATGATTAACATCATATTTAGAAAGCGTTTTACGGAAAGCACCATGAATAAAGTGTGAACCACCATCAGTCATTAAATATCTAGGGACTCCAAACCTCGGAAAAATAACTTCCTTAAGCATTTTAATAGAAGTGTTATGATCAGCACTACTAGTTGGAATAGCTTCTACCCACTTAGTAACGTAATCAACATCAACTAGAATATGTTTGTATCCATTAGAGGCAGGAAAAGGTCCCATATAATCAAAGCCCCAGACATCAAACGGTTCAATAACAAGAGAATAATTCATAGGCATTTCTTGACGTCTACTAATATTACCAATTCTTTGACATTCATCACAAGACAAGACAAACTTACGGGCATCCTTGAAGAGAGTAGGCCAATAAAAACCAGATTGCAATACCTTATGTGCAGTTCTGTCTCCAGCGTGGTGTCCTCCATAGGCTTCGGAGTGACACTTGCGTAGGATCTGTTCCTGTTCATGCTCAGGTACACAACGTCTAATAACACCATCTACTCCTTCTTTATAAAGATGTGGGTCATCCCAAAAGTAATGTCGTAAATCATAGAAAAACTTTTTCTTTTGTTGGTATGTGAAGCTAGGTGGTATAAATTTAGCAATAATATAATTATCATAATCAGCATACCAAGTAGTACTACGAGAAGTACTTATAAAATTTAATTGTTCATTAGGAAAGCTATCATTAATAGGTAGTGGGTCATCAAGAACATTTTCTAACCTAGATAAGTTGTCTGCAACGGGGTTCTCAACTCCCTTTCTATCAACAATATGCAAATCAAATTCTTGTAGGAAGATAACCCATCTAATAAGTCTAGGTTTAGCATCTTTCTTTTCCATAAGGTATTTAATAGCAGCATGATCAGTGTGAATAGTTACTTTAGAATCAACAATATAAGGTCTGAACTTATCACAAGCAAATACAACTGCTAAAATTTCTTTTTCAGTAGTAGCATAGTTTCTTTGAGCATTGTCTAGAGTCTTACTAGCATAATGGATAACATTTAATTTCTTATCAACTCTTTGCCCTAGAACAGCACCTACAGCATAATCACTAGCATCACACATAATTTCATAGGGTAAATTCCAATAAGGTGGCTGAACAACAGGTGCAGAGACTAATGCTTTCTTAAGTATTTCAAATGCTTCTACACAGTCATCATCAAAGACAAATGGTATATCTTTTTGCAATAAATTAGTTAGAGGCCGAGAAATTTTTGAGAAGTCCTTAATGAACCTCCTATAAAATCCGCCGTGACCAAGGAAACTTCTCATACCTTTGACGTCCTTGGGACATGGTGTCGGCGTTCTGGGAACGGGGGTCCCCAGACTTGCCTGCCTGCGGCCTGCGGCGTAGCTCAAGTGGGGGCCCAGCGCGGCCCATCTTCATCAGCTCAAGCCCAAGACCCTCACGAGGGGCCAAGCCTCGCGGGGCGGACGACAGGAAGCTTCCTCAAGAGCGGCCTCGTCAGGCAGGCTCGCGAGGAGGCGGAGAGATCAATGCAAGGGTACCTTGCGAGGGTCCCGTGACGCAAGCCATGACGATCAAGGCCAGGCGGGCGCCGGCCTGCCCAGAGTCCTTGTTTCCCCTTTGGTGCAAAGGGGGCAAGCACAGGCCAAGGCATCAGGCAAAGGTTACCATTCCGGTGCAACGATACCAAGACCAGCCGGACGGCCGGACGGAGGTCACCATGGATCCCAAGACGGTGTCACCACCAGTGCTTTTGGCAGCTGAAGACCACCTTTGGTCAGGATAACTTGTACTAGATGTTCCCCTTCAAAATGGCCAATTGCTGGCGCCCTTCCCGCTCAATTATTCGGGGAGAGGCCCAGGGCCTCTATAAATAGAGCTAGCCACCACAGAGTGGGGGGGGGGGGAGATCGAGCTAGAAATCTGATAGAGCCCAAGAAGAGAGGCAGAGTAGAACGCATAGCCCCAGCTCAAGAACACCCCTCACGAGGCTGTTCTTCCTCTGTACTGTTCATCATCAGCCCCAGAGGCAATCCACCACACCACACACTGGAGTAGGGTATTACACCACAACTGTGGCCCGAACCAGTATAAACCTCGTGTCCCCTGTGTGTTCATCGTTTTCATTTTAGTTCGCACGAGAGGATCAGACGTAGATCGGTAGGGGAGAGATCTCTGCATGCACCCCAGTGTTCGAACCTCAAGGGTCTGCCTGTCGGGGGTGGGATGCGACATATGCCAAAGGATAGCTTATCATGGTGGGGGCGAGTAGAACGTCGCCGGTGCCTGGAAGTAGGATGAGGCGTAGACATGCACACCGGCGAATCTTACCCACCTTCAGGGCTCTCCGAGGAGATAACACCCCTACTGCTGCTCTGCGGGGTCTCCGCATGATCACTATGGTAATAATGTGTACAAGGTTGCTCCTCGAGCTGTGTTCTAGAGGTAGGAGAGGGCAAGGCTTGCTCCCTCCCTTCTATGCTTCTGGTCTGGTGTCTAAAGGTTCGAACCCTTTGCATGGGCGCTCCGGGGGGTTTATATAGGCCTACCCCCCGGGGGTTCAATGGTAATCTGGCTGGGCGTGAGTCCTAGCCGTCTGTCTCTTAGGTGGCCGTCTTCTCAGTCGACTGTTGGGGCCCGCCTCTGGTGGGCCCCGTTGACTGACCTGGTCACTGTAGTCGCGCCTCTAATGACGTCGTCTTGGTCACGGGGTCGTGGCAACAGTGTCGCCGTCCGGCGGGCGATCACTGTGGCCACTCCCCATCTTATCTGGTTAATGGCGTGCGGGGCCTGTGGGAGGGACGGGCTGACTCTTGGAGGCCGACTCCCACGAGGTCCGTCTTCGGGCGCTCTCGCCGTCTTCTGTCTCCCCCGCTGACTAGCGGGACCCACCGTCTCCAGGCCGTACTGGCGGGCCAACGTGGGAACAGGGTTGCGCCATTGGGGCGGACGTCAGGGCCGGTATGGCCACAGTGCCGCGCCGGACGGAGATCTCCTCCGGTACATCGTACTGTAGCCATACCTGCCCTCGGTAATCAGGGTAGGGGAGGGCCGTACTCCGGCCATCCACGGACCCGTCCTTCTTCTCGAAGGCAGAGGGTGGTGAAGTCGCGGGCCGACTCCCCATAGTCAGCTTCCCTGGAGTCACCAACTGGGAGTCGGCTTATGTCGTAGCCGTCTCTGGGATTCGACCGCGAGTGGGTAGTTGGTGATGCTGCAGCTGACTCCCAGAGTCGGCCCTTCGTCTTGTGATCCTTTGAGGGGCAAAGCCGGCCCCGATGTCTTGAAAGGTTCTGGGTCTCGGGTTAGCCTACCCGTGGCCCATTACTCCGACAGTAGTCCCCGAAGCTGGTGAGGCGCCGAGGGGACGTGCCAAGGAGCCTCAACAGTTTCTTCCTTCGAGTGGCTGGAGCCGAAGCTTGCCTGCCGTCTCCCTCCGTGCCGATTATTGGGAGGTGATTTCGCTTAGGCTGTCTTCGACGAGCCGACTTTCAGAAGTCGGACTCGCCCTCAAGTCGTCTTGCTCTTTTTAGGTAGTTTGAAGATCGTGGCGGACGCAAATGGCGTGCTTGAGAAGCTACATGGCCGCCGCCTGCCGCGGACCCACCCAAGGGCGCCACGTGGATGGGCCAGCCTGCCAGCCCACGTGCGTGACGGGACAGGCCCGCAGGCGGGGGCCCACCACTACCGCACCTCGGCCTTCGGACGGATCTGCTGCGGCCTCGCGGGCAGTTGGGCTTCTAGCGCAGTAAATGCGTGCAGTAATCTTGTGTGGTGAATCGTGGGGGTCGTGGGGGCGTGGACGCAGTTAATCCCACGACGCCCCCTCGGCTTCTCAACCCGCAGGCCTATAAGTAGGTGGAGGGAGCGGGGCAGCGAAGCACGCGCGCCCGCTCTCCTCTGTTCCCCTCTGCTCCTTCTTCTTCCTTCTTCCTCTCACCGCTGCCGCACCGGACCACGCCCCGCTCGCAGCGATGAGCTCTTCTCTGCCGCCGCGCCCGCTGCCGTTCGCTCCGGCATGTGGGACGGCTCCGAGATCGACGACGACATCATCGACTTTCTTCGCAAGACGCGTTGCCTCCCTGGCGCGCACCTCGCGTAGGCCCGCGCTCCGCCGCCGGAGGAGGTGACGCCGGCGCCGGAGGAGGGCGAGCGGCTCGTGTTCCGCTCCCACCTTACGCGCGGGCTGGGGCTACCGGCGAGCGGGTTCTTGCGCTCGTTCTTGGAGTTCCATGGCCTTCAGCCGCACCACCTTACCCCAAACACGGTGGTGCTGCTGTCGGCCTTCACTTCTTTGTGCGAGGGCTTCCTCGGCGTTCTCCCCACCATCGAGCTGTGGGGGGAGTTCTTCCAGTCCAAGCTCGACACGCATGTCGCCGGCGTGCCAGCCCAGTGCGGCGCCTTCATCGCGCTACGGAGGACGACCGCCGACAACCCGTTCCCCGCCATCCAGTTGATTAAGTCGGTAAAGATGTGGCAGCGTTCTTACTTCTACTTGAAGAACGTCGCCCCAGACGGCGACTGGGTTAATCTGCCGGCCTATGAAGCCGGCGGGCCGGCTGGGAGGCAGCCCAGCTGGTCTTACCGCGCCAAGACGCTGACTCCCGCTGGAGCCGCCGCCCTGGCGCGACTTCGGGTGCTGACGCAGTCGGCCGGTCTGACCGGGGCCGACTTGCTGGCCGCCTTCGTGGCGCGCCGAGTCCTCCCGCTCCAAAGCCGGCCTCATCTGATCTGTCAGATGAGCGGCCACCGGGACCCCAGTCGGACGTGCACCAAGGACCTACCCCATGCGGAGGTAGCGGACACGGTGAACTACATCGTGAACTGCAGCCTCTCGGAGGACTGGCAGTTCAGCATGGAGCCGTACTCGCGCGCCAACCCCCCGCCGATGGTAAGTTGTTGTTGTTCTTCTTTTTTACAGCCGAATCCGACTTCTGATCTTATTATTCTTATTTCTTGAACCAGAGCCCTCTTCTCCAACCCTCAGCTAGCGCCGCAGGGCCGCCCTGCCAGTTCGCCCCTGATCGGGCGGAGAGCAACGTCGACGACCCCGACCTGGGGGCGGCGGCCATGGAGGCCGACGCCGAAGGGGGCGGCGAAGGAGAGGAAGGCGGCCTGAGGCCCTCGGCCACCTTCGCCGACTGGCCCATCGGCGAAGAAGGAGAAGTCGCCCCGCGCCATCAACCGAGGCAAGACGGCACGAGGAAGCGCCGGGCCGGGCCTAGTTCTCTCGGAGGCCGGGAGAAGGAGTTAAAGGGGGCAGCCGCCGCGACCAAACGGGAAGAGGCGGTTGCGAGGGCCCAACGCTTCCGTAAGGAAGTGAAGAAGCCGCCGCTATCCTCTGCGTGAGTGCTTCTGCTTCTTTGTCTTGTTTTTATCCTTTGGTGGATTTGGTCCGAGCTTTTACATGTCTTCCCTGTTCCAGAGCTCCTCTCACCCTCGGGAGGGTCGCCGCCGCCTCCATCAGGGGGTCGGTGGAGTCGTCCGCCACGACTTGGCGTATTGACTCTGCTGCCGACCTCTGGGAGGCGACGGAGCGGAACGCGTAGGAGAAGCGCGACGAGGACGAAGCCGCCCGTCGGAAGAAGGCGGAGGCCGAGAAAGCGGCCGCCTCCACCCAGCAGGGTCTGGAGGGAGTCGAAGCCGCCGCCGCGGCCAAAGAGCGGGCCGAAGAAGCCGCGCGTCGCCAGTCGGCGCTGCTCGTCGTTCCTTTGAACTCGGCGCCGCCTCCGGTTTATACGGAGCGGTCTGGGGAAGTTGGCGGGGAGCACGCCATTGTGGAGAGGGAGGGCGGCGAGATCCCCAGGCGGGACACGGTGGTGCCGCCACCATCGCCCCCGCCGTCATCGGGGGGCGCAAAAGATAAATAGCCGGCGGACCCGCCGGTGCCGCCGACTACGGACGAAGCCACGGCGAACTTGCTTCTCCAAGTCGCCTTGCCAACGCGCCCCCGTCTGGAGAAGGCGACTTCGGCGCCGTGCCCTCTGGAGACCGGGGCAGCCAGCTCGGCCGTGCCAGACGTCAAGGTGATGATCTCCGCGCCCGTCGGGTGGGTGCGCGAAGGCGGCACGGGCCCGCTGAACCAGGCGCTCCTGGACGTCCAGGCAAAGCTGCGAGCCGAAGGCGATGCCATCCAGAACTGCACCAAGGCGCACCTGGCGTCGCGAGCGGCCGTCCGTGTATGTTTCTTCTGACTTTGTTTTTTCTTGCTCTTCTCTGTGGGGGCGCGCCAGCGCACCCATTGGGTGTAGTCCCCGAGTTCCGAGCCGGCTGCTGAGCAGGTGGGTTGGAACTCTATTGGCGAGTTCCAAATGTTTATTCTTTTGAAATGCTTATCGCAGGACTACCGCAACCTCCGGGCCACCGTCTTCAATCGTAATGTTGAAGAGCTGGGCAAGCGGACTGCCGACTTGTCGGAGAGCCGGAGTGAGTTTCCTTCTTCGCGGGGGCGCGCTGGCGCACCCGCGGGCTGCAGTCCCCGAGATTCGTGCCAACTGCTGCGCAGTCGGGCCGGATCTTCTTGGTGACCTTTTCTGATGACTTGTGTCCTTTTTCTTCTTTCTTCAGAGGCCAATGCCGTACTTCAGCAGCAGCTGGGCGAAGCCAACACCGCCTTGCGCGCCAAGGAGGTGGAATGCGGCAAGCTCATCACAGAGCGCGACCTGCTGGCAGCGCAGCTGGCGGAGCAGAAGGAGCTGCTCAAGAAGGCGCAGGAGGAGGCGAAGGAGAGAGAGACTGGACTCCAAGCCGAGTTCGAGGCCGAACGCTCCTCCTAGACCGATAAGGAGGCGATGCTGACCTCCGGCTTCCATGAGATTGAAGATATCGTTGATGGTAAGTTTTCTTTGCTTGCTTTCTTTGAGCGGCCGACTGTGGGTCAGGCCGACTCTTGCTTTTTCTGACTTGCTTCTTTTTCCGTCTTGGTAGACTTCTTCCCGGGTCATGCGCAGGCTGCCGTTCAAGCCATCGAGGCTGATCGCGAGGCACGGAGGGCGGCCGGCGAGGAGGTTGCCGCCAACGCCCCCCGGACTCTTGATGAACAGCTTCTGAGCGTCGAGGCTCGTCTGCGGCCGGCTCACCGGATGCTGCGCCGGCTTCAATGTGTCGGCGCCCAGGCGACTGCTGCCTTGTGGCCGGAGATGCCGATTCTGCGCACTCCCAGCCGGACTACCGACTGGCTGGAGGTTGCACCAGGTCGTCTGGAGGCTTGGAAAGGCTCCTCGGCACGTGCCGGGGCGCGTTGTGCCTTGGAGTTCGTCAAGGCGTGGTATCCAAACCTGAGTTTGGACCAGCTGGCCACGCTCCGAGCCGAAGCCCAGCCGGAGCTGGCAGCCATGGAGGACGACTTTGTCAAGCGCGCCGCGGCGATCGCCGAGTACGTCGACACCAATGTCTTCGTTCCTGAGCGAGCTGACAACGGCGAGGAGGCACCGCCGGAGTGGTTTGGGATGAACCCGAACTACGGCGAGGACTCGGTGGAGGTGATCGGCTCCAGTGTCGAGGAAGAAGACGAGGTGGAAGCCGGCGATGAGATGGAGGCGCCAGAAGCCGGGGCAGGCGATCAGCCTCAGCTTGATCGTGCCTCCAACAACGAGCCGCGCCCAACTGCGCCGGCTGCTGCCGGAGGTGATCAAGCCGAGTCTGCCCAGCCGGCCGCCCCAACGTCCGACACCGCCATCTCCTCCGAGCCCCCGAACCCGTCTGCAGCTTCATAGGCCGCTGCCTTGCTTTGTTTGTCTGCTTAGTAGTTTCTCGAAAACTTCATTAATTCGCACAGTTCCACCCGCTGGGTGTATTTTGAACTTCTGTTCAAGGATTCGGCCAATGGCCTTCGTGATGTAAATATTTATCTAGGTTCTATCGTTTCTTGCTCGTTGCTCTTTTGGCTTTTTTCCTTTTGCCGCCTTCCCTTGGGCGCCGTCTTTGCCAGTCGGGCAGCCGCTCCGCGGACTGCTGCTGGATCAAATACTTGGCTGCCTTGGGAAGGCAAGTACTTAGCCATTCTAGAGTTTTCTTAGCAAGTTGGATAGAAAAAACGGCAAGCCGACTACTCGGAGTCGGTTTTGCGAGGAACAGCTGGAAAGCCGGCTCGAGTTATGCTTTATGCTTTGAGTCCTTAGCCTTTTTTCATGTGGGCGCCCATTCTACCTTACTCCTGCCCACCAGACAGTCGCTCTGCAAACTGTGGCTTGTGGCAGGAGTCAGCTGAGGCGCCGCGCACTACTTGTCTGACTGCAGGAAGTGTTTTCATAGCGCGAGACGGCAAGTCCCCGGGCCGACTGGTCGAGCCCGGTGCCGAGCGGCGTAACAAAGAGTAGCGTACTCGGAAACATAATACTTATCATACAGATAACAAAAGGGGCAGTCCCCAAGTTCGTGTCGGGGGCCCCAGAGTCTCGGTACTTTAAGTACAAAAGGGTAGCGTGGTACATACTGCATCAACTGTAAAATCTTCGAAGAAGATTCGCGTTCCATGGTCGCTCCGTCTCTTTGCCGGAGTCGTCCCTCTTGCGTGCTCGGGGCTTCTGAGCGTCGATCAGGTAGTAGGAGTCGTTGTCCAGCACCTTGCTGATGATGAAGCGGCCTTCCCAAGGAGCCGACAACTTGTGATGGCCGGCTGTTCGCTGGATCAGCCGGAGCACAAGGCCGCCCTCTTGGAAGGATCTCGACCTGACCTTCCTGTTGTAGTAGCGATGTAGGCTCTGCTGGTAGATGGTGGACCGGCTGAGTGCCAACAGCCAGCCCTCTTCCAGCAGATCGACGCCGTCTTGTCGTGCTTCTTCTGCTTCCTCCGCGGTGTACATCGTAACTCATGGGGAGTCGAACTCTATATCCGTTGGGATGACGGCTTCGGCATCATAGACGAGGAAGAAGGGTGTGAACCCAGTTGACTTGTTTGGAGTCGTGCGCAGACTCCAGAGGACAGCCGGCAGCTCGTCAAGCCAACAGCCGGCCGAACGCTCCAATGGTTCGACCAACCGAGGCTTGATGCCAGATAGGATGAGACCATTCGCCCGCTCCACCTGATCGTTTGACTGCGGATGGGCAACGGACGCTAGGTCCAGTCGGATGCCCTGTGTCGCGCAGAAACGGGCCAAGGCGCCTTTGGCAAAATTGGTGCCGTTGTCGGTGATGATGCTGTGCGGTATGCCATACCGAATTGTGATGTCTGAGATGAAAGTCACGGCAGCCGGTCCATTCAACTTCTTGATAGGCTTCACGTCTATCCACTTGGTGAACTTGTCCACCGCGACAACTAGATGAGTTAGACCACCTCATGCTGTCTTGAATGGTCCAACCATATCCAGGCCCCAGACTGCGAAGGGCCAGGCGATGGGAATAGTCTTGAGCGCTGACGCTGGCTGGAGTGGCTTGGAGCGGAACTTCTGGCACCCCTTGCATTTCTGGACCAACTCTTTGGCCTCTTCGAGGGTAGTTGGCCAGAAGAAGCCATGCCGGAAAGCTTTGGCGACGAGTGCCCTCGAGGCCGCATGGTGGCCGCACTCGCCTTGGTGGATGTCTCTGAGAATTGCTCGGCCTTGATCCGACTCGACCAGCTCTCTGTGACGCTGCGCCTGACCAGCTCTCTGTTGATTATGGTGTATGCTGCTGCTCGGCGTTGTACTTGCTGAGCTAAGGTTTCATCGGTCGGCAGCTCCTTGTTCACCAGGAATTGAAGGATGGGTTGGGCCCATGAGGGTGCTGCTATCTCTTCGACTGCCAGAACTGCAACTTGGACTAGGACGGCCGGGCTGGGAGGCGGCGGGCTGGAGTCCGCTGCCGCTTGCTGGATCGACGAAGTCCCCGGGCCGACTGATGCAGTCCCCGGGCCGAGTTCTGGAGTCTTTTCTTTGATTGCCGCATTCCTCGGGCCGAGTTCTGAAGTCCCCGGGCCGTCTTCGACTGCGGCGCTTTTGGAGTTGTCTTCAAGGGTCTTTGTGCCGTTCACATGGGCTCCTGATCTGGATCCGGCTTCATCGGGGGGGGGGGGGGGGCTGGCACAAAAATGGAATCTAACTCTGGTGAAGGCTTGATAGACGGCTCGAGGAGGCGCTGGAGAGCGACGCCGGATGGTATTGCTTGGCGGGTGGAGCCGATTCGTGCCAAAGTATCCGCTTGGTTATTGTCGTTTCTTGGCGCGTGGAGGAACTCGCACCCCTCGAAATGTCCGCTAAGCTGCTGCATGAGGAAACGGTAGCTCGCCATGTTTGCGTCCTTGGCATCCCAGTCGCCAGACGACTGCTGGACCACCAAGTCGGAGTCGCCGTAACACAGTATCCGGCGGATGCCAAGCTCTTTGGCAAGCCGGAGCCTGTGAACGAGCGCCTCGTATTCGGCGACGTTGTTGGTGGCGGCGAAATGAATCTGCAGCACGTACTTGAGCATGTCGCCTTTGGGAGAAGTGAGAACAACGCCGGCTCCCAAGCCGGTGCGCATCTTGGAGCCGTCAAAATGCATCCGCCAATGGGTGGAGTCGGGCGCTGGTGGCAGGTACTGGGTCTCGGCCCAGTCGACGAGGAAGTCGGCCAGTGCTTGCGACTTGATGGCGGTGCGGGGCTGGTAGTAGATCGTATAGGGCGCCAACTCTATGACCCATTTGGCCACTCGCCCAGACGCATCTCGGCTTCCGATGATTTCTGCTAACGGAGCCGTGCAGACCACAATCATTGGATGCTCTTGGAAGTAAGGCTTCAACTTGTTGGCGGCAAAGTGCACGCCGTAGCACATCTTCTGGTAGTGAGGGTATTTCTGCTTGGAGGTCGACAGTACTTCGCTCAGGTAATATACCGGTCTCTGGACCGGCAGTGCCTTGCCTTCCTCCTTGCGCTCGACTACGATGACAGTGCTGACTACTCGGCTGGTGGCGGCGATGTACATGAGCATAGGCTCTTTGGGAGTCGGAGCCGCCAACACAGGGGGAGTAACCAACATCTTCTTCAGCTGCAGAAAGGCCTCATCTGCCTTGTGGTTCCACACGAAAAAATTGGTCTTCTTCATGAGTTGGTACAAGGGGAGAGCTTTCTCGCCCAGCCGACTGATAAAGCGGCTGATGGATGCCAAACATCCAGTGAATTTCTGCACGTCCAACAGTCGGCTAGGCACCTCCATCCTCTCGATGGCCTTCATCTTCACAGGGTTGCACTCTATGCCGCGTTCGGAGACCAGGAAGCCGAGTAGCTGGCCGGCTGGTACTCCGAACACACACTTCTCGAGGTTAAGCTTGATCTGGAATCGGCGCAGGTTCTCGAAGGTCTCTTTGAGGTCTTCCAGCAGAGTTCCGCGCTTCTCCGTCTTCACCACCACATCATCCATGTAAACGTGGGTATTTCTGCCGAGTTGCTTGAGGAGGCACTTCTGCATGCAATGCTGAAAGGTGGCGCTGACATTTCTCAAGCCGAACGTCATGGTCAGGTAGCAGAAGGCTCCGAACGGTGTGATGAAGGCGGTCTTCAGTCGGTCTGCCGGGTTCAACTTGATCTGGTGATATCCTGAATAGGCATCTAAGAAGCTCAACAGCTCGCATCCGGCTGTGGAGTCTATCACCTGATCGATTCTTGGCAAAGCAAACGGGTCCTTGGGGCAGGCTTTGTTCAGGCTTGTCTAATCAATACACATTCGCCGTTGCTTGTTCTTCTTTAGTACCAAAACTGGGTTGGCCAGCCACTCCGGAAAAAACACTTCCATGATAAAGCCGGTTGCAAGGAGCCGGGCTATCTCTTCTCCAACAACTCTTCTTTTCTCTTCTGACAGGCGGCGCAAGGGCTGCCTGACGGGCTTCACATCAGACCGGACATGTAACTTGTGCTCGGCGAATTTCGTCGGTACACCTGGCATGTCTTTGGGGGACCATGCGAAGATGTCCCGATTCTCATGGAGGAAATCGACGAGATCGCCTTCCTATTTGCTGTCGAGGTTTGCACCAACGACGGCGTACCTCTCCGGGTGCTCTGGGTCCAAAGGTATATTCTTTATCTCCTTAGCCGGCTTGAATGAACCCTCAGCTTCCGACTCCTTGGGGTTGGGCGACAACTCAGGCTGCTTGCCGGCCATCGCCACAACTCGGTCAAGGAGCCGCTTCTCTGCTGCAATAACCAGGGACTCAGCCAGCCGACTACTCTCGGCCGCGCAAGCGGACGACTTCCGGTAGTCGCCGGCTACAGTCAGGATTCCCTTGGAACTCGGCATCTTCATCTTGAGGTAGGCATAGTGGGGAACTGCCATGAACTTGGCCAAAGTAGGTCGGCCAAGCATTGCATGGTATGGGCTCTCGAGGTCCACCACTTCAAACCAGACTGGCTCTCGGCGGAAGTGATCCTTATCTCCAAAAAGGACATCTATCAAAATCTTGCCGATTGGGGAGCAGGAAAGGCCAGGGACGATCCCATGGAATACAGTCCGGCTGCTCTGGAGCTGTCTCTGCTTGATCCCTAACTTCTCCATGGTATCCTTATACAGGATGTTGATACTGCTACCTCCATCTATCAGAACTCGCGAGAAGCGAGCTGCCCGCCTATCAGTGGCAAATGTGACCTCCAGAACCAAGGCGTAGGAACCTGGATTCGGCATCACCTCTGGGTGATCAGCTCTACTCCAACTGATAGGTTTCTCGGACCAATGCAAGAACTCTGGAGCATCCGACGCCACCGCATTTACTTCTTGCCGCTGCAGCCGCTTGCTGCGCTTGTCGTCTGCCACGCTGGTGAACACCACGCAGGCTCCATGCTCTTCGGGGTACTCGTCTTGTACTGCGCCGACTAGCCAGGCAGCCGGCTGTGGGGGTGAGGCGGTTGTCCAGCAGGCGGAGGAGGCATCAGGCCGTCTCCCTTGGCAATCCTGGTCAGCCAGTGGCACTTTCTGGTGGTGTGGTTCGATGGCTTTGCGTCGCTGTGGAACTTGCAGGGACCATCCAGAGTCTGCTCGTAGGAGAAAGCCGGCAGCCAGTTGGACTTGCCGCCCTTCTGCCGCTTTGGCGGAGGTTACCCTTTTGGCTGCTGATCGTCGACTGTCGCGACCTGCCGGCTATTAGAAGCCGGCTGCGGGGCCTTGCGCTTGTGATCATTCTGCTGTTGTCGCCGGCTGGCGTCCCCAGCCGGAGTTCTGGGAGCCTGAGGGGCTACTTTGCCAGCTGTGCTGACTTGGATCTCCGTCTTCATAGAAGAGTCGGCTGTGGCGTATTTGTCTGCTATGATCAGCAGCTCATCCAGGGTTTTTGGCTCGTCGCAGAGGAGCTTGTGCTTGAGGAGGGTGCCTTCTCTGCACCCGGCGGTGAAGTACTCGATGGCCTGCACCTCGTGCACGCCCTCGCAGGAGTTTCGGAGCTCGGCCCAACGCGTGAGGTAGTCGCGAGTAGATTCGTTGGGGCCTTGCACGCACAAGGAGAGCTGGCGAGGCTTGGAAGGTCGCTTGTACGTGCTCATGAAGTTGCGGACGAAGGCCTCGGTGAAGTCGACCCAGCTATTGATGCTGCGGGGCTTCAGGCTGTTCAACCATGTCTGGGTCGTGCCTTGGAGCATGAGGGGAACGTACTTCACGGCGACGCGCTTGTTTCCGCTTGCTATGTCGACGACGGTGGCATAGTCGATTAGCCAATCCTCCGGCTTCACGGAGCCGGTGTACTTGGGGGTATCTCTGGGGAGAGTGAACCCTTTGGGAAAGGGCTCATCTCGGATGCGGGGACCGAAACACGGTGGTCCCAGCTCATCTTCTTCTTCCAGCGCCAGGGATCGGTGGAGTCGGTCGATCCGGTGGCGGGCATCGTTCTCTCCGACCCCCTCTTGGGGGCCTAGGCGACCTCCGAGAGTCGGATGCTCAATGGGCGGCGGGGAGACTCGCCTTTCTCTGCGGGGTGGCGGAGGCACGTAGTCGTCCCGCCGCTCTACTGCTCTCGGGCGGCCGTCTTGGTCGCGCTCGATGGTGATGTGAGTCCGACTGCTGCTGGCAGCCGGCTCCTTGTCCTTTCTTCCGCGGACGCCACCAGTCGGCGTCCGAGATGTTGCGCCTTGATCTCGACGGGGTGGCAGGTCGTCGTTCTGCCGCTGTGGCCCCTCGGTGCGGCAGCCGGCCGCGTTCTACGTGCCCGCCGCTTCGTGGAGTTGCCAGACTCGCTCCATCATCAGTCGGCGTTCTTCGCCCTCGAGGTTGTCCAGCTCGTCTGCCGCCGCCTGGGCGGCTCGAATGTTTTCTGCGGGCGTGGCGTACATGGGGCGATTGGCCCCGAATATGCTGGCGATGTCCGCGCCGCGCTGGCGGACCGCGCCTAGGCGGCTTGGCCCCGTCGGGGCCGGCGAGCCGCCACAGCGCGATCCATCTCACGCTTGTAGGCCTCTGACAAGCATCTCATGCTTGCCAGCTTCTTCGCGCCTTCGACGAGCTGGAGGCGGCGTGCCTCCAGTGTCTCGGCGTCGACGTCCTCTGGAGTGGGCGCATCCAGGTCTTGCAGTGCCGCGTCAAGCGGGTCGTGAGCTCTCCCGTCGGAGTGCTCGCCATGGCCGATGACGAGCACCTCGGTGACGGTGCTTCCGCCGCTCTCCGCGCGAGGGAGCGGTTCATCGTAGATCACCACATTGGTGGGAAAGGCATCGATCGACGCGGTGTCGGAATCGACCAGCATCGGGTCGGTGGAGCCTACGGACACCAGGTCAGCGGCAGACTCCCCGGTAATGTGGAGCTCATCGAGGAGGCCCGCGAGAAGGCTCTCGGGGCCGCCGGTGCCTGCGTCGGATGCAGGCTCATCGGAGAGGCGAACCTCGCCGACAAGATCGGCGAGGCAGCTGGCCGCGCAGATGGTCTCAGCGCCGTGCAGCGCGTCGGCGCAGACTCCCTCTGGCGTGCCGGGCTGGCTACGCTTGCCAGGGAGGAAAAGGGTTCCCGTCCAGAACAGATCTCCGGACGACGGTGCACCTCGCTCCACGGTGGGCGCCAAATGTCGGGGGTTGGATGCGACATATGGTAAAGGATGGCTTATCATGGTGGGGGCGAGTAGAACGTCGCCGGTGCCTGGAAGCGGGATGAGGTGTAGACATGCATGCCGGCGAATCTTACCCAGCTTCAGGGCTCTCCGAGGAGATAACACCCCTACTGCTGCTCTGCGGGGTCTCCGCATGATCACTATGGTAATAATGTGTACAAGGTTGCTCCTCGAGCTGTGTTCTAGAGGTAGGAGAGGGCAAGGCTTGCTCCCTCCCTTCTATGCTTCTGGTCTGGTGTCTAAAGGTTCGAACCCTTTGCATGGGCGCTCCGGGGGGTTTATATAGGCCTACCCCCGGGGGTTCAATGGTAATCTGACTGGGCGCGGGTCCCAACCGTCTATCTCTCAGGTGGCCGTCTTCTCCGCCGACTCCTGGGGACCGCCTCTGGTGGGCCCCGTCGACTGACCTGGTCACTGTAGCCGCGCCTCTAATGACGTTGTCTTGGTCACGGGGTCGTGGCAACAGTATCGCCGTCCAGTGGGCGATCACTGTGGCCACTCCCCATCTTATCTGGTTAATGGCGTGCGGGGCCCGTGGGAGGGACGGGCCGACTCTTGGAGGCCGACTCCCACGAGGTCCGTCTTCGGGCGCTCTCGCCGTCTTCTGTCTCCCCCGCTGAATAGCGGGACCCGCCATCTCCAGGCCGTACTGGCGGGCCAACGTGGGAACAGGGTTCCGCCGCTGGGGCGGACGTCAGGGCCGGTATGGCCACAGTGCCGCGCCGGAGGGAGATCTCCTCCGGTACGTCATACTGTAGCCATACCTGCCCTCGATAATCAGGGTAGGGGAGGGCCGTACTCCGGCCATCCCCGGACCCGTCCTTCTTCTCGAAGGCAGAGGGTGGTGAAGTCGCGGGCCGACTCCCCATAGTCGGCTTCCCTGGAGTCACCAACTGGGAGTCGGCTTATGTCGTAGCCGTCTCTAGGATTCGGCCGCTAGTGGGCAGTTGGTGATGCTGCAGCTGACTCCCAGAGTCGGCCCTTCGTCTTGGGATCCTTTGAGGGGCGAAGCCGGCCCCGATGTCTTGAAAGGTTCTGGGTCTCGGGTTAGCCTACCCGTGGCCCATTACTCCGACACTGCCGGAACCCGAAATCCGACATTTGGCACGCCAGGTAGGGGTGCGCCGAAATCTTTCCTTCCGATGACCCGTTCTCCGCCAACACCGCGCTCCACACCCATGGCGGACAACGCGCCGCCGGCCCCGGCAGCAGACGCCAGCGCAGGGTCCAGGGGGCTCCCGGCCTTGGCCCCCACCTTGCGACAGGTGCAATGGCCGCACAAGTTCAAGCCCGAGATGCCGCCGCGCTACAACGGTGTGGCAGACCCGCTGGTTTTCCTGGTGGCGTACGAGGAGGCCGTCCTCAGAGCCGGTGGCGACGACCGGGTGATGGCCAACTGGTTACCCATGGCCCTCACCGGTGTCCCGCGCATGTGACTGTTCCACCTACCGACGGCTTCCGTGACCTCTTGGGAAGAGCTACGCAGCCTCTTCCTCGCCTGTTTCGCCGCGCCAACGCTGCCCGTCGTCGCGGCCCTCCTGGGTGGCTCCCAAGCGCCGCCCTCGAACCACCACGTCAAGCCGTTCACTCGCCAGATCAGCGCAGCCTCCAAGCGTCAAGAAGCTCCCCCGGGCTGGGCGGCGCCCGAGGCCGATCTGACTTTCGACTCGGGTGACCACCCATTCAACCCCTCCGGCTCGGGCTGATACGTCTCCAACGTATATATAATTTTTGATTGCTCCATGCTATATTATCTACTGTTTTGGACTATATTGGGCTTTTTTTCACTTTTATATTACTTTTGGGACTAACCTATTAACCGGAGGACCAGCCCAGATATGTTGTTTTTTGTCTATTTCAGTGTTTCGAAGAAAAGGAATATCAAACGGAGTCAAAACAGAATGAAATCAACTGGAGAAGTTATTTTTGGAAGGAAAGCTACCGGATGGGATGGGCCCTACGCAAGGGGAGTCCCGGGCTGCCCACGAGGGTGAGGGCGCGCCCACCCCCCTAGGGCGCGCCCACCTACCTCGTGGCCAGCCCGGAAGTCCACCGACGTGCTCCCTGCACCCATATATACTCTCGTACCCTAAAACTTCCAGAACGGAGATTGGATCAGAAGTTCCGCCGTCGCAAGCCTTTGTAGCCACGAGAAATCAATCTAGGCCCTCTCCGGCACCCTGCCGGAGGGGGCCATCATCACCGATGGCCATGGAGGAGTATCCCGGAGGGGTCTTCATCACCATGAAGGCCAAGGACCAGAAGGTGGAGGCCATGGAGGAGGAAGCACAAGGGGGAGAACCTCTCCTCCTCTCTCCCGGTGGCGCCGGAGTGCCATCGGGAGGGGAATCATCGCCATGGTGATCGTCTTCATCAACATCACCATCATCACCACCATCCTCATCTCTTTTACGCGGTCCACTCTCCCGCACCCCACTGTAATCCCTACTTGAACATGGTGCTTTATGCCACATATTATGATCCAATGATGTGTTGCCATCCTATGATGTTTTGAGTAGATATCTTTTGTCTTTGGGTTGATTGATGATCTAGATTGGTATGAGTTGTATGTTTTACTTTCATGCTGTCCTATGGTGCCCTCCGTGTCGCGCAAGCGTGAGGGGTTCCCGCTATAGGGTGTTGCAATACGTTCATGATTCGCTTATAGTGGGTTGGTGAGTGAACAGAAGCACAAACCCGAGTAAGAGGGATTGTTGCATATGGGAATAAAGAGGACTTGATGCTTTAATGCTATGGTTGGGTTTTACCTTAATGATCTTTAGTAGTTGCGGATGCTTTCTAGAGTTCCAATCATAAGTGCATATGATCCAAGTAGAGAAAGTATGTTAGCTTATGCCTCTCCCTCATATGAAACTGCAATAGTGATTACCGGTCTTATTAACAATTGCCTAGGACAATTCCGCACACCGATCCACCATTATTCCACACTCGCTATTTATAATACTTAGTAATATATTCTAACTTTATGATAACAGCACCTACTTTTATGTTTTAGCTCTCCGTTACCATGCAAAGTTATCCTCTTCATACCCACAACATAGTTTTATTTCTCGTTGCTAGTTGGAAGCAAACGACCGGTGCACGTAGAGTCGTATCAGTGGCAGATAGGGCTTGAGAGAATATTGATCTTACCTTTAGCTCCTTGTGGGTTCGACACCCCATACTTATCACTTCCACCTTTGGAAAGTGCTACGATGATTCCTTGCACTTGGGGATTATAAAGCTCTTTTCTGGCGCCGTTGCCGGGGAGCAATAACGTGGGGTTGATGTTCTCGTGTGTGCTTGTTTTCTTTCTTCACGAAGTAGATTTTGTTTTTCCTTTTTTGTTTCTGTTTAGTTGTGGGTGAAACATACAAAAAAAATTAAAAATTAAAATACAAAAAAAATATTACTTGCCATTCATGCCTAAAAGTTTTTCAAAAAGAGAAGTGATTGGAAGGTTTTGCATTGAAGAAGTGAGGGTCGACCTTAAACACTTCTGTTCATGCTCATGGAAACAATGTAGAATTTTTCATGGAAGTTTCTCTGTAAATAATTATCCCCTTGTATATATTCTCTGTATTATAAAAATATTGTGCCAAGCTTGGTTTTAGAATGATTAGATTGCTTGTTTGCTATGTGCAGAACATAAAGCAGAAACTTTGGCTGTAGTGCATGAATTTACATTTTTAAGTGGAACGTGAAATGGTTCTGATTCTTTTTGAAAATTTCTTATGTACAAATTGTTAAAATTGTAAAATTTACTTTATAATTTTAGGAGTTACATAAGTTTGTCAAACTTCCAGATTACTACAGATGTTCTGTTTTTAACAGATTCTGTTTTGCATGTGTTGTTTGCTTATTTCGATGAATCTATGGCTAGTATTGTAGGGTATTAACCATAGAGAACTTGGAATACAGTAGGTTTAACACCCATACAAAGAAATAATGAGTTCATTACACTACCCAAAGTTAGTGATTTGCTTTATTACACTAACGGATCTCACAAGTTTTTGTTAAAGTTTTGTGTGGATGAAGTTTCTGAAGGTTGAGGAGCTATCAATATGAGAAGAATAAAGAGAGGAAAGAGTTCAAGCTTGGGGATGCCCAAGGCACCCCAAGTAAATATTCCAAGGATACTCAAGCATCTAAGCTTGGGGATGCCCCGGTGGGCATCCCATCTTTCTTCTTCAACAATTATCGGTATACCTCGGGTTTTGTTTTGTTCACATGATTTGTGTCCTTTGTGTTTTTTCTTTTTCTTCAAGAACCATGCTAGCATGAGATATACCTTCATTGATTTATAGAATACTTCATGAGCTTCACTTATATCTTTTAAGTATGATCTTATAGAATTGCTCTTTGTGCTTCACTTAAATCTTTTGAGTATGGTTTTATAGAATGCTTCGCGTGCTTCACTTATACATTTTGAGCTTGGATATTGGTTAGTTGTAGAATGCTCCATGAAATTCACTTATATATTTTGGAGTATGAATAATACTATCATTTAAAGTGGGTTGGAAGAGTGTCAACTTTAGGAAGTAGTGATCCCACTATTTTGGAAGATGTTGAATCTTAGTGCGATACTTATGAAAGTGGATTTGGAAGAGTGTCAACTTTAACTAGTAATGTTTCCACTATTTCGGAAGAGGTTCCAATTGAGTATGAGAACAAAGTTGCTATCCATGATGCCTCTGAAAATTATTATGAGGGAGGAATACATGCTCGTAGGAGTTGTATCAATATCAAGTCTCCTCCCTATGTGCTTAAAGTTTTGAAGTTATTCTTGTTTTGCCTTCCTATGCTAGTTGATTGTTGTTCTTATAAGTTGTGTGCTCACAAAATACCTAGGCATAGGAAGTGTGTTAGATCTAAATGTGCTAGTCATATTCTTGAAGATGCTCTCATTGTGCTTTAATTCCTATATTTTATGTGAGCATCATTGAAATCATCATGCCTAGCTAAAGGGCATTAAAGAAAAGCACTTGTTGGGAGACAACCCAATATTTACCCTTTCTGTTTTTGTGTGTATACATGATTAAGCTACTATAGTAATCATGTTTTATAGCTTTTGTTTTAATAAAGTGCCAAGTAAGACCTTTGGGAAGACTTGGGGTGAAAGTTAATGTGATCTTGCTGTAAAAAACAGAAACTTTGTGCTCACGAGAATAGATGTCATTTTTTACGGAAGAGTGCTTTGGAGTTGATTCTTTTTGCAGAAGATTAATAGACAAATTCCTCTCGTCCACCAATTTATTTCATATTTTTTGGAGTAGCAGAAGTATGGTTATGGTTCAGATCATTACAGACTGTTCTGTTTCTGACAGATTCTGTATTTCATTGCATAGTTTGCTTGTTTTCTAGTTTCTATGACTTATATTCTTCAATATAAATTGTAGAAATGATATGTTACAGTAGGCACTGTGTGAGAACAATTATGAACCTTGTCTTTGACTGTTGGGTGGTTGGGGCGACATATGCCAACGGATGGCTTATCATTGTGGGAGCCAATAGAACGTCGCCGGTGCCTGGAAGCGGGATAAGGCGAAGGCATGCACGCCGGCGAATCTTACCCAGCTTCGGGGCTCTCCGTGGAGATAACACCACTACTTCTGCTCTACGGGGTCTCCACATGGTTACTATGGCAAAGTGTATACAAGGTTGCTCCTTGAGCTGTTCGGAGGGAAGAAGAAGAAGGGCCAGGCTAGGTTTCTTCTCCCCCAGTTGCGTTGTCTAGAACTCCTAGAAAGATCTCCCCATGCATGGGCACCCTGGGGGGTTTATATAGGCCTACCCCCTAGGGGTACAATGGTAATCCAGCTGGGCATGGGCCCTAGCTGTCTGCGTCTATGCTTGTCGGCTTCTCCGCCGGCCGATGGGGCCAGCCGACTGGTGGGCCCGCCGGCTGCCGGCTTCTAGTGGACAGGCCGATCCACTGCTCGGGGGTCTTGTCGGGGGCTGGTTACTGTTACCCTATCGCTGGTGGCGCGGGCTCCATCGTGGTAACCATGGCTAGGGTGCCGTCATGAGGCGGCACATCACTGTAGCCTTACCATGTCTTGTCTTCTTAATGAGCCGCGCCCCTCGAGGGGAGGGGCCAGCCGGCTTCTGGGAGCCGGATTCTCCCCAGGCCGACTATGGGAGGCCTGGCCGCCTTCGGGTATCTTCTCTTCTGTTGGGGCCCGCCGCCCTTGGGCCGTACTGACTGCTCGCCGTGGGTGACGTCATGGTCAGCATGGCAACAGTTCTGCGCCGGACTGGGGCGGCCACCCGGTACGGCACACTATGGTCAAGCACGTCCCGAGATTCGGGGGTGACAGGCTTGACTATAGCCACGCCCCGTCTCGTCGTTGTTATGTGGGCGTAGACCTTGAGGGCACGGTCTTGGCCGCTGGGGGCCGGCTTCTGGGAGGCGGCCTTCGGGTGGCCGGCTTCTGGGAGTCGGCCTTCTCATGGCCGGCTTCTTGGAGCCGGCCCTCTTGTGGTTTTCCTTGGGAGGTCTTGAGGCAGGGCCGCCTTCGTCCAGCCGCTCTAAGAGGTAGCCGGCTGAGGAAGACGGCCCCACGCCTTGGATCTTGAAGGCTGGAACGGCTTGTAATTTTTATGAAGTGCCGGGGGGAGCCGGCTAGGTTACCCGTGGTCATTTACTCCGACAGTAGTCCCCGAAGCTGGTTGGGCTCCGAGGCCGAAAAGAGACGAGAAGCTCAATCAGCTTCCTATCTTGAAAAGGCAGCAGCTGGGAGCTGGCCTGGGTTCAGCGCGCCGTCTCTTGGCAATTTTGAAGTGCGAAGGCGGGAACCGGGCGTTCGCGCGAGCGGGGTTGCGAGCTGACCGCTCGCCGCCTACGTGCCAAATGGCACTCGAAGGCTGGCAGGGCCTGCCAGCCCACGCGCGCGACGGGACGTCGCCGCAGTCCGGGCCCACCACCGCCGGGCCTCGGCCCACGCGTGGATCCTCTGCGGCCCGGAAGGACCGCCCGTCTTCCAGCGGCAGTTACCGCACACCGTTTAAGGCGTAATAATTGCGGGACGTGGGGAGTTGGCGCAGTTAATCCCACGCTCCCCGACGCCTTGCCTCCTCGGCTTCGTCGTATGAGGCTATAAGTAGGGGGGAGGAGGGGGAGCGGCAGACGCTCGCACGCTCGCCCTCGCTTCGCCCCTTGCTTCTTCTTCTTCCTCCCGCTTACCGCAGCTTCTTGCCGCAGCCCAACTCTTCCGCCAACCCTCTTGGCTCACCGTTGCTCCGCCGTAGCGGGGTCGCGCGCGTCTCCGCCGCCGCACCTTGTTCCTCGCCGCGTCGTTCCTATAGCGTTGTCGAGCTCGTGGGACGGCTCCAACATCCATGAAGACCACGTCGACTTCCTCCGCCGGACCCGGCGTCTGCCAGGCGCGAACTACGTGCGGGTCCGTCACGCGCCGACGAGGGAGATCTCGCCGGCACCGGAGGAGGGCGAGCGGGTAATCTTCCGCTCGCACTGCCTATGCGGCTTCGGCCTTCCGGCGAGCGGGTTCCTCCGTTCTTTCCTTGAGTTTTACCGCCTCCAGCCGCATCACCTCACACCCAACGCGGTGATGCTGCTGTCGGCCTTCGTCACCCTGTGCGAGGGCTTTCTTAGTGTTCTCCCCACTCTCGAGCTCTGGGGAGAATTCTTCCAGTGCAAGCTCGGCACCGTCGTCGCGGGCGTGCCCGCCCCATGCGGAGCCTTCATCGCCATGAGGCAGACGGGCGAGAACAATCCGTTCCCATCCATCCCGCTGATCCGTTCGGTGAAGCTCTGGCAGAAGTCCTACTTTTATGTGAAGAACATCGCCCAGCAAGGCGACTTCATCAACCTACCGGCTTACGTAGCCGGCTCGCCGGCTGGGAGGCAACCCTCATGGAGCTACCGGGCCAGGTCATTGTCTCAGGCTGGGAACGCCGCCGTTGCCTGGCTCCGGGTGGTGACCCAGTCGGAGGGCCTGACCGGAGCCGACCTGGTGGCCGCCTTCATGGAGCGCCGAGTACTTCCGCTCCAAGGCCGGCCTCATATGATTTGTCAGATGAGTGGCCGCTTCGACCCATGCCGGCTGAGCACCAGGGAGATGCCCCATGTCGAGGTGTCTTATATGGTGAACTACATCTCCAACTGCAAGCTCGCCGAGGAGTGGCGACACGGCAAGGAGCCGTATTCTCGCGCCAACCCCCCGCCTGTGGTAAGTTTTTCTTCTTTTCTTCCTTTCTTGTAGCCGGCTTCATGATGGCCGACTTCTGATCAACCGGCTTGTTTTCAGCAGAACCCCCTTCTCCCGTCGGTGGCCGGGGCTGCAGGGGTAGAGCACCAGCTCCTTCCTGACCGCACGATGGATGACGTCGACGACCCAGACCTGGGAGCGGCCGCCATGGAAGACGCCGTCGTAGGGGAAGGCGACGAGGCAGGCGGCGCGGGGCTCGGGGCCGTCCTCGAGGACTGGGCGGATGATGACGAGGTCGAAGTCGTTCCGCACCGCCAGCCGGCGCTTGATCATCAAGGCGCGGGCCCATCTGCCGCGCCGGCTGCCCGTGGCAGCGCGCAGAAATGTCGGGCCGCGTCAACCTACTTAGGCAGTCGGCCGAAAAAACCCAGGGGCACCGCCGCTGCGACTAAGCGGGACGAAGCGGCCGTGAAGGAGGCCCGCTTCCTCAAGGTGGTGAGGCAGCCGCAGGCGGTTTCGTCGTAAGTGTTGTTTCTCTTACGCCTCTCTTTTTTTGCTGTGTTGAAATTCTTCTAAGTCTTCGTCTCGACTCATCAACAGGGCCTCGCTCTCTCTCGAGCGGGCCTCAGCCGCCTCCGTAGTTGGAAACACGGGAGGGTCTTCGAGCTCCCGCCGTGTGGATCCTCGGGCCGACCTCCTAGAGGCGACGGAGCGGAATTTGCGGGAGACGTGGGAGGAGCAAGAGGCGGAGCAGCAGAGAGCGGTCCGAGAGGTGAGGGAGAAGTCGGCGGAGGCGCGGGCCGACGCAGCTGCCAAGGCCTAAGCGGGGGCCACGGCCGAGGAGACGGAGGCGGAGGCCCTGCGGAACCAGCCTCCGCGGCTCGTCATCCCCCTTCGCACCGCGGCCCCCGACATCCCTGTGCCTCCATCGAAGGAGGCCGACCGTGACCCGCCGGCGATGGAGAGGGAGGCGGTGCCATCGCCGCCGACCAGAACGGCTCAAGAGATCCGGCCTGAAGTGCCGCCCGTGCAGCCAGCTGGGGGCGAGCCGGCCGTGGGGGCGGATCTTGTGGTCTTGTCGCCGTCTCGTCGGCGCGCGGAGAGGGCGACATTAGTGTCGGGGCCACAGAAGTCGGCAGGCGCTGGAACGTCGGTCCAGGACCTGGAGGCGGCCAGCGACAACTCGTCTGGGTGGACGCCAGGCGGCGGGACGAGCGCGCTGAACATGGCGGTGCAGGACATCCGGAGCCAGCTTCAGGCCCAGGCCACCGCGCTGAAACGATACACCCAAGAGTTTCTTGTGACTCGAATGGCTATCCGGGTGAGTCCTCCTTCGCACCATTGATTGCTTCTGATTTCTTCCGTGGGGGCGCGTCAGTGCACCCGCTGGGTGTAGTCCCCGAGTTCCGAGTCGGCCGCTGAGCAGGCGGCTTGGAACTTTTTGGTAGATTTCGATTGCCGCCTTGTTCTTACTTGCATCTCATGTCTTTTCTGCAGGATTATCATAACTCCCGCGCGGCTGCTTTCAACTCCCAGGCCCATGAGTTGAATCAGAAGACCACTGATCTGACCGAGAGCCGGAGTAAGTGCTTCATGTTCTATTCTCAAGTGGGGCCGCGTCAGCGCACCCACTGGGTGTAGTCCCCAAGATTCGGGCCGACTGCTGAGCAGTCGGGTCGGATCTTTTCTTGATGACTTCTTTCTTATTACTTTTTGCTTCTTCTTCGTATCTTCAGGGGCCAACGCCGACTTGAGGGAATAGCTAGGTGGAGTCCAGTCCGCCCTCCGTGCCAAAGAAGACGAGTGCAATGCCCTGGCTCAGGAGCGTGATCGTCTGTCCAAGAGATTGGCCGACCAGGAGGAGAGCCACAAGGCGGCCCTGAAGGCAGTGCAGGACGGCGAGGCCTCCCTTAAGGCCGAGTACGAGATCGAGGTGGCGGCCTGGGCCGAAGAGAGGCAGGCGCTGAGCCATGGCTACAACCGAGTTGAAGATTTGATCGACGGTGGGTCGCCTTCTTCTTTGTTTCTTTGCTTGCCCTTTGTCATCTGGTTTGCCTTTTGATTTTGAGCTGCTGCTTTCTTCTTCGCGCAGTCTACTTTCCTGGCTACTCCGTCGCCGCTACCCAAGCAATTGAGGCCTACCGCAATGCACGGCGGCATGAGGGGGTTGAAATTGCGCCGGATGTGGGCCGCTCTCTTGAGGAGCAGCTCTTGGCGATTCAAGCCCGCTTGCAGCCGGCCCACCGCATGCTCCGCCGTCTTCAGCGCGCCGGGGCACAAGTGCTACCCGCCCTCTGGCCCGGCGAGGAAATTCCCCGCACCCCAAGTCGGACTACCGACTGGCTGGAGGTTGCGGTTGGCCGCTTTGGGGCTTGGAAGGCATCGGCAGCCCGGCTCGGTGCTGGGCGGGCGCTGGAGTTCGCCCGAGCTTGGTATCCTAGGCTGAACCTGGACCAGCTATGCACCTGGCGGCTGGAAGCCGATGAGGAGATGGAGGAGGTGCGGCCGCCTATCGCTCAGCATGCCTCGACGATCGCCGAGTGCACTGACACCAGCGCCTTTGCCCCTGAGGTGAATGATGACGGTGTTGCTCGGCCGGAGGAATGGTTCGGGCTGGACCTGGCCGAGGGTGAGGACTCGGCAGAGGAGATTGCCTCTAGCGATGAGGGCGAAGAAGAAGAGGGAGAGGGTGGTGAAGACGTCGGGCCAGACGGCGAAGCGACCAGCCAGCATCAGCTTGATCGTGCCTCCAGCAACGAGGCGCGTGCAAGCGCGCCGTCTGCGGGAGGTGGTGATCATGCCGAGATTTGCCAGCCGACCACTCCTCCAGCCAGCACTGCCATCTCCACCGACCTGCCCGACTCGCCAGTCGTTCCCTTGGCCTAATCTGCCGTCCTTGTGTCACGACCGGTTTTCCAATAAAAATATTTATTTTGAAACCAATCTTTTAAGTCCAGTATGAGAGAAAATCCTCCTCACTGGTTGACAAACTCTTGATACAATAAGCCAGTAGCATAGAACATATTACAGGGTTGAGCTAAGGGTGCTCAACAATTTATTACAAACACGCCAATAATTATACATAAAGGCGGATATAACACAAGGGAGTGGTGGCATACTACTGACTCGGGGATAAAGCGATGGTGGAATTACACAGTGGGAGTGAGATAACATGGCTCTCAAACTAGCATCTCATCGCGGGTCGAGGTGAGGCCTGATGTACTTTATTCGGGTTGCGGAAGCGGATATAATAGAGTGACCAAATCCAGGGTCACACGAGACTGACTGGGACTCCTCTAGGCGTCAGACTCGCTATCGAACTCTTCATCCATGAGATCACCTTCGTCAGCATCTGGCCAAATCAACCAGCCAGTGAGTACTTTGGAAAGTACTCGCAAGACAGTTCGGACGTAAGATATAAAAAATGCATGCATGAATGCGTCATGTTTAATTTACCAATGCATAATCAAAATATTAGCAGGCAAGGTAATTAAAAAGGGAATCGGCGGTAGTCCGCCTGAAATCTCAACAGAAAATAAAAGAAAACCGACCGGGTGTCTGAAGCGACGCCTTGAAAGGTGAACGAATAAATAAAAGAAAAAAATCATGCCATAGTCGGGCGTCTTAGCGACACCACATAAAGGGCTTTAAAAAGAAATGCCACAGTCGGGCGTCTTAGCGACACCACATAAAGGGCTTTAAAAAGAAATACCACAGTCGGGCGTCTTAGCGACACCACATAAAGGGCTTTAAAAAGAAATGCCACAGTCGGGCGTCTTAGCGACACCACATAAAGGGCTTTAAAAAGAAATACCACAGTCGGGCGTCTTAGCGACACCACATAAAGGGCTTCAAAAAGAAATGCCACAGTCGGGCGTCTTAGCGACACCACATAAAGGGCTTTAAAATAAATGCCACAGTCGGGCGTCTTAGCGACACCACATAAAGTGCTTTAAAAAGAAATGCCACAGTTGGGCGTCTTAGCGACACCACATAAAGGGCTTTAAAAGAAATGCCACAGTCGGGCGTCTTAGCGACACCACATAAAGGGCTTTAAAAAGAAATACCACAGTCGGGTGTCTTAGCGACACCACATAAAGGGCTTTAAAAAGAAATGCCATAGTCGGGCGTCTTAGCGACACCGCATAAAGGGCTTTAAAAGAAGTGCCATAGTCGGGCGTCTTAGCGACACCACATAAAGGGCTTTAAAAGAAAGCAAGTAATAACAATGCCTTAGTCGGACGTCTATGCGACATCGCAGAAAGGGCTTTCTTCATGAAGGAAATAATCATGTTAAGTAATCAACTCAAGATAATTAACGGGTTAGTCCATCCACCGGAATAAACATTTAACCGGACCTAGCACTCATGTGATTCACCAGAGTATCTGTCACCAAAGCTGGCAATCGTTAGAATAAGATAGCACAGGACTTGGAAGATGATTTGAAGATTTATGACTCTGCAGAGTTGTGTACTAAAATTTTCCACAGTTAACGGATTTCCGTAGTCACGAAGGACTAGTTCCGTTTACGGTATTTCAGAAGAAAACACAGTGATCCAGTACACACCCATCCAACCTCTCGATGCCAGGAATCACCCTAGACATCGTCCAAGAAAAACTTTGAGACGGGGAGATCACACTCTCGAATAGCATGGGATCAAATTTATATACGCGCGCTCTAAGGGGTGCCCCCCTCTCGGTCCCAATCGGAAACACCCATGCCCCCTGACCGGATGACTGGCTTTAATCAAGGGCCATGGAACCATCATCCCGGCCTCTCCTTTTGGTGTGTACCAGGAAAGCGGTTTGCAACCTACTAAGCCATATCCCTTACGGAAAACTTGTGGTAGTACGGGAAAGGAAATGGATTGGAACCGAACCGATACGGGCTGACTCTGAAGTCAAATAGTATGGCATAAGACTGGCATGCTACAACACTGCCATCTTACCCATCCTCATGCCAACACATGGCCATACATATCCACATCCAACAACGCTTGAACCATCATCCCGGCCTCTCCTTGCTCTAGTAGGCTGCCTGATTTTTGGTAGAATTTTTGGAGAAGTGGAAATATGAATTTCACCAAGTTTGGCAAATCTGGTCCAAACTTACAGAGGGTGAAATTTGAAAAATTTGAAAAGAAGGGGAGTGAGTCAAGATGGTTCCAGGTTGAGGGTACCAAGGACTAGCCAGTAGAGTTGGTTTGAGGTCCAAACACAAAAGCAATAGGGTACTTGCTTTGTAAATGACTCAGGTTCAAAATAAAAGCCAGAAAAGATTTGAGAGAAAGATAATTGAAATAAAATCCAAAAACTTGTTTGGACTTGTTGGGATAGAGGACTTGGGTTGTTATCAAAGAGGAGGGGAGGTTTTGGAGGGGTTTTACCACAATAAAGAAAAAATGCAAGGTCATGGGTGGTTTCCAAGATATGAACATCCCCAATTTTTCATAAAGTTTTCTTTTTAAAAGAAAAGGATTAAACTCCAAAAATTTATAATTTGAGAAAGGAACCAACAGAGAAGAAGTTCTAAAAGATCAAACACCAATGTTTGAAGAAAGATAAAATCCTTGCCAAATGAAAAGGAAGGTTTTAAAGAGGAAGGTTTCTCTGAAAAGAGTTTTAAATGGCCTCTTTTCAAAACCAACAAAGATTTTGCTAAAACCAAAAATGAAAAACTTTGGAGTGTCACAACACCTACCCCCTTAGGAAAAATCTCGTCCCCAAGATTTCAGCTGATCCTTAAATAAGTGTGGATGCTCTGCCCGAAGAAAATCCTCTCTTTCCCAAGTTGCTTCATTATCGGTGTGATTGCTCCACTGAACTCTGAAAAATTTGATGGTCTTCTGTCGGGTCCTCCTTTCAGACTCCTCTAATGTTTTTACTGGACGTTCCCGATAGGTGAGGTCTGGTTGCACATCAATGTTCTCATGGGACACTTGTTTCTCTGGGTTGCTCACGCACTTTCTTAACTGCGAAACATGGAATATGCTGTGGATATTTGATAGTTCCTCAGGTAAGTCTAGCTGGTAGGCTACCGTGCCTCTTCGTGCCATTATACAGAATGGTCCGATGAATATTGGTGCTAGCTTTCCTTTAATCTTGAATCGTTGTAGTCCTCTCATAGGGGATACTCGTAGGTACACGAACTCACCGGGTTCGAAGCTGACCCCACGATGCTTCTGATCGTAATAACTCTTCTATCGGCTTTGGGCGGTCTTGAGTCGATCTCTGATTAACTTGACCTTTTCCTCGGCTTCTCTAAGCATGTATGGTCCGAAGATGCGGCTGTCTCCGGTCTCTGACCAATTTAACGGGGTATGACATCTCCGTCCGTATAAAGCCTCAAACGGTGCCATTTGCAGGCTGGCCTGGTAACTATTATTGTACGCGAACTCGGCGTATGGCAGACTTTCTTCCCAACTGGTTCCATACGTGAGGACACATGCTCTCAGCATGTCTTCTAAAATCTGGTTTATGCGTTCTGTTTGTCCATCTGTCTAGGGGTGGTAAGCTGTACTGAAGGCTAGTTGAGTTCCCAGTGCCTGTTGTAAGTGATCCCAAAATCTCGAAACGAACTGAGTGCCCCTGTCGGATATTATAGTTTTTGGGACACCGTGTAGACAGACTATGCGGGAGAGGTAAATCCTAGCAAGCTTCTGAGTGGTGTGGGTCGTCCTTACTGGAATAAAATGTGCCTCCTTGGTTAACCTATCGGTGATGACCCATATGGCATCATTCCCGTGTCGTGACCGAGGTAGTCCGACACTGAAATCCATCCCTATTTCATCCCATTTCCACTCAGGTATTTTGTTAGGTTGCAGTAGTCCGGCTGGTCTCTGATGTTCAACTTTTATGCATTGACATGAGTCGCAACATGCAATGAAGGTAGCTATGTCCCTCTTCATACCGTGCCACCAAAATCTTTCCTGAATATCTTTATACATTTTGGTCCCTCCAGGGTGGATTGAATATGGGGCGGTGTGGGCTTCAGCTAAGATTTTATGTTTAAGGTCTTCTATGTTTGGCACGTAGAGTCTTTCTCCGTACCATAATATCCCTCCTTCGTCTATGACGAATTCCGAGGCCTTGCCCATACTCACCTTTCTTTTTATACCTTCTATGCTGGGGTGACCAAGCTGAGCTTCTTTAATTTTCTCCACAAGGTTGGGTTGTATCTCCAAATTTGTTATGGTGCCTTCTGCTACCATCAACAAGTTGAGTTTGGTAATTTCTTGTCGGAATTCGGGTCTCAAGCCTTGCAGACTGCTTTCGTCGAAGCTGGGGTTCCGACTAAGAGCATCGGCCACTACATTTGCTTTACCTAGATGGTAGTGGATACCAACATCATAATCTTTTACCAATTCCAACCAGCACCGTTGCCGTAAATTTAGTTCTGGCTGGGTGAAAATATTATGGTCCGTATATATTTCACATCGATTTCCACGTAAGAAATGCCTCCATTCCTTAAGTGCATGAATGACAGCTGCCATTTCTAAGTCATGAGTGGGATAATTCTCCTCATGCTTGCGAAGCTGCCTTGAAGCGTAGGCGACAACTTTGCCTTCTTGCATCAATACGCATCCGAGACCCTTTCTGGATGCGTCACAATATACTTCAAAATTCTTGTGTATGTCTGGCACAATTAGTATCGGTGCTGTTGTTAACTTCCTCTTTAGCTCTTGGAAACTTTTCTCGCAGGCTTCTGTCCATTCAAACTTCTTGTCTTTCTTGAGTAACTGTGTCATAGGCTTGGCGATGGTGGAGAATCCTTCAATAAATCTGCGGTAATATCCAGCCATTCCCAAGAAACTCCATATGTCCATTACGCTGGCTGGTGACTTCCAGCCAAGTACGGCCTTGACTTTTTCCGGGTCCACTGCGATACCGTCTTGGGTCAGCACGTGGCCTAGAAAGCCTACTTGTCTTAGCCAAAATTCGCACTTGCTGAACTTGGCATACAATTGATGTTTCCTGAGTTCACCTAGCACAATTCTGAGATGTTCCGCGCGCTCTTCTGGTGTCTTGGAGTATACCAGAATATCGTCGATGAATACCACAATGAACTTGCCCATAAACTTCATAAATACTTTGTTCATGAGGTGAACAAAATATGCGGGGGCGTTCGTTAACCCAAATGGCATTACTGAACTCATACAGTCCATATCTGGAGGTGAAGGCTGTCTTGGGGATATCTTCTGTTCGTACCTTCAGTTGATGGTATCCTGACCTCAGGTCAATTTTCGAGAATACCTTGGCCTGAGCGAGTTGATCAAACAAATCGTTTATCCTTGGCATTGGGTACTTGTTCTTGACTGTGACCATGTTAAGTGCTCGATAGTCAATACACAACCTCAGTGTTCCGTCTTTCTTTTTGGCAAATAAAATTGGTGATCCCCAAGGTGAGGAACTGGCTCGAATGTATCCTTTGTCCAGCAATTCCTTTATTTGTTTCTTCAATTCAACCAACTCGGATGGTGCCATTCTGTATGGTTTCTTGTATATGGGGGTGGTTCCTGGTGCGAGCTCAATGCTGAACTCTATCTCTCGGTCTGGTGGCATGCCTGGAAGCTCTTTGGGAAATACGTCTGGAAATTCACATACTACTTGAACCTTGTCTAACTCAGATATGTCCACCTTATTTAATCTCGGTTGCCGGGGTATTTTTCTTTCCTTGGCGGATACCCTTATTGTCTTCCCTTGGTGATGTGTGAGAAATACGGTCCAGTTGAAATAGTCAATGAAACCTTTGTTGGTGATTAGCCAGTCCATCCCGAGGATGACATCCAGTCCTTTATTTTCCAACACAATAAGGTTTGCGTGGAACTTCAATCCTTTGAACTCAATAACCACATCTTGACAGTAACTCTGAGTGACTTGCTGAATCCTAGGGGACTTCATGATCATGGATTTCTCCAAAGGAAGCATCAAAAAATTATTTTGCAAAGCAAAACTTTTCGAAATAAAAGAGTGAGAAGCTCCAGAATCAAACAAAACCATTGCAGGTATTGTGTTGACAGGAAACGTACCGAGTACGATATCTGGAGCATTTTGTGCCTCCTCTTTGGTTATGTGGTTGAGATTACCCTTCCTGTGGTTGTTGTTGGGATTGAAATTGTTTCGCTTGGGCGCTGAATTATCGCCGCCGTTGTTTGTCTTTGGGGCTGAGTTTCTAGGCTTGGGACACTGTTTAGCATAGTGCCCTTCCTCTCCACAGGCGTAACAAGTAATGCCGGGGCGATATGTGAACTCCTTGTCCCTTGCATGGAAATTTTTATTGGGCGTGAGACGTTGGACGCGGACTTGTGTGTCCCACCCTTTTGAAAATATGTCTTGCTTCGATGATTGCGAGCATGGTTGGTCTGGTCCCTTTTTCGCTTGTGGATATCTTCCAAGCTGCGTCTTTCATTTTCCAGAGTAATCGCTTTGTCCACCAGTGTCTTAAAATCTGGAAAAGTGTGCACGACTAGTTGGCATTTAAGCGCGGGCGCTAGACCGTCGAGGAATTTCTCCATCTTCTTGCTCTCAGTCATACGATCTTCATTGGCGTAGCGAGATAATAGAGTAAACTGACCGTTGTAATCTAACACTGTCATGTTCCTTCGTTTGAGGTCATCGAATTCTCTCTTTTTGATCTTCATAATACTCTTAGGAATGTGTGCTCCATGGAAGCCTTCCTTGAAATCATCCCAGGTTATATCATTTTCGTTGGGATGCATGTGCAGGAAATTCTCCCACCAAGATGCGGCTGCTCCTGTGAGATAGTGCGGAGCGTAAAGTACCTTTTCAGGGTCTGAACATTGTGCAATAATTAATTTTCTCTCCACATCTCGAAGCCAGTCTTCGGCCTCAAGAGGCTTATCAGTATGAGAAAAGGTTGGGGGACGCGTCTTCTGTAGCTCAGATAACTTGGAATGCTGCTGATACTGCCCATGGTGATTTCTCATGTTGATGACTTGGTTCATCATTTCCCGATGTTGTTGCTGACTTTGTTCATAAAGGAGGCACATTTGAGAAAGTGTCGTTTCACTACCCTGTTGACTTGATTGACCTTGAGTGAAATTGTTGCCTGGTTGAGTATCATGATACTGACTTGACTGCCCTTGTGCAAAATTGTTGTCCGGTTGAGTGCCATAATTTTCCTCTGGCGGAGCTGGCATGGAGGGAGTCCAAGGACGAGACATTTTTCACTCTGGGGATATATTTTTTAAAACCCATAAGAAAAACGAAAAGGGTCGCAAAAACAAATCCATAAATGCACAAGGTTGGCAAATAAATCAAATAGCCAAGATCACTTAATGAAAAACTTCGATTGCGCATGGAGAAGGACTGCTCGTTACGTATCTTACATGCGGGCGATAATTATACAATACATCACTCAGGATATGCGTACATAATCCTGACATGTTATTTAGGCTAGTGCACTTCTCCACTTCCTACATGATGCGCAAACAGGCTACTTCCCATATCTTACATGGCGGTACATCGCGTGACGGCTAAGCGTACTTAGTTGAAGATGTTGATGATGTCCTTGGCCCCGCCAAGGGTAAGGCGTAGCGAGGCTGGGGACTCGACTTCCTCCTCGCTAATAGGCTCCATACGAGTAGTGCTGCGCCGAGTTGATGGAGCGGGTGCCAGGGGCGGAATAACACGAATAGGAGTTGGCGTGAGGGGCGGTGCAGTGCACGCTAGAGTGGGCGCAATGACTTGGTTGAACTCCTCAGTAGAAGGCAGGCGACGAGCAGGTGCATAAGATGCTGATGATGAGGCAAAAATCAAAGGCGGTGCGGTGGGCAGGAGCTCCCTCCTGTTGGCAGCACAGCCATGGACTGAGTCCATGCGGGCGGCCACGAAGTCGTCCACCAAGTTGTCGAAGGCGGCCTCCAGGGCCCGAAGATACTCAATAAGCATCTCAAAGGCCTCGTCGCGTTCTCCTCTGGGACAGGCGTATGCGTAGTGACAGGTGTAGGGCACGTGGCATGGACGATAGCGGTAACGACGAGCCTTCATCACGGGAAGGACATCCCTGAGGCGAGCTAGCGACTCGCGGCTGCCATCTGGATAGCATGCTTCTCCGTAGGCATGGCTCTTCCCACGAACCGGAAGCGGCGTAACTCACCACGCCCTCCCCTGAATTGCACTGAGGCCTGGTGCATGGTCAGACTGTCTATGACTTTGTGCTGGCAGAGTGAGACGACTGGGCGCACAGATGGCCCCATCGCGACCTGAACGATGAAGGATAGAAGCTTGACGAACCCATCGGGTATGTTGGCGAAGGACTGAGACTCGCAGCTGTTGTCGGCCATCTACAAAAGTAGGCAAAAATTCTGAATGGTCAGATCATAAATATATGCTGACTGTCAGAAAAATGACTACAATTGCAAAAATACAAATTAGCTCTATCATGCTAATAACCGATTAGCGATCGCACCTAGTGGCTTCCTACAGTCAGCCTGGCTCTGGTACCAAGCTTGTCACGACCGGTTTTCCAATAAAAATATTTATTGAGAAACCAATCTTTTACGTCCAGTATGAGAGAAAATCCTCCTCACTGGTTGACAAACTCTTGATACAATAAGCCAGTAGCATAGAACATATTACAGGTTGAGCTAAGGGTGCTCAACAATTTATTACAAACACGCCAATAATTATACATAAAGGTGGATATAACACAAGGGAGTGGTGGCATACTACTGACTCGGGGATAAAGCGATGGTGGAATTACACAGTGGGAGTGAGATAACATGGCTCTCAAACTAGCATCTCATCAAGCGTCGAGGTGAGGCCCGATGTACTTTATTCGGGTTGCGGAAGCGGATATAATAGAGTGACCAAATCCAGGGTCGCATGAGACTGACTGGGACTCCTCTAGGCGTCGGACTCGCTATCGAACTCTTCATCCATGAGATCACCTTCGTCAGCATCTGGCCAAATCAACAAGCCAGTGAGTACTTTGGAAAGTACTCGCAAGACAGTTCGGACGTAAGATATAACAAATGCATGCATGAATGCGTCATGTTTAATTTACCAATGCATAATCAAAATATTAGCAGGCAAGGTAATTAAAAAGGGAATCGGTGGTAGTCCGCCTGAAATCCCAACAGAAAATAAAAGAAAACCGATCGGGTGTCTGAAGCAACGACTCGAAAGGTGAACGAATAAATAAAAGAAGAAAAAAATCATGCCACAGTCGGGCGTCTTAGCGACACCACATAAAGGGCTTTAAAAAGAAATGCCACAGTCGGGCGTCTTAGCGACACCAAATAAAGGGCTTTAAAAAGAAATACCACAGTCGGGCGTCTTAGCGACACCACATAAAGGGCTTTAAAAAGAAATGCCACAGTCGGGCGTCTTAGCGACACCACATAAAGGGCTTTAAAAAGAAATGCCACAGTCGGGCGTCTTAGCGACACCACATAAAGGGATTTAAAAGAAATGCCACAGTCAGGCGTCTTAGCGACACCACATAAAGGGCTTTAAAAATAAATACCACAGTCAGGCGTCTTAGCAACACCACATAAAGGGCTTTAAAAAGAAATGCCACAGTCGGGCGTCTTAGCGACACCACATAAAGGGCTTTAAAAGAAGTGCCACAGTCGGGCGTCTTAGCGACACCACATAAAGGGCTTTAAAAGAAAGCAAGTAATAACAATGCCTCAGTCGGACGTCTATGCGACATCACAGAAAGGGCTTTCTTCGTGAAGGAAATATAATACTCATGTTAAGTAATCAACTCAAGATAATTAATGGGTTAGTCGATCCACCGGAATAAACATTTAACCGGACGTAGCACTCATGTGATTCACCGGAGTATCTGTCACCAAAACTGACAATCGTTAGAATAAGATAGCACAGGACTTGGAAGATGATTTGAAGATTTATGACTCTGCAGAGTTGTGTACTAAAATTTTCCACAGTTAACGGATTTCCGTAGTCACGAAGGACTAGTTCCGTTTACGGTATTTCAGAAGAAAACACAGCGATCCAGTACACACCCATCCAACCTCTCGATGCCAGGAATCACCCTAGACATCGTCCAAGAAAAACTTTGAGACGGGGATATCACACTCTCGAATAGCATGGGATCAAATTTATATACGCGCGCTCTAAGGGGTGCCCCCCTCTCGGTCCCAACCGGAAACACCCATGCCCCCTGACCGGATGACTGGCTTTAATCCAGGGCCATGGAACCATCATCCCAGCCTCTCCTTTTGGTGTCTACCAGGAAAGCGGTTTGCAACCTACTAAGCCATATCCCTTACGGAAAACTTGTGGTAGTACGGGAAAGGAAATGGATTGGAACCGAACCGATACGGGTTGACTCTGAAGTCAAATAGTATGGCATAAGACTGACATGCTACAACACTGCCATCTTACCCACCCTCATGCCAACACATGGCCATACATATCCACATCCAACAACGCTTGGATCATTGAACTCACTTACCTCAACAGTGCATGAAAATAACGTTCATCGATATGCTCTTCGTTATGTCATGAAACTTGCTAAATGCAAAACATGCCAAGACACTCATCATATCAAAAGTGCAAACATGCTTGCCTGGTTAAGAGTAGTCGGAGCCTAGCTCGGTGAAGTTTGCGGTCCCGTCACCTCCTTCGGTATCTACGTTATGAAGGAAATATACGCGCTATCGTGAATGCCGAGAGGTGCACATAAATTATTCCAAATATTTTTCAAATAAATCTGATAAAAAACTAGACAAATTTTTGAAGAGAACAGAAAAATAATCACTCAAAAATATGCTTTTGTTAAAAAGTTATAAAGGTTTTTGTCCAGGGACCTATCTGTAATGAAACAGAAACTTCCTAGGGTTTTTATTAGAAAAACAAAAAACGCTTCAGTCCCGAATACGCCAGTTCAGAGGAGAAGGCGTATTTTGCCCGAAGGCGTTTTCAGAAAACGGTTCAAAAAAACATTAAAACTCTGACGTGGTGGACCCACCCGTCAGGTTTGAAAACGGAGGCGGGGCTTTTGGCGCCAGAGGGCCGCGGCGACCGCCGGCGGCGATCCACGGCGAGGCAGAGGGATCGGAGGGTACCTCCGTGCTCAGGGCGCCATTCCGCGTCGGGTGGTGGTGGTGGTGGTCGCCGGCGAGCACTGTGTCGACGGCGGCCCTTGCTCCGGCGGACGGCGGTTCGGGTGGTCGTGGACCTTGCCGGAGGGAGCTGCGGAGATCAAATAGGAGTGGGGGTTAGTCTCCTAGTTGCTCGAGAGGGTTGCTGACGAAGTTAGGGTGCCGGAGACGGCCTCACCGGAGCGAATCAAGGTGGAGGCCGAGGCGGAACGCGGTGGTCGGAGTCGAGGAAGAAGAGCTCCTCGAGGCTCCACCAGTGGCCAGGCAGGGTCTAGTGAGGTGGTGGAGTCATGCAGGGGCGAGAGCAGGCTCGGGGGTGCTATATATAGCCGCCCCGAGGCGGTTGCCGAGAACGGGGTTGTCCGGCGAGGTGATTACGGCGGTGCTGTGGTTGCACGGGAGGGTTCAGAGGTTGAGCGTCATCGTGGGTGTTCCCTGGTTCCGTTTAGGTGCTAACTGCGTCGGGATTTGGTTGCTTAGGGGGAGCTCAATGGAACGGGGTGGCGCGGGCCCGTCGGCGGCAGAGAGCACGCTCTGTGCGTGCCGCGCCACGGCGACGGTGCTGCATGCGTGCGCTGGCAAGGAGGTGGCCACGCGGAGCCACCAGGGGGTTTGGGCGGCGCTGAACGGCGTTATGCCGCCGTTCTGCTCCCTGTCGGCCGCTACAGTTCTGCCGCCGCAAGACACGCCGGTGCAAGCGGGCCAGGGCACCACCGACGCCAGGAAGGCGCCAAGCGCGCGTGTGGAGCTCCGGACAGGCAGGCCAGGCTGCGAGCAACATGCCAAGGGCACTGTGATCATGTGACTGAATTAACTAACGGAGATCGACACTGAACTCTGAACTTAACTGAAGATGAACTGAAACAGTGCATGCAAGGTGTTCGACAGAATGATCTAGGCATGTAGGGATTTTTCCTTGAGCTGATTTTTGGTGGAGTGGCTTCTCATTGCTCTAGTAGGCTGCCTGATTTTTGGTAGAATTTTTGGAGAAGTGGAAATATGAATTTCACCAAGTTTGGCAAATCTGGTCCAAACTTATAGAGGCTGAAATTTGAAAATTTTGAAAAGAAGGGGAGTGAGTCAAGATGGTTCCAGGTTGAGGGTACCAAGGACTAGCTAGTAGAGTTGGTTTGAGGTCCAAACACAAAAGCAATAGGGTACCTGCTTTGTAAATGACTCAGGTTCAAAATAAAAGCCAGAAAAGATTTGAGAGAAAGATAATTGAAATAAAATCCCAAAACTTGTTTGGACTTGTTGGGATAGAGGACTTGGGTTGTTATCAAAGAGGAGGGGAGGTTTTGGAGGGGTTTTACCACAAGAAAGAAAAAATGCAAGGTCATGGGTGGTTTCCAAGATATGAACATCCCCAATTTTTCATAAAGTTTCCTTTTTAAAAGAAAAGGATTAAACTCCAAAAATTTATAATTTGAGAAGGGAACCAACAGAGAAGAAGTTCTAAAAGATCAAACACCTATGTTTGAAGAAAGATAAAATCCTTGCCAAATGAAAAGGAAGGTTTTAAAGAGGAAGGTTTCTCTGAAAAGAGTTTTAAATGGCCTCTTTTCAAAACCAACAAAGATTTTGCTAAAACCAAAAATGAAAAATTTTGGAGTGTCACACCTTGCTTTTCCTGCTTGTTACTCTTTGAACAACTTTTATTAAATTTGCGCAGTTCCACCCACTGGGGGTGTATTCAAACTATGTTGAATGCTGGCCTTTCGAAGGTCTTTTGTGTAAATATAATCATGCATGTGTTTGTCTCTCGTTCACGCTTGCTTTTCATATTTGGGCTTTTTCCTTTGCCGCCTTCCCTTGGTCGCCGCCTCCCAACCGGACAGCTGCTCTGCAGTCTGTGGCTGGAGAAGTATTTGGCCGTTTTTGGGAAGGCAAGTACTGGAGCTTTCTTAGATTGTAGCAAGGTGAACGGGAAGCATGCCAGCCGGCTTCTCTGGTAGCCGGCTGGCGGGAAGGGAGGCCGGCTTGCATTATATAAGTTCGTTAGTCCTCAGCCATTTTTCGTGTGGGCGCCCTTTCCTGCCTTTGGCTCTTGCCAGTCGGTCAGTCGGTTCTTCGAGCAGCGACTTTCGGCAAGAGGGGGCTTGGGTGCCGGCACACTACTTGTCTGGCCGTAGGCAGAACTTAGATATAATTTAAGGCGGCGAGTCCCCGGGCCGACTGGTCGAACCCGGTGCCGGACGAAAAAGACAATTGTAGTAACATAATCATAGGCATTATACTCGTCATTCATAGATAAAAGAGGGTAGTCTCCGAGTGCTGCTCGGGGCGCCCTTTGTCTTGTACTTAGTACAAAAGATAGCATGGTACATACTGCTTTTTAACTGTAAAATCATCGGAGGATATTGGCGTTCCATGGTCGTTCCGACTCCTTGCCGGAATCGTCTCTCTTTCGTGCCTTCGGCTTCTGTGCGTCGATTAGGTAGTAGGAGTCGTTGCCTAAAGCTCTGCTGATGACGAAGGGGCCCTCCCAAGGGGCCGAGAGCTTGTACTGGCCGGCTGTTCGCTGAATCAGCCAGAGCACAAGATTGCCCTCTTGGAAAGATCTTGGCTTGACCTTCCGGTTGTGGTAGCGGCGGAGGCCCTGCTGGTAGATGGCTGACCGGCTGAGGGCTAACAGCCGGCCTTCTTCCAGCAGGTCGACGCCATCTTCTCGTGCTTCCTTAGACTCCGCCTCCGTGTACATGGTAACCCGAGGTGAGTCGAACTCGATGTCAGTTGGGATGACGGCCTCGGCACTGTACACAAGGAAGAAGGGGTGAAGCCGGTTGACTTGTTTGGGGTAGTGCGCAAACTCCAGAGGACGGCCGGCAACTCGTCGAGCCAACAGCCGACCGAACGCTCCAGTGGCATGAGCAGTCGGGGCTTGATGCCGGAGAGGATGAGGCCGTTTTCTCGCTCAACCTGGCCGTTTGACTACGGGTGGGCAACGGATGCTAGGTCCAGCCGGATGCCTTGTGTTGCGCAGAAACGTGCCAGTGCTCCCTTGGCAAAATTTGTGCCATTGTCGATGATGATGCTGTGAGGTACGCCGTACCGGGTTGTGATATCTATGATGAACATCACGGCAGTCGGCCCATTCAGCTTCTTGATCGGCTTTGCTTCAATCCATTTGGTAAATTTGTCCACAACGACGAACAGATGTGTCATGCCGCCGCGCGCTATTTTGAATGGGCCCACCATGTCCAGCCCCCAGACGGCGAAAGGCCAGGTGAGGGGATGGTCTTGAGGGCAGAAGCTGGCAGGTGTTATCTGTAACTGAAAACTTGGCAACCTTTGCAGTGTTTGACTAGCTCTTTGGCGTCGTCCAAAGTAGTCGGCCAGAAGAATCCGTGGTGGAAAGATATGGCGACGAGCGACCTTGAGGCCGCGTGGTGGTCGCATTCACCTTGATGGATGTCCTTGAGGATGGCTATGCCCTTCTCTAGCTCGACGCAGCGCTGAAAGACTCCAGTGACGCTGCGCCTAATGAGCTCTTGGTTTACTATCGTGTATGCTCCGGCTCGGCGTTGAACTTGTCTTGCCGAGATCTCGTCGGGTGGCAACTCTCTGTTCACCAAGAAATTGAGGATGGGCTGGGCCCATGATGGAGCTGTGACTTCTTCTATTGTAAAAACTGCTGCTAAGACCAGGGTGGGTGGGCTGGATGGTGAAGAATTGGAGTCGGCCACCGCCTACTATGTTGGTGCAGTCCCCGGGCCGATTGCAGTAGTCCCCGGGCCGAGTTCTGAAGTTCTCGGGCTGGGTGCGACTATGGCAGTCCCCGGGCCGCCTATTGGAGTCCCCGAGCCGCCTGCCTGGTTCCCTGAGTCGGATCCGACTGTGTCAGGGTTAGGCGGCACGAAGATGGAGTCGGATTCTGGAGACGGCTTGATGGATGGCTTGAGGAGGCGGCGCATGGAGACGCCGGCTGGTATAGCTTGCCTGGTAGAGCCTATCCGTGCCAGGGCATCTGCTTGCTCGTTGTCGGCCCGTGGCACGTGGAGGAACTCACATCCTTCAAAATGTCCGCTAATTTGCTGTACAAGGAAGCGGTAGCTTGCCATGTTTGCGTCCTTGGCGTCCCAATCGCCAGATGACAGTTGGACCACCAAGTCCGAGTCGCCATAGCATAGGATCCAGCGGATGCCAAGTTCTTTGGCTAGCCGGAGCCCGTGTATGAGTGCCTCGTACTCGGCCACGTTGTTGGAGGCGGCAAAATGAATTTGCAATGTATACTTGAGCCTGTCGCCCTTGGGAGAGGTGAGGATGATGCCGGCTCCCAAGCCGGTGCGCATCTTGGACCCATCGAAGTGCATCCGCCAATGAGTGGAGTCGGGGGCTGGCGGCAAGTATTGGGTTTCGACCCAGTCGACAAGGAAGTCGGCCAGTGCTCGAGACTTGATGGCGGTGCGAGGTTGGTAGAAGATCGTATAGGGGGGCAGCTCAATGGCCCATTTCGCCACCCGGCCGGATGCATCCCGGCTGCATATGATCTCGGCGAGCAGGGTAGTACACACGACCGTGATGGGCTGCTCTTGAAAGTAGGGCTTGAGCTTCTTGGCGGCGAAGTACACAGCATAGCACATCTTCTGGTAGTGTGGGTAGTTCTGTTTTGAGGCGGACAGTACTTCGCTCAAATAGTATACTGGTCTCTGGACTAGATGAACTCGGCCTTCTTCTGGGCGCTGAACCACGATGACAGTGTTGACCACCCGGCTAGTGGCGGCAATGTAAAGGAGCATGGGCTCTTTTTCAGCAGGCGCCGCCAAGACAGGCGGCGTGGTCAGCATCTTCTTCAGCTCGTGGAAAGCTTGGTCTGCTTGGTCGTTCCACTCGAAGTGAGTGGACTTCTTCATGAGTCGGTAGAGGGGGAGAGCCTTTTCTCCAAGCCTGCTGATGAAACGGTTAAGGGAAGCCAGGCATCCGGTGAACTTCTGGACGTCTCGCAGCTTGGTGGGAATCTTCATTCTCTCTATGGCCTTGATTTTCACTGGGTTGCACTGGATGCCGCGTTCGGAGACCAGGAAGCCTAGAAGCTGGCCGGCTGGTACACCGAACACACATTTCTCAGGGTTGAGCTTGATTTGAAATCGGCGCAAGTTTTCAAACGTCTCTCTAAGGTCTTCCAGCAAGGTGCCGCGCTTCTCCTTCTTCACCACAATGTCGTCTACATAGACGTGGGCATTTCTGCCGAGCTTCTTGAGGAGGCATTTCTGCATGCAACGCTGAAAAGTGGCGCCGGCAATTCTCAAGCCGAATGTCATAGTCAGGTAGCAGAAAGCTCCGAATGGTGTGATGAAGGCGGTCAGCTGGATCCAATTTTATCTGGTGATAGCCTGAGTAAGCATCCAAGAAGCACAATAGCTCGCATCCGGCTGTGGAGTCTATCACTTGGTCAATCCTTGGCAGGGAAAGGGGATCTTTGGGGCAAGCCTTGTTGAGGCTCGTGTAGTCTATACACATACGCCACTTGTTGTTCTTCTTCAGTACGAGGACCGGGTTGGCGAGCCATTCTGGAAAGAAAACTTCCATAATGAAGCCGGCCGCCAGAAGCCGGGCTATCTCCTCTCCTACGATTCTTCTCTTTTCCTCCGACAGTCGGTGGAGGGGTTGTTTGACTGGTTTTGCACCTTCTCGGACGTGTAGCTTGTGCTCGGCGAATTCCTTCGGAACACCCGGCATGTCCTTAGGGGACCATGCAAAGATGTCCCGATTCTCACGGAGGAAATCGACGAGCTCGCCTTCCTATTTGCTGTCCAGGTTTGCCCCAATGGTGGCAAACCTTTCCGGGTGCTCTGGGTCCAAAGGTACCTTGTTGGTTTCTTTGGCTGGCTGGAAAGAACCTTGGGCATCACACTCCTTGGGGTCGGGGGACAGGCCGGCTGCTTGCCGGCCATGGCCATGACTCGGTCCAACATCTTCTTTTCTTCGGCAATGATGAGGGACTCGGCCAGCCGGCTGCTCGCCGCCGCACACTCAGCGGACTTCTTGTAGTCTCCGGTTATGGTGATGATGCCCTTGGAGTTTGGTATGTTCATCTTGAGGTAGGCATAGTGTGGTACAGCCATGAACTTGGCCAGAGAAGGGCGGCCAAGCAATGCATGGTAAGGGCTCTCCAGATCCACTACTTCAAACCACACTGCTTCTCGGCGGAAATGATCCTTATCCCCAAAGAGGACATCTATCTTGATCTTGCCGATTGGGGAACAGGACAGGCCAGGAACGATGCCATGGAACACGGCTCGACTGGGCATGAGCTGCTTTGTCTTGATGCTTAGCTTCTCCATGGTGTCACGGTACAGTATGTTGATGCTGCGTTTGCCATCTATCAGCACGCAGGAGAACCGGGCAGCCTGCCTTTCTTTGGCGAGGGTGGCGTCTAAGACCAAGGCATAAGAGCCGGGAGACGGCATCACCTCTGGGTGATCGGCCCGGCTCCAGCTTATCGGCCTTTCCGACCAGTGCATGAACTCAGGGTTGCTGGAGGCGACTGCATTGACTTCTTGGTGCTATCGGCGCCAGCTACGTCGGTCTTTCAGCTGGCTTGTGAAGACGATGTAGGCGGCTTGTTCATCGAGGAACTTGTCTTGAATGGCTCCAACTGCTGGTCGAGCGGCCGGCTGCTGAGGGGCCGGGGGCGGCTGTCCAGCAGGCGGAGGCGGTACTATCCCCTCGCCCTGGGAGATTCGCTTGAGCCAGTGACATTTCCGGGTCGTATGGTTGGAGGGCCTCGCGGCGCTGTGGAACTTGCAGGGGGCGTCAAGTGTTTGCTCGTAGGAGAAGGCCGGCTGCCAAGCCGACCTGCCGTCCTTCGGCTTCTTGGGAGCGGGCCGTCCTTCGGCTGGTTCATCTTCGACTGTGGCTACCTACCGACTGGTGAAAGGCGGCGCGGGACCCTTGCGCTTATGGTCGTTGTGGTGCGGGCGTCGGCTGGAACCTCCAGCCGGCGTCTTGGGACCCGGGGCGAGTGACGAAGACATGTATTGGGGGTAGGGTAACAGGCCTGACCTAAAGGCCCTACCAATGCACACCGTATACTTTGTACTGGGCCCCTGGGCCAGATCGCCGTCCAGATGTACCGCAACTTGAAAGTCACTCGGACGGCTATCACCACTCGGAGCACGGCACTTCACTCGACGAGCTCATTTCACTCGACCGTGTAACTCACTCCGATATGCGAAGACCAATAGTCAGCATGACGGTTTTGTAGTGGTCAGGCATTATCGCATTGATGCTCCACTGTCGGATCACGGGTTCCGGCAGACCCTTAAGGTTCGAACTCTGGGGTGCGCGCGGAGATCGTGCCCTCTACCTCTCCGTCTCGCAAAGATCTAACTACTGCAAGAACAACACAAGAGACACAGAGTTTATACTAGTTCGGGCCACCGTTGTGGTGTAATACCCTACTCTAGTTTGTGGTGGGTGGATTGCCTCTTGGGCTGATGATGAAGAACAGTACAAGGAAGAACAGCCTCGCGAGGGCCTGTTCTTGGCTGAGGGGATGAACTGCTAGGGGGAGTTCGATCGCCCTTCTCTCTCTCTCTCTACTTGCTCAAGTTCTTAGTTCTGCTTGTCTGATCGCTAGCTCGGTTTCTCGATGCCTCTACCCTGGGGGTGGCTAGTCCTATTTATAGGCAAAGGCCCTGGGCCTCTTCCCAAATATTTGAGTGGGAAGGGCGCCAACTATTGGCCAATTCGAAGGGGAACATCTGGTACACTTATCCTGACTAAAGTTGGTCTTCGCCTGCCAAAGGCCCTGTGGTGACGCCGTCCTGGGCTCCATGGTGACCTCCTCCCCACCGTTGGACTGGTCTTGGTCTTGTTGCACCGAAATGGATGCCTTTGCTTGATCCTCTCGCCTGCGCTTGCCCCCTTTGCACCAAAGAGGAAAGGGAGACGCTGCGCAGGCTGGCGCCCGCCTGGCACCCTTGGTCGTCATGGCTTGCGTCATGGGCACCTCGCGAGGTACCCTGCCTTGATCTCTCCGCCTCCTCGCGAGCCAGCCTGAGGAGGCCATGCTTGAGGAAGCGCCATGTCGTCCGCCTCGCGAGGCTTGGCCCCTCGCGAGGGTCTTGAGTCTTGTGTTGATGAAGCTGGGCCACGCTGGGCCCCCATTTGAGCCACGCCGCAGGCCGCAGGCAGGCAAGTCTGGGGACCCCCGTTCCCAGAACGCCGACAGTAGCCCCCGGGCCCAAGGCGCGCACGGACTTGGCCTTGCCGAGAGGCGAAAGGGCAAGGGTGAAGCGTCGTGGGCCCTAACAGCCTGCGGCCTCGGGCGCCGCGTGGTGGTTTGATTGGACGTGGGGGGTACTGTTCACCCACGCTCCCTTATTCTGCGCCGCGCTAGGTTGCCCCACAGTTGTACACAGCCGCCCCCTTTTCCTTTTGCTTGACCGTCTCCTGCTCTTCCTCCCTCCGAACTCTGACCCTTGCCTCCAATCTCATATCGCATCTCCTCTCTTCCGCCCACTGCCATGGCTCCAAAGAAAGGAAAGGGGAAGAAGCCTGCGGCTCCATCTCGCCCGCCGCCGCCGGTAGCGCCTGCTGTCGGCCGCTCAATCATACTCAACCTGGAGTGCCTGAGTAAGCTCAGCCCGGCTCTGGCCAGCGCCTTCAACGAGTGTGGGAGGACGATGGCTTAGCCTACGTATCACTTCTCCACTGATAGGATAATCACCGAGGTCCATTACTTCGCCGACGCCTTGTGGGCGGGTTTGGTGCCTCCCTTCTCTGATTTCTTCAACGCCATCCTCAATCACTATCAGATCCACATGATGCATCTGGGTCCTGAGTCCATTGCCCTCCTTTCAGTCTTCGCTTTTGTTTGTGAGGCGATGGTAGGCATCCCTCCTTCTGTTGCCTTGCTTCGCCATTTCTTCTCCTTGCATCTTGCCGACCCCACGCAAGGCTCGGCATGCGTGAGCTTTGTAGCTTCGCCTGAGACCGCAACCTCTGGTATCGACTTCAACCTCCCTCTGCCTTCAGCCGGGTTCCGCGAGCGGTGGTTGTACGTTGATGTCGGGGTGCACAGCCCCCGGCTCGTGAAGTCGACGTCGCCTGTTGTGCCCAACTCGGGCTGGGGTCAGGAGACGCTCGTGAGCCCCCGGCTCGCCTTCGTCTGGCACCGCTTTATGTCCTTGAAAAAGCTCGGCGTAACGGTGCCCAAGGTGGTGAAGGATTTCCTATTGCGCCGCATTGCCCCTCTCCAGCACCATTCTTGTCGAATGTGGGCCTTCAGCGGTCGTGGCGACCGCATGAGGCTTCAGGAAGAAGACTTGACGCCCGAGGCGCTGAGGAAGGTTCTCTTGGTCCTGACGGGCGATCCCAATCCTGGCGGCATCCGGCAAGGTGGAGCTCTGCTGTACCTCTGCCAGAACAGGGGCGACTTTGTGAGGCAGATGCCCCCTTTCGAGGAGTGGGGGTTGCGCCCCATTGGCTTCCAAGGACCTCGCGAGAATCCTGTGGCGGTGATTACCCTTCCGGTCGGCCTAGGTGAATCCTCCTCGAGTGGTGGTGCAGGAAGGCAGGAGACAACGGGGGCCGAGGGGGCCGCTGATGATGCGACCGCATCTGGCGATGCTCTTGACGGGGCAGCTCATGGGGCCCGTGCTGCCGAGGCTGTAGGTGAGGCACTGCTGCTTCCGACGCTGGGGGCCGAGGCTCCTGAGCCCCCGGCCGTGGCATCTGGTGAGGCGGCTGACTGTGCGCATCAGGCGCGTGTCCTTGACGCTAGTGGTCTCGGTGCTCCGTCCTCTTCGCAGGTTGATTCCTGTGCATCTCTCCTGGGCCGCTTCCGTGTGGACTTTGAGGCCCTCCGGAGAAAAAGGGAGGCCCTGGGCGATGACTTCTCTTGCCGCTTGCTGAAGCGCCGGAAGTACTTTGCCATTGATGAGTAAGTCTTTTCCTTTTCTCTTTCTTATCCCGCTTGCCACATCCGCTGATCCTTGCTGTGCAGGCCTCTCCCTACTGAGCTTGAAGAGACCACTGAATCACCGCCTTCCTTGGCTTCGTCTCCTCCGCCGCTCCTGAGTGCCCCGAGCAGCACTGCCCTTGTGGTTTGGTCGGGCGACGGCGCAGACCGTCGCATAGCACGCGGCGACTCTCCTGTTCCCGCGATCTCCTTCCGCGGGCCTTCCCTCGGCGTATGCAGCCTGCCATGGGCTTCCCGTCTAGTCGCGGGCCGTGACTGGCAAAGGCTCCCCTCGGGCCCTTCTCCTGGGGGCAGGCTGGACCCAGGCCGGGCTTCTGATGCGGCGCGGCCAGCCCCCAGCCCCCTGCCCGGGGCTGGAGCGATGGTCCAAGGTCCTCGACGCCCGCTTGGGGCGGATGATGGCGTGGCAGATGTGCTTGAGCGTGCTCGGGGGCGTCGTGCCCGTCGCCATGAATTCCTCCGAAAGGCGAACGGCGCCGTTGACCTGCTTGGGCAGGAGCTCACTGAGGAAGATGCGTGCCTGGAGGCTGAGGGCCTGCGCCTGGCTGCAGAGTGGCGCAAGCTGGAGGCCAGCGCCACCCTCGCGCGCCGTCAGCGTGACCTCGACGACGAAGAAGCGAAGGCGTCGCTGGAGGCTTCTCTGGTGGCCCGATCTCAGGCCATTGAGGAGGCCCAAGGAGCGGACCGACGGCAGGGAGCAACAGAAGAACGGGCTCGGGAGCTCTTGGCCCGGTGTCACTCGTTGGAGGAGCAAGCGGAGCTGCGCGAGGCAGCCCTTGCATCGATGAAGGTGGCTTCTGGCAACCCAGCTGAGCTTCGGAAGCGCGAGGAAGCGTTGGTGCTGGAAGCCGCCGAACGCACCCGCGAGTGTGAGCAGCTAGAGACGAGGGAGCGCCTGGTGACGCAGGCGGAAGATGACGTCGCCGCACGGGAAGCACGTCTCCTGGAGGAGGTTTGTCGTAGGGTGGCGACAGCGCGCCAAAGCCTCGAACGTGAGTCCGAGAGGAGGCTGGGGATGATCCAGGTTGAAGCCGAGGGCAGGACCGCCGCCCTGAGGGCCCAACGGGATGAGGCGACGCGACGAGCCGACGCCTCCCGGGCCGCTCTCGAGGCAGCGCAGAAGGAGCTGGCCGCCTCCCAGGCCGAGGTGCTCCGCCTTCGCCAATGTGTGGAAGAGGCTATGGCCGTCGAGCGCAAGAATGCCGATGAGATACGCCAGCGGCAGGTACTGGAGCACGTGCACGGCCCCATGATCACCAAGCTCAGGGAGAGGGCTAACATTGCCCTGGGCAACATCTGCGAGGCGTCCGTTGGCGAGCCGCACACGATCAACTATGCCGGCAATCTGCAGTTCTTCACCACCGTGGTGACGCAGCTGGAGGCACGGTCGGTCAGAGCCGATAGGTTGGTGGAGGAGAGGAGCCGCGCCCTGCTCTGGCGCGCCTTTTCCCGTGTCTTCAGCCATCTTCGGAACATGGATCCCCACTTCGACTTCGATGCCGCCATCGCCCCAGTCCCCCAGGCCGTCCGGGGTGACCTGGCGGAGTGGGTGGAGAACAACGTGGATGCTCTCGTCCGGGCCTTCACTTCGGATGACGATGACGTGATCGTGGCTGCCGACGAGGGAGGCGTAGTGGATGGCCCCGGCGCCGCTGATGGTGACACAGACAATGAAGGCGAGTTCAGCGACGCCAGCGACAGCTCAGGAGGCGCTCTCGAGGATGCATTGGGGGATTTGTCAGACTGTCCATGTGCTACTCCCGTCTTCTTACCCTGCATGGACAGAACTCAGGTGTTTGCCCTGAGGGATGTGAGAGCATTTTTGGGAGGGGAAGCCCCTCATGTAAGAACTTGTGTCCGTTATATCAGTGGTAGTCAAATTGCTCGTGCGCCCGACAGTGGGCTGGTTTACCGTTGTTCCTCACTGGCTCTGAGGCTGCCTGCAGGAGGGCGCTGCGCCTGGGGTGTTTCCTAGCTGAGCCCTCAGGATGTGGGGGCGCTGCTAATGAGAGACTTCACAGGCGCGGACCTTCTTTACAGGCTCCGAGCCTTTTCATAAACACGATGACTTCACAGGCATTCGCCCTCTTCACAAGCTCCGGGCCTTTTCATAGACGCGATAACTGCACAGGCATTTACCTTCTTCACAGGCTCCGGGCCTTTTCCTATACGCGATAACTTCATAGGCATTTGCCTTCTTCACAGGCTCCGGGCCTTTTCCTATACGCGATAACTTCACAGGCATTTGCCTTCTTCACAGGCTCCGGGCCTTTTCCTATACGCGATAACTTCATAGGCATTTGCCTTCTTCACAGGCTCTGGGCCTTTTCCTATACGCGATAACTTCACAGGCATTTGCCTTCTTCACAGGGTCAGGGCCTTTTCTCGAGCGAGACGTCTTCACAGGCATTTGCCTTCTTCACAGGCTCAGGGCCTTTTCTCGAGCGAGACGTCTTCACAGGCATTGGCCTTCTTCACAGGCTCCGGCCTTGCTTCATATCGCCAGACGAGGGGCCCGCCTTGTGCCACACTCTAGTGCCACCAACGACGACCGGAAACTAGGACGCCGCCAGTGGGGTAGAGTGGTCGCCAGCGGTTCCCCCGACGACCACGGGTCCTCCGCCAGGGGCAGGCCCTCAGGCGCCTCCCCAGCGGAGGGCCTACCTTCTAAGAACGCCTTGCTCTGAACGCCGCGGTGGTGATGTAGGGTCCCTACCCCTCTCCTGCAGCCCCCTGCGTCCTCCTCCCGAGGGGTAGGAGGCCACTGGAGCGGGGCAGCTGCTCGCTGCGGCGACCTGCACCTCCTATGATCCATGGTTAGCGTACACCTGCTCTTGAGGAATTAACAGTACCCGATAGTCGCTGCCCCCAGCGTGGCCGGCGGGGCTGTCCTGGGGCTCCTGGAAGGGCTTGGCCTCCGGCGTCTCGTCTCCCCAGCTGGGGCTGAAGAGTGAGCCCTACTCGCCCTCGTGAGCGTGCCCTCGGTCCATCATGTGGGGCACGTATTCTTCTGGCGTCGCCACCCCGAACGCTGTGCCATAGTGCTCCATGCGCCACGCGGCGTTGCTTGTCGTGCCCACCGCAGGGTGGTAGCGCGGCCGCCCGCTGGCGCCGTGGGCCGCACTGAGCCCCTCTCCTTCGTGCTCCGGGGGCGGAGGTAGCACCACCGCCAGCCTGGCGCCGGCGGATTTGCCGGTGCTGGGGAAGTCCTGAGGCCCGCGGGGGTGCGCGGGGCCTCCTCGTGCGCCGCCCTGAGCTTGAGGCGGAAGCTGGACGCAGAAGGGGTGAGCCCCCGAAGCGGCGAAGCCCAAGAGTTCGGCGACCCGCTCTAGCAGCACATCACGGCCGCCCTCCAGTAGCCTGCACTGCAGCAGTTCCCGTGCTACTGTGAGCGCGGCCCTCGAGTTCGCCTGCTCCCGGCGGGTGTAGGGTGTCGTGGCTGCGGCATGATTGGAGGCCCTCGCTGATGACCGCGCCTTCTGTGGTGTGAGGGTCGCAGAGGCTTGCCCGCGTCGCCCACGGCCCGCAGCGCCCTGCGGACCGCGAGCTGCCTGCGGCGCGGAGTCGCCCGGAGCGGAAGGTGAAGGAAATATGCCCTAGAGGCAATAATAAAGTTATTATTTATTTCCTTATATCATGATAAATGTTTATTATTCATGCTAGAATTGTATTAACTGGAAACATAATACATGTGTGAATACATAGACAAACAGAGTGTCACTAGTATGCCTCTACTTGACTAGCTCATTAATCAAAGATGGTTATGTTTCCTAGCCATGAACAAAGAGTTGTTATTTGATTAACGAGATCACATCATTGGTTGAATGATCTGATTGACATGACCCATTCCATTAGCATAGCACCCGATCCTTTAGTATGTTGCTATTGCTTTTATCCATGACTTATACATGTTCCTTTAACTATGAGATTATGCAACTCCCATTTACCGTAGGAACACTTTGTGTGCTACCAAACGTCACAACGTAACTGGGTGATTATAAAGGTGCTCTACAGGTGTCTCCGAAGGTACATATTGGGTTGGCGTATTTCGAGATTAGGATTTGTCACTCCGATTGTCGGAGAGGTATCTCAGGGCCTTCTCGGTAATGCACATCACATAAAGCCTTGCAAGCATTGCAACCAATGAGTTAGTTGCGAGATGATGTATTACAGAACGAGTAAAGAGACTTGCCGGTAACGAGATTGAACTAGGTATTGGATACCGACGATCGAATCTCGGGCAAGTAACATACCGATGACAAAGGGAACAACGTATGTTGTTATGCGGTCTGACCGATAAAGATCTTCGTAGAATATGTAGGAGCCAATATGGGCATCCAGGTCCCGCTATTGGTTATTGACCGGAGACGTGTCTCGGTCATGTCTACATTGTTCTCGAACCGTAGGGTCCGCACGCTTAACGTTACGATGACAGTTATTATGAGTTTATGCATTTTGATTTACCGAAGGAGTTCGGAGTCCCGGATGTGATCACGGACGTGACGAGGAGTCTCGAAATGGTCGAGACATAAAGAATTATATATTGGAAGCCTATGTTTGGACATCGGATGCATTCCGGGTGAAATCAGGATTTTACCGGAATACCGGGAGGGTTACCGGAACCCCCCGGGAGCATAATGGGCCAACATGGGCCTTGGAGGGGAGGTGAGAAGGATGCCCCATGGGCTGCGCGCCTCCCCCCTTCCCCTAGTCCTATTAGGACTAGGAGAGGTGGGCGCCCCCCTCTCTCTCTCTCTCCCCCTTGGAGAATCCTAGTCCAACTAGGATTGGGGGGGGGGGGAATCCTACTCCCAGAGGGAGTAGGACTCTCCTGGCGCACCAAGAGTTGGCCGGCCAGCCCCTCCCCCTTGGCTCCTTTATATACGGGGGCAGGGGGCACCCCATAGACAGACAATTGATCATTGAGATCTTTCCTTAGCCGTGTGCGGTGCCCCCTTCCACCAAATTCCACCTCGATCATATCGTTGCAGTGCTTAGGCGAAGCCCTGCGCCGGTAACACATCAAGATCGTCACCACGCCGTCGTGCTGACGGAACTCTTCCTCGACGCTTTGCTGGATCGGAGCCCGGGGATCGTCATCGAGCTGAACGTGTGCCAAGAACTCGGAGGTGCCGGAGTAACGGTGCTGTGATCGGTTGGATCGCGAGGAGAACGTACGACTACTTCCTCTACGTTGTGTCAACGCTTCCGCTTCGGTCTACGAGGGTACGTAGACAACACTCTCCCCTCTCGTTGCTATGCATCACCATGATCTTGCGTGTGCGTAGGAATTTTTTTGAAATTACTACGTTCCCCAACAGAAGGCTCCGCGCAGATGGGCCATGCCGCCCATGGGCCTTGATTGCCCGCCTGGTCGCCGGACATGGTGACGACGGCGCAACGGGAGACGGAGCGATAGGGAGGAAGATTCCGGCGCACCCCTGTCTGGCGCGCCAAATGTCGGATCACGGGTTCCGGCAGACCCTTAAGGTTCGAACTCTGGGGTGCGCGCGGAGATCGTGCCCTCTACCTCTCCGTCTCGCAAAGATCTAACTACTGCAAGAACAACACAAGAGACACAGAGTTTATACTAGTTCGGGCCACCGTTGTGGTGTAATACCCTACTCTAGTTTGTGGTGGGTGGATTGCCTCTTGGGATGATGATGAAGAACAGTACAAGGAAGAACAGCCTCGCGAGGGCCTGTTCTTGGCTGAGGGGATGAACTGCTAGGGGGAGTTCGATCGCCCTTCTCTCTCTTTCTCTCTCTCTACTTGCTCAAGTTCTTAGTTCTGCTTGTCTGATCGCTAGCTCGGTTTCTCGATGCCTCTACCCTGGGGGTGGCTAGTCCTATTTATAGGCAAAGGCCCTGGGCCTCTTCCCAAATATTTGAGCGGGAAGGGCGCCAACAATTGGCCAATTCAAAGGGGAACATCTGGTACACTTATCCTGACTAAAGTTGGTCTTCGCCTGCCAAAGGCCCTGTGGTGACGCCGTCCTGGGCTCCATGGTGACCTCCTCCCCACCGTTGGACTGGTCTTGGTCTTGTTGCACCGAAATGGATGCCTTTGCTTGATCCTCTCGCCTGCGCTTGCCCCATTTGCACCAAAGAGGAAAGGGAGACGCTGCGCAGGCTGGCGCCCGCCTGGCACCCTTGGTCGTCATGGCTTGCGTCATGGGCACCTCGCGAGGTACCCCGCCTTGATCTCTCCGCCTCCTCGCGAGCCAGCCCGAGGAAGCCATGCTTGAGGAAGCGTCGTGTCGTCCGCCTTGCGAGGCTTGGCCCCTCGCGAGGGTCTTGAGTCTTGTGTTGATGAAGCTGGGCCACGCTGGGCCCTCATTTGAGCCACGCCGCAGGCCGCAGGCAGGCAAGTCTGGGGACCCCCGTTCCCAGAACGCCGACATCCACCATGTAACATAAGGGGTGAGGGGGTGGCACACTCTATATAAGCCACCCCCCACCACTAGACTGGGGGTTCTTTTCTTCCATCTCTCTCTCTCTCTCATTTTCACTATTAGTCTCAGGACTACGGGGATCCGTTCCCCTCTCATTGTAATCTCTGGATACATACTAAGATAAAACAAAGCCTCTCCGGAGCACGAGACGTAGGGTTGTAATCTCCACCGTGAGAGGCCCGAACTCGCTAAAACCACTGTGTCACCCATATGCATCTCGATAGATCATGCTCCTTTATCCTACCCCTCTCTTATTGTCGGAATTGTTACCACGACAGTTGCTCGGTTGGTCACCTCATAACCACTCGGCCGCTTCGTGCGTCGCCTCTCGGTTGGTCACCTCATAACCACTCGGCCGCTCCGTGCGTCGCCTCTCGGTTGGTCACCTCATAACCACTCGGCCGCTCCGCGCGTCGCCACTCGGTTGGTCACCTCATAACCACTCGGCCGCTCCATGCGTCGCCACTCGGTTGGTCACCTCATAACCACCCGGCCGCTCCGCGCGTCGCCATCGATTGGTCACCTCATAACCACTCGGCCGCTCCCCGCGTCGCCACTCGGTTGGTCACCTCATAACCACTCGGCCGCTCCGTGCGTCGCATATTGGTTGGTCACCTCATAACCACTCGGCCGCTCCGTGCGTCGCATCTCGGTTGGTCACCTCATAACAACTCGGCCGCTCCGCGCGTCGCCATCGATAGGTCACCTCATAACCACTCGGCCGCTCCGCGCGTCGCCACTCGGTTGGTCACCTCATAACCACTCGGCCGCTCCGTGCGTCGCCTCTCGGTTGGTCACCTCATAACCACTCAGCCGCTCCGCGCATCGCCACTCGGTTGGTCACCTCATAACCACCCGGCCGCTCCGCGCGTCGCCTCTCGGTTGGTCACCTCATAACCACTCGGCCGCTCCGTGCGTTGCCTCTCGGTTGGTCACCTCATAACCACTCGGCCGCTCCATGCGTCGCCTCTCGGGTGGTCACCTCATAACCACTCGGCCGCTCCGCGCGTCGCCACTCGGTTGGTCACCTCATAACCACTGGGCCGCTCTGTGCGTCGCCTCTCGGTTGGTCACCTAATAACCACTCGGCCGCTCCGCGCGTCGCTACTCGGTTGGTCACCTCATAACCACTTGGCCGCTCCGGGCGTCGCCTCTCGGTTGGTCACCTCATAACCACTCGGCCGCTCCGCGCGTCGCCACTCGGTTGGTCACCTCATAACCACTCGGCCGCTCCGCGCGTCGCCTCTCGGTTGGTCACCTCATAACCACTCGGCCGCTCCGTGCGTCGGCTCTCGGTTGGTCACCTCATAACCACTCGGCCGCTCCATGCGTCGCCTCTCGGTTGGTCACCTCATAACCACTCGGCCGCTCCACGCGTCGCCACTCGGTTGGTCACCTCATAACCACTCGGCAGCTCCGTGCGTCGCCTCTCGGTTGGTCACCTCATAACCACTCGGCCGCTCCGCGCGTCGCCACTCGGTTGGTCACCTCATAACCACTCGGGCGCTCCGTGCGTCGCATCTCGGTTGGTCACCTCATAACCACTCGGCCTCTCCGCGCGTCGCCATCGGTTGGTCACCTCATAACCACTCGGCCGCTCCGTGCGTCGCCCATCGGTTGGTCACCTCTTCACCACTCGGCCGCCCCGCGCGTCGCCATCGCCAAAATCCCCCAGTGGGTGACTTAGCTGCGAATCTGTTTCGCCTAAGTTCGAGAAATCCTACCGAGTGGAGAGCAAACCTCCCACTCGGGGGCTTATCTGCAGTCCAGTACTCGCCTAAGTTTGAAAAAAAATTCCTACCGAGTGGAGAGCAAACCTCCCACTCGGGGGCTTAGCTGCATTCCAGTACTCGCCTAAGTTTTAAAAAATCCTACCGAGTGGAGAGCAAACCTCCCACTCGGGGGCTTAGCTGCAGTCCAGTACTCGCCTAAGTTTTAAAAAATCCTACCGAGTGGAGAGCAAACCTCCCACTCGGGGGCTTAGCTGCAGTCCAGTACTCATCTAAGTTTTAAAAAATCCTACCGAGTGGAGAGCAAACCTCCTACTCGGGGGCTTAGCTGCAGTCCAGTACTCGCCTAAGTTTTTAAAAATCCTACCGAGTGGAGAGCAAACCTCCCACTCGGGGGCTTAGCTGCAGTCCAGAACTCGCCTAAGTTTGAAAAAAATCCTACCGAGTGGAGAGCAACCTCCCACTCAGGGGCTTAGCTGCAGTCCAGTACTCGCCTAAGTGTTTGAAATCCTACCGAGTGGAGAGCAAGCCTCCCACTCGAAGGCTTAGCTGCAGTCCAAGGACTCTCCTATGTAGCCAAAATCCGACTGAGACAAGAGCAAACCTCTAATTCAAGGAGCTGCATCACAAGTATAATGTGCGCTCCATCCCTATCCGCAAAGACACCGAGACGAAGGTTGACTGTCACCATCGCCTCGTCATCACTCGGCCGCCCCGCGCGTCGCCACTCGGTTGGTCGCCTCATCACCACTCGGCCACTCGCGTGCCTTCAGACAGCTAAGTCATTCTAGCACTACATTCTATTATTTCCCCGTGCCTGAGTATCCCGTAATTCACACATCACGTTCAGTCGGAGGCCACACCACCGAGTGTACCTCTACGCTCGGCTGTTTATTTTCACATACTTGCTTAGTACTAGTTATGTGACTCCCGAGTCCAACTTCCATTTTTTCGCATACATCATTCATGAACACCATGTGTCGTTCTTCATTTCGAGTTTGCATCGGTCCTCCGGGGCTACAACTCAATCGAAACACTACACTTCCGTTTTATTTTAGCCACCATTCCAACGAGTTCAGTAGGATCTCTCACTTCGACAAGTTCGAACGAATCCTTCGCTCTTTCAGACTCTTGCTGGTTAACCAGCAAGCCCCTTGCACTCCCAGCGGGTGTCTATGGGTGTTATTCACAAAAATCATTTCAGCACACATCAAATTTCCTCGAGAAATTATTTCGTTGGCTTGTGCCATTTTTTACACAAGTTACGCGATCACTCGACGGCCCTATGTGCCAACTTCATCGCTACTCGGACTCGGTTACCATGCCGGCCCTAGCGCACCACAACACCAACATTGTCACTCTATTGACTTCAAACACATTCAGCCAACCCCTCAGAGGAATCCTCTTCATCATATCAATGACATAGACCTTGTCAGGCATGAGACTGATATGTCCCTTTTATAATTAAACTGCACCCTTCACCCCTTGCGAGTTTGCCTCTTTCGAGCATCACTCGGAAGCTTCTCCTCATCTTTACCCGAGTCCGACTCAATTAATTACAAATTATCCATTCAAAACTATATTTCTCGTATTCCGGCACGTCCGTTGTCGAAGCCTATAGTATGCTCAGGGGCTACGCCGCACTCGGGAGCTGCAGCTCATTCGGAATGATAATCTCCTAAGTGGTCGAGTACTTCTTCACCAGTCAGACCCTTCACTTCAACAAGTACATTCGATCCGTCACTTTGACAAATTACACAATCACCCAGACACTCTGCATGCCATCCTCCTTCCTACTCAGACTCAGTTGTCGCGCCGGTCTTGTTGCGCCGCAGCCACACAACACCGACCTCGTCACTACATCAGCTTCGAAAGCATCTGGCTCATTCCTTCGAAGACCATTTCAGCCACTTGGCTGGACACACAGTCCTTCACTCGACCACCTCGCGCATCCTCACTCGGCCATCCCGCACGTCGCCACTCGGTTGTGCACGTCCTCACCACTTGGACGCTCCGCGCGTCGCCTCTCGGTTGTGCATGCCTTCACCACATGGCCGCCCCGCGCGTCACAACTTGGCTGGACACATAGTCCTTCACTCGGCCACCTCACACATCCTCACTCGACCGCCCCGCGCGTCGCCACTTGGTTGTGCACGTCTTCACCACCTGGCCGCTCCGCGTGTCGCCTCTCGGTTGTGCATACCTTCACCACATGGCCGCCCCGCGCGTCACAACTTGGCTGGACACATAGTCCTTCACTCGGCCACCTCGCACATCCTCACTCGACCGCCCCGCACGTTGCCACTTGGTTGTGCACGTCTTCACCACTTGGCCGCTCCGCGCGTCGCCTCTCGGTTGTGCATGCCTTCACCACATGGCCGCCCCGCGCGTCACAACTTGGCTGGACACATAGTCCTTCACTCAGCCACCTCACACATCCTCACTCGGCCGCCCCGCGTGTCGCCATCGGTTGGTCACCTCATAACCACTCGGCCGCCCAACGCGTCGCCACTCGGTTGGTCACCTCATAACCACTCGACCGCCCCGCCTTGGTTGTGCACGTCATCACCACTCGGCCGCTCCGCGCGTCGCCACTCGGTTGGTCACCTCATAACCACTCGGCCGCTCCGCGCGTCGCCATCGGTTGGTCACCTCATAACCACTCGGCCGCTCCGTGCGTCGCCCATCAGTTGGTCACCTCATCACCACTCGGCCGCCTCGCGCGTCTCCATCATTTGGACATGTCTTTACCTCTACACCCCCAGCATAGGAACGATTAAGTTACTCATATGTTCAAACCTCATATAACACTCTGTAGCAATCTTACCTTTTTCGAGCATCACTCGGGGGCTCCGCACAGCCCTGGGCCATGTCGCCCTCATGGGTTACGCCCATTTGGTCAACCTATTGATCACATCAGGAAATCTATAAGGGTAGTACTGTCCACTCGGGCGATCGCCCAAATCATTTCTTGAAGTCATCTTCAGGACTGCAAAAGGGCGAAAACGACGCTCCTCTACAGATACACTTGGCCCTTATCCTAGGCTCCAAAGCGTCAGTTTCACAAACTTGGACTCAGAGATGGCATGTGTTGGTGTTCCCCCAGGATAATGAGTGGCATCTCTCCGGAGAGTCAGCCCACACACTAGCCTTGCCACTCGGGTTTCATGGCACGTCCATGTCAGACCACTAGTCTATCTCCTCCGGGAGACATACAAGTGCCACTGTGACACCCCAAAATTTTTGGCCTTGTTTTATTAATTAAACTTTTCCAGGATTTAAAAACTTTATTTTCTGAGCTCCCTTTTTATCTTTAACCTTGTCATTGTGGAGTTTTCCCCTAAATGTGGACTTTTCAAATGTGTTATTGGACTTGTTTAACCTCTCTAGAAAAAACTTTACCTTTATCAGTGCAACCAATTTCATAATTAATTTGCCTGATCTTCACTTTCTTGAAAAGGGTTTTTCAAGGTTAAATGGCCATATTTGAACTACAACCATTTGATAGATTCACTTAAAATTCCCACCAAAATTTGGAGATGTCATGTGATGTTATTAAATCTCTTTTATGCAAAAAGATCTTTTATTCTTGAATTATTTTGAGCTCTACACCCTTTCTTCTTCTCTGGTCCAGTGGGCATTTTTGCACTGCAACCCATAAAAATATTTTCTTCTAACCTCTACCAAAATTATGGGATGTTAGTAATAACATGTGATTCAACTTTATGCAAAAACCCAATGATGTTATTTGCAAATTTTGAGTGAAACATCATCATCTTCATTCTGGACCAGACTAGTGTTTTCTACAGCAACCCTATTGATTCTTACTCTAGTGATCTTGTGCTTTCTCTTACTTGTAGTCCACCCTACCAAACCCTTAAGTCCAAGAGCAGGCAACATTTGGATCACTTTTGGTTCATGATATGATGCCATTTATTTCCTGTCCAGAATTGCAATTCTGCAAAATTTGCACTAGCAAGTTTCTCCTTTTGCCAGACTAACCTCACCACCCTCTTGTGCATCCGAGGAGACACTGAATCTGGAGATTTTGACCACTCCAAGACCTTCCTAAATGCCTATGGCATTTTATCAAACACCTTGTGGGCATGATCAGGTTTGGCATGAATTTTTGTTTACACCGTGATCTTGCTTCCCTGGCCTAGCTACCTTGTCCAATGGACTCCCCACTACCCCTAGCTCAGGCCTGCTAAGTCCCAGCCTCACCCGAGACCTCTAGCTCGCCCTGGCATTTTACCGAGCAACTGGTGAGCGTGCTCTGGGCGCGCCCAGAGCGCGCAAATTGCAGCCGCATGCCCGAGCCGACACGCTGGCCACCTAGTTTTGGCCCGCTCTGCAGCGCTACCCCACGCGCTACCCTCCTCGCAGCAACGCGCCAAGCCGCCCTGACAGCAAACAGCGCCGCCGTCAGAGCCTTTTGGCGGCACGCCGGCGTCGGCCAACAGTTTCTGCTCCGTGCAGCGCCGCCCAAGCATCCCCCGCTCGCCACCTGGCCCTGGAACAGCGCGAGCTCATCCGCAAGCGTGTCTGCTAGCCCTCGTCGCCGCCACGTCGCCCTAGCTACAGAATGACGGTCGCCGGACAGCTTATCCACGGCCGCCGCGGAACCGCCTTGCCACGCCTATTTAAGGAGTCTCCGAGTCCGTTCCCGCTCGCAGGCGACCTCAGGCTACCATTATGGCGTTCCCCTAGCCCGCATTCGACCCAGGGAGGTCTCCTTCCCCGTCTCCGGCAACTCCGACCACCGCCACTGCCCCTGCCGTTCCGGCGCCACCAGGACCTCCCCCTCTCCACTCTCTCCACCAGAAGCCTCCTCATCCTCCCGTGAACCTTCCCCCCTGCTCAATTTTGATCGGTAGCTGCCATAGCCCCAACCACACTTTGCTCCCGAGGCCACCTTCGCCGAGGAGCTCGCCGCCGGCAGCTCCCTCCGCCCCTACCTGCCAGGCGACCACCAGGAGGACCGCCCCGGAGTAGCGGATCCATCCCCACCCTCGGAGCCCCGCGAAGAGCCGCCAGTCGCCGGCGACGATCGCCGGAGTCCCGCTCTCTCTCGGAACAGAGGAAGAAGAGGGAGGGAGGAATAGTCAAACCTGACTAGTGGGCCCCCTGGACCCACTCTCAGTGTCATACCACGGCATCCACGCGTTTCAGTGAAAGCGTAAACCCCGATAGTACGTTTCCTCCACACCGAAAACGTATTTCCGTCCGAATCGTTTTCTTTTATATGTTTATTTTGAAAACAGATTTTTTACCACAACTTTGACTACCTATAACTTTTTAATTACAACTCCAAATGAGTTGATTCTTTTTCCTACCTTCCTCAAACCTGGTCTAGTTTATTTTAAGATTTATTTGAAAATTTTCCAAACAAACTTTTTGTACTGTTTTTGAAATGTGTGTTAATTCAAATTTATTTAAAATAGGAATTTTGGAGAGAGGGAAGAATCTTACAAGAGTTTTGGAGAGCACCTCACCCCTCCACAACTTGAAGGCAAGCATCTTGAACCCTGGCATAATATATTTTTGATGTGTTGGGTGACACATTTATAACACCACCTCATTTCGGTGGAATTGATATTTCATGTGACATGATCTTTTGCACGGAAGCATATCAACGTTTTCCTTGCTATTGGAAATGAATATGATTGTGATGATAATCATCCTCATGTGCCTTGCATGCATACTGGAAAGGAATCCGGGAAAGCTTCGGCCTTGGGTAGGCATGAGCTTGTCACCGGTCCCCGTCAGGACGGTTATTTCCGATATGGCATGGTAAGGTATATTGAGTGGTGATATTTGCTGGTTGATATATATATATATATATATATATATATATATATATATATATATATATATATATATATATATATATATTTGATATACATGTCATGCAGGGAACTTATGAACCTCCTGAGTCGACCGCAGATCGAGTCTTGTTCCAGTAACCCCCATACTTGCCTCGTGCTACCACTCGTCCCTGCCACAGGTAGGGTACGGTTCAGTAAGTTGATAACCCCTTCCCAGCACACACCGTACAGAGAGGCCATGGTGGAAGATATCGGTTGTAGCCGGTAGGCATGCCACCTGGTCAGGGGGCATGGGTGTTTCCGGTTGAGACCGAGAGGGGAGGCCACCCCTTAGAGCGCGCGATATAAATTTGATCCCATGCTACGCGAGGTTGTAGCCTCCCCACTTAGAGTTTTGCTTGACAAGTGTCGTGGGTGATTCCAGACACCGATGAGTTAAGCTGGTGTGTGCAAGTCAGGTGTGTTTTCAACTAAAAGACCGTAGACGGAATTAGTCCTGATGGATTAAAGGAATCCGTTACTCGTGGGTAAAGAGTACACCCTCTGCAGAGATTAAACCTATTCGAATAGCCGTGTCCATGGTTAAGGACTACAGTCTGGGATGGGTCAAGTGTCGGTCTTAGTGTCGGTCTTCGGAGGTGAAATTGTTAAACCAAAACGGGAATTACTACTTGTGATTTGTGATGATTATGATTATTACTACTGTTGACTAACCCGTGATTATTATTGTTATCATCGAATACCTCTGGGATGGTCCTACCTCCGGGATATTCACTATGATTCATTTCTTTTAAAGCCCTTTCTGTGGTGTCGCACAGACGCCCGACTGTGGCATTTCTTTTAAAGCCCTTTCTGTGGTGTCGCACAGACGCCCGACTGTGGCATTTCTTTTAAAGCCCTTTCTGTGGTGTCGCACAGACGCCCGACTGTGGCATTTCTTTTAAAGCCCTTTCTGTGGTGTCGCACAGACGCCCGACTGTGGCATTTCTTTTAAAGCCCTTTCTGTGGTGTCGCACAGACGCCCGACTGTGGCATTTCTGTTAAAGCCCTTTCTGTGGTGTCGCACAGACGCCCGACTGTGGCATTTATTATTCTGCATCTTCCGCTCGAGGAGTCTTTCAGACACTCGCTTGGCACCAGTATTTATTATTCTGCATTTTCCGCTTGAGGAGTCTTTCAGACACTCGTTTGGCACCAGTATCTTTTATTCCGTACTTTTCACTTGAGGAGTCATTCAGACCCTCGCTTGGCACACAGTATTCATTACCTCTATGTGGCCTTTGCGTAAATTTCCGGTTGCATATGAATAACTAGTTTTACATACATCAAGATAATTATTTATGACTAACTAAGTGAGTATAAGGATATTGCAAGCATGAGTATCGACGATTATATTATACCTGTGTTCTTAATGCTTGCGAGTACATTCAAATTACTCACTGGCTTGTCCCTGGCTATTGTCTTGGCCAGATTGCTTGTTTGGAGAGGAGCGTTGCGACGACCGCCTCGGAACATGCACAGCGGTGATAGCAGCCTCGTGAAGATAGGAGTTAACATGGTCAGCTGTTCCCGTGGGAAATGGAGTCCCATAGCTGTGGTGATCCACAAACCGCTTCCGCCCTCAAACCATTGGTTGTACTTATAGGCCACAATGGTCTTGCACTACATATTTTGTACCTTTGCTTGGAATTTCTGTAACAAGTTGGTGTCTCATTAGCTAACAGTAATCCTGGGGCTGATGAGCTCGACGACCATTTTTCTGGAATTTAATATCTAGAAAACCGGTCGCGACAGCCACCAAGTTTTTCCTTGTAGTCAACATACCCCGATCAGTTGGGAAGCACGTCCACTCGGACAAATACTCCTTTCATGCAAAATCTAATGGTCATTATAGGAAGTACTACTGGAACCATTACTCCCTGGAGTGTCCGGCCTTTTTCTACAGTCGGCAGTTTCAAAGCCGAATTCATTCAGCGTGCCGAGAGCACGAAGATTCACCTGATTGACCGAGTTCCAGGCTGAATTTATTCTGTGCCAAGTGCACGAAGATCATTCTGACTGACTCAGCTCCAGGCTGAGCTTATTTACCATGTCAAGCACCTGAAGATGCATCCGATTGACTCAATTTCAGACTAAAAGATATCTACCGTGTCGACTACGTGGAGGTTTACCAGGAGACTTAAACCCTCTGCCCGACTCATCTAGTCCGACAGAGGCTCGGGGACTACACCCAGCGGGTGCACTCAGCATGCCCGCACTGGAAGAGAACTCAGAAAGAAACATTTTGCTTGATGCAAAACCAGCTCCAGAATTACTCGACCTCCGAGTCAGAGAAGAACAAGTTCGATCAGTACCATCTAAGAAGAGTTTTAGTTCTATCAGACCCCCGCCGACTGCCCGCAGTCGACGGCGGTCTCGGGGACTACACCCAGTGGGTGCACTCAGTGTGCCCCCACTGGAGTAATCTCCACTCGGTACGGCCTGACCAGCCCGAGTGATGAACAACAACAAAAAAGACAGGCTCTAAGACTCTCGCCGACTGCCCGCAGTCGACGACAGTCTCTGGGACTACACCCAGTGGGTGCACTCAGCGTGCCCCTACTGGAATGGTATCCACTCGGAACGGTCCGCCCGGTCCGAGTGACGGCCAAACAATAAAACAAAGACACGTTCCAGGCGTGAATAGAAATTCCGAGTAATCAGTTACTCAATGCAGGACCAGCTCCAAATCACTCCAAAAAAATTGCTATAAGGTGAGCTTAACGCTCCTCCGCGGACCCGTTTGAGCTCATTTCACTCGGACACCATACAGTCTGGAATCCGTCAAGGCAACATGCGGAGATAAGATCGCCGGATGACCAGAGGGAGTTCATAAGTGCCTCCGCAGCACTCGACTCATCTGGGAATTCACCTCGACTCGACCCGCTCAACCTCAACCGATTCGGGGGCTAATGATGAGGACATGTATTGGGGGTAGGGTAACAGGCCTGACCTAAAGGCCCTACCCATGGACACCGTATACTTTGTACTGGGCCCCTGGGCCAGATCGCCGTCTAGATGTACCGCAACTTGAAAGTCACTCGGACGGCGATCACCACTCGGAGCACGGCACTTCACTCGACGAGCTCATTCCACTCGACCGTGTAACTCACTCGGATATGCGAAGACCAATAGTCAGCATGACGGTTTTGTAGTGGGCAGACATTATGGCATTGATGCTCCACCGTGTAACATAAGGGGTGAGGGGGTGGCGCACCCTATATAAGACACCCCCACCACTAGACTGGGGGGTTCTTTTCTTCCATCTCTCTCTCTCTCTTTCACCATTAGTCTCAGGACTACGGGGATCCGTTCCCCTCTCATTGTAATCTCTGGATACATACTAAGATAAAACAAAGCCTCTCCGGAGCACGAGACGTAGGGTTGTTATCTCCACCGTGAGAGGCCTGAACTCGCTAAAACCACCGTGTCACCCATATGCATCTCGATAGATCATGCTCCTTTATCCTACCCCTCTCTTATTGTCGGAATCGTTACCACAACAGCAAGCACCTTCCCGGAGGCGTCGACTCGAAGCTCGGTCTTCATGGAGGAGTCGGCCGTGGCGTATTTATCTGCTATGACTAGCAGCTCGTCGAGGGTAGTCGACTCGTCGCAGAGGAGCCGGTGCTTGAGGAGGGTGCCTTCTCGGCACCCGGCGGTGAAGTACTATATAGCTTGAACCTCGTGCACCCCTTCGCAGGAGTTGCGGAGCTCGGCCCAGCGTGTGAGGTAGTCGCGGGTTGACTCATGGGGCCCTTGGACACACAAGGAGAGCTGTCGGGGCTTGGGGGCCCGCTTGTAGGTGCTGGTGAAGTTGCGGACGAAGGCTTCTGTGAAGTCTAGCCAGTTGTTGATGCTGTAAGGCTTGAGGCTGTTGAGCCAGGTGCGCGCCGTGCCTCGGAGCATGAGGGGTACATACTTCACGGCAACATGTCTGTTGCCGTTTTCTATGTGAACCGCTGTGGAGTAGTCGATCAACCAATCTTCTGGCTTCACGGAGCCATTATACTTGGGTGTGTCTCTTGGGAGCGAGAACCCTTTGGGGAAGGGCTCGTCGCGGATGCGGGGGCCAAAGCAAGGCGGGCCAACATCATCTTCTTCTTCCAGAGCCAGGGATCGCGCTAGGCGGTCGATCCGGTGGCGGGCGTCGTTCTCGCCGACTCCTTCGCGGCGACCCAGTTGGCCGCTGAGAGTCGGATGTGTGACAGGCGGTGGGGTGGGATATCTCTCCCCATGAGGCGGAGGAGGGGGTGGGTTGCCTCGCCGCTCCATAGCTCAAGGGCGGCCTTCTGCGTCGCGCTCGATGGAGATTCGAGTCCGGCTGCGACTCACAGCCGGCTCCTTTTCTTTCCTTGCATGGGTGTTGCCGGCCGTCGGTGTTCGTGATGTCGCACCATGCTCTCCCCGCGGGGGAAGACTTTCAGCGCGGACGCCGTCTTCATGCCGCTCTGCGGCAGCGTCGATAAGCTGCTGGATGCGTCTGGTCATGTAAGGGAGCTCGTCGGGCCCCAGCTTATCCATCTCGTCTACCGCCGCCTGAGCGGTGCATATGTTCTCGAGAGGCGTGGCATAAACCGGGCGATCCGCTCCCAACATGTCGGCGATGGCCGCACCGTGTTTCTTGATAACGCCAACACGACTCGGCCCGTCAGGGGGTGGTGTGCCGAAGGCGGCGCGGTCAACTTCGCGCTGGTGGGCCTCGGTGAGGCGTCTTATGGAAGCTAGCTTCTGGCCCTCCGCAACGAGGGTGAGGCGGCGTGCCTCCAGTGTTTCTGCGTCGGCGTCAGCCGGGATGGGGGCGGACAAGTCGTGCAGCGCCGTCTGCAAGGCGTCGTGGGCGTTTCCGCCAGTGGCGGCGTCGTGGCTGATGACCAGTACCTCGGTGATGGCGCTGCCACTATTGTCGGCTCGAGGAAGAGGGTCGTTGATGATGACTACGTTGGTGGGGAAGGCGTCGAGCGATGCAGTGTCGGAGTCGACGAGCATCGGGTCGGTGGAGCCAACCGACTCCAAGTCCGCAGCGGGCTCGCTGGAAACGTGGAGTTGATCGAGGAGGCTGACGAGGTGGCTCTCGTGGTAGCCGGTGCCCGCGTTGGACGCGGGCTCGTCGGAGATGCGAGCCTCGCCAAGAATATCGGCGACGCAGCTCGCCGTGCAGGCGTCAATAACACCTTGCAGTGCATCGGGGCAAGTGCCATTGGGCGAGCCAGGCTGGCTATGCTCACGGGGAAGGAAGAGGGTTCCCGTCCAGAGCAGGTCTCCGGACGACAGTGCACCTGGCCCCACGGTGGACGCCAACTGTCGTGGTATTCTCACGGGGGGCTGGCGAGTCGACAGATGCCACAAGGGCTTAGTGTGAGGGTAAGACTGCTGCTTCTAGGACCTGGAGCGGGTATGCGAGTATCACGCGCTAGTTTACCCAGGTTCGGGGCTCTCCGGAGAGATAACACCCCTATTCCTGCATGTATGAGTATATGTGGTATATCTGGTACAGAGTGCTCCTGGAGCTGTATCTGAGGTCAGTGCCATAGGCGTCTGGCCTCGTATATGGCATGGTGGCCGTTGCTCTTGGCCAAATGGGTGTGCTTGGGCATGCTTGCCCGTAGGAGTGGATGGATGGATTGCTAGCTAGCTAGCTTGTGTGTGTGCGTGAGTGTCCATCCTCCATGGATGGATGGATGTGTGGACGCTATATATAGTGAGGCTAGCTTAGTATGTAAGCTAGCTAGTGGTATGGGTGGTGGTGGCGTTGGTTGTAAGCTACCTTGGGTAGCTTACAAGCCAAGCTATGTAGGCATAGCTAGTGGCATGGTGCATGTCATGCTTGTCCCCTGTGGTACTTTATAGATCAGTACCCAGGGGACACGGTACACTGTTGATGACGTCGCGGTATGGCCATACCGTCCGAGGTATGGCCGTCTCGTCGGTGTCTGGTCGGGCTGCAGTCGGCAGCCGGCTGGTTGGCGCAGTCGGCAGCCGGTTGGGCAGAGCAGTCGGACGGGGAGCTGGCAGGAGCAGCCGGGCAGTCGGACTGAGGGGCTTTGCTAGCCCCGATGTCTTGAAATATTGTCTTGCTGTCTTCGGGGTACCCATGGTCAATTATTCCGTCATTGATAGTACCAAAGTGCAAGGTTTGCTCTTTATCATACTAACCTATCTCACGAAGTTTGGTTAAGTTTTGTGTGATTGAAGTTTTCAAGTTTTGGGTGAGATATCGATATGAGGAGAATAAGGAGTGGAAGGACCCTAAGCTTGGGGATGCCCAAGGCACCCCAAGGTAATATTCAAGGAATACTCAAGCGCCTAAGCTTGGGGATGCCCCAAAAGGCATCCCCTCTTTCGTCTTCAAAACTATCGGTATACTTTACTCGGAGCTATATTTTTATTCATCACATGATATGTGTTTTGCTTGGAGCGTGTTTTCAATTTTACTTGACTAGTGTTTTGAATTTTTTTCCCTTCACTAAAAATGTCAAGGATAGCCTTTACCATGCGTATTTTGCAAGTATACATGTTGCTGTTTCAAAACAGAAAGTTTACCGTTGTTTTAAAAATTCCCTAGAAAAGTCAAAATGTGATAAAATGTTGAAACCTTTTGCATAATAAGCTCTGATAAATTTACTCCAGTGGAAATTTTCTTTCATAATTTTGGAGCTAGGGAAGTATTTATACTCTTGCATTCTTTACAGATTGTATTGTTTTCGCAGATTGCTGTTGTGTTTGCATTGTTTGCATATGTTTGCTGGTTTAATGATTCTATTTGAGGATAGGACTATTAAATATGCAGAGACATTTAGTATGCAATGTTGAATAATAATTAGTGTGGTTTGCTACAGTAGAGGATGATAAGGTTTTTGCATTAGTTTATACTAACTTATCTCACGAGTTCTTGTTGAGTTTGGTGTGGATGAAGCTTTTGAGATTTAGGGAGACCGTGATATGAAAGGAATTAAGGAGACACAAAAGCTCAAGCTTGGGGATGCCCAAGGCACCCCAAGATAATATTTCAAGAAGTCTCAAGTATCTAAGCTTGGGGATGCCCCGTTAGGCATCCCATCTTTCTTCCTCAACAACTATCGGTTAGCATTGGTTGAGCCTAAGTTTTTGCTTCTTCACATGATGGGTGCTACCCTTGCAATGTCATTTTATTTAATTTTACTTGTTGTTTGAATAAAATCATTTGATCTGAAATACTAAATGAAAAAGAATCCTCCCATGGCTAGTTAATTACTTGACTACTCAGTGTTCTTCACTCATATCTTTTGGAGTAGTTTGTCATTTGCTCATGAGCTTCATGTATATCCTATGAGTAAAGGGTTGAATAAATTGAATGTCATAAATCTGAATTTATATATGTCTCACATGCTTATAACATGGGGAGTAATGACTTCACACATAATAAGTATAGGTAGTAAACTTATTGAAAGTTAGCAAATGTAGAATTGGTCACTTGAACAATTCATGAAAGAATATTGAAGGAAGAGAGGTTTCACATATAGATATACTTTTATTGACATCTTTTATGATTGGGAGCACTCATCAAAATATGACATGCTAAAGAGTTGATGTTGGACAAGGAAGACAACATAATGAGTTATGTTTTCTTATATCTGAGATAAAGTATGTTGTCATGGATCCTCTAACGTGTTGAGCTTGCCTTTCCCCCAATATAAAGTGACGTTCTTTCACATTGAGATGGCAACCATAAAAACGCATGGCAACCTCTGCTTCCCTCTGCGAAGGGCCTATCTTTTATTATCTTCTACCTTATGCAAGAATCATGGTGATCTTCACCTTTCCTTTTTCATTTTATCCTTTGGCAAGCCCAGCATGTTGGAAAGAACATGATATATATATATATATATATATATATATATATATATATATATATATATATATATATATATATATATATATATATTGCGTGAGTGTTAGCAATTGTGGAAGATTAAATGATAGTTGAGTATGTGAAGTTTGCTGAATCAAAGCTCTGACATAGACTCTTCCTGAAAATAGGATGAATTACAATTGTTTGATGACTGAGTATATCGTTTGTTAGTTTTCAAGAAAGTTTATGATCCATGCTTTGAATTTGTGACTTGCTTGTTACTTGTTCATGAAAATTTTTGTGAGATGAGCTATTGTTATGATATGTAATGATGCTAGAAAAAGTGATTGGAATTATCATCGATCAAACTTAAGCATTTACTAGCATTCCACATCAAAATTATCTTTTTATCATTTACCTACTCAAGGACGAGCAGGAATTAAGCTTGGGGATGCCAGATACGTCTCCAACGTATCTATAATTTTTGATTGCTCCATGCTATATTATCTACTGTTTTGGACTATATTGGGCTTTTTTCACTTTTATATTACTTTTGGGACTAACCTATTAACCGGAGGCCCAGCCTAGATATGTTGTTTTTTGTCTATTTCAGTGTTTCGAAGAAAAGGAATATCAAACGGAGTCAAAACAGAACGAAATCAACTGGAGAAGTTATTTTTGGAAGGAAAACTATCGGATGGGCTTGGGCCCTACGCCAGGGGAGTCCCGGGCTGCCCACGAGGGTGGGGGGCGCGCCCACCCCCCTGGGGCGCGCCCCCTACCTCGTGGCCAGCCCGGAAGTCCACCGACGTCCTCCCTGCACCCATATATACTCTTGTACCCTAAAATTTCCAGAACGGAGATTGGATCAGAAGCTCCGCCGCCGCAAGCCTCTGTAGCCACGAGAAATCAATCTAGGCCCTCTCCGGCACCCTGCCGGAGGGTGCCATCATCACCGATCGCCATGGAGGAGTATCCCGGAGGGGTCTTCATCACCATGAAGGCCAAGGACCAGAAGGTGGAGGCCATGCAGGAGGAAGCACAAGGGGGAGAACCTCTACTCCTCTCTTCCGGTGGCGCCGGAGTGCCATCAGGAGGGGAATCATCGCCACGGTGATCGTCTTCATCAACATCACCACCATCCTCATCTCTTTTACGCGGTCCACTCTCCCGCACCCTACTGTAATCCCTACTTGAACATGGTGCTTTATGCCACATATTATGATCCAATGATGTGTTGCCATCCTATGATGCTTTGAGTAGATATCTTTTGTCTTTGGGTTGATTGATGATCTAGATTGGTATGAGTTGTATGTTTTACTTTCATGTTTTCCTATGGTGTCACGCAAGCGTGAGGGGTTCCCGTTGTAGGGTGTTGCAATACGGTCATGATTCGCTTATAGTGGGTTGGTGAGTGAACAGAAGCACAAACCCGAGTAAGAGGGATTGTTGCGTATGTGAATAAAGAGGACTTGATGCTTTAGTGCTATGGTTGGGTTTTACCTTAATGATCTTTAGTAGTTGCGGATGCTTGCTAGAGTTCCAATCATAAGTGCATATGATCCAAGTAGAGAATGTATGTTAGCTTATGCCTCTCCCTCATATGAAACTGCAATAGTGATTCCCGGTCTTATTAACAATTGCCTAGGACAATTCCGCACACCGATCCACCATTATTCCACACTCGCTATTTATAATACTTAGTAATATATTCTAACTTTATGATAACGGCACCTACTTTTATGTTTTAGCTCTCCCTTACCATGCAAAGTTATCCTCTTCATACCCACAACGTAGTTTTATTTCTCGTTGCTAGTTTGAAGCAAACGTCCGGTGCACGTAGAGTCGTATCAGTGGCAGATAGGGCTTGAGAGAATATTGATCTTACCTTTAGCTCCTTGTGGGTTCGACACTCCATACTTATCACTTCCACCTTTGGAAAGTGCTAAGATGATTCCTTGCATTTGGGGATTATCACGGGCGCGCTCCCGATGCTGTGCACCCCCACCATCTGCCAAGTGGCCGTCACCAGGACCCTCATCGACGGGGGCACTGGCCTCAACGTGCTCTCGGTGGAGGCCTTCAGCCTCCTACACATACCACCGGAGCGGCTCCAGCCCAGCAGGCCCTTCACAGGCGTCGGAGCCGGCTCCACCGCTTCCTTGGGGCAGATCCGCCTCCCAGTGACCTTCGGCACCTGCGACAACCTCCGCACAGAGTTGATCGACTTCGACATCGCCCCCATCAGCCTCCCATACAACCCCATCCTCGGCTACCCGGCCTTGGCCCGGTTCATGGCGGCAACTCACTCGGCGTACAACCTCATCAAGATGCCCGAGAGCAGCGGCGTCCTTACCGTACCAGGGGATACAAGGGATGCGCTGCAGGTGCTCCGGCTCGCCTTCAGGGCGACCGCAGTGGCGCAGCCCGCCAGCACCGACGCCCTCGAGCCCAAGGGGGCTGCACCAGCTAAGAAGAAGTAGTTGTTCACCCAGGACAAGGCGGAAACCAAGCAAGTGCCGGTCGACGAGGACGGGTCCACCGGCGCCACCTTCACCATAGGAGCCAATCTCGAGCCCGCGCAGGAGAAGGCCCTGATCAAATTCCTGCGCGCGAACAAGAAGGTGTTCGCATGGGAACCTGATCAGTTAGTAGGAGTCCCGAGAGGTGTGATCGAGCATCACCTCAACGTGTGCCCCAATGTACGCCCCGTGAAGCAGAAGGCAAGGAGGCAGTCCACTGAGAAACAGGCTTTCATCGTTCAAGAGACCTGGAAGCTGGAAGCGGCAGGGGTCATCCGCGAGGTCCGCTACCCCAATTGGCTGGCTAATCCTGTTGTCATGCCAAAGAAGGGGGGGAAGGAGCGCATGTGTGTCGACTTCACCAACCTCAACAAAGCCTGCCCGTAGGACCCATTTCTGCTCCCCCGCATTGACCAGATAGTCGACTCCACCGCATAATGTGACCGGTTGTGCTTCCTGGATGCCTTCTCGGGCTATCACCAGATCAAGATGGCGGTGGAAGACGTGGAGAAGATGGCCTTCCTAACCCCGTGCGTGGTGTACTGCTATACGTGCATGCCAAGCAGGACCGACGCTGGCAAGGTGGAAATCGAGGTGACAAGCAGCAAGGATCCCGGTGACATCGCCATGCAGGAGTTGACCTTCTTCACAGTTCCGCCCAAGCTGCTGATCGGGGATGGGTTGTCGAGGATGGTGTCCCTCCACATTCAGATTGACAAGCTCACCTCCTAAATGATTCTAGAGCGCCTTCTATTTATGTTAGTAATATGCTAATATAGGGGTTAGCTTGGTCTACTTTAGCTTAAGAGATGGTGGATTTTGGTGGCGATGCAGTAATTACTTCGACATCAGATCAATAGTTAAAGTAATTTCCAACAGTCGAATGGACATTTTGTGTCTTCTGGATATAAAGATCCTTTGGGTAAGAAGTACAAGCTGCTTATATGCTTGTTTGTTGAGGAAGTGTTGCATACTTCTGCAAGTTGACGCGACACATCAAAGTAGTAGTACTACTAGTAGTAGTACTCACCCGACTGCGCATGAGGAAGACGGAGCTCATGTCGTGTTGGTGCCGTGTGCGGCCTGCACATTAACCAAAACCTCACGCCTCCAGCTTAGCCTTTGTGTTTTAAACTTCTCAATCTCAAGGCCAAGGAGCAACAAAACCTATGATAGAGCCAGTCGGATGGTTGAGAACTCTAGAATTCGTAGCTATAGATGCGTGTGTGAGAGAGGACGAGTGCGTGCATGCACCTCTTATCTTCATGTATAACATACTAAACTCAGGGTACAAGTGTATGTGGGTGGCATCGACCTAGGGAGCTAGAGATGGTGCGTGCGAGAAGTCCCGAGAGACTACGGGCCAGTTTGGATTGCAACCCCGGGCTACTGTGCCAAATTATTAGCGTTGACCCATCGGCTAGGCATTCGTTTGGTTCGCTCCCAATTTTCGGAGCATGACCAAATTTTTGGTCGCCCAGTTAGAATTCTTGCCGGTGGCTGGTGATTTCGGTAGCGCTGGAATCCTTCACCAATAATTTGGCTCGCCCACTATTTGGTAAGGTTGATGTTGGCATAATCCAAACCGTCCCTTGGTGTGTGGGTGGGAAAGAGGGAGAGAGATGATATGTGTCGATGTAATGCGTGTGAAAAAAAGACTAGTCTATAGCTCGCCATGAGGCTATTCCTGGCGAACGCCCCAATTACTGTAAGATATGTATCCGACTGTGCCAGTTACTGCACATGTATACACAGTAGTAGAACAAGAAGTACCGTGGCATATTACAAAACTGCTACACCACGGCCGAGAACGCGTGCCCACATTACGCCATCCAGGAATAGTGCCGCACTTGGAAATTACAGAACCGTCAATAAATTTTCAGCCTGCGTCCCGTCACGTTTCAAATTACTACCATGCTATATTTAATTGCAAACCTGTTCACACCGATCAAAACCTAAATAGTTTCCCACTTAGGAGTGTATTAGTACTCGGTTATAAATACTTCTATTCCAAGATGACTGCAAATTACTCCTCAACTCCTCATCCACAAAAAACAAACAAGTCATTCATCATCGTTCCCTTGCGTCTCCCATGGCCAGCATGAGTTCTGGGTCAAGAAATTACCACCAGGGAGAGGCGAGCATGGAAGCGGAAGCACGATAGATGTCCCGCCTCACCGTGAAAGAAGCCGACATGTCCCGCCGCACGGCCGTAGCAGCACAGAGATCCCGCCGCGCTGCCGAAGCAGCACGGAGGTCCCGCCGCACCGCCGAAGCAGCACGGAGGTCCCGCCGCACCGTCGATGTAGCAAACTGGTCCGACCACATAGTGGAAGCAGCAGAGATGTCCCGCCGCGCCGTGAATGCAGTAGAGATGTCCTCCCGCACCGTGGCGGCCTGGGAAAATATCTAGCAGGCAGGCGTGGACTCTTACAGGCACATGCATGCGATCGTCCATAGCCAGATGGATCAGATCTCTGGCTTGGCGAGGCTGCAGGACGACATGAAAGCCTCATTTGAACAGGCTACCGACTTTATCCGACAACTAGGGGAGGGAAATGCGAAGCTCCAGGCCGAGCGCAACCTGCTAGAGGTGAAGATCGTTGGAAGTGCGGAGCAGCAGGAGGAGACCATTGCCTTGTTGAAGAGGACCGACGTCATCGTCAAGAAACTTATGGACGAGAATGTCATGCTATGCATTGAGCGCAAAGGCTGGTGGAGGATTCCGTGGATGCTCTCAAGCAGTGTCTTTAGGACATGAAAGAGCTCATCACCACTCGCCGCGGAGACTAGTTCCCGCGGCCTGCAGCAACGCATCAAGAAAGTAGAGATCAGCGAGCCAGATCTTTGTCTTCCTTCTGCTTTTGCCCTTGTGTATTTCGGGCATTGCCGCATGTGGCTTTTTAATTATCTTCCTAAATATTAATAAAATTAGTATCCACTGTCATCGTCCTTATATGCATCAGGAAGTAACATATTTCTATCCTTCATATCTGTAGAAAGAAATCTCATCTCCAGGTAACTCCATCTTTTTAAGCTCTGCTACCGAAAAGACAAAGGAGACTGCGATAGAGGTTTCCTTGGTTTTTCCAAGGAAAGCCTGATTTAGCATGTAACGTGAACATGGACGGACACCCACACAATCTCGATTTGAGGGGAAATAGTTAGGCGGAAGCCTGGTATTATGTTATGTCGGGACGAGTCTTGCTATAAGTCATAGTTGATGCTATATAGGTCCGTCAGATCTTTCATCAAGATCTATGCAAAACATTCTTTCAGATTTTCTTTTTTTCTCTCTTAAATCTCAGTTGAGTGGGACATAGCCACGCCATGAAACAGGGGCTCGGGTGCCATTAATGGAGACGTTGGGAGGGGGTGGGTGGCGGATAGAGGTCAAAGGGCTCTCCTCCCGATGAGCACGCACAAGGATCTGATCGCACGCCTCCCGTACTCAAATAGCTACCCCGCACGACACCTCCTAGACAATAAAAAAGGGACACGTGGCGGCACGTAAATGGCAAGTAGAACGCCCATGGTTTCAATAATACTTGTGTTTCTGATTTGTAACGTGACAGCACTCGTTTCAAAATGACTTTGTTGATTGTTAATGTGTGCGCCTTCACAAATCGGACAAATAATTTACCACAGCATGTTGGTGCCATGTCATGACACCATGCCAAGTTTCATGATTTTCAGGCGCTGTTGGATTTACGGGAATTTTAAAACCAAGTTTCTCGATGTTTCCGGCTGAGACAAGATGCCCAAATGTTTGAATTCCATTCACACTTCTTGCATGGGACCTAGAAATTCCCCATGTACACATAAATGATTTTCCAACTAAATTTTCTGCAGTGGAGCACGCGCTTGTACTTCAAATTTGTATTATGTGCATTAAATGCCTAGAAAATCAATTAATGTATAAAAAGGCCAAACGAACCCGGAATAATTCCAAAATTTAGCATGAAACTTCTATTTGGTCTAAGTTACCTGTGCAAAAAAATCAAGGTGGGAGAAGGCAGTGTATGTCGTTTTGCACACGGAGGTGACATGTTCCCTCTCGGAACCATGAGCCTTCTTGAGAGAAGCTCCGGTTTGCAAGAAGATTATACCAAAGCTTGTCCCAGTTCGACCAAAAAAATTACCACAACATGTTGGTGCCATGTCATGACACCATGCAATGTTTCATGATTTTCAGGCGTGTTTTGGATTTACAGGAATTCAAAAACCAAGGTTCTCAATATTTCCGGCCGAGCCACGACGCCTAGATGTTTGAATTCCATTCCCATTTATTGCATGGGACCTAGAAATTCACCCAAGGAACACATGTGATTTTTCAACCAACTTTGGTGCACTAGAGCATGTGCTTGTAGTTCAAATTTTAATTATGCACATTAAATGACCAGAAAATCAATTAATGTATAAAAAAGGCCAAACGAACCCGAAATAATTCCCAAATTTAACATGACATCATATAGTTATATGTTGCCTCTGTAAAGAAAATCAAGGGGGGGCAGCGAATATCGTTTCGCACACAAAGGTGACACATTCCCTCTCAAAACCACGAGCCTTCTTGAGAGAAGCTCCGGTTTGCAAGAAGCTTATACCAAAACTTGTTCCAATTCGGCCAAATTTTTTACCACAACATGTTAGTGCCATGCCATGACACCATGCCAAGTTTCATGATTTTCAAGCGTGTTTTGGATTTAGAAGAATTTAAAAGCCAAGTTTCTTAATGTTCTCGGTCGAGCCACGATGCCCAGATGTTTGAATTTCATTCCCATTTCTTGCATGGTACCTAGAAATTCACCTGAGGACACACATGTTATTTTTCAAGCAACTTTGGTACACTCGAGCATGTGCTTGTAGTTCAAATTTGAATTATGCACATTAAATGACTAAAATCTCAATTAATGTATAAAAAGGGCCAATCAAACTTGGAATAATTCCAAAATTTAACACGACGCTCATATAGTTCTATGTTGCGTCTGTAAACAAAATCAAGGGGGGGAGGCAGCTGTCACAACCCTAGAATAGTTGCCTGCAATAGTTGCATCTGGATCCATGCATCTTGGTTAAATTCAAAGAAATTTGAATTGGGGATGTAAAAACCCTAGCACAAATGAATCCAACTAGGTTCAAATAAAAATATTTTCAATGAACTCAAAATACCCATTAGAAAAGTTCATGATTGTTGATAAAGGTGAAAACCTCTGCCAAAAATGATGCACATATTTCTAGGCTATTCTGGATTTTTGAATTTACTCATATTGTATTTGAATTGGGGCATTTAAATCCTATAAATATTTTAAATGCTCTAATCATTCTGAAACTAGTTGAGGGCTATTGGGAATAATTTCAACAGTGCCCACAAATATTATCAGGAGTTTTTAAAATGGTTTAGTACTTTATAGAGAACATAACGAAAATAGGAAAGAGAGAGAGAGAGAGAGAGAGAGAGAGAGAGAGAGGGCACTATACCTGGATGCCCACCTACCTGCTAAGCTGGCGGACCGGTAAGATAGCCCAATCCACTAGGGGCAGGGGCGTCTTCCTCCCCGCACCAGTAGGATGCCGCGCGCGTGGTCGTTGCACGCCGACACGCTCCCGCGCCACCTCCTGCTTTCGTCGCTGCCATGACGCGCCTAGAAGCGCCACGCACGTCCCCAAACCCAACCCTCTCACTCTCCCCCTCTCTCCCGTCTCTCTCCCTTGTCTGCCCCTCTCCCCCGAGCACCATCGAGCGGAGCTCGTCGCCGCCGACACTGTTCACCGTGTCCACCGGCCCTCCCTCGCCGATCCAGCGTGTCCAGGAGAACTACCGCGGCTCCATCTTCCTCCTCAACGACCCATGCAAGCGTGGAGTGCCGCGGCGTCTTGATACGTCTCCAACGTATCTATAATTTTTTATTGTTCCATGCTATTATATATTCTGTTTTGGATGTTTAATGGGCTTTGTTATACACTTTTATATTATTTTTAGGACTAACCTATTAACGGGAGACCTAGCCCAAATTGCTGTTTTTTTGCCTATTTCAGTGTTTCACAGAAAAGGAATATCAAACGGAGTCCAAACGGAATGAAACCTTCAGAAGAGTTATTTTTGGAACAAACGTGATCCAGAGGACTTGGAGTGGATGTCAAGAAAACGAACGAGGAGGCCACGAGGCAGGGGGCGCGCCTACCCCTTGGGCGCGCCCTCCACCCTCGTGGGCCCCTCGTACCTCCACCGACATACTTCTTTGTAACGCCCTCGATGCGGCTATATCTCCCACGTGTCGAAGTATGACTTAGAGGCATAACCGCATTGAAAGCAATGTCGCAAGTGAGGTAGTCTTCACACAACCCATGTAATTCATAAGGGAAAGAGATACATAGTTGGCTTACAATCGCCACTTCACACAATTACAAGAGTAAAGCATTACATCAACCAAGTACAATCAGGGCCCGACTACGGAGCCAAAATAAAAGAAGAAACCCCAAAAGCGACAAAGGTCCCCGATCGACCCCAATTGGGCTCCACTACTGATCGACTAGAACGAAACAACATGAAGGACAAGATCTTCATCAAGATCCTCCTTGAGCTCGGATGCGTCACCTGCACGGTTTCATCGGCACCTGCAAACTGGTTTTGGAAGTATCTGTGAGTCACGGGGACTCAGCAATCTCACACCCGCGAGATCAAGACTATTTAAGCTTATAGGTAGGTTAAAGGTATGAGGTGGAGCTGCAGCAAGCGACTAGCATATATGGTGGCTAACATACGCAAATGAGAGCGAGAAGAGAAAGGCAAAGCACGGTCGAACAACTATGATCAAGAAGTGATCCTGAACTACTTACGTCAAGCATAACTCCAACAACCGTGTTCACTTCCCGGACCCCGCCGAGAAGTGACCATCACGATTACACACGCGGTTGGTGTATTTGAATTAAGATCAACTTTGGGTTTTCTACAACCGGACATTAACAAATTCCCATCTGCCACATAACCGCGGGCACGGCTTTCGAAAGTTCAAACCCTGCAGGGGTGTCCCAACTTAGCCCATGATAAGCTCTCGCGATCAACAAAGGATATTCCTTCTCCCCGGGAAGACCCGATCAGTCTCGGAATCCCGGCTACAAGACATTTCGACAGCAATAAAACAAGTCCAGCAAAGCCGCCCGATGCGCCGACATCCTGATAGGAGATGCACATATCTCGTTCTCAGGGCGACACCGGATAAGCTAAGCGTACAGGTACCAACATAACCCAAGTTGCCAAGGGACGGTCCAGCACGGTGCTCTAGTTTGGACCAACACTTAGACAAGCATTGGCCCGGGGGGCTAAATAAAGATGACCCTCGGGCTGGCCGACCCAAGGGAAAGGGATAGGTGGTGGTGAGGCAAATGGTAAAACCAAGGTTGGGCCTTGCTGGAAGAGTCTTATACAAAGCGAACTGTCAAGGGGGTCCCATAAATCACCCGACCGCATTAGGGACGCAAAATCCGGGAACATAACACCGATATGACGGAGACTAGGGCGGCAAGAGTGGAACAAAACACCAGGCATAAGGCCGAGCCTTCCACCCTTTACCAAGTATATAGATGCGTTAAATAAGTAAGATATATTGTGATATCCCAACAAGTAAACATGTTCCAACAAGGAACAACATCTCCATGTTCCAACAAGGAACAAACTTCATCTTCACCTGCAACTAACAACGCTATAAGAGGGGCTGAGCAAAGCGGTAACATAGCCAAACAACGGTTTGCTAGGACAAGGTGGGTTAGAGGCTTGGTTTGACAATATGGGAGGCATGATAAGCAAGTGGTAGGTATCGCAACATAGGCATAGCAAAAGAGCGAGCAATCTAGCAAGCAAAGATAGAAGTGATTTCGAGGGTATGGTCATCTTGCCTGAGATCCCGCTAGGAAGAAGAACGAGTCCATGAAGAAGACAAACGGACGTAGTCGAACGAATCCTCACAACTCCGAAACGAAACCGAAGCTAACGAGAGAAGCAACCCGGAAAGAAGCAAGCAACATAGTAAACAACCATCACATAAACATGGCATGATGCACAATCAAGTATGATGCATGTCCGGTTTAATGATGCATGGCATGGCAAATGCAACAAACAAAACTACAAGTTAAGTGGAGCTCAATATGCAACGAGTTGCATATTGGCAAAACACCACATTTAATTATTTAGTTCTCTCTCGTATATATATCTAACAATATTAAATGTTGTTAAACATGGCAAGAGGTGAAACATATGAAAAACTACCTATCTAGGCAAATTTAAATGAGGCCGGAACAACAAACAACAAGTCCGGAAAACCTCATGAGCATATATTAGATTTGGTACTGTTCTGCCCTATACACAATTTTAATGTTGTTAAACGTCAAAATAAAGTGCATAATGTTAGACTAGGCATTTTACCGCCCCATTTACATACAAAGTTTATTTAAAACCGAGTTACGGTTATTAAGTTATGAAATAAATCATTTTAGCATGGCATTTCAACAAATTAATGGAAACATCAAATATAAACATTTAAATGTTGTTAACATAATGCGGATGACATATGCAAGTCTTATGCCATTTTATGAGAATGTTGACATGAGCATGTTATGAAGAATTTGGTCACCATGGCGGAACGAAAGGGGTGCCACGGCAACGACAATGAAAATGGTGCCACGGCAACCTTTCGATGATCCGACAGCTCGTTGAGATGTCGGTGCAAAAGAAAGTGTGGACGTACAGAACATGCAAAAGAAGGTGGGGTGAACCCGGATACCGGGTTCCCACGTGTCGGTGGCATGGCAAAAGAGGGTCATCGCAACCGACAATTCGATCACGGTGCAAAACTCGAGCATCTCATGCATCGTAAACATCCGTTCTCGGAAGGGCATCTCGGCGGTTATACCTTCGAAGCGTGCATTTTTCAGAACGGATCAGGTTCGTAGTGGAAGTAGACGTTTTCGGGAGCGGTCGTAGAGGAAGTAGTGGTTCACGAGTCGTTTCGCAGAGGTACTTGACGAATCCAACGTCTTCGGGGCGACGGTAGTGGAACACGTTTTGTAGACGAACTTTGATGGAACATGGGTGTCGTGGTACTTGGCGATATCCGGGATGATCTTGCATCTTCGTGCATGGAGATACTTGGAAGATTCGTGTAGTTGAACTTGGCGAAACGGGTCTCCCAAAGACGTCGTGGTACTTGGCGCTACTCCTTGCTCGGGGTCGTTGGACTTGTCAACAGCAACAGCAAGGAGGCGAAGGAGATGGGCAGGTCACGATCAACGCGAGCGACTGGGCGCGTCTGCAGCATCCTCCTCTCGAACAGAGGCAGGAGCGAGGCTTGGCGCGATGCAGAGGAGGCAGCAGGCGGCGAGGTGCAGGGAGATCTGGGGCATGGGACGAGGCCAAGGCGCGGGGCCGAGCTCGTTCCCGAGCAGAGGACAACGGCGAGGGACTTGACGCGATCCCGGCGACGCACACAAGGCGAGGAGGAGCAGAGGCGTCCTGCACTTGGCCTTGGCGACGAGCGGCGCGGGAACGAACGAGGTAGGAGGTCGCGCGAGGCGGAGGAAGGTGGGGCGCGGAGCTCCTGTTGGTGGTGACGAAGAGAGGCGGCGGCAGGACTTGGCAGCACAGCGGCGGCTCGACGCAAGGGAAGCAGAGGTCGGCGCCGCGCCTGAGGCGAGGGAGGAGCATGGGCGACGCGCTTGAGGGCCGGCACGGGTGGCTGACGGCGACGCGAGCACCGGGAACGGGCAGGTCCGGGCGAGGGGTCTCGGATCCGGCGACGCAAGGGAGCTCCGAGGCGGGGAGGATCTGGCCGTGGCCGGCCGGCGGTAGGCGCGGGGCGACGAGGAGACGGGGTGGCGCTCGCCGGAGTCGGGGCCGAAGGGAACGGATCGAGGGGCTCCTCCCCTGGCGATGGAGCTGACGAGGGAGAGGGCGAGAGGAGGGGGATCGAGCGAGAGATGGCTCCTGGCGGCGGGGGATGTACAAGGGGGAGAGATGGGGATCGGGCAGAGTTAGCTAGAGTTCGGGAGGCGGCTGCTGGATGGGCCTTGGGAGGCCGGCCCAAAGGAGAGGGAGGCTGCTGGGCTCTCCACTCCCTCTCTCATATTACTCTTCTCTTTCTTATTTCTTCAGATAGAAAAACAAAGAGAAAAGCACAAAGTGTTTGGCAAAGAAATAGGATAAGATAGATATATATCTGAGATCCTGGATTTATGAAGGATTAGAATAAATTTACTTGGCGATTTTTAGAGGTAGAAAAATAATCCAAGTTTGAATTAAATTCAAACTTGAGCCATTTTTTTAACCCAACCAAAACAATTCCAATTGAGATGAAACTTGGCAGAGAGACTAGGTACATGGTGTTAGAATATTGGGGAAAAGATGAACATTTTTGGAGGAGGCAAAGTGGCACTTGCAAGAATGGAAGAAAAGGGAAGGAAGGAGAAGTGAAGGTGCAATGGTTTGAAAGGGTGACAAGGGTAACGCACATGATGCTCACGGAAACAACATGAATGACAAAATCCAACATGGCAAGCACAAAGCTATACTTGATATAACCAAGATGCAACATAAGATGGCATGATGACATGATGCAATGCAAAAATAAAAGAGCAAGCACAAAAGAAAACACACGGAGGTGAAGTCTTCTGGATCGTCGGTCTTGGGGCGTTACAACACTCCACCACTATGAGAGAATCTCGTCCCGAGATCTAGGATGGCACCGGAGAGAAACGGAAGAGGAAGAGAAAAGGTAAAACTAAGTTGCTTCTTTGACAAAAGAGTGAAACCAAAGAACCTTGAGAAGTTGAGCAAAATGGAAGAACGAAAACAATGAAGATGAAAAAAGTTGAAAACACTCTGTTAGAAAAGAGGAACATGGGATATGACGAGAACCCAGCGGTTTAGTGATAAGATAGATATTGAAACCACTCCGGTTAAAAGAGATGCAGAACTTGATAAGATGAAAAACTTGAGCAGAGAAGATACAACACTCCGGTTAAATGGGTAAGCAAGAAAAAGAACATGATCTTTACAAAACGAGGTGATGAGTGAAGAAAGCAACATCACAATGCCTTCGGAAGAAGAAATAGGAAATAGCTCATTGGAATAAAAGAATGGAGAAGAAAATGCCAACTTTTGCCACAAATGATCTTGGAGAGCACCCTTCCAAGAAGGTTAGACCGGAGTTGTTGGAAAAATCAACAACGATAAGATATGATTCCCGTGGACTTATGGAAAAACAACTCAAAATTATGAGGTGACTACCGACCACCAAAGGAAGCAATTGCTTGCTTGAGATCAATGAAGAGAAGAACATTCCTTAGGGAAGGCTTTAGGTGAAACATGACACAAGATAACTCCCACAAAGAGATTGATGGATTTAGATATGTCACTCTTGAAAACTTGTGAATCATGAAACACGAAGGGAAATTATCAACAATGACATGACACCACCTCAAAAGATAAGGTCGGAAGAATTGCATTTCGGAATGCAAGATGAAGAATACTTGAGGTCCTCAAAACAAACATGTGTTGAGCACCATGTTTATTTTAGAGTATAGCTTGACGCATCTTGACTCCGAGAGAAATCTTGATGAACAATTGAACAATGAAAAGGGTCCTTGATAAACCACCATGTATAGCCTCCATGAAGAAACTCCGGTAATAAAAGGATGATAAAAATAAAGAGAAGTTGAAAACACAAGGTGAAACCTTGCGACGATTTAGATGGAGCTTAGAAATGATATAACCGAGAAAACTTGGAACTCCGGAAGGAAAGATGAACAAATGAAATCAAGAATTTTGATAAACCTCCGGAATAAGGAATATAATTTACTCGATGAAACAAGAATAAGAATTACATTATGCTTATCCCTCACCAATTAAATTGATGACAAGCAATGGATTTGGCATACTACTTATTCCCGTAGAAAGGATTAAGAGATATAGCGTAAACTTGAGAAGGTATTGATGGAACCACCGGTGGGATTGGAAAGATAGAATGAATTGGTATGATAACAACGGAAGAGGAATGTTGAACGAACCACCGTAAGAATTTAAAATGGACGAAGAAAAGATAAAGAAACACCGGGAAGAATTAGCAAATGATCGAAGATGCTTGCTAGGATTTAGATACATGAGAACGAAGAGATCATGAACTGATTAGAGAATATTGAATGATACACCGGTAAGATTTGGAGAACGATAGACGAAGCTGAGAATGAATAATTCTGAGATGAAAGGCTTCGGAGAATCAAACTGAAGGACTCTTGAATTTCTCCGGATGGGTGAAAAGAATTCTCACAATCGAAAACAATTATGAGAGGATGGCATCAAGCTAGAACCACGCATCTTCAAGAGAATGGACACGATTTAAGGGATACTCTTCTTCGGTCTTCAAAATCCGAGAATGATGATGAGAACGACCACCATGAATTGTTGAGACACTCCGGAATGAAAATTAGAAAGGTTGAACCAACTATGAAAAAATTGAAGGATCTTGGAGAAAGACATTTGACTGATGATAATTCATTCTGACATCAACTTTGAAAAGAATTTTAGAAACTCTGGGAAAATTAGAAGAGTCAGGTAAGATCCTGGAAAAAGACCTGTGGGTTAGGGCCCACTCAAAAGAAACACCGTTGAACGATTACTTGAAAGGGATATCACACCGGTTGCTTTAAATGGCTTGAATGAGATAACATCCTCAAAAGAACTTGAGTGAATTGAGAATGGAAACTTGAATCTTCTGAGATATCTTCATCACTCCGGAACAAATGAGTAGCGAGAGGTGAATGATTAAGAGGTGCACCGGTACGAGAAAAACATTATAAACAAGGAAAAGATATGATCGACAAAGCTTGAATTGAATCCACCGGAGAAGAAAATTAGAATGGAACAATGATAAAGTTGAAGCTTCCTTAGCGTCTTCATAAGAAATCATCGGATAAGAACATTGAAAGAAAAGAATGGAGAGACTTCCCATCAATAAAAGGATACTTGATTAAGAAATCTGAGTCCTTGTAGAAAAGGGTGGGAGGGTGGGAAAACAAAGGCAAACTTGGGACGGATGGAACACACACCGTTGAGAAAAAACTTAGAATTGATCTTGCGAATGTTGGAATGATCGGATTTACTTGAAGAGAGACACACTGATTGAAAAGGATTGAAAAGACAACCTCAGTGATAAAAAAGGATTAGTATTCACATAGAAATATGAAAACACCGTTTAGGAAAGGTATTGGTTCAACATTTGACTTCGAAGCAACTCGAATACCACAAAACAAAACAAAGGATTGGCTCGCAGAATAAGCCGGAAACAAACATATGATAGATCCCATATCGTATCATGTGTCTGTTGGAAGGATATCCTGCGAGATACTTGAATACCCACTTATAAACTCCCAAAACTTTCTGGTTATGCAATCAGGTGTTGGGGATACAGGGGACACAAAATATATCACCCAAACTAACAATACCTAGATCCAGCTGTATCCATCCTTCAACACATAACCAAGAAACCTTCGGAAATCATCTACCTCAACCTTCGAAAAGCATCCGTTATACTAGTTATGGCAATACTCCCGCACTCGCCTCAGTACTGGGCTATCAGGGTTATCTCACCAACAACTGTACAAAAGAGATTTTCGATGTCGGCGAACTAAACTCAGGTATTCCAGAACTGCAACGATAAGATTATGACGACAACACCTCGGAGCTCAACTCCCCGGGACACCTCCACTAAACCCCTGCTGACAGGAGGCACCAAGACAATGTTGTCATCACAAAACCATCGGAACGATTCTAAGATACCCGCGTGATCCTAAATTTTTTTTAGTGAAATTTGAGAAGAGAAGAGTCAAAACTCTACGTCAGGATGCCTTACCAGAGCGATGAGGAGACTGGGAAGTAAAAAGAATTCCTAAACTCTCCGATACATAATTCCTAAATGACTCAAAACATTTTTCTAGACACAACTCGGCCGCTAAAAACGATCAATCAGTGGGGGCTCCTAAGGTCGGGGCTGGCTCTGGTTACCAACTTGTAACGCACTCGATGCGGCTATATCTCCCACGTGTCGAAGCACGACTTAGAGGCATAACCGCATTGAAAGCAATGTCGCAAGTGAGGTAATCTTCACACAACCCTTGTAATACATATGGGAAAGAGATACATAGTTGGCTTACAATCGTCACTTCACACAATTACAAGAGTAAAGCATTACATCAACCAAGTACAATCAGGGCACGACTACGGAGCCAAAATAAAAGAAGAAACCCCAAAAGCGACAAAGGTCCCCGATCGACCCCAATTGGGCTCCACTACTGATCGACTAGAACGAAACTACATGAAGGACAAGATCTTCATCAAGCTCCTCCTTGAGCTCGGATGCGTCACCTGCACGGTTTCATCGGCACCTGCAAACTGGTTTTGGAAGTATCTGTGAGTCACGGGGACTCAGCAATCTCACACCCGCGAGATCAAGACTATTTAAGCTTTTAGGTAGGTTAAAGGTATGAGGTGGAGCTGCAGCAAGCGACTAACATATATGGTGGCTAACATACGCAAATGAGAGCGAGAAGAGAAAGGCAAAGCACGGTCGAACAACTATGATCAAGAAGTGATCCTGAACTACTTACGTCAAGCATAACTCCAACAACCGTGTTCACTTCCCGGACCCCGCCGAGAAGTGACCATCATGATTACACACGCGGTTGGTGTATTTTAATTAAGATCAACTTCGGGTTTTCTACAACCGGACATTAACAAATTCCCATCTGCCACATAACCGCGGGCACAGCTTTCGAAAGTTCAAACCCTGCAGGGGTGTCCCAACTTAGCCCATGATAAGCTCTCACGATCAACAAAGGATATTCCTTATCCCCGGGAAGACCCGATCAGTCTCGGAATCCTGGCTACAAGACATTTCGACAGCAATAAAACAAGTCCAGCAAAGCCCCCCGATGCGCCGACATCCTGATAGGAGCTGCACATATCTCGTTCTCAGGGCAACACCGGATAAGCTAAGCGTACAGGTACCAACATAACCCAAGTTGCCAAGGGACGGTCCCGCACGGTGCTCTAGTTTGGACCAACACTTAGACAAGCATTGGCCCGGGGGGCTAAATAAAGATGACCCTCGGGCTGGCCGACCCAAGGGAAAGAGATAGCTGGTGGTGAGGCAAATGGTACAACCAAGGTTGGGCCTTGCTGGAAGAGTCTTATTCAAAGCGAACTGTCAAGGGGGTCCCATAAATCACCCGACCGCGTTAGGGACGCAAAATCCGGGAACATAACACCGATATGAAGGAAACTAGGCGGCAAGAGTGGAACAAAACACCAGGCATAAGGCCGAGCCTTCCACCCTTTACCAAGTATATAGATGCGTTAAATAAGTAAGATATATTGTGATATCCCAACAAGTAAACATGTTCCAACAAGGAACAACATCTCCATGTTCCAACAAGGAACAAACTTCATCTTCACCTGCAACTAACAACGCTATAAGAGGGGCTGAGCAAAACGGTAACATAGCCAAACAACGGTTTGCTAGGACATGGTGGGTTAGAGGCTTGGTTTGACAATATGGGAGGCATGATAAGCAAGTGGTAGGTATGGCAGCATAGGCATAGCAAAAGAGCGAGCAATCTAGCAAGCAAAGATAGAAGTGATTTCGAGGGTATGGTCATCTTGCCTGAGATCCCGCTAGGAAGAAGAATGAGTCCATGAAGAAGACAAACGGACGTAGTCGAACGAATCCTCACAAATCCGGAACGAAACCGAAGCTAACGAGAGAAGCAACCCGGAAAGAAGCAAGCAACATAGTAAACAACCATCACATAAACATGGCATGATGCACAATCAAGTATGATGCTTGTCCGGTTTAATGATGCATGGCATGGAAAATGCAACAAACAAAACTACAAGTTAAGTGGAGCTCAATATGCAACGAGTTGCATATTGGCAAAACACCACATTTAATTATTTAGTTCTCTCTCGTATATATATCTAACAATATTAAATGTTGTTAAACATGGCAAGAGGTGAAACATATGAAAAACTACCTATCTAGGCAAATTTAAATGAGGCCGGAACAACAAACAACAAGTCCGAAAAACCTCATGAGCATATATTAGATTTGGTACTGTTCTGCCCTATACACAATTTTAATGTTGTTAAACGTCAAAATAAAGTGCATCATGTTGGACTAGGCATTTTACCGCCCCATTTACATATAAAGTTTATTTAAAACCGAGTTACGGTTATTAAGTTATGAAATAAATCATTTTAGCATGGCATTTGAACAAATTAATGGAAACATCAAATATAAACATTTAAATGTTGTTAACATAATGCGGATGACATATGCAAGTCTTATGCCATTTTATAAGAATGTTGACATGAGCATGTTACGAAGCATTTGGTCACCATGGCGGAACGAAAGGGGTGCCACGGCAACGACAATGAAAATGGTGCCACGGCAACCTTTCCATGATCCGACAACTCGTCGAGATGTTGGTGCAAAAGAAAGTGTGGACGTACAGAACATGCAAAAGAAGGTGGGGTGAACCCGGATACCGGGTTCCCACGTGTCGGTGGCATGGCAAAAGAGGGTCATTGCAACCGACAATTCGATCACGATGCAAAACTCGAGCATCTCATGCATCGTAAACATCCGTTCTCGGAAGGGCATCTCGGCGGTTATACCTTCGAAGCGTGCATTTTTCAGAACGGATCAGGTTCGTAGTGGAAGTAGACGTTCTCGGGAGCGGTCGTAGAGGAAGTAGTGGTTCACGGGTCGTTTCGGAGAGGTACTTGACGAATCCAACGTCTTCGGGGCGACGGTAGTGGAACACGTTTTGTAGACGAACTTTGATGGAACATGGGTGTCGTGGTACTTGGCGATATCCGGGATGATCTTGCATCTTCGTGCGTGGAGATACTTGGCAGATTCGTGTAGTTGAACTTGGCGAAACGGATCTCCCAAAGACGTCGTGGTACTTGGCGCTACTCCTTGCTCGGGGTCGTTGGACTTGTCAACAGCAACAGCAAGGAGGCGAAGGAGATGGGCAGGTCGCGATCAACGCGAGCGACTGGGCGCGTCTGCAGCATCCTCCTCTCGAACAGAGGCAGGAGCGGGGCTTGGCGCGATGCAGAGGAGGCAGCAGGCGGCGAGGTGCAGGGAGATCTGGGGCATGGGACGAGGCCAAGGCGCGGGGCCGAGCTTGTTCCCGATCAGAGGACAACGGCGAGGGACTTGACGCGATCCCGGCGATGCGGACGAGGCGAGGAGGAGCAGAGGCGTCCTGCACTTGGCCTTGGCGACGAGCGGCGCGGGAACGAACGAGGTAGGAAGTCGCGCGAGGCGGAGGAAGGCAGGGCGCGGAGCTCCTGTTGGTGGTGACGAAGAGAGGCGGCGGCAGGACTTGGCAGCACGGCGGCGGCTCGACGCAGGGGAAGCAGAGGTCGGCGCCGCGCCTGAGGCGAGGGAGGAGCATGGGCGACGCGCTTGAGGGCCGGCACGGGTGGCTTACGGCGACGCGAGCACCGGGAACGGGCAGGTCCGGGCGAGGGGTCTCGGATCCGGCGACGCAAGGGAGCTCCGAGGCGGGGAGGATCTGGCCGTGCCGGCCGGCGGTAGGCGCGGGGCGACGAGGAGATGGGGCGGCGCTCGCCGGAGTCGAGGCCGAAGGGAACGGGTCGAGGGGCTCCTCCCCTGGCGATGGAGCTGACGAGGGAGAGGGCGAGAGGAGGGGGATCGAGCGAGAGATGGCTCCTGGCGGCGGGGGATGGACGACGGGGAGAGATGGGGATCGGGCAGAGTTAGCTAGGGTTCAGGAGGCAGCTGCCGGATGGGCCTTGGGAGGCCGGCCCAAAGGAGAGGGAGGCTGCTGGGCTCTCCACTCCCTCTCTCATATTACTCTTCTCTTTCTTATTTCTTCAGATAGAAAAACAAAGAGAAAAGCACAAAGCGTTTGGCAAAGAAATAGGATAAGATATATATATATCTGAGATCCTGGATTTATGAAGGATTAGACTAAATTGACTTGGCGATTTTTAGAGGTAGAAAAATAATCCAAGTTTGAATTAAATTCAAACTTGAGCCATTTTTTAACCCAACCAAAACAATTCCAATTGAGATGAAACTTGGCAGAGAGACTAGGTACATGGTGTTAGAATATTGGGGAAAAGATGAACATTTTTGGAGGAGGCAAAGTGGCACTTGCAAGAATGGAAGAAAAGGGAAGGAAGGAGAAGTGAAGGTGCAATGGTTTGAAAGGGTGACAAGGGTAACGCACATGATGCTCATGGAAACAACATGAATGACAAAATCCAACATGGCAAGCACAAAGCTATACTTGATATAACCAAGATGCAACATAAGATGGCATGATGACATGATGCAATGCAAAAATAAAAGAGCAAGCACAAAAGAAAACACACGTAGGTGAAGTCTTCTGGATCGTCGGTCTTGGGGCGTTACATTCTTCCTCCTATATATACCTACGTACCCCCAAACCATGAGAGACGGAGCCAAAACCCCTATTTCCACCGCCACAACCTTCTGTACCCGTGAGATCCCATCTTGGGGCCTTTTCCGGCGCTCCGTCGGAGGGGGTATTGATCACGGAGGGCTTCTACATAAACACCATAGCCTCTCCCATGATGTGTGAGTAGTTTACCTCTGACCTTCGGGTCCATGGTTATTAGCTAGATGGCTTCTTCTCTCTCTTTGGATCTCAATACAAAGTTCTCCTCAATTCTCTTGGAGATCTATTTGATGTAACTCTTCTTTTGCGGTGTGGTTGTCAAGATCCGATGAATTGTGGGTTTATGATCAAGATTATCTATGAACAATATTTGAATCTCCTCTGAATTCTTTTATGTATGATTGGTTATCTTTGCAAGTCTCTTCGAATTATAAGTTTGGTTTGGCCTACTAGATTGATCTTTCTTGCAATGCGAGAAGTGCTTAGCTTTGGGTTCAATCTTGCGGTGCTCGACCCAGTGACAGTAGGGGAAACGACACGTATTGTATTGTTGCCATCAAGGATAAAAAGATGGGGTTTATATCATATTGCATGAGTTTATCCCTCTACATCATGTCATCTTGCTTAAAACGTTACTCTGTTCTTATGAACTTAATACTCTAGATGCATGCTGGATAGCGGTCGATGTGTGGAGTAATAGTAGTAGATGCAGGCAGGAGTCGGTCTACTTGTCACGGACGTGATGCCTATATACATGATCATACCTAGATATTCTCATAACTATGCTCAATTCTATCAATTGCTCGACAGTAATTTGTTTACCCACCGTAATACTTATGCTATCTTGAGAGAAGCCACTAGTGAAACCTATGGCCCCCGGGTCTATTTTCCATCATATTAATCTCCCGTCAACGAGCTATTTCTGGCGCCGTTTAATTTGCAATCTTTACTGTTAATCCTTTATCATAAAAATACCAAAAGTATTATCTTATCTTCTCTATCAGATCTCACTCTCGTAAGTGACCGTGAAGGGATTGACAACCCCTTTATTGTGTTGGTTGCGAGGTTCTTATTTGTTTGTGTAGGTACGAGGGACTTGCGTGCGGCCTCCTACTGGATTGATACCTGGGTTCTCAAAAACTGAGGGAAATACTTATGCTACTTTGCTGCATCACCCTTTCCTCTTCAAGGGAAAATCAACGCAGTGCTCAGGAGGTAGCAAGAATGATTTCTAGCGCCGTTGCCGGGGAATCTACGCACAAGTCAAGACATACCAAGTACCCATCACAAACTCTTATCCCTCGCAGTAAATTATTTGCCATTTGCCTCTCGTTTTCCTCTCCCCCACTTCACCCTTGTCGTTTTATTCGCCCTCTCTTTCTGTTCGCCTCTTTTCTGCTCGCTTTGTCGTCATGGCTAGTCCTTTATCTACCCCTTTGTCTCCCGAGAATGAAGTTATCAATTTTAAACAAAGGGAGGGAGAAAATTTAAAAGATGCTTGGTATAGAATTTGCAACGCTCAAAATAAATCTGCTAGAAAGCAATCTACTTACATTCTTCTTTGCAACTTTTATGTAGGCATCACGCCTTGGAATAGATATAATCTTGATACCATTACCGGAGGGAATTTCTTGGGTAGCCATACTTTTGATTCTTACAGTGCTATGACAGATTTGTTTGGTTCTCCACCTCTTCTGGTTAATGGAACTATATTAACTTTGGAGCATGTGATGCAAAGACTTGAAATTATTGAAAATAAAGTTGCTACCGTAGAGTTGATTGAGAATCTGGATAAAAAGATCCACAGCCAAATTACCCAATATGGATCTAAGGTAGGAGTCACTTTGAAATTTTTTTAAAGAAAAGGAACCCATAGTTAATGAAAGAATAGATCAGGATTCCACTAGAATCGATAAACTTGAGAGTATTATTACCAACTTGGGGGCCGCTTTTTCTTCCATAAAGAATACTCCAAATCCTCCTACCAAAATTGCCAAGCTTATGTATGTTCCTAAAAATAAGGGTGAATCTTCTAGTAAGGAAACGCGGATCTCAAATCAATAAGTGTTCATCCCAATCTTTTTGCTATCATTAAGGAACCGTTTGCTACAAATGATATTCTTGATTTCGTGCCTAGAAGTTTGATAATTAATAAAAAGGAAGAAACTCCTAGGGTTTATAATACCTAGATGATGATACCTAGATCTATCCTTGTTTTTTATGCCTACCTAGGGGCGTTAAACGATAGCGCTTGTTGGGAGGCAACCCAATTTTATTTTACTTTTTTGCTTTTTGCTCCTGTTTAGGAATAAATTTTTGATCTAGCCTCTGGTTAGATTTGTTTTTGTGTTTTAATTAGTGTTTGTGCCAAGTAAAACCTATAGGATCTTCTTGGATAATAGTTATTTGATCTTGCTGAAAATTCCAGAAACTTTCTGTTCACTAAAACAATTGTTAAAAATCACCAGAACGAGATAAAATACTGATTCTAATTGCAGAAGATCAATAAAAAAATTATTTAGGTCGTCCTATATTGGTAGAATTTTTAGAGTTCCAGAAGTTTGCGTTAGTTACAGATTACTACAGACTGTTCTGTTTTTGACAGATTCTGTTTTTCGTGTGTTGTTTGCTTATTTTGATGAATCTATGACTAATAAAATAGTTTATAAACCATAGAGAAGTTGGAATACAGTAATTTTAACACCAACATAAATAAAGAATGAGTTCAATACAGTACCTTGAAGTGGTGTTTTGTTTTCTTTCGCTAACGGTGCTCATGAGATTTTCTGTTAAGTTTTGTGTTGTGAAGTTTTCAATTTTTGGGTAAGGATTTGATGGATTATGGAACAAGGAGTGGCAAGAGCCTAAGCTTGGGGATGCCCAAGGCACCCCAAGGTAAATCCAGGACACCAAAAAGCCAAAGTTTGGGGATGCCCCGGAAGGCATCCCCTCTTTCGTCTTCTTCCATCGGTAACTTTACTTGGAGCTATATCTTTATTCACCATATGATAAATGTTTTGCTTGGAGCATCTTGTATAATTTGAGTCTTTGCTTTTAGTTTACCACAATCATCCTCGCTGAATACACTTTTGAGAGAGACACACATGATTCATAATTTATTAGAATACTCTATGTGCTTCACTTATATCTTTTGAGCTATATAGTTTTTGCTCTAGTGCTTCACTTATATCTTTTAGAGCACAGCGGTGGTTTGTTTTATAGAAACTATTGTTCTCTCATGCTTCACTTATATTACTTTGAGATTCCTACAAAACAGCATGGTAATTTTCTTTAATTGTGAAATTAGTCCTAATATGATAGGCATCCAAGATTAGTAAAAACTTTCTTATAAGTGCGTTGAATACTAAGAGAAGTTTGATACTTGATAATTGTTTTGAGATATAAAGATGGTGATATTAGAGTCATGCTAGTTGAGTGGTCATGAATTTGAGAAATACTTGTGTTAAAGTTTGTGATTCCCGTAGCATGCATGTATGGTGAACAGTTATGTGATGAAGTCGGAGCATGATTTATTTATCGATTGTCTTCCTTATGAGTGACGGTCGGGGACGAGCAATGGTCTTTTCCTACCAATCTATCCCCCTAGGAGCATGCGCGTAATACTTTGTTTTGATAACTAATAGATTTTTGCAACAAGTATATGAGTTTTTTTACTACTAATGTTGAGTCCATGGATTATATGCACTGTTATCCTTCCAACATTGCTAGCCTCTCTAATACCACGCACTTTTCGCCGGTATCATACACCCACCATATACCTTCCTCAAAACAGCCACCATACCTACCTATCATGGCATTTCCATAGCCATTCCGAGATATATTGCCATGCAACTTACCACCGTTTCGTTTACTATGACACGCTCCATCATTGTCATATGGCTTTGCATGATCATGTAGTTGACATCGTATTTGTGGCAAAGCCACCGTTCATTATCTTCATACATGTCACTCTTGATTCATTGCATATCCCGGTACACCGTCGGAGGCATTCATATAGAGTCATATTTTGTTCTAAGTATTGATTTGTAATACTTGAGTTGTAAGTAAATAAAAGTGTGATGATCATCATTATTAGAGCATTGTCCCAAGTGAGGAAAGGATGATGGAGACTATGATTCCCCCACAAGTCGGGATGAGACTTCGGACTAAATAAAAAAAGAGGCCATAAAAAAAGAGAAAAGGCCCAACCAAAAAAATGATGAGAGAAAACAGAGAAGGGACAATGCTACTATCCTTTTTTCCACACTTGTGCTTCAAAGTAGAACCATGATCTTTATGATAGAGAGTCTCTTATTTTGTCACTTTCATATACTAGTGGGAATTTTATATTATAGAACTTGGCTTGTATATTCCAATGATGGGCTTCTCAAATTGCCCTAGGTCTTGGTGAGCAAGCAAGTTGGATGCACACCCACTTAGTTTTCATTATTGAGCTTTCATACACTTATAGCTCTAGTGCATCCGTTGCATGGCAATCCCTACTCACTCACATTGATATCTATTAATGGGCATCTCCATAGCCTGTTGATACGCCTAGTTGATGTGAGACTATCTTCCCCTTTTTGTTTTCTCCACAACCACCATTCTATTCCACCTATAGTGATATATCCATGGCTCACGCTCATGTATTGCATGAAGTTGAAAAAGTTTGAGAACATCAAAAGTATGAAACAATTGCTTGGCTTGTCATAGGGGTTGTGCATGATTTAAATAATTTGTGTGGTGAAGATAGAGCATAGCCAGACTATATTATTTTGTAGGGATAACTCTCTTTGGCCATGTTATTTTGAGAAGACAAGATTGCTTTATTAGTATGCTTGAAGTATTATTACTTTTATGTCAATATTAAACTTTTATCTTGAATCTTTCGGATCTGAATATTCATACCACAAATAAGAGAATTACATTGAAAATTATGCTAAGTAGCATTCCTCATCGAAAATTATGTTTTTATCATTTACCTACTCGAGGACGAACAGGAATTAAGCTTCGGGATGCTTGATACGTCTCCAACGTATCTATAATTTTTGATTGTTCCATGCTTTTATATATTCTGTTTTGGATGTTTAATGGGCTTTATTATACACTTTTATATTATTTTTGGGACTAACCTATTAACCGGAGGCCCAGCCCAAATTGTTGTTTCTTTGCCTATTTCAGTGTTTCGCAGAAAAGGAATATCAAACGGAGTCCAAACGGAATGAAACATTCGGGAGAGTTATTTTTGGAACAAACGTGATCCAGAGGACTTGGAGTGGACGTCAAGAAATGAACAAGGAGGCCACGAGGCAGGGGGCGTGCCTACCCCCCTGGGCGCACCGTCCATCCTCGTGGGCCCCTCGTAGCTCCACCGACCTACTTCTTCCTACTATATATACCTACGTACCCCCAAACCATCAGAGACAGAGCCAAAAACCCTATTTCCACAGCCGCAACCTTTTGTACCTGTCGGGGATATATCCCGCGGTATGACCCGGCCAGAGTCATAACCCGACTGGGACTTGGTAAACCGGTGGATGGTAAAACCGGCAGACAGTTAAGACAGATGGCTAAGACGGACGGTAAACCGGTAGGTGGTAAACCGGCAAGTGTTAAGGCAGGTGGTAAACCGGCAGGAGTTAAGTCAGATCATAAACCGGCAGACCATCATAAACCGCCAGACAGTGATAACTGGGTTGCCAGGGGTTATGAAGCCCAAGACGTTATGAAGCCCAAGATGTTAAGAAGCCCATGAAGATAAGTCAGAATAGTTAAGTCTTAAGTCCGAGTTGGACTCTACATGTAACCCACCCCTTCAACATATATAAGGAGGGGCAGGGCTCCCCAAAGAGGGGAAGAAAGAGAGAGAAACAATCTTAGGGCTAGACATAACTGGGAGAACCGGTTTATGGCGACTCCCTCGAGATGATAATGAGACCTAGCCTCAAACAACATGCAGGGTTGTTATCGGTTGATGTTTCCCAGGGCCCGAAGCTGTCTAAACCCTTATCTTGTGTTGCGTCTCTCGATTCTGCTCAACCCCTCTCAAGCTACCATATAGATGCGTTGGCCTCACGACTAAGTCCTTTCCCTAGGACATCTGCCGTGACAAAACCATAATAGTTGACGCCCACCATGGGGCCTGCGCACGGTGGTGTTGAGTTCTTGGAGGGATCTCTCCTAGGGATCGAGAGTTTGCAATCTTCCGATTTGTCGTGGCTGTCAAGTCGCCATATCTACGGAAAGAGGAATAGAAGTCACCGGTTCGATCCGACCTGCAGTAAAACCAAATTGAAGTATAAGGAGCCGAAGGTTTGACCCTGGCCTAGCCATCGTGTGCTGATTGCAAATCGGAGTCAAGGGAATTAATGGAAAGGAAGGCAATTTAAAAAAAATACAGAGGAGACACAACCCGGAGGAAGTCACAGATGTCACTTGGTAGAAAACGACCACGGCCACAACCCGGATTCGTGTCGCCGAGCTGCAGCGGGTTTGACCCCGAGCCATGGCCACGACCCACCTACGAGCCGCTGGGATTGCTGCTTGGATCCGAATCGTCGCCTGCTGAGTCGCTCTGTCTCTGGATCACTGCACCTCGGGCCGCAAATCGCCGCGATCAGCAAGCCGTTGTTTCTGCTCCGAGTTATCTCTGCACGAGAGCCGCAGTTGGTTCTGCTCACATCATAAAGAGCAACAAATCGCCAGCTTCGCTGTTGTTGAACCGCCCGTCGCCTCCGCCCGGCAAACATATGGCTGCGACCCGGAAAACAGGAACAACCCGGAAACTGATGTGGTCAATAAATCGGATTGGTGAAACCGCCAACTTAACTCGCCGCTACTACTGAGACTCGCCGTGGCCCGTGCCTTTAAAACGCCGCCGCGTTGAGACGATGATGCGGTGACTTGTTCTGGCTCCTCCGTTGTAGCTGTGCCTCGAGTCGCCGTAAGGTTCTTTTTCACCTTGCTTCTTCTACGAAGCTCGCCTGGGCCGAGTGATCCGCTGCTTGCACCGACGCTCTTCAAGATGGCCCTGCCTCGTGGCCATCTTCGTGCTGGCTTGTCCCGCCGCATCTCAAGCTGGTCCGGCTTCACGGCGTCTCCGCCATGGCCACGACCCGGTCTGTTCAACCGGTTACGATTTGGAAGCAACCTCTGCTGCGACCTCACTTCGCGGGCGTTCTCCGCCGCCGGGTTAAGCCGGCCCTGCCGCCTCAGGCCGTCCCTCGCTCGGGGTCAACACTGAGCCACACCCGGCCTTGTCTCGAGCCGCCCTCCCGTCGTGTGACTCCGCCTTTGAACCGGCAGTTTTTTGAACCGCCCGCTACCTCCGCCGGCCTTGTGCCCCTGCAAGTCGCCGATGTCTCATGAGTGAATCGCCACTGAGTGACCCGCCGGTTTAGCTCTGTCTCCACGGCCCCGCTGCCGTCGAGCATAACACGCCTCAAGCACTGTTTTGCCTCCGCCCTTCACCTCGAGAGGCCTGGTCGATTCACAGAGGCCGTGACCCGGCCTGCCCAACTACTGCCGTGAGTCGCCAAGGGTTCCGCCTCACCTGCGAATCGCCGCTCCCGCCGTCGGGGCTGATTCAATCATCGACAGCCGCCAGGTCTCCTCGCCTCTGCTGCAAGTCGCCGCGGCCGCCCACCGCCATGCTCCACTAACTGCCGCTGCGCTGCTAAACCGCCGCGACCACAGGTTTTTAAAACCGCCTCGGGTCAACCCACTTCCGCCGTGGCCACATTGAGCCGCCCTGGCCGGATCACCTCCGCCGCGACGGCCTTAATCCATGAACCGCCACCGCGGCCGTGGTCGACGTCGCTGGTTTATCACCTCGCGACAGCAATAGCTCATCTCTTTGGAGCGTGCCTTGACCCGCCGTCCGTCTCGTCCGCGACCTGCATGGCCTTGAGCCGTTTCGCCGTTGCGGACGTGCTTCCAAGTCACTGGCTCTAATCTACTGCGCATGCATCTGCGCTGTGGTCGTGGATGCATCCTCAGTTCGTCGGCCTCTTTGGCTCGATGCTAAGAGCTGTCTAGCCTCCCTTTATTTCCAGTCCGGATTAGGCCTCGATCCGCCTCTGTTTCTGACCCGCCGCTGCGTCGTGAGTCGTCTCGCTCTGCTCCTACTAGAGCCACCGGCACGGTCTCGTTCCACCATCTACGAGCCGCTACAGGTTCAGCCGTCGTTCCAGATTGTTTGCGCCCAAAGCCTCTACCTTGCCCTCGCGGTTTCCACCTCTGTCGCCGCTGTGTCGAGCCGCCCGTATCCGCCGCCAAGTCGCCGCAGCCATACCTCACTGATCTGACAAGCCGGAATACTGCAGCAGCATGATCTCAGTAGTACTGTCGAGGCAGGTTCAAGCGAGACTGCAGTTTTTGTGTTTCCTACACTGTCAGACATTACTTGCCCGCTGTTTTTAAGAAGAGATAATGAGGCTGATGACATTTAAGCTATGGCACCTGTCGTGAGTTTGCTCAATACTAACGAAGACATATAGAGGCAAACTTCAGAAAAGCATTGAGGAGAGAAAAAAGAATACAGCAGGGCACGTACTCGCATATTTAACACACAGCAGTGGTGGCGGTGGTCCACTTCCTTGGAGTTGACCTGAAAAACAACAGAGGTATATGCGAAGATTTGATCCTGGTTTTGGATTTAATGGAGGCACATACACCATTCAATCTTTCACGTGAAGACTGTTGATGCATGCATTACAAGGACAAAGGAGGACCGTGTGGGTGCTAGTACCACATCAGAACAGTTAAAGTGGACAAAGTACTGAAAAAAAAAACAGTAGTCAGCTTGTACAGATGACAAAGCGCATGCATGGGCAAACCTGTAAACTAGCTGCCGTGCTACTTTGACCCGGCCTCTGCTACTTTTGAGCTGCCACGGCCGACCGGTGACTTTTGCTATTGTGTGCCGACCGCTGCTACTCCACTGTTCACGTTCATCCGACGAAAATACCATGTGCTATCTTTTCTATATATTTTGTTAGCGCATATTAATTTGTTTGAGAACAGTTATTCTGTCTTTCAATATATTTTATGCAGGACAAAGTCCACTACAAAAGTGGCGTCGTACCATGGACAGGAGGCTCGCATCGGTTTAAATGTCGTGGCCAATGTCGGCGTTCTGGGAACGGGGGTCCCCAGACTTGCCTGCCTGCGGCCTGCGGCGTGGCTCAAATGGGGGCCCAGTGCGGCCCATCTTCATCAACACAAGACTCAAGACCCTCGCGAGGGGTCAAGCCTCGCGGGGCGGACGACCCGGCGCTTCCTCAGGCGCGCCTTCATCAGGCTGGCTCACGAGGAGGCGGAGAGATCAAGGCGGGGTACCTCGCGAGGTGCCCATGACGCAAGCCATGACGACCAAGGATGGCAGGCGGGCGCCAGGCCGCGCAGCGTCTCCCTTTTCTCTTTGGTGCAAAGGGGGCAAGCGCAGGCGAGAGGATCAAGCAAAGGCACCCATTTCGGTGCAACGAGACCAAAACCAGTCCAACGGTGGGAGGGAGGTCACTGTGGAGCCCAGAACGGCGTCACCACAGGGCCTTTGGCAGGCGAGGACCAACTTTAGTCAGGATAAGTGTACCAGATGTTCCCCTTCGAATTGGCCAATTGTTGGCGCCCTTCCCGCTCAATATTTGGGAATAGGCCCAGGGCCTTTGCCTATAAATAGGACTAGCCACCCCCGGGTAGAGGCATCTGATCGAGCATTCAGAGCAAGCAGAGAGCAAGTAGAGAGAGAGAGAAGGGCGATCGAACTCCCCCTAGCAGTTCATCCCCCTAGCTAAGAACAGGCCCTCGTGAGGCTGTTCTCCCTTGTACTGTTGATCCCCATCAGCCCAAGAGGCAATCCACCCACCACAAACTAGAGTAGGGTATTACACCACAATGGTGGCCCGAACTAGTATAAACCATGTGTCTCTTGTGCTGTTCTTTCAGTAGTTTAGATCCTTGCGAGACGGAGAGGTAGAGGGCACAATCTCCGCGCGCACCCCAGAGTTCGAACCTTAAGGGTCTGCCGGAACCCGTGATCCGACATTTGGCGCGCCAGGTAGGGGTGCGCCGGAATATGTCTTCCACTGTTCCACTCTTCGCCGACCGTCGCGTCCATGTCTGACGCTCGTCGGGCCCGCGCCGAGCGCCGGGCCGCCATCGCTTCCCGCGTCGCCCAGACGGCTCCCGTCGGTAGGCGCCCTCGCCGTTCCCCGTCGCCCGCCGTCAACGCCACCACCGGCCCGGCGGGGAACGAGCAGCTGGCGTCGTCTCAGCACCCGTCCGTGCGGCAAGACGGCCGCACCGCTACTCCATCGCTCACCCCAGCAGGCTCTTCGTCCCGCGCTCTCCGCGCACCCTTGGAGGCTCGAGCTGCGCTCATCGCGGCAAACGAGCTCCTGCGCTACCGTCCCGTCGACGACGTCTACGAAGAGTGGCTCGACCGCGTCGCCGAGCTCGTCTGCGCCGCAGGGGGCTCTCCTGCGCCGTCCGCTCCGCTGCGCCACACCCCACCCCGCGCGGGCAATGAAGCTCTGGGGGCGTACCAGCCGCCTCCTCTCCAAGAAGACGCCATGGCTCCAAGACGCGTGGCCCCTGGGCGGAACCCGCTCCGTTAGGCGCCAGCCCAGCAAGAACGGAGCTGCCAAGAAGTCCCTCGACCGCAAGAGGCCGCCCGAGCGCTTCCAGCTCCGGCCCGCCGTGACCCTCTTCCAGCTCTGGCACGTCAAGACCCCGCGCTGCTCCCAGCAGCAGCGCATGGGGACCCGCAAGGCCAAGCTCTCCCTCAACCGAAGCCTCCCGTGGCCACCGCAAGCTGTCGTGCCTACACCACCGAGCTGCGCAGCGTCGCGTGGCCCGGCAAGTTCAAGCCGGACCTGCCTCCTCGCTACGACGGCACGACCGACCCTGCAGAGTTCCTCCAGCTCTATGAGCTGGGCATCGAAGCTGCCAGCGGGGACGAGAAGGTCATGGCGAACTGGTTCCCCACGACGCTGAAGGAAGGAGCTCGCACCTGGCTCCTGAACCTGGCCCCTGGCACGATCTCTTCCTGGGACCAGATGCGCACCCGCTTCATCGCCAACTTCCAAGGTACTCGTGACCGGCCGCCTGCCGTGAGCGACATGCGCCGCATCAAGCAACAACCCAGGAGACCCTGCAAAAGTACATCCAGCGCTTCAACAACACGCGCCTCAAGATCCCCAAGGTGTCCGAGGAAGCCATCATCTCGGCCTTCTCCGATGGGGTGCGCGACGTCAAGATGAAGGAGGAGCTGGCGATGCATGAAGACCTGTGCACCTCCCTGGAGCTGTTCAACTTGGCGACCAAGTGTGCCAGGGCTGAGGAAGGGCGTCTCTCCCTCCTCGAGCTGCCTACCGCAGACCCAGAAGAGAAGAAGACCAAGGCCAAGGACGTGAAGCGCAAGGGGGCTGCTGTACTCGCGGCAGAACCAGATACCAAGCGGGGCAAGGATCTGCCTGAGTCCTCCAGGGGCAGCCGGTACTGTGTGTACCACGACCTCCACACCCACAACACCAACGAGTGCCAAGAACTCTGCGCCGTGCGAGAAGGAAGGATCGGCCGTCGTCCCAACTGTGCTGACCGGGGCTACGACCGAGGAGGAGGAAGAAACGCAGGACGCTGGGAAGACCGCGGCCCGCGCCAGGGGTGGCGTGATCAACCTCGCGAGAACCGCTGGCAGGACCTGCCTCGCGAGGGGGATTTGAGGGACCAGCCTCGTGAGGATCGCCTGCAGGGCAACGCAGGCCTCCCTCCACTGTCGCCGCAGCCAAGAAGGAACGAGGATCGCCACCAGGACGAGGGGGCTGGGAGCTTCCAAGAGCCGCGCGCAATCGCCTGCATCCTGGGCGGAGCTCAAGCCCCAGCCTCTCAACGCATCTTCAAGGAGTTTGCCCGTGAAGTGAATGCAGTCCTCCCCAAGCTCGAAGCAACACGCCCCCTCAGGTGGTCGGCGTGCGCCATCACGTTCAGCTCAGCAGACCAGCTCAGGTGCGCGGCCACAGCCGGAGTCCTCCCGATGCTTTGCTCCCCTTCATCAGCAACGTACTGGTCACCAGGACCCTCATCGACGATGGAGCAGGGCTCAACGTCCTGTCCATGGAAACATTCAACAACCTCCAGGTGCCTTATGACCAGCTTCAGCCAACCAAGCCTTTCTCCGGAGTCACCGACGGTTCCACGATCCCGATCGGGCAGGTCGGCCTCCCCGTCACCTTCGGGGCCCGCAGCAACTACCGCACCGAGCTCATCGACTTCGACGTCGCCCACATCCGCCTGCCGTACAACGCCATCCTCGGGTACCCAGCGCTGGCCAAGTTCATGGCCGTGACTCATCATGGCTATAACGTCCTCAAGATGCCAGGAAGTGGCGGAGTCATCACGGTGCCATGTGAAGAGAAGGATGCAGTGTGTTCCCTGGAGCGAGCCTTTCAGGCCGCGTCGCTAGAAGACCCAGATCGCGGAAGCAGGAGGCTTCCCGAGATCACCCCCAAGAAGAAGAAGACAACGTCAGGCTCAGCCCCTCAGGAGGCAGGCCCCTCAGGGCCCGCGTCTGCCCAAGGGGACCCTCCGTCCATCGCATAGGAAAGCGCGCCCGGTGCCCTTCTCAGGCTGGGCTCGGGGGCTCTCACCTGGAGGGCCACCGACCTGGCCAGGGTCACGAGGGAGGCGCTTGGGCACCACGTGGAGGCGTGCCTCAAAGCACGTTTCCCTCAAGAAGATGCAAGGCAAGGAAGGTCAGACCAGCAGGAGTTCGTCAACAAGGCCGTTCAAGAACTACATGAGTCAAGAGTCATGAGAGGTTGCCGCCGTCTACCGGTCGTGGCTCCCCATCCAGGCGAGGATGGTGGGCTGCGCGTCTGCATCGATGTACCAGGACTCAATCGGGTCACCACGATGGAGCGCCTCTGGCCCTCGCAAGTGGGGCGTTGCGGAGGCCCACCCCATAGCTATGTTCGCATGCCTCACGGCTTGCCGAGCGTGGCTGCTGCATACCAGCGCCTCATGAGGAGCATCATGGGGACTCAGGAAGACAGGCGTTCCGCAGTCCTGGCGGAGATGGAGATGATTCGCGAGGAGCCACCAACGCCTCCGGAGCCTCCTTAGGCCCCTGAGCCTGGGGGCTCGCGAGGAACGGCTTCCGCAGCCCACCGAGTCTGCTGCACCAACACCACTTCGTCCTCGGCATCCTCAGGTGACGTCCTTCAAGCTTCATTTCCAGCTGGGAACGCCCTCCCAGGGCTGCTTCATTCCCAGGCCGCGTGGGTCCGTCCCTGCGGCATGTATCCCTTTTTATTTTCCGCTCATTAGCTTGCTTTGTTGGGGGCGCCCTTCAGGCTGCATCATCCCCAAGCCGCTCGGGCCAGGCCAAGTGGCGTGTATCTCTCTTGTGCTTATTTCCAGCTATGCTTTCGCCTATCATGCTTGATTACTTGATGCCTGTCCACTGCACCTCTCCTTCTCCATGTCGACCACTTGCACGTTAAAGGGGGGGTACCTGAGCATCACGACTCAGGGCTCTTACTGGCTCTCCAGCCCTCACCCTCTGGCCTTGTCCATGGCATCGCGACCTGGCATACCAGCGACGGCTGAGACAAGCTCGAGGGCCGGGACCCGAGGACGTAGAGTGCCGGCATCTAACCCAATTTGCAGGAACACGTCTCAAGATACGGCCCAGTGCTAGGCGCAACCCGCCTAGAGGTAGGGCCCCGTGAGTCCCGCGCTGGCTCACGGGTGCCCAGATACACCTCACCTAGTCCTACCGTGCCGGCCACGTGTCAGGGCGGGGCCCCAGGGGCTCCTCCCGGAGGGGAGCCCCCTCCCACATACCAGTGGAAGCACCATGCTCCGCGCTGGCTGACGACACTATCGAGGAGCGGCTATGCCTGTACGCATACGGAAGCGCTATGCTCCGCGCTGGTGATAAACAACTGGGGGTGGCCTCCGGTTCGCGTTAACCTCAGGGAGCCCAGAGCTCAGTGGCTAGCCTCATCGCAACGCCTCCCCTCGGGAGCACCGCGCGAGGGGGCTAGGCACGAGGGCTGCGCCTGGGTCACGCCCAGACGTACGCCACCCAGCCAGGCCCCTCGGGCCTGGTTCGTCGCGCGTCTCTCCCCGAGCGGAGCCAAGGTATGAAGGCCGTTTGAGCGTCAAGGGGGACCCCTGAGCATCGCGACTCAGGGGCCTAACTGGTCCCGTAGCCCCTCACTCCTTAGTTCCGAAAGGCTATGCTGGGTGAGGTACGCGCGGGGCCGGGCTCTGCAGACGTAGAACGGTAGTCCCGCTTGCATCTCACCTCATCACCCACTGTTTGCGCGTCAAGGGGGACTCCTGAGCATCGCGACTCAGGAGCCTAACTGGCTCCGTAGCCCCTCACTCCTTAGTTCCGAAAGGCTATGCTGGGTGAGGTACGCGTGGAGTCGGGCTCTATAGACGCAGAACGGAAGATACACCTACATCACGCTTCCCTACTTGTTGTTCGTGCGCCAAGGGGGACTCCTGAGCATCGCGACTCAGGAGCCTAACTTGTCACGTAGCCCCTCACTCCTTTGGTCCCGTCCTGGTTTCCGGTCGGGGCTAATGCTGGGTGAGGCACGCGCGGGGCCGGGCTCTGCCGGCGTAGAACACAACCAAGTAGGGAAGAAAAGCATAAAACTCAAGGAATTTAAAAGCAAATATTATAGTCCATACTGTCGTCTCAGTACCAAACGCAAGTTTAAATGCCTCCCCGAGGCGTGATGCATGTGCAGGAATCGAAAGAAGAACAAGGATGGTAACAGAGTCACTTGTCGGCGGTGGAGCAGCGTGGAGTGGCTTCGCCTCATGGAGCAGCAGGGCCGGCAGCGCCTTGCTTTTGCCTGGTGCTGAAGGCCCGGAACTTCCCCAGCAGCGCCTGCGCGTGCCCCTTCACGGCTTCGACAGCGGCGGCAGCACCCTCGCCGCTCACCGGCTCCAGCAAGCTGTCGAGGTCGGCGCCGGGATCGCGAAGGTAGATGTGGCAAAGACCCGCGTCAGAGCAGCAGAAGAGAGGACACGCGCCTCGGCCTCAGCCGTGGGGCCGAGGCCAAGGGCGACATCCCCAAGGGCCTTAACCAGGAAGGGAAGCAGCTTGGCGGGGCCGTCCCCATCACCGGCCAGCGGGCTCTCCAGGCTGCTCTCGTAAAGTGTCTTCAGCGAAGCGCGGGCATCCTTCTCCATGTCCGCAAAGGCCACGTGATCCTCGGCAAGGATCCGGGCCTTGGCGTCCATCTCGGCCTTCGTCACCTCTAGCTCGTTCTTCAGCGCGCCTAGGCGGTCGCGGCGCTTCTTGAGCTTGGCCTCCCGGTCCTCGAGCGCCGCCTCGCGAGCCTTCGTCCCCTTTTCCTGCTCTTGGCAAAGGCGGACCTCCTCCGCAAGCTGGTCTCGCAGGCCTTGCAGTTCGTCCTCCAGCTCCTTGCAGCGACCACGAACTCCAACCACCTCTCCCAGGGCCGCATCTCGGGCAGTCTTCGCCTCGAGGGTGGCCTCCCTCTCTCCGTCGCAGGCCATCGAGGCCTGAACCAGCGCTGCCCGAATCGAGGCATCGGAGCGGATCCACCCTGAAGCCAGCTCCAGGTGCCCGGCCACCAGGCGAGGGTCGGCGCCGAGAAGATCCTGCCGCAGCCGGTCCAGTTCAGCAGCGGCACGCTCCAGGATGGAAGAAGAAGGCGGAGAAACATCGACGCGCTCCAAGACAGCAGGAGGAGTTGGGGCAGCAGTGGTCGGTGGAACGGGAGGAGAAGGTAGCGGCGGCGAGACCACAGCGTCCCGAGGCGGAGTCCGCTGCGCCTCCACAGTCGTAGCGGCGGCGGCAGACGACGGCACCTCGGGAGTCACTTGAGCCATGGGGGCTGGGCTCGCCCCAGCCAGCTCAGCCAGGCCTCGCAAGGATGAGCGGGCAGGAGAAGCCCGTGCGTCACGATCACCTTCCCCTGCAGGCGGAGGCGTTGCCGCAGATGGGACCTCGGGAGCTCCCTTCGGCTTCTTCGCCATGGGCGCCAGCCTATTCAAGAGAAGCAAACATCAAGCCTCATCGGCGGGACAAGAAACAAAAGATCAAGGATCAAGCACTTACGGGTCGTCGCCAGAAAGCTCAAGCTGCCTCCGGCCATACTTGAAGCCTGAAAGCCGGCTGGAGGGGTCGACCTCAGAAGCAGAAGGCACGTCCACGGTTCGCCCCGGAGCCAGGACGGACCCGCGGGGGATCAGCCCGGTCCTGCCCTTCTTCGGGATCGGGGGCGAGCCCCCGCTACCCAGCACATCGTCTTCATCATCATCATCATCGCTCAGCGAAAGGCGGAGAGTACGGGACTTGCGCCGGGGAGGGGGAGTCCTGGACTCTCCGTCAGTTGCCTCGGAGTCAGGGCCCTCCTCCCGCTCCTCTTCGCCCCCCTCTCCGCTGGAGTCGCCAGAGGACACGTCCACCAGTCCCTCGGGAGCCACCACGGGCACGCGCCCGTCCCCGTTGAAGATGGGCATGGACTTCATCACCTGCTTCCAATCGTCGCGAAGGAACAAGGGCGCAGGCGCGCCCTCCAACCTTGCTACCTCGCCCCCGACCAGAGATTGGAGAACCGTGGTCAAATCCTCTTCGCCCACAGCCGTGAGGCTCGGGTGAGGCCTCCACATTGGAGAAGAGTACTGCCGAAGTGGAGCCAATTGGTGCTCCAGGAACTCCCTCAGCAGCGACGCGCCGGTCAGCTTCGCCGCCGCCGCGCTGGCCGGCTTCAGGTCCGCGTCCATCTTCTCCAGCACCGGCTTCGCGCGGGGGTCCGTGAGCTCCGCTCGGCACCAGTCGCTGGAACTCACGGGCTGCTCCGCGGGAAGGATCAGCCGAGGGTGGATGCGCCCAGCGTCTACCAAGACCCACTTGCTCCTGAAGCCCTCGATCCTCTTCCCGGGGTTCGAAATAGAAATGGCGCCGCCGCACGCGACGAAGCTCGCGCATGCGGAAGGGGAACCCCGGGTGACCCGGAGGTAGAAGTAGTGGCGCAGCAAGGCCACTGAGGGCTGCACCCCCACATGAGCCTCGCAGTAGTAGGCAAAGATCGCCAGAAGAAGGATGGAGTTGGGGTGGAGAGCTTGCAAGTTGTAATGGCGGAGGACAGATAGGAAGAAGTCGGAGAAAGGAGGCACCAGGCCCACAGTAATGGAGCTTACGAAGAGGGGGTAGAAGGTGCTTCCTCGGCCCTTAGGGGTGGCGGAGCCGACCTTGAACACCTGCGCCCCGTCGACGCCCTGCGCCGCCGCCATCCGGTGCAGCCGGGCGAGGCTCGCCTCCGACACGTTGGGCGAGTCCAGGGCAGGCGAGAACCAAGCTTCGGCCGGGGACTGGCGAGGCGCCATGGCTGCCTATGTCAAGCAGATGGAGCAGATCTAGAAACTTGAAGGAAGAGAGGAGAGACGCAAGAAAGGGGATCTGAGCAGCGGCCGAAGAAGGAGAAGAGCAAAGCCGGAGCAGATGCCACGCCTTTAATAACCCGCGCAGTTGCAGAAGCACTCACGTCCAATCAACCGCCACGCGGCGCCATGGGCCGCAGGCTGTTAGGGCCCGCGGCGCTTCGCCCTTGCCCTTTCGCCTCTCGGCACGGCCAAGTCCATGCGCGCCTTGGGCCCGGGGGCTACTGTCGGCGTTCTGGGAACGGGGGTCCCCAGACTTGCCTGCCTGCGGCCTGCGGCGTGGCTCAAATGGGGGCCCAGCGCGGCCCATCTTCATCAACACAAGACTCAAGACCCTCGCGAGGGGCCAAGCTGTTGGGGAACGTTGCAAAAAATTAAAATTTTTCCTACGGTTTCACCAAGATCCATCTATGAGTTCATATAAGCAACGAGTCATGGGAGAGAGATTGCATCTACATACCACTTTGTAGATCGCGAGCGGAAGCGTTCAACGAACGGGGATGAGGTAGTCGTACACGACGTGATCCAAATCACCGGAGATCCTAGCACCGAAAGGACGGCACCTCCGCGTTCAACACACGTACGGTCAGCGTAACGTCTCCTTCTTCTTGATCCAGCAAGGCAAAGGAGAGGTTGAGGAAGATGGCTCCAGCAGCAGCACGACGGCGTGGTGATGGTGGAGCTGCAGTACTCCGGCAGGGCTTCGCCGAGCTCTACGGAGGAGGAGGAGGTGTTGGAGAGGGAGAGGGAGGCACCAGGGCAAGGGGTGCGGCTGCCCCCCTCCCCTCCCCCCTTTATATAGGCCCCCTGGGGGGGCGCCGGCCCTGGGAGATTGAATCTCCCAAGGGGGCCGCGGCCAAGGGGGGTGGAGTGCCCCCCAAGGCAAGTGGGCGCCCCCCACCCTAGGGTTCAAACCCTAGGCGCAGGGGATGGGCCTTGGGGGCGCACCAGCCCACTAAGGGCTGGTCCCCCTCCCACTTCAGCCCATGGGGCCCTCCGGGATGGGTGGCCCCACCCGGTGGACCCCCGGGACCCATCTGGTGGTCCCGGTACAATACCGGTGACCCCCAGATCATTCCTGATGGCCAAAACTGCACTTCCTATATATAATTCTTCACCTCTGGACCAATCCGGAACTCCTCGTGACGTCCGGGATCTCATCCAGGACTCCGTACAACATTCGGGTTACTGCATATACATATCCCTACAACCCTAGCGTCACCGAACCTTAAGTGTGTAGACCCTACGGGTTCGGGAGACATGCAGACATGACCGAGATGGCTCTCGGGCAATAACCAACAGCGGGATCTGGATACCCATGTTGGCTCCCACATGCTCCACGATGATCTCATCGGATCAACCACGATGTCGAGGATTCAATTAATCCCGTATACGATTCCCTTTGTCAATCGGTATTTTACTTGCCCGAGATTCGATCGTCGGTATCCCAATACCTCGTTCAATCTCGTTACCGGCAAGTCACTTTACTCGTACCGTAATTGCTTCATGTGCTGCCTCCGAGGCTGCCATGTACTCCGCTTCACATGTAGATCCCGCCACGACGCTCTGCTTGCAACTGCACCAGCTTACTGCCCCACCATTCAAAATATACACGTATCCGGTTTGTGACTTAGAGTCATCCAGATCTGTGTCGAAGCTAGCGTCGACGTAACCCTTTACGACGAGCTCTTCGTCACCTCCATAAACGAGAAACATTTCCTTAGTCCTTTTCAGGTACTTCAGGATATTCTTGACCGCTGTCCAGTGTTCCTTGCCGGGATTACTTTGGTACCTTCCTACCAAACTTACGGCAAGGTTTACATCAGGTCTGGTACATAGCATGGCATACATAATAGAACCTATGGCTGAGGCATAGGGGATGACACTCATCTCTTCTATATCTTCTGCCGTGGTTGGACATTGAGCTGAGCTCAATTTCACACCTTGTAATACTGGTAAGAACCCCTTCTTAGATTGATCCATATTGAACTTCTTCAATATCTTATCAAGGTATGTGCTTTGTGAAAGACCTATGAGGCGTCTCGATCTATCTCTATAGATCTTGATGCCTAATATATAAGCAGCTTCTCCAAGGTCCTTCATTGAAAAACTCTTATTCAAGTAGGCCTTAATGTTGTCCAAGAGTTCTATATCATTTCCCATCAAAAGTATGTCATCTACATATAGTATGAGAAATGCTACAGAGCTCCCACTCACTTTCTTGTAAACGCAGGCTTCTCCATAAGTCTGCGTAAACCCAAACGCTTTGATCATCTCATCAAAGCGAATGTTCCAACTCCGAGATGCTTGCACCAGCCCATAAATCAAGCGTTGGAGCTTGCACACTTTGTCAGCGTTCTTAGGATCGACAAAACCTTCCGGCTGCATCATATACAATTCTTCCTTAAGGAAACCATTAAGGAATGCCGTTTTGACGTCCATTTGCCATATTTCATAATCGTAGAATGCGGCAATTGCTAACATGATTCGGATGGACTTCAGCTTCGCTACCGGTGAGAAAGTCTCATCGTAGTCAACCCCTTGAACTTGTCGATAACCCTTAGCGACAAGCCGAGCTTTATAGATGGTCACATTACCATCCGCGTCTGTCTTCTTCTTAAAGATCCATTTATTTTCTATGGCTCGCCGCTCTACGGGCAAGTCAGTCAAAGTCCATACTTCGTTTTCATACATGGATCCTATCTCGGATTTCATGACTTCTAGCCATTTGTCGGAATCCGGGCCCGCCATTGCTTCCTCATAGTTCGAAGGTTCACCGTTGTCTAACAACATGATTTCCAAGACAGGGTTGCCGTACCACTCTGGTGCGGAACGTGTCCTTGTGGACCTTCGAATTTCAGTAGGAGCTTGATTAGAAGTATCTTGATCATCATCATTAATTTCCTCTCTAGTCGGTGCAGGCACCTTAGGAACGTTTTCTTGAGTTTCGCCATTTTCCGGTTCAAGAGGTAACACTTCATCAAGTTCTACTTTCCTCCCACCTACTTCTTTCGAGAGAAACTCTTTCTCTAGAAAGGATCCATTCTTGGCAACAAATATCTTGCCTTCGGATCTGAGGTAGAAGGTATACCCAATAGTTTCTTTAGGGTATCCTATGAAGACGCATTTTTCCGACTTGGGTTCGAGCTTTTCAGGTTGAAGTTTCTTGACATAAGCATCGCATCCCCAAACTTTTAGAAACGATAGCTTAGGTTTCTTCCCAAACCATAATTCATATGGTGTCGTCTCAACGGATTTCGACGGAGCCCTATTTAAATTGAATGCGGCAGTCTCTAAAGCATAGCCCCAAAAAGATAGCGGTAAATCGGTAAGAGACATCATAGATCGCACCATATCTAATAGAGTGCGATTACGACGTTCGGACACACCATTACGCTGAGGTGTTCCAGGCGGCGTGAGTTGTGAAACTATTTCACATTTTCTTAAGTGTGTGCCAAATTTGTGACTCAAGTATTCTCCTCCACGATCTGATCGTAAAAACTTGATTTTTCTGTCACGTTGATTTTCAACCTCACTCTGAAATTCCTTAAACTTTTCAAAGGGCTCAGGCTTGTGTTTCATTAAGTAGATATACCCATATCTACTCAAGTCATCAGTGAGGGTGAGAACATAACGATAGCCACCGCGAGCCTCAACACTCATTGGACCACACACATCGGTATGTATGATTTCCAATAAGTTGGTTGCTCGCTCCATTGTTCCTGAGAACGGAGTCTTGGTCATTTTACCCATGAGGCATGGTTCGCACGTGTCAAATGATTCATAATCAAGAGACTCTAAAAGTCCATCTGCATAGAGCTTCTTCATGCGTTTGACACCTATGTGACCAAGGCGGCAGTGCCACAAATATGTGGGACTATTGTTATCAACTTTAACTCTTTTGGTATTCACACTATGAATATGTGTATCATCACGTACGAGATTCATTAAGAATAAACCATTAACCATCGGAGCATGACCATAAAACATATCTCTCATATAAATAGAACAACCATTATTCTCGGATTTAAATGAGTAGCCATCTCGAATTAAACGAGATCCAGACACAATGTTCATGCTCAAACTTGGCACTAAATAACAATTATTGAGGTTTAAAACTAATCCCGTAGGTAAATGTAGAGGCAGCGTGCCGACGACGATCACATCGACCTTGGAACCATTCCCGACGTGCATCGTCACCTCGTCCTTCGCCAGTCTCCATTTATTCTGCAGCTCCTGTTTTGAGTTACAGATGTGAGCAACTGCACCGGTATCAAATACCCAAGAGCTACTACGAGTACTGGTAAGGTACACATCAATTACATGTATATCACATATACCTTTTGTTTTGCCGGCCTTCTTGTCCGCTAAGTATTTTGGGGCAGTTCCGCTTCAAGTGACCACTTCCCTTGCAATAAAAAACACTCAGTCTCGGGCTTGGGTCCATTCTTTGGCTTCTTCCCGGCAACTTGCTTACCGGGCGCGGCAACTTCCTTGCCGTCCTTCTTGAAGTTCTTTTTACCCTTGCCCTTCTTGAACTTAGTGGTTTTATTCACCATCAACACTTGATGTTCCTTCTTGATTTCTACCTCCGCTGATTTCAGCATAGCATATACCTCAGGAATGGTCTTTACCATCCCCTGCATGTTGTAGTTCATCACAAAGCTCTTGTAGCTAGGTGGAAGCGACTTGAGGATTCTGTCAATGACCGCTTCATCCGGGAGATTAACTTCCAGTTGAGTCAAGCGGTTGTGCAACCCAGACATCTTGAGTATGTGTTCACTGACAGAGCTATTTTCCTCCATCTTACAGCTAAAGAATTTGTCGGAGACTTCATATCTCTCGACCCGGGCATGAGCTTGGAAAACCATTTTCAGCTCTTCGAACATCTCATATGCTCCATGTCTCTCAAAACGCTTTTGGAGCCCCGGCTCTAAGCTGTAAAGCATGCCGCACTGAACGAGGGAGTAATCATCGGAACGTGACTGCCAAGCGTTCATAACGTCTTGTTCTGCAGGGAGAACAGGTGCGTCACCCAGCGGTGCTCGTAGGACATAATCTTTCTTGGCAGCTATGAGGATGATCCTCAGGTTCCGGACCCAGTTCGTATAGTTGCTGCCATCGTCTTTCAGCTTGGTTTTCTCTAGGAACGTGTTGAAGTTGAGGACTACGTTGGCCATTTTATCTACAAGACATATTGTAAATATTTTAGACAAAGTTCATGATAATAAAGTTCATCTAATCAAATTGTTTAATGAACTCCCACTTAGATAGACATCCCTCTTCTAGTCACCTAAGTATTACATGATCCGAGTCAACTAGTCCGTGTCCGATCATCACGTGAGACGGACTAGTCAACATCGGTGATCATCTTCATGTTGATCGTATCTACTATACGACTCATGCTCGACCTTTCGGTCTTCTGTGTTCCGAGGCCATGTCTGTACATGCTAGGCTCGTCAAGTCAACCTAAGTGTTTGCATGTGTAAATCTGTCTTACACCCGTTGTATGTGAACGTTAGAATCTATCACACCCGATCATCACGTGGTGCTTCGAAACAACGAACTGTTGCAACGGTGCACAGTTAGGGGGAACACTTCTTAAAATTATTATGAGGGATCATCTTATTTGCTACCGCCGTTCTAAGTAAACAAGATGCAAAACATGATAAACATCGCATGCAATCAAATAATAAACGTGACATGATATGGCCAATATCACATAGCTCCTTTGATCTCCATCTTGGGGCTCCATGATCATCTCTGTCACCGGCTTGACACCATGATCTCCATCATCACGATCTCCATCATCGTGTCTCCATGAAGTTGCTCGCCAACTATTACTTCTACTACTATGGCTAACGTGTTTAGCAATAAAGTAAAGTAATTACATGGCGTTTCTCAATGACACGCAGGTCATACAAAAAATAAAGACAACTCCTATGGCTCCTGCCGGTTGTCATACTCATCGACATGCAAGTCGTGATTCCTATTACAATAGCATGAACATCTCATACATCACATATAGATCATTCATCATTCATCACAACTTTGGCCATATCATATCACAAAGCACTTGCTGCAGAAACAAGTTAGACGTCCTCTAATTGTTGTTGCAAGTTTTACGTGGCTGAATTAGGGTTCTAGCAAGAACGTTTTCTTACCTACGTGAAAGCCACAACGTGATTTGTCAACTTCTATTTACCCTTCATAAGGACCCTTTTCATCGAATCATCTCCAACTAAAGTGGGAGAGACAGACACCCGCCAGCCACCTTATGCAACTAGTGCATGTTAGTCGGTGGAACCGGTCTCACGTAAGCGTACGTGTAAGGTTGGTCCGGGCCGCTTCATCCCACAATACCGCTGAAGCAAGATAAGACTAGTAGAGGCAAGAAAGTTGACAACATCTACGCCCACAACAAATTGTGTTCTACTCGTGCAATAGAGAACTACGCATAGACCTAGCTCATGATGCCACTGTTGGGGAACGTTGCAGAAAATTAAAATTTTTCCTACGGTTTCACCAAGATCCATCTATGAGTTCATCTAAGCAACGAGTCATGGGAGAGAGATTGCATCTACATACCACTTTGTATATCGCGAGCGGAAGCGTTCAACGAACGGGGATGAGGTAGTCGTACACGACGTGATCCAAATCACCGGAGATCCTAGCACCGAAAGGACGACACCTCCGCATTCAACACACGTACGGTCAGCGTAACATCTCCTTCTTCTTGATCCAGCAAGGCAAAGGAGAGGTTGAGGAAGATGGCTCCAGCAGCAGCACGACGGCGTGGTGATGGTGGAGCTGCAGTACTCCGGCAGGGCTTCGCCGAGCTCTATGGAGGAGGAGGAGGTGTTGGAGAGGGAGACGGAGGCGCCAGGGCAAGGGGTGCGTCTGCCCCTCTCCCCTCCCCCCTTTATATAGGCCCCCTGGGGGGGCGCCGGCCCTGGGAGATTGAATCTCCCAAGGGGGCGGCGGCCAAGGGGGGTGGAGTGCCCCCCAAGGCAAGTGGGCGCCCCCCCACCCTAGGGTTCAAACCCTAGGCGCAGGGGGTGGGCCTTGGGGGGCGCACCAGCCCACTAAGGGCTGGTCCCCCCTCCCACTTCAGCCCATGGGGCCCTCCGAGATGGGTGGCCCCACCCGGTGGACCCCCGGGACCCATCTGGTGGTCCCGGTACAATACCGGTGACCCCCAGATCATTCCCGATGGCCGAAACTGCACTTCCTATATATAATTCTTCACCTCCGGACCAATTCAGAACTCCTCGTGACGTCCGAGATCTCATCCGGGACTCCGAAAAACATTCGGGTTACTGCATATACATATCCCTACAACCCTAGCGTCACCGAACCTTAAGTGTGTAGACCCTACGGGTTCGGGAGACATGCAGACATGACCGAGACGGCTCTCGGGCAATAACCAACAGCGGGATCTGGATACCCATGTTGGCTCCCACATGCTCCACGATGATCTCATCGGATGAACCACGATGTCGAGGATTCAATTAATCCCGTATACGATTCCCTTTGTCAATCGGTATTTTACTTGCCCGAGATTCGATCGTCGATATCCCAATACCTCGTTCAATCTCGTTACTGGCAAGTCACTTTACTCGTACCGTAATGCATGATCCCGTGATCAAACACTTTGATCATATTGAGCTCATTATGATGATGCATTACCGAGTGGGCCCGGTGATACCTCTCCGTCAAGCGGAGTGACAAATCCCAGTCTCGATCCGTGTCAACCCAACAGACACTTTTGGAGATACCCGTAGTATACCTTTATAGTCACCCAGTTACGTTGTGACGTTTGGCACACCCAAAGCACTCCTACGGTATCCGGGAGTTACACGATCTCATGGTCTAAGGAAAGGATACTTGACATTGGAAAACTCTAGCAAACGAACTATGCGATCTTATGCAATGTTTAGGATTGGGTCTCGTCCATCACATCATTCTCCTAATGATGTGATCTCGTTATCAATGACATCCAATGTCCATAGTCAGGAAACCATGACTATCTATCGATCAACGAGCTAGTCAACTAGAGGCTTACTAGGGACATGTTGTTGTCTGTTAATCACACATGTATTACGATTTCTGGATAACACAATTATAGCACGAATAAAGACAATTATCATGAACAAGGAAATATAATAATAATGCTTTTATTATTGCCTCTAGGGCATATTTCCAACACAAGCCTCGCGGGGCGGACGACACGGCGCTTCCTCAGGCGCGGCCTCATCAGGCTGGCTCACGAGGAGGCGGAGAGATCAAGGCGGGGTACCTCGCGAGGTGCCCATGACACAAGCCATGACGACCAAGGATGGCAGGCGGGCGCCAGGCCGCGCAGCGTCTCCCTTTCCTCTTTGGTGCAAAGGGGGCAAGCGCAGGCGAGAGGATCAAGCAAAGGCACCCATTTCGGTGCAACGAGACCAAGACCAGTCCAACGGTGGGAAGGAGGTCACCGTGGAGCCCAGAACGGCGTCACCACAGGGCCTTTGGCAGGCGAGGACAAACTTTAGTCAGGATAAGTGTACCAGATGTTCCCCTTCGAATTGGCCAATTGTTGGCGCCCTTCCCGCTCAATATTTGGGAAGAGGCCCAGGGTCTTTGCCTATAAATAGGACTAGCCACCCCCAGGGTAGAGGCATCTGATCGAGCATTCAGAGCAAGCAGAGAGCAAGTAGAGAGAGAGAGAGAGAAGGGCGATCTAACTCCCCTTAGCAGTTCATCCCCCTAGCTAAGAACAGGCCCTCGTGAGGCTGTTCTCCCTTGTACTGTTCATCCCCATATGCCCACGAGGCAATCCGCCCACCACAAACTAGAGTAGGGTACAACACCACAATGGTGGCCCGAACTAGTATAAACCCTGTGTCTCTTGTGCTGTTCTTTCAGTAGTTTAGATCCTTGCGAGACGGAGAGGTAGAGGGCACAATCTCCGCGCGCACCCCAGAGTTCGAACCTTAAGGGTCTGCCGGAACCCGTGATCCGACAGCCAACTCTCGCACCTGCACCGACTACCGCTGCCGGGCCCCGATTGTCAGTCCACACTGGTTTACAAATGCCGCGGCCGACTCTCCCGCCCGCACCAACTTACAAATGTCGCAGCCGATTCTCCCGCTCGCGCCAACTTATAACGCTCCAGCCGACTCATCTGTCTGTGTCGTCTCTGAAGCCGTGGTCGTCTTTGTTGTCCGTCTCTCGCGGCCTGGTCTACATCAACACACTAGGCCGCACCTGTCTGCATGAGCTGTTTATTAAGTATGAGCAAGTCACAACTTGGGTAGCCCGGTTTTCTTTCAAACAAAATGGAGGCAAATTATCATATACTATCAACCGCCGTCTGCACTGGGTGGCTCAATGGACATGCGCACAAGTCGCCGCCACTACAGTTTGGTTAACTTCAAATAGCCAGTTGGAAGGAACCATTGGTCGAGTTGTTGACACGGCTCATACGAGATCATTTATAACCCGCCGCAGTCACCTCAACCTTCTGTGGATTCACATCGTGCTATCAACACCAATGATACACAACTTATGCCGGTTTATATCACGGTCAAATATGGAGAATCTCAAGCCAACTCCTTGAGTCACCTTGAGACTCGGGGGCTAAAATGATATGACTTAGCTTTTGTTGCCTGTTTTCAGTGAAGTCAAGAACCCCAAGGTGTTGGAGGGAAAGATAACCCGGTCCCGGAGGCTACTACCATCTTGATGAAAATTTAAAGGCCGTCAAAAAATGTCCGGTTCAAATGAAGAATGCCGGTTTACAATCTGGTTCAAGGAAAATCTATTCTCCTACAAAGCTTTGAAGCTCTCAAATCCGGTTTAAAAATTTCCGGTTCAAAAAGGAATTAACTTCTCGCAAGTTCGAGTTTAAAGGCCGTCAGAAAATTTCCGGCTGAAAATGAAGATTCCGGTTTAAAATCCGGTTCAAGGGAAAGATGTCTCTCGCAAAGCTTTGAAGCTCTCAATATCCGGTTCAAAATCCCGGTTCAAGAAGAATTTATATCTTGCAAAGAGTTGAAAGTTGCCGAAGGGGACCTGTTGCCATGATGCGCCGTTCAACCATGGGTATCCTGCCTTATTGGCTTATTATATTATTGATTACTTGGGGGCTTGGTCGTAATCAAACCATAGCTACACCTCTTGATCGGCGCAATGCCACAGCATCACTTGGGGGCTTGGTCGTATCCGAACCGTAGCCACACCTCTTGATCGGCACAATGCCACATTATCACTTGGGGGCTTGGTCGTATCCGAACCATAGTCACACCTCTTGATCGGCTCAAAGCCAAATCAATCTAGGGCCAAAGAGAGTGTTGTAAAGCAACAACTCAAACATAGGCTCACACTGAGCACAACTCAAAACGTTACTTGGGGATTCTTTGCTATCGAAATGAACTTAGAATCTACACTTGTAATGGGCTATCAAGACATGGCTTGGAAGCCTGGTGTATACACCTAAAACCCTGGGTTAACCTGCCTCTTTAAGTAAGTCACACCGCCCAGGTAAACCTGGTATGACCCTTCGAACATTGACAAGTTACTCTAAAATGCAGACCCTGAACTTGTCAAGTTAAAACGATGATTGGTTAAGGATTGCGGACCATCTTAAAAGCCTTTACAAAAATGGTTTAACTCAGTGGCCTGGCAGCCCATGAAAAGCCTCGAATTTGGGGCATACACTACTAGAAAAAGGGCTATAGATGGGATTGACACTAATGGCGCACCAGATAAGAGGTGCGCCATTAGTATATACTAATGGCGCACCACCTTCTGATACGCCATTAGTGGTGAAACTACTAATGGCGCACCAGGCCTAGGATGCGCCATTAGTACCAATTTTTTTTTTGAACTAGCGCGCCTGTCAAAACATATTAATGGCGCATCCAGACACAGTGCGCCATTACTAGTTGTAACTAGTAATGGCGCACTCATCCCAGAGTGCGCCACTAATGTTGTTTTTTTAATTATATTTTTTATTCCTTTTGTTGCAAAACTAGTAATGTCGCACTCTTCCACCGTGCGCCATTACTAGTTCAAACTAGTAATGGCGCACTCTGTATCAGTGCGCCATTAGTATGTATTTTTTGCAAAATTACTAATGACGCATCAGACGTTGGTGCGCCATTAGTAACCTGGATTACTAATGGCGCATTTATTGTTGGTGCGCCATTAGTAAGTGGGCAGCAACAAGATATTTTGGGCAGCCTCTCCTTCCCACAATCACTTTCTCCCCACTTCATTCTCTCCACCTCCTCCTTGTCTCGGGTGCCTCCTCTTTTTCACCTCATTTCCACCATAGATTCATTCAAATTAAGTGGTTAAATTACCTTGTTTTAATAGATAAGTAAGGGGGGAAGCTATATTTATGTTGTTCTCCCTACAACAATGTGCACATGCACTTTTTATGGCCTAGCTAGATCTATGTATGTTCGTGGTGTTGCATATGTTTGTGGTGTTGCATATGTGTTTGTGTTTGGAGGTGTACCGGTATTTGAAATGCGATAGTTGCCAATATTTTGCCGGAATGTTGATTCATTTCCGTTTCGGCGATAATTTTGGCATTAAGCATTCTTTTTGGTCCTATTTTTAGGGAAAGTCATGCCAACTTTTTTCTTTGTTCTAAAATATCGTTTTGCTCTACCCCGCAGGCGACCATGGTCCGCACGATGACCGAAGGCATCGTGAATAGGTTTTTGAGGTCCGCGAAGGCCGAGATGCTTCTAAAGAACGAGACGGAGATAAGATGTCCGTGTCGAAGATGCAAGCTGGAGAGCCTTATTGCGGACCCGGATTCCGGGTAGGTGAGGGACCACCTGCTCTTGCGTGGTTTCATGGATGGCTATCGGTGGCAAGGTGATGAAGATGACTACGAAGTCGTCCATGGGGGCCGGGCAAGAAATGAGGAAGGGCAGCAAGACAACTACCGCGGCTCGGGCGGGCGAGAATACGAAGAATCCCCAGGAGATGATCACGTAGACGATGGGCATGATGATGAGGAAGATGCCGGAGCAGATGACGGGCATGATCATGAAGATGATGATGCCGGCGGAGCAGACGACGGTGGACCATCGATGGGCTGGGTGCAGGACCCTTATATTCAAGAGCTGCTTCTCAAGCAGACGGATAACGCAAGAGCTGCCGCCCGAGAGAAAGCCAAGGTGGATCAACTTGACTTAGACGCGGTTACTCCATTGTATGAAGGATGCAGGCCCGAGGATACCCGCCTGAAAGTAACGCTCATGGCTCTGGAGATGAAGGTAAAACACAAAATGACCGACGCATGCTTCGACGAGAACATGTCATTCTGGCACGAACGTCTTCCAAAGGGGAACAAGTGCCCGACCAGTTTGGAGGAGGCGAAGAAAATCGTGTGTCCTCTGGATTTACCGCACGTGAAATACCATGTGTGCATGAACAATAGCATCATTTATCGGGACGAGCACGCGGAGTCTTCCATATGTCCGGTATGCGGCATCACTCGATACAAGGAAGAGGAAGAAAGCTCCTCGAAAAGTGGTGTGGTACTTTCCGATCACTCCTCGTCTGCAGCGGTATTTTGCGGATCCTAAGGTAGCAAAGCTCCTGCGTTGGCATGCGGATAGGGAGGAGAAGAAGCGAGAAGATGACGCAAATGATCTAGAGATAGATAAAAAGACAAGATGCTGAGTCACCCTAAGGATGCGAGCCAGTGGCAAGCGTTGAATTTTGAATACCCAGAATTTGGGAAGGATCCAAGGAACATCGTGCTGGGCGCGAGCACCGATGGAGTAAATCCGTTTGGCAGCCAGAGAAGCACACATAGCACCTGGCTTGTGTTTGTGTAGATGTACAACCTTCCCCCCTGGTTGTGCATGAAGAGGAAGTACATTCACATGAGTATGCTAATTGAAGGGCCGAAACAACCAGGGAACGACATCAATCTGTATCTGGGTCTGCTGAAGGAGGAGCTAGACACGCTGTGGAAAACGCCAGCCAATACGTGGGACGCCGCAGAGAAAGAATATTTCCCTATGAGAGCCGCACTGCTCACGACGGTGCACGACTATCTCGGTTACGGATATCTCGCGGGGCAGGTAGTCCACGGATTTTCTGGATGCGTAAGGTGCATGGATGACACAACGTATCGCCAGCTAGATAGAGATCCGGGTCTTCGAAAACCGTGTTCATGGGACATCGAAGGTGGCTTCGCGACGATGACCCGTGGAGGAAACGCAAGGATCTGTTCGATGGTGAAACCGAACCCCGAAAACGCCCGTGTACGAGGAGCGGCGAGGAAATAGACAAGCTGTTGAAAAATTGGAAAGACTGCCCACTGCCGGGAAAGAAGCAAAAGGCGCCAGAGCCGGGAAAGAAGCGAAAGGCGCCAGAGCCGCTGCTGAAGGTATGGAAAACGAGGTCTGTTTTCTGGGACTTGCCGTACTGGAAGATCCACCGTGTGCCTCACAACCTTGATGTCATGCATATCACGAAGAACGTGTGCGAGAGTCTGCTTGGTACCCTGCTCAACATGCCAGAGAGGACCAAAGATGGGCCGAAAGCAAGGGCAAACTTGAAATCAATGGGCATCAGGCAGGAGCTTCACGCTATATATGATGATGATGATGAGGCGAAGCAGGACATAGAAAGTCGTCGCAAAGGCAAAAAGGCCAAGAAGACTAGAAATGACTACCCTCCCGCGTGCTTCACTATAAGTTAGGAGGAGATCGAGCAGTTTTTCACCTGCCTCCTAAGAGTAAAACTTCCTTACGGTTACGCGGGGAAGATAAGCAGATACCTAGACCCAGCAAAGCAGAAGTTCAACGGGATGAAGTCTCACGACTGTCACGTGCTGATGACGCAGATACTTCCAGTTGCAATCCGTGGGATCATGGACGCGCACGTCCATGAAACGCTATTTGGCCTATGCAACTTCTTCGACATCATCTCTCGGAAGTCGATTGGCGTGAGGCAACTCAGAAGGCTACAGGAAGAGATCGTGGTGATACTATGCGAGCTTGAGATGTACTTCCCGCCCACATTCTTCGACGTTATGGTGCATCTGCTGGTCCATATAGTGGAGGATATCATCCAACTCGGGCCGACGTTCCTGCACAACATGATGCCGTTCGAAAGGATGAATGGTGTCATCAAAGGATACGTTCGCAACATGTCACGTCCAGAGGGAAGCATAGCCAGGGGCTTTCTGACCGAAGAGTGCATCTCCTACTGCACGAATTATCTAGGCATCGAGAACCCCGTTGGTCTGCCCGTCAACAGGCACCTCGGCAGGCTCGCTGGATGGGGTCACCGTGAGGGTCGCCGGGAAATGCATGTCGACTTCGAGGGTCGACTCGCCGACTATGAAAGAGCAAACCTAGTCGCGCTACAACACATAGACGTGGTCGATCCTTGGGTTGTAGAGCACAAAACCTTTATTAAGAAGACGTACAATGACCGAGGCCAACAGAGGACGGACGGAGATATACTCAAAGAGCACAACTCATGTTTCACGCGTTGGTTCAAGCTGAAGCTTCTGTCGTACCCTTTACATGAGGATTCTTCCGCGGAAGAACAACTCATATTCGCCTTATCACAGGGCGTCGAGCACAACCTGATGACCTATGGGGCGTACGATATCAACGGCTACACATTCTACACCGAGGCCAAGGACATGAAGAGCGATGGTTATCAGAACTCCGGGGTAACGATGGAATCCTACACCGGTAACGACAAGGACAGATACTACAGAAGGATCGAGGAGATCTGGGAGCTGAGCTACGCTGGAGAGAAGGTCCCGATGTTCCGTGTCAGATGGGCCAAGAGCGTCCTAAAAGAAGACCGGTATTTCACCACCATGGTTATACCCGAAGCCAAATCCAAGACCGCGGGCGCAAACGTCACCGCGAAAAATGAGCCATGGGTACTGGCTTCCCAAGTGGACCAATGCTTCTTCATTACCGACCCGTCAAAGCCCAGTCGTGTTGTCGTGAGGAGAGGCAAAAGGAAGATCATCGGAATGGATGGAGTAGCCAATGAGCAAGACTTCGACAAGTACGGCGACCCGAGGATCGAACATGACGACGATGATGAAGTAGCAGCATACACCACAAGAAGAAGCAGGACCACCCTACCTAAAGGACGTCCGTTCCATAGAAGAACTCCATTTGCGAAAAAGAAGGGCAAGAAGATTGTATTTAATTAAATCGTAGCCTTCATTTCTTGATTGTATTTCATGGGCACTTTTTGAACTATCATGAATATTTTTAAATTTCATGGACACTCGATCTCGATCCCCCTCCATCTCGATCGCTATCCCACCTCGCCAGATCCGGTCCCACTCACCGCCGAGCACCCCCCGGTCCACCGGCCGCCGCCGCCGACCCCCCGCACCCTCGATTCCCCTACTCAACTGCCGCCGCCGACCCCCCGCACCCCTCCCCTACTCAACCGCCGCCGCCGACCCCCTGCACCCTCCGAGCACCCCCCCGGCCCACCGGCCGCCGCCGCTGACCCCCCGCACCCTCGATTCCCCTACTCAACTGCTGCCGCCGACCCCCCGCACCCCTCCCCTACTCAACCGCCGCCGCCGACCCCCTGCACCCTCCCCCGCTCCACCGGCATTACTGTTTGATGATATTTTTTAAAAAATATTACTGTCTTATAAAAAAATATTACTATTATGATTTAAACAAGTTTGAACATATTTAAACACAAATAAGTATCAAACAACATTTTAAATGCATAAAAAATTTTGTGGAGCATGGGAATCGAACCCAGGACCTCCTGGTGTGAGAACTGGCTGCTGACCAGTCGAGCTAGTAGAGGTGACTCGATGTGGATCAGGTCAGGTGGTAGATAACCTGTTGGCTCGAGCAGAAATAAAAAAAAATACTAATGGCGCACCAGGGTGAGGTGCGCCATTAGCATGGATGTGCTTATGGCGCACCGAGGGGTGGTGCTCCATTAGTATTGTTAGGCCCCCATCCATATTCCCTCCCCTCTCTCTCCCCTCTCTCTCCCTCGCCCCTCGATCCCCTTCCCCTCTCCTCTCCCGGCGCCGCGACGCCGCCCCTTGCCCCGACGCCTCGGTGCCGCCCCTTGCCCCTGCGCCCCTGCGCCTCGACGCCCGACGCCGCCTGAGGCCCCGACGCCGCCCCTTGCCCCTGTGCCCCTGCCCCCTGGCTCTAGCCCGACGGAAGCGAGCGCGACGCCGATGACAACAAACGAAGACCGACGCGCGACCAACCTACTCCCCTGCCCCGCTCCCCCGTCGGCGTCGAGGTACGGCCGCCATCTCCCGCTCCGGCAGCCCCTCTCACTGTGTCGTGGCCCGTTCGATTCGCGATCCCGGCGAGGTCGGGCAATCTCGCCGCGCGCGGCGGCCGTAGCTTAGGACCAACCCTGGCGTGGCAGGCAGAGGCAGTGTGTGTCGAGGTAGAAACGCACGGATTTCTGCTAGGGTTCGGAGATTTCTGCTAAATAGATAGGCTATGTATTTACTTCAGCTGGTTGGTTCATGGCAGTTCTACTCCAACCCTGATTTCTGTTGTAGTTGTTTGTATTTTGGTAGTATTTAATTGTTTCCCCGTGTTAGGCTTTTTTCAGTGCTTAATCATGTATGAGATTTTTGCAAAGTGAGCCATGTAGTCCCAGGGGTAATCCCGTGTATTTTCTCTGTGCACTATCATTGTAATTCCTGGATATTTAATTTGTAATTCCATGTGTAGTAGGACTGTAATTTGTTCTGAATTTTTAGTGTTAGATTTAGCAGTTTAGTATCCAGTGTAGCATTCTTATATAATCTGCAAATATCAGGGAGGTGGTGTCATATGCACTGTAAAATGTCCCAGATATGCATGTAATGTGCCCCAGAGTTTCTCCATAAATTCGAGCTTCTTTTACACTGTAATTTGCCCGAGATTTACACTGTAATATGCCCTAGATTTACTTTGTATATTTTAGCTTCTTTTACTCAGTAATTTAGCCGAGATTTACACTGTAATTCTCAAGATTTTACACTGTAATCTCTTAGCCGAGCTCTTCATTTATACTCTTTTCCCCTGTTTCTGTTCAAATGTTAGGAACTCTAGTTCTTTAGCATGGTAAGTTACTAAAGTCATTGTCCTGATCATCAAGATTCAAGACTGAAGTAATATGCATGTTTGATGTATGCAGATTATAATTTTTGGTGACAAGGTAATTCTAGAAGAACCCATCGAAAGGTATATACCTGACAATGTGAAGGGCAAGTCTTAGAATATGAATTTTTCAGTATTAATTTTCTGAATATTCATGAAAAAAGAAAGTGAGTAGGTAGGCCAAAATTTACTTTACAGATACACAAACAGGACTAGTGGATCATCCTGTCCTACTCGAAGGATGGAGTTTAGGAACTAAGCAATCTGATGTTCTGGCATTTAATGTTAGTCTGGGCTAATCAAACTTTTCAAAGACATGCTGTTTGCTATACTTTAATTTACATTTTTTCCACATTAATTAATAACAAAATGGTACCTTGAACTAGAATTGTTGTAGTTGACAAACTAGAAATGCCCACCTTTTCTCTGAAAAGTGGTCAACTTTTTATCACTAGAAAGATGGATGTGACTTTCTCTTTTTGGCATGGTTTGTTGCTGTAATAGTGATGTAAGCACCATAATTTGTTTGCTGGATGAAAGCAAGGAGAATAATGTTATTTGAGTTAGCTAGCCACTATGCTCCGTTTGGGTTTATTAGGCCCTCTTTTATTCTGAGTTAAGGTTTGGCCATAATAACTTGTAAAATGCAAGCTAAATGTACAAATATTACCTATATGAGAATTCCTGCATTCAACCGAATTTTTCTGGTTGCAATTCAGCCAAGTTGATCTGAGCAACCCAATCAATCTTGATAACAAATCAAAGCAAATCACATATACATAATGCTTTCTAAGAAAACAACCACCAGTTCTTTATACTCTGCTGAAAACCTACAGTATAGTTTTGAACTGTTAGTTTTGTTGCCTTTTGGTGTGTGGTCGTCAGGGCTAACATACTAACATGAGTATTTCTTTTACATATATAATGCAAAATTTTGTCTATGACTATGATATAATCCCCTACGTTCCAAGCTTGATGCCAATCTAGTTGGACGCTAGAAAATAAGGCAATTAACTAGCTACTTACTTTTTTTGCCCATTGGCATTTGACTTTGTATGGAACCTGAAGCTGTGTGCATTTGACATGGGGTTTGTGTTGAGTATGTCATTCGACTTTGCCTGCCATGTTAATTTGCTGGTACTAGCTAGAATTTGGCACTAAAAAGCCCTTGAGTTTGCTGGTATATATATTTCCATGTTGTGATGGAGGCCTTTTTTGCCTTGTCCACCCGAGAGGCCCTTGAGTTTGCTGGAATGTCGATTAACTTCCGTTCCGGCAAATTCGGGTACTCCATATGTCCTATTTTCAGCAAAGGTCATGCTGAAATTTTCCGTGAATTTTAGCATGACTTTGCTAAAAATAGGACATATGGGGTACTTGTGAGTAATGCATGGGCCGGGGTATCTTAGTAGTTAATTAACTTAGAATTCTCCTTCCCAGCTTAGCTTTTAGGATGCCTCGGTGTCGACAAACCATTAATTATACAACCTTGGCTTTTAGGGTGCCTCGATGTCGATAAAAACCGAATGATGAAAGCTTAGGCTTTTAGGGTGCCTCGGCGTCGAAAAACCCTCAATGATAAAAGCTTAGCTTTTAGGATGCCTCAGTGTCGACAAACCCTAAATGATGAGACCATGATCTTGTTCCTTGATAATAACCAACTTTTTGACCAAACTTTGTTTCTATTTAGAGAGAAACATGGCCAACAACGATGAGGCCGGGGGTTCGGGCGGCAAGGCATTCTGGGAGCTATCCCAGGAGATGGAGGAACAACCTCACTTGTATGAGGACGCCGCCTTCCCCATCGATCCTAAGACCACTGATGGTGCCGCCGAGGATGACCCCACTGATGCCACCACTGATGGTGCCACCGAGGATGCCACCACTGATGATGGTGGTGCACGCACAGATGGCAGCCAGAAGAGGCAACGGAAGGACCGGCGCCCGACCGTGCTCCGCACCCTCAAGGAGGAAGTTACTGAAGTGGACTCCGACGGGAATCCAACGGCGCCCGAACGAATAGTCAAGGGGTACTCGCTTCAGCTCGGGTGCATTCTCCGGAGCACCGTCTCGATCAACACCGAGAACCTGAGGCATCCTGACCGAGGGAATTTGCGCAACCTCCTATTCACGAAGCTGCACGAACGATACAAGTTCCCCGCTGAATTTGAAAACACAAGCCTCAAAGGGAATAAAGTGAACAATGCTGCCCTCACGAAGATGAGCAAGGCCCTGTCTACTTGGAAAAGCAATGTGAAGAGAATGATCGAGAAAGGTGAGAGTTATGAGAAGATCAAGGAGAAAAATCCTTCGATCACCGAAGATGACTACAACGACTTCAAGATCAATTGCTCGAGCACCGCACACTCCGAATCAAGTAAGTGGGGGAAAGAAATGCGGGAGCTGAACTTAGGGGAACACACACTTGGTCCCGGCGGTTACAGAGTGGCGGAGCCTATATGGGACAAGGAGGAGGCGGACCGTGCCGAGCAAGGCCTACCGCCCCTCTTCGATAAATACGGTGACAAGCAGACCAGGAACTATGTCAGGGCCCGGTACAAGAAGGACCCGAAAACAAAGGAGCTTACCATGGATCTGAAGACCAGGGCGCTTGAGCTTGTTCTGGTAAGGAATACACCCCCGCGTAATTAGCTCCATATGGTTGCATTCTAATTAATGAAGCCAAATTTCTAAATGGTTCACATTCCTTCCGCAGGCGACAGAAAGCAGTAGCGCGGGGTCGACTAAGAGCAACCCTTGGGACACCACTCTAAATAGGGCATTGAATGTAATGAAGAACAAGGATAAGCTCAGTAAGCCGACGTCAGCTGGTCGTGTGGCCGGCAAAGGCTTGTCGACAAAATGGGGGTCATACTATAACACTGGTGGACGAAAGGAGAAAAAGACCAGCTCGGAAAGCCAGGCGCGCGAGGTTCAAGAACTCAAGGCACAGGTGGCGCGGATTCCGGAGATTGTCTAAGAGCAAGTATAACAACAACTCGGAGCGACGATCACCGCCATTGTGCCTACCTTGATCCAGGGGTTGAGTGCGTGGATTGCGGGCGGCCAACAGGGGCCGCCCCCGATTCCTAGCTTCACGGCCAGCAACTCGCAGAATGCGATGGCGGGGCCATTGGTGTCTCCGACGGAGGCAGCATTGGTGTCTCCGACGCCGGCACGGGAGCTTACTGCACCCGGGTGTACGCCGGTCGGCACCTCTGCAGCAAGCGGACCCTCCGTCAACTGCACGCCCGCCGTTGGCGGTGCCTCGACATTAGCCGAGCTCGACGCCATCATCACGGTAACTAATTAAGCCTCTCTCGGTCGAGGACTTCATCTCCTTGCCTTTGACTGGGCATCCCTGATGCCCTACATGTTTTTGCAGGGCGTTGCCGACGTTCCGTGCACTCTCCTGCACTTCGTGAACAATGAGTTGGTCGATGTCGCCAAGGGCAAAATCGTTCAACCGGGCAACCCCTTGTTCCACGGTACCCAGATGCCACCCAACTTGTTTAGGGTTCAACTGGTTCGGGTGCTGCCAGGCTGCGATGAGTTGTTACCTCCGATTCGACCCGTCGGGGCCGACGATGATGACGTGATGACCCTCAGCGCCTAACTGAGCTGGCCCCTGCTTTGGCCGAAGAGCCAGATTCGTTTGGGGGCGGGGGACACCACCCCAAAGACAACACCGCCAGTCGTGCCGGCGCCAAGTCGGCCCCATGGCAAGACCGCCGCAACGGTGCCGGACATCCCTATGCCACTGGATCCAAACATGCATATGGCACAGGATCAGAACGACGACGACGAGATACATTTGCCAACGTCGATCGGTACTTTGCCGATCATGGGTACGAATGTGACTTCATGGGGCCTCCTTCTCAAGAACCTAACCCAACAAAAGACATGCACGATCTAGCTGGTACCACGGAGAAGCCAAGTTGCAACAGGCGTCGTCTGCCGTTCAGCTCTCAGGAGACGCCTCCAGCTGCCGACTTCACCGAGCCTCAGATAGGCGAGGTGTGAAATATTCTCAGCCCCAACACACTCAAGAAGGCGGTCTGTGAGCAGAACTCGGTCCCATTACAGGAGAAGAAGAAGGCACGCAAAAGAAAGACTAACAAGGGTGCGGGCCAGCCGGCACCGAGTACGATCCGTGCTCAGGACGGGCCACCTTCACCTGAGGATTTAATGAGGAGGGTGCATGTGGCGGGTAGGCCGATGCTACCGAGAAATATGCTCGATGTTGCAGCCGGTGCTATGCGGAGTCTGCATGACAGTGTTCTTTCTTTGGAGAAGCGGCGTCTCAGAGAGAAGGATGTGGCATACCCGGTTTTCGTGGCCAAGGTGCCAGAGGGCAAGGGCTTTGTGGATAACTCCATCGGGGGTACGATCGTCTTGCGGTTTGATGACATCCACGCTATGTTGAACCTTCATCCGCTGCACTACACATTCGTTCGGCTATTTTCACTGAGTATGGAGATGCGGATCATTCGCGACAAGACCCCGGACATCGTGATAGTCGACCCCTTCTACATGCGTGCCAAGATCTTGGGCAGCGCTGGGGACCGGCAAGTCGCGAGTTCTTACCTCGAAGGCGTCAGTCTGGCAAACCCAGATAAGGATAACTTCCTCGTGCCTTACTTTCCCGAGTAAGTCCTCCCCTCAACCGCCCCGTAACATACGAATTCTTAGATTTCGATCGTTTTTCTTTTAACATTCCGTGTTTTCTGCAGTGACACACATTGCACGCTCATCCTCCTAAGCCCCAAATATTCCATGGCCACGTATTTCAACCCAGACCGTCAGTCGAACGTAGACTACACAAATGTCAAGAAGGTTCTTGATGATGTTCTCCCCGGCTACGCCCAATCTGGAGGCACCTTCAACAGGCTCGTAAGTACGGCAAGCACGTGTTCTCCCACAATACGACGTTCTGCTGCGTCAAGCAGCCTCCTAGCGGTCAGAAGGGTGCCTACTACGCCATCCATCACATGCGGGCGATCGTACGGGACCATCATCAACTTCTGCTACCGAGTAAACTCAAAGATTGGGCCGCGAGCGTGTCGGCAATCCAGGACGCGGACATCAGACAAGAATTCTTTCGCATCCAGTCGGAGTTTGCGGAAATCATCCATCAAGATGTCCTTCGTACCTCGGGGCAGTTCTACCTCAGAAATCAACCGTCCAACAGTGAGATAGACGGAATGCTACAAATGCAGGCTGACAACGCCCGTAATTTCATGACTCCCACGATAGATGGCGGCTTCATCCACGCTCCGGTCCCTTGAGTTGAGTCGAAAGCAGTGATGCTGTGTCTAGTTCTGAAACATCGATTGGCTCATGTTGTAATTAAACTTTAATGAACTTGTAGTATGTCTCTTTGGTTTTGAGAATCGTTCAACTTAGATGTAATTGATGCTATTAATGTCTTGCTTTTCTCTTCCGATCGTTCTGTTGCATACTTATATATTGCTTATGTATTGTCTGTGAATTGGTACTAACGTTTCGTTTGGCTAGTGCATAGCGATGCCGTCGTATGTCGTCTACAAGGGTAAGGTTCCTGGAGTCTACGACGACTGGGAGGAGTGTCAGAGACAGGTTCACCGATTCAGCGGTAACAGTTACAAAGGGTACACCACTAGGGCCGAGACCGAATCTAGATACGCCCGCTATCTAGCGGGAGAGGGGAGGGAGCGTTGGAGGAACCGGATGAAGACGAGTTCCATCGTGATGATGCTCATCGTGACGACCGCAGCTCTCTTCTATGTGATGGTAGTTTAGATGATCGATATCGACTTGTAATGTGAAGACAAACTCGCTACTCGCGGTCTCGGGACTTGTAATATAATGTTCTATCTTTGTTCGGTCTTTTCAATTCGGAGACTAATATGATGAATTGTATTCGGAGACTAATATGATGAATTGTATTCAGAGACTAATCTTCTGTTGTATTCGATGAATCTGTTGTTGATGTATGTTGTCTATATGTTGTCCAATTATACATTTTGTAACCTGTGCAAAAAAACAGAAAATTAAAAAATTAAAAAAACCTAATATTCATACTAATGGCGCATCACATCACAGTGCGCCATTAGTATGCCAGAGGATACTAATGGCGCATCTTTAAGCAGTGCACCATTAGTATGCCGAGGTTACTAATGGCGCATCCCGTCGTGGTGCGCCATTAGTATGCCAAAGCACCTGGCTATACATGGCCCCTGGGAGACATACTAATGGCGCACCCGTAGTGCGCCATTAGTATACCAGATACTAATGGCGCACCAGTGGTGTGCCATTAGTAAATATTACTAATGGCGTGCTAGTAATGGCGCACCACTAATGCGCCATTAATGGCCAAATTAGGTGCGCCATTAGTAGCCCTTTTTCTAGTAGTGCTGGCAGCCCGTGAAAAGCCTCGACTACAACGGTTTTTAGTTTCCTTTGCTAAGTTTTCTTTGTTTTCATAAGATTTATGATGTTTTCAAACCGGTGTTTGTCAACCCGATTAGACTGTCAACTACAAGTTGTCAGTACATGATCAGTTATAATCCAGTGTTTATTAACCCGGTCTGGTTTCGACTATAAGTCGCCTGTATATATTTGGATTGCACCATTGGAATCATGCGCTCATAAATCATTGGATTATATTATTCAAATCTTCAAATAGCCAACATGGCTGGAATTTATTATGGTTATCAGTAACCAGTATTATGATTAAGGTTTTCAAAGGCGCTTTAGCGCAATGGCTATTATATTATAAATGGATATGATTTATTTTACAATTGAAGGAATAGTCCCGAGTCGCTACAGGCTTACGACCCGGCACTTGGGGGCTACATTATTCAACTTAAGATTACATCAAATATGCAAGTCTCATGTCGCTGCAAGCATGCACCATGACACTTAGGGGCTAATGCAAAGTCATTTTTATTAGTCTTATTGAAGACCCGACTCTTCATATCATAATGAGCCAGCCCTTGGGGGCTACCAATTGCTCCTGTCAACAATTCAAGGTACACAAATTTTCATCTATTATTGAAGGATCCACTACTCAGTTGGTAAAGCACAAAGCTCTCAACCTTGTGAACGTGGGTTCAAGCCCCATGATGGGAGTTACATCATATAATGTTATTCTCAATGAAGTATATATAAAGTCCCAGCTCAATATTATCTTACTTAGCCAGCCCTTGGGGGTTACACGTTGCTGTTAAAGTCTACATGTTCATATTTTCAAAGTCCCTGCTCATTACTTGCATAATGACCCGGCCCTTGGGGGCTACACTGGTTGAAGTTCTTATGAGCATCAGGAAATTACAAGTCCCAGGTTGCTGCAAGCATGACAACCCGGCACTTGGGGGCTACATATGTGGAATACTCAGCTTTGACTAGTGATTGAGATGAACAACCTAGATTTCTTCAAGCTTGTGACATTCATATTGAAGCAAATCTTAAGCTGTTACTACGTTACTTTCTTAAGCCTCAATTTGGCCGTTGTTGGATCCCTTCCCGCTCAATATTTGGGGAGAGGACCAGGGCCTCTATAAATAGGACTAGCCACCATAGTAGGAGGCAACTCATCTTGGACTGGATCCATTCCATCCTCACACTTACAAAGCACAAGAACACCTTCTCCTTAGGAGGCTGTTCTTCCCTTGTAACTGTTCATCCTCAGCCCTAGAGGCAATCCACCACACCACACTGGAGTAGGGTATTACACCACAATGGTGGCCCAAACCAGTATAAATCTCGTGTCTCTTGTGTTGCGGGTTCGTCGAGCTAGGCTTTGAGATCGCGGTGAGGGTGAGTGCGTGATTAGGTAGGGGGAGATCTTCGTGCGCACCCCAGTGTTCGAACCTCAAGGGTTTTGGCAGAACCCAAAATCCGAGAGCTGTCGATGAGGTTCATCTTGTTGTACTTCCTCGTTTCCTTCATCTTGACGTGTTCCACTTGTGGATGCCTGCAAGTTAACTTGTGGTTCACCTTGTCGTGAAGTTGAGGCTTCCACTTGAACAGACAAGGTACTCTCCTTCACCTCCGTTGATCGAATCTTGACAATAGAGAAGTCTTGAATTGCTTCCGAAGGATCTTTGTCTCCTACATCAATTGGCAATTTCTCTACTTGCGAGCCGTTAGATTCATCAAACTTCACATATACTGTCTCTTCAACCTTTCAGGTGAAATTGTTGTAGACACGTTAAGTGTGAGAGTTTGAGCCAAAACCGAGTAGGAATCCTTCATGAGATTTGGTGGAAAATTTCGAACGACGATGCTTATCAAGAATGTAATACTTTGAGCCAAATACTCAAAAGTATCCAACTTGGGGTTTGTTACCGGTGAAAAGCTCGTATGCCGTCTTGCCAAGAAGCTTGTGAAGATATAGTTGATTTGTTGCACGACAAGCTCTCTCAACCACTTCTTCCCAAAAGTGTCTTGGCATCTTGTATTCATCAAGCATCATTCTTGCCATCTTGATAAGTGTTCGGTTCTTCCTCTCAACAACTCCATTTTGTTGAGGTGTGTACGTAGCCGAGAACTCATGTGAAATCTCTTCTTCGTCAAGAAAGGTATCCACATTGGCGTTCTTGAACTCTGTTTCGTTGTCGCTCTGAACCTTCTTGATCTTCACTTCAAATTGGTTTTGGGCCTTCCTAGCGAAGTTCTTGAAGATCTTTTGGACCTGTGATTTATCATTAAGAAAGAACACCCACGTAAATCTTGAAAAATCATCCACAATGACCAATCTGAACGAGTTACCACCAAGACTTTTGTAGGAGTTGGGACCAAAAAGATCCATGTGAAGTAGCCCAAGTTGTCTTCCCGTGGTCATGATGTTCTTCATGGGAGGACTTCCTCCAACTTTTTTTCCCACTTGACAAGCACTTCAAAGTCTATGCTTGTCAAATATGACATGTTTAACACCAAGAATATGATCACCTTTAAATAAGCTTCTCAAGATTTCGCATGCCCACATGACCTAACCTTCTATGCCACAACCAACCTTTAGAAGATTTAGCAATTAAAAAAGTTCTAGGTTGAGCTCTTTTAGTTAAATCAACAATGTATAAATCACCTCTTCGTATACCGATAAAGATCATATTATGATTATCTCTTCGAAACACTTGGCAATCTACTTTCGTGAATAAAACATTGAAACCGAAATATGCTAGTCTAGATACTGAAAGTAAATTGTAGCCAAGAGATTCAATGAGCATAAAATTTTGGATAGAGCTATCATGAGAGATGGCCACCTTACCGAGGTGAGCTACTTTACCCTTTAAGTTGTCATCAAAAGTGACATACTTTTGGGGATCATTGATTTCAGCAAGCTCACGGAACATATCTTTATCTCCGGTCATATGATCAGTACATCCACTATCAAGAACCCATTCCTTTCCTCCTGCCATGCATCCATGAAGGTTAGCCATGAGACCAAAGTGTCTCATCAACTCATCAAGATCAAAGTCACTATCATCATCCTCATCATAGTATCCATGTTCAACATCATCTTGTGAATGATCATTGATAATCCCCAAGTGCAGGGAATCATCGTAGCAATTCCCAAAGGTGGAAGTGATAAGTACGGAGTGTCGAACCCACAAGGAGCTAAAGGTAAGATCAATATTCTCTCAAGTCCTATCTGCCACTGATATGACTCTACGTACACCGAACGTTTGCTTCCAACTAGAAACGAGAAAAAAAACTATGTTGTGGGTATGAAGAGGATAACTTTGCATGATATCGGAGAGCTAAAACATAAAAGTAGTTGCTGTTATCATAAATTTAGAATATATTACTAAATATTGTAAATAGCGAGTGTGGAATAATGATGGGCCGGTGTGCGGAATTATCCTAGGCAATTGTTAACAAGACCAGTAGTCGTCATTGCAATTTCATATGAGGGAGAGGCATAAGCTAACATACTTTCTCTTCTTGGATCATATGCACTTATGATTGGAACTCTAGCAAGCATCCGCAACTACTAAAGATCATTAAGGTCAAACCCAACCATAGCATTAAAGCATCAAGTCCCCTTTATCCCATACGCCACAACCCCCTTACTCGGGTTTATGCTTCTGTCACCACTACAAAATAATACACTTCCGTGATGATACGTGTTTGTCATAGTAGGTCACATTTTCTGTCATGCATGTACATCCATGAAAAATTTATGACAGAATCCAGATAGTCATACCTGTGCAGTCATAGAAGTGTTCCATGACATTACCAAAATTATCATCACGGAAGTGTCCACTTCCATGACGATAAATCGCGCATCACAAAAGTGCTTTTGTCAAGGGTGACCGACACGTGGCATCCACCGTAACGGAACGCCATTAAGCTATTGGGTCCGGTTTCGGATCTGATAACCCGTTAACAGCCCCGACCAATGGGGATTTTCCATGTGTAAAATCATCATTGGCTGGAGGGAAAACGTGTCGGCTCGCCGTTGGGACAGATGTCATCCACTCATTGGACCCAAAGCGCCTATGATACGTCGACACGTGGAACGACCCAATAGAGGCCCATTCCTGTGAAAAGTCCGGCTCGTTTGACTTGGTCAAAAGGTGGCGGGCCGGCCCACGACAAGCCTGTTAATGGCATGTTCGCATGCAGCCCATTTACAACCCACCAACCCAGGGCCCGTTTACGGCCTATCCGAATTAGGCCCAGTAGCGTCATCTTGGCCGTCCAATATAATTCTAGCCTGTTTTAACTTCCGGCCCATGTATGGCCCATGATGTCTTTCGGCCCATATGTGGCCCTTAGTAACCCTCGGCCCATTACCAGCCCGTGGTAAAACTGACCCGTAATGAAGAGTGTATCACTTTATACCCATTAACGGCCCATTATTCCGTTGGGCCGTTTCCAGCCCATGTTATCTTTCGGCCTTCTCAGGGCCCATTTATTCTTGGGCTCATTTCCAGCATTCGTTTACTTTCGGCCCATTACTGTCATTTTTTGCTTGTGGGCCAAATTCAGCCAGTGGTTACAGTCGACCCGTTTGTGGCCCATTAATACATTGGGCCATTTTCATAGCGTCATCAATACGGCCGATTAACGACGGCCCGTTATGGTCGGCCCATGAAAGGACGATTTCAACTCTAGCTCATTTACGGCCATAATGTGGTCTGTTATTGGCCCATGTTTGGCCAACCGATCATACGGCCCGTAGAAGGCCTGTTGATTATATGGCCCGTAGAAGGCCCATTGTGCCTGCGGCCCGTATAAGGCCCATTATTTCTACGCCCCGTAGAAGGCCCATTGTTTCTACGACCCTTAGAAGGACCATTGTTTCTACGGCCCATAGGAGGCCCATGTTAACTACAGTAAATATGTAGCCCATGGTTAATGTGGCCTAGAATTAAAAAATAGGTTATTGCGGCCACTAGCAAACCGCAGAAAAAGAACTGCACTGACTACAAGAAAACAAATAAACAAGACAATAAGGAAATAAATAGGCAAGCAACTTACGCTAGGCTATCACGGCTATTACACATATTACATCTACTAGGCATCAAAGTTCGCCACCGGTGCAAATATAGGGAACAAAGCAGCATACAAACGCCGCAGCAAAACAAGTCCAGAACTGGAAGCACTTCAGAAGAGCTCAAGAAACAATATCCTGGGTACCCATAATGCTGGCAAGATGCTTAGCAAGCTTATTAACTTTCTCTTGTTTGGGGCTTAAATCCTCCAGCAATTCTTGTTGCACCAGAAAGTATGCATCTGAATTCTGCAGGGACTTCCTCAGTCCTTCAGCTTCCTGTCACATAACATCTGATCGATGTCTTTCAACTTGAAGTTGAGATTCAAGAAGCCGAACTGATTCAGGCAGCGAGTTCGAAGAGCTGGTGCCAACAGTAGTAGCCAGTAACTCGAACACTACATCAAGACAGGACTTTGGGGTTGTCTCAGTGTCTTCAATATAGTTTTTATCAGCTTTCTTGGAGACCAACAGGGATGTCTCACTATCTTGAACCTTATCTGCATTACTTCCTATACCATTGCATAACGGTGGTACTCTTCTCCAATATTTTATCCGCATTCTAAAAGAGAAACAAACGAACACATCACATGTTTACAATGCAGTATATGAAACTCATTTTGGTAAACCAGTTAAGTAGTAAGGTGGACAGGATAATAGCATGAAATAAACATATATCAATGTAGTATGGTCAATGTATGGTCTATATCATTCTAGTTTATGTTGCCAAATCAAGAGAGATACAGTTCGAATCATATCTGTTTAAGACAAAGCAGCTTAGACAGAATATAAGTGTGGGAAACTACACAGCAATAACAACACTTGTAAGGTGCATGGCATGAGAATATATCTGTTTATTCAATTGAAACTGAAATCAACATAGAGCAAGTTACAACAGCAAACACGTTAAAGAAACAGGTTTAAAACATACCTGTTGCTCCATTGGAGTTTCAATTGCATCCTTCAAATTTGAAATTAGTTGGTATGAGTAAATATAGTGATGCAAGAGCAAAGTAGTATGAACCATAGCTACAGAACCTGACCTGAGAACAATTATTCTTCTGCATTAAGCGTTGACTTGGGGTCCGAAGTGGTGGTCCTCGTGCTTTGGGCATTGCAGTTGCCTTACTAACTGCTCGTGTTTGGGTGCTCTATGGTGGAGACGGTGTTGTGTCAACGGGAACTGGGTTACTATCTGCTGGGGTTGGGGTTAGAAGGGGTGTAGCTGGTTCTCTGTCAAACTGGGTAGGGGTACAATCTGCGTGAGTCTGGGTTATGTGTGGTGGGGCTGGTTCTTGGGCAAGTACAACCGTGGTTCTATCTCCATCGACAGGTAGCACGATATTTTCCGAAGACCGTGTTTTTACTCCCACAAATACTGCCATCACCCCTTCCAATTGAAATGGCTAATGTCGGTGTCAAAACCGGCGGATCTCGGGTAGGGGGTCCCGAACAGTGCGTCTAGGCGAATGTTAGCAGGAGACAAGGGACACAATGTTTTTACCCAGGTTCGGGCCCTCTCGATGGAGGTAAAACCCTACTCCTGCTTGATTAATATTGATGATATGGGTAGTACAAGAGTAGATCTACCACGAGATCAGAGAGGCTAAACCCTAGAAGCTAGCCTATGGTACGATTGTTGTTCGTCCTATGGACTAAAACCCTCCGGTTTATATAGACACCGGAGAGGGCTAGGGTTACACAGAGTCGGTTACAATGGGAGGAGATCTACATATCCGTATTGCCAAGCTTGCCTTCCATGCCAAGGAAAGTCCCATCCGGACACGGGACGAAGTCTTCAATCTTGTATCTTCATGGTCCAAGAGTCCGGCCGAAGGTTATAGTCCGGCTATCCGGACACCCCCTAATCCAGGACTCCCTCAGTAGCCCCTGAACCAGGCCTCAATGACGACGAGTCCGGCGCGCAGATTGTCTTCGGCATTGCAAGGTGGGTTCCTCCTCCGAATATTTCATAGAAGATTTCGAACACAAGGATCGTGTCCGGCTCTGCAAAATAAGTTCCACATACCACCGCAGAGAGAATAATATTTACACAAATCTAATCTGCTGACGTATTCTATAGCATGACATCACCACAGCCAAGCCATTATTCGTTTTTACTGTCCCACCTTAGCGCTCTTTGCGAGGCGGTTTCCTTGGCACGTCTCGTCGAAGCAGAGATCGTGTCCCCTTTATTTACGGGATTCTCATCAATACGGGCATGGGTAACCCAACCGTGCCATTGATTACGGCGCTTGGGGGATAAGCGAGTTTTACCAGGCTGGTGGGGGCACATAGTTTCGTCTGCCCATATAAGGGGATAATGATCCACCTTTTCATCCACGCCTTCTTCCTCCTTTGCTCATCCGTTTTCGCACACTCGAGCTCCAGCGCCCAAGTCCGCATTTCCCACCTCAACCTTCTCCAGCCATGTCCGGAGAGGGAGGCAAGTGGATGGTCTCCTCTGTCACGGAGGGACACATCAAGAAGCTAAGGAGAGCCAGATACTTGTCCGATGACATCGCGCACCGGCTCCCAGAGGAGGGGCGGCTTATCCCCACCCCCAGGCCCCATGAGAGGGTGGTGTTCCTCACCCATTTCCTCCGTGGACTAGGCTTCCCTCTCCACCCATTCGTCCGGGGGCTCATGTTCTACTATGGCCTAGACTTCCACGATCTGGCCCCGAACTTCATCCTCAATATCTCGGCGTTTATCGTCGTGTGTGAGGCCTTCATCTGCATCCAGCCCCACTCTGGCTTATGGCTGAAGACCTTCAATGTCAAGCCGAAGGTAGTGCGCAGCCACCAAGCGGAGTGTGGAGGCGCCATGGTGGGCAAGATGCCTAACGTCCTATGGATCGAGGGCTCTTTTGTGGAAACCATCAAGGGGTGGCAATCGGGGTGGTTCTACATCACCGAGCCGCGTGACCCTGAATGGGTCGCAGCCCCCGAGTTTCGATCCGGGATCCCTACGCGGCTCACCTCCTGGAAAGAGAAGGGCCTGCCGTGGGGTAGTTCGGGAGAGCTGACCGGACTCCAAACATGCGTCCAGAACCTGGTGAGCACGAAGCTCAAACTCGTCAATGTAGTCCAGGTCATGCTCATCCGCCGGATCCTCTCGTGCCAACAACGGGCTTTCAGCATGTGGGAGTTCGATCCGGCCCAACACCAAACTCTGAGCAGGCTCTTCGACACAACGTACGAAGATGCCTGGAAGGTGCTATTCAAGGGCGCCGAGGCTCCTGCTTCCGCTGCCGAGGATCGCGGATTCAGCGCGCAGCGTCAAGCCAACGCGGTAAGCTGTTTTTACCTCTTACAGGATATTTGTCTTTCATAGTTTGACTCTATGCGGGATCTAAGCCCCCATGTCTTGGACAGGACTGGCGGAGGATGGCCGGACAAATCAGCTGTCCGACTACTTTGCCCGAAGACCCAGCAGACGCCCGCTTGGCGGAGCTGCTGGTTCTAGCACCTTACGTGGTGCCGGAGAAGAAGGCCAAGAAGAAGGCCACGGGAACCCGGAAGAGTTCCCGGCGCCCAGTGGAGTCGGACTCATCGTCCGATGACTCTGAGGCGCACTCCTCCCATGGAGACGAGGAGGAGGAAAGAGAGGTTTCTTCCCCAGCAGGGGGAGAAAAGAAAAGGAAGGCCACCCCAACTGGGAGGCCGGAGGGTCCAAGAAAGGGAGGACCCTTCATCCGGACTACTCCACCAACGCCGACGACGGCAAGGAGGAGTGGCCGCTCAGGGCCAAGCCCCTAGCTAAGTCGTAAGTATTCGGACACCAGAATGACTCGTGGCGTTCCTTTATTGCACAGCTTCCCCTAACGCCGAATATAATTATGCAGTCCGCTCAAAGCCCGGCTCGACGTGTCGTCGAGCGGTTCCTTGGATTCGTCGGATGTGAATAGTGTTTCGCTTCCGACCGCTACCTCCCCTCGCCCTACGGACGACGCCGAGGTATTATCCCAAAAGGTTCCAAGCCAAGGGGAGGTAGTCCTGGAGGCGCCGCAAGGAGACCTCCCGGACTGCAGGCACCAAGGGGACAAGACCCCCAAGGGCTCCAAGTCCGGCCCTAGGCCGGACACCGCGCCGGAACCTTCAGCGGTTCCGGACTCCGGCAGGCGGCCCCCCTCTAAGAAGGGCAAGCCTACTGTGCCGGTGACCTCCGTCCAACCGTAGGCACCGGATAACTTGTTGGAGGTGCTTAACAGCGCCTCCATCGACGAGGAGCACCGCACTATTATGAGTGCGGTGATCCAGAAGGTTCAGTCCGCCAAGAGCGGGCTGACTGAAGGTTGTGCTAGCCTGCTAACAGGCTTTGAGGTATGTAAAAAAATATGTGAAAATATTACCGCATAGACAGTAGCCCCTGATGCTCTGTTTGGCGTTCACAAAGAAAAGCCGAATAGAGGATCTAATAATATTCGCGGGAGTCTAACATAGTTATGTCGATATGCATATGCAGGCTTCGCTGTTGGCCTCTGCCGCACTGACTGCGGAGGTTGACGCGCTGAAGCAGAACCTCAAGCGGTCCGAGCAAGAGTTCGGCCTTGCCAAGAAGAAGCTCGAGGAAAAAGAAGGTAAGTAATACCTTGTGGAGTATATGTAAAAAGATGCAGTTGCAAAAAATGATAGGATCGTTATTGATGTGCCAGGGGCCACGACTGAGGTGGCGACCCTGAAGCAAGCGCTTTCCGAGGCCGAAAAGAAGGCGGCCACGGAGCGCACCGAGCGGGAGAAACATGAGGTGCGAGTTGGCGAGGTACAGCAAGATCTCCAGGCTCTCGTGAAAAAACACGAGGGTTTGGAGCTTGACTCAAAGACGCGAGAGTCCGAGCTCGCGACGGCCCTCGAAAGCGCCAAGTCTGCCAAGGCCGAAGCCCAGAAAGCCCTCCAGGCAGTTGAGGCGATGAAGAAGATAGCGGCTGGTAAGGCATTCTTTATGCAAAGCAAGCACGTGAGAGTGAATGACTTGTTACTTACCTGAGTCCGGAGCTCTCCAGGAGCATTCGCAGATTTGCCCTGTAGCGTGTCAGATGCCGCCGCCTTCTACCGGGCCGAAGAGGGGAGCTCGATGGAGAAGGTGTTCTGGTCCCAGTATGCTGAGGCCGGACACCCTGTGCCCTTGAGCGACCAGCTGAAGTAGCTGGTCGAACTCCATAAGGTGGCCGAGTAGGCCATGAAGGGTCTCATAGTCCGGCTGTGGCCTGAGGAGGCCATGCCTGGGAGCTACTTCGGGCTGGTGAGGCGGCTGGTGGATGCCTGTCCACGGCTTGAAGTCAACAAGTGCTCCGTCTGCATCGAGGGTGCCCGTAGGGCGCTTGCCCGTGCTAAAGTGCACTGGGGCAAGATGGATGCGGAGAAGCTTGTGAAGGACGGGCCACCGCAGGGCAAGGAGCATCGCCACCCCGAGATGTATTACGAGGGCGTCCTGAAGAGTGCCCTCCTTGTGGCGGATGAATGTTCCAAGGATGTAATATTTGAGTAGACTTGTTTGTTATATCCTGTGCGCTGAAAACTTGTTCATATGCGCAATGCAACGCTTGTTTTAATTTAAAATATTACCTTCTATGCGGCCGTTTATTAAATCTGAGAGATGTCAAGTCGTCGGCTTATGCCCCCATGCCACTAGTGCTGGGGTGTTCGGAAAAAACCTGCCCACTCTTTTGCTCAGCACAACGAACAAGGCAATCAGACTATAATGCGTTATCACTCTCACTTAGCCAGAGAATTCTATAATTTTAAATTTTGGCGAAGCCCCTAGTGCTCGGAAGACCGAGTTCGGGGCGCTATACACGCCTAGGCCGGACATAGCCGACTCCTCGCTCTAAGCAGCATAAGTCTTTAGGGACTCGAAACCTCTCGAACAGCGACCAGCTCTCGCCCTATCATGACAGTCGGTCTTAGCTTTCTCTACTGAGGTGCTTAGCCCAGCTCAACCGGGGCACAATCGCAGTAGTTCTCCCAGCGCTACCTTATCCGATATAGCGGAACGTAAGGTACCAAAACATGGGAGCCGGGCAAACCCAACTATTGACCAAAGACATGATTCGGAGCCGATGCATATAATGCTATAAGTTCGGAGGGCCGCACTTGTGAAAGTGTTCGGACTTCTCACGCCGTATTATGGGGTGCTTGAGCCCCTAGCGTATTGACCGTACCAAAGTGTACGGGTGCTATATGTCATAACTGAACATGTACATGAAAAAAAAGGAATAAAAAGAGAGTGCAATAATAAGCTGAAGCTAAGCATTGTTTATTCGAAAAGGCTGCGTTAAAAGCAGAACGATACAAATAGTGCAATAAGCGAGAGATGGGACTATTTGACATGTCCCCCTCCAGGGGCGAGCTGCGGGACGGTATGTAAGACAGGTATTTTGCTCATTATAGAGACCACCTGGGAATTCGACGTAGCTTTCCGCCTCCTTGGTTGTTGCATCGTGTGTTCGGTGATTGTACTGCCGGACAGGGCTTCCGGAGAGTGGAGTCCTGAAAGTGAGAAAAAAATGACAAAAGCGGGAGCCCCTAGTGCGGTTGAGCCGCATTTTGGGCATGCTGTGGTCGTGCCCCTCCCCCTGTGCCCATGGTATTTTCAGAGCATAATTATGTATGCGTAGTACTGATTTCACAGTTTCGCGAGGGCTGGGGTTGGGGCCGCGTCCAGACGGTCTTGTTGTAGTTTACTCCGGGCGCGCTTGACGGTGTCCGGACGTTTAATAGCCGGACTGGAGAATTGCCTTGAGAGGCTGCTTTGTACTTCCGCTGCAAGGGCTGCTGTATGCTCCTCCGTTCGGAGAGAGCATTCGGTGTTTCCATTGACCGTGATGACTCCTCGAGGTCCTGGCATCTTGAGCTTGAGGTATGCGTAGTGTGGCACCGCATTGAACTTTGCGAATGTGGTTCATCCGAGCAGTGCGTGATAGCCACTGCGGAACGGGACTATGTCGACGATTAACTCCTCGCTTCGGAAATTATCCGGGGATCCGAAGACCACTTCAAGTGTAACTGAGCCTGTACAGTTGGCCTCTACACCTGGTGTCGGTGTCAAAACCGGCGGATCTCGGGTAGGGGGTCCCGATCTGTGCGTCAAGGTCGGATGGTAACAGGAGACAAGGGACACTTTATTTTACCCAGGTTCGGGCCCTCTCGATGGAGGTAAAACCCTACTCCTGCTAGATTAATATTGATGATATGGGTAGTACAAGAGTAGATCTACCACGAGATCAAGGAGGCTAAACCCTAGAAGCTAGCCTATGGGTATGATGATGGCTATATGTGTTCGTCCTACGGACTACAACCCTCCGGTTTATATAGGCACCGGATAGGGTTAGGGTTACACAGAGTCGGTTACATTGGTAAGAGATCTTGAATATCCGCACGCCTAGCTTGCCTTCCACGCCAAGGAAAGAACCTTCCGGACACGGGACGAAGTCTTCAATCTTGTATCTTCATAGTCCTGGAGTCCGACTGAAGATATAGTTCGGCTATCCGAACACCCCCTAATCCAGGACTCCCTCAGTAGCCCCCGAACCAGGCTTCAATGACGTCGAGTCCAGCGCGCAAATTTGTCTTCGGCATTGCAAGGCGGGTTCCCCCTCCGAATCTTGTGCACCTGTATGAATAATGTCCGTAGCGCTCCTCGGTCTCGGTGCCCAATAATTGCCGTCTTCCACGTGTTGAACGAACGCGAAAAGCCCGGGTGTGTTTTTATACTCACACCTTTGGTCATATAAACGAGCCGCCTATTTAACGGGATGGGGATCTAGATCCAAACCACATCTTCTTCTCCCCGCGAGTTATCATCAGAGCGACTCCAGCAAAGGTCCATTCCAACATGGCCAGCCGTCGTAGCTCCTCCCCTCGCCCCTCCAGCCCCAAATCCAGAGACTGGGAGAGTTGCACCATCCCACATAGCGAGCTAGTGTCGCTGCAGGCCAAGGGATTTCTTCCCCAAGCATATATGGTCCCGGTCCGAGCCGGACTCGCCACCTACAACGGCGGCAAGCAAGCGGAGAGCACCCCCAATCCTTCTAAAGGAGAGCGGGTGTGCCTCATCCCTTATTTATTAAGGGGTCTGGGATTTCCAATTCATCCATTCCTCCGCAGGCTTCTGGAGTTCTACGTCCTCCAGCTGCACAACCTCACGCCTGGCTCCGTGCAACAAATTGCAGGCTTCGTTGCCCTTTGCGAGCTATTTTTAGGCGTCGAGGCTCATTTTGCGCTGTGGAAGAGGTTGTTCTGCTTGGTGCCCCGTTCTCAGGAGGGGTCTATATACCGAGTGGGCGGAGCCGAAATATGGCGCATCGCCGGGACCGGATACCTATCCGGAACCCCAAAGAAGGCGTCCGAGGACTAGCCTTCAGAATGGTTCTACATAGACGACGTCCCGCTGTCGGACCCTGTCCGGGTCGGCCTCCCTTAGTGCAGCATGGCTCCCTTAAAGAAACGCTTAAGTTGGCGTCCGCGGAGCTCTCAGGGAGAAAGCAACAGAGACGTTCTTTACCTGATGGGCCGAATAAGACTATTGGCTCATTCCGGACTAACCATGTGGAGTCATGGCCGCATGTATTATGCGGGGGGTGCAACCGCTTCAATATAGGAGCCACCCCATGTGGGATTTCAACGGGGAGGACGACGCCACCCGTTACGGCCACAAGGGGCCAGACACAGCTGCCGCTCTAGTAAAGATTCTAACATCTTTGTACAAGGGAGGAAAGGAGGACTTCCTCCATGTCAACCCGCGGGCCGGATTCACTATGTATGAACCTCCAAGTTGGGTAAGTGAACAATTGCACTTGCCCGCTTATTTAATGCTCCCATGACTAGATACGTAATCTGGTGATTTCAATGCAGGAGCTTCGACAGGAGGTAAAGGATATCAACAGCTGCCCTCCATAGCCTGAGGACCCAGAACGATCCCTCGATCCGGACTCCGAAGAGGATCCGGACATATCGGTGGAGCTCATCGACGGGGTGTTCCACCAGTTAAGCAAGGATAATACCTTGGTGGCCATTACGGCTGATTATCCCGGGTTAATCCCAGCCTCCCAGGTAACAGAAACCGGAGTATTTACTCCCGCAAGAGAGATTCCGTCCTTACATATTCCAGTGTTTCTGACGACAACCGTATTTTACAGGGGAGATTTCCGAGGAGGGAGGCCGAACCTGCGGTGACTAGCCAAAGAGGAGCCTCCGGGCCCCGTGGGGTAAAAAGGGATGAAGTCCGGACTGAGAGTTCGGCACAAAGGTATAACGCGCCCTCTGTCTTCCTGGCGTTATTCTGTCAGGGCATGTTAACATCCATACTGTTTCCAGGACAAAGAGGCCTCGCCGGACTATATCCGGAGGGGCCGCCAACCGCGCCTCTACCAGCCAGGCTCGAACGTCTGGTCCGGAGGCGGGGACGAACACCAGGCTTGCGCCGGACGCTCCTCCAACAGAGGATGCAGACCAGCTATCTGCCACAAATTCAGAAGTGGAGAGTGCCATGAACCATAGGCGTCGCCGGACAGTTCTACGCGACGCTTGTTTCTCCCGAGAGGCCTTAGACGCCTTCAATTCGGGAGATGCGTACCTTCGTGCTGCTCAAGATGGTTTAGCCAGAGCCACGGAGCAGTATGTGAAAGACATACGGGTAAGAAAATTTAAATATATATATACCAGTAGCCCCCGAGACTTGAAACAGTTAAACTAACTGATTTAAGGATCATATAATATGTAGGTTCTTACTGAGAAGAACACCGTGCTGTCCCAGGAGCTGGAAAAGTGCAAGGCCCAACTAGAGGCCGCACTAGCCGCAATAGGGGAGCCCGAAGAAACCCCCTCAGGTACGATATACGTTGAGAGATTGGTATTGTGCGGCTTATGTGCGAATCTGACAATTAATGTTGTAGATGGTGCCGGACTAGATCCGGAGAGGCAACAACTCTTACGCCAGTTAAAGGCTGGCGAGAGTACGTTGACAAGGGTGAGGCGAGAGAAGAATGATCTTCAGGATGCCAACACCAAGCTGGATGTTGAACTGAAAGACGTTCGTGGCCAGCTATCTGACTCCATGAAGGAGAATCAGCGTCTTCGACGCGGCATATTTAGTAAGTGCTTGAGCGAACTCTTAGAAAAAAAAGGAGTTCGGCGAGGAAGACGAATAACAGAATTATGTCTGTAGGTACGCTCACAGGTCGTCCTGCAGAGGAGATGCCCGGTTCTACGGGTGACCTTCTCCCCGAACTCCTGCAACTGCACGAACGAATTCGGCGGGCAATGCAAGGGGTTGCCCGGGCCTTATGGCCTGCCCACTCCATGCCCGAGGGCCTTGGAGAGCTTGCAGAGAAGCTGACGGGAGCTCGACGGTGCATCCGGTTGTGGAAGATATCAGCCTGCCGACAAGGCGCGAGGGAGGCCTGGGCCATGGTGAAGACCCGCTTTACGAAGTCTGACCCCAATCACATGGCCGAGGTCGGACCAGTGGGGCCTGATGGGAAGGAGATCCCTGTGAGCTTGGTGTATGGCCAGGTAGAGCTGGCCGCAAAATATTCCCAGCAGGACTGTAAATTAGACAGCCTGTTAGATGGTATAGAGGAGGAATACGATCAGTCAAGATGACTATGTAATTTATAATTGACATGTGTAATGCCTTCTAGCCGGATTGTAGATCGTTTGTCGTTGCCGACCTTTTCGCTTCGACCTCGGGACCTGACGGTCCGGAGTGGGTCCGAATACCATAACGGCTATATAAAAGCCGGGGTATGCATGGAGACCAGGCGTAGGGGTCATTAGTGCTTTATCAGAGAAGTGCCCAACTAGTTATGTTATATTACATGGTTAGTAAGAAACATCTTCCAGAGAGAATAGTTCCGTTAAGGGTTCCTTTCGCTGGGGTGGCGTGCCCTAAAGTGCACGTCTGGACTGCAAATGCAGAAGATCATCTGGGGGCATGTATAAAATAAAAAGGTTCATCTTTAGTTCACCGACCAAATATTCCCTTAAGACGCTAGCTTTCGGCTTCACCCAGTCTGAGGTACACATCCGGCTTATCCGGCAGTAATAATCGCAGAGGTGCTCCCTTTACCGCCTAGCCGAACAATCGGGAACGTAGGGGTAAGCACAGGAGCCAGGCAACCCAGCTTGGCCAAAACTTGAGTCATATAGATGCATATAATGGCGAAGAAAAGGTGCATGCGGAAGTCTGACGCATGCGTTGGGTGTGAAACCCATATAGACAAGGTTCTGTTAAAGAAGCCCCCAGGTTTAAGGAGCGCGGATAGCGCGTCACATAATGAGCCTTTTAAGGGCTAGAAAAGAAAAGAGTAGGAGACAAAGTAAAAAAAAGGTATAAATTTAAATAATGGACAGAGGAAGGAGACAAACACAGAGTCCGGCGCTAGGCATAGAATCTTTGGAGACGTGTGGCGTTCCATGGGTTCGGCTCGAGTCGGTTATCCGACGCATCTCACAGGCGGTACGCTCCACTAGTTAGGACCTGGTCAATTATGAATGGACCTTCCCATTTGGGCTTGAGTTTGTTCTTTTGCTTATCCGGCAAGCGCAGAACTAGTTCACCAACGTTGTAATTTTTGGCCCGTACTTCTCTGCTTTGATATCTTCGAGCTTGCTGTTGATAGAATGCGGAACGGGCCTTAGCCACGTCACGCTCTTCCTCTAAGGCATCCAGGTTGTCCTGCCGATCAAGCTTGGCTTCTCTTTCTTCGTACATGCGCACTCGAGGTGAGTCATGAATTATGTCGCAGGGCAGAATCGCCTCAGCGCCGTACACCATAAACAATGGCGTGAATCCGGTGGTACGATTTGGCGTGGTTCGCAGCCCCCAGAGTACGGAGTCGAGCTCCTCTACCCAGTGCATATCAGATTCCTTGAGGGACCGCACTAGTCTGGGTTTGATGCCGCTCATGATGAGACCATTTGCACGTTTGACCTGACCGTTAGTTTGTGGGTGATAGACAGAAGCGTAGTCGAGCTTAATGCCCATGTTTTTGCACCACAGCTTTACTTCATCAGAGGTGAAGTTTGTGCCGTTATCAGTGATAATGCTGTGGGGGACACCATAATGGTGTACGACCCCGGATACGAAGTCTATCACGGGTCCGGATTCAGCCGTCTTGACGGGCTTGGCTTCTATCCATTTGGTGAATTTATCCACCATGACCAATAAGTATTTTTTCTTGTGGGTTCCGCCTTTAAGGGGTCCCACCATATCGAGCCCCCAGACCGCGAAAGGCCAAGTGATGGGGATAGTTTGGAGGGCGTTGGGTGGCATATGGCTTTGGTTGGCAAAAAGCTGGCAACCGACGCACCGTTTGACTAGGTCCTGAGCGTCTGCTCTAGCCGTCGGCCAATAGAAGCCAGTACGGAAAGCCTTGCTTACAAGGGACCGAGCCGCGGCGTGATGGCCACCGAGTCCGGCATGAATTTCAGCCAATAGACTCCGCCCTTCCTCTTCGGAGATACACCTTTGAAGGACTCCTGTAGTGCTTTTCTTATATAGCTCTCCCTCGTGGACTTTATAGGCTTTAGATCGCCGCACTATGTAGCGTGCCTCGTTTTGGTCCTCGGGGAGTTCCTGCCTAGTAAGGTAGGCTAGGAATGGTTCCGTCCATGGGGCAATGACCTCCACTATTGCGTGGGCTGAGGGTGTAATTTCGGTGGCGGGGCCGCCGATTATGTCTGATTGTTCGGCATTGGGTTGTGCGGTTATGCCCGGGCTATTATCCGAGGGTTCCTCCTCCCATGTTACGGATGGTTTGAATAATCTTTCTAAGAAGATGTTGGGGGGGGGGACTGCATCTCGTTTTGCTCCAATGCGTTCCAGGACGTCCGTTGCCTGATTATTTTCTCGGGCTATGTGATGGAACTCCAGTCCCTCGAACCGAGCTGACATTTTTAGTACGACATTGCGATAAGCTGCCATTTTTGGGTCTTTGGCGTCGAAGTCGCCAATTATTTGGGATATTGTCACATCCCTAGCTTCTGGTACTGCCAGGTGTCTTCATTTTGTTGCATCATGTTTAAATTCTATTCAAGTTGAACTGAGGAATTTTGGAAGCCTCAAAAACTTAAATAAAAGAAGGGGAAAAAAACCCTGAAATCTCATTCACTTGTTTCCAAAATGCTCTTCTTATAAGTTTGATATTTTTGGAAAGGGTTCTGGTCCCAACCAAAAATATTGAACATTTTTAAGGACTTAATTTTGGGACTTTGAATTTAAATCATTAACTATTTGAATTTGAATTATATTCATACAATTAGAATATAATTTCAAATACCCCTGAATTATTTTATGAGCTTTTGGAGAAGTCCATCTAGCAAATAAAAATATTCAGAGGAGTTCTTGGCATTGTTTGAATTGTTTTGAATTCAAAACAGTGGCAAAATAATTAAACAAAACAGAAATATAAAAGAACAGAAACTTACCTGTAACTTACCTGGCGCGCCTGTAGCCCAAGTGGCCGGCCCAACACCGTTGGCCCAGCCCAGCAGGCGCCCCCACCGTCTTCAACCTCCTGCCAGTGGGCAGGAGGGCGTGTGGACGCCACGCGTGGGCACGCGCCCTGGCCACCTCCTCCCTCCCAGCCTGCCTGGCTCCTCCCCGACGCCCTGGTGACGCCACGCGTCACCCTCGACCCCCTCTCACTCTCTCCCGTGCCATTCCCCTCTCTTCCCCGAGCGACCAGAGTGCCGCCGTCGACGTCGCTCGTCGCCACCGCGGCCACCAGCATCCCCACGCCCAGCCAGTTAGTGCCCGAGCTCCGCCTCCTTGCGCTGAACCTCCCCACCGAAGGAAGCGGGCCCGGACGGCCTCCATCGTCTCACCATCGCTTTCTCCACCACCGGCCGCCGAGGATCTTCACCGTCGATTCGCGCCGTCAAGGACGTCCCCGAGCCCACTGACCTACTGCGCCGACTCCCTGTGAGCTCCTGGTTCTTTCCCCGTGCTCGCCCTCTCCGTTCCCGTCCTCTAGGCCCGATTCCCAACCATGACCGAAGCCTCTCGCCGCCGGCCATGGCGTAGCCATGGCCATAGCTGCGCACGCTCACAACCGAGCACACAGCCGTGCTCAGTGCGCTCCCAGGAGGTCGTAGCACCTCTCTTTGCCTCCTGCCGTGCTTCCTAACCCCGAAACCCAGGTCGCCCGAGCTCCGGCGTCCGCCAAGGTCGTCGCCGACGTCGTCTCCGGCCGCCCCAGCACCTGACACCACCACCGTTGGACGCGCCGCCTTGCGGGCGTTCCAACGAGCGCAACCCCGCCTCCTCTCGTCGCCGGAATCGCTGGGACGTGCGACGCTACCGCACTGGATGGTCGCCGGCGGCCTACCTCCGGCGAAGCCGATGTGGCGCGATTAGATTAGGCTAATCCACCCACTAACTACCCCCCACAGTCACTGACAGGCAGGCCCCACCACCCAAATTAACCACGGGGTAACCCCTGTTTAATGTTTAACTAACCACGGTGGGCCCACGCGTCAGCTTTGACCATGCTGACGAGGCAGTTGACTGGGCCCACACGTCAGCGACCCTAACCAGCACTGGGCCACTGACCAGTGGACCCCACTGGTCAGGTTTGACCCCGGTCAGCCGCAGTTGACCTGCTGACGTCATGATGACGTCAGGCTGATGCAATAATCCATTTTCTGGAATTAGTTTATTTCTAAATATTTAGAAAATCCAGAAAATTGTCCAAACTTCAAAAATTCATATAAAATCAACCATAGCTCCAAATCAAACAAGTTATATATGAAAAATTATCAGAAAAATTCAAGGAATCTGTTTATCGCATTATCATGCATGTTTGAACAACCTAGGGTTGCTGTACAGGGCAATTTGCATAAATGGCATCTGAATTTCACATATGAAGTTTGAATTTGAACTTAGGGTTCAAACCAACTTCATTTAACTTTGTTGCTAGTTGCATTAGCTTAAAACACATAGCATATTGCCATGTCATAGCATGCATCATATTGCTGCGTATCGCCATGTGTTAATTGTGTTCTTTCAGTGTTGCCGGTAATTGCCCCCTTTCGATAGACGCGTTTCGATGATGAGTTCGATGACACCGATGAAGAGCTATAATATCTTCAGAAGTGCCAGGCAAGCAAAAACCCCTTGTTCATTCCGATACAATCCCACTCTCTCGCTCCTGCTCTCTTTTACTGCATTAGGACAACAACGATTCATGTGTTACTTGCTGCGGTAGCTGAACCCCTTTATCCTTTGCATGACCTGTCATTCCACAGTAAATAGATGAAACCCACTAGCATGAGTAGGAGTTGTTTGAGCCCATGTTGTGCCTACTCATTCATGCTTGTTTGTCATGCCTGCTACTGCTTAGAGTTGAGTCGGGTCTGATTCATCGGGAATGAATTGGTATGGTGATGAACATGTCCTACTGTGTGTGAGCTAAGTGTGTGAATACGATTTGGTAAAGGTATTGGTGAGAGGCCATGTAGGAGTACATGGTGGGTTGTCTCATTGAAGCCGTCCTCAGGAACTGAGTTCTGTGTTTGTGATCCATGAAACAGCTACTACCATGCATTGGGCCCTGAAATATGACCCCGCTCGACTTCTTAATCACCCTTGTTCTCTGTCCAGGAGTTGCAAGTAGTTTCTGGTGTTTGTAGTATGCTGGGGGCCGCACGCAGCGCTGACCGTAGGGGTGGGCTGTGTTGCGGTAGGCACGTGGCCGGGCAGCCGGGCGCCCGTTTGGTGTCTCGGACCCTGTACACATCGTTCGGGGCCGTTAGTGGAAACCTCGGCCGGACTCCCTGCGGATGGAACCCGAATAGGCGATAAACCTGGACTAGAGACTTGAGTGTTTAGGTAGGTCGTGGTCTACACCCACGTCGGCTTTGGCTTGAAGTCTGCCGAGCACATGTCGTGTGCAGACGCTAAGTGGTGGAAACATGTATGAAGAAGTACACCCCTGCAGGGTTAACATCATCTATTCGAATAGCCGTGTCCGCGGTAATGGACTTCTGGGTTGCCTATATCAGTTCATAGACAAGTGAAAGTGGATACTCTAAAATACGCAAGATAAGCGTGAGTGCTATGGATGGCCTTCTCGTAGGGAGACGAGAGCGGATCTATAGTGGTGTATTGATATGGTGAATATGTGGACTCGTGTGCGCTACCTCAAAAGAGTTACTTGCAGTCGTAGTACAGGTTAGCCACCGAGTCAAAGCTGGCTTGCTGCAGTTTAACTCCACTACCCCCTTTTGATACTGATGCATATGTAGTTAGTTCTGATGTAAGTCTTGCTGAGTACAATTGTACTCACGTTTGCCTATTTTATGTTTTGCAGAGAGACGTCAGTCTCGCTAGTAGTACCGCTTGGACTTCGACGTTTAGCTTGATACCTCAGCTACGATCTTGTGCCCTCGATAGGATCTGGTAGATAGTTAGGCTTCTCAGCCTTTTTCATTTGTAGATGTCTGTACTCAGACATGTTAAGCTTCCGCATGTGTTTGACTTGTATGCTCTGAATGTTGGGTCATGAGACCCATGTTTGTAATATCTGGCTCTTCCGAGCCTAATGAATAAATACTTTGAGTCGTAGAGTTATGTTGTGATGCCATGTTGTATTTACTCATATCGGGCATATTGTGTGTATGATTGAAATGCTTGGTATGAGTGGGATCCGACTATCTAGTTGTTTATCCTTGGCAGCCTATCATATGAGGAAATGTAAGTCTAGTGCTTCTGAGCGATAGTAGTCCGCTACAGCCCGGTTCACCGGAGTCCTGCTAGCCCAGCACTACTGCTTGGAACACTTGACTGGCCGGCATGTGATTCACGTCGTTCCTGTGTCTGTCCCTTCGGGGAAATGTCACGCGGTGTTATCCGGAGTCCTGTTAGCCCAGTGCTACAGCCCGGATTCACACGTTGATGACCGACATGCTCGATGTGATTCATGTATGCCTGTCCTCATAGGTTAGCGCCGCTTTGGGTTCACGACTAGCCATGTCGGCCCGGGTTCTCTGTCATATTGATGCTAGCGACACTATCATATACGTGAGCCAAAAGGCGCAAACGGTCCCGGGCCAGGTAAGGTGGCACCCGTGGGAATACCGTGCGTGAGGCCGCAAAGTGATATGATGTGTTACATGCTGGATCGATGTGGCTTAGGATCGGGGTCCTGACAGCGTTGGTATCAGAGCCTGACTGCCTGTAGGATTACCAAGCCAAACTGGTCGAAGTTGTGTCTAGAAATGCTTTAGTTATGTAAGGGAATTGATTGTGGAAGGGAACGTAAGGCTCTTTTTACTCCTTATACCTCATGCCCTTCTGATCTGAGTCAACCTCTTCTCTTCTACGGGGGTTAAGAACTAGGCTTCTCTTCTATCTCTCAGGATGACGTGTTACTAAACCGTAGTTGCCTAGGATTGTTGAGTTCAAGCCCCTGATCAGTTTCTACTACTTCCATATGTTCATAGCTGGTCTCAGAACATTGATATTGTGATGATGAGTGGTTATGCCACCAATTTTGCAGGATGTCTCAAATCATTTTGAGCATTTACAGTCGTTATGCTGTCCGAGTCATCCCAGGTTTCTAAATAGTCTGATGCATTTGCAAATTCCTTCCTACCGTTCTGAAGTTCCTTTGTGCCGGATCAACCACACTAATTGGTGAGTTGAGGTACTCTGTTGCCTCGACATATATGTCGGAGTTGCTAGTATGACCCTAGGTGTTTTAGGGAGTCACCTAGTAATCTAGCATGTTTTGTGTTTCCAGTGTGATGAATCTGGCCACCATTCTCGAAAGCATCCTGTGATGCTATCCAGTAGTAGGTATTCTACTCCTGGGTTTTGAACCCGAGATTCACCCTACTTACCTCATGTGATAGTGTTGCTAGTTCCTTTAGGATATTAGTAACCTTGTGATAGTCCTCGAGGTCCATGGTATATCATTCTTCCAAATACCATGGATCAATGTGGCAGAAGTTCTTTGAACCAAAATATCACAATAGGAGTGCTCTTGATGAGATCTCGATCCTATATGGTGATTCTGCCAGTTCTACCTTTCTGCATGGGTTATCCGGAAGAATTATGTTGAGCTTTGTTTGACATACTAACCCATGAATCCACAACTCAGAAAGTTATATGTTCCTTGAGTTGACCCTCCTCAGCTGTATTCCGACCCTAGTCTATCAATTGATAGTCAGGAATAATTGTGCATTCGTGTTCGTCGATGCCTATTATTCTTGTGGTCCGTCAAGCCATTCTAGTTCAGAATGACTAGGAGAAACAAACTCCAGTACCTTATCCATTTCTAGGATTGGGTCAAAGCAATTGTACTTCGCAGATCAAAATACCAATCCAGCTTTTGTTCTGTTCTACCTCGGAGTATTACCCCCTTTATGTCAGGATGGTCATGAGAATTGCACCATCTCTAATGAATTTTTGACGCAGTAATACTTCTTGCCATCACTGTTCATTCCTCGGTTCCGTGTTGTCACAACCGGAATGCCGACAAGTGAACCATGATGTGTGAAATCAATACTCCTAGCTACTGTGTTGCCTAGTAGTAAATGGACAATATTTTCATTCTTAGCGTGTTGGTTATGGAATCATCATTATAAGATTGACCGTGCCACCTAGTCCATTTTTGTTGGTGCACCCTTCGATCGATGAGTTAGGATAGTGTCAATCCTTCCTTATTTGATCATATCGTCTTGCCCTGAAAAGCAAGATTGATCTCGAGCTTAGTAGCATATCGGTGGTTCGTGATTTTCCAAAGATCTTCTCGGAAGTATCACCAGGTTGTCACCTGACCGCTATGTTGAGTTCGTGATCAAGTTGGTTTTCCTATAAACCACCCCTTCTCCAAGAATCTGTGTTGGATACCCCTGAGCTAGTTGGTTAAGCCAAACAACAACTTGGAGAGTTGGAAGATAAAAGCTTATCCGACTTAGTTCAGGTTAAGGGATATCTTGTGTGTGTGTGTTGAAGAAAGATGATATCTTCCTCGATTGATCCTCGTGGTCAGTTGTCGAACCTATTGTCTTACCCAATCTTTGATTTGAGTATGGGCTATCGTCAAATCAAATCAGAACCAACGATGTTCGTAATGTTGTCTTACTCGTGGTTGATCCCTCGAGCATACACCATTACATCTTTGGTCTGACCAATGCTATCACCGTGTTCACATGATGGTGGAAGTCCAGTGATATGGTATTACCGATGAGTTGTTGTTGAGCCCATTAGCAGCATTTTGTCTCCCCCAGGATTCATGTTGAACATCTAAGTTAGTGTTGGAAACTTTGTAAGCATTGCTTTCGTGTTCCGTTCATGAAGCTTATGCTTGGATGGAAGAAGTGACTTCCTCGAATTCACGTGCATTAAGTGTAAGTTGCCGCCGTGAGTTCGAGAAAGATTGTTTTTGCCTCCTTCGGAATCATCCCAAGTCAGTCACGCATGTGCGAAGTATTCTATGGTTTGGTAGACTGATCATCTCCATTCCATATGTATCCCTAGCACACCAAGCCACTAACTGATTTGTTCAAGGAGAAGAAGTTCCTTTGTAAGAGCTAATCATATGACTTATGCAAGGACTTCGTTATCCGCGATGATGGTTCCCCACCTGAACTCGGTAGTGTTTTATTGTAAGACTACTATGTGGTCATGCTTGTCTGGGACAGTGTGCTCACATGTTGTAGCAAAACCTGCTCGTGTTTTGGAGCTTGCTATCGTAGTTCATTCCCTGAGAATCTTGCGACATCATCTTGTCGATTTGTGCTGCAAACTTTCTTCTCCATGCATGATGTCTGAAGTATCCTGTTTCTAACCAGATCTGAATCTCAGGCAGATATGATGGCTGGAACTTCTCCAAGATCTATGATGTAGGTCCCGACAAGGTTGATGATCTGGCCGACACATCTAGCCGGAAGATCTATCATTGTAGTATCTTGACTAAACTATTTAACCATCTTCTCCATGAGGATCTCGCGCGACTTATTATAGAAGGTTTTCCTTAGGTATCCTTGTGCTCTCAGTGTCTTCGATGATTCCATAACCATTGAAATATTGGAAAACACTCTCGACTGTTGAGTTTTCCCCAGTTACCAGAATCATTCCCAGCATTTGCATTTTGTCCCCAGCTTGCACCTCAATAGTTGTTGTCCAGGATCATATTCAAAAGTGAACTTGTCATGGGTCCCATCCATTTCCGGTGATAAGCGAAAATCATCTATTGCATTGTCTTCAACAAGGTAGTCCACATCTTTCGTTCTAGTACAAGTATGTCACCTTTTCAAACTCCTTCAAACGATCGTTTGTGATTGCCTTACGATGGAATAAAGAGTTCCAATGATCTCAGAATCAAAAGTAATTCTTTTTGCCACTTAAGGGAATAGTTCTTCGAGTCACCTTCCCTAAGGTGCCCCATTTTGGAATCATGGCAATCAACTCCTCGCTACCTTGAAAACTATGCACCATCCTACTTAAGCGTGGGAGTGTTTCCTACCAAACTGAACTTTCATCATTTGTTCTCTCCATCCCTTTTGATGTGTGTTGTCTCTTAGATCAAGAGATGGTTCATCATCTCATTCCATGAGTTGATCGTGTATCGCTTGATTTTCGAGAAGATCGTTTCCTATAGAGTTTCCTTTTGTCGTCATCATGTTGTATGAAGATCTCGAAAGCAAGGGCGTCAAGATCAATATGATGCAATGAAGCTACTTCTACGAGAAGGACAGTTGGATCGAGGAGACCATGATAGTTGTGACCTCCTTTCTTCTAACCTCACGACTTGAATCTCGGGGCGAGATTCTTGTTTAGTGGGGGTGAGTTGTCACATCCCTAGCTTCTGGTACTGCCAGGTGTCTTCATTTTGTTGCATCATGTTTAAATTCTATTCAAGTTGAACTGAGGAATTTTGGAAGCCTCAAAAACTTAAATAAAAGAAGGGAAAAAAAACCCTGAAATCTCATTCACTTGTTTCCAAAATGCTCTTCTTATAAGTTTGATATTTTTGGAAAGGGTTCTGGTCCCAACCAAAAATATTGAACATTTTTAAGGACTTAATTTTGGGACTTTGAATTTAAATCATTAACTATTTGAATTTGAATTATATTCATACAATTAGAATATAATTTCAAATACCCCTGAATTATTTTATGAGCTTTTGGAGAAGTCCATCTAGCAAATAAAAATATTCAGAGGAGTTCTTGGCATTGTTTGAATTGTTTTGAATTCAAAACAGTGGCAAAATAATTAAACAAAACAGAAATATAAAAGAACAGAAACTTACCTGTAACTTACCTGGCGCGCCTGTAGCCCAAGTGGCCGGCCCAACACCGTTGGCCCAGCCCAGCAGGCGCCCCCACCGTCTTCAACCTCCTGCCAGTGGGCAGGAGGGCGTGTGGACGCCGCGCGTGGGCACGCGCCCTGGCCACCTCCTCCCTCCCAGCCTGCCTGGCTCCTCCCCGACGCCCTGGTGACGCCACGCGTCACCCTCGACCCCCTCTCACTCTCTCCCGTGCCATTCCCCTCTCTTCCCCGAGCGACCAGAGTGCCGCCGTCGACGCCGCTCGTCGCCACCGCGGCCACCAGCATCCCCACGCCCAGCCAGTTAGTGCCCGAGCTCCGCCTCCTTGCGCTGAACCTCCCCACCGAAGGAAGCGAGCCCGGACGGCCTCCATCGTCTCACCATCGCTTTCTCCACCACCGGCCGCCGAGGATCTTCACCGTCGATTCGCGCCGTCAAGGACGTCCCCGAGCCCACTGACCTACTGCGCCGACTCCCTGTGAGCTCCTGGTTCTTTCCCCGTGCTCGCCCTCTCCGTTCCCGTCCTCTAGGCCCGATTCCCAACCATGACCGAAGCCTCTCGCCGCCGGCCATGGCGTAGCCGTGGCCATAGCCGCGCACGCTCACAACCGAGCACACAGCCGTGCTCAGTGCGCTCCCAGGAGGTCGTAGCACCTCTCTTTGCCTCCTGCCGTGCTTCCTAACCCCGAAACCCAGTTCGCCCGAGCTCCGGCGTCCGCCAAGGTCGTCGCCGACGTCGTCTCCGGCCGCCCCAGCACCTGACACCACCACCGTTGGACGCGCCGCCTTGCGGGCGTTCCAACGAGCGCAACCCCGCCTCCTCTCGTCGCCGGAATCGCTGGGACGTGCGACGCCACCGCACTGGATGGTCGCCGGCGGCCTACCTCCGGCGAAGCCGACGTGGCGCGATTAGATTAGGCTAATCCACCCACTAACTACCCCCCACAGTCACTGACAGGCAGGCCCCACCACCCAAATTAACCACGGGGTAACCCCTGTTTAATGTTTAACTAACCATGGTGGGCCCACGCGTCAGCTTTGACCATGCTGACGAGGCAGTTGACTGGGCCCACACGTCAGCGACCCTAACCAGCACTGGGCCACTGACCAGTGGACCCCACTGGTCAGGTTTGACCCCGGTCAGCCGCAGTTGACCTGCTGACGTCATGATGACGTCAGGCTGATGCAATAATCCATTTTCTGGAATTAGTTTATTTCTAAATATTTAGAAAATCCAGAAAATTGTCCAAACTTCAAAAATTCATATAAAATCAACCATAGCTCCAAATCAAACAAGTTATATATGAAAAATTATCAGAAAAATTCAAGGAATCTGTTTATCGCATTATCATGCATGTTTGAACAACCTAGGGTTGCTGTACAGGGCAATTTGCATAAATGGCATCTGAATTTCACATATGAAGTTTGAATTTGAACTTAGGGTTCAAACCAACTTCATTTAACTTTGTTGCTAGTTGCATTAGCTTAAAACACATAGCATATTGCCATGTCATAGCATGCATCATATTGCTGCGTATCGCCATGTGTTAATTGTGTTCTTTCAGTGTTGCCGGTAATTGCCCCCTTTCGATAGACGCGTTTCGACGATGAGTTCGATGACACCGATGAAGAGCTATAATATCTTCAGAAGTGCCAGGCAAGCAAAAACCCCTTGTTCATTCCGATACAATCCCACTCTCTCGCTCCTGCTCTCTTTTACTGCATTAGGACAACAACGATTCATGTGTTACTTGCTGCGGTAGCTGAACCCCTTTATCCTTTGCATGACCTGTCATTCCACAGTAAATAGATGAAACCCACTAGCATGAGTAGGAGTTGTTTGAGCCCATGTTGTGCCTACTCATTCATGCTTGTTTGTCATGCCTGCTACTGCTTAGATTTGAGTCGGGTCTGATTCATCGGGAATGAATTGGTATGGTGATGAACATGTCCTACTGTGTGTGAGCTAAGTGTGTGAATACGATTTGGTAAAGGTATTGGTGAGAGGCCATGTAGGAGTACATGGTGGGTTGTCTCATTGAAGCCGTCCTCAGGAACTGAGTTCTGTGTTTGTGATCCATGAAACAGCTACTACCATGCATTGGGCCCTGAAATATGACCCCGCTCGACTTCTTAATCACCCTTGTTCTCTGTCCAGGAGTTGCAAGTAGTTTCTGGTGTTTGTAGTATGCTGGGGGCCGCACGCAGCGCTGACCGTAGGGGTGGGCTGTGTTGCGGTAGGCACGTGGCCGGGCAGCCGGGCGCCCGTTTGGTGTCTCGGACCCTGTACACATCGTTCGGGGCCGTTAGTGGAAACCTCGGCCGGACTCCCTGCGGATGGAACCCGAATAGGCGATAAACCTGGACTAGAGACTTGAGTGTTTAGGTAGGTCGTGGTCTACACCCACGTCGGCTTTCGCTTGAAGTCTGCCGAGCACATGTCGTGTGCAGACGCTAAGTGGTGGAAACATGTATGAAGAAGTACACCCCTGCAGGGTTAACATCATCTATTCGAATAGCCGTGTCCGCGGTAATGGACTTCTGGGTTGCCTATATCAGTTCATAGACAAGTGAAAGTGGATACTCTAAAATACGCAAGATAAGTGTGAGTGCTATGGATGGCCTTCTCGTAGGGAGACGAGAGCGGATCTATAGTGGTGTATTGATATGGTGAATATGTGGACTCGTGTGCGCCACCTCAAAAGAGTTACTTGCAGTCGTTGTACAGGTTAGCCACCGAGTCAAAGCTGGCTTGCTGCAGTTTAACTCCACTACCCCCTTTTGATACTGATGCATATGTAGTTAGTTCTGATGTAAGTCTTGCTGAGTACAATTGTACTCACGTTTGCCTATTTTATGTTTTGCAGAGAGACGTCAGTCTCGCTAGTAGTACCGCTTGGACTTCGACGTTTAGCTTGATACCTCAGCTACGATCTTGTGCCCTCGATAGGATCTGGTAGATAGTCAGGCTTCTCAGCCTTTTTCATTTGTAGATGTCTGTACTCAGACATGTTAAGCTTCCGCATGTGTTTGACTTGTATGCTCTGAATGTTGGGTCATGAGACCCATGTTTGTAATATCTGGCTCTTCCGAGCCTAATGAATAAATACTTTGAGTCGTAGAGTTATGTTGTGATGCCATGTTGTATTTACTCATATCGGGCATATTGTGTGTATGATTGAAATGCTTGGTATGAGTGGGATCCGACTATCTAGTTGTTTATCCTTGGCAGCCTATCATATGAGGAAATGTAAGTCTAGTGCTTCTGAGCGATAGTAGTCCGCTACAGCCCGGTTCACCGGAGTCCTGCTAGCCCAGCACTACTGCTTGGAACACTTGACTGGCCGGCATGTGATTCACGTCGTTCCTGTGTCTGTCCCTTCGGGGAAATGTCACGCGGTGTTATCCGGAGTCCTGTTAGCCCAGTGCTACAGCCCGGATTCACACGTTGATGACCGACATGCTCGATGTGATTCATGTATGCCTGTCCTCATAGGTTAGCGCCGCTTTGGGTTCACGACTAGCCATGTCGGCCCGGGTTCTCTGTCATATTGATGCTAGCGACACTATCATATACGTGAGCCAAAAGGCGCAAACGGTCCCGGGCCAGGTAAGGTGGCACCCGTGGGAATACCGTGCGTGAGGCCGCAAAGTGATGTGTTACATGCTGGATCGATGTGGCTTAGGATCGGGGTCCTGACAGATATCGTGAGGTTTGAGTCCCCGCGTACTTCCAGGCGTTGAATGCCCATGGATACCGCCATCCGGAGGCCATGTAGAGGGGCCTCATATTCGGCTGCATTGTTGGAGTCCGTGTACATAATTTGGAGTACATATTGGACTGTATCTCCTGTGGGGGACGTCAAAACGACGCCAGCCCCCAGTCCGGCCAGCATTTTGGAGCCGTCGAAATGCATGATCCAGTTTGAGTACGTGCCGTACTCTTTAGGGAGTTCGGCCTCTGTCCATTCGGCGACGAAGTCGGCTAGGACTTGCGATTTAATTGCTCGCCGTGGCTTGTAGGTTATATCGAACGGGAGGAGCTCTATGGCCCATTTTGCTATCCGACCTGTTGCATCGCGGTTGTTGATAATATCGTTGAGTGGTACTTCCGAGGCTACTGTAATAGAACACTCTTGAAAGTAGTGTCGTAGCTTCCGGGATGCCATGAATACCGCGTATGCAGTTTTTTGATAATGCGGGTACCGTGATTTGCATGGTGTGAGGACAGTGGACACGTAGTAAACCGGCCTTTGAAGGGGTAATTTATGTCCGTCCGTTATCCGTTCGACGACGAGTACTGCGCTAACAACTTGATGGGTTGCGGCAATGTACAATAGCATGGGTTCGCCGTTATTCGGCGCGGCCAGGACGGGGTTTGTTGCCAAGATGGCCTTTATTTCCTTGAGTCCGGCCGTGGCAGCGTCCGTCCACTCGAAGTGTTCGGTGCGCCTAAGGAGGCAGTAAAGGGGTAGTGCCTTTTCTCCCAACCGGGAGATGAAGCGGCTTAAGGCCGCCACGCATCCGGTGAGTTTCTGAATTTGCTTGAGATCTTTTGGGGCATCCAATTGTGACAGAGCTCGGATTTTAGCTGGAGTTGCTTCAATTCCTCTGCGGATACAATGAAGCCCAGGAGCTTTCCGGCTGGGACGCCGAAAACACATTTTTCCGGATTGAGCTTGATGTCGTATTTTCGCAGGTTGTCGAATGTAAGTCTCAAGTCGTCTACTAGAGATTCGACGTGTATTGATTTAACGACCACATCATCTACGTACGCCTCCACTGTTTTGCCGATCTGGTTTGCCAAACATGTTTGAATCATGCGCTGATATGTCGCGCCGGCGTTTTTGAGCCCAAAGGGCATTGTGTTGAAGCAGAATGGGCCGTATGGCGTGATGAATGCTGTTGCAGCTTGGTCGGATTCTGCCATCTTTATTTGATGGTAACCGGAGTATGCATCGAGGAAACACGGGGAATCGTGTCCTGCGGTGGCATCGATGATTTGATCAATTCGAGGGAGGGGAAAGGGATCCTTTGGGCAGGCCTTATTAAGGTCTTTGAAATCGACACACAGGCGCCAAGATTTGTCCTTCTTTGGTACCATTACCAGGTTTGCTAGCCAGTCCGGGTGTTTGATATCTCTAATGAATCTGGCCTCCAATAATTTGGCTAGCTCCTCTCCCATGGTCTGTCTCTTTGGTTCGGAGAAACGCCGAAGGGTTTGTTTGACAGGTTTGAATCCTTTCTGGATATTTAAGCTGTGCTCGGCCAGCCTGCGTGGGATTCCTGGAATATCTAATGGGTGCCAAGCGAAAATATCCCAGTTCTCTCGTAGGAACTCGCGTAGTGCGGCGTTTACATCAGGGCTCAATTGTGCCCCGATGGAGGCTGTTTTATTCGGGTCCGTTGGGTAGACCTGGAATTTGACTATTTCGTCTGCTGGTTTGAAGGATGTGGATTTGGATCTCTTATCGAGTATCACATCATCCCTGCTAACCGTGGATCGCAGCGTCGTCAGCTCTTCGGCCGCTAAGGCTTCAGATAGTGCCTCGAGGGCCAATGCGGCTGTCTTGTTTTCGGCGCGGAGTGCTATGTACGGATCACTAGCGAGAGTGATAATTCCGTTTGGCCCAGGCATCTTAAGATTCATGTACCCGTAATGGGGTATGGCTTGGAAAACTGTGAATGCCTCTCGTCCTAATATAGCGTGATATCCGCTTCTGAACGGGGCCACCTGGAACGTGATTTGTTCGGACCTGTAATTATCCGGCGTGCCGAATACCACATCTAGTGTGATCTTTCCGGTGCAGCGCGCTTCCTGACTGGGGATTATTCCTCTAAAGGTTGTGCTGCTTCGCTCAATGCGGTTCTAGTCTATTTCCATCTTTTGGAGGGTTTCCTCGTAGATGAGGTTCAATCCGCTGCCTCCGTCCATAAGTACCTTTGCGAGGCGACAGCCGTCCACTATGGGACTGAGAACCAATGCGGCTGGCGCTCTGGCTGTTCAGAATTTAGGTTCGTCGCGCGCATTGAAGGTGATGGCAGTATTGCTCCATGGATTTATGGTCGCTACTTGGTAGACTTCGGCGAGGCTGTGAAGTGTTCTTTTTCGCATGTTATTTGATGCGAAAGTCTCGGAGATTATGATAACGGTACTGAAATTCTCGGACTGGTTTCCTTCGACCTCTGGATTTAGGAGGTCCTCGCCAATTTTGGCCACCTGCCGGAGTATCCAACATGCCCTGAGGCTGTGAGTTGGGGTGGCATCCTCTGTACTATGAATCTTGCGGGTCCATCGAGCCACCTTTCTAGCACGGTTCCGTGCCCCCTAGAGGGTTTTGATTTTTTATTTAATCCGGGCGCTTTGCTGTAGTGCGCCCTTTTGATTCGGACGGGATTGCTATTCAAGGCCCGATTATCCCAAAATTTAATTTCGGTTTTCCGAGCACTTTCCATCGCACAGTATTTTTGTACTATGGACGCCAAGTCAGCAAAGCGCGTAATATTATGACGACTTATGGCGTTGAGTATCCCCTTGTCCGTGCAGTTACTGCAGAAGATTCAAATCGCGTCTCCCTCGTGGCAGTCCTTTATCCTGTTCATAAGCAGGAGGAATCTGGCCCAGTAATGATGTACTGTTTCTTCGGGCATCTGCTTGATTTGGGAGAGATCGCTTAAGATCGGACGGGCGGAATTCATTAGATCTGATACTTCGCCCAGTTTGCTGTTCGGAGGCCGAACGACCTCCGGATTCCAAGATCCGTAGTCCTGTATTTTTTCCGGTTTGCCTGGTTCCAAGCCCAGGTCTTGAGTTGTATCCTCTCCTCCGTGGGTATCCGGCATGGAGGGTTTCGGAATTCGGACGTAACTGGTCCTTAAGATTGATGAAGGGTCACCGCATTGTGTTTCCACCACAGCAACATGATGGGTGGCTTGGGGAGAGTTGATTTCCCTTAGATCGGGTTTAGGCCCAACCTGGTCGTAGTTTGTAGCGACCCCCAAGGCGGCGATGCAATCCAGGAGCTCGTTTATGGAGAAGAGCTCCACCGGATCTAGCTGCTCGGCCAATTCTGAGCTGACGCGTAGATTGTTTTCGATGACCCGAGAGGTCACCGTCGGCGTAATGGCCGAACGGGCGGTCATGAGAAAACCACCCAGCCGGAGGGGTTGGCCGATAGCCAAAGCTCCCTCAGTGACGGCGCCGTCTTTAAAGACAGGAAAAGGCATCCTTCCTGATCGCGACGGCATAGAGGAACTCTCAATGAAAGCACCAATGTCGGTGTCAAAACCGGCGGATCTCGGGTAGGGGGTCCCGATCTGTGCGTCAAGGTCGGATGGTAACAGGAGACAAGGGACACTTTATTTTACCCAGGTTCGGGCCCTCTCGATGGAGGTAAAACCCTACTCCTGCTAGATTAATATTGATGATATGGGTAGTACAAGAGTAGATCTACCACGAGATCAAGGAGGCTAAACCCTAGAAGCTAGCCTATGGGTATGATGATGGCTATATGTGTTCGTCCTACGGACTACAACCCTCCGGTTTATATAGGCACCGGATAGGGTTAGGGTTACACAGAGTCGGTTACATTGGTAAGAGATCTTGAATATCCGCACGCCTAGCTTGCCTTCCACGCCAAGGAAAGAACCTTCCGGACACGGGACGAAGTCTTCAATCTTGTATCTTCATTGTCCTGGAGTCCGGCTGAAGATATAGTTCAGCTATCCGAACACCCCCTAACCCAGGACTCCCTCACCTGGTATGACGCCTTTAAAGGTAGTTTTTGTGGGTTTAATCCTTGAGGGATCTATGCCCATTTTCCGCACTGTATCCTGATAAAGTAGGTTCAGGCTGCTGCCGCCGTCCATAAGGACTCAAGTGAGGTGAAATCCGTCAATGATTGGGTCTAGAACCAATGCAGCGAATCCTCCATGGCGGATGCTAGTGGGGTGGTCCCTTCGATCAAAAGTCATCGGGCAGTAGGACCATGGGTTGAACCTCGGGGCGACTGGCTCCAACGCGTATACGTCCCTGAGCGCATGCTTCCGTTCCCTCTTGGGGATGTGGGTTGCGTATATCATGTTCACCGTCCGCACTTGTGGGGGGAAGTCCTTCTGTCCACTATTGTTCGGCGGCCGGGGCTCCTCCTCGTCATCGCTATGTAGCCCCTTGTCTCTGTTTTTGGCATTTAACTTGCCGGTCTGCTTGAACACCCAACAATCCCTATTGGTGTGATTGGCTGGTTTTTCGGGGGTGCCATGTATCTGGCACGAGCGATCGAGTATACGGTCCAAATTGGACGGGCCCGGAGTGTTTCTTTTGAATGGCTTTTTCCGCTGACCGGGTTTAGAGCCTCTGAATCCGGCATTAACTGCCGTATCTTCAGCATTGTCGCTGTTAATGCGGCGCTTGTGCTTGTTGCGACGCGACCTGCCATTGCTGTCCTTGGTATCCGAATTACCAGGGCTTTTGGTCATGTTATTGCTACGAGCCAGCCAGCTGTCTTCTCCCGCGCAAAAGAGGGTCATGAGTGTCATGAGGGCTGCCATAGATTTCGGCTTTTCCTGTCCAAGGTGCCGGGCAAGCCACTCCTCACGGATGTTATGCTTGAAGGCTGCTAAGGCCTTTGCGTACGGACAGTCGACGATTTGATTTTTCTTGGTTAGGAACCGTGTCCAGAATTGTCTGGCCGATTCCTCTGGCTGCTGAATTATGTGGCTCAGGTCATCGGCGTCTGGTGGTCGCACATAGGTTCCCTGGAAATTGTTGAGGAATGCGGCTTCCAGGTCCTCCCAACAACCAATTGATTCTGCTGGCAACCTGTTAAGCCAATGCCGAGCTGGTCCTTTAAGCTTGAGTGGGAGGTATTTGATGGCGTGTAGATCATCACCGCGGGCCATGTGGATATGAAGGAGATAGTCCTCAATCCATACCGCAGGATCTGTTGTGCTATCGTATGATTCAATGTTCACAGGTTTGAAACCCTCTGGGATTTGATGATCCATTACTTCATCTGTGAAGCATAGTGGGTGTGCGGCGCCTCTGTACTGGGCTATATCACGCCGTAGCTCAAATGAGCTTTGTCTGCTGTGTTCGGCCCGGCCGGATTTGCTGTATCCGGCGTGATGGTTATCGTCTCGTGTCGTGGGGCGCCCACACGATCCGTAGATCGATCTTGTTTTCCTTGCCTTGTCCTCCAACATATCTCGCAGGTCTAGCGCGTTTCCCCATGCCTTGGTATTTTTTGGGCGACGCCAGGGTGCGGCTTGGATGGAGGGCATAGAGGCCTCTCTGTCGCGGCCGCGAGGTGGCAGGTCAGCCGCATCGTGCGCTGGTGATGTAGGTTTAGGTGCTTCCTCCTCTAATCGGGGTAGCAACCTGCGCTTTGGGTAGCTCTTAGAGGGGCGTTCGAGTTCATACTCCTCGGCCGCAAGGACTTCAGTCCATCTGTCGGCTAGCAAGTCTTGATCAGCTCTAAGCTGTTGCTGTTTTTTCTTAAGGCTACTCTCTGTGGCCATAAGCCTGCGCTTAAAGCGCTCTTGTTCGACGGGATCCTCAGGCACAACAAATTCATCGTCGCCGAGGCTTGCCTCGTCTTCAGAGGGAGGCATGTAATTATCATCCTCTTCCTCTTTGTCTGCCGCCCTCTCAGGGGGGCTGGCTTCTCCATCCTCCTACGCTGAATCTTGCTGAAGGGAGTTGTCTTCGGCACTGTCCGGGGTGTTATTATCTCCCGCGCCGGTATCACCGTTTTTGCTTTGGCGGGACTTAGAGCGGCGCCGCTGACGTCGTCGCTTAGGTTGCTTCTTGGAGGGATCATCCCCCGCTGTTCCGTCGCCATTGCCTTCTTTGGGTGTATCCACCATATATATGTCATATGACGAGGTGGCTTTCCAGTGCCCTATAGGTGTTGGTTCCTGTCCGTCTCCTACATCGTCGTCCATACTGTCAATGCCTTCGGAGTCGAAGTCTAGCATGTCGGTTAAATCATTGACAGTGGCTATGAAGCGGGTGGTGGGTGGGCGTCGAATTTCTTCGTCGTCCGCATCCCAATCCTGCCGGTCATAATCCGGCCAGGACTCTCCTGACAAAGAGAGAGACCTTAGTGAATTCAGAATGTCGCCGAAGGGCGAGTGCTGAAAGATATCCGCGGCGGTGAATTCCATGATCGGCGCCCAATCGGATTCGATTGGCAGGGGAGCGGAGGGTTCGAAGTCCGTAGGAGAGTCCGGCACCTTGGAGTCACGGGCTTCGCGGAGGATAAGGCCGATGTTCGGCTCGATCGCCGTGGAGACTGCGGCCCCCGAGGCGGGGTCTAGCCACCCGTCCTCGATCGGCGCGGTCGGCTCCGAGCTAAGGGTCGGAGCTGATGTGGGTGCGGCCTCCAGGGCACTGTTCGGCGGCAGAGTTAAGTCATGCCCATCGTGACAGTGCGGCGTGCTCGGCTGTGGCTCGAATCCGTCGAAGATCAAGTCTCCACGGATGTCTGCCGTGTAGTTCAAACTTCCAAATCAGACCTGATGGCCAGGGGCGTAGCTTTCAATCTGCTCCAGATGGCCAAGCGAATTAGCCCGCAGTGCAAAGCCGCCGAATGCGAAGATTTGTCCGGGGAGAAAAGTCTCACCCTGGACTGCATCGTTGTTGATGATCGGAGGAGCCATCGGGCCTAAATATGACGACACAGAGGAACTCAATAAAAGCACCAATGTCGGTGTCAAACCGGCGGATCTCGGGTAGGGGGTCCCGACTGTGCGTCTAGGCGGATGGTAACAAGAGACAAGGGACACAATGTTTTTACCCAGGTTCAGGCCCTCTCGATGGAGGTAAAACCTACTCCTGCTTGATTTATATTGATGATATGGGTAGTACAAGAGTAGATCTACCACGAGATCAGAGAGGCTAAACCCTAGAAGCTAGCCTATGGTATGATTGTTGTTCGTCCTATGGACTAAAACCCTCCGGTTTATATAGACACCGAAGAGGGCTAGGGTTACACAGAGTCGGTTACAATGGGAGGAGATCTACATATCCGTATTGCCAAGCTTGCCTTCAACGCCAGGGAAAGTCCCATTCGGACACGGGACGAAGTCTTCAATCTTGTATCTTCATGGTCCAAGAGTCCGGCTGAAGGTTATAGTCCGGCTATCCGAACACCCCCTAATCCAGGACTCCCTCAGCTGATAAACAAGAAAAGTAATTGAATGTACAGACATTGTAAGATAGACAGGTGCAATGGATAGTAGGGAAGAAAACAGGGCATGAAATAATTCACATTTATGTTGTCTAACCAAACAGAATAGCAGGACATAATTTCACATATATGATGGCTAATTAAACAGGATCGCATGACACAATTTCACATGTATGATGGCTAACTAAACAGGATAGAATGACATACTTCAAAATATGAGGACTATGTAAACAGGATGACATGACATAACTATACGATGTGTCCATTAAAGTGGTTGGCATGCCATAAATCACAAACATGCCGTCGATGGAAACATGATGGCATGATATAATTCACGGATAGAATGACATAATTCAAAATATGATGACTATGTGAACAGGAGGAGAGGATATAACTATATTATGTCTTTAGAAAATGGGTCGGCATGCCATAATTCAGATACATGCTGTCTATGTAAACATCATTGCATGATATAATTCAAATATATGATTTATATACTAAGGAAGTGAGCAGAGGGCAATCGCATATATGATGTGTCAAGTAAGGAGATAGCATTCAATATCGTGTATATGATGTAAAAACTAAGCATTGCAATACAACATATGCACGATATGAGTAATATAACCCTGCCAAGTTTGAGCATACACCTCAGGGGGATAATAGGGCTGGTCATCTGCCTCTGAATCCTCCTTTGAAGAGCTATCTATAACCAGCAAGATATCTGCTTCACCAGGTAGCATTGTCTGCTCTGAAGACCTTGTTTTCACTCCATATTTCTCCATCACCAATTCAAATGGCTAATGCATAGGAAGAGCAGTTGAATATACAAACATTGTAGACAAAAGCAATGAGAAATACAAAAAAATGACGACATGATATAATTCACATATATGATGCTTGGCTAAACAGCAAGGCATTGCATAATTCACATATATAATGCCTTGCAACAAGATTGCATTGCATAATTCACATATATAATGTCGTGCAACAAGATGGCATTGCATAATTCACATATATGGTAATTAGACACTAAACAGGTGGCATTCACACAAAGCATGTCTAAACTAAGCAAATGACATAGCAATGCAAGATACCATACGCACGATATGAGCAACATAACCCTGCCAAGTTAGAGCATGCACCTCAGGGGAGGGGGGAATAGGACTGGTCATCTGTCTCTGAATCCTCCTCTGAGGAGCTATCTGTAACCAGCAAGACATGCGCTTCGTCAGATATCATTGTCTGCTCTGAAGACCTTGTTTCCACTCCAGATTTTTCCATGATCATGCCGAATGGCTGATGCACAGGAAGAGTAATTGAATGTACTAAAATTGTTGACAAATTTAGCATGTAATAAAAAATAATGTCATGATATAATTCACATATAAGATGACTGGCTAACCAGGGTGGCATTGCAAAATTCACATATATGATGCCTGGCTAAACAAGATGGCATTACATGATTCACATATACGATAAAGAAACTAAACAGATGGCATTGACACAACGCATGTCTAAACTAAGCAGATGACATCTTTGATGTATACAGTAAGCAATCCAAGGCACCATATGCATGATATTACCAACATCAGCATGCCAAGTTAGAGCAAAGACCTCATGGGGTAAATAGGAGTGGTCTTCAGCTTCTGACTCCCCCTCAGAATAGTTATCTTCCTCTTGATTACGATCCAAAATGGGTGGAGGGGGGCTGCCTTTGCACCCACCATGGAGTGACGTCTGCATGAAATTTATTGCCACGCAAGGCTCGTCTCTTTTGCTCTACATGTTCAGTTCCATTGTGTACAATAACTGACATGCATAGGAATAAAACATAGTGAGATACGTAAGGAGTGCATGCACAAATCTAGAGTGATGGTAGCAAACTGTGGATAGACCCAAAACAAATGATAGCAGGCAGATAATAGCTTTAGTTAAAAATACAGATAATGGCTCCTTTAATGTTTGTTTGCACCCAACATGAAACTCATAGTAGACACCCAAGATTAACCAGATAGTAGACATATAGTACTGATTGCTCCCCAATATGTACCCCATAACCATTTAAAAACTGAAGTTTCAGCATAAGTTTGGACCTGAGTCGGGGTCTAATAGGTGAACATGACGATAAAGTAGCATGTCATCATATTAAGCAATGCATAACGTAAGCAGACACGGAAGAGTGCGACCTCTCTTGCAAACCCGTGTAGTCCGCAAGGTCATCTGCTGATCAGTTGATGATGGTAATGCAGTTGTCGTGGCTGCCGGCGGCAGGGAAGAAGATATGAGACAGTGAATGACAGCCTGGAGAGCGGATCCGTGCTGTGGTGAACCCTTCCGTCGTTGGAGTAGCTGAGCTGGGGTGGAACACAGCACCGCAGGAGCAGGACAAACCACACAATGTTTTCTTTGACACATATCTATGACAGAAGTGATTGTGTAAGGGCTTGTTTGAATTTGAGGATTCTAACAATGCAGGGATAGGAAATAGACACGAATAGGATAGGAATGCACGTGCAAAACAGAGAATTTAAAAACACATGATTTCTGCCAATCTGGGTGTTTGGTTCACAAGAATTGGAAGATCACAGGATGCAAAGAAGCATGGTGAGATTAAGTCAAACCACAAGAAGTGTATAACTTCTTTGGCAAAGCCATGTCGATCTCAACGTGATTGGGTTGGCCGGTGAGGATGCTCCGGCTGACTTGGCCGTCGGAGGAGGGGAAGAAGATCTTAGGCGTCTGGAGATGGAGCCCGAGGTACTACTCCGCTATGATGAAATGTTTCGTCGTTGGAGTAGCTCTGGTGAGTTGTACGACGCCGAGGCTGAAGCAGGACAAGAGAGACAATGTTAACCTGAGTGGAATTCTAATAGCATCTCCAATAGATGACGTAAAATACATAACCACAAAGTGCTATATGTATACATCAGCCGCTCATCTCTGAACTTAACTGTCAAAACTGAATTTAACTATCGAAACTGAATTTAACTGTCGAAACTGAACTTAACTATCGAAACTGAACTTAACTGTCGAAACTGAATTTTGCTGTCGAAATTGAATTTTACTGTCAAAACTAAACGCACTAGAGGTGAGGCTACACATTAGTCGATTGACTTTTTCATCTCTGGTCAGTCGATTTTGCAGCCATTGGATACGAAATCAAAGGCATGCAGTTCATCTTCAACCTCCACCCCCCGGAGCCGCCAGCCACCACCGGCCAAACAGCCGCCCCGGCCGCCCGCGGCCGGTGTTGCGCCGCCCCGCCCGCCCCAAAAACACTCCCCACCACCGGTCCACCGCCGCCCCGGCCATCCCTGTAGCCCCCCCCCCCGTGTCGAGCTTTTTCTCCGGCGATCCCCACGCCACCGCCCCACCACCGCCGGTGACCACTGCCCCCACCCTGAACCCTAAGATAGATAGTGGGGTACCTCTCCGGTGAGCCCCCTCCCCGTTGTGGTTGGCTCTTCATTAACTCCGGCATGCCCCCCTCCCCGTCGTGGCTGGTTCGTCCTTAACTCCGGCGAGCCCCCTCACCCCCTGAAAATTGACTGACCCAAAAGTCGATTCAGTCAACTGAAGTGTAGCTATATCGGAGCAGCATCGCAAGCAAGAGCAAGAGCGAGAGCAGCAGCACGAGGAAGAGAAGACCAGGCAGGGGACCGAGAGCAAGTGCAGAGCAGTAGGGCAAGCGAGAGATAAAGCAGCAACATCTCCTATTGACGTGGACGTCGCCGCCGAGGGAGCGACACCGTGGAGGAAGTGGCCGGCGATGCCGCCGTGGCTGGAGCCGCACCGTGTAGACTCTGGACCGAGTGCCGGCAGCACCGTGAGATCGAATAAAGAAGAAAATGCGGCGATTAGTGTACAACCTCTTTGGTGGCGCCGATTAGGCCGCAGCTACATCCGAGGAAACGGTGATGATGATGCTCTTCCGATGGTGTAGGTGAAGACGGCGGTGTGGGAATGGAGGTGGCGCGAAAGACGAGAGGAACATTGGGGCAGCTCCTTGGAGGTGGAGGATGGGGTGGCTGAACCGGCAGGACGACCAGATCGACGACGGATCCTCATCCGGTACAGTGGATGAGGGACGTCGAGGTGTTGCTGTGGACGACGTCGTCGGGGAAGAGGCTCCGGCTGGGTGGCGGACGAAGGAGGGTGTGGGGCTTCGCGGGTTTTCCCGGCCTCGGTGTACGAATGGGTGGGCGGATGGGAGGGGAGTGGGGAACCATGGCTTTGGGACGCGCTTGTCCGAAATGTGGGGTAAGTTACGAAAGTACCCCCACCGATTTGAGGCGGTTCTTTCGGTTCAGGGGTATCACGGGCATTTTGCGTGTCGGGATTTCATAGGAGGTGGGAGTTTTCGCGCGCGTTGTAATTTTGGAATAGCAAGGCGCGGGTTGAGATGGAGGGAGTTGTCGGAGCACAACGAGACAAAGATTTATCTTAAATATTTCGGGGTAACAAGGCGTGGGTTGAAGAGGCGGGAGTTTCGCAGCATGATAGACAGAGACGCTAGCTTGAAATTTCGGCATAACAAGGCATGGCTTGAAATTTCGGAAGAACAAGCTTAACGTGTACCCAAAAGAAAAAAAAGACAATTTAGACTAGTATGATATTCTACGTACAACGTGTTTAACATGCACAACACACACAGAGACACCATTTAGACTAGTAAGGTACACGTGCATTGCACGCATGAGATTTGGCAACCAAATTATGAATAAATACCACATTATAGCATGTAAGCTTTGAGTCATATATGCATGATGTAGATGTTCGTTTAATTCTTATAGTTCATTTCATTCAAAACCATCTAGTTTTTATAAGAAAGCTAATCTATTTTAAGATTCATGGAATTGTGCATTGTAAGGCATAAAGTAAAAACAAATCATGTAGAAAAACATTTGGGCAATTCTGATATGGAAGATTCCAGAACAAAGAAGAAGTGCTTGTGTTTTGAGGTTTGTGCATTATGCTTAAGTTCAACCATAGAGTCTTCTAGATTGTACATGTGGCAAAATCTGGTGGAATCTAGATGATATCCATTAGCCAGTAGTGCTCAAATTTGCCAGCTCTACACCATCGGATTGGCCTCATCCAACGACCATCTTTTAAAGTGAAAGTTATCCGCACACTATATAAAAAATATAAAATATAATTTATATATAGGGGTATAGATATAGATATGTGATGTGAAAGCCACCCATCATCTCCAATTAGAATAGTGTGTCCATGCACGGATGCAATGTGGCCAAACGATGTCTGCCAACGGTGTCTCAAATTCAAACCAGTCTGACCTTGTTCAATGTGTATACATTACAACATGCTTGTTTCCAAACCACACCGCGCAGATCTCCGTTATATTCATGCATGCATGGGTTTCAAACATCGTGATCTCTTATTCAAATATTTGAATTCAACTTTACATTGATTATGACCTCCCCTAGTCTTTTACACCCACACATTGGTCTTCTATTTATAATTGTACCACTAACTTTCCCTCGTGCATACATGCACACACACTACCAGTCGGCATTATCCATCGCACACATGCAATCTTTTTCTTCAGGTTGGTCTCCCATGAAGGCACACACACACATCCCCCTCTCCATCATATCGGGCATTCTTTATCTCTCACGTGCATGCGCAACGATCGATGTTCCTCTATGTGTGTGTGTGTGTGTGTAGCTAGGTCTTTCATAGTTTTCCACATAAATCGATCAATCTATATATATAGTGAGGTCTCACCCTCTTTCCCACGTCCACATCAATCAATCTGTACCTCTCTATATAGGATTACATATATAGCTAATACATCCACATTAATTATATATCCAACGCACCCTCTCATCATCCATGCCTTCCGCTTCATCTCTCAGACGCGTGCACAGTGGCGAAGACAGGGGGCAGCAAGGGCCCTGCCACCCCCCCTAAAATCACTATATATGGAGGCTAATATGAATGTGATCAATAGACAATTTCTGGTAAACATGGTTTAAGTTGATGAACTGGCCCTCCTTGTAAAGGATTAGCAATGCTTGGCCCCCTAGCTCATGGGACATTTTTCATGGCCCTGCCACTTCGCGCAACAGTGCATGTTCTCGCCCCCTCTCTCTAAATATCGATCTCGCAGTTGTGCACTCCTTCATAGTCTCCCTCCACTCAGCCCCTTACACCATCTTCTAGCCCTCCACCGGATTTTGCCACATGTACAATCTAGCAGACTCCATGGTTGAACTTAAGCATAATGCACAAATCTCAAAACAACAGTGGTTCTCCTTTGTTCAAGAACCATCCATATCATAACTGCCCAAACTTTTTTTCTAGTTGAATTGCCATTATTTGTTTTTACTTTATGCTTTACAACGCACAATTCCATGAATCATAAAATAGATTAAGGGCTTCTTTGATTCAAATGATTCTCGAAGGAATTTTGGAGGATTCTAATCCTTAGGAATTTTTCCTATCTTGGTTGTTTGATTCATATGATTGTAAACCATAGGAATTTTTCCATATGATTCATTTGCACTAGATTTCATAGGAAACATCCCATCCACTCAAACCTCTTTCAGAGAATTCTGCATTTTTTCTATGCACAATCAAACACTCGTACCATCCTGTAGGATTCAAGACGACATTCCACTCTAATCCTATGTTCTTCCTATTCCCGCGTTTTGGAAATCCTACGAATCAAAGAGGCCCTAGGTTTTTTATAAAAACTAATTGATTTTGAATGAGATGAACTATAAGAATTAAACGAAGGTCTACATCAGGCATATATGACTCAGAGCTTACATGCTACAGTGTGGTATTTATTCATAATTTGGTTGCAAAATCTGACGCGTGCAATGCACGTGTACCTTGCTAGTACTTAAAGTATGTGCAAAACACAATGGCACGCTACACAGTGTCTCTCTTACAGTTCATAAAGCCACATGGCACATGTGGAGGCGTTGTCGTGACATCCTTGTGTGGATTGATCACAATGACGTGTTGCTGGTTCCAGAAGAATGTACTCGTCCTCCCTGAGCCGCACTGGCGGTACATGCACGAAGTGAAGATGTGCACGCACGCCATGCACACACTCATTCCCTCGCACGCACACGCGGGTACACGGGCGGACACAATTTCGTACCAAGATCCACCCCATGTGACAATTTTACGCGTGTAAAGTCCTTCACTTCATTGATGGTCAATTAATACTGCGCATGCAAATTGAGTGGACGTGAGGGCGGAAGAAAGACATTACTACTCCACTGCGCGCATGTGAGTAGTCAAATCATAGGTTGCTAGTAGTACTTCCATTGGTCTCCTTCGTATTTTGTGCCAATTTTTGACAGTAACATAATATTTACGCATCTGAGCAGTGTAGTCTACTTGAAATTTATGTTCCACTAAACTCATCGGGAGCCGTTTCAGGCCTCAAAACCAATAACCATCAATTAATATTTACCTTGTTCCCATCACATTCGAAAGTACTAGTGCTACAATTAAGTGCAAGCCTGCTCACACCTACCAGTATGTACCAAACCTAAGCGTGTTCCCACTATGCAGGTTTTAGTACTAGTGCTAGTACTTAGGTTATAAAAGGGGGAACTAGCTAACTATAAATTACTCTACCTTCCTCCTCGTAAGTCCTCCTTCGTTCGTCCTTGCCATGGTCGGTGTGCAGAGCTCTAGGTCAAGAACTACTCGTAACAAGGGAGCGGCAACCAAGGCTGTGGAAAAGAAAAGAGGGATCGCCGCCACGCAGAGACCTCGAAAGATCTCTCACGGGCAGGCGATGGCTCCCAGGAGCGCCCTAGACACGGAGGCGAACATGCGGAGCTGGCGGCGCTGGAGTCATTATCCCTCGACGGCATGCCCGGTCAGCTCAATAAGCACCTCAATAAGCAGAAGGAGTTCATCCATGGCTTGGTGGAGCCGTTGAAGGAGAGCCTCGACGACATGCCCGCTGAGCTCAATGAGCAGGGGGAGTTGACCGCCGGCTTGGTGATGCTGCTGAAGAAGAGCATTGCCTCGGAGAAGAAGGGGACTGGCGAGATCCTGCAACTTCAGGAGGACAAGGCGAAGCTCTGCCACAAGCTCGACCTGCTGAAGGAGGAGAACGCCGGCTGGAAGAAGCTGCATGAGAATAGTAGTTCCTCGATGAAGATGTTGCAGGCCCTCATCATGGAACAGAAGGAGGAGTTGACGAAGCTCCGCATCAAGCACCCGACTGCTATCAACGTACGTAATGCGGCCGTGGAACAGATGATGAAGGCTCACATCGAGAAATCCCGCGTCATGGACACAATGATGAAGATGGCGAAGGAGACGCGCAAGGAGATGGAGGCCGTGGAGGCGATGAAGAAGCAGTTACGACTCAGCGGCCAGCAACCCTTCATGTAGCGAGAGCAGTGCCCCAGACTTTTGTGGGCGTCTTCCTTCTTTCTTTGGGGTGATAATCCTCCTTCTTCTTTTGCTCATGTGTTTCTTATTTTGCTTTGGGTGTTTCACCGCACGTGTCACCTTCTCTGCGAGGCATGAATAGAACAATGCTAAAAATGAGATGACTACAAATTAGAACATTCTTTATTGCTAATAGAACAATGCCTCTTGCTAGTAATATATAATAAGAGTAGAGAGTAGAGGATATGGCACTGGGCTGTCGTATATCGTGCTCCTCCGTCATACTCCAGTGGAAAACTTGAGTATACCGCATGGTTCGTTGCTCCTCCTCAGGTCGTCGGCACATTTATATGAGCAGTCAAATCAGAAGGCCCCGTCTTCTAGCAGTAATGAGCCGTCAAATCACAAAGGCCCTCGCCTCTCGTGAAAAGTGTTGGGAACGTAGTAATTTCAAAAATTTTCCTACGCACACGCAAGATCATGGTGATGCATAGCAACGAGAGGGGAGAGTGTTGTCTACGTACCCTCGTAGACCGAAGCGGAAGCGTTGACACAACGTAGAGGAAGTAGTCGTACGTTCTCCTTGCAATCCAACCGATCACAGCACCGTTACTCCGGCACCTCCGAGTTCTTGGCACACGTTCAGCTCGATGACGATCCCCGGGCTCCGATCCAGCAAAGCGTCGAGGAAGAGTTCCGTCAGCACGATGGCGTGGTGACGATCTTGATTTGTTGCCGGCGCAGGGCTTCGCCTAAGCACTGCAACGATATGACCGAGGTGGAATTTGGTGGAAGGGGGCACCGCACACGGCTAAGGAACGATCACGAAGATCAACTTGTGTGTCTATGGGGTGCCCCCTGCCCCTGTATATAAAGGATGGAGGAGGAGGAGGAGGCCGGCCAAGGCTTGGCGCGCCAGGGTGTGGAGTCCTACTAGGTCTCCAAGTCCTAGTAGGAGTCCACCAAGAGGGGAGGAAGGGAGAAGGAATAGGAGGAGAAGGAGAGGTGGCCGGCCCCCTTTTCCCTAGTCCAATTCGGACTAGAGGGGAGGGGGGGCGCAGCAGCCTTTTTCCTTTTCCCACTAAAGCCCATCAAGGCCCATTACTTCTCCCGTAATCCCGTAACTCCCCGATACTCCCGAAAATACCCGGATCACTCAGAACCTTTCCGATGTCCGAATATAGTCGTCCAATATATCGATCTTTACGTCTCGACCATTTCGAGACTCCTCGTCATGTCCCCGATCTCATCCGGGACTCCGAACTCCTTCGGTACATCAAAACTCATAAACTCATAACATAACTGTCATCGAAACGTTAAGCGTGCGGACCCTACGGTTCGAGAACAATGTAGACATGACCGAGACACGTCTCCGGTCAATAACCAATAGCGGGACCTGGATGCCCATATTGGCTCCTACATATTCTGCGAAGATCTTTATCGGTCAGACCGCATAACAACATACGTTGTTCCCTTTGTCATCGGTATGTTACTTGCCCGAGATTCGATCGTCGGTATCCAATACCTAGTTCAATCTCGTTACCGGCAAGTCTCTTTACTCGTTCCGTAATACATCATCTCACAACTAACACATTAGTTGCAATGCTTGCAAGGCTTTATGTGATGTGCATTACCAAGAGGGCCCAGAGATACCTCTCCGACAATCGGAGTGACAAATCCTAATCTCGAAATACGCCAACCCAACATGTACCTTCGGAGACACCTGTAGAGCACCTTTATAATCACCCAGTTACGTTGTGACGTTTGGTAGCACACAAAGTGTTCCTACGATAAACGGGAGTTGCATAATCTCATAGTTAAAGGAACATGTATAAGTCATGGATAAAAGCAATAGCAACATACTAAACGATCGGGTGCTATGCTAATGGAATGGGTCATGTCAATCAGATCATTCAACTAATGATGTGATCTCGTTAATCAAATAACAACTCTTTGTTCATGGTTAGGAAACATAACCATCTTTGATTAATGAGCTAGTCAAGTAGAGGCATACTAGTGACACTCTGTTTGTCTATATATCCATACATGTATTATGTTTCCGGTTAATACAATTCTAGCATGAATAAGAAACATTTATCATGACATGTAAGGAAATAAATAATAACTTTATTATTGCCTCTAGGGCATATTTCCTTCAGTCTCCCACTTGCACTAGAGTCAATAATCTAGTTCACATCGCCATGTGATTTATCAGCAATAGTTCACATCGATATGTGACCAACACCCAAAGGGTTTACTAGATTCAGTAATCTAGTTCACATCGCTATGTGATTAACACCCAAAGAGTACTACAGTGTGATCATGTTTTGCTTGTGAGAGAAGTTTAGTCAACGGGTCTGCCACATTCAGATCCGTTATGTATTTTGCAATTTTCTATGTCTACAATGCTCTGCACGGAGCTACTTTAGCTAATTGCTCCCACTTTCAATATGTATCTAGATTGAGACTTAGAGTCATCTAGATTAGTGTCAAAACTTGCATCGACGTAACCTTTTACGACGAACCTTTTTGTCACATCCATAATCGAGAAACATATCCTTATTCCACTAAGGATAATTTTGACCGCTTGTCCAGTGATCTACTCCTAGATCACTATTGTACTCCCTTGCCAAACTCAGTGGTAGGGTATGCAATAGATCTGGTACACAGCATGGCATACTTTATAGAACCTATGGCTGAGGCATAGGAAATGACTTTCATTCTCTTTCTATCATCTGCCGTGGTCGGGCTTTGAGTCTTACTCAATTTCACACCTTGTAATACAGGCAAGAACTCTTTCTTTGACTGTTCCATTTTGAACTACTTCAAAATCTTTTCAAGGTATGTACTTATTGAAAAACTTATCAAGCGTCTTGATCTATCTCTATAGATCTTGATGCTCAATATGTAAGCAGCTTCACCGAGGTCCTTCTTCGAAAAACTCCTTTCAAATACTCCTTTATGCTTTACAGAATAATTCTACATTATTTCCGATCAATAATATGTCATTTACATATACTTATCAGAAATGTTGTAGTGCTCCCACTCACTTTCTTGTAAATACAGGCTTCACCGCAAGTCTGTATAAAACTATATGCTTTGATCAACTTATCAAAGCGTATATTCCAACTCCGAGATGCTTGCACCAGTCCATAGATGGATCAATGGAGCTTGCATATTTTGTTAACACCTTCAGGATCGACAAAACCTTCTAGTTGCATCGTATACAACTCTTCTTTAATAAATCCATTAAGGAATGTAGTTTTGTTTATCCATTTGCCGGATTTCATAAAATGCGGCAATTGCTAACATGATTCGGACAGACTTAAGCATAGATACGAGTGAGAAACTCTCATCGTAGTCAACACCTTGAACTTGTCGAAAACCTTTTGCGACAATTCTAGCTTTGTAGATAGTAACACTACTATCAGTGTCCGTCTTCCTCTTGAAGATCCATTTATTTTCTTTGGCTTGCCGATCATCGGGCAAATCCCTCAAAGTCCATACTTTGTTCTCATACATGGATCATATCTCAGATTTCATGGCCTCTAACCATTTCGCGGAATCTGGGCTCATCATCGCTTCCTCATAATTCGCAAGTTCGTCATGGTCTAGTAACATGACTTCCAGAACAGGATTACCGTACCACTCTGGTGCGGATCTCACTCTAGTTTACTTACGAGATTTGGTAGTAACTTGATCTTGAAGTTACATGATCATCATCATTAGCTTCCTTACTAATTGGTGTAGTAGTCACAAGAACAGATTTCTGTGATGAACTACTTTCCAATAAGGGAGAAGGTACAATTACCTTATCAAGTTTTCTACTTTCCTCCCACTCACTTCTTTCGAGAGAATCTCCTTCTCTAGAAAGGATCCATTCTCAGCAACAAATGTCTTGCCTTTGGATCTGTGATAGAAGGTGTACCCAACAATTTCCTTTGGGTATCCTATGAAGACATATTTCTCCGATTTGGGTTTGAGCTTATCAGGATGAAACTTTTCCATATAAGCATCACAACCCCAAACTTTAAGAAACGACAACTTTGGTTTCTTGCTAAACCACAGTTCATATTGTGTCGTCTCAACGGACTTAGATGGTGCCCCTTTTAACGTGAATGCAGCTGTCTCTAATGCATGATCCCAAAACGATATTGGTAAATCGGTAAGAAACATCATAGATTGTACTATATCCAATAAAGTACGGTTATGACGTTCGGACACACCATTATGCTGTGGTGTTCCAGGTGGCATGAATTTGTGAAACTATTCCACACGGTTTTAACTGAAGGCCAAAACTCGTAACTCAAATATTTTACCTCTGCGATCATATCGTAGAAAATTTTTATTTTCTTGTTACGATGATTATCCACTTCACTCTGAAATTCTTTGAACTTTTCAAACGTTTCAGACTTATGTTTCATTAAGTAGATATACCCATATCTGCTTAAATCATCTGTGAAGTTCTGAAAATAATGATACTTGTCGCGAGCCTTAATATTCATCGGACCACATACATCAGTATGTATGATTTCCAACAAATCTATTGCTTGCTCCATTGTTCCGGAGAACGGCGTTTTAGTCATCTTGCCCAAGAGGCATGGTTCGCAAGCATCAAGTGATTCATAATCAAGTGATTCCAAAATCCCATCAGCATGGAGTTTCTTCATGCGCTTTACACCAATATGACCTAAACGACAGTGCCACAAATAGGTTGCACTATCATCATTAACTTCGCATCTTTTGGTTTCAATATTATGAATATGTGTATCACTGCGATCGAGATCCAATGAACTATTTTCATTGGTGTGTATGACCATAGAAGGTTTTATTCATGTAAACAGAACAACAATTTATTCTCTTACTTAAATGAATAACCGTATTGCAATTAACATGATCAAATCATATTCATGCTCAACGCAAACACCAAATAACACTTATTTAGTTTCAACACTAATCCCGAAAGTATAGGGAGTGTGTGATGATGATCATATCAATCTTGGAACCACTTCCAACACACATCGTCACCTTGCCCTTTAACTAGTCTTTGTTCATTCTGCAACTCCCGTTTCGAGTTACTAATCTTAGCAACTTGAACTAGTACCAAATACTGAGGGGTTGCTATGAACACTAGTAAAGTACACATCAATAACATGTATATCAAATATACTTATGTTCACTTTGCCATCCTTCTTATCCGCCAATCACTTGGGGTAGTTCCGCTTCCAGTGACCAGTCCCTTTGCAGTAGAAGTACTTAGTCTCAGGCTTAGGACCAGACTTGGGCTTTTTCACTTGAGCAGCAACTTGCTTGTCGTTCTTCTTGAAGTTCCCCTTCTTTCCTTTTTGCCCTTTTCTTGAAACTAGTGATCTTGTCAATCATCAACACTTGATGTTTTTCTTTGATTTCTACCTTCGCTGATTTTAGCATCGCGAAGAGCTTGGGAATATTTTCCGTTATCCCTTGCATATTATAGTTCATCACGAAGTTCTACTAACTTGGTGATGGTGACTAGAGAATTCTGTCAATCACTATCTTATCTGGAAGATTAACTCCCACTTGATTCAAGCGATTGTAGTACCCAGACAATCTGAGCACATGCTCACTAGTTGAGCGATTCTCCTCCATCTTTTAGCTATAGAACTTGTTGGAGACTTCATATCTCTCAACTCGGGTATTTGCTTGAAATATTAACTTCAACTCCTAGAACATCTCATATGCTCCATGACGTTCAAAACGTCTTTGAAGTCCCGATTCTAAGCAGTTAAGCATGGTGCACTAAACTATTAAGTAGTCATCATATTGAGCTAGCAAAACGTTCATAATGTCTGCATCTGCTCCTGCAATAGGTCCGTCACCTAGCGGTGCATCAAGGACATAATTCTTCTGTGCAGCAATGAGGATAAACCTCAGATCACGGATCCAATCCGCATCATTGCTACTAAAATTTTTCAACACAATTTTCTCTAGGAACATATCAAAATAAACACAGGGAAGCAACAACGCGAGCTATTGATCTACAACATAGATATGCTAATACTACCAGGACTAAGTTCATGATAAATTTAAGTTCAATTAATCATATTACTTAAGAACTCCCACTTAGATAGACATCCCTCTAATCCTCTAAGTGATCACGTGATCCAAATCAACTAAACCATGTCCGATCATCACGTGAGATGGAGTAGTTTCAATGGTGAACATCTTATGTTGATCATATCTACTATATGATTCACGCTCGACCTTTCGGTCTCTGTGTTCCGAGGCCATATCTGTTATATGCTAGGCTCGTCAAGTTAAACCTGAGTATTCCGCGTGTGCAACTGTTTTGCACCCGTTGTATTTGAACGTAGAGCCTATCACACCCGATCATCACGTGGTGTCTCAGCACGAAGAACTTTTGCAACGGTGCATACTCAGGGAGAACACTTCTTGATAATTTAGTGACAGATCATCTTATAATGCTACCGTCAATCAAAGCAAGATAAGATGCATAAAAAGATAAACATCACATGCAATTAATATAAGTGATATGATATGGTCATCATCATCTTGTGCTTGTGATCTCCATCTCCGAAGCATCGTCATGATCACCATCGTCACCGGCGCGACACCTTGATCTCCATCGTAGCATCGTTGTCGTCTCGCCAATCTTATGCTTCCACGACTATCACTACCGCTTAGTAATAAAGTAAAGCATTACATCGCGATTGCATTGCATACAATAAAGCGACAACCATATGGCTCCTGCCAGTTGCCGATAACTCGGTTACAAAACATGATCATCTCATACAATAAAATTTAGCATCATGTCTTGACCATATCACATCACAACATGCCCTGCAAAAACAAGTTAGACGTCCTCTACTTTGTTGTTGCAAGTTTTACGTGGCTGCTACAGGCTTAAGCAAGAACTCATCTTACCTACGCATCAAAACCACAACGATAGTTTGTCAAATAGACTCCGTTTTAACCTTCTCAAGGACCGGGCGTAGCCACACTCGGTTCAACTAAAGTTGGAGAGACAGTCTTCCGCAAGCCATCTATGTGCAAAGCACGTCGAGGGAACCGGTCTCGCGTAAGCGTACGCGTAAGGTTGGTCCGGATCGTCTCGTCCAACAATACCGCTGAACCAAAGTATGACATGCTGGTAGGCAGTATGACTTGTATCGTCCACAACTCACTTGTGTTCTACTCGTGCAAATAACATCAAACCATAAAAACCTAGGCTCGGATGCCACTGTTGGGGAACGTAGTAATTTCAAAAAATTTCCTACGCACACGCAAGATCATGGTGATGCATAGCAACGAGAGGGGAGAGTGTTGTCTACGTACCCTCGTAGACCGAAGCGGAAGCGTTGACACAACGTAGAGGAAGTAGTCGTACGTTCTCCTCGCAATCCAACCGATCACAACACCGTTACTCCGGCACCTCCGAGTTCTTGGCACACGTTCAGCTCGATGACGATCCCCGGGCTCCGATCCAGCAAAGCGTCGAAGAAGAGTTCCGTCAGCACGACGGCGTGGTGACGATCTTGATGTGTTGCCGGCGCAGGGCTTCGCCTAAGCACTGCAACGATATGACCGAGGTGGAATTTGGTGGAAGGGGGCACCGCACACGGCTAAGGAACGATCACGAAGATCAACTTGTGTGTCTATGGGGTGCCCCCTGCCCCTGTATATAAAGGATGGAGGAGGAGGAGGAGGCCGGCCAAGGCTTGGCGCGCCAGGGTGTGGAGTCCTACTAGGTCTCCAAGTCCTAGTAGGAGTCCACCAAGAGGGGAGGAAGGGAGAAGGAATAGGAGGAGAAGGAGAGGTGGCCGGCCCCCTTTTCCCTAGTCCAATTCGGACTAGAGGGGAGGGGGGGGGCGCAGCAGCCTTTTTCCTTTTCCCACTAAAGCCCATCAAGGCCCATTACTTCTCCCGTAATCCCGTAACTCCCCGATACTCCCGAAAATACCCGGATCACTCAGAACCTTTCCGATGTCCGAATATAGTCGTCCAATATATCGATCTTTACGTCTCGACCATTTCGAGACTCCTCGTCATGTCCCCGATCTCATCCGGGACTCCGAACTCCTTCGGTACATCAAAACTCATAAACTCATAATATAACTGTCATCGAAACCTTAAGCGTGCGGACCCTACGGTTCGAGAACAATGTAGACATGACCGAGACACGTCTCCGGTCAATAACCAATAGCGGGACCTGGATGCCCATATTGGCTCCTACATATTCTGCGAAGATCTTTATCGGTCAGACCGCATAACAACATACGTTGTTCCCTTTGTCATCGGTATGTTACTTGCCCGAGATTCGATCGTCGGTATCCAATACCTAGTTCAATCTCGTTACCGGCAAGTCTCTTTACTCGTTCCGTAATACATCATCTCACAACTAACACATTAGTTGCAATGCTTGCAAGGCTTTATGTGATGTGCATTACCGAGAGGGCCCAGAGATACCTCTCCGACAATCGGAGTGACAAATCCTAATCTCGAAATACGCCAACCCAACATGTACCTTCGGAGACACCTGTAGAGCACCTTTATAATCACCCAGTTACGTTGTGACGTTTGGTAGCACACAAAGTGTTCCTACGGTAAACGGGAGTTGCATAATCTCATAGTTAAAGGAACATGTATAAGTCATGGATAAAAGCAATAGCAACATACTAAACGATCGGGTGCTATGCTAATGGAATGGGTCATGTCAATCAGATCATTCAACTAATGATGTGATCTCGTTAATCAAATAACAACTCTTTGTTCATGGTTAGGAAACATAACCATCTTTGATTAATGAGCTAGTCAAGTAGAGGCATACTAGTGACACTCTGTTTGTCTATATATCCACACATGTATTATGTTTCCGGTTAATACAATTCTAGCATGAATAATAAACATTTATCATGACATGTAAGGAAATAAATAATAACTTTATTATTGCCTCTAGGGCATATTTCCTTCAAAAAGGACCAAGCTAGACTGCCCCGCCCTCTAGCCTTTTAAAAAATGTATACATTTGTACAGTAGTAGTATCGATGGTTTGCGCCATGGAGTAAAACTAACAAGATGTAATTAAAGAAAAAAGGTGGTACATATAGAGAGCGCTCGTTGCCAAATTATGCATATACTATGTGACACTACCCACTATGAAGGTACTAGTAACATAGAATAGTAACTATTCTATGCTACTCTCCACTATGACCAGCCAAAGTTGAGGCGCGGATACCAATGAGGGCCTGGTTGTGTCTATACTTGGACAACTCACCCGGCTGCATGCGCACCAGGAAGACGAAGCTCGTGTCGCGTTGGTGCCGTGTGCGGCCCGCACATTAACCAAAACCTCACGCCTCCATCTTAGCCTCCGCGTTTTAAACTTCTAAATCTCAAGGCCAAGGAGCAACGTGAAACCTATGATAGAGCCAATCGGATGGTTGAGAACACTACAATTCGTAGCTATAGATGTGTGTGTGAGAGAGGACGAGTGCGTGCGTGCACCTCTTCTCAGAGTACAACTGTATGTGGGTGGCATCGACCTAGGGAGCAATGATGGTGCGTGCGAGAAGTCCCGAGCGATAGGTATAATGCGTCTAAAAAAAGACTAGTCTATAGCTCGCCACGAGGCTATTCCTGTCGAACGCCAAGTGTAAGATATGTATCCAACGGTGCCAGTTTTTGCACGTACACAGCAGTAGAAAAAGAACTAGTACCATGGCATATGCTACACCACGGTCGACAAAACGTGCCGACGTTACGCCATTCGGGAATAGTGCCGCACTTTGAAACTAGAACCGTCAATAAACTTTGAGCCCGTCTTGTCACATTCCAAATTACTACTACTACCACGCTATATTTAATTGCAAACATGTTCACACCGATCACAACCTAAACGGTTTCCGACTTAGGAGCGTATTAGTAGTACTCGGTTATAAATACTACTATGCTAAGATGACTGCACATTCCTCCTCAACTCCTCATACACAAAAAACAATCAAGTCAATCAAGCCATAGCCAGCGTGAGTTTTAGGTCGAGAGATTTCCACCAGGGAGAGGTGAGCATGGAAAAGGAAGCACGAGAGATGTCCCGCCTCGCCGCGAAAGCAGCCAACATGTCCAGCCGCGCAGCAGTAGCAGCACAGAGGTCCTGCCGCACCGCCGAAGTAGCACGGAGGTCCCGCCGCGCCGTCAATGTAGCAGACTGGTCCGGCCACGCCGCGGAAGCAGCAGAGATGTCCTGCCGCGCCGTCGAAGCAGCGGGGAGGTCCCGCCGAGCCGCGGCGTCCTGGGAAATTTTCTCGTGGGCAGGCGAGGACTCTTACAGGCGCATGCATGCGATAGTCCATAGCTAGATGGATCAGATCTCCGGCTGGGCGAGGATGCAGGACGAGGCTACCGACGTCATCCGGTAACTAGGGGAGGGAAATACGAAGCTCCGGCGCGAGCACGACCTGCTGAGGGCGAAGATCGCCTTAAGGGCGAAGCAAGAGGAGGAGACCGCTGCCTTGTTGCAGAGGACGGGCGTCATCATCAAGAAACTTATGGACGAGAATGCCATGCTCCGCATCGAGCGCAACAGGCTGGTGGAGGAATCCATGGATGTTGCCAAGCAGCGTATTAAGGACATGAAACTGATGAAAGAGATTATCGCCCACCGCGAGAACTAGTCTCCGGGACTTGCAGCGCATAAAGAAAGTAGAGATTAGCGAGCCAGATCATTCTATGCGTCTTCCTTCTTCTTTTTCCCTTGTGTATTTCTGGCGTAGCCGCATGTGGCTTTTTTAGTTATCTTCCTAATTATGTAAGACAACTATTATCCACTCTCGTCGTCCTTATATATATTCATCAGTCTTGCTATAAGTCGCAGTAGATGCTATATAGGTCTGTCGGATCTTACATCAAGATCCGTGCAAAATTTTCTTTTCAGATTTTCTTTTTTCTCTCTTAAATCTTAGTCGAGTGAGACATTGCCACGCAATTATATAGAGGCTCGGGCGCTATTAATGGAGACCTTGGGAGAGAGGTGGACGGCAGATGGAGGTCAAAGGGCTCTCCTCCCGATAAGCACGCGCAGGGGTCTGATCGCACGCCTCCTGTACTCAAATAGCTTCCCTGCACGGCGCCTCCTAGCTAATAAAAAGGGGACGTGTGGCGGCACGTAAATGGTAAATAGAACGCCCACGGTTTCAATAATACTTGTGTTTCCGATTGTAACGTGACATCACTTGTTCCAAAATGACTTTGTTGATTGTTAATGTGTGCGCCTTCGCAAATCGGACAACAAAATTACCATAGCATGTTGGTGCCATGTCATAACACCAAGCCAAGTTTCATGATTTTCATGCGTGTTTCGGATTTACAGGAATTGAAAAACCAAGTTTCTCAATGTTTCCAGCCGAGCCATGATGCCCAGATGTTTGAATTCCATTCCCATTTCTGGCATGGGACCTAGAAATTTACCCGAGGACACACATGTGATTTTTCAACCAGCTTTGGTGCACTGGAGCATGTGCTTGTATTTAAAATTTGAATTATGCACACAAAGGTGACACGTTCCCTCTCAGAACCACGAGCCTTCTTGAGAGAAGCTCTGGTTTGCAAGAAACTTATACCAAAACTTGTTCCTATTCTGCAATTTTTTTACCACAGCATGGTAGTACCATGACATGACACCATGCCAAGTTTCATGTTTTTCAGGTGTGTTTTGGATTTACAAGAATTTTAAAACCAAGCTTCTCAATGTTCTCGGCCAAACCACTATGCCCAGATGTTTGAATTTCATTCCCATTTCTTGCATGGGACCTAGAAATTCACCCGAGGACACACATGTGATTTTTCAGTCAACTTTGGTGCACAGGAGCATGTGCTTGTAGTTCAAATTTGAATTATGCACATTAAATGACCAGAAACTCAATTAATGTATAAAAAAGGCCAAACGAACCCGGAATAATTCCAAAATTTAACAGGGCACTCATATAGTTCTATGTTGCCTATGTTAAGAAAATCTGGGGGGAGGCAGCGTATATTGTTTAGCACACAAAGGTATAAAGAAATAAAGAAATAAAGAAATTAGCATACCTATTTAATTCTTGGGTTCTTATTATTTATGCCACTAGTTGTGTATCACTACTCAGTTTTGCCATTAGAAGAGGCAACTACTCAAAAAATGCCATCGATCCGTGAGATGCCTGCTCAAAAATGCAATTAGATATCTAAAAAATGCCATCGTTAAGTTAGATGTTTGCTCAGAAATTCCATTAGACATTGTTATTTTCACGTCAAACCCGTTGACCATGTTACATGACAAAAACAAGCCGATTCTCACAATGATAACTTAATGGTGTCCAGCACAACACACCCCTCAAATAAAATAAGCACCCTGGAATTCTTTGACAAAACTAAGCACCCTGAAATTCTTTGAAAACTAAACTACTGGCTATATGATGTTGGCCATATATATTGTACGTATATAATGTCAAGAAACGAGTGGTAGTACTATACCAACTAAAAGATGAAATGTACGAAATATAACGAGAAGAAACATAACATAGTTCTGCTGGGGGCTCAGCACAACACACCCCTCAAATGAAACTAAGCGCACCAGAAATTAAACTAAGCAACTAATCCAGTAGACACTGCATTAGAACCACCATGCAATGACACTGCCACCTTACTCGGAGTCCTCGTCCACGTCCTCGACTTCGTCCTTGTCCCTCTTCCTCTTGGGCGATACTTCTTTGCTTGAACCGCACACTTGGCTCTTGCTCTTCATCCAACCCTTGTAGATATTGAAACAAAGGTAGCCATCCATTGCAGCATAGTAGACGTGGTCTATATCTAGTACAGTCCACTGCCATGCACGATGAAATGTGTGCGGAGGTTTCTTTAGTTCACCGTACGAAGGATGAACCATGGCTCCTGTCAGGGTCAGCATTGAAGGCTGATCAAGGGAGGGCACCAGCCCTTCCTTCTGGAGGTCGAAGGGGTCGCCTACAACAAGGCCTATCCAACCCAGGATTTCCTTGTCGTTCCTAAAGTCTACAGTAACGAATTTGACTCGGTCGCTGTCGTGGATTTGTCACGTCAGATGTCCTAGCAAAAGGACTTAGTCGTGGAGCCATCGCAACGGGTTAACTTGAAGGGGTTAAAACGGACGCAAGGACACAGTGTTATACTAGTTCGGCCCCTTCGATGAAGGTAAAAGCCTACGTCTAGTTGTGATGGGATTGATGTGTTTCAAGGGCTAGGGAGCAATAAGCTTCGCCTAAACCTCGAGTTGTTGTTGTCTGTCTCTAAACCGTCGTCGGGTCGTCCCCTTATATACACGGGTGACGCCCGTCGGTTTACAAAATCCCAACCTCCGGTTCATAACGTGCCCGGGTTGGTCTCTCTATTCCTAACTTACAATGCAAGTTTACCTCAGGCCGGTTTACGGCCATAAACCTTTAAACCGGTTATAGGCCTTGGGCCCTTCTATTTCTCCTTGGGCTTTAACATCTTGGGTCCATTGACGGAGCTAACCCGGGCCCTGTAGGCCGGTTTATCCAAAATAGCAATATCCCCAACATTAGGCCCCAGATTGATTTGAACAGGTTCATGTCAATCCTTAATAAAAATTTCTGTCTTCAAATGTCTTCCAGTAACTGTTAAACTGCCGTTCCATCGTCTCCTCTTGCTGCTGTAAACCGATATGACGTCAGCACAAAGTTACCGTTTCTTTTTACTAAATCCGCAATAATCAAGGCGACAGCTGGGCTCCCGAAATCACGGGCTCCTGGATTCGCGCGCCTGGCACGCGCGCCGCGCCTTATAAATAGGACTAGAAGGCCATCTTCCTTTCCTCCCTTTCGTCCCCTTCTTCTTCGTCTTCCTCGCGACTCAGACTCCGGAGCTCCGCCGCCGCCGTCAGCTACTGCATCAACTCAGGCCGCTGCATCAACCTGACCGGACCAGAGTACCGCGGCGACCCTCCGCATCCGTTTGGATCCCGGTAAGGCTCCTGTTCTTCTTGCTTTAGATCTGTTCTAGGGTTCGTCATCCTTATCCTGCCACTGTTCATTGTTCATCTCCATAGCAAGTTTTTGTGAACAGATTATGATACTTATATTGTGATTTGTAGTCACTCTCAGTATTCGCCATAAATCTGTACTCATCTCCTTAGATCTCACTCATTTCCCTGCTTGTCGAACTTGTGCTGTTCTGCTGCGAGCAAAACCTCATATTTTTACTTCTTTTTTGCCCTAGCTGTAGATCCATTGTTTTGAAAGAATCCATACGGGATCTGTTTCTGCTTTCATATTCATAACTGTTAGATCTGGTCGGTTTAACTTTTAGCAGAGCGAACAACCCAAACTATATATCCATTAGTCCCCTTGATGAACCGCCAGATGATATCATTCTAGATAACTCCGGTCTATATAAGAGCATCTTCGGTTTACAATCACGCCTATTCTCAAACCGGAATACCTTTGTCTTGTAGATTTCCTCATGGCAAAACAGATATACGAATGCAACTGGGTTCCCTCTCGCATCACCGAGACCCAATTAAACAACTTAGTTCTGACTGGCGCCTTGAGTAGCAAAAATGCCATCCATTGGAGGGTTCCAGGGAATGAATGTCCTCCTACCCCACAGGAAGGAGAAGTTGTTGTGTTTGCGGATCACCTGGCCCGGGGCTTTAATCCACCCGGTTCAAAATTTTACCGGGACGTCCTGGCTAATTTTAAGTTGCGCCCACAAGATGTTGGTCCAAACTCAGTCACGAATATCTTCCATTTTCAAGTGCTTTGTGAGGTGTACTTCCAGGAGGAACCTACTGTAGAGTTGTTCCGAGACTGTTTTCATTTGAACCGACGTACTGAATTCACCGATGGCCCTAATATGGAACTGGGTGGTATGGCGATTCAAAAGAGGAAAGAAGTGACTTATCCTCACGCCAAGCGGCATAGTCATCCGCAAGAATGGAATCACACTTGGTTCTATTGCAAGGATACTTCCCCTGCTGAAGAAAATCCTCTGCCTGGCTTCCGTCCAGAGAGACTTAGCAATACACACCCCTTCCCCCCAAGGCTAACCGCCAAAGAGAGGAGTAAGTATGCCCCTCAACTGTCCAAGCTTAGAGCCTTCATGGCTAACGGTTTAACAGGAGTAGATCTTGCCCGTTGCTGGATTTCATGGAGTATCCTGCCCCTTAGTATCCGCTCCGGTTTAATGTGCAAATACACGGGCCGGGTTAATGATCCTTTGAGGCACTGCAACATTCAGCTGACGGAAGACGAAGTTACTGAAGCTGTGAAAAAGATGTTGAATGAACCGGAATATGTTTGCGCCCGAACCGGCCTGCTTCCCTTTTGTGCTACAAATAAACCACCTGCTGTAAGCATCTCACCTCTGTTTGTTATAGAATTTATGATCTCCTTATATGTATACTGTTAACTCCAATCCTTTCTGAAACAGGGAGATGATCCGTTTTGGAGCAAGAAGCTTCAAGAGCCAACAAAAAAGGTAACCCGACCCAAAACAAGGGTGAAGAAGCCTGCTCAGAAGAAAAGGAACACCGCTTCCTCTACCCCGGAATTAGATGAGGATGATGTGGGTAACCCGGACCTTGAGGTAGACCTCGATTCAGTTGGCTTACTTTCTATACGCCTTATTGATGATGATATTTGTCAGGACGACGCTGAAGCGAGTAATGCTGAAGGCCCAGAGGTAACTATTCTTTCTTCTGATACAGTTCCTTTGCCTTTGAAAAAACCTCGCCAAGCAAACCGGAAAGTTAAAATTTCTCATCCTCTTGCTTACTTGGATCCCAAATTTCTTGTGAAGACCCAGCAACATGAAGCTCGTCGCACCACCCGGCATAGTGGCCAGGTAGTTACCTCCGCCGGTTTACCGAACAGCCCGGTTCGGAAACGCCGCTCAGAGGTCTCCGATTTATGCGCTAGCTTTCCTCCTAAAGCAGGTTTAATTCGTCAGCCTCTTAATCCATCTGACTCCGATTATCAGGTCACTTCCCATTCATCTTCTGGTGAATCTTCAGCCACTCAACTGCCACCGCTAAAGACAGTTATTGGGTAAGTTGGACTGATCACAACATATTTCCATATGGGTTTCTTAATCCATCTTACACCGTTCTTCAATCTTTGGGTCTCTCCCAGGGCTAAACCTAGACCGAGCAAGAAGGCTCGTCTGGATAATCCGGCCGAAGGAACTGCCGCTCCTCAACCGGAGAAAACTCCTGGTGCTGATGCTCTAGTTCGTGAAGACATTCAAAATTATCTACCTCCACAAGATGACGCCTATGCTGAAGAAAGGCCTACCAATCCTGCCAGCCATACCGATCAGCCTGCCAGTCCTGTTCGGGTTGAGGAATCCATCCACCCTTCTGGAACTGTTGATAAACCGACAGTGCCAATGCAGAGCAGCGATTCCAAAGATGATGATGTTGTGATTACCGGCATTGGTCGCTCTGAACCGGGGAACTCTGCTACCTTAGCCAAGCATACTGCTAAGGAAGAAATCTCGGCCATAAAGGGCAAATGGGACGTTGATTCCTCAACGTATGCCGCTTTAAGCGCCCAAGATCTTTATTCTGGGTACCTGAACCGACTGTACACCAGTCGCAATTATGAAGCTGGCATGATCAGGATGATGAAAGAAAAACTTGAGGTAACTCTCTTGTGCTTCATTCTATTGCAACTTAGCTTCTCAATTTCTTCCAACCCGAGATGGCAATCCGAATCATGCTGCCTTGACAACCAAGGTCCGGTTTGATAAAAACAGGGCTTCAACATAGGTCGTAACCAGAAAACATCATCAAATAACCATTAGCCCCCAAGTGCCAAGTTTAAATACTTGTATTAATCTTGGGACTTTTGTAATGTAAAACATGCATTAAGATCAAGTATGCATTAGCCCCCAAGTATCGAGCACATAACTTGCTTGTGTGGTTGATACTTCCAAACCGTGCAATATTTTCTGAACACTGCTGATGACCTGCTGCAGGGGGATCTGAAGACCAAAGAGAAACAAGTCTCGGACCTTCAGGAAATCCTAAAAACCCAGCAGGCTGAAACTGCAAAAGCGAAGGAAGAATTGACCAATGCCTTAAACGTTATGGAACAGCTGAAAGAAAGCCGCAAAAAGGAACAAGCTGATTGGGCTACTGAAAAGGCTCTTTTGATTAAAAGGGCTGAAAATGCCGAAGCTGCTCTCAAACCGGTGGTTGATGAATTATCCACCGTAAAGCGACAAATACACTCCATGACCTCTGCCGTCTTTGGTAAATTTCTTTCGATGCCCTTCCTCCAATTTGCACCTTGTCTGCTATATCCTATGTCCGGTTTGTAATCCATCTTGAAACACTGCAGGCACACGTATTGGACACTTGGGTTCTGATGTGCGGATGAAACTCAAAGCTGCTTATACTTTGATTGAACAGTTGTATACCGGAGCACAGAGAGCTATCACCACTGCTTCGCATAACAACCCCGCACCGTCTCTGATTCAAGACACGTTAAAAAGGTTATCCATGCTTCCTGCCCGGATTGAAGAGTTAAAAAGATCAGCTGCTCAAACCGGAGCCATCACTGCCTTGATCCGGGCCAAAGCGTGGGTACCAGACTTTGATCCTGTCGAAGCGGCCCAAGGATACCCCAGCTTGAAAGAAGACGGTTCAGATTTCGGTGAAAATGACTTGAGGGCGATAAACCGGGCGGTGCGCCCCCTAGCTTGTCAATTGGCTGAAGAAGCAGATCTGACACATTATCAGGCCCAATATGATAACCAGAACAAGTGAGTAGCTGCCCCGATCCCTGAAGCGGAAAACCTTATTCCTCCAACCCGTAAGCATACCTACGCCCCTGACATTGAACCGTCTTTGCTGATTCATGAAGAAGCTGTCTTTCAAGCGTTAATGGGAATCGACTGGACCACTGCTGATTTCCAGCCAATGGGTAGCCATAAGGAGGCTGAAGCGGCGCAGGATGATCCACAACCTTCGAACCGAGGCGGCGAACAGGCGTAATCAAAGCTCCGGTTCACCTTAATTGGTGACGTTAACCCGTCAAAAAACAATATATTCAGGCACTACGCTGCCTTGTAATAAGATAGTTAATACCTCTGCCTTTGAATGCGCCTTTGTGCACGGGTACTGATGCCCTTGCCATGACTTTTTCCAACTTGTGTTTCCTGTCTTTACTGGGTACAAAGGACGGTCTTTCGACCATATGAACCGTGCTGCGCCTTTGCCAAACCGGGCAACTTGCCTCCGGGTTAAAAAGCGGACCAGGCTGTGTCAGCTGAATCGGTTTAAAAGTATTTGTCGTTCCAAAGAACAAAAACACCACGGGAAGGAAGATAACAAACAACCAAATACGAGGAAACGAAATAGTAAAACGCGTGCAAATGGTGGTTGCTATGAACCGTTCAGAAAGCATTACCATCGTCAAGAAAAACAAACCAAGCCCCCAAGGGGTGTAACTACGGTTTAAGACGACTAGGTCCCTAACTGAATCGTGGAAAATATGCCGGTCAAATGGCATTGCATTGGTTCGGATTCGACCAAGCCCCCAAGTGACTCAGTGGCCTAGGGCCGATCAAGTGGCATTGCATTGGTTCGGACACGACCAAGCCCCCAAATGACGTATTGGCTGTTTAAAAGCCGATCAGAAGGCATTACCATCATCAAGACATGACCGAGCTCCCATAAGGTGTAACTACGGTTCAAGTCGATTAGGTCCCCAACTGACTTAGTGGCAAATATGCCAGCCAGAAGGCATTACCGTCGTCAAAACATGACCAAGCTCCCAGGAGGTGTAGCTACGGTTCAGGTCGACTGGGTCCCCAACTGACTTTGTTGATCTTCTGTGAAGCGACCTCAAGGGGTAAACCGGAGGTTGCCCTAAAGCGAATCAACTCCGTGTAACCACGCATGATGTGAAGAAAAAACAAAGACCCCGCTTTACTCGAGGCTCCGGTTAATTATATTGATCATAATATATACATGGTCATGATATGTACATAAGCAGAGCCCAAGGCTCATGTATAGTAAGGCCGAAGATGAGCTATGTTCCACGGCCTGCTGGTCTCCTCCTCTGATGTGCGTGAATCTTTGCGCTCTCGAATATCAATCAGGTAGTATGACCCATTATTCAGATTCTTGCTGATCACAAAAGGTCCTTCCCAAGGCGGGGATAATTTATGCATATCAGACTAATCCTGGATGAGCCGGAGCACCAAATCCCCCTCCTGAAAGGTTCTGGTTCTAACCCGACGGCTGTGGTAACGGCGAAGATCTTGCTGGTAAATCGCTGAACGGGCAGCTGCTAAGTCACGTTCTTCATCCAATAAATCAAGAGCGTTCTGCCGTGCCTGCTCGTTGTCCGCTTCAACATAAGCTGCCACACGAGGTGAATCATGTCGTATATCACTTGGGAGAACCGCCTCTGCTCTATAGACCATAAAAAACGGCGTAAACCCCGTGGATCTGTTAGGCGTGGTGTTGATACTCCATAATACAGACGGTAGCTCCTCAACCCAACAACCCGGCGTCCTCTGCAAAGGGACCAGAAGCCGGGGTTTGATACCTCTCAAGATCTCTTGATTCGCTCGTTCTGCTTGACCATTAGACTGTGGGTGAGCTACAAAAGAAACATCAAGCCGTATATGCTCACGTGCGCAGAACTCTTTCATGGCACCTTTGGATAGATTGGTACCATTATCTGTGATGATGTTGTGTGGAAAACCAAACCGGAAGATCACCTTCTTTATAAACCGAACCGCCGTGGCCGCATCACATTTACTGACAGGTTCTGCCTCCACCCACTTTGTAAATTTGTCAACCGCCACCAATAGGTGGGTCTTCTTATCTTTGGAACGTTTAAAAGGCCCAACCATATCGAGCCCCCAAGTCGCAAACGGCCAAGTAATTGGAATCATCCTTAATTCTTGAGCCGGTATGTGCGCTCGTCTAGAAAATTTCTGGCAACCATCACATAGCCTGACCAGGTCTTCTGCATCGGCATGAGCAGTTAACCAGTAGAAACCGTGGCGGAACGCTTTAGCCACCAATGATTTTGAACCGGCGTGGTGGCCGCAATCCCCTTCATGTATTTCACGTAATATTTCGCACCCCTCCTCAGGGGATACGCACCGTTGCAGCGCTCCTGACACGCTGCGATGATGTAGCTCCCCTTTGAGAATGGTCATAGACTTGGACCGCCGTACTATCTGCCGAGCCAAGATTTCGTCTTCTGGCAACTCACCCAGGTTCATATATGCCAGATAAGGAAGCGTCCAATCCGGGATGACGTGAAGAGCCGCCACTAATTGAGCCTCCGGATCAGGAATAGCCAACTCCAATTCACCGGGGAGCTGTACCGATGGGTGATACAATACATCCAAGAAAACATTGGGTGGGATCGGTTTACGCTGAGAGCCCAAGCGGCTTAAAGCGTCCGCCGCCTCATTCTTTCTGCGGTCCACATGGTCCACTTGATAGCCTTTGAAATGCCCTGCCACCATATCTACTTCACGACGGTATGCAGCCATGAGCGGGTCCTTAGAATCCCAGGTGCCAGATACTTGCTGAGCCACTAGATCCGAATCACCAAAGCACCTAACGCGGCTCAGATTCATCTCTTTAGCCATCCGAAGACCATGAAGCAAAGCTTCATACTCAGCCGCATTGTTTGTACAGGGGAACATTAAACGGAGGACATAACAAAACTTGTCTCCTCGTGGGGAAGTTAAAACGACTCCAGCCCCCGAGCCTTCCAATTGGCTGGATCCGTCAAAATGAATAGTCCAATATGTGTTATCTGGCTTCTCCTCAGGTGCTTGTAACTGTCCAATCGTTTATGAAGTCGACAAGTGCTTGTGACTTTATGGCCGTCCGGGGTACGTATCTTAAACCGTGCGGCCCAAGCTCGATAGCCCACTTGGCAATCCGACCGGTCGCCTCCCGGTTCTGTATGATGTCACCCAAAGGAGCAGAACTGACCACCGTGATGGGGTGCCCTTGAAAATATTGCTTCAGCTTCCGGCTTGCCATAAAAACACCATATACCAGCTTCTGCCAATGCGGATACCTTTGCTTGGACTCGATAAGCACTTCGCTGATATAGTAAACCGGACGTTGAACCGGATGCTCCTTCCCAGCCTCCTTGCGTTCTACCACAATCACCACGCTGACCGCTCTGGCGTTCGCAGCAACGTATAACAGGAGTGGCTCTTTATCAACGGGGGCTGCCAACACTGGCGGATTGACTAACTGTCGCTTCAAGTCCTCAAACGCTTTATCAGCCTCCGGACTCTAGACAAATTGATCTGTCTTCTTGAGCATTTGATACAAGGGGATCGCTTTTTCACCGAGGCGGCTGATAAACCGGCTTAACGCAGCAATCCGCCCGACCACGCGCTGAACATCATTGACGCATTTCGGTTTGGCCAGGGAGGTGATGGCTGTGATCTTTTCCGGATTAGCCTCAATTCCTCTATGGGACACTAAGAATCCCAACAATTTGCCTGCAGGTACACCGAAAACACATTTAGCTGGGTTGAGCATCATTTGGTACACCCTCAAGTTATCGAAGGTTTCCTTCAAATCGTCAACCAGGGTCTCCTTCTTTCGTGACTTGACCACAATGTCATCCACATAGGCATGTACATTACGACCAATCTGTTCATGGAGGCAATTTTGCACACACCGTTGATAAGTAGCCTGCGCACTCTTGAGCCCGAAGGGCATAGAAACATAGCAGAAGGCTCCAAAGGGAGTAATGAACGTTGTCTTCTCCTGGCCCTTAACTGCCATCTTGATCTGATGATAACCCGAATAGGCATCCAAAAAACTCAAACGCTCGCAACCTGCCGTAGCATCAATGATTTGATCAATACGGGGGAGAGCAAAAGGATCCGCTGGACAAGCTTTATTCAAGTCTGTGTAATCCACACACATGCGCGAGGTGCCGTTTTTCTTAAGAACCAGCACCGGATTAGCAAGCCACTCGGGATGAAAAACCTCAATAATAAAACCAGCTGCCAGGAGCCTGGCTACTTCCTCACCAATCGCTTTACGTCTTTCTTCGTTAAACCGGCGTAGGAACTGTTTTACCGGTTTATACTTAGGATCCACATTAAGAGTGTGCTCAGTTAGTCGCCTCGGTACACCAGGCATGTCAGACGGCTTCCATGCAAAGATGTCCCGATTCTCACGGATGAACTCGATGAGCGCGCTTTCCTATTTTGGATCCAAGTTTGCACTGATGCTGAACTGCTTGGACGAATCGTCAGGTACGAAGTCAACAAGCTTAGTTTCGGCAGCTGATTTGAACTTCAAGGCCAGATCGTGGTCCGTAGTTGGCTTCTTTAATGAAGTCATGTCCTCCGGATCAACATTGTCTTTGTACTGCTTTAGCTCCTCCGTAACACAAACCGATTCTGCATAAGTCGCATCTCCTTCCTCGCATTCCAAAGCGATTCGACGGCTCCCATGAACCATTATAGTGCCCTTGTAACCCGGCATCTTGAGTTGCAGATATACATAGCAGGGCCGTGCCATAAATTTTGCATAGGCCGGTCGTCCGAACAAAGCGTGGTATGGACTTTGGATTTTAACCACTTCAAACGTCAGCGTCTCTGATCTGGAATCATGACTATCGCCGAAGACCACTTCTAGAGCTATCTTACCAACAGGGTACGCAGACTTGCCAGGCACCACCCCGTGGAACACCGTATTGGTCGGTTTGAGATCCTTATCCACCAGTCCCATGCGACGGAAGGTCTCATAATACAAGATGTTAATGCTGCTTCCTCCGTCCATGAGTACCTTGGTGAGATTGTAACCTCCCACCTGAGGCGCCACCACCAATGCTAACTGACCCGGATTATAAACCCTGGGAGGATGATCTTCTCGACTCCAGATGATTGGTTGTTCCGACCAGCGCAGATAGTGAGGCGCGGCCGGTTCAACAGCACTAACTGCCCGCCTCTGAAGCTTTCTATCCCGTTTATCCAAGCTTGTAGTAAAAACATGATACTGTCCACTACTCAACTGTTTCGGGTTGCTCTGATAACCTGATTGCTGCTGTTGCTGCTGGCTGTAACCACTTTGATTACCTTGATTATTTTGGCTGTTCTGTCCGCCCGGATTACCATTCAACCCTGGACCGGAATTTCCGCCGCCGTACCCTGATCCGGAACCTGAACCGCCGCTAGAGCCGTGATCATATTGGAAAATGTTTGAGCTTTTGAATTCCTTCATGATGTATCAATCCTTACAAAGGTGGGTTGCTGGCTCCTCCTTTGTTCCGTGCTTCGGACAGGGCTGGTTTAAGAAAAATTTCAAACGCTCCAGATTAGGACCGGGATTTCCGCGAAAACCTGGCTGTTTCCCCTTACGTCGCTGGCCCTTATTCTGTGCACTGGTGTTGGCCACAAAATCCACGCTCCCATCCGGTTTACGCTTACCTCCGCCTCCATTGCCTGTTGGCTGATGCTGCTGGCCTTTGGTATTGCTATTCTTCTTTCCCTTCCCTGCTTTGTCGTCACCAGAGTCAGGATCCTTGGTACTGCCAGAATCCGCGTACTTCACTAAAGCGGTCATGAGCGTTCCCATATCCGTGCAATCACGCTTCATCCGACCTAACTTTAGCTTCAAAGGGCCAAACCGACAGTGCCTTCCAACAGCACCACGGCGGTGTCTGCGTTGATGCGATCTGATGAGTGCAAAACCTCTGATACCCGGGGTACCCAATGGGTAGTTGACTCCCCTTCTTGTTGAACGCAAGCTGCTAGGTCAACTATCGACATTGGCTGTTTGCACGTGTCCTTGAAATTCTTGATAAACCGGGCTCGCAACTGGGCCCACGAATTAATGGAATTAGGCGGTAGGCTCTTTAACCAAGTCCGGGCCGTCCCTTCTAACATCATGGTAAAATACTTCGCACACGCCGCATCATGCACATCCAGCATCTCCATAGCCATCTCATAGCTCTCCACCCATGTCTCCGGAGGCTGATCCGCCGTGTAATTTAGTACCTTGCGGGGGCCTTTGAAGTCCTTAGGCAGGCGTACGTTGCGCAAAGCGGGAACGAGGCACGGTACTCCCAAGGAACTAGAAGCCACCCCCGGTTCAATCGTAGCAGTTGGGAAGATAGGTGTAAGCTGACGAGCCTGATGCTGCGCTGCTAATCCGACCTCCTGCGCACGGGCACGATCCAGCATCTCTTGAGCATTGTCGACGCCAGCCGGATTGTTGCCACGGAGCGCTTCACGCCTGGCATTACTTGAAACAGCCGGCTCCTCCATGCGCCTGCTATAGCTCCTGCTGGGGCGAGGGGTGGAGTGAATCCGATCACGGCTTTGCGAATATGCTTCTTGTTGGGCCAAAGCGGTCCTAAGGAGCTCCTTGACTCGGCGTGTCTCTACATCCTGCGGTGAATCGCCTTCGATCGGAATGGCTTCCAACCGAGCTGCCGCCGCAACGAGGTTATCCATCGGGTTGGAATAATGGCCCGATGGTGTTGGCACGGCATGTGGTGTACCAGTGTTGTGACGAGGTAGGTTTATTATACGGTGCTGAACCGGGGCGCCAACTGTTGCTTCCGCACGGTTTACCCCCGGCGGATTATTGGCCCCCGCTCCAGGGGTGTTGAAGAGATTTCTGGCATCGAGGGCTGCGGGCAATCGAGATCGGAATTTCCTCTTCAGGACTTCCGGAGATGCATTCTGGTCCATCATGAGCCTGTAGGCCTGTGCCTCTAAAGCGGCGCGCTCTGCCGTCATCCTGGCCTCTTCTGCTGCCAGCCCTGCTTTAGCTTGAGTGATCTGTTCTCTCACTTTGGCAATCTCGGCATTGTGAACCTCCTGATCCACCGGGTTGGCCTCCGCCATAAGCACTGCCAGTGCGTCAAACAGATCTGACAATACTTGGGCTGGTGAGTCCGCAGGGCCCCCTACTCGCGCAGCCATTGCCGCTGCCGATCCGGAGATCACTGCTACCGCAGTTGATGAATGTGGCGCCGCCTGTGTTCCAGCCATGAAGATCCCAACTCGATTGGGCAGACCAGAGGGGTCCGGAATACTGTCGCCATCGGAGCTGCCCCCAATCCGATCATCTTGCAGCTGGTATAGAGACTCGGTTTCCCCGGTTGACGTTTCATCGCCGGAGTAGATGGCGGTTTCGCCACCGGATTCGGATCCTTCCTCGTAGCTTCCTCCGTGGATGACTCCCACGAAGGCGCGCTTCCTGGTCGGTTTAACCAGGGTCGATCTCGTGCGCTGAGCTGTCTTGACGAGGTCGATGCAGACGCCCAGCTCGGGGCCCGGTTCACCGATCTTGCCGATGAAAACATGGATGCCGCCAAAGGGGACCCGGTACCCGTACTCGATCGAGCCGGCGTCGGGGCCCCAGCCTGTGCTGTCGATGTAGAGTTTTCCGCGACGACTTTTGGTCATCCGGCCCACAGCGTAACCCTCGAGTCCTTCAAAGCGGCCCTCCAAGAACTTGAAACCATCTCGCGATCGCCCCACGGTGGGCGCCAACTGTCGTGGATTTGTCACGGCAGATGTCCTAGCAAAAGGACTTAGTCGTGGAGCCATCGCAACGGGTTAACTTGAAGGGGTTAAAACGGACGCAAGGACACAGTGTTATACTAGTTCGGCCCCTTCGATGAAGGTAAAAGCCTACGTCTAGTTGTGATGGGATTGATGTGTTTCGAGGGCTAGGGAGCAATAAGCTTCGCCTAAACCTCGAGTTGTTGTTGTCTGTCTCTAAACCGTCGTCAGGTCGTCCCCTTATATACACGGGTGACGCCCGTCGGTTTACAAAATCCCAACCTTCGGTTCATAACGTGCCCGGGTTGGTCTCTCTATTCCTAACTTACAATGCAAGTTTACCTCAGGCCGGTTTACGGCCATAAACCTTTAAACCGGTTATAGGCCTTGGGCCCTTCTATTTCTCCTTGGGCTTTAACATCTTGGGTCCATTGACGGAGCTAACCCGGGCCCTGTATGCCGGTTTATCCAAAATAGCAATATCCCCAACAGTCGCCCTTGAGGAACTTCTTAAATTCATCACACTCAACATCGGCATGGAATATGTGGTACACCAAGCATAAGTCATGCACGCAAACCTGGATCACGGCGGGCTTCTTCTTCTCTGTCTCCTTTAGTTTCTTCTCGCTTCCCAGGACTGTGGTGTACTCAACATCTAGCCCAGCGACCGAGTCATCATTTGAGTTTTCAAACATGCGTTTGAAGCGAGCAAGGCATTCTTTCACCGTTGCGGAAGAACGGGTGTAGATGACGTCGAACTCATCGCCGTTGATGGTTCTAACCTTGTACTCACCGCCGATCATGGAGATTTGGGACGCCATGGATTTGGGAGGAGGGTTTGGATTAGTGGAACTGTCGTAATGTGAAAGGACGGGATGACTAGGAGCGGTTTATCGATTGTAAAATGTCGAGTGGGGGCGCGTGCAAATGGCAGCGTAGTGCTTGCCTGGTGGATAAATGGATTCATGCACAGTACTATGGGGGGCCAATTAGATGTCATGTCTACTCGACGCCCAATTAAATAGCTTTCGATGTCATGTCAAGCATCGGGAAAATTACAGGTGATACGAAGCTTTCCATTCTCCCATGATACGGGCTTCCGAGAGCCCTTGGATCTGAGATCAAATGGTTGCATGGCATGATTCTAGACCTATGGGTGAATATCCTATCCTGGAGGGTTATTCTGCAAATTTTCAGCAACTTAGCATGCGACCGTTCGATCTCAGATCCAAGGGCTGCCAGTAGCCCGTATCATGGTCGTGCCTACCACGACCGTCGCCTCGCTTGCACAGTCGCGCCCTTGGAGATTTAACACGGTGCACTAGGCTATCTGATGTTGGCATGTCATACATAGTCATCACTTAGTCACTCATACAACAAGGTTAGCTATAAGGTTGGCTATAAGAGTATTTTTTGTTTACTTCTCTCTATCTCTTTCTTCGTAGTATTTATTGCATTTGCCAAGGAGTGACCTCTTCCAATGAAATGGTGCTTAGATGAGGTGCTATGGGAATTAAATGGCTTAGCAACTCAAGTCCCCAATGCATAGGTACTTAGTTTTTTGTTGCTAAGTTTGCTTCATCTAGGTACACGCGCTTATCACCGTTTCTTCCTGGGGTCACCAAACTAGTCTCTCTCTTCTTAATTAACTTGCCACATCAGACTTTATGCCTATGTGGCAGGCTTAGCACCTGTAGGATCAAGTACAATAGTGGGCTATAAGCCCGCTTTACATGGCATTTTTGCATATGTGGGGGAAAGAGGCAAGGAAAAAGTGGAGGAGTGGGCTCTCAAGCAAGAGCCAGCCTCTACATGGTGGAGCATCGGGAGAGGCACCTGTATGGAGGTGGTCAGTGATGTCTACTACACAACCTTCTTCTTGTAGACGTTGTTGGGCCTCCAAGTGCAGAGGTTTGTAGGACAGTAGCAAATTTCCCTCAAGTGGATGACCTAAGGTTTATCAATCCGTGGGAGGCATAGGATGAAGATGGTCTCTCTCAAGCAACCCTGCAACCAAATAACAAAGAGTCTCTTGTGTCCCCAACACACCCAATACAATGGTAAATTGTATAGGTGCACTAGTTCGGCGAAGAGAGGGCGATACAAGTGCAATATGGATGGTAGATATAGGTTTTTGTAAACTGAAAATATAAAAACAACAAGGTAACAAGTGGTAAAAGTGAGCGTAAAAGGTATTGCAATGCTAGGAAACAAGGCCTCGGGTTCATACTTTCACTAGTGCAAGTTCTATCAACAATAATAACATAATTGGATCATATAACTATCCCTCAACATGCAACAAAGAGTCACTCCAAAGTCATTAATAGCGGAGAACAAACAAAGAGATTATCGTAGGGTACGAAACCACCTCAATGTTATTCTTTCCAATCAATCCATTGGGCTATTCCTATAAGTGTCACAAACAGCCCTAGAGTTCGTACTAGAATAACACCTTAAGACACAAATCAACCAAAACCCTAATGTCACCTAGATACTCCAATGTCACCTCAGGTATCCGTGGGTACGATTATACGATATGCATCACACAATCTCAAATTCATCTATTCAACCAACACATAGAACCTCAAAGAGTGCCCCAAAGTTTCTACCGGAGAATCACGACGAAAACGTGTGCCAACCCCTATGCATAGGTTCATGGGCGGAACCCGCAAGTTGATCACCAAAACATACATCAAGTGAATCACGTGATATCCCATTGTCACCACAGATACGCACGGCAAGACATACGTCAAGTGTTCTCAAATCTTTAAAGACTCAATCCGATAAGATAACTTCAAAGGGGAAACTCAATCCATTACAAGAGAGAAGAGGGGGAGAAGAAACATAAGATCCAACTATAATAGCAAAGCTCGAGATACATCAAGATCGTGCCAAATCAAGAACACGAGAGAGAGAGATCAAACACATAGCTACTGGTACATACCCTCAGCCCCGAGGGTGAACTACTCCCTCCTCGTCATGGAGAGCGTCGGGATGATGAAGATGGCCACCGGTGAGGGTTCCCCCCTCCGGCAGGGTGCCGGAACAGGGCCCCGATTGGGTTTTTGGTGGCTACAGAGGCTTGCGGTGGCTGAACTCCAGATCTAATCTCTGTTCTGGAAGTTTTACGATACGTAGGTATATATGGGTGAAAGGGGTACGTTAGTGGACCGAAGGGGGGCCACGAGGCAGGGGGGCACGCCCCAGGGGGGTGGGCGTGCCCCCCACCCTCGTGGGCACCTCCCTTCTTCCCTGACGTGCACTCCGAGCCCATCCGGTAGGTTTCCTTCCAAAAATAACGTCTCCAGTTGATTTCGTTCCGTTTCGACTTCGTTTGATATTCCTTTTCTTCGAAACACTGAAATAGGCATAAAACAACAAATCTGGGCTGGGCCTCCAGTTAATAGGTTAGTCCCAAAAGTAATATAAAAGTGGATAATAAAGCCCAGTATTGCCTAACACAGTAGATAGTATAGCATGGAGCAATCAAAAATTATAGATACGTTGGAGACGTATCAGTTAGGAATCGGGAGACTCAAGCCGGTCGTAGCGCCGTAGTTAAAATGATAATGGCGAGTCAAATCACCGGGCCCCACCTGTCCATCAGTAACTCACTATCAAATCACACAGCCCTACGTTTGCAGCAGCCTACTCCCTCATCTTCTCGCGTCTCTGTCGAACCAACTAGGCGGAACTGCCCCGCCTACCGCACGAGAAAAGCCCCGCCCTCGACTTTTAAATAGTACAATATACTAATTTCGTATCCATGGATTGCGCCATGGATCAAAGCCTCAAGAAAACGGCGGTACACATGTACCGAGTATACATCACGCCCGTCGCATTCGCGTCGCACCCCAGACGGTCGGTTGGTCTGGCACGCCGCTCTCCGAATGGAACGCACGTCATATTGCGTTTGCACACACATGTGGGACCGCAATTGGGAACCGACCATAGGTACACTCCCCGGCCCCACAAGTCGTGTGAGTTAATAGAAGTACATACGTTGGTACCTGGACAATCCCTGCAAGACATGGAAGATCAGTTCGTCCATGCATGTGACCAGACTCCAGCAAACACACCTGGATTGGCTATCATCTAAATATCGTGCAGGCTGTGTTGTACAGGGCTGTAGTTCTGGTGAGAAATCTAAATAAAGGTTTCTTGTCATCTTGCAAAATTAGGTGTCATGTGCTTCAGATCACTGTGAGGATTAAACAGCAACAACTGAGTTGGGATAGTCATTGGGCGCACATGCACGAAGACTACTCGGCTGCCATCTAGGTCAAGCCGGCTATGTTAATTAGGACATCTATCGACGAACCTCTTTTCTACGAGTTTATCTTTAATCTGAGCTTTGATCCTCGTCTAGTTTGTCTGTCGGGATTCATCTTGTCTCCTTTGGGCAGTGAGGATATGATTTCTTGTCATGTGGCATTTTTTCGTGTTATATGTTATAATCCGGTGCTTCAGATCAAAATGACGACAACTGCACCTCCGGGGCATGTGCATGAAGACTTCTCGACAGTCATTGCCGAGGTCAAGCCGGCTCCGGCCGGTAGACAAAAGAAAACTAGTACTCCACTATATAGGCAGGAGCCTCCGCGCTTGCCTGCTAGTGTTGCTCTCTTCACACTGTCTCGTCCGCTCCAGATCTAAACACGACAGCGGTGGCCACACTCTCTCTCTCTACTCATCGCGGGTCACAGATCCAGCCGGATCCTCTCCGCTAGGGAAGGTGAGAAGGTGCAACATTCACGCGGTCGTCCTCGGCGACGGCTCTTACCCACTGCCGGCGCGTCCTGATCAGCGTGCCTTGCCGTTCTCTCCCAAGCATCGCTGGCGAGGGAGGGCCTCCCACCCCTTCTTCCTCGCTATCGTAGTGTGGGCAGATCCGGCCTCCCACCGCCCACCTAGCGGCATCCCAGCAACCCTCAGGTATAACTTTCTTCGAAACCGGCCTTGCTCTACTTCCCGAGCTCCTGACGTCGCTGCATTTGTATCTTTTACTATTTCTCAGGCCCCCTCGTGTAGATAGGATCGATCGGCTATTAGAAAACCACCTAATTTTTTACTGTTAAGAGGTAAAACTAGTTCATGCACTCGAATCTAGTAGTACTTGGTTCAAACAAGGAAGAAAGGGGGTGGGGGTGGGGGTGGGGGAAGATTTGTTACCTGAATCTAGGACTTGGTCGAAAGAGGAAATAATGGGGGCGAAAAGTAGTAGAGACTGGCTATCCAACTGGTCTCTAGGTCTAATACGGAAATAAAGGGAACGTAGTATAAACTCAATTTAAACCCGATCTATTGGTTGAAAAAGGAAACAAAGTGGGGACTGGGGGACAAGTCAACAGAGTAAGTCCAACACTAGATTTGCTAGCCTCACACAGTATAAGGTGGCTATATACCGAACAAAAATGGGACCAACCCAGATATCATCTTCTGATGTTTGTCGCCCCGAGCCGCTCTTATGTAATGCCACTGGTAAAATGTAGCAGTCGAACTGTTAAAAGTAAGGACACGTTAAACCAATGTTGTTTTCAATATAATGCCTCCAGTAATATGAATCAATGGCACTTTTTTTTCATGTCATGCTAAATTTCCCATTAAGATAAGTTGCTTCTTTTCGTTAGTGATGAAACTGTCCTGGTCTGCCTACTCTCAAGGAGCTTCACGACCAACCTTGATGTTGCTCAATTTTATTGCAACTAATGAAGAAGAAGCTCTATGGGTTTTGTTTTCTGATGGAAATGGAACCGGGGCTGGAGCCCTTTTCTTAAAAAAGAAGAAGAAGAAGCTGCTAGCTCATGGGACATTGCTTCATTTTAGGTGAAATGCACCAAAAGGTCCCATGAATTGAATCATCCATGTTGGTGACTGGTGTCATCCCTTCTACGATGGCGTTGACTGCAGATATGGTTCCCATCACGAGGTATGTTCCTTTTTGGTTTGACCATTTGCCAAAGATCCTGCATGTTGATCCTGCTCTTGTGCTACTGTTTTGGCACTGCCATGATAAAGCAGTAATGTTATTATTTTGCACCTTAATCTAGTGGCACTATTAATTTGAGGCAATGTTTTGGCACCGCTAGTGCCATTGTTTTTTTATATATCGAAAGAGGGGGTTCCCTCCGATTTCATTAAAGAAACCCAACCATAGAGAACCATTATCCGACAACATCTTAGTGTAAACGGGCAGTTATGCAACTACTACTAGAACGGACTGAGTACTAGCAGGAGACAAGTTCGCCACATAAGCTAGGCAGGTAGGGGGACGCAGCACCAGCTCGACCAAGTTTGGATTACAACCCCAATGCTACCACATAAACATCAGGGGGAAGATAGGGACTGAAAGAGCCAGCTTCAGCATCCCAGTCTAAGCAACCCCGGCCGTCATCCTTGCGATGCACGGTACACCTCGTTTGCCACCTGCTCGAACCTAGTGTCACTGATAAAATAAAGTAATAATACAGTTAAAATAGAGCGAGTGTCCTCTCTATCATTTCATTTCCAATGTAGATAAAGAAAGTGCTTCTCTTTGTTAATGTATGTTTCATCAACTAGTCCCATTGTTAATGTTTAAGCGTTTCTGCAAACTGGGGTGCTTAATTTTAGTTGATCTGCACAAAAATAGCGATTTGAATGTCTCAAGGCCCCTCCTTTTACTACCGTTGTACACTGATGTTCATCACTGGTAGAAGGTGTATCGGGGAGACTTGGGACGATTTCCAGTATGAGGCGTGGCGTACCGTATGAGGCGTCGCAGGGCCCATCTCGCCCTCGCAGCATGGCATACTATGATACTATCGCAATATTTTCTTCTATTTATTTTGCGTGTTTCATCAACTAGTGCCACTATAATGTAATCACACTTTTTCATTATCTGTGCAAACAGGGCTATTCAGCTGCATTTTGGTGGAACTGCACAAATGTACGGATGGAACCGGCATATATGCAGAGTGCAAGGTGTGTCAAGTAAAAATTACCGACACCAACCATGCTCCATGCACGCATTGGCATCCACCACCACTAGTGGGATGTGTGGCGCTCTCTGTGGACGGATCTTTCTCAGCAGCAAATCCTCTAACCAAATACTAGTAGCTTATATTGGCAGTTTTCTAGGGAGTACTCTTTTCTGAAAGAAGCACCAATCTATTTTTCTTTATTTGTACACAATGTCACAACTTTGACCCAAAGGTCCAGAGCTATTTAAGGGTGATTGGCGTAGTACTCGGAGACTGGTTGTAACCATGATTTTCATTAGTTGTCACACTGATTGTAAGCACGAGCAGGTGGAAGATTAGGTTAGTGCGAAGCTTACATTAAACCCTACCGTCCTCAAAATATCCCACTCATTGTCAAACCAAGTAAGGATCTCCTTCAACCTGGCTAACTTCGTCTGGTCGCCGCCGGTGATCTGCCTGATTCGGTGCTAGCTTTGGAAGATGGGAAGAGAGACAGTGGTCTTGCAATAGAGAAGAAGGAGAGGCGAGACGGTGGTTTTGGAATGGAAATGATGGAGAGGAGAGGAGGTGCTTTTGCAATGGAGAAGAGGGAGAGGCGACACGGTGGTTTTGGAATGGAGATGGTGGAGAGGAGAGGAGGTGGTTTTGCAATGGAGAAGAGGGAGAGGAGCGTGCGGCAGCGATTTAGGATTGGACGAGAGGGCCGGCGCATTGTGACTGGATCAAAATCAAAATCAATGTACCCTTCAATTAAGAAAGCGGCCCCACATTAACTAGTCTCCCTTTTATTCTAGGTCATAATTGACCATGATTTTTGCAAATAAAATATATGTTATACGTTGCAAAAATAATATAATTTGAAAGTACATTCAGATACGAACCAAACGATACAATTTTTGGTGACATGCATTCACATTTTGCTTGTCAAATACAGTACGTGGTCAACCTTTGACCCAAAATATGCAAAACAAAAAAATACTTCCAAGACCAGCGCCGCTCTTCTGCTCTTCTCCTCTTAAACCACCGCCACTCCTCTCCTGCTCCAATCTAAATCCAGCGCCGCTCCTCTCCTCTTCCATTTCAAAACCACCGCCCCTCCTCTCCCGTTCCAATCCAAAACCAGCGTCCCTCCTCTCCCGTTCTAAACCAAAACCAGCACTGCTCCTCTCCTCTTCCATTCAAAAACCACCACCAGTGAGTGAAGGTGTTGTGGAGAAGTAGATCGATGCAGGAGTACAACTGATACGTGAGGATCGCAGACGGCGACCCTGTGAAGCTAGCTAGGATGTTGGAGATACAGTCTTGGTTTGACAACAAGGACCAACTAGCGGCGACGGCGACATCCATGGCCAAATATCTGCAACAGAGCGAAAAGGCAGCGATACTCCCGGAGGGAGCCGCGCGGGAGTACATAGAGCTGCTCCTCTAGGCCATGGAGCAAACAGATTCACCGAATCCGATCATGAGGGAGTAGTGGTGGGAGTATCGATCCCAGATGGAGCATCCACCAGAGATTGAAGGATCGAGCATCTACAGGGTGCCGTTTGTGAGGGTGTCGTGCCAGAGCGAGCCGGTGGAGTCTTCGTCGACCGAACCCAACTGCAAGAGGAGAAAAACAGTTGGCCCGATGACGCTTCCCCGCCATCCTCTCCCTCGCTGTTCACATCGCCTCACGGGCGGTTGTCTGCCGCCGAGGAATAGGAGGGATTGCCCCCCCGACCAATAGTCGAGCAGGTTGTGAATTGTCAGGAGGAGCTTAGGGTTGTTAATATTTGCATGTTGTGAATTGTGTTTTGTGTTGTGTATTCTAATAGTACTTTCAGATATGAATGTCTTTTGAATTTCACATTTGCAGTATTGAGCATATGAAGTATTTTATGAATTCTAGAGATCTATTTTTAGCACTTAAAAATGTAGTTTCATAGGAGTATAAAAGTGTAGACAATGTGATTGTCAGAGAAGAAACTGCAAGTTTCAGTTTCAGAATAGAAACTCCAAGTTCAGTTTCAGATAAAAAACTGCAACTTTCAGAGGCAGAGCATTTATATTAACACGGCCTTTTCATACAGGGTTAACATCATGCTAGAAGTTTTATTCATGGTCGAAACTGGAACTACCAGCCAGTTAACATCATGCTGATCAACATTCATGCATAGCACATCTTCATATGATGCACAGTCAAAAAGATATGCTATTTTCAAGATGCCCACACAATGTCGAGTGTGTGAAAAACAGAGAAAACGAGGGACGAACTTTTGGCAAGTGTTGGACGTGGTGTGCGTAGATGACAATTGGGACCCACATGTCAATAATGCTAAACTGACGTTGGGGCCCACGGGTTTGTCAACATAGTTACATTTTTTAGGTGCTTCAACGTAGCTACTATAGTAGATAAATTCACAACGAAGCTGGGGAGCTGGTAGGTATCATTTATTATCACTAGGGCAGCAAGTATCAACTGGGTTTTGGGCTGCCCCGTCTAGGCTTTCTTTTTTAACATGCACAACCCACGACCTCGGATGGGTGGTCCATAGGCATGTTTGTATTTTCTTGAGGGTCGTCATGTATCGACCGACCTATGGACCACCATCGGAGGTTTTATTTTTCCTGAAACATCGGCCCCAATTTATGTATTTTTTTGAAGAAAACGCAGAGGTTTGTTCTATTTTTCTATATAAGAATAGGAACGCCTGGTCCAACTTATCTTTCCCTTCTAACTATATTATATATATTTAAATTATTTTATATGTAATTATATATTATTGTTATTGTCATCATATATTTAACAGATACTTACATATGTAAGAAAACAATATCCCACATCTTATTAACTTATAAAAATAATTTCTTAACAATAAAATCCTAGATTTTTTTTGGCAACGAAAATCCTGGTGATTGTGTACAAAAGCTTGGTAAGATTTAAGGACCAATGTAATAATAAATCACTTATTATTTAAATATATATATAGCAAAATGCTCAGCCCCTATTTATTTTTTGATAACATTGCTGCGCCCACCCAAACATTATAATTAGAATAAGCCCAGCAAAATCGTGTATTTCGAGAAAGTGCAAATGGCCTGTAATTTTTAAGGAAAAACATAAATGGGCCGCATGGACGCTACATTATTTGTTCACCCAGCCCAGCTAATGGACTATAATTAAAAAAAAAGATCAAATAGACTATAAATTGTACCCCACAAAAAAGTCTGTAAATTCTGAAAAAAGGGTTGAATACGTGCCACATTTTTGGAGGCTGAAATGTGGGCCAATAGGTCGAAGCCAATGCAAGTCGTTGTTAACTTAGTCAACAAATGATTCTGACATCGTTAGCCGTTCGATTTACATCCAATGACCGGCATCCATCTTCAATCTCTCGTCTTCTTCCTCCAGCGCCGCCGGGACCACCTACTCCCGCCTCCTGCTGCTAACAGCTCTGCTTAGCACGCTTTGCTGTGAAGCGCTACTCCATCGTTGGCCAGGCCATCCCTCCACCCCTCGACGCCTCATGTTCTTTTCCACCGACTGCCGAACCCACCGCACCAGAACCAGTTAACCCTCGTACACCTCACCATCTGTGACTCTACTCCCGTGTCTTCCCATCTCTGGCTCGTTGCTGTCCGGGGCCTCGCCGTCGTCCACCACCTTGGATGCGCACAATGCGGAGTGGTCAACGTGGTCAACGAACGACACCACCGTAAGTAGACTGTGTGTGGAGAGGCTGACAGCTGGGTCCAGGGCCGCATGCAAGGAAATGCCTCCTTATTACGCGCAAAATAAAGATTCCTCCACCTGACAGCTGGGACCCACCGGAAGGGCCTCTATATTTCGCGAAAAACGTTCACGCCGCTGACAGGTCGGACTCACCAGCTATTTCTTCGCACGCAAGGAAGTGCCTCCTTATTACGCACAAAAAAATGAATACCCCCTGCTAGCTGGGACCCACAATAGTGGGAGGCTGACTTGTGGGCCAACTAAGTTGACGGGGATGGAGGACTTTGTCAACTTAGTCAATATGAACGATTCTAGCTCCAATGACCGTACGATGTCCATCCAACGGCCGTAGTGCTTCTTCAACCTTTGGTCTTCTTGCTTTAGCTGCCCAAAGCAGCGCCGGTCATGCCTCGTGCTCCTGCCTCCCGTGGCCAGCTGCGATGCCGCGGAGGCCTCACCGCCCCCTACTACTCCCACCGCTGGCCAGGCCATCCCTCTACTCACCCACACTCCCTGTTATTCTATGGCGACGACAGCCTCACAACGAAGCGAACCAGTGAACCCTCATACTCCTCTATGCGTGGGAATCCACTATCGCGTCTTCCCCGGCTCCGCATCGTCCCCTTCCTAGGTCTCGCCGTCGTCCACCGCCCTGGTGCTCTCAGCGCGGCATGGTCAACGTGGTCAAGGAACGGCTTCCATCGGACGTGGACTGTACGTGGAGAGGCTGACAGCTGGGTCCACGGCCGTAGCAAGGAAGTGCCTCCTTATTATGCGGAAAATAATGATTCCTCCACCTGACAGCAGGGACCCACCGGACGGGCAACCATATTTTGCGAAAAAAACATTTCCCCCCTGACTGCTGGGACCTACTAGCGACATCTTCGCACGCAAGGAAGTGTGTCCGGGAGAGAAAAAAATGATTCACCCCCTGACTGCTGGGACCCACTAGCTACACTTCGCACGCAAGTAAGTGCCTGACAGTCGGGACCCACCTGGTCGAAGCGTACGTAGCGTTGTCATTCTGGTCGCGAACATGTATGTACATACTGGTCGATGTAGAGGCGCGCACGTAGCATGTACACGTATGTACAACTGCCAGGGTGCAAGAAAGTAAATACGGCCACGTACATACATACGGGAGGGGTCTCGAACGCCTACTCACGCGTACGTATGGCCAGGGCTTGTGTACATGGCTGGGTCAGAACGGAGAAACTGCATCATCATCGTGTTCATGGGGAGGCAACAGAATGCGTCGTGTTCATCGGGAGGCAACGAAACACGTGGGAGCCAACCGGCTTGGACGGAACAGCCGATGGAAACGAGGCTTGGCGTACCGCAGAACGGAGGAAACGGCCTTGTGTTCGACCGGCCACGTTCGAAACGGGACCATGTTCATCGGGAGGGGTCTGGCGTACCGCAAAACGGAGGAAACGGACCTCCTACGCTCGAAACGGGGGTCCTGTTGATCGGGAGGGGTGTGGCGTACCGCAAAACGGAGGAAACAGACTTGTGTTGGAGCGCTACGGTCAAAATGGGGGTCCTGTTCATCGGGAGGGGTGTGGCGTATCGCAAAACGGGACTCCATGAGATACTGTTCATCTCCACTGTCGACCCCCTCCAGCCTCCGTGGGCTACTGTTCATCCACCGTCGACCTCCTCCAGCCTCCACCTGCGACTGTTCATCCACGGGCTCCTGTTCATCCATCCTCCACCGCGCGCTACTCCACCGGCTACTGTTCAACCAGCCCTCTCCACGGGCTACTATTCAACCACCCCTCCACGAGCTGCTGCTCATCCAGCCCTCCACCATCTACTGTTCATCCAGCCCTGCACGGGGTGGTCCTGTTCATCCAGCCCTCCACAGGGTCCTGTTCATCCAGCCCCAACCGGCTTGATCGATCGGGCTCCTGTTCATCCAGAGGCAACACCACGGGGTCCTTTTTATCCACCCCCACCGGGAACTGTTCATCCAAACCCTTCCAGCAACGCTCACTGTTCATCCAGAGGCAGCATCGATCGGGTTCAGTTAGCAGCAGTAGCGAAGGAATCGCTCGATCGGGTTTAGTTAACAGCCATCGATCGATCGCTCGGGTTCAGTAGAGCGTAGCCTGCAGTGCAATCGCTCGGGTTCAGTTAGAGCCCAATGCCTCGCTCGGGTTCAGTTAGAGCCCAACGCCTCACACCCACGCACGTGCGTGTATGAGAGATACGTGCATCGCTCGGCCCCGACCACCCACCGTAACCGGGAACACCCCGATATTTTCCTCGCCCTCGCTTCTAACATGGTTTTTTCCGTCATGGACGACCCAAAGAATGTCATGCAGCTGCGTCTCCGGCCCGCCCAGGACGAAACCCCATTTTATGTCATGATTTTTTGTCATAGAAGTAGGACCCCACCACATCTATGATGATACTGGGTTTTGTCACAATTATCGTCATAGAAGTGTCATAAGTATGACAGAAAAAAAATTCGTTCGGCCCAAAATGTCACGGATGTGTCTTTTTTCGTAGTGCACTCAAGGAACCCACTATAACCGAATCATGAACGTATTGCAACACCCTATAGCAGGAATCCGTCACGCTTGCGCGACGCGGAGGGCACCATAGGACGACACCAAAATAAAACATACAACTCATACCAATCTAGATCATCAATCAACCCAAAGAGAAAAGACATCTACTAAAAACATCATAAGATGGCGATACATCATTGGATCATAATATGTGGCATAAAGCACCATGTTCAAGTAGGGATTACAGCAGGGTGCGGGAGAGTGGACCGCGTAAAAGAGATGAGGTTGGTGATGATGATGGTGATGTTGATGGTGATGTTGATGAAGACGATCACTGCAGCGATGATTCCCCTCCCGATGGCACTCCAGCGCCATCGAGAGAGAGGAGGAAAGGTTCTCCCCCTTGTGCTTCCTCCTCCATGGCCTCCCCCCCTGGATGGGGAGAGGTTCTCCCTCCGCTCCTTGGCCTTCATGGAGATGATGGCCCCTCCGGGATCCTCCTCCATGGCCTCCGGTGATGATGGCCCCCTCCGGCATGGTGCCAGAGACTTCATATAATACACAAGCAAAAAATCTATGTTTGGTAAGCTAGTGGTTCTAGTTGTCTTAATAGTAGCAAATATACCTATACATATGTATATGTGCATGTTACATTTAATTAATGATGACATATTGGCCACGATGTTGATCATTTAGGAGGCAGGCAAAGACATTGGCCGATTGTCGATTTCACAATACAATTTAAGTAAGTAAATCTTGCTACACTATGACTTGCATAGATTATTGAAACTATTCTAGTATGCACTGGAGCTTGTGCCAAGTAGTAGCAACAAGTACACAACCGTCACTAGTGATGAATATGCCAGTTTAGACCAATCACATGCTGTGAAAAGATCTAATATGTTAGTTTTCTTACATACCATGGGTACGTATATTAGTTAATCGTTTGCTTCGTTGTGTGCCATGATTCCAATGCAATATATTATTTATTTAATGGAGTACTATATTGCCAATTGCACCAAAATCAAATGAACATCGTGCAATACTTTTCACCTTGCTCACCATAGTATATTATTATCATTTAATTACTCTAAATAATGTTGTATTTCACTGCCAACATATCCAACTTACTTACGACATGGTTGGTTAAGAAATTGTGGATATGGAACACATAATTGTCTTAGTTGTGTCAAGTAAACCTTGCCTAAACATTGTACCACATAAGCCATACATATGCACCATAGGCAAAGGTAATACAATAGATTGATAATATGCAAGTAGTATAAATGCGAAAAGTGAAAATAAATACATTTTGCCACCATTAGATAGGCAGCTAGTTCTAGTAAAAGTTATAGGAGGGCCTCATGATGAGTGAGATAAGATACATCAATAAAAAAATTACATATCGATTGGTGTGAAGAGTTGTCGAAGAGAGCTCACAATCCAACAACATGAGCACGATGAGGTGATCTACTTAAGTCCACTAAACAAATTGTAAATGTTATATAATGCATATAATATCAAGGAGGAGATTACAGTTGCAACTTAAAGTTAAGCTTATTAATCTGAAACACGCGATCTAAACCATATGGTATACTTAGTTATCGAATTGGTATTGATTCTACTGGTGACGACAACAAGAGTTGATAGTGTGTTTTCATCAATGAGTCTTGCAAAGACTTTTAAGAAATAGAATGTTGGTATGGTCTTTACACAATTGAGTGGCCACATTTATCAAGTGAGATGCTTTCTCTAAAATTAGTGCCCATAACATAATTGAGATGTCCAAGATAGAGCGAGGCATCCACGGTGATTTTGTTAATCTTCAGATTTAGCAATCTAGTATTCAGTAGTACTTTTATGAGTTTTTTGTGAGAGCGTATTATCCATTATCTTTGGTAGTGTAGCAACTCGCAATGCATGCACGCAGTGGCGGGCTCAGGATGTGAATTTAGCCAGGGTGAACATCTAAGGTATAATCTTTTGGTGTTTAAATGCAAGTATACTTAACCAAAACTCATCGAATTCAACAACTAAAAACATTAAAATGTCTTAGAACTACTAACATAAGCTATTTATTCTTGAAATGCTCGTTTTGAAGCTAGTGTCACGGCTGCCGCTTCTACCTACAACTACAAAGCTTCCTTTGTTTCCTCTTTTTATCCAAGGCGCCTCTTCATTCGAGTCCATCATTGGTCGCCGATAGTCAAGTGATTCTTGTGAGTCACAGCCGCACATGTGCACACAGTGGTGCTCGAAGAACTAGTACAGTCGTAGAGATGGAGCATAGTAAACCCCTACAACACGGTCTCTTAGTGGCGGGAGCAACAGTACTGGGCTAAGTGTAGCATCAAGCAGCTGAGTAGAACCAGTGCAATAATGTCGAGCGGCAGCACCGAGCATGTGAGGCGGCTACAGGCAGCGAACTGGGCACAACCACATAGATGTAGCACATGCACGGGTTGACGGGAGGCACGGAGCGACGGCATAGAACAGGGGGCGGTGGTGTAGTAGCAACGTGCGTTGTGTAGATAGGGATTTGAAGAGGAGGAAGACAAACGATTCGGGAGGATATTTGAGCTGAGCCTAGAAACATTATTAGGCAATTCCCTCAAGCTTAAAAAAATGTGGCTCTGTACAACCCATTTTATCTCCCTCTCGTACGGTTGTGCCCCTTCATCTTTCGGCAGACCGATCTTGCCTTGCCAAGGCTTTAGGCAAGGGGACCTGTTGTCTCCAATGCTCTTCATACTTTGCATGGAACCACTTCGAGCACTCTTCCACTACGCCACAGAAAAAGGGATGCTTGCGCCTTTGGCGCGGTCAGGTCTCAAACAGCGAGTTTCCATGTTCGCAGATGATGTGGTTGTTTTTTTCAAGCCAAATGAGCTGGAGGCACGAACTTGTGATGCTGTGATGCAACTTTTTGGTCAGGCTTCGGGCTTGGTGGTGAACAGAAACATGAGCATGACTATGCCAATCAGGTGCTCCTCGGACGAGATGGACTTGGTTACAAATACCTTGGGCTGCCCCTCGGGCGCCTTCCCCTGCAAGTACCTCGGCCTCCCTTTAACTCTAAGAAAGCAAACGGCGGCGCAGCTCCAAGGTTTGGTAGACAAGGTAGGAGATGCACTGCCATTATTGAAGGCCGCATTACTACCTAGAAGCAGCCGGTTGTTGCTTATCCAGTCGGTGCTTTGTGCAATCCTGGTGCAGTCCATGTTAGCGATGGATCTACCAGCTAAGACAATATCGACGCTAACCAAAATTTACCGTGGGTTCCTATGGTGTGGCAAGAAAGAGGCACACGATTGAAAATGCTCGGTATCCTGGGAGATGGTGAGCATGCCCAAATGGGCAGGAGGTCTGGGAATAGCGAACTTGAAATGGCTAAACAAAGCGCTTCAAGCAAGATGGCCTTGGCTGCAGAAGTACGACAAACAAAGACCATGGGCAGAATTCCAAATCAGTGTTCCAGCGGAGGCAAATGCTCTGCTGCCAGAGAGGGCCTAGATTGATTTCTCATGGCTATAGAGGCTTGTGACGGAGGAACTTCTGATCTAGGTTAATTTCTGGAGGTTTGGGTATTTATAAGAGAGGTTGGCGTCGAGAACAAGTCAGGGGGGACCCATGGGTAGTCCACGAGGCACAGGGGCGCGCCCCCCACCCTCGTGGGGCCCACAGGACTCCCCTCCAGTAGATTTTTGTTCCAGTATTTTTTATATTTTCCAGAAAAAATCTTTGTTGATTTTCAGCGCATTCCGAGAAATTTTATTTCTGCACAAAAACAACACCATGGTAGTACTGCTGAAAACAACGTCAGTCCGGGTTAGTTCTAATCAAATCATACCAAAATCATATAAAACAATAGTAAACATGGCATGAATACTTCATAAATTATCGATACGTTGGAGACGTATCAATCATCACCTAGAGAGAGTGATTCATTAGATTTATGATCATGACAATGTGCATCTTTATGAATTCTAATACTTGTGAGATGATACTACTAATGACTCCAACATCTCCTTTGGCACGCATAAGGTCACGAAGCTCAAATAGACAATCACTAAGTTTAGGATCACTAGGATTCATTTTATGAAAAGCTATGGACTTTTGAAGAATCTCATCTAGATTTTTCAAGGAATAGTTTGGAAAGCGCTCCTCAAGATATCTTCATATAGTATAAGCACATTCAAATGTAGGCAAGCATACAAGCAAATTTCTAGGCAATCCAATGGTGATAAGGTCAATAGTTCTAAGATTGCGGGTCATGTCAAGATACTCTTCGGGGGTAGGATGCAAGGGATCAATAGGAGGCACACAAGGGCTAGCAATATACTTGTTCAAATTATATTCATTGAAAATCTCAAGCATCACATTTTTCCAAGCACTATAGAACTCTCCGACAAGCATAGGCACTCTACGTCTAATACTCCCAAACGTAGACTCATCCATCTTCCTCCAATGGTGATTAAACCGAAGCAATGGATACCAATGCTCTGATACCAATTGAAAGGATCAAGAAGAGGGGTCTAGAGGGGGTGAATAGACCCTCAACAAGCAAAACTGGCAGTTTTTAAGTTTTTCAAGTTGAGGTGGAGTTCTAGCACAAGTTTAAGCATTCACAATACATTTCAAGCAAGCATGGAAAGAGTATAAGCAATGGAAAGATTAAAGCATGCTAGTTGCATGAAAGTAAAGGGATAGGATTGGAGTGTGCAAACGAAATGTAGACACAGAGATTTTTGGTGTTGTTCTGATAGGTGGTGCTATCGTACATCCACGTCGATGAAGACTTCAACCCACGAAGGGTAACAGTTGCGCGAGTCCGCGGAAGGCTCCACCCACGAAGGGTCTGCTACCTCTTGAGCTTGCATTGGTTTTTCCTTGAAGAGGAAAGGGTGATGCAGCAAAGTAGCATAAGTATTTCCCTCAGTTTTGAGAACCAAGGTATCAATCCAGCAGGAGACAACGCACAAGTCACCGAATACCTGCACAAACAATCAACAACTTGCACCCAACGCGATAAAGGGGTTGTCAATCCCTTCACGGTCACTTGCAAAAGTGAGATCTGATAGAGATAGATAAACAGTAAAGTAAATATTTTTGGTATTTTTGGTTTATAGATCAAAAAGTAAAAGATTGCAAAATAGTAGATCAGAAACTAGTAAGATGTAAACAAGATTCAACAATATGGAAAAGAGACTCGGGGGCCATAGGTTTCACTAGTGGCTTCTCTCAAGATAGCAAATATTACGGTGGGTGAACAAATTACTGCCGAGCAATTGATAGAAAAGCGCATAGTTATGATGACATCTAAGGCAATGATCATGAACATAGGCATCACGTCCGTGTCAAGTAGACCGAAATGATTCTGCATCTACTACTATTACTCCACACATCGACCGACTCCTGCATGCATCTAGAGTATTAAGTTCATGAAGAACAGAGTAACGCATTAAGTAAGATGACATGATGTAGAGGAATTAAATCAAGCAATATGATGAAAACCCCATCTTTTTATCCTCGATGGCAACAATACAATATGTTCCTTGCTGCCCCTACTATCATTGGGAAAGGCCACCGCAAGACTGAACACAAAGCTAAGCACTTCTCCCATTGCAAGAAAGATCAATCTAGTAGGCCATACTAAACCGATAATTCGAAGAGACTTGCAAAGATATCAAATCATGCATATAATAATTCAGATAAGAACCAAATAATATTCATAGATAATCTGATCATAAATCCACAATTCATCGGATCTCGGCAAACACACCGCAAAAGAATATTACATCGAATAGATCTCCAAGAACATCGAGGAGAACATGGTATTGAGAATCAAAGAGAGAGAAGAAGCCATCTAGCTACTAGCTATGGACACGAAGGTCTTTGGTAAACTATTCACGCATCATCGGAGAGGCAATGGTGTTTATGAAGAAGCCCTCCGTGATCGAATCCCCCTCCAGCAGGATGCCGGAAAAGGCCCCTAGATGGGATCTCACGGGTATAGAAGGTTGCGGTGGTGGAAAAGTGGTTTCGTGGCTCCTGTCGTGGTTCTAAGTCTGACAGTAGAATGGGGGTAGGTTTGAGGAGGCAAGATCCTAGACATGGCGAAGTTGTACACACGAGTTTTACGAGTTTAGGCCCTTCGTGGTGGAAGTAATAGCCCTACGTCTCGGAGCCCGGAGGCGGCCGACTGGATAATATGTGTGTGAGTTACAGGGGGTGCGAACCCTTGTGCTTGAGGAGGGGGTGGCTTATATAGAGTTCGCCAGACCCCTCCGGCCCTCAGTTACACAGCATTCAATTTACATAAAGATAATAACGTTACTGGTAACGCTAGCATTAAAGTGTGATAAATGATAATTAAGTCTATGAGTAAACGTCCGACCGTTTCTGTGTAGAGTGACTTTAGATCTTCTGTACGTCGAGTGGTTTCTGTACGGTCGAGTGACACTGATTCTCCCGAGTGTATTGCTTCTGGTCGAGTGGATGATGGTACCCTTTGAAGGCTTCTGGCTTTAGGGTGATGTCCTTGGGGAGGGTGTCTAGGTCACGCCTATGACCCTACCCTAGGTACATGGCTTCATCATTAGCCCCCGAATGGTTCAGGGTTTGAGTGGAGAAGGAGTTGAAAATATTCCCGATTCAACTTCCGCGCTTCGGAAGTGTCTTGTTAGGATCAATGAATCAACATGGTGACACCAACTTCTTTTTCAGTCGCCTTGATCCATTCTTGGTTTTGTCGAGTGAACTTTTACTGAAAAGCTTCGAGCGTTGGTACGGAGAAAATCTTCTGTCTGATGGATTGCTCTGTTGCCCGCGGATCTCACGGGATTTGAATTTTCGGGAAGCGCGCGGGGCGGAGGAGGCCGCAGCAATCGGGCAGGATAAGGTAGGGCCGCCTTGATTTCCGCGCCGCCTTTTTCTCCACGTATCGCTTGCGCGACTGTTGCGGGATTTGATAAGATCGCCCGGGTCCAAAAGTTAGTCACTCGGAAGTAACCTCATATAAGGCGTCTGTAGGTGTACTAGAGTAGGGGTACCCTAGTATCCCGAACTTGTGCACGGGCAGTTGCAGCACCCCGCGGCAAGGCTTGCCAGGTGACCGCCAAGGTCCTCCGTGGTTCCTTTGGAGCCATTCAAGAACAAAGTATTCAAGCCAAGAAGACAAGGCCCCGGCAAGAGGAGCTTGCCGGGAAGGCCACTCGAGGCACAAAGCCCCGGCAAGAGGAGCTTGCCGGGAAGGCCACTTGAGGCACAAAGCCCCGGCAAGAGGAGCTTGCCGAGAAGGCCAATCGAGGCATCTTAAGGAACTTGCCGCGACGCGCCACGCGTCCCGGCAAGGCCCGATGAGCGACAAGCTTCCGGACGCGGCAAGACAACGACCGCGGCAAGGCGTTTGCCGCGGCAAGAAACCACTCCGTGCCCACGCTCCAGCGCATCCACCAACGTGTCGCTCTGAGGACCCTTCCAGGCGTACGTGGCGGAAGGCTGTGCAGCCAGGGGTACACTGTGGCAAGCGGCGCTGACAAGATTGCCATAGTGGCGAACGGTGGCGCCCCTGACGGTCCCTTTTCTGCACTGTTTGGGTGACGTAGATAGGCATTTAATGCCCTTGTCCCCTGCCGTCAGAGTTAGGTATGATACACTGTGCAAACAGCTGTACCAACCGCAGCAACTTTACATTTTTGCCCTTGCCTACGTTGCCACCTGTCGGTGACCCCTTGGGCATATAAAAGGAGGCCCATGCGCAACGTAGAGGGAAAAGGAAAGAAAGGAGAACACTCACGCTCGGTCTCGTTAGCAGCTTGTGTGTACTGTAGCACTCAGTGCTCCCGAGCAAGAACACAATACAATCCACAAAGCAGCAGTAGGGTTTTACGCATCCGTGCAGCCCGAAGCTGGGTAAACTGCTCGTGTGCCTCGCCTCGATCCGCTCTTCGCGTTACCTCCGCCCCCCTCCGAACCAAAAAGGGGCTCCGTCCCCATAGGTGCTCGTGGAGGCAGTTTCCCCGACATCTTTGGTGCGCCAGGTAGGGGGCGTCGAGATTGTGTGGACCTGATCCGGCGTTCACACGAGCTAGATCTTCATCATCTTCATCGACATGCCGCCGAAGAAGAAGGCTGCGGAGGCGCCTGACCCGTCCGCGTCAAATCCACCACCGCCGGAGCTAACGGCTGGTGGGGTAGGCGCCGGCCGAGGAACGGGCGTCGGCGAGGAAGCTCGCAATGCCGCGACGTCCGAGCATGCACCGCGCCCATCTCAGGAGACGCGGGACCGTCAGCGTCATGGTACTCATGGTACCATACGCTCGTTGGACCCAGAACGAGCTGGCGGATCTCGGGATGCTCAAGGCCAGCATACGCGCCAACATGCTGGCCCGAGCGAGGTACGGTCGCCTGGACGAGATATTGCTCCTTCTAACGTAGTTAGAAGTCCGAGCATATCCCGCTCCTCGCACCGTTCGCCACCGCTACCCGCCACTCCAGCAGAAGCTTTGGCTCGAGCTCAACTGCTCCTAGACTTCCCTCCAACGCCGGACAAGATCGATGACTGGAGGGCCACCATCCAGAGTCTCATCGGCTTTGCCAACGGCGACACTCCACGGCAGCCGAGTGCATCGCAGCCGCGGCGAGCCAGCCAGACGCGAGCCGATGGCGACAAGACCGGTGGGGGTGCGACTACCGTGCACTCTCCGCCACGAAGGCCAAGATCGCCGACTCGCCGGCTCAACCACGACAACGACTCCACCGCGTCGTCAGATCCGTGAACTCGTCGCGATCAGCGCCAAGTTCTTCACGAACGACAGCAAGAAGACGCTCGAACTCGCATCGAGCGTCGAAGAGAAGCGCGACGCCAATCAGACCGGCGCGCTGGGCCCTCTGTCGACATGCATGCGCCAGGGGAACCAGGTGACCTGCCGTACGCGGTAAGTTGCCCTGCGTTTACCCGTGAGCTGCGGCAAGTCCAGTGGCCCATCACGAAGAATTTCAAGCCCGACGTACCCGAGAAGTACGACGGCAAGTTGCATCCGTCGTAGTTCCTCAGCATTTACACCATCGCGGTGCAAGCTGCCGGGGGGCGAGACGACAAGATCCTTGCCAACTACTTCCCGCTGGTGCTCAAACCTAACGTCAGGTCCTGGCTCATGCACTTGCTGGATAACTCCATATCCTCCTGGGCAGACCTGTGCCATCAATTTGTCGGCGCCTTTACGGGCGGCCACAAACCCCATGGCCAGGAAAGTGACCTTCACCTGCTCGCCCAGAAGGAGGAAGAGCCTCTGCGCAAGTACATCCAGAGATTCAGCCACGTGCAACCCAACACCCCAGATGTCCACCCTGCCGCGGTCATCAGTGCGTTCCATCAGAGCGGAGCACGCCTTGCCGTTTTTCAAAATCTTGAAAAAGGCAGGTCCAATGAAATGGACTCCGGAAGCGGAGGCTGCGCTGCAGGACTTGAAGAGATACCTGTCCTCCACTCCAATACTTGTCGCACCTAAGCCACAACAGAAGTTGCTGCTGTATATGGCGGCAACCAATCAAGTGGTTAGTGATGCGTTAGTAGTGGAGAAGGAGGCGGATGCACTACAAGAAATATGTCAACTTATGACCTTCTGTCAGTGACCCTCGAAGAATTGGTCATAAATTTATGACCATTTCAGACCAATTGGTCAGAAGCTGTTCGGGGGGGCTCCAAACCCTAAACCATTACGACCATTTTGGTCAGAAAGGTCGTAATTTCCTCACACGAAAAGGTCATAAAGCAAACAGCGCTAGTCCGCTGCCTTATTTCTAGTTGTTAACGACCAATATAGATGGTCATAGCCTTGTAAATTGTGGTGGGTTGCTATGACTAGGCGCCACCTCATCAGTTTTGCCTATGTGGCATGTCCATGTGGCAGTTTTTGCCCTAGGTTGTGAAGCAACCTATATTTCTGTCATTCCCAAAATTCCCAAAAAAATCTCATAAATTCTTTGGGTCATATCTTCGTCAAATATGTAAAAACCTTCCTTGCCTAGTTCAAAAATAATTCAAAAATATTCATTTTCCTATTCTGTTCAGAGTAACAGTTTGTGAAGGAAGTACCACTTTGGCATGTCCAAATAGTATCCATTTTCTACAGTGCTTTCCTATGCCCAAACAACCATCCTCCACCAAATGCCAGCTCAATCCATTCATTATTTTGAGCCGAGCTTCAACATTCGTATTTATGTCCAGTGTGGTGGTTTGCAAAGCAAGTACCAGCTAGGCTCCTCCTTTTGATCTGAAAATTTGTGAAGACGGTCTTCTTAGTAACTGATCATCCTCAGCCAAAACTCACGCCCATTAGCCATGTACATTTCCTGTACCGCTAATCAAACACTTGGCTGCTAATTCATGTTTGAGCACCGATCGGTCTCCTCGTGAGAATCTTATGTTGTAATTTTATTTCTAGCACCTACATGGGGAGTGCCCAACCCACTAGACATGTCTAGGCCACCCAGAACACATGGCAACGCCACGGTCACGCGGTGACCACGCGGCGGGCATGCGAGCTTACGCGCTCTAGAGTTGGGGCCCTCGGCCACCGCCCAAACCTCGACGTATCGCCACCAAACCATGTATTTATGATTAAATAGGTACTTATGTAACTAGAAATTATTTTTGGAAAAAATAAATAGCAAACTATGAGGCAGCTGCAGTTCAAATTTGACCCGCTTCCAGCTGAATCGGCTGGAATTTGTCTTTTTCACAAGAGGTGGATCAAAACTTTTTGCACCCAACCATTTTGTCAATTGTGCATTAAATATGACCTAGTATTTTATAAAAATGATTTGGTCCAATTTTGCAACAATTATTTGGTAGTTCCTTCACAAAAAAACCTCCTTTCGGGCACTCGAAAAATGGAAAATGGTTTTTTCGTCCAACGAAAATGAAAACTTCCTTAGGCAAAATTGTTTGCCATTCCAATATGCACTCTTGTGCACAATATGAGATCATTTGAACAAACTATGCCATGAATGTGGCCATAAGATTGATCATTTGGCTTGAAAGCCATGAATCTTCAGAGATAATAGCTCATTTCTGAGAACACTTTTTTAAAATAATTGCCGTATTACAAGTTTGTTATTTTTCCTGGGAACTTTGCCACATATAATGACACAATGCGAAGGTTCCCCAATTTTTTGATTTTTTTTGAATTTTTTATGCCCGTTTCAAAATGCGGTCAAAACGGCGGGCTTGACCGTTCCTAGCTAGTGGTTGAATCTTGGAAAAATTTTGGTGTTTCTCTGATTAAATAGGTACTTATGTAAATAGAAATGATTTTTGGAAAAAATAAATAGCAAACTATGAGGCAGCTGCAGTTCAAATTTGACCCGCTACCAACTAAATCGGCGGAAATTTGTCTTTTTCACGGGAGGTGGATCAAAAAATTTTACACCCAACCATTTATTCAATTGTGCATTAAATATGGCCTAGTATTTTATAAAAATGATTTGGTCCAATTTTGCAACAATTATTTGGTAGTTCATTCACAAAAAAACCTCCTTTCGGGCACTCGAAAAATGGAAAATGGTTTTTTCGTCCAACGAAAATGAAAACTTCCTTAGGCAACATTGTTTTCCATTCCAATATGCACTCTTGTGCACAATATGAGATCATTTGAACAAACTATGCCATGAATGTGGCCATAAGATTGATCATTTGGCTTGAAAGCCATTGATCTCCACACATGATAGCTCGTTTCTGAGAATACTTTTTTAAAATAATTGCCGTATTACAAGTTTGTTATTTTTCCTAGAAACTTGGCCACATATGATGACACAATGCGAAGGTTTCCCAATTTTTTGATTTTTTTTTGAATTTTTTATGCCCGTTTCAAAATGCGGTCAAAACGGCAAGAATGACTGTTCCTAGCTAGTGGTTGAATCTTGGAATTTTTTTGGTGTTTCTCTGATTAAAAAGATACTTGTGTACCTAGAAATGATTTTTGTAAAAAATAAAGAGCAAACTACGAGGCAGCTACAGTTCAAATTTGACCCGCTTCCAGCTGAATCGGCGGAAATTTGTCTTTTTCACGAGAGGTGGATAAAAACTTTTTGCACCCAAACATTTTGTCAATTGTGCATTAAATATGTCCTCGTATTTTATAAAAATGATTTGGTCCAATTTTGTAACAATTATTTGGTAGTTTCTTCACAAAAAACCCTCCTTTCGGGCACCCGAAAAATGGAAAATGGTTTTTTCGTCCAACGAAAATGAAAACTTCCTTAGGCAACATTGTTTGCCATTCCAATATGCACTCTTGTGCACAATATGAGATCATTTGAAAAACTATGCCATGAATGTGGCCATAAGATTGATCATTTGGCTTGAAAGCCATTGATCTCCACACATGATAGCTCGTTTCTGAGAACACTTTTTTAAAATAATTGCCGTGTTACAAGTTTGTTATTTTTCCTGGAAACTTGGCCACATATAATGACATAATGGGAAGGTTTCCCAATTTTTTGTTTTTTTTTTATTTTTTTATGCCCGTTTCAAATTGCGGTCAAAACGGCGGGAATGACCGTTCCTAGCTAGTGGTTGAATCTTGGAATTTTTTTGGTGTTTCTCTGATTAAAAAGATACTTATGTACCTAGAAATGATTTTTAAAAAAAATAAATAGAAAACTATGAGGCAGCCGTAGTTCAAATTTGACCCGCTTCCAACTGAATCGACGGAAATTTGTCTTTTTCATTAGAGGTGGATCAAAACTTTTTACACCCAATAATTTGGTCAATTGTGCATTAAATATGGCCTAGTATTTCAGAAAAATGATTTGGTCCAATTTTGCAACAAATATATTATAGGTCCTTCACAAAAAAACTCAGTTTGGACACTCGAAAAATAATTCTCTTACAGAAAACTTATTTCCGAGAACACTTTTTTATGATATTTGCATTATTCAAAGTTTGTTATTCTTATTGAAAAGTAGGTCACACTTGGTGACACAATGCAAAGTTTTTTATTTTTATTTGTTTTCATAAATTTTCTAGCCGTCAAATAGCAGACATGTTTTAACATCTTATTTTCAATCGATTATGACCAATTTAAATGGTCTTAAAATCATCAAAGGGTACTGCGTTTTGATTGGTCCAAAACCATCTCACGCGGATCATGGATTAGCACCGTCGGATGCGCCCGGATCCAACGGCAACCCACACTCCCCCCTCGTCGCTCTCCCCCCTCCCTCTCATCCTCATCCACCCACGAAAACCCTACCTCACTTATCCCCATCGCCGATGCCGCTCCCGCTCCCTTCTCCCCCGCCGCCGCCGTACTCCTCCTCCCTCGTCCTCGTCCTCGTCGCCGCCGCCACCTCCTCCCATCCCCGGCCTCCTTTCCTCCCGTCCCCGGCCTCCTTCCGCGACGCGCGATCCCCTCTCCCCTCCCCTCCCGATCCCACCCACCGAACCGATCCCGATCCAGTCCAGATCGAGAGAGAGCGAGCACCCTCCCACGATTCCCACCGCCGCCACCCCCACCCACCGCCGCCGATCCGGCCCCGACGGCTCGTTCCCCTCGCGCAACTGCTCCCCTCCTCCCCGCCCTCCCTGTGCTCCAGATCCGGCCCCGACGAAGCCATGGTGAGTCCCGTCGCGGCGTCTGGCCACCCGGCAACGGCGGGGATCCGCTTCTGCAGCGCCTCCGCGCGGGGACCTGAGAGGCCGCGCCGTGGCTGCGGGACGCGCCGTGGCTGCGGGACGCGCCGTGGCTGTGACCTTCTCTCCATGCCCGCGGATCCACTCCCGCAGCGGTCACATCCACCCTCACTCCATCACCAGCGGCGCCAAGATGGATGGAGATGGCTCCCCTGCTCTGCTCAGGACGTACAACGACGCCAAGGTCCAGCCCTTCTTCGTGGAGATGGATGGATTGGAGGGCCGACAACTCCAACAACGAGTACCAGGTATCAATAATTCCCTTGACCTTTGAATTATTAATACCATTGTCCTGTGCGTGCTAGCTAGAAACTGATGGATGATGCTTGGTGTATTCTTGTGTGTGTCCAACAGAACAGACGTGGAGGGCCGGTGAGGCTCCAGTCTATCGTGACCCCATTGACAGAGTTCGACCACTTTGAGAAAGGCGATGCTCTGTATGGTAAGTTTATTTATGGTTGTGGGTGTTTATGCATATTCAGTTCTTAGAAAGGGGCTGTTAGTTATGCCAGATTAATTACCCGGGGAAAGTAACACTTTGTGGAAGAAATAGGATATATATATGTGCTTCTGTTGCTTCTATAGTATAGTTAGTACTCATGCCCATGATCGACCAGGTCCCTGCTCTGTTTCTTCTTCTTTTGCTTCCTGTATGTATGTATGTGTCTATGCATGTAGCCCCCTCGCTCGCGTACTGTTGCCGCTGCTCCTGCTATTTTCTACTGCCTGCTGCATAAACAAACAAATTGCTTAGCTCTCAACTATGAACACATAGCTAGCTAAACTTGTTCTTTCTTTCTTTCTTTAGAGCTGTGACTTATATGGGTCAACCTGCTGTTTTGCTGTACTCAATGATACTGTTGCTGCATGTATACTGATACATGTGGTGATATTTTCCTGAACTTAAGTTGTGAATGTACCATTATTTTCATGCTGCTACTTATCCCTGGCTCACCTGTTCTAGTTGGTTTCAATTGATATTTGTCTCATCCAGCACTCTGACTATAAATGTGTTGTTTTAATCCTGATGATGTTGTAGTATAAGGTGGAACACCATATTCCTGTTTTAATCCAAAAGGAATAAAGCAATCATGTTTGTTTGCTTGGTGCGTGTCGATCTCAAAATGGCGGACAAAACATGACAAGTGAACACTTTGAGGCTCTGTTTCCTGTTCCCTGCTGTAGTTTCTTGATTTATTTTGCATATGCAGCACATCATCTTGAATACCATCTGTTTGTATATGCCTAGGGTATGCATGATGCCTATGCTCTGTATTAGATCAGTATGTTAATATTAGTAGGCATATATCCATGTATGAGCAGTGCATAGTGCAGTTGGCCATATTCTAGCTCATATGGAACTTCCTGTGATATGGTGCAGTCATGTTTTGTTTCATTGATTGCTTTTATTTTGTCCCTAACCATTTTTTTGTTCTATAACATGTAGATGCTGGCGTTCGTTCATGTTTCGTCGCAAGCTCTAGGATGAAGAAGTGAAGAAGCATTTAGTTCTAGCTCATTGGAGCTAGTTATACTTTTATAGATATTTAGTTGAAACACTCAATTTAGTTGTGTTCTTGGTGGCTGTAAACCTGATGTGAAGTATGTTCGATTATAAACGTGGTGTGAACTATGTTTGATTGTAATGTACCAAATTTGGTTGTTTGATCGGTTTGAAGTATTACTTCTCTTTTCAATCTGTTCTGATTTAAATATTTGTTTTTATTTACTAGAAAATTGAAATATGAAGAATCTGACCCTGACCATTGGGACCCACTCAATTAGGACCCATTTGACTATTGGATCCGTCTTAAAAAAGTAATTGTTGAGCCAAAAAGGCCACGACCCAGAAAATAAAAAGGCCGAATTGCTTGCTAGGCCCATGTAGCTATTAAAAATTATCGAAAAAAACACAAATAGGCCGAATTGTTGGGCTAGGCCCATGTAGAAAATCGAATTGGACCGGGCTGAATCTTGTGCCACGTCAGATTGCCACGCTGGATGCCTACGTGGCCTGGGGAGGTTGCTAGTGACCAAAACGCCACAGTAGACGTATTTTGGTCGTAAACGTCTTCGACCATTCCAGAAGAAAGGTCGCTATAGTCAGTTTATGACGGCCAGCTTTTGACCTTCTGTTTTTGGTCACAAAAAGGTCGCAAATGGAAATTTGTGACCTTTTAGTGACCAATAGTGGTGGTCACAAGTTGACATATTTCTTGTAGTGATGATGAGCCAGCAGCCGCGGCAAGCGCATCCAGCGACAAGCAGGGGGCTTCCCCGACAAGCTCTGGTCCCGAGAAGGATGGATCTGCGGAGGCACAGAAGAGGATGGTGTAGCGCCCAGTTTACTTTGTCAGCTCCCTTTTGCAGGAGGCTAGGTCAAGGTACTCTGGTGTGCAGAAATTGCTTTTCGGCCTTCGCATGGCCTCGAGAAAGCTGCGCCATTACTTCCAAGCACATGAGATCAAAGTTGTCACTCGCTTTCCGCTGAAGAGGATACTGCACAATCTAGAAGCAACAGGCAGGATTGTCGAGTGGGCACTGGAACTGTCAAGCTTTGGCCTCAAGTTTGAGAGCACTTCAACTATCCAAAGCAGAGCACTGGCAGAATTCATAGCAGAGTGGACGCCAACGCCAGATGAAGAAATTCCAGAGACGAGCATCCCCGTCAAGGAAGCAAGCAAAGAGTGGCTGATGTACTTTGACGGTGCCTTCTCGCTGCAAGGCGCCGGTGCTGGCGTGCTGCTTATCGCACCCACCGGAGAGCACCTCAAGTACATAGTCCATATGCACTTTCCCAAGGAGCAAGCAACAAACAATACTGCAGAGTATGAAGGTTTGCTTGCCGGTCTCAGGATCGCGGCAGACCTTGGGATCAGGAAGCTCATTGTCAGGGGTGACTCGCAGCTTGTCGTCCGCCAAGTGAATAAGGATTATCAGAGTCCGTTGATGGAAGCCTACATTGATGAAGTGAGAAAGCTAGAAGAGCACTTTGACGGCCTGCAGATGGAGCATGTTCCGAGAGCTCAGAACGACATTGCCGACGGCCTGTCAAAGTGCGCTGCACTCAAGTTACGTGTGGAACCAAGGATCTTTGTGCTCAAGCTGACTCAACCGTCTGTGACACCATCAACTGGACAGAGCAAGAAGAGAAATTTGATTTCTGGTGACTATTTTCCAGCAGAGCTTCCTGAAGCCGCCACCAAGAAGGTCCCCAAGATCAACGCCAAGAGTGTTGAGGAGCAGTCTGCTCCGACGAACCTCAGGGTTTGTTCCGTTGAAGCAAACGCTCCCGACAAGTTTTGCTCCGGCAAGCTTGCCGGGGAACGTCACACTCCGGTTGAGCCTCAAGTTCTCGCCGTAGAAGCGGATGATCCCGCAGCAGCAGATGTGCCTTTAGTCCTTGTTGTCGAGCCGCAAGCTCCAACATGGGCATAGCAGATTGTCCGTTTCCTTCAGACAGGAGAACTTCCCGAAGAGCAAGAAGAAGCGGAAAGAGTAGCCCGACAGTCAAGTATGTACCAGTTTGTCGACGACGCACTGTACAGAAGAAGACTCAACGGTGTGAAATTGAAGTGTATTCCCCAGGAAGATGGACAAAAGCTGTTGGCAGAGATACATGGAGGCATATGTGGTCACCACATTGGCGCAAGAGCACTTGCCGGCAAAGCTTTCTGGCAAGGTTTCTTTTGGCCAACAGCCCTCCAGGATGCAACTCCACAAGTAACCAAGTGTGAAGCGTGCCAGTTCCATTCCAAGCAGATACACCAGCCAGCTCAAGCTCTCCAGACGATCCCTTTATCCTGGCCATTTTCGGTCTGGGGGCTCGACATCCTCGGCCCCTTCCCCCGAGCTGTCGGGGGCTTTGAGTTCTTGTACGTTGCAATCGACAAGTTCACAAAGTGGCCGGAAGTGGAAGCAGTGAGGAAGGTGACAGCATAGTCAGCAGTCAAGTTCTTCAGGTCAATTGTTTGCCGCTTCGGGATCCCTAACAGGATCATCACCGACAATGGTACGCAATTCACGAGCCGCACCTTCATGCAGTACGTCCAAGATCTTGGCGCCAAGGTCTGCTTCGCTTCTATTGCTCACCCCAGAAGCAACGGCCAAGCGGAGAGGGAAAATGCTGAAGTGCTGCGTGGGCTCAAGACCAGAACTTTCGACAGGCTGCACAAGTGCGGAAGAAACTGGATCGAGGAACTGCCGGTGGTTCTTTGGTCGATCAGGACGACGCCAAATCGAGCCACTGGCCAGACACCTTTTGCTCTAGTCTATGGAGCAGAAGCAGTTACCCCCACGGAACTCATATACGGGTCACCTCGAGTGCTCGCTTATGATGAGCTTGAGCAAGAGCAGCTGTGGCAAGAGGACGCGCTGCTCCTTGAGGAAGATCGTCTTCAAGCTGCTGTACGAGCTTCTCGATACCGCAAGCTTTGCCTCGCTATCATAGCCGCAAAGTTAATGCCAGAAGTCTTGAGGAAGGCGACCTTGTTCTTCGGCGCGTTCAGTCCGCCAAGAATTCCAACAAGTTGACGCCGAAGTGGGAAGGCCCTTACCGGGTGAAACGAGTCACTAGGCCTGGCGCTGTCCGCCTTGAGACCGAAGATGGCATTCCGGTGAGCAACTCCTGGAATATTGAGCATCTTCGTAAGTTTTACCCGTAAGGCGCGGTTGTTGGACCCTGTTCCGGCAACCACCTCTTGTACAAGTCTTGCCGCTATTGCATGTAATCCTTGGTACAAAGCCAGGCGCAGACCCCGTGCATAAATAAAGCTCATGTGCTCCGCACAACTTGTCAATTTCATGCTTTTTTATTTGTTGCATGAGTTATCTGACACTTTGTGCAGCGCTAACCCCCGGTAAGCGAAAACGAGCCCTAAGGCTCCATATCATTATTTTTTCTTCCTTGTTTTTTCTTCTCAAGGAAAGGAAGGTTCCCTCGCTCACAACTTTGCCGGGGGGAAGGAGGAGATAATGGTCTGGACCAGGCGTCGTTCAAGAAGGTTTTGCCTTGCCGGAAAGCAAACGACAGAAAAGCTAAGTTGCCAAAGTTTGAGCAATCAGATTTTTTAAAATTTTTAAGTTATTTTCCTTGAATGACCATGCTTTTATGGAAAACCTGTGCGCGGAGGAACCAACTCGCGGCTAGCTGCGCCCTTACTTTGTTTCGAGTCCGCTCAACAACTTAAGTGAGCTGCAACTAGTTGCGACAAGGTTTCTTGTTGGTAGCGGCACCACCAGCAGGCTGCTGACGTTCCGCACTCAGCGCTCGCGGCAAAGGTGCCTGCGCCGGCAAGTTCCCTAAAAGTGTAGGGCAAAAACATACAAAGGAAGGAATCAAGTAAAGGAAATAACATTGCAATCAATACCCAAGATAGAGTTATATTACAAGATAGCTTGTGGCGGCTCTAACAGATTGTTTTCATAACACGATCAACAGCGACAAGAAAAGAAGAAGGCGGGCAGCCTAGTCTACACGGTCGCCCTCAACCCTCTTGATCACGCTCACCTTTTCCACGATGGGTGCGACAAGGGCCTCGAGCTCCTCCAGATCAGCTTCTGGTGGCAGGGACCTAAGGACGTTGGTGAGGCGGAGGCCCGGATTGCAGAAGGCCACCTTCACCAACACCTTTTGAAGGCCTCCCGCGCAGATATCGCGCGACTCGTCGGCCAGCTGCTTTGGAATCCTCTCCCGGAGTCGCTGGAGGGCCGTCACCACGCCTCCACGCCTCCCTCCGTTTATGGGGAAGGCGCGAACCGCCCATGATCTCTCCCACGACGCCGCAATCGACGCGTGCCGTTCGGGGAGGGCGCGGTGGATACGGAGTAAGATACGGCTTGACCTAGGCCGCGCGTGCCCGTGCACTGTTTTGGGCCTGGCCCAACAGCGCTCGGCACCGTGTATGGCCCAGGCCCGGGGGCTCCTGTCGGTGTACTAGAGTAGGGGTACTCTAGTATCCCGAACTTGTGCATGGGCAGTTGCAGCACCCCGCGGCAAGGCTTGTCAGGTGACCGCCAAGGTCCTCCGTGGTTCCTTTGGAGCCATTCAAGAACAAAGTATTCAAGCCAAGAAGACAAGGCCCCGGCAAGAGGAGCTTGCCGGGAAGGCCACTCGAGGCACAAAGCCCCGGCAAGAGGAGCTTGCCGGGAAGGCCACTCGAGGCACAAAGCCCCGGCAAGAGGAGCTTGCCGGGAAGGCCAATAGAGGCATCTTAAGGAACTTCCCGCGATGCGCCACGCGTCCCGGCAAGGCCCGATGAGCGACAAGCTTCCGGACGCGGCAAGACAACGACCGCGGCAAGGCGTTTGCCGCGGCAAGCAACCACTCCGTGCCCACGCTCCAGCGCATCCACCAACGTGTCGCTCTGAGGACCCTTCCAGGCGTACGTGGCGGAAGGCTGTGCAGCCAGGGGTACACTGTGGCAAGCGGCGCTGACAAGATTGCCATCGTGGCGAACGGTGGCGCACCTGACGGTCCCTTTTCTGCACTGTTTGGGTGACGTAGATAGGCATTTAATGCCCGTGTCCCCTGTCGTCAGAGTTAGGTATGATACACTGTGCAAACAGCTGTACCAACCGCAGCAACTTTACATTTTTGCCCTTGCCTACGTTGCCACCTGTCGGTGACCCCTTGAGCATATAAAAGGAGGCCCATGCGCAACGTAGAGGGAAAAGGAAAGAAAGGAGAACACTCACGCTCGGTCTCGTTAGCAGCTTGTGTGTACTGTAGCACTCAGTGCTCCCGAGCAAGAACACAATACAATCCACAAAGCAGCAGTAGGGTTTTACGCATCCGTGCGGCCCGAAGCTGGGTAAACTGCTCGTGTGCCTCGCCTCGATCCGCTCTTCGCGCGACCTCCGCCCCCCCTCCGAACCGAAAAGGGGCTCCGTCCCCATAGGTGCTCGTGGAGGCAGGTTCCCCGACAGCGTCGGCCCGGGGTTTTTGAACAGTGCGTTCCCATTCTTCCTCTGTAGCATCCCAAATTTTTAAAATTTGGAATGTTAATAGGATCATTCTTTTTCATCATGATTTCTATGCTTATTTAATTTTTTCTGAATATTTAAAGTGTTTTCCAACTCAAGGCAATATATTTGGAGTGGAGATAATATGACTTCTCCCCTATTAACTATATTTGGAAAACGCTAAGAATATATTCTGGTGTCTAACTAAATTATTTTGGAGTTTCTGAACTCAAAATTATTTTATAGTTGCTAGAATGCCCTTTATATGCTTGGATTGCATAATATATATATTTGTTTAAAGGGCGTATGTGTTTTAAAAATGTTTATTGTATTCTATATTGGTAGTAATATTTTTTTGTGTGTTCTGGTATTTTTTTAGTTATCTATATGTATTTTGTTTCGAAAATGTTAACGCCCACACGTGTGGGCATTTGCACATCGCCCACACGCCTCCAACACCACTCATTTTGCCACGTATGAATAGATGACATCAGCAGAATTTTTTTTGGTTTTTGGCATAAAAATGTTGTATCTCCTAAATAAAAAAGCAAACTAAAAATCCGTTTTCACCATTAAATCCGTCTCGACGAGATCTTCAAAACTAGACCCCATGTTGATATGTTTCGACGATTTTTTTTGGCCCAGAAGTTGGCATGATGTTTACACTGCAGTTGCCATAGGGCTTAAACTAAAGTTGCCATGTGGCAATTTTAGTTTGCAGATCATGGCAATTTTAGTATTTTGATGATGGCAACTCCAGTACTTTGACCATGAAAATATTTTTTGTATGAACCATGGCAATTTTACGTGCATGTATCATGGCAATTTTAGTTTATGGTTCATGGCAAGTCTAGTTTCTTAAATCCCCGTTTTATAAATGTCAAAATTTACATTTACACATAGAAGAAAATAGCTGAAACATATCATGGCAACTTCAGTGTAAACATCATGGCAATTCATATGCAATAGACATGGCAACTTTCAATCAAAAAAAATCATCAAAATATATCAACATGCGATCCAGTTTCGAACATCTCATCACGAGGGATTTAATGATGAAAATGGATCTTCAATCGGATTTTTCGTTTAAGAGATAAAACACTTTAAAAACTGAAAATCCAAAAAGATTCCTACATGCATGCATGCGATGACGTGGCAATCTGTTTGCATTAGAGACGTGTGGTGTGTCTCCCTTCCTGCCACACGTGTGGCAGTTAGCGGCGTCCTTTTGTTTTAGCCACGATATCTTTTCCTGTACAGTATATCCTCGCAGATATTACTGTTCATATGGGCCAGTAGCAGCCCAACTCCTGTTTGTCGCCCAGTGCGCTAGAGCAGCAGCAGCATTGCGTCGGCAGGCTGGCCCATTCCCCCGCACAGCCGCAGCCCACCCCACAGTTTTTCATTTTTTTCCTTTCTCGCATCCCACCCGCTGACACATGGGGCCCGCCGGGTCGTCTTCTTTCCCCAACCGGACTCCTGCTCGTTCACGAGTTCGTCTTGGCCAATCGAAATCCGATCGATTCGATCGATAGGTTGTCCCTCCCACACGGCATCCACTTTATAAGTACTCGCACCCTCGTTCTCTGCCGATTTTTGGCCAAATCGCCTCCCGTGCCCTACAGAGCCGCCCCAATCTCGCCGGAGTCCGCCGCCTGAAGCTTCTGTCTCCGGTCGTTTCCGTCGCCACCGCGGGTACCCAGAACCTCTCCTCCCCTCTGTTGTCTTCGTCCACATCTCGTCTACCTTCCTCACTCATTAGATCGTGCAGGGGAGCACCATACCGAGCTCTAGGACCTCGACCCGAAGCTCCACACCATCGCCGCGACTCCAGCCGCTTTCTGCCGTCGTCACCGCTCGCCAACGACGCCTTTGTGGACGTCCTCGACACCCCCTGAGAGTGTCGCGTCTCGTACGCCACCGTACGAAGCTCGGAGACCACCAGAACTGCTGCCACATCGAAGTCCGAGCCGCGTCGCCGTCGTCTTGCTCAACTCCGGCGCCCATCCTCTGTTCATCTCCGGTGAGTCGCCATGCACCGTCCGATCCCCATCCAATGGCCAGATTTATATCTTTTTTTTTGAACCGGTATGCACTAATTTGCGGTTGTCTGCCGTTTAGACAAGGCAACGAACACCCTTCAGCCACTCACATCTTGACACGTGGCACATCCACAGCCGCAGCAGTTCTTCGCAGAATTCTATTTTGACACAATTTATTTGGCAGATTCTATATCAAATGTTCAGTTAGGTTTATCTTGAGATCCGTATCTCCAAATTCATCGATTCTTTTCCCTGTGTACTCTTAGTGACCAGGAGAATAACGTAGAACCGAAGTTTCACATTTTTGAAAAGTTCATATTTGAAGTTGTTTAAATTTGATTTCAAACTTCCGGAGGCCATATCTTTCAAACCGTTGATCCAAATTAGTTGATTCTTTTTGCATTGTGATCCTACTAGCATGTAGATAATATATACCTACTGATATGTTCTGTTATTTAAGTTTTTTTAATTCGTTGCTATTGAGTTTATTTTAGTGTTATGCGAGTATGGTTTATTTATGGTGCCTCCGTTAATCGTATAGATTGTCCGGAGTGCGAAGCGGATCGGAATTAAGTGTTAGAGTACTTCAGCACCTTTCAAGGCAAGTTTGCACTTTTGATTTTGCTTATCCTATATTCTGCTATGTGTGTGTGGTTTTATGCTATGCTATATGTTTGGCTTGATATGTGTATTCCGTGTGTACCATGTTTTGTGTTGATTGTATTATGTGATGGTGTGATCAACTTGCTATGGTAGACGTGGGCATGTGTCGATTGATCCATGAAAGTGGTGAGTGTTATAGCCGTAGGCTTGGGATTATTAACCAGGTGAATGCGTCACTGGCAGAGCGCTCTATTATCCCTAGAGAATGCGCCATTGACAGAGAGCACTTGAGGCGAGGTATAGTTTTTGAAACATAAATCAGGTGAATGCATCCTTGGCAGAGCGCTCTATTGTTCCTAGAGAATGCACCACTGACAGAGCGCACTTGAGACATATTTCTGAAGTTCTTGTCATGTTTATTTAGATTCTTTGGGTTATCTTGGGCGAGTAAATTAGAGACGGTTCTGAGTTCAGGTAGTGGAGGTAGGTGAAGACATTCTTCTCCAAACTAACTTGTGTGTTTTGTTTGTCATACATTGCTTTGTGGATGTAGGTTTGCTATATCATATTGTGTGATTTGCCAATACATTGAATGTATTGACCCTTTGTGGCTGCAACTTATCATGTTGCAGGATTTTCAGATGACCAGTGAGATACAGTATAGGGTTGCGAGTCTTCACTCAACATGTTCTCCAGTGGGCATTGATGGACTCATCGTTGATTATGCTACCTTTCCGCTGTTATTATTGAATAAGTTAGCCATGTGCTAATCAGTTTGTAATACTTTATAAATTCTGGATCATACGTTGTAGTAAATGATGCAGTTGTTATTTGATATTCATATGTACTGTGTGTGCTAGCAAGTCGATCCAGGGACTAGCACAGTGAGCACAGAGACATCGAATCTTATCAGGTTCGGGTCGTTACAGATGGTATCAGAGCAATGTGTTGACTGTAGGTCGTGACCCTAGAAAATGGATTAGAAAAGCCATAGGAGTGAAAAACTTTCTTTCCAACTTGTTGTTTACTTGTTAGTTCATACTCTTGTACTTATATCTTTTCTTTTCAAAGTATTGATGGCCCCTGGTATTATTATTAGTGTCATTTAAGGAGTTTTAGTTGACAGACCACCATTACTAAGTTGTGCGCGATAAACGATTTGCGGTAGTATGATGAGATCATATCTCTTGTGGATATGACCTTACCTGTAGGTTTTGCTTGTGTTGTGTGATATGTTATATGTTTGGTTGGTCATTGCTTTCCGTGTTGTCATATTTTGTGGATTGTTTGTATTATGCAATTGGGTGCTTTGATTGATCATATATGTGCTCTTTTGATTGATGTGATTACTTTAGGATAGTTTTGGTGACTTGTGTGACTTGTGTGAATTTAGTGTTTGTTTTTGTAGTTGTTGGAGTTTTACTTGCTATCATGAGCATATGGGTAGTGTTTTTACCCTTAGGCCTATTTCTGTCTATATCTCACCCCTGCTTACCCATCAGATGCCACCAAGGCGTAACTCTAGAGGCAGTGGTTTAGGAGACAACAACAACAATGACATACTGCCATACATGCAGCAGCTGCTTCAGGGACAGACTCAGTTGATCCAGTTACTTTTTCAGAACCAAAACAACAACAACAACAACAACAACAACAACAACAACAACAACAACAATAATCCAGCACCCCCCCTGGTTGATGCCCTTACTCGTTTTCTGAGGTTGAATCTTCAGAGGTTTTCTAGCACCCCTGAACCTATTGTGGCTGATGATTGGCTTCGCTCAGTTAATAGGAATTTGGATACAGTTGGTTACACTGATGCAGAGAGAGTGCGGTTTGCCTCGCATTTGTTAGAAGGACCAGCCGCAGCATGGTGGGACAATTACTTGGTCACTTATCCTGTTGATACTATTACTTGGGCACAGTTTCAGGCAGGTTTTCGCGCTGCACATGTGTCTGCTGGTTCCATGAGTCTGAAGAAGAAGGAGTTCCGCAGCTTGCATCAGGGAGGTCGCACCGTGAATGCATATGTGGAGGAATTCAATAATCTTGCAAGGTATGCCCCTAATTATGTTAACACGGATGCTGCTAGACAGGAGAAGTTTCTTGAAGGACTGGATGATGAGTTGAGTATTCAGTTGATAGTGGCGACATTCAACAACTGTCAGGAGCTTATTGATAAGGCTATTGTACTTGAAGGCAAGTTTCAAGAGGTAGAGAACTGCAAGAGGAAGGCGAGTGACACAGAATTCAATTCTGGAGGACAACAGAAGCACCGTAAATCGTCATCATCTTCTCAGTACTATGATTCTGGGGTGGACATTTATAATGGTCGTAACCACGATGGGCATAATCATCACAATGACCATGGACACAACCACAATGGTCAGAGGAATGGCAACAACAACCACGACTTTTCGACGCCCACAAAGAAGGATCTAAGCTGGTTACTTTGTTACAGATGCAGGAACCCAGGACACTATTCAACAAACTATCCTGAGCTAAAGAACATGAATTATGACAATGAGAATTCTGGAGAGAAGGAGATTGATCACTTCGAAAGTGGACATGTGAATCACACGAGGGTAGGAAGACCAGATAATGCATCAGTCTTTGGTAAGATTCTTAATTAAGATCAAAGTATCGTGACCGTACTTTCAGTATTGATGCATCATATCTATTCATGTCAAGGAAATATGCAATGAGTAAGCCTCGATATTTTGGAATATGGATTATGTCAAGTTCCCATCTTTAACCTTGCTAGCCAACTCGAATCTCGAGGACGAGATTCATTTTAAGGGGGTTAGATTTGTAACATCCCAAAATTTTAAAATTTGGAATGTTAATAGGATCATTCTTTTTCATCATGATTTCTATGCTTATTTAATTTTTTTTGAATATTTAAAGTGTTTTCCAACTCAAGACAATATATTTGGAGTGGAGATAATATAAATTCACCCCTATTAATTATATTTGGAAAACGCTAAGAATATATTCTGGTGTCTAACTAAATTATTTTGGAGTTTCTGAACTCAAAATTATTTTATAGTTGCTAGAATGCCCTTTATATGCTTGGATTGCATAATATATATATTTGTTTAAAGGGCATATGTGTTTTAAAAATGTTTATTGTATTCTATATTGGTAGTAATATTTTTCTGTGTGTTCTGGTATTTTTTTAGTTATCTATATGTATTTTGTTTTAGCCACGATATCTTTTCCTGTACAGTATATCCTCGCAGATATTACTGTTCATATGGGCCAGCAGCAGCCCAACTCCTGTTTGTCGCCCAGTGCGCTAGAGCAGCAGCAACATAGCGTCGGCAGGCCGGCCTATTCCCCCGCACAGCTGCAGCCCACCCCGCAGCGTTTCATTTTTTTCCTTTCTCGCATCCCACCCGCCGACACATGGGGCCCGCCGGGTCGTTTTCTTTCCCCAACCGGACTCCTGCTCGTTCACGAGTTCGTCCTGGCCGATCGAAATCCGATCGATTCGATCGATAGGTTGTCCCTCCCACACGGCATCCACTTTATAAGTACTCGCACCCTCGTTCTCTGCCGATTTTTGGCCAAATCGCCTTCTCCCGTGCCCTACAGAGCCGCCCCGATCTCGCCGAAGTCCGCCACCTGAAGCTTCTGTCTCCGGTCGTTTCCGTCGCCACCGCGGGTACCCAGAACCTCTCCTCCCCTCTGTTGCCTTCGCCCACATCTCCTCTACCTCCCTCACTCATTAGATCGCGCAGGGGAGGACCGTACCGAGCTCTAGGACCTCGACCCGAAGCTCCACACCGTCGCCGCGACTCCAGCCGCTTTCTGCCGTCGTCACCGCTCGCCAACGACGCCTTTGTGGACGTCATCGACACCCCCTGAGAGTGCCACATCTCGTACACCACCGTACGAAGCTCCGAGACCACCGGAACCGCTGCCACATCGAAGTCCGAGCCGCATCGCCGTCGTCTTGCTCGACTCCGGCGCCCAGCCTCTGTTCATCTCCGGTGAGTCGCCATGCACCGTCCGATCCCCATCCAATGGCCAGATTTAGATCTTTTTTTTTCGAACCGGTATGCACTAATTTGCGGTTGTCTGCCGTTTAGACAAGGCAACAAACACCCTTTAGCCACTCACGCCTTGACACGTGGCACATCCACAGCCCCAGCAGTTCTTCGCAGAATTCTATTTTGACACAATTTATTTTGGCATATCAAATGTTCAGTTAGGTTTACCTTGAGATCCGTAACTCCAAATTCATCGATTCTTTTTCGTGTGTACTCTTAGTGAGCAGGAGAATAATGTAGAACCGAAGTTTCACATTTTTGAAAAGTTCAAATTTTAAGTTGTTTAAATTTGAATTTAAACTTCCGGAAGCCATATCTTTCAAACCGTTGATCCAAATTAGTTGATTCTTTTTGCATTGTGATCCTAATAGCATGTAGATAATATATACCTACTGATATGTTCTGTTATTTAAGTTTTTTTAATTCCTTGCTATTGAGTTTATTTTAGTGTTATGCGAGTACGGTTTATTTATGGTGCCTCCATTAATCGTATAGATTGTCCGGAGTGCGAAGCGGATCGGAATTAAGTGTTAGAGTACTTCAGCACCTTTCAAGGCAAGTTTGCACTTTTGATTTTGCTTATCCTATATTCTGCTATGCGTGTGTGGTTTTATGCTATGTTATATGTTTGGCTTGATATGTGTATTCCGTGTGTACCATGTTTTGTTGTTGATTGTATTATGTGATGGTGTGATCAACTTGCTATGGTAGACATGGGCATGTGTCGAGTGATCCATGAAAGTGGTGAGTGTTATAGCCGTAGGCTCGGGATTATTAACCAGGTGAAAGCATCACTGGCAGAGTGCTCTATTGTCCCTAGAGAATGCGCCATTGACAAAGCGCACTTGAGGCGAGGTATAGTTTTCGGAACATAAATCAGGTGAATGCGTCCTTGGCAGAGCGCTCTATTGTTCCTAGAGAATGCGCCACTGACAGAGCGCACTTGAGACATATTTCTGAAGTTCTTGTCATGTTTATTTAGAATCTTTGGGTTATCTTGGGCGAGTAAATTAGAGACAGTTCTAAGTTCAGGTAGTGGAGGTAGGTGAAGGCATTCTTCTCCAAACTAACTTGTGTGTTTTGTTTGTCATACATTGCTTTGTGGATGTAGGTTTGCTATATCATATTCTGTGATTTGCCAATACATTCAATGTATTGACCCTTTGTGGCTGCAACTTATCATGTTGCAGGATTTTCAGATGACCAGTGAGATGCAGTATAGGGTTGCGAGTCTTCACTCAACATGTTCTCCAGTGGGCATTGATGGACTCATCGTTGATTATGCTACCTTTCCGCTGTTATTGTTGAATAAGTTAGCCATGTGCTATTCAGTTTGTAATACTTTATAAATTCCGGATCATACATTGTAGTAAATGATGCACTTGTTATTTGATATTCATATGTACTGTGTGTGCTAGCGAGTCGATCCAGGGACTAGCACAGTGAGCACAGAGACATCGAATCTTATCTGGCTCGGGTCGTTACATCCTCTTCCTTCTCCACCGCATTCGCTCTTGCCCCGGCGCCGCTGCTCCGTTCGATCTCTGTCCGCTGCGATGGGGAAGGAGAAGACGGTGGCTTTGGAGCACAAGAAGAAGGCGACGACAAAGGCGAATAGGAAGAAGTCCAGCCGGGGTGGATCTTCGTCGAGGTCCAATCTGCCGCGCGGCTAGATCCAGGGCGATTGGATCTGGTCGACGATTCGCCAGGACGACATCGACGATCTGGGCGAGGAGGGATTGATCCACCATGGATCTGCGCGGCTCCTAGAGGACGAGACTGAGCCTCGACCGCGAGAGGGTGAGCGCGTCCTCCTCGCCACTCACGTGGACCGCGCGTTTTCTTTACCTCCTCATCCTTTTTTCTGAGCTTTCCTGAATTTCTTTGGAGCACAACTTCATCACTTTACCCCCGACACCATCATGTATCTTGCCGCTTTCGTGTCTATGTGCGAGAACTTGGGTTGTCGACCACACTGGGGCCTCTTCAAGCAAATTTTCACATGTCGCTCCCAGTCGGTCAAAAAAGCTAATTCGAGTGATGAGAGGACAAAAGTGTTCCAGATGTGTGGGGGTCTTGGGATCCAAATGAGGGGTAAGGGCTCTTTCCCACCTATAACTCTTCCCGAGTCAGTCCGAGGGTGGCAGTCGACTTGGTTTTACTGCAAAGACCAGCCGACTCCAGGTCAGTCGACTGGACTTCCTCCCTTTTCCATGGCTCGAGTAGAGAAGCCCTCCGCCTTGAAAGTGACTCCGAGGAAGAGAACAGAGGTGAAGGTGCTGGTCGAGCGAGTGGTCCAGCTCGTCCGTGATGGCGTGACCGGCATGGATCTGTTGGAAGTCTTCCTTAGATGACGCATTCAGCCGCTTCAAGCCCGTGACCACCCGATGTGGATGTATTCGGGCACTGAAGATTCCACTCGGGTCCATCCAGAAGAAGTCGACGAGGATACGGTGGAGAGGTGGTTGATGCGTATCACTAGCAACAAATATAACCCCAGGGGGGCCATGAGTGTCCCTCCACTCGACAACTCGTATGAAACATACCAGGTCCAACTCTGAATTGCCGAGTATTATCTTGATTTATCATATCACGGCTTGTAACCAACCGACTGACTTTTGTCTTGCTTGTTGTCTTCTAGGCTCTTACTGAGATGTATTCGATGCCTAACGGAGAGCAGGAGCAGGAGCAGGACCCGGAGGGGGAGGCGAACGGAGGCGAGAGCGGCGAGTGGCATTTCGATGGTGAAGGGGACGAGGAGAGCTCCGACCCGAGTGATGAAGAAGAGGTCGACTCACCTCCCCGTAGGGAAAGGAGATCCAAGCTCACTCACGATTCGGCAAGCTTCCGCGGCAAAGCCATTGCTCCGATTGGGCAGTCGTCAAAGCATCCTCGGACGTCTTCTCTGGCGCCGACTGAAAAGGCCCCGAAGCAATCCAAGGTTATGCCGCAAAAGACTCAGAAGGCTCTGCCCAGAATCAAAATCGATATCCCTGTTGCCTCTGCGTGAGTGTTCTGTCTTTATTTTTATCCGAAGTTCTGTGTTGTCTATTTTTCCTTGGTTTGACCAAATGACTCTTGAAACTAGCAGTGCTGCAACCTCCGATACTTCCCCTCACAAGTATGAAGACACAGAAATGGAAGATGCAGTCACCTCCAATCTAGGTGTGATTCTCATAATCTTGTCCTTGTTCACTCGGTTGTTTCATTCGTCGATTGAATTCCTGGCAATTGATTCTTTTGCAGCTCCTCCCCACGGCATTGATCTTCCGGATGATGACGAAGATGTACCACTGAGGTCCCAGGGGAGATGGAACAGGAAAACGTCAGCTGGAAAGACACCTCAGACTGCATCAGCGACCGAAACAGCAGTTCAGAAAGGTGGCAATGCCAATCGCACTTCTGTATCTTTTGCTGTACCACAGACGAGTGCTCAGCCTGCAGCGTCGACTACTCAGACTCCAGCCAATCCAACTTCGCTCTTTACCGGACATCATGTCCCAGAGGACCAAGTGAGTGCTGCCAAGGAAGCCATACGCCAGGCGGGCATCATGATGGAGCAGATGAAGGTGGCCCGGGAAGCTAGCCAAGCGGCTTACGACGCCAGCTCAGCCCTTCAGAGCAATGTCCAGGTTGGTTGATCACCGACTGACTCTTTAGCTTGTCGCTTGTTCTGTTAGGATATGCTACCTGAAAACTTTCTTTAAAGAACCTTTTCATCTATCTGTGTTTCGCATTCGCACACCCACTTGGTGTTTTGATTTGCTACCGAGCAAACTTGTATCTTGAGTCGACTAGGTTGTGTCTAGTGGGGGCACGCTGAGTGCACCCACTGGGTGTAGTCCCCGAGATCATAGTTGACTGCGGGCAGTCGACTGTGATCTGAGAAGTTGAATTTTCCACTCTGTCCGGACCGATCGTGTCGAGTGGAACTTAAACCAGTGGGGGCACGCCGAATGCACCCACTGGGTGTAGTTCGCGAGACCGTGGTCGACTGCGGGCAGTCGACTATGGTCTGAAAACAACTTGGCTCTTTTTTTGCACTCGGCCTGGATAGAACATGTCGTGTGAAAACCAGTGGAGGCACGCTAAGTGCACCCACTGGGTGTAGTCCCCGAGACCGTGGTAGACTGCGAGCAGTCGACTACGATGTGAAAACAATTTGGATTTATTAGATCATAAAACTAATCTTTCCATCTGTCGATTGACTGTTTCTTGATTGCAGAAATCTTGTGAACTCGGAGCTCGTTTTGCTGAATTGGAGCAGAAACAAATTTAGCTCAACCTCGATCTAGAACTGGCTAGGAGAAATCTGCAGAAATCCAAGGACGAAGCTGCTGGTAAGTGGAAACTTGCTGACTGGTTTTGTCTCTGAACCAGATTTTGTTTTGCTTTTTCTGAACCGAGTGTTGTTTACTTTCAGAGAAAATGAACCAAGCTCTAGCAAAAAAGGACCAAGATCTTGCGGCCGCACAAAAAGCAGCTGACGAGAAAACTGCACTCGCCGAACAGAAGCTAGCTTCAGTCAGGAAGTTGGAGGAAGAAAACGTCAGGCTGACAACTGCCCTTGGTGAAGCTAATAAGGTAGTGACTCGCCTGAAGAAGGACAAGGTCAATCTGAACTAGAAGATGGAAGGCATTGCTCGTAAGAGGAACGATCTGGAGAATTATCTGGGAGGTCTTGCCAAGAAGCTGTTCATCATGCTTGAAGGTATTGCTTTCGGCCCGACTGACTTGATACTGTCCATTCGACATACAACCGCTGGCTCATCTTTGAATTGTGCACGCAGAGTTTTGCCTGAACTTCGAAGAAGAGACTGGGCGAGTTGAAACAAGCATGGACCCCATCCATTCTCCAGTGAAAGACGAGGCTGCTATGAATGTGCTCCGACTGGAGTCCCGTGTTGCTGGCGTTGTTGACTATCTTGCTCGACTGAAGGTCGCAATGTCGCGGATCGACACAACACTCTGGCCAAGGGCAACGCTCCAAAATGACCTCGAATCTCTGATGACTCGTCTTAATGAGATCCCTGGTCGAGTGCAAGAATGGAAGAAGTCTTCTGCTAGGTGCGGTGCTGACATGGCTCTGTCTTTGGTTCGTGTCCACTACAAGGAAGCGCGAGAAGAGAAGCTGGCGGCGATCAGGGTTGCCAATACCAAGAAGCACGACTTCCAGTCCTTCATGGAGACCTTCATTTCTGCTGCCACTCGGATTGCTGACGGAATCGACCTAGACGAGTTCCTCGAGCCTGCCAGTCCTCCTCCTGCGGAGTGAACAAACTTTCATGCCTCACCTTAAATTTGCCTCGGAACGCCAAGTGATTTTGTAACCGTTAAAACTCCTTCGGGCTGGATGTCCGAGTACTTTAATCCATCGTCCTGAACTTAGGGATTTATCTGAATTTGGTTTATCTCTAGATGAGCTTGTGTTTGCCTTTGAGTGGAATTTGCTCTTTACTTCGGAATAATCTTTGTACTTGAGATGCGGCTCTAGGAAGGAGTTTTTAGTCGACCTACACCTCGTCATCCTTGTGGATAGGGATGAAGCGCACATTGTACTGGTGGCGTAGCTCTGAAGGAAAAGGTTGCAGTCGACCTGCACCTCGTCGTCCTTGCGGATCGGGACGAAGTGCACGTTGTACTTATGGCGCAGCTCCGAAGGAGAAGGTTGCAGTCGACCTGCACCTCGTCGTCCTTGCGGATATGGATGAAGCGCATATTGTACTTGTGGCGCAGCTCCGAAGGAGTAGGTTGCATTCGGCCTGCACCTCGTCGTCCTTGTGGATCAGGAAGAAGCGCACGTTGTACTTGTGGCGCGGCTCTGAAGGAGAAGGTTACAGTCACCTGCAACTCACCGTCCTTGCGGATAGGGGCGTTTTACGAAATTAGGCGAGTACTGGACTACAGCTAAGCCCCCGAGTGAGAGGCTTTCTCAACACTCGGTAGGATTTTTTAAACTTAGGCGAGTACTGGACTGCAGCTAAGCCCCCGAGTGGGAGGGTTGCTCACCACTCAGTAGGATTTCTTAAACTTAGGCGAGTACTGGACTGCAGCAAAGCCCCCGAGTGGGAGGGTTGCTCGCCACTCGGTAGGATTTTTTAAACTTAGGCGAGTACTTGACTACAGCTAAGCCCCCGAGTGGGAGGGTTGCTCGCCACTCGGTAGGATTTTCTAAACTTAGTCGAGTATTGGACTGCGGCTAAGCCCCTGAGTGGGAGGGTTGCTCACCACTCAGTAGGATTTCTTAAACTTAGGCGAGTACTGGACTGCAGCAAAGCCCCCGAGTGGGAGGGTTGCTCGCCACTCGGTAGGATTTTTTAAACTTAGGCGAGTACTGGACTGCAGCTAAGCCCCCGAGTGGGAGGGTTGCTCGCCACTCGGTAGGATTTTTTAAACTTAGGCGAGTACTGGACTGCAGCTAAGCCCCCGAGTGAGAGGGTTGCTCACCACTCGGTAGGATTTTTTAAACTTAGGCGAGTACTGGACTGCAGCTAAGCCCCCGAGTGAGAGGCTTGCTCACCACTCGGTAGGATTTTGTTTTTAAACTTAGGCGAGTACTAGACTGCAGCTAAGCCCCCGAGTGAGAGGCTTGCTCACCACTCGGTAGGATTTTTTAAAGTTAGGCGAGTAGTAGACTGCAGCTAAGCCCCCGAGTGAGAGGTTTGCTCTCCACTCGGTAGGATTTTTTAAACTTAGGCGAGTACTGGACTGCAGCTAAGCCCCCGAGTGAGAGGCTTGCTCACCACTCGGTAGGATTTTTTAAACATAGGTGAAACGGATTCGCGGCTAAGCCTCTGAGTGAGAGTCTTGCTCACCACTCGGTAGGATTTTTTAAACTTAGGCGAGTACTGGACTGCAGCTAAGCCCCCGAGTGAGAGGCTTGCTCACCACTCGGTAGGATTTTTTAAACTTAGGCGAAACGGATTCGCGGCTAAGCCTCCGAGTGAGAGGCTTGCTCGCCACTCGGTAGGATTTTTTTAAACTTAGGCGAAACAGATTCGCGGCTAGGTCACCCACTGGGGGAGTTTAGGCACAAATATAAGCAACAACACTCTTTTTTAGAAGACTGTAAAACTCTTGTCTCTTAATAAACAAACTACAAAGGTATTTCTTACTACAGCTCAACAGAATGAGCTCTTAAGTATAAAAGGGGCGGAGCAGCTCCGCATTCCAAGTGCGCGGCTCGTCTTTCTTGTGCTTGACGTTGTAAAGGTGGTACGCCCCATTGTGGAGCACTCTGGTGATGATAAAGGGGCCTTCCCAAGCAGGAGCCACATTGTGTGGGTTTTGCTGATCCACTAGAAGAACCAAGTCTCCTTCTTGAAATGCTCGACCCCTCACGTTCCTGGCGTGAAATCGACGCAGGTCTTGTTGATAGATGGTCGACCGGATCAGAGCCATCTCTCTTTCCTCTTCCAGGAGATCAATTGCATCTTGTCATGCTTGTTCTGCTTTGTCTTCTGAGAAACGCTCGACTCAGGGTGCATTGTGAAGCAAGTCATTCGGGACTACAACTTTAGTGTAACGCCCGGAAAATTAGGCTACAGTAAAACTCTTCTGATGATGCCATTTCATATGTGTTACTGTTGCTAATCAAGTGGTAGTTCAAAATCATTGCCAATTCAAAATATGAAATTGTGACAACCACCCGAAGTTTTCAAAAATTGAAAACTAAAATGTTCGATGGTCGCCAATTATTACAAAGGTAATTTTGGTGCAGCATACACATTTTTATAAAATGCCTAAAGACTTTTAAATGGATTAAAATAAAAAACAAACAAAAAAAGAGAAAGGGAAACACCCCCGCTGGACCACCCGGCCCAGCCAGCGGCCTACCAGGCCGACCCACACCGACCGGCCCAACCCCCTCCCCTCCATAACCCCACCAGGGGAAACCCTAGCCGCCTCCTCCCACTTCCCCCACTTTCCCCCCCTCTCCCGCGCTGGATCTGGATCGGGGCAAAACGCCCCGATCCCATCGCCCGTCGCCGCGACGACCTCGCCGCCCCGCGCCGGACGCCGCCACCCGGAGCTCCTTCCTCGCCGGACTGCCTCCCCGTCGCCCTCGCGTCCCCGTCGGCCTCCTCGCCCTCCACCGCGCCCATTTCCCAGACCCCACCCACCGTGGTGAGGCCCCGACTCCTCTTCTCCCCTGCCCTCGTCGCGCACAGCCGGCCTCGCCCCGTGCCCGCTCGCTGCCTCGCCTGCGCCACGCCTAGCGCCGCCACCCGCCTGCGCTGCCGCCGCGGCTGCATCGCGCCACCCCCGCTCTGTCACGGCCTCCGTCCCCCGTGCGCTGGCCGCGCCCAGCGCCTCGCCCGCCCCTCCTCACTGCCCCGCACGGCCTCGCCCTCCTTCTTCCCCCGCGCCGGCACTCTACTCCTGCGCCCGCGTCGGACGACCCGCGCTCGTTCCCCACCGGCGACCGCCCGTCTCGCCACGGCCTCGCCCTCCTCTGCATGCTCCGTCGCCCCTGCAGCCCACCTCCAACAGCCCCCACGGCCACCATCCGGTGCCCGTCGTCGCGATGCGCCTACCGAGCCCAACCCCCGTTCTAGCCATCGCCGGAGATGGCCGCGCCGGCATGCCCCGCTCGGGTGCCCAGCCGGGTCCCGGCGCCCACCCGCGCCCGTGCGTCCGCTGCACGGCGCCCGTGCACCCAACGCCCGTTAAGGCCATGTGCCTATGACACGTGGGGCCCAGCCCCTGGAACGTTATAAAAAAATAGGAATTAAAAATATATATATTTAAAATAAATATATAATAAAAATAATTATTAATTAATTAATTTAGTAATTAATTAACTAAATTAATTATGTTTAGTTTAACGTAAACACTAGTTAACCTAATTAACTTAGTTAGTTAGTTAATAGTCAATGACAGTGGGACCCACACTTTAGTTGACTAAGTCAACAAGACTGTTGACTGCTGACTGTGCAGTTGACCCAGTCAACGGCCCCCACCTGTCAGGTTGACCAAGTCAACTCTGTTGACTGCTGACGTCAGCATGACATCATGCTGATGTCATAAATCTAATTTCGAATTAATTAATTAATTAAATTCCAGAAATTAATAAAATCTTTAGAAAATCATATCTTTTAAACCGTAACCCGGATTAAAATAATTTCAACATGAAAGTTGCTCAGAACGACGAGACGAACTCGGATTCGCAGCCCGTTCGTCCACTACACATTCCTAACATATCAAACTCGCAACTTTTCCCCCTCCGGCTCCTCTGCTCGAAAACGCGAAACACCGGGGATATTTTCCCGGATGTTTCCCCCCTTCACCGGTATCATCCCATACCGTGTTAGGGCACCTCTAACGCCGTTACTTGTCATGTCATGCATCGCTATGCATCTGTTTGCTTAAATATTTGTTGTTTCTCCCCCCTCTTCTCTCGATAGACACCGAGACCGACGCTGCTGCTACCCAGTACGACTACGGAGTTGACGACCCCTCTATCTTGCCAGAGCAACCAGGCAAGCCCCCCCTTGATCACCAGATATCGCCTACTCTCCTCTATACTGCTTGCATTAGAGTAGTGTAGCATGTTACTGCTTTCGTTATTCCTATCCTGATGCATAGCCTGTCTTTGATACTGCTGTTGATACCTTTACCTGCAATCCTACATGCTTAGTATAGGATGCTAGTGTTCCATCAGAGCCCCTACACTCTTGTCCGTCTGCCATGCTATACTATCGGGTCGTGATCACTCAGGGGTGATCACGGGCATATACTATATACTTTACACTGTTACATTACATGTGATACTGTTCGGAGATGGGGGCTGAAGGAGCAGGTGGCTCCATCCCGGTAGAGGTGGGCCTGGGTTCCCGACGGCCCCCGACTGTTACTTTGTGGCGGAGCGACAGGGCAGGTTCAGACCACCTAGGAGAGAGGTGGGCCTGGCCCTAGTCGGCGTTCACGATACTTAACACGCTTAACGAGATCTGGGTATTTGATCTGAGTCTGGCCATTTGGTCTATACGCACTAACCACCTACGCGGGAGTAGTTATGGGCATCCCGACGTCGTGGTATCAGCCGAAGCACTTCGTGACGTCAGCGACTGAGCGGCGTGCGCCGGGTTGGACCGCGTAACGTGACTTCCTTTGAAATGGAGGTTGCTAGGTCTGCTCTCCGGCCGCGTACGCAACGTGCAGGTGTGCTCAGGGCGATGGGCCCAGACCCCTGCGCGCTTAGGTTTAGACCGGCGTGCTGACCTCTTTGTTGAGCCTAGGTGGGGCTGCGACGTGTTGATCTTCCAAGGCCGGGCATGACCCAGGAAAGTGTGTCCGGCCAAATGGGATCAAGTGTGTTGGGTTATGTGGTGCACCCCTGCAGGGAAGTTTATCTATTCGAATAGCCGTGTCCCTCGGTAAAAGGACGACCCGGAGTTGTACCTTGACCTTATGACAACTAGAACTGGATACTTAATAAAACACACCCTTCCAAGTGCCAGATACAACCCGGTGATCGCTCTCTAACAGGGCATCGAGGAGGGGATCGCCGGGTAGGATTATGCTATGCGATGCTACTTGGAGGACTTCAGTCTACTCTCTTCTATATACTGCAAGACGGTGGCGACCAGAAGCGTAGTCTTCGATAAGACTAGCTATCCCCCTCTTATTCTGGCATTCTGCAGTTCAGTCCACTGATATGGCCCTTTACACATATATCCATGCATATGTAGTGTAGCTCCTTGCTTGCGAGTACTTTGGATGAGTACTCACGGTTGCTTTTCTCCCCCTTTTCCCCTTTCCCTTCTACCCGGTTGCCGCAACCAGATGCTGGAGCCCAGGATCCAGACGCCACCTTCGACGACGACTCCTACTACTCTGGAGGTGCCTACTACTACGTGCAGCCCGCTGACGACGACCAGGAGTACTTAGGAGGATCCCAGGCAGGAGGCCTGCGCCTCGTTCGATCTGTATCCCAGTTTGTGCTAGCCTTCTTAAGGCAAACTTGTTTAACTTATGTCTGTACTCAGATTTTGTTGCTTCCGCTGATTCGTCTATGATCGAGCACTTGTATTCGAGCCCTCGAGGCCCCTGGCTTGTATTATGATGCTTGTATGACTTATTTTATTTGTAGAGTTGTGTTGTGATATCTTCCCGTGAGTCCCTGATCTTGATCGTACACATTTGCGTGCATGATTAGTGTACGGTTGAATCGGGGGCGTCACAAGTTGGTATCAGAGCCGACTGCCTGTAGGAATCCCCCTTACACACTCCTTGGCCGAAGTCGAGTCTAGACATTACAAAAACTTTTACTAACTTGGCTGTGTGCCTTACGGGCCCACGTCGCCATCGGGTGGTACTAGGATCTTTTACTCCTCGACCCTTACTCTGGGACTCTAAACTCTCTTCTACTCGGGTTAAATGTATTTACTAACTCTGACACTAGGATCCCGCGACGACATTCACCCCAAAGTTGGATAAAAGCCATAGTTATTCCTTGGTATAGTGTTTTGCACAATTTCCACACTGTCATTTGACTCCTTTGAAACATCTTTGTTTTCAGATGGAATCCACGAGGCAGGTCGTGCGCCACACGGCGGCCATTGGCGCCTCGGGATCACCGGCCATGCTAGCTGAGATGATGACCTATCTGGGTTATCGCTGGCACCCCGAGTACACCGTCACCGAGGAGTACCAGGACTTTAACCAGGAGCAGTACCGTGCCACCGTCCACCTCTACTCTCGGGGGTATGACTCCACTACAGTGTTGCACACCGCTTATGGTGTGGGAGTGACCATTGATATGGCAGTTCACGATGCTGCCTATGCTGCTCTGACACGCCTTCGTAGGGAGTACCGGGAGTTGGACACCTCCCCCTTCAGGCACATTGCTATCGCATCTGATATTGGTGCGGAGGGTTACTACACTGCTGCCTACTCCACTGTCACCCGCGAGCCCTTCCACCATCAGAACTTTGTTCTGCATGCTGATGGGCTGGATCGAGCTAACCGAGCTCTTCACCACGAGTTGTACACCACTCGTCAGCACCTCTACCATGCTTTGACGATGTTGCACCCCTTTGTTGGATCTGGGGAGCTGCCGCGTTCTGCTATCTACCCAGCCAGGACCGTGATGCCTCAGGGTGTCGGTTGGCTAGAGGTGGGAGGCTACTCTCCCGCACTTGGCCCGCTTCTGCCGCCAGAGCTTCGGGTTCAGCACCAGAGCACCCGCGGCCCCCAGGTCGCCGACGTGGTGTACCGTTGCCACACTACCAGCTTTCAGTCTACACCTACCTCCGCAGTGTCGTGTGGGACTGATGTAGACTTGCTTGCTTATGTTAGATGCATTCACCACGAGCCTGCGTGCCGCCTATGATGTCTTAGTCTATGTACTGGAATCTATGTACTAAACTCTGTGTATTGAACTCTGTGTACCGAACTCTATGCATGATCTCTTTTGTAAGATTTGCCGACTATTATGTGGTATCTATCGTGCTGCTTTCATCATGCATGTATCGTATTGAATGATTCTTGTCTTTGCAAATATTCTCAAATGCTGAACTACCCCTGTTATATATTAGCAGGATGGTTAGACCAGGTGGTCGTGGTCGAGGTGGCAACTTCCCACCACCGCCTGAGTACATGGCTGGTATGATCGAACAGCTTGAGATGAATCGCCAGTTCATGGAGAACATGATGGCTCAGTTTCCTCGCCCCAATGTGAACCAGCAGCCAAACACAGTAACTCTGCAGGATTTCATGCGCCTGAACCCAACTGTGTACCGCAGCTCAACTCGGCCTCTAGACGCTGATGACTGGCTCCGTGACATCACCTATGAGATGGAGTCTGCTGATGTAGCCCCTGCCAGCTATGTCACATTTGCTTCCTTCTTCCTGAAGGGACCCGCAACTCAATGGTGGGACAGCCACAGGCGTACTCTACCAGTTGGAACAATCATCACCTGGCCTGACTTCCAAGCTGCTTTCCGTGCCCGCTTCATTCCTCAGGGAGTCATGGACCGGAAGAAGCGTGAGTTCCGCAGCCTCATCCAAGGCAACAAAACTGTTGAAGCTTATCAGCGAAAGTTTCTGGACTTGTCTCGCTATGCTAAAGAGGACACTGCTACTGATGCACGCAGACAGGAGAAGTTCCGTGACGGCCTTCAAGCTGACATCAAGCTCGCACTTCTAGTGCACGACTTTGCTGATTTCGCCACCTTGGTGAACAAGGCCATCAATGTTGAAACTGGTCTGCAGGAATACCAGAGCTCTCACAGGCGCAGCCGTGACACGGGCTCATCTTCGGGCCCGTCCTCGCAGAAGCGCAGGATATGGATTCCCAACAGCATGTACCAACCGAATGCACCTGCCCCAAGGCAGTCTTATGCTGCACCTCGTCTGCCTAATGCTCCTGCTAGGCAGCCAAAACTTCCAGCTCCACCACCCCAAGCTCCGGTCCCCACTCCCAATAATGGTCTGTGCTACAAGTGTGGTCAACCAGGTCACCTTGCCAGGAACTGCCATCAGAATCAGAATCAGAATCAGCTGGCCCTTCCTGCAGCTGGTCGTGGAAACAACCAGAACCGCAACAACAATGCCAAGTCTTATGGTCGTGTTCATGCCAACCACGTTGATCTGAACGAAGCTCAAGACCAGCCTGCTACTGTGATGGGTGCACTCCTCGTAAATTCAGTACCTGCATCTGTTTTATTCTATACAGGAGCATCGCATTCATTCATGTCAGAAGAATTTGCATACAAGCACGACGTTAAGTGTGAGGCGATGAACACTTCGGTAGTGGTAAAAACCCCCGTGGGACAATGTCAAACCTCCATGGTTGGCGTCGACGTCCCCGTGGAAATCGAAGGGCTGGAATTCTATGCCTCGCCCATTATCCTGAAGACATCTAACATCGACCTCATTCTGGGGATGGATTGGTTGAAAGCGCATACTGCTTCCATAGTTTGCGCCACTAAGACCGTCCATCTGCTACATCCTTCAGATGAAATAGTTACATACCACGCTCGCCTGGTGCAAAATGCCGAGGCAAGGCTTTATGCATTGAATGCGTTGAACTCTGCACCACTCGAGGGCATTGAAAACATTCCCGTCGTGCGTGACTTCCTCGACGTCTTTCCTGAAGAACTTCCAGGGATCCCCCCTGCTAGAGCTGTCGAATTCGTCATCGACTTGAAACTAGGCACCACTCCTATTGCCAAGCGACCCTACAAGATGCCACCACATGAACTCCTTGAGCTTAAGGAGGAAATCGACAAATCTCTGCAAAATGGTTTCATTCGCCCAAGTTTCTCTCCTTGGGGAGCACCTTCTCTCTTTGTCAAGAAGAAGGATGGGACAAACCGACTGGTCCAAGACTACCGTCCTATTAACCAAGCTACCATTCAGAACAAGTATCCTCTTCCTCGGATCAATGATCTGTATGATCAACTGGCTGGTTCATCAGTGTTCTCTAAACTCGACTTGAGGTTGGGTTACCACCAGATCCGTGTTCGTGAAGAGGATATCCCAAAGACCACCTTTGTGACTCGTTATGGTTCATACGAGTACACTGTCATGTACTTCGGCTTAACCAATGCCCCAGCCACCTTCTCTCGTCTGATGAACTATATATTCATGGATTATCTCGACAAGTTCGTCGTGGTTTATCTGGATGATATCCTGGTATTCTCCAAGAACAAAGAAGAGCATGCTGAACATCTTCGTCTTGTGCTAGAAAAGCTACGAGAGCATCAGCTGTATGCCAATTTCTCTAAATGTGAATTCTGGCTTCCTGAAGTAACCTATCTTGGACATGTCATCTATAAGGATGGTATTGCCGTTAACCCTGAACGAGTTCAGGCTATTCTTGATTGGACTCCTCCGAAGAATGTCAAGCAAGTCAGAAGTTTTCTCGGTCTCGCCAGCTATTGCCGTCGATTCGTTGAGAACTTCTCCAAGATTGCCAGGCCTCTGACTAATCTGTTGCATAAGGGCGTCAAGTTCCAATGGACCGACAAATGTCAGGAAAGCTTCCAGGCACTTAAAGACAAGTTGACTTCTGCCCCAGTGCTAGCTCCACCTGATACAAAGAAGGACTTCGTCATTTATTGCGACGCTTCCCGTCAAGGATTAGGCTGTGTCCTAATGCAAGAGCGCAGGATGATTGCCTATGCCTCTCGTCAATTGCGCCCTCATGAAGAGAACTACCCAGTTCACGATCTCGAGCTTACTGCTGTCATTCATGCACTGAAGCAGTGGAGGCATTACCTTCTCGGTAATCGTTGCGAGATATTCACTGACCATCAAAGTATGAAGTATCTATTTACTCAGCCAGATCTGAACCTCCGTCAGCAGAGATGGATGGAGACCATAGCAGACTTTGACTTGGGTATTTCCTATACACCAGGCAAGGCTAATGTAATGGAAGATGCCTTGAGCTGCAAGTCTTACTGCAACCACCTCCAGGTTCATAAAGTTCAGCCCTCACTCGTTGAAGAATTCAGAAAGCTGAGCCTCCATATTGTTCCTCCGGGTGCACTCGCTCCCCCTCCTGAGGAGTTTCAGAAGATGAACCTCCGTGTTATTCCCCAGGGTTCCCTCTATACCATGGCTGTCGAACCCGATCTCGTGAGCTCCATCAAGACAATACAGGGATACGACTCTGAAGTCCACAAGATTAAGCGCGACCTCAAGGAAGGAAAGCCCTCATACTTCACTCTTGCTGGTGATGGCGCCTTGTACTTCAAAGGCCTCCTAGTGGTGCCGTGTAAGAAGGAAAACCTGAATATGACTCAGAAAGTTATGAAAGAAGCTCATGATACGCCTCTATGTATCCATCCTGGTATTACTAAGATGTACCAGGACATTCGTCAAAGATTCTGGTGGTCTAATATGAAGCAAGACATTGCTCGCTATGTTGACGAGTGTGACGTTTGCTGTCGTATCGAAGCAGAACATCAAAGGCCTGCTGGAACTCTGCAACCTATCTCTATTCCTGAATGGAAATGGGACCATGTTGAAATGGACTTCGTCACTGGATTTCCCAAATCGCAGAAAGGTAATGATGCTATTCTTGTCGTCATTGACTGGCTTTCTAAAGTTGCACATTTTCTGGCGGTCAAGGAAACTATCACTGCTAGTCAGCTTGCAACTCTCTATATGTCCAGAATTGTTTCACTTCACGGTATTCCACTGGTTATCAGTTTGGACCGTGGCAGCTTATTCACTTCAAGATTCTGGGCAAGTTTCCAAGGAGCTATGGGGACTCACTTATCTTTCAGTACTACGTTTCATCCGCAGTCACAAGGGCAAGTTGAACGTGTCAACCAAGTTCTCGAAGATATGCTTCGAGCTTGTGTTGTTTCCTTCGGTAAGAAATGGGAGGAATCTCTCCCGTATGCTGAGTTCTCTTATAATAATATCTATCAAGCTAGTCTGAAGATGGCCCCCTTCGAAGTGTTATATGGACGAAAGTGCCGAACCCCTCTGAACTGGTCAGAAACTGGGGAACGTCCACTCTTTGGTCTAGATATTATCCAACATGCCGAAGAACAAGTCCGCATTATTCGCGAGAGTCTCAAGACTGCTCAGTCACGCCAAAAGAGTAATTATGACCGCCATCATAAAGACATGGTCTATCAACCTGGCGAAAAGGCCTATCTTCGAGTTACACCAATGAAGGGTGCACACCGCTTCGGGATCAAAGGAAAGCTAGCTCCCCGCTATATCGGTCCTTTCACTATTCTCGAGAGGCGTGGAAAAGTGGCTTATCAACTGGAGCTTCCGCCGAACCTTTCTCAGGTTCACGATGTATTCCACGTGTCACAACTCCGTCGCTGCTTCAAGGACCCAATCCGAGCTGTGGACCATGAAGTGCTCGAATTGCAACAGGACCTCTCCTATAAAGAGCATCCATTCCGCATTCTCGACCAAGCTGAACGCCGCACACGCCAGAAGGCGATCAAGTTCCTCAAAGTCCAGTGGTCGCACCATTCTGAAGATGAAGCCACCTGGGAACGCGAGGATCGCCTGCGTGATGAATACCCCGCACTGTTTCCTTCTACCTCCTAAATCTCGGGACGAGATTTCTTGTAGTGGAGGAGATTTGTAACGCCCGGATAATTAGGCTACAGTAAAACTCTTCTGATGATGCCATGTCATCTGTGTTACTGTTGCTAATCAAGTGGTAGTTCAAAATCATTGCCAATTCAAAATATGAAATTGTGACAAACACCCGAAGTTTTCAAAAATTGAAAACTAAGATGTTCGGTGGTCGCCAATTATTACAAAGGTAATTTTGGTGCAGCATACACATTTTTATAAAATGCCTAAAGACTTTTAAATGGATTAAAACATAAAACAAACAAAAAAAGAGAAAGGGAAACACCCCCGCTGGACCACCCGGCCTAGCCAGCGGCCTACCAGGCCGACCCACACCGACCGGCCCAACCCCCTCCCCTCCATAACCCCAACAGGGGAAGCCCTAGCCGCCTCCTCCCACTTCCCCCACTTCCCCCCCTCTCCCGCGCTGGATCTGGATCGGGGCAAAACCCCCCGATCCCATCGCCCGTCGCCGCGACGACCTCGCCGCCCCGCGCCGGACGCCGCAACCCGGAGCTCCTTCCTCGCCGGACTGCCTCCCCGTCGCCCTCGCGTCCCCGTCGGCCTCCTCACCCTCCACCGCGCCCATTTCCCAGACCCCACGCACCGTGGTGAGGCCCCGACTCCTCTTCTCCCCTGCCCTCGTCGCGCACAGCCGGCCTCGCCCCGTGCCTGCTCGCTGCCTCGCCTGCGCCGCGCCTAGCGCCGCCACCCGCCTGCGCTGCTGCCCGCTGCTGCGCTGCCGCCGTGGCTGCATCGCGCCACCCCCGCTCCGTCGCGGCCTCCGTCCCCCGTGCGCTGGCCGCGCCCAGCGCCTCGCCCGCCCCTGCTCACTGCCCCGCGCGGCCTCGCCCTCCTTCTTCCCCCGCGCCGGCACTCTACTCATGCGCCCGCGCCGGACGACCCGCGCTCGTTCCCCACCGGCGACCGCCCGTCTCGCCATGGCCTCGCCCTCCTCTGCATGCTCCGTCGCCCCTGCAGCCCACCTCCAGCAGCCCCCATGGCCACCATCCGGTGCCCCTCGTCGCGATGCGCCTGTCGAGCCCAACCCCCGTTCCAGCCATCGCCGGAGATGGCCGCGCCGGCATGCCCCGCTCGGGTGCCAAGCCGGGTCCCGGCGCCCACCCGCGCCCGTGCGTCCACTGCCCGGCGCACGTGCACCCAACGCCCGTTAAGGCCATGTGCCTATGACACTTGGGGCCCAGCCCCTGGAACGTTATAAAAAAATAGGAATTAAATATATATATATATATTTAAAATAAATATATAATAAAAATAATTATTAAATAATTAATTTGGTAATTAATTAACTAAATTAATTCTGTTTAGTTTAACCTAAACACTAGTTAACCTAATTAACTTAGTTAGTTAGTTAATAGTCAATGACAGTGGGACCCACACTTTAGTTGACTAAGTCAACAAGACTGTTGACTGCTGACTGTGCAGTTGACCCAGTCAACGGCCCCCACCTGTCAGGTTGACCAAGTCAACTCTGTTGACTGCTGACGTCAGCATGACATCATGCTGATGTCATAAATCTAATTTCGAATTAATTAATTAAATTCCAGAAATTAATAAAATCTTTAGAAATTCATATCTTTTAAGCCGTAACCCGGATTAAAATAATTTCAACATGAAAGTTGCTCAGAACGACGAGACAAACCTGGATACGCAGCCCGTTCGTCCACTACACATTCCTAACATATCAAACTCGCAACTTTTCCCCCTACGGCTCCTTTGCTCAAAAACGCGAAACACCGGGGATATTTTCCCGGATGTTTCCCCCCTTCACCGGTATCATCCCATACCGCGTTAGGGCACCTCTAACGCCGTTACTTGTCATGTCATGCATCGCTATGCATCTGTTTGCTTAAATATTTATTGTTTCTCCCCCCTCTTCTCTCGCTAGACACCGAGACCGACGCTGCTGCTACCCAGTACGACTACGGAGTTGACGACCCCTCTCTCTTGCCAGAGCAACCAGACAAGCCCCCCATTGATCACTAGATATCGCCTACTCTCCTCTATACTGCTTGCATTAGAGTAGTGTAGCATGTTACTGCTTTCGTTATTCCTATCCTGATGCATAGCCTGTCTTTGATACTGCTGTTGATACCTTTACCTGCAATCCTACTTGGTTAGTATAGGATGCTAGTGTTCCATCGGAGCCCCTACACTCTTGTCCGTCTGCCATGCTATACTATCGGGCCGTGATCACTCGGGGTGATCACAGGCATATACTATATACTTTACACTGTTACATTACATGTGATACTGTTCGGAGATGGGGGCTGAAGGGGCAGGTGGCTCCATCCCGGTAGAGGTGGTCCTGGGTTCCCGATGGCCCCCGACTGTTACTTTGTGGCGGAGCGACAGGGCAGGTTCAGACCACCTAGGAGAGAGGTGGGCCTGGCCCTAGTCGGCGTTCGCGATACTTAACACGCTTAACGAGATCTGGGTATTTGATCTCAGTCTGGCCATTTGCTCTATACGCACTAACCACCTACGCGGGAGTAGTTATGGGCATCCCGACGTCGTGGTATCAGCCGAAGCACTTCGTGACGTCAGCGACTAAGCGGCGCGCGCCGGGTTGGACCGCGTAATGTGACTTCCTTTGAAATGGAGGTTGCTAGGTCTGCTCTCCGGCCGCGTACGCAACGTGCAGGTGTGCTCAGGGCGATGGGCCCAGACCCCTGCGCGCTTAGGTTTAGACCGACGTGCTGACCTCTCTGTTGAGCCTAGGTGGGGCTGTGACGTGTTGATCTTCCAAGGCCGGGCATGACCTAGGAAAGTGTGTCCGGCCAAATGGGATCAAGCGTGTTGGGTTATGTGGTGCACCCCTGCAGGGAAGTTTATCTATTCGAATAACCGTGTCCCTCGATAAAAGGACGACCTAGAGTTGTACCTTGACCTTATGACAATTAGAACCAGATACTTAATAAAACACACCCTTCCAAGTACCAGATACCACCCGGTGATCGCTCTCTAACAGGGCATCGAGGAGGGGATCGCCGGTAGGATTATGCTATGCGATGCTACTTGGAGGACTTCAGTCTACTCTCTTCTATATACTGCAAGACGGTGGCGACCAGAAGCGTAGTCTTCGATAATACTAGCTATCCCCCTCTTATTCTGGCATTCTGCAGTTCAGTCCACTGATATGGCCCTTTACACATATATCCATGCATATGTAGTGTAGCTCCTTGCTTGCGAGTACTTTGGATGAGTACTCACGGTTGCTTTTCTCCCCCTTTTCCCCTTTCCCTTCTACCCGGTTGCCGCAACCAGATGCTGGAGCCCAGGATCCAGACGCCACCTTCGACGACGACTCCTACTACTCTGGAGGTGCCTACTACTACGTGCAGCCCGCTGACGACGACCAGGAGTAGTTAGGAGGATTCCAGGCCGGAGGCCTGCGCCTCGTTCGATCTGTATCCCAGTTTGTGCTAGCCTTCTTAAGGCAAACTTGTTTAACTTATGTCTGTACTCAGATTTTGTTGCTTCCGCTGACTCGTCTATGATCGAGCACTTGTATTCGAGCCCTCGAGGCCCCTGTCTTGTATTATGATTCTTGTATGACTTATTTTATTTGTAGAGTTGTGTTGTGATATCTTCCTGTGAGTCCCTGATCTTGATCGTACACATTTGCGTGCATGATTAGTGTACGATTGAATCGGGGGCGTCACATTTAGCTCCATAGACCAAGAAGAATGGAGTTCGGCCAGTCGACCGGTTACGAGTTGTCCTCAATCCCCAAAGCACTGATGGAAGTTCCTTGACCCAGGCGCCCGCTTCGTGCTTGAGATCACGCACCAGTCAGGGTTTCATTCCTTTGAGAATCAATCCGTTTGCTCTTTCAGCTTGTCCATTCGACTGGGGGTGGGCGGCTGAAGCATAGTCGACTCGAGTGCCTTGAGAAGCACAAAAGGCTCTGAACTCATCAGAGTCAAAGTTCGACCCATTGTCAGTGATGATGCTGCGCGGAACATCATATATATCTGAATGTTAACTCTCTGATGAAGCTGACAGCAGTACTAGCCTCAAGATTTTTGATAGGTTTGGCTTCAATCCACTTTGTCTGAATGTTAACTCTCTGATGAAGCCACTTCTACCAGTCCTCAATGGACCAACCATATACAAACCCTAAACAACAAAAGGCCAGACGAGTGGAATGGTCTTTAGGGCTGATGCAGGCTTGTGAGACATATTGGAGTAAAATTGGCAACCTTCGCACTTGTCGACTATTTCTTTGGCCATCTCGTTTGCTCGTGGACAATAAAACCCTGCTCGGTATGCTTTGGCCACAATGGTCCAGGAGGACGCATGGTGACCACAGGTCCCCGAGTGGATGTCATTGAGGATCATTCGACCTTCTTCTGGTGTTATGCATTTCTGGCAGACCCCAGTCACACTTTCTCTGAACAGTTGTCCCTTTTATCACAGTGAAGGCCTTGGATCGATGGATGATCTGTCGAGCCTCTTCTTCATCCTCCGGGAGTTCCTTCCTGAGAATGTACGCAATGTATGGTGCTGTCCAGTCGGAGTGGTGACCAAAACATCCATGATCAAGTCAACCACGGCAGGGACTTCGACTTTAGTCGGATTTGTAGCGCTCTTCGGTTGTGGGGGCTCTTTATTAAAAGGATCTTCTTGAACTGAAGGTGTATGAACATGCTCCAGGAACACATTGCTGGGAATGGCTTCTCTCTTGGAACCTATCTTTGCCAGATCATTGGCTGCTTGATTTTTCAGTCCGGGTATGTGATGTATCTCTAACCCCTCAAACTTCTTCTCTAACTTTCTCACTGCATTACAATAGCCAGTCATAGCTGGGCTTCTGACGTACCACTCCTTCATCACTTGATTAACCACCGAATCCGAGTCGCCATAGACCATGAGGCGACGGACGCCGAGTGAAATGGCCATACGCAACCCGTACAGAAGTGCTTCATATTCAGCTTCCTTGTTGGAGGAGTCAAAATGAATCTGGAGAACATAACTAAGTTTATCGCCTCGGGGGGATACCAATACCACCCCAGCACCGGAACCATTCAGCATCTTGGATCCATCGAAGAACATGGTCCAATGCTCCGAGTGAACTTGAGTCAGTAGTTGCTGTTCGACCCACTCAGCGAGGAAGTCTGCTATCGCTTGGGACTTGATAGCTTTTTTGTCTCAAACTTGATATCCAAGGGAAGGAGCTCAATTGCCCATTTTGCCACTCGACCAGTTGCATCTCCGTTTTTCAGAATTTCTTACAATGGTGCGTCGCTGACGACTATAATAGAATGATCAGAGAAATAGTGTGCAACCTTCTTCGTGGTCATGTAAATCCCATAAACAAGCTTCTGATAATGTGGATATCTTTGCTTTGATGGAGTCAGAACTTCAAAAACATAGTATACTAGGCGCTGAACTTTGTAGGCTTTTCCTTCTTCTTCCCGCTCGACCGTGAGTACTGTACTGACAACTTGTCCACTGGCTGCAACGTAAAGCAGTAAAGGCTCTTTGCTGATTGGGGCAGCGAGCACCGGCTAGGTGGAAAGCAGGGCTTTGAGCTCTGCAAACGCTGCATCAGCTTCAGGAGTCCACTCGAACTTAACAGATTTTTTTCATCAGTCGGTAAAGAGGTAATGCCTTTTCACCGAGGCGAGAAATGAATCGACTCAGGGCGGCCAAACAACTAGTAAGCTTCTGGACATCATGCACACGCACAGGGCGTTTCATTCGGAGTATAGCGCCAACTATCTCTGGGTTAGCGTCGATCCCTCATTCGGAAACGAGGAAACCGAGTAATTTTCCACCAGGAACTCCAAATGTGCATTTTGATGGATTAAGCTTGATATAATACTGTCACGACCGGTTTTCCAATAAAAATATTTATTGAGAAACCAATCTTTAAAATCCAGTTTGAGATAAAACCTCCTCACTGGTAGACAAACACTTGATACAATAGGCCAGCAGCATAAAATATATTACAGGGTGGAGCTGAGGATGTACTACTGACTCAAAACTCGGGGAGTGGTGGAATAATGCAGTGGGGAGTGGATAAAGTGGCTCTCAAACTAACATCCCATCGAGCGTCGAGGTGAGGCTCGATGAAATTATTCGGGTTGCGGAAGCGGGTATAATATAGTGACCAAGTCCAGGGTCGCACGAGACTGACTGGGATTCCTCTAGGCGTCGGACTCGCTATCGAACTCTTCATCCATGAGATCACCTTCATCAGCATCTGGCCAAATCAACAAGCCAGTGAGTACTTTGAAAGTACTCGCAAGACAGTTCAGACGTAAGATATAACAAATGCATGCATGAGTGCGTCATGATTAATCCACCAATGCATATTTGAAATATTAGCAGGCAAGGTAAGTAAAAAGGGAATCGGCGGTAGTCCGCCTGAAATCCCAACAGAAAATAAAAGAAAACCGATCGGGTGTCTGAAGCGACGCCTCGAAAGGTGAACAAATAAATAAAAGAAAAATCATGCACAGTCGGGCGTCTTAGCGACACCACATAAAGGGCTTTAAAAGAAATGCCATAGTCGGGCGTCTTAGCGACACCACATAAAGGGCTTTAAAAGAAATGCCACAGTCGGGCGTCTTAGAGACACCACATAAAGGGCTTAAAAGAAATGCCACAGTCGGACGTCTAAGCGACATCGCAGAAAGGGATTTAAAAGAAATGCCACAGTCGGACATCTAAGCAACATCGCAGAAAGTGCTTTAAAAGAAATGCCACAGTCGGACGTCTAAGCGACATCGCAGAAAGGGCTTTTACTGTCAAGGAAATAATGCTCATAATAAATGTTCAACTCTTGAAAATAAACGGGTTAGTCCATCCACAGGAATAAACATTTAACCAGACGTAGCACTCATGCGTCCCACTGAATAATCTGTCACCAAAGTTGGCACTTGTCAGAATAAGTTAGCACGGAACTCGGATATGAATAAGATGATTTGAAGATTTATGACTCTGCAGAGTTTGTACAAAAATTTCCCATAGTTAACGGATTTCCGTAGTCACGAGGACTAGTTCCGTTTATGGTATTTCGGAAGAAAACGCAGCTAACCAGTACACACCCATCCAACCTCTCGATGCTAGGAATCACCCTAGACATCGTCCAAGAAAAACTTTTGAGGCGGGGAGATCATATCTCAAATAGCATGGGATCAAATTTATATACGCGCGCTCTAAGGGGTGCCCCCCTCTCGGTCCCAACAGGTAACACCCATGCCCCCTGACCGGATGACTGGCTTTAATCCAGGGCCATGGAACCATCATCCCGGCCTCTCCTTTTTGGTGTGTAACAGGAAAGCGGTTTGCAACTTACTAAACCATATCCCTTGCGAGAAACATGTGGTAGTACAGGGAGGGAAATGGATAGGAGCCAAACCGATACGGGCTGGTACTGAAGTTAATTTGTATGGCATAAGACAGGCATGCTACAACACTGCCATCTCACCCATATTCATGCCAACACATGGCCATGCATACTCACATCCAACAACATATGGATCATCGAACTCACTTGCCTCAACAATGTATGAAAAATAACGTTCATCGGTATGCTCACCAACGTGCCATGAAACTAACTAAATGCAAAACATGCAAAGGCACTCATCATATCAAAAGTTCAAACATGCTTGCCTGGTTCAGAGTAGTCGGAGCCTAGCTCGGTGAAGTTTGCGGTCCCGTCACCTCCTTCAGTATCTACGGTATAAAGAGAATATACGCACTATCATAAATACCAATAGGTGCACAAAAATTATTCCCAATATTTTTCAAATAAATCTGATAAAAAAAAGACAAAATTTTGAAGATAACAGAAAAAGAATCACTCAAAAATATGCTTTGGTTAAAAAGTTATAAAGGTTTTTGTCCAGGGACCCATCTGTAATGAAACAGAAACTTCCCAGGGTTCTTTTTATAAAAACAGAAAACGCTTCAGTCCCGAATATGCCAGCTCAGAGGAGAAAGCGTATTTTGCCCGAAGGCGTTTTTAGGAAACGGTTCGAAAAGAATATTAATCTGACGGGGCGGTCCCACCCGTCGGGTTTGAAAACGGCGGCAGAGCTCTTGGCGCGAGAGAGCTGCGGCGATAGCCGGCGGCGATCCACGGTGATGCAGGGGGATCAGAGGTTACCTACGCGTTCAGGGTGCTATTCCGCGTCGATTGGTGGTGGTGGTGGCGGTCGGCGAGCACCACGTCGGTGGTGGCTTCTGCTCCGGCGGACGGCGGTTAGGGCGTGGATGGAGTTCGCCGGAGAGGGCTGCAAGGTGCAAATTGATGAGGGGGTTAGAGTGCTAGGTGTGGAAGAAGGCTGCAGATGGGGTTTGGGCGCCGGAGGTGGCCTCACCGCAGTGAACGTTGCTGGAGCCCGAGGCGGATGGAGGTGGCCGGAGTCGAGGAAGAAGGGCTCCTCGAGGCCCCTCCAGTGGCCAGGCAGGGTTTAGTGAGGTGGTGGAGCCGTGCGGGGGTGAGAGCAGGCTCGGGGGCGCTATATATAGCCGCCCCGAGGCGGTTGCCGAGAACGGGGTTCTCCGGCGAGGTGATTACGGTGGCGCTGTGGTTGCACGGGAGGGTTCAGAGGTTGAGCGTCGTCGTGGGTGCTCCCTGGTTCCGTTTAGGTGCTAACAGCGTCGGGATTTGGTTACTTAGGGGGAGCTCGAGGGAACGGGGCGGCGCGGGCCTGTCGGCGGCAGAGAGCATGCTCTGTGCTTGCCGCGCCACGACGACGGTGCTGCATGCGTGCGCTGGCGTAGAGGTGGCTGCGCGGAGCCACCAGGGGGTTTGGGCGGCGCTGAACGGCGTTGTGCCGCCGTTCTGCTCCCTGTCGGCTGCTACGGTGGTTCGGCCGCCGCAAGACACGCCTACACAGGCGGGCCAGGGCGCCACCGACGCCAGGAAGGTGCCAAGCGCGCGTGCGAGGCTCCGGTCAAGCAGGCCAGGCGGCGAGCAACGTGCCAAGGGCATTGTGAGCATGTGACTGAATTAACTGACGGAGATCGACAATGAACTCTGAACTTAACTGAAGATGAACTGAAACAGTGCATGAAAGGTGTTCGACAGAATGATCTAGGCATGCAAGGATTCTTCCTTGAGCTGATTTTTGGTGGAGTGGCTTCTCATTGCTCCAGTAGGCTGCCTGATTTTTGGTGGAAATTTTGGAGAAGTGGAAACATTAATTTCACCAAATTTGGCAAATCTGGTCCAAACTTGCAGGGAGTGGAAGTTGAAATATTTGAAAATAAGATGAGTGGATCAAGATGGTTCCAGGTTGAGGGCACCAAGGACTAGCCAGTAGAGTTGGTTTGAGGTCCAAATACAAATGCTATAGGGTACTTGCTTTGTAAATGACTCAGGCTCAAAATAAAAGTCAGAAAAGATTTGAGAGATGAAATAATTAAAATAAAATCCAAAACTTGTTTGGATTAGTTGGGACAGAGAACTTAGGTTGTTTACAAGGAGGAGGGGAAGTTTTGGAGGGGTTTTACCACAAGAAAGAAAAATGCAAGGTCATGGGTGGTTTCAAGATATGAAAATCCCCAATTCTCATAGAGTTTTCTTTAAAAAAATGATTAAACTCCCAAAATAATTTGAGAAGGGAACCAACAGAGAAGAAGTTTTAAGAGATCAAACACCAAAGTTTGAAGAAAGACAAAAATCCTTGTCAAATGACAAGGAAGTTTTTAAAGAGGAAGGTTTCTCTGGAAAAAAAATTAAATGGCCTCTTTTCAAAACCAACAAAGATTTTTTTGCTAAAACCAAAAATGAAAAATTTTGGAGTGTCACAACACCTACCCCCTTAGGAAAAATCTCGTCCCCGAGATTTCAGCCGATCCTTAAATAAGTGTGGATGCTCTGCCCGGAGAAAATCCTCTCTTTCCCAAGTTGCTTCATTATCGGTGTGATTGCTCCACTGAACTCTGAAAATTTTGATGGTCTTCTGTCGGGTTCTCCTTTCAGACTCCTCTAATATTTTTACTGGACGTTCCCGATAGGTGAGGTCTGGTTGCACGTCAATGTTCTCATGGGACACTTGTTTCTCTGGGTTCCTCACGCACTTTCTTAATTGCGAAACGTGGAATACGTTGTGGATATCTGATAGTTCCTCAGGTAAGTCTAGCTAGTAGGCTACCATGCCTCTTCGTGCCATTATACAGAATGGTCCGACGAATCTTGGTGCTAGCTTCCCTTTTATCTTGAATCGTTGTAATCCTCTCATAGGGGATACTCGTAGGTACACAAACTCACCGGGTTCGAAGCTGACTCCACGATGCTTCTGATTGTAATAACTCTTCTGTCGGCTTTGGGCGGTCTTGAGTCCATCTCTGATTAACTTGACCTTTTCCTCAGCTTCTCTGAGCATGTCTGGTCCGAAGATGCGTCTGTCTCCGGTCTCTGACCAATTTAACGGGTATGGCATCTTCGTCCGTATAAAGCCTCAAACGGTGCCATTTGCAGGCTGGCCTGGTAACTATTGTTGTACGCGAACTCGGCGTATGGCAGGCTTTCTTCCCAACTGGTTCCATATGTGAGGACACATGCTCTCAGCATGTCTTCTAAAATCTGGTTTACGCGTTCTGTTTGCCCATCTGTCAGGAGGTGGTAAGCTGTACTGAAGGCTAGTTGAGTTCCAAGTGCCTGTTGTAAATGATCCCAAAATCTCGAAACGAACTGAGTGCCCCTGTCAGATATTATAGTTTTTGGGACACCGTGTAGACAGACTATGCGGGAGAGGTAAATCCTGGCAAGTTTCTGAGTGGTGTTGTTCGTCCTTACTGGAATAAAATGTGCCACCTTGGTTAACCTGTCGGTGATGACCCATATGGCATCATTCCCGTGTCGGGACCGAGGTAGTCCGACAATGAAATCCATCCCTATTTCATCCCATTTCCACTCAGGTATTTTGTTTGGTTGCAGTAGTCCGGCTGGTCTCTGATGCTCAGCTTTTATGCGTTGACATGAGTCGCAACATGCAATGAAGGTGGCTATGTCCCTCTTCATACCGTGCCACCAAAATCTTTCCTGAATATCTTTATACATTTTGGTCCCTCCAGGGTGGATTGAATATGGGGCGGTGTGGTCTTCAGCTAAGATTTGCTGTTTAAGGTCTTCTATGTTTGGCACGCAGAGTCTTTCTCCGTACCATAATATCCCTCCGTCGTCTATGACGAATTCCGAGGCCTTTCCCATACTCACCTTTCTTTGTATACCTTCTATGCTGGGGTGACCAGGCTGAGCTTCTTTAATTTTCTACACAAGGTCGGGTTGTATCTCCAAATTTGTTATGGTGCCTTCTGCTACCATCAACAAGTTGAGTTTGGTAAATTCTTGTTGGAATTCGGGTCTCAAGCCTTGCAGACTGCTTTCGTTGGAGCTGGGGTTCCGACTAAGAGCATCGGCCACTACATTTGCTTTACCTGGATGGTAATGGATACCAACATCATAATCTTTTACCAATTCCAACCTGTGTCGTTGCCGTAAGTTTAGTTCTGGTTGGGTGAAAATATATTTGAGACTTTTATGGTCCGTATATATTTCACATCGATTTCCAAGTAAGAAATGCCTCCATTCCTTAAGTGCATGAATGATAGCTGCCATTTCTAAGTCATGAGTGGGATAATTCTCCTCATGCTTGCGAAGCTGCCTTGAAGCGTAGGCGACAACTTTGCCTTCTTGCATCAATACGCACCCGAGACCCTTTCTGGATGCGTCACAATATACTTCAAAATTCTTGTGTATGTCTGGCACAACTAATACTGGTGCTGTTGTTAACTTCCTCTTTAGCTCTTGTAAACTTTTCTCACAGGCTTTTGTCCATTCAAACTTCTTGTCTTTCTTGAGTAACTATGTCATAGGCTTGGCGATGGTGGAGAATCCTTCAATAAATCTACGGTAATATCCTGCCATTCCCAAGAAACTCCGTATGTCCGTTACACTGGCTGGTGACTTCCAGCCAAGTAAGGCCTTGACTTTTTCCGGGTCCACTGCGATACCATCTTGGGTCAGCACGTGGCCTAGAAAGCCTACTTGTTTTAGCCAAAATTCGCACTTGCTGAACTTGGCATACAATTGATGTTTCCTGAGTTTGCCTAGCACAATTCTGAGATGTTCCGCGTGCTCTTCTGGTGTCTTGGAGTATACCAGAATATCGTCGATGAATACCACAACGAACTTGTCCATAAACTTCATAAATACTTTGTTCATGAGGTGAACAAAATATGTGGGGGCGTTCGTTAACCCAAATGGCATTATTGTGAACTCATACTGTCCATATCTGGAGGTGAAGGTTGTCTTGGGGATATCTTCTGTTCGTACCTTCAGTTGATGGTATCCTGACCTCAGGTCAATTTTCGAGAATACCTTGGCCTGAGCGAGTTGATCAAACAAATCGTTTATCGTTGGCATTGGGTACTTGTTCTTGACTGTGACCATGTTAAGTGCTCGATAGTCAATACACAATCTCAGAGTTCCATCTTTCTTTTTGGCAAATAAAATTGGTGATCCCCAAGGTGAGGAACTGGCTCGAATGTATCCTTTGTCCAGCAATTCCTTTATTTGTTTCTTCAATTCAACCAACTCGGATGGTGCCATTCTGTATGGTTTCTTGTATATGGGGGTGGTTCCTGGTGCAAGCTCAATGCTGAATTCTATCTCTCGGTCTGGTGGCATGCCTAGAAGCTCTTCGGGAAAAACGTCTGGAAATTCACATACTACTGGAACCTTGTTTAGCTCAGAAACATCCACCTTATTCAATCTCTGTTGCCGGGGTATTTTCCTTTCCTTGGCGGATACCCTTATTGTCTTCCCGAGGTGATGTGTGAGGATTACGGTCCGGTTGAAACAATCAATGAAACCTTTGTTGGTGGTTAGCTAGTCCATCCCGAGGATGACATCCAGTCCTTTATTTTCCAACACAATAAGGTTTGCATGGAAGTTCAAACCTTTGAACTCAATAACCACATCTTGACAGTAACTCTGAGAGACTTGCTGAATCCCAGGGGACTTGATGATCATGGATTTCTCCAAAGGAAGCATCGAAAAATTATTTTGCAAAGCAAAACTTTTCGAAATAAAAGAGTGAGAAGCTCCAGAATCAAACAAAACCATTGCAGGTATTGTGTTGATAGGAAACGTATCGAGTACGATATCCGGAGCATTTTGTGCCTCCTCTTTGGTAACGTGGTTCAGATGACCCTTCCTGTGGTTGTTGTTGGGATTGAAATTGTTTCGCTTGGGCGCTGAATTATTGCTGCCGTTGTTTGTCTTTGGGGCTGAGTTTCTAGGCTTGGGACACTGTTTAGCATAGTGCCCTTCCTCTCCACAAGCGTAACAAGTAATGCCGGGGCGATATGTGAACTCCTTGTCCCTTGCATGGAAATTCTTGATTGGGCGTGAGGCGTTGGATGCAGACTCGTGTGTCCCATCCTTTTGAAAATCTGCCTTGCTTCGATGATTGCGAGCATGGTTGGTCTGGTCCCTTTTTCACTTGCGGAAATCTTCCAAACTGCGCCTTTCATTTTCCAGAGTAATGGCTTTGTCCACTAGTGTCTTAAAATCTAGAAAAGTGTGCACGACCAGTTGGCATTTAAGTGCGGGCGCTAGACCGTCAAGGAATTTCTCCATCTTCTTGCTCTCAGACATACGATCTTCATTGGCGTAGCGAGATAATAGAGTAAATTGACCGTCGTAATCTGACACTGTCATGTTCCGTTGTTTGAGGTCCTCGAGCTCTCTCTTTTTGATTTTCATAATACTCTTAGGAATGTGTGCGCCACGGAAGCCTTCCTTGAAATCATCCCAGGTTATATCATTTTCGTTGGGATGCATGTGTAGGAAATTCTCCCACCATGATGCGGCTGCTCCTGTGAGATAGTGCGGAGCATAAAGTACCTTTTCGGGGTCTGAACATTGTGCAATATTTAATTTTCTCTCCACGTCTCGAAGCCAGTCTTCGGCCTCAAGAGGCTTATCAGTATGAGAAAATGTTGGGGGACGCGTCTTCTGTAGCTCAGATAACTTGGAATGCTGCTGATACTGCCCATGGTGATTTCTCATGTTGATGACTTGGTTCATCATTTCCCGATGTTGTTGCTGACTTTGTTCATAAAGGCGGCACATTTGAGAAAGTGCCGTTTCACTGCCCTGTTGACTTGATTGACCTTGAGTGAAATTGTTGCCTGGTTGAGTGTCATGATATTGACTTGACTGCCCTTGTGCTAAATTGTTGTCCGGTTGAGTGCCATAATTTTCCTCTGGTGGAGCTGGCATGGAGCGGGTCCAAGGACGAGACATTTTTTTCACTCTGGGGATATATTTTGTAAAACCCATAAGAAAAACGAAAAGGGGTGCAAAAATAATTCCATAAAAGCACAAGGTTGGAAAATAAATCAAATAGCCAAGATTACTAGGGAAAACATTTCAATTTGCGCACGGAGAAGGACTGCTCATTACGTATCTTACAAGCGGGCGATAATTATACAATACATCACTCAGGATATGCGTACATAATCCTGACATGTTATTTAGGCTAGTGCACTTCTCCACTTCCTACATGATGCGCAAACAGGCTACTTCCCATATCTTACATGGCGGTACATCGCGTGACGGCTAAGCGTACTTAGTCGGAGATGTTGATGATGTCCTTGGCCCTGCCAAGGGTGAGGCGTAGTGAGGCTGGGGACTCGACTTCCTCCTCACTAATAGGCTCCATACGGGTAGTGCTGCGCCGAGTAGATGGAGCCAGGGGCGGAATAACACGAATAGGAGTCGGCGTGAGGGGCGGTGCAGTGCGCGCTGGAGTGGGCGCAATGACTTGGTTAAACTCCTCAGTAGAAGGCAGGCGACGAGCAGGTGCATAAGACGCTGATGATGAGGCAAAATTCAATGGCGGTGCTGTGGGCAGGAGCTCCCTCCTGTTGGCAGCACAGCCATGGATTGGGTCCATGCGGGCGGCCACGAAGTCGTCCACCAAGTTGTTGAAGGCGGCCTCCAGGGCCCGAAGATACTCAATAAGCATCTCAAAGGCCTCATCTCGTTCTCCTCTGGGGCAGGAGTATGCGTAGTGACAGGTGTAGGGCATGTGGCATGGAAGATAGCGGTAACGACGAGCCTTCATCACGGAAGGACATCCCTGAGGCGAGCTATCGACTCGCGGGTTGCCATCTGGATAACATGCTTCTCCGTGGGCATGGCTCTCCCCACGAACCGGAAGCAGCGTAACTCACCACGCCCTCCCCTGAATTGCCCCGAGGCCTGGTGCATGGTCAGACTATCGTTGACTTTGTGCTGGCAGAGAGAGACGACTGGGCGCACAGATGGCCCCATCGCGACCTGAACGATGAAGGATAGAAGCTTGACGAACCCATCGGGTACGTTGGCGAAGGACTGAGACTCGCAGCTGTTGTCGGCCATCTACAAAAGTAGGCAAGAATTCTGAATGGTTAGATCATAAACATATGCTGACTGTCAGAAAAATGACTATAGTTGCAAAAATACAAATTAGCTCTAACATGCTAATAACCAATTAGCGATCGCACCTAGTGGCTTCCTACAGTCAGCCTGGCTCTGGTACCAAGCTTGTCACGACCGGTTTTCCAATAAAAATATTTATTGAGAAACCAATCTTTAAAATCCAGTTTGAGATAAAACCTCCTCACTGGTAGACAAACACTTGATACAATAGGCCAGCAGCATAAAATATATTACAGGGTGGAGCTGAGGATGCTCAACAATTTTATTACTAACGCGCCAATAATTATACATAAAGGTGGATATGACACAAGGAGTGGTGGCATACTACTGACTCGGAACTCGAGGAGTGGTGGAATAATACAGTGGGGAGTGGATAAAGTGTCTCTCAAACTAACATCCCATCGAGCGTCGAGGTGAGGCTCGATGAAATTATTCGGGTTGCGGAAGCGGGTATAATATAGTGACCAAGTTCAGGGTCGCACGAGACTGACTGGGATTCCTCTAGGCGTCGGACTCGCTATCGAACTCTTCATCCATGAGATCACCTTCATCAGCATCTGGCCAAATCAACAAGCCAGTGAGTACTTTGAAAGTACTCGCAAGACAGTTCAGACGTAAGATATAACAAATGCATGCATGAGTGCGTCATGATTAATCCACCAATGCATATTTGAAATATTAGCAGGCAAGGTAAGTAAAAAGGGAATCGGCGGTAGTCCGCCTGAAATCCCAACAGAAAATAAAAGAAAACCGATCGGGTGTCTGAAGCGACGCCTCGAAAGGTGAACAAATAAATAAAAGAAAAATCATGCACAGTCGGGCGTCTTAGCGACACCACATAAAGGGCTTTAAAAGAAATGCCATAGTCGGGCGTCTTAGCGACACCACATAAAGGGCTTTAAAAGAAATGCCACAGTCGCGCGTCTTAGCGACACCACATAAAGGGCTTAAAAGAAATGCCACAGTCGGGCGTCTTAGCGACACCACATAAAGGGCTTAAAAGAAATGCCACAGTCGGACGTCTAAGCGACATCGCAGAAAGGGCTTTAAAATAAATGCCACAGTCGGATGTCTAAGGGACATCGCAGAAAGGGCTTTAAAAGAAATGCCACAGTCGGATGTCTAAGCGACATCGCAGAAAGGGCTTTAAAAGAAATGCCATAGTCGGACGTCTAATCGACATCGCAGAAAGGGCTTTTACTGTCAAGGAAATAATGCTCATAATAAATGTTCAACTCTTGAAAATAAACGGGTTAGTCCATCCACAGGAATAAACATTTAACCGGACGTAGCACTCATGCGTCCCACCAAATAATCTGTCACCAAAGCGGGCACTTGTCAGAATAAGTTAGCACGGAACTCGGATATGAATAAGATGATTTGAAGATTTATGACTCTGCAGAGTTTGTACAAAAATTTCCCACAGTTAACGGATTTCCGTAGTCACGAGGACTAGTTCCGTTTACGGTATTTCGGAAGAAAACGCAGCTAACCAGTACACATCCATCCAACCTCTCGATGCCAGGAATCACCCTAGACATCGTCCAAGAAAAACTTTTGAGACGGGGAGATCACAATCTCGAATAGCATGGGATCAAATTTATATACGCGCGCTCTAAGGGGTGCCCCCTCTCGGTCCCAACCGGTAACACCCATGCCCCCTGACCGGATGACTGGCTTTAATCAATGGCCATGGAACAATCATCCCGGCCTCTCCTTTTTGGTGTGTACCAGGAAAGCGGTTTGCAACTTACTAAACCATATCCCTTGCGAGAAACATGTGGTAGTACAGGGAGGGAAATGGATAGGAGCCAAACCAATACGGGCTGGTACTGAAGTTAATTTGTATGGCATAAGACTGGCATGCTACAACATTGCCATCTTACCCATCTTCATGCCAACACCTGGCCATGCATACTCACATCCAACAACGTATGGATCATCGAACTCACTTGCCTCAACAATGTATGAAAAATAACGTTCATCGGTATGCTCACCAACATGCCATGAAACTAAATGCAAAACATGCCAAGACACTCATCATATCAAAAGTTCAAACATGCTTGCCTGGTTCAGAGTAGTCGGAGCCTAGCTCGGTGAAGTTTGCGATCCAGTCACCTCCTTCGGTATCTACGGTATAAAGAGAATATATGCGCTATCGTAAATACCAAGAGGTGCACATAAATTATTCCAATTATTTTTCAAATAAATCTGATAAAAAAACTAGACAAAATTTTGAAGAGAACAGACAAAGAATCACTCAAAAATATGCTTTTGTTAAAAAGTTATAAAGGTTTTTGTCCAGGGACCCATCTGTAATGAAACAGAAACTTCCCAGGGTTCTTTTTATAAAAATAGAAAACGCTTCAGTCCCGAATACGCCAGCTCAGAGGAGAAAGCGTAACTTGCTCGAAGGCGTTTTCAGAGAACGGTTCGAAAAGAATAGAAATCTGACGGGGCGGTCCCACCTGTCGGGTTTGAAAACAGCGGCAGAGCTCTTGGCGCCAGAGAGCCGCGGCGATCGCCGGCGGCGATCCATGGCGATGCAGGGGGATCGGAGGTTACCTACGCACTCAGGGTGCTATTCCGCGTCGATTGGTGGTGGTGGTGGCGGTCGGGGAGCACCACGTCGGCGGTGGCTTCTGCTCCGGCGGACGGCGGTTCGGGCGTGGATGGAGTTCCCCGGAGAGGGCCGCAAGGTGCAAATTGATGAGGGGGTTAGAGTACTAGGTGTGGAAGAAGGCTGCAGACGGGGTTTGGGCGCCGGAGGTGGCCTCACCGCAGTGAACGTTGCTGGAGCCCGAGGCGGACGGAGGTGGCCGGAGTCGAGGAAGAAGGGCTCCTCGAGGCCCCTCCAGTGGCCAGGCAGGGTTTAGTGAGGTGGTGGAGCCGTGCGGGGGTGAGAGCAGGCTCGGGGGCGCTATATATAGCCTCCCCGAGGCGGTTGCCGAGAACGGGGTTCTCCGGCAAGGTGATTACGGCGGCGCTGTGGTTGCACGGGAGGGTTCAGAGGTTGAGCGTCGTTGTGGGTGCTCCCTGGTTCCGTTTAGGTGCTAACAGCGTCGGGATTTGGTTACTTAGGGGGAGCTCGACGGAACGGGGCGACACGGGCCCGTCGGCGGCAGAGAGCATGCTCTGTGCATGCCGCGCCACGACGATGGTGCTGCATGCGTGCGCTGGCGCGAAGGTGGCCATGCGGAGTGTTGAACGGTGTTGAACGGCGTTGTGCCGCCGTTCTGCTCCCTGCCGGCTGCTACGGTGGTTCGGCCGCCGCAAGACACGCCGGCGCGGGCGGGCCAGGGCGCCACCGGCGCCAGGAAGGTGCCAAGAGCGCGTGCGAGGCCCCGGACAAGCAGGCCAGGTGGCGAGCAACGTGCCAAGGGCATTGTGTGCATGTGACTGAATTAACTGACGGAGATCGACACTGAACTCTGAACTTAACTGACGATGAACTGAAATAGTGCATGCAAGGTGTTCGACAGAATGATCTAGGCATGTAGGGATTTTTCCTTGAGCTGATTTTTGGTGGAGTGGCTTCTCATTGCTCCAGTAGGCTGCCTGATTTTTGGTGGAATTTTTGGAGAAGTGGAAATATGAATTTCACCAAATTTGGCAAATCTGGTCCAAACTTGCAGGGAGTGGAAGTTGAAATATTTGAAAAGAAGATGAGTGGATCAAGATGGTTCCAGGTTGAGGGCGCCAAGGACTAGCCAGTAGAGCTGGTTTGAGGTCCAAATACATATGCTATAGGGTACTTGCTTTGTAAATGACCCAGGCTCAAAATAAAAGTCAGAAAAGATTTGAGAGATGAAATAATTAAAATAAAATCCAAAACTTGTTTGGATTAGTTGGGACAGAGAACTTAGGTTGTTTACAAGGAGGAGGGGAGGTTTTGGAGGGGTTTTACCACAAGAAAGAAAAATGCAAGGTCATGGGTGGTTTCAAGATATGAAATCCCCAATTCTCATAGAGTTTTCTTTTAAAAAAATGATTAAACTCCCAAAATAATTTGAGAAGGGAACCAACAGAGAAGAAGTTTTAAGAGGTCAAACACCAAAGTTTGAAGAAAGACAAAAATCCTTGTCAAATGACAAGGAAGTTTTTAAAGAGGAAGGTTTCTCTGGAAAAAAATAATAATGGCCTCTTTTCAAAACCAACAAAGATTTTTTTGCTAAAACCAAAAATGAAAATTTTTGGAGTGTCACACATACCTTCTGAGGTTGGCAAATGTTTCAGCAAGGTCAGCCAGCAGGTTGGAACCCTTACGCGACTTGACCACAATGTCATCCATGTATGCTTCCACATTCCGACTGATTTGAGTGAGCAAACACTTCTGAATCATCCTCATGAATGGCATAGTGACATAACAGAAGCATTCGAATGGAGTGATGAAAACCGTTTTTATCTCATCGGGTCCATACAGACGGATTTGATGATACCCGGAATAGGCGTCCAGAAAAGACAATCGCTCACACCCCGCAGTCGAGTCGACGAGTTGATCGATGCGGGGGAGAGGAAAATGATCTTTCAGGAAGGCCCGATTGATGTGCTTGAAGTCAATGCACATGCGAAGTGAATCGTCCTTCTTAGGGACCATGACAACATTGGCAAGCCACTGGGAGTGGTAAATCTCTTGGATGAACTCAGCTGCCAGGAGTCGAGCTACTTCTTCACCAATTGCTTTTCTCTTCTGTACGGCGGACCGTCGAAGATATTCCTTAACTGGTTTCGCTTTCGGGTCGACTCGCAAATGTCGGCGTTCTTGGAACGGGGGTCCCCAGGCTTGCCTACCTGCGGCCTGCGGCGTGGCTCAAAGGGGGCCCAGCACGGCCCATCTTCATCAACACAGGACCCAAGACCCTCGCGAGGGGCCAAGCCTCGCGGGGCGGACGACGCGGAGCTTCCTCAGGCACGGCCTCGTCAGGCTGGCTCACGAGGAGGCGGAGAGATCAAGGCGGGGTGCCTCATGAGGTGCCCATGACGCAAGCCATGACGACCAAGGGTGCCAGGCAGGCGCTGGCCCGCGCAGTGTCCTCCTTTCCTCTTTGGTTCAAAGGGAGCAAGCGCAGGCGAGAGCATCAAGCAAAGGCACCCGTTTCGGTGCAAAGAGACCAAGACCAGGTCAATGGTGGGGAGGAAGTCATTCTGGAGCCCAGGCCGGCGTCACCACCAGAGCCTTTGGCAGGCGAGGACCAACTTTAGTCAGGATAAGTGTAGCAGATGTTCCCCTTCAAAATGGCCAGCTGTTGGCGCCCTTCCCGCTCAATATTTGGGAAGAGGCCCAGGGCCTTTGCCTATAAATAGGACTAGCCACTCCCAGGGTAGCGGCATCGAGAAGAAGATCGAGAGGTTGCAATCGACCAGAACCCGGAAGAAATCAGTTAGAAAGGCATAGGCAACAGAGAGAGAGAGAGAGAGAGAGAGAGAGAGAGAGAGAGAGAGAGAGAGAAAGGAGACTGAACTCCTCCTAGCAGTTCATCCCCCCAGCCAAGAACAGACCCTCGCGAGGCTGTTCTTCCTTGTATTGTTCATCATCATCAGCCCAAGAGGCAATCCACCACACCACACTGGATTAGGGTATTACACCACATCGATGGCCCGAACCAGTATAAACCTTGTGTCTCTTGTGCTGTTCTTTCGATAGCTTAGATCTTTGCGAGGCGGAGGGGTGCAGGTAGGTAGAAGGCGTAATCTCCGCGCGCACCCCAGAGTTCAAACCTCAAGGGTCTTCCGGAACCTGAAATCCGACATTTGGCGCGCCAGGTAGGGGTGTGCCAGAATTCGTCTTCCACCGCTCCGTTCACCTCCGACCGTCGCGTCCATGTCTGACGCTCGTCGGGCCAGTGCCGAGCGCCGGACCGCCCTCGCTTCCCGCGTCGCCCAGAAGGCTCCCGTCGGCGGGCGTCCTCGCCGTTCCCCGTCACCCGCCGTTAAGGCCGCCACCGGCCCGGCGGGGAACAAGCAGCAAGCGTCGTCTCAGCATCCGTCCGTGCGGAAAGACGGTCGCACCGCTACTCCCTCGCTCACCCCAGCTGGTTCTTCGTCCCGCGCTCTCCGCGCACCCATGGAGGCTCGAGTGCGCTCATCACGGCAAACGAGCTCCTACGCTACCGTCCCATCAACGACATCTACGAAGAATGGCTCGACTGCGTCGCCGAGCTCGTCCGCGCCGCGGGGGGCTCTCCCGCGCCGTCCGTTCCGCTGCACCGCACCCCGCCCCGCGCGGGCAACGAAGCTCCGGGGGCGCCCCAGCCGCCTCCTCATCAAGAAGACGCCATGGCTCCAAGGCGCGTGGCCCCTGGGCGGAACCCGCTCCGTCAGGTGCCGGCGCGGCAAGAACAGAGCTGCCAAGAAGTCCCTCGCCCGCAAGAAGCTGCCCAGGCGCTCCCTGCTCCGGCACGTCACGACCACGCTCCTGCTCCCGCACGTCAAGACCCCGCGCTGCTCCCAGCTGCAGCGCACGGGGACCCGCAAGACCAAGCTCTCCGTCACCCAAGGCCTCCCGTGGCCACAGCAGGCTGCCGTGCCTTCACCACCGAGCTACGCAGCGTCGCGTGGCCCGGCAAGTTCAAGCCAGACCTGCCTCCTCGCTACGACGGCACGGCCGACCCGGCGGAGTTCCTCCAGCTCTATGAGCTGGGCATCGAAGCTGCCAAAGGAGACGAGAAGGTCATGGCAGACTGGTTTCCCATTGCGCTCAAGGACAGGGCCCGCACTTGGCTCCTGAATCTGGCTCCAGGCACGATCTCGTCCTGGGACCAGATGTGCACCCGCTCCATCGCCAACTTCCAAGGTACTCGCGACCGGCCACCCACCGTGAGCGACATGCGCTGCATCAAGCAACAGCCCGGAGAGACCCTGCAGAAGTACATTCAGCGCTTCAACAACGCACGCCTCAAGATTCCCAGGGTGTCCGAGGAGGCCATCATCTCAGACTTCTCCGACGGCGTGCGCGACATCAAGATGAAGGAGGAGCTGGCGATGCATGAAGACCCGTGCACTTCCTTGGAGCTGTTCAACTTGGCGACCAAGTGCTCCAGGGCTGAGGAAGGGCGTCTCTCCCTCCTCGAGCTGCCTGCCGCAGACCCAGAAGAGAAGAAGCCCAAGGCCAAGGACGTGAAGCGCAAGGGAGCTGCCGTGCTCGCGGCAGAACTAGACACCAAGCGGGGCAAAGATCAGCCCGAATCTTCCAGGGGCAGTCGGTACTGCGTGTACCACGACCTCCACACCCACAACACCAACGAATGCCAAGAGCTCCGAGCCGTGCGAGAAGGAAGGATCGACCGTCGTCCCGACCGCGCTGACCGGGGCTACGACCGAGGAGGAGGAAGGAAAGCAGGACGCTGGGAAGACCGCGGCCTGCGCCAAGGGTGGCGTGATCAACCTCGCGAGGATCGCTAGCGAGACCCGCCTCGCGAGCGGGACTGGAGGGATCAGCCTCGCGAGGACCGCCCACAAGGCAACGCAGGCCTCTCTCCCCTGCCTCCTCAGCCAAGGAGAAACGAGGACGGCCATCAGGATGAAGGGGCTGGGGGCTTCCAGGAGCCGCGCGCGATGGCCTGCACCCTGGGCGGGGCTCAAGCCCTAGCCTCTCAACGCATCTTCAAGCAGTTCGCCCACGAGGTGAATGCAGTCCTTCCCAAGCTCGAAGCCACGCGCCCTCTCAGGTGGTCGGCGTGCGCCATCAGGTTCAGCTCAGCGGATCAGCTCAAGTGTGCGGCCACGGCCGGAGTCCTCCCATGTCTTTGTTCCCCAATCATCAGCAACGTGGTGGTCACCAGGACCCCCATCGATGGCGGGGCAGGGCTCAACTTCCTGTCCGTGGAAACATTCAGCAATCTCCAAGTGCCCTACAACCAGCTTCAGCCAACCAAGCCTTTCTCCGGAGTCACCGACGGATCCACGGACCCGATTGGGCAGGTCCGCCTCCTTGTCACCTTCGGGGCACGCAACAACTACCGCACCGAGCTCATCGACTTCGACGTCGCTCACATCCGCCTGCCGTACAACGCCATCCTCGGGTACCCAGCGCTGGCCAAGTTCATGGCCGTGACTCACCACGGCTACAACGTCCTCAAGATGCCAGGGAGTGGCGGAGTCATCACGGTGCCCTGTGAAGAGAAGGACGCGGTGTGTTCCCTGGAACGAGCCTTTCATGCCGCATCACTCGAAGACCCGGATCGCGGAAGCGGGAGGCTTCCCGAGACCACCCCCAAGAAGAAGAAGACATCGTCAGGCCTGGACCCTCAGGAGGAAGGCCCCTTAGGGCCCGCGCCTGCCCAGGGGGAACCTCCTTCCATCGCATAGGAAAGCGCACCCGACGCCCTCCTCAGGCAGGGCTCGGGGGCTCTCCCCTAGAGGGCCACCGGCCTCGCTAAGGTCACGAGGGAGGCGCTTGGGCACCACATGGAGGCGTGCTTTGAAGCATGTTTCCCTCAAGAAGGAGCAACGCAAGGAGGGTCAGACCCTCAGGAGTTCGTCAACAAGGCCATTCAAGAACTACAGGAATCAAGAGTCATGAGAGGCTGCCGCAGTCTACCAGCTATGGCTCCCCATCCAGGCGAGGATGGTAGGCTGCGCGTCTGCATCGATGTACCAGGGCTCAACCAAGTCACCTCTATGGAGCGCCTTTGGCCCTCGCGGGTGGGGCGTTGCGAAGGTCCACCCCACAGCTACGTTCGCATGCCTTACGGCTTGCCGAACGTGGCTGCCACGTACCAGCGCCTCATGAGGGGCATCATGGAGGCTCAAGAGGCCAGGCACTCCGCAGCCTTGGCAGAGATGGAGATGATACGCGAGGAGCCACCAGCGCCTCCGGAGCCTCCTGAGGCCCCTGGGACTGGGGCTCGTGAGGATCGGCTTCCGCAGCCCACCGAGTCTGCTGCACCAACACTCCTTCGTCCTCGACATCATCAGGTGACATCTTTCAAGTTTCATTTCCAGCTGGGAGCGCCCCCCAGGGCTGCATTATTCCCAGGCCACGTGGGTCCGTCCCTGCGGCATGTATCCCCTTTATTTCATGTTGATAGCTTACTTTGTTGGGGGTGCCCCTCGGGCTGCATCATCCCCAAGCCGCTCGGGCCAGACCCAATGGCATGTATGCCTCTTGCGTTTATTTATGGTTAAGCGTTCGACTCACCATGCTTGATTATTCGTCGCCGGTCCACGGCACCTCTTCTTTTCCATGTCGACCACTTGCACGTTAAAGGGGGGGGGTACCTGAGCATCGCGACTCAGGGCTCTTACTGGCTCTCCAGCCCTCACCCTCTAGCCTTGTCCACGGCATCGCGACCTTGCATACCAGCGACGGCTGAGACCAGCTCGAGGGCCGGGACCCAAGGACGTAGAGTCCCGGCATCTAACCAAATTTGCAGGAATACATCACAAGATAAGGCCCAGTGCCAGGCGCAACCCGCCTAGAGGTTGGCCCCGTGAGTCCCGCGCTGGCTCACGGGTGCCCAGATACACCTCACCAGGCCCTACCATGCCAGCCACGTGTCAGGGCGGGGCTGTACACGCCCGGGAGGAGCCCCCTCCCACGTACCAGTTGAAGCACCATGCTCCGCGCTGGTTGACGACACTGACGAGGAGCGGCTATGCCCGTACACATACGGAAGCGCTATGCTCCGCGCTGGTGATAGACAACTGAGGGTGGCCCCCGGGCCGCATCAACCTCAGGGAGCCCAGAGCTCAGTGTCTGGCCTCATCGCAACGTCTCCCCTCGGGAGTGCCGCGCGAGGGGGCTGGGCACGGGGGCTGCACCTGGGTCACGCCCAGATGCACGCCACCCAGCCAGGCCCCCCTGGGCCTGGCTCGTTGCGCGTCTCTCCTCGAGCGGAGCCAAGGTACGACGGCCGTTTGAGCGTTAAGGGGGACTCCTTAGCATCGCGACTCAGGAGCCTAACTGGTCACATAGCCCCTCACTCCTTTGGTCCCGTCCTGGTTTCCGGTCGGGGCTAATGCTGGGTGAGGTACGCGCTGGGCCGGGCTCTGCAGACATAGAACGGTAGATCCACCTAAATCACACCTCCCTACTTGTTGTTCGTGCACCAAGGGGGACTCCTGAGCATCGCGACTCAGGATCCTAACTTGTCACGTAGCCCCTCACTCCTTTGGTCCCGTCCTGGTTTCCGGACGGGGCTAATGCTGGGTGAGGTATGCGCGGGGCCGGGCTCTGCCGGCGTAAAACATAAGCAAGTAGGAAGGAAAAGCGTAAATTCAAGGAATTTAAAAGCAAATATTATAGTCCACACTGTCATCTCAATACCAAACGCAAGTTTAAACGCCTCCCCGAGGCATGATACATGTGCAGGAATTAAAAGCAGAACAGGAGCCGCAGTGGACTCACTTGTCGGCGATGGAGCAGCGCGGAGTGGCTTCGCCTCATGGAGCAGCAGGGTCGGCAGCACCTTGCTTCGGCTTGGTGCTGAAGGCCCGGAACTTCCCCAGCAGAGCCTCCGCGCGACCCTTCACGGCCTCTGCAGCGGCATGCTCGCCGCTCACTGGCTCCAGCAGGCTGTCGAGGTCGACGTTGGGGTCGCGAAGGTAAATGTGGTTGTAGACCCGCGTCAGCGCTGCAGAAGACAGGACACGCGCCTCGGCCTCGGTCGTGGGGCGAAGGCCAAGGGCGACATCCTCAAGAGCACAAACCAGGAAGGGAAGCAGCTTGGCGGGGCCGTCCTCGGCGCCGGCCAGCGGGCTCTCCAGGCCGCTGGCGTAGAGCATCTTCAGTGAAGCACGAGCCTTCGCCTCCATGTCTGTGAAGGCCACGCGGTCCTCGGCAAGAACTCGGGCCTTGCCGTCCAGCTCGACCTTCATCACCTCCAACTCCTTCTCCAGCGCGCCTAGGCGGTCGGGGCGCTTCTTGAGCTTGGCCTCCCGGCCCTCGATGGCCGCCTCACGAGCCTTCACGCCTTCTTCTTGCTCTTGGCGAAGGCGGACCTCTTTCGGGAGCTGGTCCCACAGGCCTTGTAGTTCGTCCTCCAGCGCCTTGCAGCGACCGCGGACGTCAACCACCTCCCCCAGGGCTGCATCACGAGCAGCCTTCGTCTCAAGGACGACCTGCCTCTCCTCATCGTAGGCCGTTGAGGCCTGAACCAGCGCCGCCCGAATCGAAGCGTCGGAGCGAATCCATCCTGAAGCCATCTCCAAGTGCCCGGCCACCAAGCGAGGGTCGGCGCCAAGAAGATCCTGCCGCAGCCGGTCCAGTTCAGCAGCAGCATGCTCCAGAAAGGCAGGAGGAGTCGGAGAGACCGCAGTCGGTGGAGCAGGAGGAGAAGGCGGCGACTCGACCACAGCATCCTGAGGCGGAGTCTGCTGTGCCCCAACGGCTGTGGTGGCGGCAGCAGGCAAAGGCACCTCGGGAGTCACTTGGGCCATGGGGGTTGAGCTCGCCCCAGCCAGCTCGGCCAGGCCTCGCGACGACGACCGGGCAGGAGAAGCCCGTGCGTCTCGGTCACCTTCCTCCGCAGGCAGAGGCGCTGCCGCAGATGGAGCCTCAGGAGCCCCCTTCGGCTTCTTCTCCACGGGCGCCAGCCTATTCAAGAAATGCGGATGTCAAGCCTCAGCAGCAGAACAAGAAATAAAGACAAGGATCAAGCGCTTACGGGTCATCGCCAGTGAGCTCAGGCAGCCTCCAGCCAAATTTGAAGCCTGAAAGCCGGCTGGAGAGGTTAACCTCGGAAGCGGAAGGCGCGTCTGCGGTCTGCCTCGGGGCAGGGGCAGACCCGCGGGAGATCAGCCCGGTCCTGTCCTTCTTCGGGATCGGGGGCAATCTCCCGCTGACCTGCTCGTCATCATCCTCGTCGTCATCGCTCGGAGAGAGGCGGAGAGTGCGGGACCTGCGCCGGGGAAGGGGAGCCCTCGACTCTCCGTCGGTCGCCTCGGAGTCAGGCCCCTTCTCCCGCTCCCCTCTGTCCTCCTCTTCGCCGGAGTCGTCAGAGGACACGTCCACCGGTCCCTCGGGAGCCTCCGCGGGTACAGGCCCGTCCCCGTTGAAGACGGGCATGGACTCCACCACCTGCTCCCAGTCATCGCGGAGGAACAAGGGCGTAGGAGCGCCCTCCAACCTTGCCACCTCGCCCCCGACCAGAGATTGGAGGACCGCGGCCAGATCTCCGTCACCCAAGGCCGCGGGGCTCGGATGAGGCCTCCACATCAGAGGTGAGTATTGCCGAAGCGGAGCCAGCTGGTGCTCCAGGAATTCCCTCAGCAGCGACGTGCCGGTCAGCTTCGCCGCCGCCATGCTGGCCGGCCTCAGATCCACATCCATCTTCTCCAACACCAGTTTCGCGCGGGGGTCCGTGAGCTCTGCTCGACCCTAATCGCCGGAGCTCGTGGGCAGCTCCGTGGGCAAGATCAGCCGAGGGTGGATGCGCCCAGCATCTGCTAAGACCCACTTGCTCCTGAAGCCCTCAATCCTTTTCCCGGGCTTCGAAATGGCAATGGCGCCACCGTACGCGATGAAGCTCGCGCACGCGGAAGGAGAGTCGCGAGAGACCCGGAGGGAGAAGTAGTGGCGCAACAAGGCCACTGAGGGCTGCACCCCTACGTGAGCCTCGCAGTAATAGGCAAAGATTGCCAGGAGAAGGACGGATTTGGGGTGGAGATGCAGAGCCTGTAAGTTGTAGTGGTGGAGGACGGAGAAGAAGAACTCAGAGAAGGGAGGCACCAGGCCAGCAGCAATGGAGCTTACAAAGAGAGGATAAAAAGTGCTCCCTCGGGCCTCAGGGGTGGCGGAGCCGGCCTTGAACACCTTCGCCCCGTCGATGCCCTGCGCTGCCGCCATCCGGCGCAATCGGGCAAGGCTCGCCTCCGACACGTTCGGCGAGTCCAGAGCATACGAGTACCAAGCTTCGACCGTGGACTGACGAGGCGCCATGGATTCCTAGGTCACGCGATCGAAGTAGATCTGGAAACCTGGAGGAAGGAAGGAGAGGCGCAAGAAAGGGGATTTGAGTAGCAACCGGAGAAAGAAAAAAGCAAAGCCTAGGCAGATGCCGCTCCTTTATCAATTTGCGCGGTTGCTGAAGCGCTCCCGTCCAATCAACCGCCACGAGGCGCCCAAGGCCGCAGGCTGTTAGGGCCCGCGGCGCTTCGCCCTTGCCTTTTCGCCTCTCTGCATGGCCAAGTCCGGGCGCGCCTTGGGCCCGGGGGCTACTATCGGCGTTCTGGGAAAGGGGGTCCCCAGACTTGCCTGCCTGCGGCCTGCGGCGTGGCTCAAAGGGGGCCCAACATGGCCCATCTTCATCAACACAAGACCCAAGACCCTCGCGAGGGGCCAAGCCTCGCGGGGCGGACGACGCGGAGCTTCCTCAGGCACGGTCTCGTCAGGCTGGCTCACGAGGAGGCGGAGAGATCAAGGCGGGGTACCTCACGAGGTGCCCATGACAACCAAGGGCACCAGGCGGGTGCCGGCCCGCGGAGTGTCCTCCTTTCCTCTTTGGTGCAAAGGGAGCAAGCGCAGGCGAGAGCATCAAGCAAAGGCACCCGTTTCGGTGCAACGAGACCAAGACTAGTCCAACGGTGGGGAGGAAGTCATTATGGAGCCCAGGCCGGCGTCACCACCAGAGCCTTCGGCAGGCGAGGACCAACTTTAGTCAGGATAAGTGTACCAGATGTTCCCCTTGAAAATGGCCAGCTGTTGGCGCCCTTCCCGCTCAATATTTGGGAAGAGGCCCAGGGCCTTTGCCTATAAATAGGACTAGCCACCCCCAGGGTAGCGGCATCGAGAAGAAGATCGATAAGAAGATCAAGAGGTTGGAATCGACCAGAACCCGGAAGAAATCAGTTAGAAAGGCATAGGCAACAGACAGAGTGAGAGAGAGGGAGAGAGAGAGAGAGAGAGAGAGATAGAGAGAGAGAGAGAGAGAGAGAGAGAGAGAAGGGCGACTGAACTCCTCCTAGCAGTTCATCCCGCAGCCAAGAACAGACCCTCGCGAGGCTGTTCTTCCTTGTATTGTTCATCATCAGCAGCCCAAGAGGCAATCCACCACACCACACTGGAGTAGGGTATTACACCACATCGGTGGCCCGAACCAGTATAAATCTTGTGTCTCTTGTGCTGTTCTTTCGATAGCTTAGATCTTTGCGAGGTGGAGGGGTGCAGGTAGGTAGAAGGTGTAATCTCCGCGCGCACCCCAGAGTTCAAACCTCAAGGGTCTGCTGGAACCCGAAATCTGACAGCAAACGGTGCTCAGCCAGTCCCCTGGGTACACCCGGCATGTTTGAAGGTTTCCATGCAAAGATGTCCCAATTCTGACGGAGGAACTGGATGAGCTCTTCTTCCTATTTGTTGTCGAGCGTCGTTGAGATGTGAGTCAGAGCAGCATTGGGATCGGTCGGGTGAATGTGAATCGGCTTCGTTTCACCGGACGACTGAAATGCAGAGTCTGTAGCAGGCTTCATGGCTCGTAGCAAATCACTCGGATCTGCATTTTTTTGATACTCTTGTAGTTCTACTACTGTCATTTGTGCATCGGCGATCTTTGAGCCCTTCTGGAAGCACTCTTCTGCCTTTTGCTGATTGCCAGTGATAGTGATCACTCCCTTGGGACCAGGCATCTTCAATTTGAGGTACACGTAACATGGTCGATCCACAAAAGGTGCATAAGCAGGCCTACCCAGAATAGCGTGATAAGCGCTCTGGAAATCCACGACTTCAAATATCAACTTTTCCTTGCGGAAATTCTTGGAATCGCCGAAAGCCACATCAAGGGTGATCTGGCCGAGTGATTCAGCCTTTTTGCCAGGTATAATTCCATGGAAACTCATATTGCTTTCACTGAGCTTGGACATCGGAATGCCCATCCCCTTCAAAGTTTCAGCATAAAGTATATTCAGGCCACTGCCACCATCCATCAGTACTTTAGTCAGTCGAGTGCCTTCAACAACTGGGCCGACCACCAACGCTTGCCTCCCAGGGGTGGCTATGCGCGCTGGGTGATTAGAAGAGTCGAATGTAATGGCGGTCTGAGACCACTTCAAATAGCTGGGTGTCGCTGGAGCGACCATGTTCACTTCTCTGTTGGGGACTTTCAGTCGACTTTTGCTCTCAACATCAGCAAAAATCATCAGAGTGGAATTGACGTTGGGGAAACCATCATCATCCTCTTCTTTGTCCTCACCCTTGTCCGACTCCTTTTCCTTCTCTTTGGGTTGTTTCTCTCGAAACTGCTAGATCAGGAGCCGACACTACCGAGTGGTATGTTTAGGGTAAACGAAATTACCCTCTTCATCTTTTTTGGTGTGAATGTGGCATGGCAAATCCAACACATCATTTCCATCTTGATCTTTCACTTTCTTGGGATTCCACGACCCTTTGGGCTTCCCCTTGAACTTTCCTTGAGCCACAACCAAAGCTTCACCAGGGGCTGCTGGTTTCGGCCTTACGCTTCTGTTTCCAACTGGAATTCCCTCCTCCAGTTTCCTGGGCGACTGTTTTATGCTTGCCACTCCGGAGTCGGTCTTCCTCTTCACCATTAGCATACTTGGTGGCAATTTCCATCGTCCGAGTCAGAGACATATCTCCTGTCCGACCGAATTTCAGATTCAACTCCCGATACTTAAATCCCTCCTTGAAGGCACAAATTATGTGACACTCCAAAAAAATTTCATTTGGGTTTTTGCAAAAAAATCCTTGCTGGATTTTCCTTGAAATTTGAGGCTTTCAGTAAAACAACCTTCTTGAAAACTCCTTCTCTCTATTGTTTCCCTTCTCAGATTTATTTTTTTATTTGGAGTTTTCTTTTTAAGAAAAACTCTATGAAAAAGGTTTGGGATTTTCATTCTATTGAAAACCATCCATGACCTTGTACCTTGCCCATGAGGCAAAACCACTCCAACATCTTCACCCCTCCTTGTCAACAACTCAAATTCCCTATCCCAACTCATCCAAACAAGTTTTGGATTTTATTTTATCTCTCAAATATTTTCTGTCAATTATTTTGAGCCTGATGGATTTTCAAAGCAAGTACCCTTTTCCATTTGAGATTTGACTTCAAACCAACTCTACTGGCTAGTCCTTTGCACCCACAACCCAGAACCATCTTGATCCACTCATCTTCTTTTCAAATTTTTCAACTTACACTCCCTGCAAGTTTGGACCAGATTTGTCAAATTTGGTGAAATTCATATCTACACTTCTCCAAAAATTCCACCAAAAATCATACAGCCTACTAGAGCAATGAGAAATCACTCCACCAAAAATCAGCCCAAGGAAAAATCCCTACATGCCTGGATCATTCTATCGAACACCTTGCATGAACTGTTCAAACACATTTAGAGATTTCAGTCTTCAGTGTTGATTTCTTCAGACCATCTTCAGTCACGCGCACACAGTGCCCTTGGCACGTTGCTCGCCGCCTGGTCTGCGTGTCCAGAGCCCCGCACACGCGCTTGGCTTCTTCCTGGCGTCGGTGGCGCTCTGACCCGACCGCGTCGGCGTGTCCCGCGGCGGCTGAACCACCATGGCAGCCAACAGGGAGCAGAACGGCGGCTCAACGCCGTTCCGCGCCGCACAGCCCCGCTGATGGCTCCGCGTGTCCACCTCCACGCCAGCGCACGCATGCAGCACATCCGTCGTGGCGTGGCACGCACAGAGCATGCTCTCTGCCGCCGATGGACCCGCGCCGTCCCGTTCCGTCGAGCTCCACCTCAGCAAGCTTAAACCAACGCCGTTGGCTCCAAAATGGACTCCGCGAACCTCCACGACGGTGCTCAACTCCTAAACTCCCCCGACCAAGCACTGCACCACCGTAATCGCTCGCCGAAGAACGCCGTTCTCGGCCACCGCCTCGGATCGCCTATAAAAGGAGATCCCGAGCCCTTCCGCGAGCACGCACCACCCCTACACTCCACCAACGCCGTGCCAGGTCACTGGGAGGACCTCGAGGAGGTCTCCTCCCCCGACTCCGGCCACCCCGCTCCGCCTCGGCCTCCAGCTCGATTCGCTCCGGTGAGGCCGTCTCCGGCGCCCAAACTCCGTCCATCTCCCTCTCTAGCTACCAGATGCTTAACCCCCTCCTCAATTTGATCCGTGCAGCTCTCTCCGGCGACCTCCAACCACGCCCGAACCGCCGTCCGCCGGAGCAGGGGCCACCGCCGACGTGGTGCTTCCCGGCGACCACCTCGACCACCATCCAACGCGGAATGGCACCCTGAGCACGGAGGTAACCTCCGATCTCTCTGCCTCGCCGTGGATCGCCGCCGGCGACCACCGCGGCTCTCGGGCGCCAGCAAGCCCGACCCGCCTCTTTTAAGTTTTAAACCTGACAGATGGGACCCGCCTGTCAGCTTCTCTGTCTTTTCTATTTGAATCGTTTTCTGAAAACGCCTTCGGGCAAAATGCGCTTTCTCCGTTGCGCTTGCGCATTTCCTATCGAACTGTTTTCTGTTTTTATAATAAAAACCCTGGGATGTTTCTGTTTCATTACAGATGAGTCCCTGGACAAAAACCCTTATAACGTTTTATCAGAAGCATATTTTTGAATGATTCTTTTTCTGTTCTCTTCAAAATTTTATCTAGTTTTTTATCAGATTTATTTGAAAAATATTTGCAATACTTTTTCTGCACCTATCGGTATTCACATTAGCACGTATGTTTTCTCTGTACCGTAGATACCGACGGAGGTGACGGGGCCGCAAACTTCACCGAGCTAGGCTCCGACTACTCTGAACCAGGCAAGCATGTTCGAACTTTTGATATGATGAGTGTATTGGCATGGTTGCATGTAGATAGTCTCATGGCATGCGTGGAGCATACCGATGAACCGGTCATTATGCATTGTTGGAGCAAGTAGCCCGATGATTTCACACTTCGATGGACGTGAGTATGTAAGGCCATGTGTTGGCATGAAGATGGGTAAGATGGCAGTGTTGTAGCATGCCAGCCTTAGGCCACGCAAGTTATCATCAGCACCAACCCGTATCGATTGGTTCATATCCATTCCCTTTCCCTGTACTACCACATGTTTCCCTGAAAGGGATATGGTTTAGTAAGTCGCAAACCGCTTTCTTGGTACACACCAAAAAGGAGAGGCCGGGATGCTGGTTCCATGGCCCTGGATTAAAGCCAGGCATCCGGTCAGGGGGCATGGGTGTTTCCGGTTGGGACCGAGAGGGGGGCACCCCTTAGAGCGCGCGTATATAAATTTGATCCCATGCTATTCGAGATTGTGATCTCCCCGTCTCAATAGTTTTTCTTGGATGATGTTGAGGGTGATTCCTGGCATCGAAGAGTTGGATGGGTGTGTACTAGATTGCTGTGTCTTCTTCTGAAATACCGTAACGGAACTAGTCCTAGTGACTACGGAAATCCGTCGACTGTGGGAAAATTTTTGTACAAACTCTGCAGAGCTCCATATCCTTAAATCATCTTATCTATTCCCAAGTTCCCTGCTAACAGTCATGTGCCAGTTTGGTGACAGATTTCCCGGTGGGACGCATGAGCTCTAAGACCGGTTAAATGTTTATTCTTGTGGATGGACTAACCCGTTTAATTCCATGAGTTGATTATATTTATGATGAGTATATTATTTCCTTATCAGTCTAAAGCCCTTTATGTGGTGTCGCTCAGACGCCTGACTGTGGCATTTCTTTTAAAGCCCTTTATGTGGTGTCGCTCAGACGCCCGACTGTGGCATTTCTTTTAAAGCCCTTTAGGTGGTGTCGCTCAGACGCCCGACTGTGGCATTTCTTTTAAGGCCCTTTATGTGGTGTCGCTCAGACGCCTGACTGTGGCATTTCTTTTAAAGCCCTTTTGGTGGTGTCGCTCAGACGCCCGACTGTGGCATTGCTTTTATAGCCCTTTAAGTGGTGTCGCTCCGACGCCCGATTGTGGCATTATTATTCCGCATTTTCCGCTCGAGGAGTCTTTCAGACACTCGTTTGGCACCAGCATTATTATTCCGCATTTTCCGCTCGAGGAGTCTTTCAGACACTCGTTTGGCACCAGTATTATTATTCCGCATTTTCCGCTCGAGGAGTCTTTCAGACACTCGTTTGGCACCCAGCATTATCACTTCAATGCCTGTTCGTACTGGTTATTTATCCATGTATTTCATGTTGGCATTTGTTATATCTTACGTCCGTTCTGTCTTGCGAGTACATTCAAAGTACTCACTGGCTTGTTGATTGTCCAGATGCTGACGAAGGTGATCTCATGGATGAAGAGTTCGATAGCGAATCCGACACCTAGAGGAGTCCCAGTCAGTCTCGTGCGACCCTGGAGTTGGTCACTGTTTCATATCTTCTTCCGCTACCTTAATAAATTCTTCGAGCTTCACCTCGACGCTCGATGGGATGTTAGTTTGAGAATCCCATAACCACTCCCACTGTGTTACTCCACCTCTACCTTATTTGCGAGTCAGTAGCATGCCACCACTCCCTCGTGTCATTATTCACCTTTATGTATAATTATTGGCACGCTTGTAATAAGTTGTTGAGCATCGTCAGCTCAACCCTGTAATATATTTATGTTACTGGCATATTGTATCAAAAGCTTGTCTGCCAGTGAGGAGGTTTTATCTCAAACTGGGTTCTAAAGATTGGTTTCTCAATAAATATTTTTATTGGGAAAACCGGTCGTGACAAATTACTTGGTACCAGAGCCAGGCTGACTGTAGGAAGCCACTAGGTGCGATCGCTAATCGGTTATGAGCATGATAGAGCTTATTCATGTTTTTACAATAGTAGTCATTTTTCTGACAGTCAGCATATATTTATGATCTGACCATTCAGGATTTTTGCCTACTTTTGTAGATGGCCGACCGCAGCTGCGAGTCTCAGACCTTCGCCAACGTACCCGATGGGTTCGTCAAGCTTCTCTCCTTCGTTGTTCAGGTCGCGATGGGGTCGTCTGTGCGCCCAGTCATCACTCTCTGTCAGCATAGAGTCAACGACAGTCTGACTATGCACCAGGCCGCAGTGCAGTTCAAGGGAGGGCGTGGTGATCTACGCCGCTTCCGATTCTTGGGGAGAGCCATGCCTTCGGAGAAGCATGCCATCTAGATGGCAGCCCGCGAGGCGATAGCTCGTCTCAGGGATGTCCTTCCCGCGATGAAGGCTCGTCGCTACCGCTATCTACCTTGCCATGTGCCCTACACCTGTCACTACGCATTCTCCTGCCACAGAGGAGAACGGGACGAGGCTTTTGAGATGCTTATTGAGTATCTCCGGGCCTTGGAGGCAGCCTTCGACAACTTGGTGGATGACTTTGTGGCCGCCCGCATGGACTCAGTCCATGGTTGTGCCGCCAACAGGAGGGAGCTCCTGCCCACCGCACCGCCACTGACTTTCGTCTCGTCCTCTGCATCACATGCTCCTGCTCGTTGCCTGCCTTCCACCGAGGAGTTCAACCAGGTCATTGCGCCCACTCCAGCGTGCACTGCTCCGCCACTCGCACCAACTCCAATCCGTGTTGTTCCACCCCTGGCACCCGCTCCATCTACTCGGCGCAGTCCTACTAACATGGAGCCTATCAGCGAGGAAGTCGAGTCCCCGGCTTCGCTACGCCTCACCCTTGGCAGGGCCAAGGACGTCGTCAACATCTCCGACTGAGTACGCGTAGCCGCCATGCGTTGCATCGCCATGTAAGAGGTTGTGAGAAGTAGCTTGTATGCGCATCATGTAGGATCTGGAGAAGTGCACTAGCCTAAATAACATGTCAGGATTATGTACGCATATCCTGAGTGATGTATTGTATAATTATCGCCGCGTGTAAGATACGTAATGATGCAGTCCTTCTCTATGCGCAAATCAATTTGTTTTTCCTTGAGTATCTTGGTTTTAAAAATTTATTTGTCAACCTTGTGCATTTTGGGTTTTATCTTCGCAACCCTTCCATTTTTTCTTATGGTGTTATAAATACATCCCCAGAGTGAAAAATGTCTCGTCCTTGGACTCGCTCCATGCCAACTCCACCAGAGGAAGATTATGGCAACCAACCGGACAACAACTTTGCACGAGGGCAGTCAAGTCAACACTATAATACTCAATCAGGCAACAACTTTGCACGAGGTCAGACAAGTCAACAGGACAGTGAAACGGCACTTTCCCAAATGTGCCGCCTTTATGAACAGAGTCAACAACAACATCGGGAAATGATGAACCAAGTCATTAACATGGGAAATCACCATGGGCAGTATCCGCAGCATTCCAAGCTATCTGAGCTACAGAAGACACGTCCCCCAACATTTTCTCATACTGACAAGCCACTTGAGGCCGAAGACTGGCTTCGCGATATGGAGAGAAAGTTAATTATTGCAAAATGCTCAGACCCAGAAAAGGTACTGTACGCACCGCATTATCTCACAGGAGCAGCCGCATCCTGGTGGGAAAATTTTCTACACATGCATCCCAACGAAAATGATATAACATGGGATGATTTCAAGGAAGGTTTCCGCGGCGCGCATATTCCTAAGAGTATTATGAAAATCAAGAAAAGAGAGTTCGATGACCTCAAGCAAAGGAACATGACGGTGTCAGATTACAACAGCCAATTTACTCTGTTATCCCGCTACGCCAACGAAGAGCGTATGACTGAAAGCAAGAAAATGGAGAAGTTCCTTGACGGCCTAGCACCCGCGCTTAAATGCCAACTGGTCATACACACTTTCCCAGATTTTAAGACGCTGGTGGATAAAGCCATTACTCTGGAAAATGAAAGATGCAGTTTGGATGATATCCGCAAGCGAAAGAGGGACCAGACTAACCATGCTCGCAATCACCGGAGTAAGACCGATTTTCAGAAGGGTGGGACGCACAAATCATCATCCAACGTCTCACGCCCAACAAGGAATTTTCATGCTAGGGACAAGGAGTTCACCTATCGCCCAGGTGTTACTTGTTACGCCTGTGGAGAAGAAGGACACTATGCCAAGCAGTGTCCCAGGCCAAGAAGCTCAGCACCAAAGCCGAACAACGGCAACAATAATTCAGCGCCCAAGCGAAACAACTTCAATCCCAACAATAACCACAGGAAAGGTCATCTGAACCACGTGACCAAAGAGGAGGCACAAAATGCTCCAGATATCGTACTCGGTACGTTCCCTGTCAACACAATACCTGCAATGGTTTTGTTTGATTCTGGAGCTTCTCACTCTTTTATTTCGAAAAGATTTGCTTCGCAAAATAATTTTTCGATGCTCCCTTTGGAGAAATCCATGATCATCAAGTCCCCTGGAATTCAGCAAGTTACTCAGAATTACTGTCAGGATGTGATTATTGAGTTCAAAGGATTGAAGTTTCACGCCAATCTCATTGTGTTGGAAAATAAAGGACTAGATGTCATCCTAGGGATGGACTGGTTAACCACCATAAAAGGTTTCATTGATTGTTTCAATCGGACAGTGATTCTCACACACCACCATGGTAAGACAATAAGAGTATCCGCCAAAGAAAGGGAAATGCCCAGACAACCAAGACTGAACAAGGTGGACATTTCTGAATTAAACAAGGTTCCAGTAGTACGTGAATTTCCAGACGTATTTCCCGAAGAGCTACCAGGCATGCCACCCGATCGAGAGATAGAGTTCAGCATTGAGCTAGCACCAGGAACCACCCCCATATACAAGAAACCATACAGAATGGCACCATCCGAGTTGGTTGAACTGAAGAAACAAATAAAGGAATTGCTTGACAAGGGATTCATTCGAGCCAGTTCCTCACCATGGGGATCACCAATTTTGTTTGCCAAAAAGAAAGATGGAACACTGCGATTGTGTATTGACTACCGAGCACTCAACATGGTCACAATCAAGAACAAATACCCGATGCCAAGAATAAATGATTTATTCGATCAACTCGCTAAAGCCAAGGTATTCTCAAAAATCGACCTAAGGTCAGGATACCATCAATTAAAGGTACGAACAGAAGATATCCCCAAGACAGCCTTCACCTCCAGATATGGACTGTATGAGTTCACAGTGATGCCTTTTGGATTAACAAATGCCCCTGCATATTTTGTTCACCTTATGAACAAAGTATTTATGAAGTTTATGGACAAGTTTGTTGTGGTATTCATCGACGATATTTTAGTATACTCCAAGACACCAGAAGAACACGCTGAACATCTCAGAATTGTACTAGAAGAACTCAGGAAACACCAATTGTACGCCAAGTTCAGCAAGTGTGAATTTTGGTTGAGGCAAGTAGGCTTTCTAGGCCACGTGCTAACCCAACACGGGATCGCCGTGGACCCAGAGAAAGTCAAGGCCGTACTTGGCTGGAAGTCACCAGCCAGTGTAACGGACATACGGAGTTTCTTGGGAATGGCAGGATATTACCGCAGATTTATTGAAGGATTCTCCACCATAGCCAAGCCAATGACGCAATTGCTCAAGAAAGATAAGAAATTGAATGGACAGAAGCCTGTGAGAAAAGTTTCCAAGAGCTAAAACGGAAATTAACAATAGCACCAGTATTGATCGTGCCAGACATACGCAAAAATTTTGAAGTATATTGTGACGCGTCCAGGAAGGGACTCGGATGCGTATTAATGCAAGAAGGCAAGGTTGTCGCATACGCTTCAAGGCAACTTCGCAAGCATGAGGAAAACTATCCCACCCATGACTTAGAAATGGCAGCAGTTATTCATGCACTCAAGGAATGGAGGCACTTTCTACTTGGAAATCGATGTGAAATATATACGGACCATAAAAGTCTCAAATATATTTTCACACAGCCAGAGCTGAATTTAAGGCAACGACGCTGGTTGGAGCTAGTAAAGGATTATGATGTCGGAATCCACTATCATCCTGGAAAAGCAAATGTAGTAGCCGATGCTCTTAGTCGGAACCCCAGCGCCAACCACAACAATCTGCCCAACTTAAGACTCGAATTCCAACAGGAATTTGCCAGACTCAACTTGTTGATGATAGCAGAAGGCACCATAACAAACTTGGAGATACAGCCCAACCTCGTGACAAGAATCAAAGAAGCCCAGCCCGGTCACCCCAGCATTGAAGGTATCAAAAGAAAGGTGAGTATGGGCAAGGCCTCGGAATTCATCATAGACGAAGAAGGGACACTATGGTACGGAAACAGACTCTGCGTGCCAGACATAGAAGACCTCAAACGGCAAATTCTAGCTGAAGCCCACACCGCTCCATATTCGATCCACCCTGGAGGAACCAAGATGTATAAGGATATCCAAGAAGGATTTTGGTGGCACGGTATGAAAAGGGACATAGCCACCTTCATTGCATGCTGCGACTCTTGTCAACGTATAAAGGCCGAACATCAGAGGCCAGCTGGACTACTGCAACCCAATAAAATACCTGAGTGGAAATGGGATGAAATAGGGATGGATTTCATTGTCGGACTACCTCGATCACGACACGGGAATGATGCCATATGGGTTATCACCGACAGATTGACTAAGGTGGCGCATTTCATTCCAGTAAAGACGACCCACACCACTCAGAAGCTTGCCAAAATATATCTCTCTCGCATAGTTTGTCTGCACGGTGTCCCGAAGACTATAATATCCGACAGAGGAACACAGTTCGTCTCAAGATTCTGGGAGCAGTTACAACAGGCTCTAGGAACTCAACTAGCCTTCAGCACGGCATACCACCCTCAGACAGATGGACAAACAGAACGGGTAAACCAGACTTTAGAGGACATGCTGAGAGCATGTGTCCTCACCTACGGAGCCAGTTGGGAAGACAGCCTGCCATACGCCGAGTTCGCGTACAACAACAATCATCAGGCCAGCCTGCAAATGGCACCATTTGAAGCCTTGTATGGACGAAGATGTCGTACCCCGTTAAATTGGTCAGAGACCGGAGACAGCCGTATCTTCGGCCCAGACGTGCTCAAGGAAGCCGAGGAAAAGGTCAAACTAATCAGAGATCGGCTCAAGACCGCCCAAAGCCGGCAAAAGAGTTATTACGATCAGAAACATCGTGGGGTCAACTTCGAACCCGGTGAATTCGTGTACCTACGGGTGTCACCTATGAGGGGGTTGCAGCGATTCAAAATTAAGGGAAAGCTAGCGCCAAGATTCATCGGGCCATTCGGTATATTGGCACGGAAAGGCGCAGTAGCATACCAACTAGACCTACCTGAGGAACTGTCAGATATCGACAACGTGTTCCACGTATCGCAATTGAGGAAATGTGTGAGCAACCCAGAGAAACAAGTATCCCATGAGAACATAGACGTGCAACCAGACCTCACTTATCGGGAACACCCAGTAAAGATATTAGAGGAGTCTGAAAGGAGGAACCGACAGAAAACCGTCAAATTTTTCAAAGTTCAGTGGAGTAATCACACCGAAAGTGAAGCAACATGGGAAAGAGAGGATTTTCTTCGAGCAGAGCATCCTCACTTATTTAAGGATCAACTGAAATCTTGGGGACGAGATTTTTCCTAAGGGGGTAGGTGTTGTGACACTCCAAAAAAATTTCATTTGGGTTTTTGCAAAAAAATCCTTGCTGGATTTTCCTTGAAATTTGAGGCTTTCAGTAAAACAACCTTCTTGAAAACTCCTTCTCTATATTGTTTCCCTTCTCAGATTTATTTTTTTATTTGGAGTTTTCTTTTTAAGAAAAACTCTATGAAAAAGGTTTGGGATTTTCATTCTATTGAAAACCATCCATGACCTTGTACCTTGCCCATGAGGCAAAACCACTCCAACATCTTCACCCCTCCTTGTCAACAACTCAAATTCCCTATCCCAACTCATCCGAACAAGTTTTGGATTTTATTTTATCTCTCAAATATTTTCTGTCAATTATTTTGAGCCTGATGGATTTTCAAAGCAAGTACCCTTTTCCATTTGAGATTTGACTTCAAACCAACTCTACTGGCTAGTCCTTTGCACCCACAACCCAGAACCATCTTGATCCACTCATCTTCTTTTCAAATTTTCAACTTACACTCCCTGCAAGTTTGGACCAGATTTGTCAAATTTGGTGAAATTCATATCTACACTTCTCCAAAAATTCCACCAAAAATCAGACAGCCTACTAGAGCAATGAGAAGTCACTCCACCAAAAATCAGCCCACGGAAAAATCCCTACATGCCTGGATCATTCTGTCGAACACCTTGCATGCACTGTTCAAACACATTTAGAGATTTCAGTCTTCAGTGTTGATTTCTTCAGACCATCTTCAGTCACGCGCACACAGTGCCCTTGGCACGTTGCTCGCCGCCTGGTTTGCGTGTCCAGAGCCCCGCACGCGCGCTTGGCTTCTTCCTGGCGTCGGTGGCGCTCTGACCCGACCGCGCCGGCGTGTCCCGCGGCGGCTGAACCGCCGTGGCAGCCAACAGGGAGCAGAACGGCGGCTCAACGCTGTTCCGCGCCGCACAACCCCGCTGATGGCTCCGCGTGTCCACCTCCACGCCAGCGCACGCATGCAGCACAGCCGTCGTGGCGCGGCACGCACAGAGCGTGCTCTCTGCCGCCGATGGACCCGCGCCGTCCTGTTCCGTCGAGCTCCACCTCAGCAAGCTTAAACCAACGCCGTTGGCTCCAAAATGGACTCCGCGAACCTCCACGACGGTGCTCAACTCCTAAACTCCCCCGACCAAGCACTGCACCACCGTAATCGCTCGCCGGAGAACGCCGTCCTCGGCCACCGCCTCGGATCGCCTATAAAAGGAGATCCCGAGCCCTTCCGCGAGCACGCACCACCCCTACACTCCACCAACGCCGTGCCAGGTCACTGGGAGGACCTCGAGGAGGTCTCCTCCCCCGACTCCGGCCACCCCGCTCCGCCTCGGCCTCCAGCTCGATTCGCTCCGGTGAGGCCGTCTCCGGCGCCCAAACTCCGTCCATCTCCCTCTCTAGCTACCAGATGCTTAACCCCCTCCTCAATTTGATCCGTGCAGCTCTCTCCGGCGACCTCCAACCACGCCCGAACCGCCGTCCGCTGGAGCAGGGGCCACCGCCGACGTGGTGCTTCCCGGCGACCACCTCGACCACCATCCAACGCGGAATGGCACCCTGAGCACGGAGGTAACCTCCGATCTCTCTGCCTCGCCGTGGATCGCCGCCGGCGACCACCGCGGCTCTCGGGCGCCAGCAAGCCCGACCCGCCTCTTTTAAGTTTTAAACCTGACAGATGGGACCCGCCTGTCAGCTTCTCTGTCTTTTCTATTCGAATCGTTTTCTGAAAACGCCTTCGGGCAAAATGCGCTTTCTCCGTTGCGCTTGCGCATTTCCTATCGAACCGTTTTCTGTTTTTATAATAAAAACCCTGGGAAGTTTCTGTTTCATTACAGATGAGTCCCTGGACAAAAGCCCTTATAACTTTTTATCAGAAGCATATTTTTGAGTGATTCTTTTTCTGTTCTCTTCAAAATTTTGTCTAGTTTTTTATCAGATTTATTTGAAAAATATTTGCAATACTTTTTCTGCACCTCTCGGTATTCACGTTAGCACGTATGTTTTCTCTGTACCGTAGATACCGACGGAGGTGACGGGGCCGCAAACTTCACCGAGCTAGGCTCCGACTACTCTGAACCAGGCAAGCATGTTCGAACTTTTGATATGATGAGTGTATTGGCATGGTTGCATGTAGATAGTCTCATGGCATGCGTGGAGCATACCGATGAACCGGTCATTATGCATTGTTGGAGCAAGTAGCCCGATGATTTCTCACGTCGATGGACGTGAGTATGTAAGGCCATGTGTTGGCATGAAGATGGGTAAGATGGCAGTGTTGTAGCATGCCAGTCTTAGGCCACGCAAGTTATCATCAGCACCAACCCGTATTGGTTGGTTCATATCCATTCCCTTTCCCTGTACTACCACATGTTTCCCTGAAAGGGATATGGTTTAGTAAGTCGCAAACCGCTTTCTTGGTACACACCAAAAAGGAGAGGCCGGGATGCTGGTTCCATGGCCCTGGATTAAAGCCAGGCATCCGGTCAGGGGGCATGGGTGTTTCCGGTTGGGACCGAGAGGGGGGCACCCCTTAGAGCGCGCGTATCTAAATTTGATCCCATGCTATTCGAGATTGTGATCTCCCCGTCTCAATAGTTTTTCTTGGATGATGTTGAGGGTGATTCCTGGCATCGAAGAGTTGGATGGGTGTGTACTAGATTGCTGTGTCTTCTTCTGAAATATCGTAACGGAACTAGTCCTAGTGACTACGGAAATCCGTCGACTGTGGGAAATTTTTTGTACAAACTCTGCAGAGCTCCATATCCTTAAATCATCTTATCTATTCCCAAGTTCCCTGCTAACAGTCATGTGCCAGTTTGGTGACAGATTTCCCGGTGGGACGCATGAGCTCTAAGACCGGTTAAATGTTTATTCTTGTGGATGGACTAACCCGTTTAATTCCATGAGTTGATTATATTTATGATGAGTATATTATTTCCTTATCAGTCTAAAGCCCTTTATGTGGTGTCGCTCAGACGCCCGACTGTGGCATTTCTTTTAAAGCCCTTTATGTGGTGTCGCTCAGACGCCCGACTGTGGCATTTCTTTTAAAGCCCTTTAGGTGGTGTCGCTCAGACGCCCGACTGTGGCATTTCTTTTAAAGCCCTTTATGTGGTGTCGCTCAGACGCCCGACTGTGGCATTTCTTTTAAAGCCCTTTTGGTGGTGTCGCTCAGACGCCCGACTGTGGCATTGCTTTTATAGCCCTTTAAGTGGTGTCGCTCCGACGCCCGATTGTGGCATTATTATTCCGCATTTTCCGCTCGAGGAGTCTTTCAGACACTCGTTTGGCACCAGCATTATTATTCCGCATTTTTCGCTCGAGGAGTCTTTCAGACACTCGTTTGGCACCAGTATTATTATTCCGCATTTTCCGCTCGAGGAGTCTTTCAGACACTCGTTTGGCACCCAGCATTATCACTTCGATGCCTGTTCGTACTGGTTATTTATCCATGTATTTCATGTTGGCATTTGTTATATCTTACGTCCGTTCTGTCTTGCGAGTACTTTCAAAGTACTCACTGGCTTGTTGATTTGGCCAGATGCTGACGAAGGTGATCTCATGGATGAAGAGTTCGATAGCGAATCCGACACCTAGAGGAGTCCCAGTCAGTCTCGTGCGACCCTGGAGTTGGTCACTGTTTCATATCCGCTTCCGCTACCCTAATAAATTCTTCGAGCTTCACCTCGACGCTCGATGGGATGTTAGTTTGAGAATCCCATAACCACTCCCACTGTGTTACTCCACCTCTAACTTATTTGCGAGTCAGTAGCATGCCACCACTCCCTCGTGTCATTATTCACCTTTATGTATAATTATTGGCACGCTTGTAATAAGTTGTTGAGCATCGTCAGCTCAACCCTGTAATATATTTATGTTACTTGCTTATTGTATCAAAAGTTTGTCTGCCAGTGAGGAGGTTTTATCTCAAACTGGGTTCTAAAGATTGGTTTCTCAATAAATATTTTTATTGGGAAAACCGGTCGTGACAAATTACTTGGTGTTCTGACACATTCTCCACTGTACGGTGCAATGTGATCCACCTCTGGATGTAATCTCTCAAGGTTTCACTCGGTTTCTGCACACAAGACTGCAATTCTGTTAACCCTGCCAGCCGTTTGCATGTACCCTCAAAGGTTGTGACAAACACTCGGGCAAGTTCTTCCCAACTGTAAATGTTGTCGGGTGCTAACTGATTCAACCACGCTCTGGCTGAGCCTTCCAACATCAGAGGAAGGTGTTTCATGGCCACTTCATCATTGCCGCCACCTATCAGCACAGACACTCGGTAGTTCTCAAGCCAAGTGTCAGGCTTGGATTCACTAGTGAACTTGCTGACTCCAGTTGCCAACCTGAAGTTGGGAGGAATCATCGCAGTCATGACCCTCTCTGTGCGCTCTGGGCCTGAAACATGTACTCTGCTCCTAGTCGGGTGATCTCTGTCATGACCCTCTCTGTGCGCTCTGTTTCTGTCGACCAGACCCTGAACAAGAATAAATCTCGCATCAAAGCCTGGCTCCCTGGGGTCGACTGGAATCCTTCGCCCGCCGCTGTGAGAGCGTCTGTCATCATGCTGCCGAGGCACATACGACCCACTTCTCGGGAGAGGCGTGGGGGCTCGACGCAGGTCATCATGGTCGAGTCGGTGATCATACTGCTCGCGGTTTCTGTACTAATCTTGCCGGTCCCCACGTCCCTCATGCTGCGGAGGTGATCTTGGGCTGTGAGTCGACTGAACTGTGTCTGCCATCACAGACCTGCTGTGAATTCTATTTTGTGACTGTGAAACTGCTATGTTTTGCTCTCCTGCAGCCCGGAGCAAAGCCCGGATCTGCATCAAACCTCTGCCAGCTTACGACTGGGAAGGCTGAATCGACTCTGCTATTCGGGCCGCAGCTGTGAGATTTTGAATTGGAGTTCCGTATACCTGGGTTTGATGCGGAAAAAGCTGTCGTCGACTGGATTCAGGAATCCGCTGCCGAGCACACTCGTCGAGTGCGTGCTGGAGGTTCTCCAGTCGAGTGTGCTCAGCCAAGTTGGCCAGGCGCGCCTCCTCCAAGGCCCGGGCCTCGGGAGTCTCTCCAATGATAGGAGTGTGAAGTGCATCCATATTGCGGCGGCGAAGCTCCTCCCTCCGTTGTGAAGAGAGGGGCTCAGGGCGGTACCCCTCGTGGGTGCGCGAAGGATCACTGCCACCATCGCCGCCGTCGTCGCGAGGGAAGCCAGGAGGACTGCATGGTCCGTCGACCATCAGGACTTCTGCCGCGGGGTCGCTGCTACCGCACTCGGATGTAGTCTCGACGGAGCCAGTCGAATAGGTCGTAAAGAGTTTTGTCGGGCTCGATTGTCGTGACCTATGAGGTGGCCGATTGGCTGGCCACCGCGTGCCTCAGCCACCGCTGGAGATGCGACCGACCGGAACGCTTGCACCGGCGAACAACAGGGAGCGAGAACGCCACGGGAGCCGACCGATACTGAGACGACGGCTACCGAAGAAGGACGCCGCGGACGCATGTGCGAAAGTGCGTCGCGCCGCGGACGGGGAGCGCCTCGACGTCGAGTGGAGCCTCTTGGAGCCAAGCGGAGTCGCCGTCGACGAAGACGAGCGCGCCGAGACGGATCTCGCGGCCTTCAGCCAAACCTCCGCCGGAAACCATGATGATGGGAGTCAGGAAAATCGCAACTTCACGAAAAAATTGCTAAGACACCTGCCCCATGGTGGGTGCCAACTGTCGTGGTTCTAAGTCTGACAGTAGAATGGGGTCTAGGTTTGAGGAGGCAAGATCCTAGCTATGGCGAAGTTGTACACACGAGTTTTACGAGTTCAGGCCCTTCGCTAAGTAATATCCCTATGTCTCGGAGCCCAGAGGCGGTCGACTGGATAGTATGTGTGTGAGTTACAGGGAGTGCGAACCCTTGTGCTTGAGGAGGGGGCGGCTTATATAGAGTTCGCCAGACCCCTCCGGCCCTCAGTTACACAGGGTTCAATGTACATAAAGATAGGAATGTTACTGGTAACGCTAGCACTAAAGTTTCATAAATGATAATTAAGTCTATGAGTAAACGCCTGACCTTTGTTGTGCAGAGTGACTTTAGATCTTCTGTACGCCGAGTGGTTTCTATACGGTCGAGTGACACTGATTCTCCTGAGTGGATTGTTTCTGGTCGAGTGGATGATGGTACCCTTCGAATGCTTCTGGCTTTAGGGTGATGTCCTTGGGGAGGGTGTCTAGGTCAGGCCTATGACCCTACCCTAGGTACATGGCTTCATCAGCTCCCCCGGATGTTTTCAGGGTATAAGAGTATATATAGGCGTAGGAACTAGGTCAGGGGAACTACGAGGGGCCCACAAGGTAGGGGCTCGCCCTCCTTCCTCATGGCCACCTCGTTGCATCTCCGAATTCATCTCCAGGTCTTCTGGTTTCCTTTTGGTCCAAGAAAGATCATCACGAAAGTTTCATTCCATTTGGACTCCGTTTGGTATTCCTTTTCTGCGAAACTCTAAAATAGGCAAAAAAAAGACAGAAACTGGCACTGGGCTCTCGGTTAATAGGTTAGTCCAAAAAATAAGATAAAATAGCATATAAATGCCTATTAAACATCCAAAACAGATAATATAATAGCATGGAACAATCAAAAATTATAGATACGTTGGAGACGTATCAAGCATCCCCAAGCTTAGTTCATGCTCGTCCTCGAGTAGGTAAATGATAAAAACAGAATTTTTGATGTGGAATGCTACCTAACATGTTTATCAATGTAATTTTCTTTATTGTGGCATGAATGTTCAGATCCAAAAGATTGAAAACAAAAGTTTAATATTGACATAAAAATAATAATACTTCAAGCATAATAACAAAGCAATCATGTCTTCTCAAAATAACATGGCCAAAGAAAGCTATCCCTACAAAATCATATAGTATGGCTATGCTCTATCTTCATCACACAAAATATTTAAATCATGCACAACCCCAATGACAAGGCAAGCAATTGTTTCATACTTTTGATGTTCTCAAACTTTTTCAATCTTCACGCAATACATGAGCGTGAGCCATGTATATAGCACTAAGGTGGGATAGAATATGGTGGTTGTGGAGAAGACAAAAAGGGTGAAGATAGTCTCACGTCAACTAGGCGTATCAACGGGCTATGGAGATACCCATAAATAGATATCAATTTGAGTGAGTAGGGATTGCCATGCAACGGATGCACTAGAGCTATAAGTGTATGAAAGATAAAAAATAAACTAAGTGGGTGTGCATCCAACTTGCTTGCTCGCGAAGACCTAGGGCATTTTGAGGAAGCCCATCATTGCAAAATACAAGCCAAGCTCTATAATAATTCCCACTAGTGTATGAAAGTGATAAAATAGGAGACTCTCTATCATGAAGATCAAGGTGCTACTTTGAAGCACAAGTGTGGAAAAAGGATAGTAACATTGCCCCTTCTCTCTTTTTCTCTTTTTTTATTTGGGCCTTCTCTTTTTTTATGGCCTCTTTTTTTTATTTTTTAAATTTTTGTCCGGAGTCTCATCCTGACTTGTGGGAGAATCATCGTCTCCATCATCCTTTCCTCACATTGGACAATTCTCTAATAATGAAGATCATCACACTTTATTTACTTACAACTCAATACTAAGAATAAAATATGACTCTATGTGAATGCCTCCGGCGGTGTACCGGGATGTTTAATGATTCAAGAGTGAAATGTATGAAAGAATTGTGAATAGTGGCTTTGCCACAAATACGATGTCAACTACATGATCATGCAAAGCAATATGACAATGATGGAGCGTGTCATAATAAACGGAACAGTGGAAAGTTGCATGGCAATATATCTCGGAATGGCAATTTAAATGTCATAATAGGTAGGTATGGTGGCTGTTTTGAGGAAGGTATATGGTGGGTGTATGGTATCGGCGAAAGTTGCGCGACACAAGAGAGGCTAGCAATGGTGGAAGGTTGAGAGTGTGTATAATCCATGGACTCAACATTAGTCATAAAGCACTCTCATACTTATTGCAAAAATCTATTAGTTATCGAAATTAAGTACTACGCGCATGCTCCTAGGGGGGTGGATTGGTAGGAAAAGACCATCGCTCGTCCCTGACCGCCACTCATAAGGAAGACAAACAATAAATAAATCATGCTCCAACTCATCACATAACAGTTCACCATACGTGCATGCTACGGGAATCACAAAATTTTAACACAAGTATCTCTCAAATTCACAACTACTCCACTAGCATGACTCTAATATCACCATCTTCTTACCTCAAAACAATCATAAAGAATCAAACTTCCCATAGTATTCCATCCACTCTATATGAAAGTTTTTATTATATCCATCTTGTATGCCCATCATATTAGGACTAGTTTTATGACCAAAGGAAATTACCATGCTGTTCTAAAAGACTCTCAAAATAATATAAGTGAAGCATGAGAGTTCAACAATTTCTATAAAATAAAGCCACCGCCGTGCTCTAAAAAGATATAGGTGAAGTACTAGAGCAATATTGCCTAGCTCAAAAGATATAAGTGAAGCACATAGAGTATTCTAATAAATCACGATTCATGTGTGTCTCTCCAAAAAGGTGTGTATAGCAAGTATGACTGTGGTAAGTTAAAAATCAAAGACTCAAATCATACAAGACGCTCCAAGAAAAAATCATATCATGTGGTGAATAAAAATATAGCCTCAAGTAAAGTTATCGACAGACGGAGACGAAAGAGGGGATGCCTTCTGGGGCATCCCCAAGCTTAGGCTTTTGGTTGTCCTTGAATATTACCTTGGGATGCCTTGGGCATCCCCAAGCTTAGGCTCTTGCCACTCCTTATTCCATAGTCCAACAAATCCTTATCCAAAACTTGAAAACTTCACAACACAAAACTCGAAAGAAAATCTCATGAGCTCCGTTAATTAGTATAAGAAAATAAATCACCACTTTAAGGTACTGTTGAAAACTCATTCCTTATTTATATTGGTTTAATATCTACTATATTCCAACTTCTCCATGGTTCATACCCTCCGATACTGCCCATAGATTCATCAAAATAAGCAGACAACACACGCAAAACAGAATCTGTCAAAAACAGAACAGTCTGTAGTAATCTGTAACTCTTGAATACTTCTGTAACTCTAAAAATCATACCAAAATAGGAAAACCTGAGAAATTCGTGTACCAATCCTGAGCAAAAAGAATCAGATCAAAAGCACACATTTCTGTGACTTTTAAAAATTAATTTACTAAGCGCAAAAGTTTCTGATTTTCAGCAGGATCAACACAACTATCACCGTAAGCTATCCTAAAGGTTCCACTTGGCACAAACACTAATTAAAACATAAAAACACATCTAACCAGAGGCTAAATGAATTATTTATTACTAAACAGAAGAAGAAAGCAAAGAATAAAAATAAAATTGGGTTGCCTCCCAACAAGTGTATCGTTTAACGCCCTTAGCTAGGCATAAAAACGCGAATAGATCTAAGTATTTTCATCTTTGGTATGCAATCCATAGGTGGCTCTCATAATAGATTCATATGGAAATTTAATTTTATTCCTAGGGAAGTGTTCCATGTCTTTCCTTAATGGATATTGAAATCTAATGTTTCATTCTTTCATATCAATAATTGCACCAATCGTTCTAAGGAAAGGTCTACCAAGAATAATAGGACATGTAGGATTGCAATCTATCTCAAGAACAATTAAATCTACGGGCACATAATTCCTATTTGAAACAACAAGTACATCATTAATCCTTCCCATAGGTTTCTTAATAGTGGAATCCGCAAGATGCAAATTTAAAGAACAATCATCAAATTCACGGAAACCTAACACATCACACCAAGTTTTTGGAATCATGGAAACACTAGCACCCAAATCACACAAAGCATAGCATTCATAATATTTAATCTTAATATTAATTGTAGGTTCCCACTCATCATAAAGTTTTCTAGGGATATAAACTTCTAATTCAAGCTTTTCTTCAAAAGATTGCATCATAGCATCAACGATATGTTTAGTAAAAGCTTTGTTTTGATTATAAGCATGAGGAGAATTTAACACGGATTGCAACAAGGAAATACAATCTATTAAAGAACAATTATCATAATTAAATTCCTTCAAATCCAAAAGAGTGGGTTCATTGCTACTAAATGTCTTGACCTCTCCAATGCCACTTTTATCAATTTTTGCATCTGGATCTAAAAACTCTGAATTATTGGGACGCGTTTTAACTAAAGTTGACTCATCTCCAGTGCCATATTTATCAATATTCATATTGGAAAACAAAGATTTAATAGGATTCACATCAATCACTTTTAGATCTTTATCATTATTATCATGAAAACTAGAAGAACACGCTTTTACAAACCAATCCTTTTTAGCGCGCATCTTAACGGTTCTTTCTTTGCACTCATCAATGGAAAATCTCATGGATTTGAGAGAATCATTGATATCATGATTAGGTGGGATAGATCTAAGTTTGAAATAATCAACATCAAGAGAAATTCTATCAACGTTCCTAGCCAAATCATCAATCTTGAGAAATTTTTCTTCAATCAAAGCATTGAAATTCTTTTGCAAACTCATAAATTCTTTAACAATATTCTCAAAATCGGAGGGCATCTTATTAAAATTTCCATAAGAGTGGTTGTAGGAATTACCATAATTATTAGAGGAATTACTAGGAAATGGCCTAGGATTAAAATTGCCTCTATACGCGTTGTTACCAAAATTGTTCCTACCAACAAAATTCACATCCATAGATTCATTATTATTCTCAATCAAAGTGGACAAAGGCATATCATTAGGATCAGAAGAAACACTGTTATTAGCAAATAATTTCATAAGTTCATCCATCTTTCCACTCAAAACATTAATCTCTTCAATCGTATGAACTTTTTTACTAGTGGATCTTTCGGTGTGCCATTGAGAATAATTAACCATAATATTATCTAGGATCTTAGTAGGCTCTCCTAAAGTGATTTCCATAAAAGTGCCTCCCGTGGCTGAATCTAAAAGATTTCTAGAAGCAAAATTCAATCCGGCATAAATTTTTTGTATAATCATCCACAAATTCAAACCATGCGTAGGGCAATTACATATCATCAATTTCATCCTCTCCCAAGATCATGCAATATGCTCATGGTCAAGTTGCTTAAAGTTCATAATATCGTTCCTAAGGGAGATGATCTTAGAAGGAGGAAAATACTTAGAGATGAAAGCATCTTTACACTTATTCCAGGAATCAATACTATTTTTAGGCAAAGATAAGAACCAAGCTTTAGCATAATCTCTAAGCGAAAACGGGAATAGCTTCAATTTAACAATATGATTATCCACATCTTTCTTCTTTTGCATATCACACAAATAACCGAAATTATTTGGATGGGATGCGGCATCTTCACTAGGAAGGCCAGAAAATTGATCTTTCATAACAAGATTCAGCAAGGCGGCATTGATTTCACAAGATTAAGCATTAGTAGTGGGAGCAATCGGAGTGCTAATAAAATCATTGTTGTTGGTATTGTAAAAGTCACACAATTTGGTATTATCTTGAGCCATCATGACAAAGCAAGCAATCCAACACACAAGCACACAAGAAGCAAGCGAAAAGAGACGAATGGAAGAGGGGCCAAAAAAGGCAAAGGTTTTTGAAAATCGTTTTAGAAGTGGGGGAGAGGAAAACGAGAGGCGAATGGCGAATAATGTAATGCAAGGGAGAAAAGAGTTTATGATGGGTACTTGGTATGGCTTGACTTTACGTAGATCTCCCCGGCAACGGTGCCATAAATCCTTCTTAATGCCTCTTGATCTTGCATTGGTTTCCCCTTGAAGAGGAAAGGGTGATACAGCAAAGTAGCGTAAGTATTTCCCTTAGTTTTAAGAACCAATGTATCAATCAAGTAGGAGACAATGCACAAGTCACCGAATACCTGCACAAACAATCAACAACTTGCACCCAACGCAATAAAGTGGTTGTCAATCCCTTCACGATCACTTGCAAAAGTGAGATCTGATAGAGATAGATAAACGGTAAAGTAAATAGTTTTGGTATTTTTGATTTATAGATTGGAAAGTAAAAGATTGCAAAATAGTAGATCGAAAACTAGTAAGATGTAAACGAGATTCAACAATATGGAAAAGAGACCCGGGGGCTATAGGTTTCACAAGTGGCTTCTCTCAAGATAGCAGATATTATGGTGGGTGAACAAATTACTACCGAGCAATTGATAGAAAAGCGCATAGTTATGATGACATCTAAGTCAATGATCATGAACATAGGCACCACGTCCGTGTCAAGTAGACCGACTCCTGCCTGCATCTACTACTATTACTCCACACATCGACCGCTATCCAGCATGCATCTAGAGTATTAAGTTCATAAAGAATGGAGTAATGCATTAAGCAAGATGACATGATGTAGAGGAATTAACTCAAGCAATATGATGAAAACCCCATCTTTTTATCCTCGATGGCAACAATACAATACGTGCCTTACTGCCCCAACTGTCACTGGGAAAGGACACCACAAGAATGAACCCAAAGCTAAGCACTCCTCCCATTGCAAGAAATATCAATCTAGTAGGCCAAACTAATATGATAATTCGAAGAGACTTGCAAAGATATCATATCATGCATATAAGAATTTAGAGAAGAACCAACTGATATTCATAGGTAATCTGATCATAAATCCACAATTCATCGGATCTCGGCAAACACACTGCAAAAGAATATTACATTGAATAGATCTCCAAGAACATAGAGGAGAACATGGTATTGAGAATCAAAGAGAGAGAAGAAGCCATCTAGCTACTAGCTATGGACCCGAAGGTCTATGGTAAACTACTCACGCATCATCGGAGAGGCAATGGTGTTGATGAAGAAGCCCTCCGTGATGGAATCTCCCTCTGGCAGGACGCCGGAAAAGGCCCCTAGATGGGATCTCACGGGTACAGAAGGTTGCAGCAGTGAAAAAGTGGTTTCATGGCTCCCCCTGATGTTTTCAAGGTATAAGAGTATATATAGGCGAAGGAACTAGGTCAGGGGAGCTACGAGGGGCACACAAGGTAGGGGGTGATAACCCACAAGTATAGGGGATCGCAACTGTTTTCGAGGGTAGAGTATTCAACCCAAATTTATTGACTCGACACAAGGGGAGCCAAAAGAATATTCTCAAGTATTAGCAGTTGAGTTGTCAATTCAACCACACATGGATAACTTAGTATCTGCAGCAAAGTATTTATTAGCAAAGTAGTATGGAAGTAACGGTAACGGTGGCAAAAGTAACAGTGATAGTTTTGTAGTGATTGTAACAGTAGCAACGGAAAAGTAAATAAGCGGAGAACAATATGTGAAAAGCTCGTAGGCATTGGATCTGTGATGGAGAATTATGCCGGATGCGATTATTCATGCAACAGTTATAACATAGGGTGACACAGAACTACCTCCAATTCATCAATGTAATGTAGGCATGTATTCCGAATATAGTCATACGTGCTTATGGAAAAGAACTTGCATGACATCTTTTGTCCTACCCTCCCGTGGCAGCGGGGTCCTATTGGAAACTAAGGGATATTAAGGCCTCCTTTTAATAGAGTACCGGACCAAAGCATTAACACATAGTGAATACATGAACTCCTCAAACTACATTCATCACCGTGAGTGGTCCCGATTATTGTCACATCGGGGTTGCCGGATCATAACACATAGTAGGTGACTATAGACGTGCAAGATAGGATCAAGAACTCACATATATTCATGAAAACATAATAGGTTCAGATCCGAAATCATGGCACTCGGGCCCTAGTGAAAAGCATTAAGCATAGCAAAGTCATAGCAACATCAGTCTCAGAACATAGTGGATACTAGGGATCAAACCCTAACAAAACTAACTCGATTACATGATAAATCTCATCCAACCCATCACCGTCCAGCAAGCCTACGATGGAATTACTCACGCACGGCGGTGAGCATCATGAAATTGGTGATGGAGGATGGTTGATGATGACGATGGCGACAGATTCCCCTCTCCGGAGCCCCGAACGGACTCCAGATCAGCCCTCCCGAGAGAGATTAGGGCTTGGCGGAGGCTCCGTATCGTAAAACACGATGAATCCTTCTCTCTGATTTTTTGCTCCCCGAACACGAATATATAGAGTTGGAATTGAGGTCGGTGGAGCTCCAGGGGGGCCCATGAGGCAGGGGGCGCGCCCAGGGGGTAGGCGCACCCCCACCCTCATGGACAGGGTGTGGGCCCCTGGCCTTGATTCTTTCGCCAGTACTTTTTATTAATTCCAAAATAATTCTCCGTTGATTTTCAGGACATTCCGAGAACTTTTATTTCTGCACAAAAATAACACCATGGCAATTCTGCTGAAAACAGCATTAGTCCCGGTTAGTTCCATTCAAACATGCAAGTTAGAGTCCAAAACAAGGGAAAAAATGTTTGGAAAAGTAGATACGACGGAGACGTATCAACTCCCCCAAGCTTAAACCTTTGCTTGTCCTCAAGCAATTCAATTGATAAACTAAAACTGATAAAGAAAAACTTTTATAAACTCTGTTTGCTCTTGTTGTTTTGTAAATATGTAAAGCCAGCATTCAAGTTTTCAGCAAAGATTATGACTAACCATATTCACAATAACATTTAGGTCTCATGTTTACTAATGTCAATGGCATAATCAACTAGCGAGCAATAATAATAAATCTCGGATGACAACACTTTCTCAAAACAATCACGATATGATATAACAAGATGGTATCTCGCTAGCCCTTTCTGAGACCGCAAAACATAAATGCAGAGCACCTTTAAAGATCAAGGACTGACTAAACATTGTAATTCATGGTAAAATAGATCCAGCCATAGTCATACTCAATATAAATTAATAGTAATGGATGCAAATGACAGCGGTGCTCTCCAGCTGGTGCTTTTAATAAGAGGGTGATGACTTAACATAAAAGTAAATAGATAGGCCCTTCGCAGAGGGAAGCAGGGATTTGTAGAGGTGCCAGAGCTCGATTTTGAAATAGAGATAAATAATATTTTGAGCGGCCTACTTTCATTGTCAACATAACAACCGAGAGATCTCGATATCTTCCATGCTACTCACATTATAGGTGGTTCCCAAACAGAATGGTAAAGTTTATACTCCCCCTCCACCAATGTGGGGACCCCGACTCATAAGTCGTGATCACCGATTTCACGTGTACAGTGATCCCAGAGATCAATGCTCACTGAACACACAGAAGCTGAATAACAAGAGTCTTACATCCATACATATCGTCTTACATAAATTATGACCATTATGGTCAAGTCTTACATTGATAAAGCCTTAAGGGCTGAACATCAAATGAAACACAAGCAGCGGAAATCTTCGTCGATAAATAGAACCCATGCCATCTGCCTTAACCCTACAGGCATTCTGACTGGGAAACGACCTAGTTCGCATGTTCGTCTTCAAAGAACTCTTCTTCGAACTCATGTTCTTCCATGCCTGGCCAATTAAATAACCAGTGGCAAGCCAATGAGTACTTTGAATGTACTCGCAAGCAACCCATGTTTTGGTTCAAGATACAACAATGCATGATATAGGTAAATTTTTGCGGAAAGCTAGTTTTGAGTGCAATGATATGTTCAACAACTTGTAAGACATGCATCAGGAGAATTCAAGTAACCATGAGGACAGGTTACAGATATCAACATAAATAGAGTGGGCACCAACCCAACTCAATCATGTCAAGTCCTTGACTTGACCCAAATAGTTCTTCCCACTTATCCAACACACACACTGGTTTGAAAACACGTGGACGTAGTTTAAGCAGCACCGCCCAACTGTCCTTGACCGTGGACACGACTATTCGAATAGTTTTACTCTCTGCAGAGGTTGGACACTTTACCCACAAGATCCGGGGAACTTCCGTGTCATCCACGACCCGCGGTACCTCAAGTACCCGGGGTAAGCACCCGATCACTACCTTTCCCTAGACGACACTAACAAGGAGTCCACTCGTTGTTCCGTATCCTCACGATGTACATCATACGAGACTCACTCGAGATCGTAACATCCGAGAGGGGACACAACGGTGTATCCGGTGCCCTGTGAAAACAGTCATGGCCGCCCTACCTGGCACGACTCCGTCCCGAGAGAGAGCACCAACTCTCCCCTGTCACTAGTAATGCGGGCTCCAAGCTTGTATCGGCCTAGGTAATCAATAATGCCCTTTCCCGTATAAGGGTAGAGTGGTTGCGCATGTAAGGTTGGGACAGTCGACAAATCTTAAATCTAATCCGTTTTCGAAAACAACACACACACTTGCCTCGGTACACCACTTCGTCATCAAGTGGTTACCAACTCATTACCTCCCTCGGGCATAAGTGGCACCCGACGGGGTTTTCGAAAAGTCCTTTGAAAATACTTTGTCTCCATCATCGTGCATATTCCCGTCCCTTTTTGCGTAGGAACTACTTTAGCATCCTATCTACTCCCACCGGCATAACCCTCATAAGAAGGTAGGGTCATGCATAATGCAAGTATCAACGAGGAAGTAATGGAGGCAACCCATCAAAGTGGCTACCCTCTCATCATGCTTCAGTTGCAACAACCATAAAGTGCTATATGATATGCATAAAAAGGGGTTTCATAGATATGGTCAAAGGGCTGCTTGCCTGTCTCAGCAAAGTCTTCTGGGTCTTCAAAGTCTTCTGGTCCAACTCCTTCGCCAGCAACGCAATCTATCATCGCAAAATAATAACGAGAAAAATAAGGCAATATTAAAACAGAAAAATCAAAGTGCTTAGAAAAATGTCAACTCATTTTTATAAAATACTAGCTTGAAAACTAAGAAGGGAAAAATTCCTAGTTTTCGATTTGGTGCATCAGAATAGGAGAAATGGATTTACAGAGGCATATTTAAATGCTCAAAATCACATTTAAATATTTTCAGTGAAGAAAAGTTTGTTGGATTTGAATGAAAGTGGCACCATTAAATAGGTGGGATTTTTCTAAGATTTTAGGAGTTGGAATTATTCCATTTGGACAAATATTTTATCCTGTGGAATTTTTATAAGACATAAAGAAAAAAGGAAAAAGAAAAGTGGCACTGTGCCACTGGGCCAGAACAGCCGCAGGGCAGCAGGCCCAGCCAGCGGGCCGGCCCAGCCGAGCCAGCGCACAGCGCGCGCGCGCCCGTCCGCCCACTTCAAACCTGACGGGCGGGGCCCGCAGGTCAGAGAGAGAGAGAGGGGCGCGGGAACGAGGGAGAGGATGATAGGCAGGGCCCACCTATCATCACTAACCCGTGGACAGGGGGGGTCGCGGTGCTCACCGGCGATAATGCAGGCCACGGCGAGCTCCGGCGAGTGCGGGGATGGCTTCAGGGGACTGACGCACGTCGGGGGGTGGTGGACTTGGCCGGCGGGGGTGGCTGGTTCGCCGGTGACGAGGAGCTGCGGCGGAGGAGCTTCGGGAGGCGGTGGCTCCGGCCGTTTCCGGCAGCTACAGAGAGGGGAAGCAAGGGGGAAATGATCAGGGAGCTGCGGGGAATCCAGATCGAGAGAAAAGGGGGCCGGGGACGGCCTGTACCACGCGAACTCCGGCGAGACGAAGCGGCGGAGCTTGAGCTCGATCTCGAGCTCGGGCGGCTCTGGAGGCGAACTGGAGTTGCAGGGGGAGGTTTTGGTGGTGCAGAGAGCGAGTGGTGAGGGTGGAAGGGCTCGGGGAGGCCTTAAATAGGCGAACGGCTGTCCACCGTGGGCTCATGCGCCGGCGAGCTCGTTGTCGTCGCCACGCGTCACGGGGGCCCGTTTGGTTGTGTCTGGGGTGTTCGTGGGGGTCGACTACGCCCAGGGGAAGAAGAGAGGGAGCGGGAACGGGTCAGAGATGCCGCGCGTGTGAGCTCCCTCATTGGAGCGCTCGGGCGGCCATGGAGCGCGTGCGAGCAGGGGCAGGAGAGAGACAAGAAGGAGGGGTGACCAGCTACCGTGTCCCGGACGCCGAGGCGTCTCGTCGGGCGTGCTGGGGAGGCCCGAGGTGGCCGGAAGCGGCTGGAAGGGGGCGGCTACAGTGCGGGAGCGCACTGTAGCGCGCTCCAGAGAGCCCATATGGCCGGCATGGCATATTATATGCCTTGTGGGCGCGGCCACTGATGTCTGGATGCTCTAGGAGGGAGTAAAGAAAGGGGAGGGACATTGGATGCCATGGATGGCCACTTGGGTGAGGAGGGAGGTGAGGAAGAGGGGTAAAGGGGCTGTCCAGAGAGAGAAAGAGGGGTTTTTACCCATCCAATAAGTGAGCTATGGACTTGCCATTGTTACTGGAGGTAGAAGTGGACTAGAAGGGGTTGTGGTAAAAATTGGAGCTCACCAAGAATAGTGGAAGGGGTCAAAACAGTGGTTTTTGCAAAATGTCAAAAGGTGTTTGTTGTTGGTTTGGGCAAGAAAATGAACTCCAATAGCCATGATACTTAACAGGATGGAATGACACTTAGAATTAGGGTGTGCCACCAAATTTGAGCTTATTTGGGTGAAGTTGCCAATGCAACTTTTGTAAACCCTAGAAATGAGCAGAAATAGACTTCAGTAGATCTAGTTGAGCAAATCACTTCTCCTTGATGCACCACTTGGTGTAGTGGTTTCATTTGGTCATGTGATCATGCTCACAAAAGTTGGGGTCAAGGAGAGAAAGTTGGTAGTACAAACTTGTTCAAATATGGTTCTGATCAGAGAGGGTTTTGGGGCATTTTGGTGAACCAAAATGACTTTAATTGACATGAGGCTTTGCTAGGTGATCACAATTTGCATTTGTGACTTGCTGGATTTTTCTTGGATTTTTGTGAAAATATTTCCTGTAGAAATATTTCAAATCCTTGAAATGGGCAGAAATGGTTTTGGGAGGTTTTGTCCAATAATTTGATCATAACCATGTGTTGAAACTCATATATATGGAAAATATATGTCCACTGAGTTTCCCCAAATTTTCTCAAATATTTTTGAAACATTAAAATAATTTTAACCTATTAAAGACCATTTCTGGACTTAAGAAAAAGCCTTTAAATAAAATAGGAAAATAAATTTTAAAATTAGATTTTTGTGGTTTCTGGGTATCCTATATCTAATAGGAGTCAATTATATATTTTTGAAAATATTTTTACTGCCCTTAATTGAGTACTTGCAGTGCAAACCTCAATCCGAGGGTTTTTGGAAAACTAATTTTTGAAAATATCTTTTGGCCAAATTATTTTTGTAAGAAAATACTAGATTGCTCTATACACATGGCATGATCATTGGGCAGAAGTTTGGGACAAGGAGATGAAGTATAGAAGGTGGAGTAGTTGACTATAAAGAGCACTTGAAAAACCACATAGAGAAAACCAACTTCAAAATAAAAGCCAAATAATGCAAAAGTTTTTGTTGGTCCAAATTTTCATGCTTTAATAATGCAAATAACATGTTACAAAATGCAGGGTGTGACAGACCTACCCCCCTTACAAGAATCTCGTCCCCGAGATTCCTAAACTAGGCTTTAAAGAGATATGGAAACTCGGATCTAAGGTAGTCTGCACGTTCCCAGGTTGCTTCTGCTTTTGAGTGGTTGCTCCATTGGACCTTGAAGTACTTGATGGTGCGACTTCGAGTGCGCCGTTCAGCTTCATCCAAAATGCAGATAGGACTCTCACGGTAAGTCAAATCAGGCTGAAGGTCAATGGCTTGATGATTGACGTCCTTGTAAAGATCAGGCTTGGCTGGGACATGGAGACACTTCCGGAGTTGTGACACGTGGAATACGTTGTGCACATCGGATAGTTCAGGTGGCAGTTCCAACTGGTAAGCCACTTCTCCACGTCGTGCGGTGATCTCGAAGGGGCCGATAAATCTTGGTGCGAGCTTTCCCTTAATGTGGAAACGCTTGGTTCCCTTAAGAGGAGTTATTCGTAGGTATACATATTCTCCGACTTGGAAGTCTACTTGTCGGCGACGAGTGTCAGCATAGCTCTTCTGTCTGGACTTGGCGGTCTTCAGTTGATCTCTGACTAGCTGAACTTGCTCTTCTGCTTCACGGAGGATCTCAGGCCCAAATATTAGTCCTTCTCCGGTTTCCGACCAATTGAGGGGTGTGCGGCACTTGCGCCCGTACAACACCTCAAATGGAGCCATCTGAAGGCTTGATTGATAACTGTTGTTGTAGGAGAACTCGGCGAAAGGGAGGCAATCTTCCCACCTAGCTCCATAAGCTAAGACACAGGCTCGGAGCATGTCTTCGAGTATCTGATTCACTCGTTCTGTCTGACCTCCGGTCTGTGGGTAGAAAGCAGTGCTGAAGGACAACTTGGTCCCCATGGCCTCTTGGAACTTCTTCCAGAACCTTGAGGTAAACTGGGTTCCTCGGTCTGACACAATCTCCTTGGGAACACCATGAAGGCTTACGATTCTGTTGATGTATAGAGTCGCTAGCTGGTTGCCATCATAGTTAGTCTTTACCGGAATGAAATGGGCTACTTTGGTCAAATGGTCGACTATGACCCAGATGGAGTTATGTCCCTTATTTGACCTGGGTAATCCAGTGATGAAGTCCATTCCGACTTTATCCCATTTCCATTCAGGAACCTTGAGTGGTTGGAGCAATCCAGCAGGTCGCTGATATTCAGCTTTGACCCCTTGGCATACATCACACTTTGCAACATAGGTGGCAATCTCCCTTTTCATCCCGTGCCACCAAAATCTTTCCTTTAGGTCTTGATACATCTTGGTCCCTCCGGGGTGGATGGAATATGGGGTGTCATGAGCTTCTTGCAAGATCAAATTCTTGAGCTCAATCTTGTTGGGTACGCAAATGTGATTCCCAAACCACACAATTCCTTTCTCATCCTCTGAGAATCCTGGGGCCTTGCCTGCCTTGATCTTCCTCTTGATGCCTTCAATACTTTCGTGTCCCTTTTGAGCTTCCTTAATATCATCCATCAGGGTAGGCTTGACTTCAAGGTTGGCTAAGAATCCTTGTGCAACCAGTTCCAACTCGAAGCTTTCAAGTTCTTCATACAAGGCGGGTAGCCTTTCCTTAAGCATAGCATTCAGGGAACAAGCCTTTCTGCTTAATGCATCTGCTACCACATTAGCCTTCCCAGGGTGGTATTGAACACTGAGGTCATAATCCTTGATCAACTCTAGCCATCTTCTTTGCCTCATGTTCAATTCCTTCTGAGTGAAAATATACTTCAGACTTTTGTGATCTGTGTATATCTCACACCGCTTCCCTAGGAGGTAATGTCGCCATGTCTTCAGGGCATGAACTACAGCTGCCAACTCGAGGTCATGAGTAGCATAGTTCTCTTCATGGGGCCGTAGTTGCCTTGAAAGGTAAGCTACGACTCTGCCTTCTTGCATCAGAACACCTCCCAGTCCTGTTTTTGACGCATCACAATATATCACAAACTCCTTGTGTATATCTGGTGTGGCCAAAACTGGGGCGGTGGTCAATCTTTTCTTCAGCTCCTGGAAGCTCTCTTCACACTTCGGTGTCCATTCAAACTTCTTGTCCTTCTTCAAGAGTTGAGTCATGGGTCGGGCAATGCTTGAGAATCCTTCAACGAACTTGCGGTAATATCCCGCGAGCCCGAGGAAGCTTCTGACTTCCTTCACATTGCTTGCGGATTGCCATTCAGTCACGGCTTCAATCTTAGTGGGATCGACCGACAATCCTTCTTCAGTCAAAACATGACCCAAGAACCCAACCTCATGCAGCCAGAATTCACACTTGCTGAACTTGGCATACAGTTGGTGCTCTCGAAGCTTGTCTAGGACCATCCTCAAGTGTTGCTCGTGCTCTTCTTCCGTCTTTGAGAAGACAAGAATGTCATCAATGAAGACAACGACAAACTTGTCCAAATATTCCATGAAGACCTTATTCATGACATACATGAAGTAAGCGGGGGCATTGGTCAGTCCAAAGGACATGACCGTGCACTCATACAGGCCATATCTGGTTACAAATGTCGTCTTCAGAATATCTTGGGGTCTGATTTTCAGCTGGTAGTACCCAGATCTGAGGTCAATCTTGGAGAACACCTTGGCCCCATTGAGTTGATCAAACAGATCTTCAATCTTGGGAAGTGGATACTTGTTCTTGATTGTAACTTCATTGAGGGGGCGGTAGTCAATGCATAAGCGGATGGTACCGTCCTTCTTTGCCACAAACAAAACAGGCGATCCCCGAGGGGAGGCACTAGGGCAGATAAATCCTTTCCTCAACTGCTCTTCTAGTTGCTTCTTCAACTCCGCCAACTCTTCCGATCCCATTCTATAAGGCTTCTTATAGATGGGTACTGCTCCGGGCATGAGCTCGATGATGAACTCGATGTCTCGGTCAGGAGGCATTCCCGGTAGCTCATCAGGAAAGACATCGGGGTATTCGCATACTACCGGCACTTGTTCCAATCCAACTTCCGACAGACAATTGACTTGGGTGCCTCGAGCAGAGGCGGGGTTGGGAGCAAACTTAACTTCGACTCCTTGGTCATTGGTCATAGTAACTGACCTGTTGGCACAATCTAACAAGCCTTGGTGCTTGATGAGCCAATCCATTCCTAAGATCACATCCAAGCCTTGTGATCTTAAGATGATAAGGTCTGCTTGGACGTCTACCCCATTAATGACAATCTCGACTCCTTTACATCCTATCTTGGCTCTCATCTCTGCTCCGGGGGTTTGTACCACCATAGGGTTATTCAGGGGTGTAGGGGTCATGCCACTTTTTAATGCAAACTTTTGAGTGACAAATGAATGCGTGGCTCCAGAATCAAACAAGACAGTTGCAGGTGTTGAGTTGACAAGGAACGTACCCAGCACGACGTCCGGGTCTTCCTGGGCTTCTTCTGCAGTGACATGATTCACACGACCCCTGCCGTTGTTGGGCTGGTTGCGGGGAGCTTGGTTCCTTGGTGGCATTCCACAGCCTTGCCCTGGGTTCTGCGCATTGGGGCGCGGGGCGTCGGGCTTCTTGTTGTGGCAATTCTTGGAGTAGTGTCCTGGCTGACCGCATCCAAAGCAAGTGACTTGGTTGGGGTTGCTGCTCTTGCCGGCATTGTTATTGGGGTTGTTGTAAGCTGGCCTGGGGGTTGGCATACTGCTGAGTTGGATAGTTGGTGCGGGGTGCAGGAGCTCTTGGTTGCTGATAGGTTGGCTTGACCGGGGCTGGCTGCCACGGGCGAGGTTTCTGGTTGCTGGAGCTACCCTTGCTGATCATCTTGCGCTTACGGTTGTCATCCAAAGCACGTCGCTTGTCTTCAAGCATGAGTGCCTTGTTTACCAGATCAGGAAAGGTCTGGTAGTCACACACAACAAGTGAGTACTGCAGAGTCTGGTTAAGGCCTTCCATGAAGCGCTCCCTTTTGGCAGCATCAGTGCTGACATCTTTAGGGGCATACCTTGAGAGAACACTGAACTTCTGCATGTACTCCTTGATGGTGCCGCTGCCTTGCTTCAGGGCTCGGAACTCACACTTCTTGATGGCCATGATGCCGAAAGGAATGTGGGCCTTGCGGAATTCTGCCTTGAAGTCATTCCAAGTGATGTTTTGCTCAGCACGCATGGCCTTGAATCCATCCCACCAAGCTCTAGCAGTTCCCCCGAGACAGTGGGTAGCATATGCCACCTTATCATGGTCCTCAGTGCATCCGACTAGTTCCAGCAGATCCTCAATGGTGCGGACCCAGTCGTCTGCATCCAGGGGTTCAGCAGTCTCGATGAAGGTGGGTGGTGCATGCTTCTTGAACTCCAGCAACGTGGAACGTCCATTGCCGTTCCCCGCCGGCTGGCGGTTGACAGCTTGAGCAATCATGTGGAGGGCTGGAGTGTTGGCTTGGCGTTCCTCTCGGAAGGCTTGGAGAAGCTGAGCCATGTCCATGCTTGGAGGTGGTGGCGGTGGTGGAACTTGTCCTTGGGTTTGGTCTTGACTGGCTCCTTCTCCGGCTTCTTGCTGCTGGGTAGAGGTACCAGTACGAGTTACAACAGGCATCCTGTTGGAGCGATCAAGGTCTCATGATTGGGAAAGATGGGGAAAGCAATATAGATGGGATGCCTAGTAAGGGGGTTGGTATGACACTAATTGTTTTCATGCAAGGGCCAAAAGGCAAAACACATCCATTAAAATCCAAATGGGTGATGTAGTCGCTTACAAGTTCCCGAAGGAAAGCACGACGTCCATCAAACACAACAAAAGCAAACACAACACTACATGGTTTCATATGAACCATTACAAGGATTCGACTTCGCATAGGGGTACACGACCTATCCTACCGTAGGGGTTGCTAACGGGCATATCCGGATTGCGAATGATGCCTAAGTGGTGGAATGCTCGGTCGCGTAGTCTGGCTCTTCTGGGTCTTCCTCCTCGTCATCGGTGGCCTGACTTTCCTCTTCACCTGAAGGGGTGGGGGAGTGGAGGAGCTCAACACGGCGTTGCTTTGCCGGTGGTGCGAAGAGCTTGTGGTATTCCTTTGCTCTCATGCGGTGTTGCTGTGGTGGTTCTCCATCCTTTGGGGGTCTTCCGCCTCTGTATGCGATTGCGGGTTGTCCAGGGGGAGCACCTTCCTTCTTGATCCTATCCATATTCTCTTGTGCTTGGCGAAGAAGTGCCTTGGTCTCATGAAGTTCCTTTCAGAGTTCCATTGATTCCGAGGCCAAGTGTTGTGCCAAACTATCGGCACAAAGGCTGAAGTAGGTCTGGAATCGAAGTGGAAGTCCTTCTTCTAGTGGTGGAGCTGGTGCACTGCTCTCATCCTCACCTTCCTTCCGATAAGGCAAGAAGCGGGTTGCCATCTCGTCCGCCATCTCTGGAAGAAGGTCTCGGAGGCGGGTGAGTGCCTTGAGGGTTGCCGTTTCGACGGCAAGAACTAGGGTTGCCATCTGGGGTCCCTCGAAGAACCAGCTTGTTGGAGAGTCATTGGCCTTCACGACCACCTCCACATGATACTCCGCCTCGGTGTCATTGATCCAATGCTCATGATAGGTGAACATGGGGGTTCGGTGGAACTGGCACTTCTTGAGGCTATCCTCGAGAAGCACGGGAAATCCGGTGGTCAGGAATTCTTCGGGTACGGCAGCCATCTACAAAGGTTGAATGGGAGAGGTCAATAAGGGAAATATATCTTGGGTGGATAAGCTTAGAAAAGGAGAGAGGTTCAGATGGTCTCAAGATAACTAACGTCCATGCTAACTAAGGCTTCCTACAGTCAGGATGGCTCTGATACCATCTCTGTGGGGACCCCGACTCATAAGTCGTGATCACCGATTTCACGTGTACAGTGATCCCAGAGATCAATGCTCACTGAACACACAGAAGCTGAATAACAAGAGTCTTACATCCATACATATCGTCTTACACAAATTATGAACATTATGGTCAAGTCTTATATTTATAAAGCCTTAAGGGTTGAACATCAAATGAAACACAAGCAGCGGAAATCTTCGTCGATAAATAGAACCCATGCCATCTGCCTTAACCCTACAGGCATTCTGACTGGGAAACGACCTAGTTCGCATGTTCATCTTCAAAGAACTCTTCTTCGAACTCCTGTTCTTCCATGCCTGGCCAATTAAATAACCAGTGGCAAGCCAATGAGTACTTTGAATGTACTCGCAAGCAACCCATGTTTTGGTTCAAGATACAACAATGCATGATATAGGTAAATTTTTGCGGAAAGCTAGTTTTGAGTGCAATGATATGTTCAACAACTTGTAAGACATGCATCAGGAGAATTCAAGTAACCATGAGGACAGGTTACAGATATCAACATAAATAGAGTGGGCACCAACCCAACTCAATCATGTCAAGTCCTTGACTTGACCCAAATAGTTCTTCCCACTTATCCAACACACACACTGGTTTGAAAACACGTGGACGTAGTTTAAGCAGCACCGCCCAACTGTCCTTGACCGTGGACACGGCTATTCGAATAGTTTTACTCTCTGCACAGGTTGCACACTTTACCCACAAGATCCGGGGAACTTCCGTGTCATCCACGACCCGCGGTACCTCAAGTACCCGGGGTAGGCACCCGATCACTACCTTTCCCTCGACGAAACTAACAAGGAGTCCACTCGTTGTTCCGTATGCTCACGATGTACATCATACGAGACTCACTCGAGATCGTAACATCCGAGAGGGGACACAACGGTGTATCCGGTGCCCTGTGAAAACAGTCATGGCCGCCCTACCTGGCACGACCCCGTCCCGAGAGAGAGCACCAACTCTCCCCCGTCACTAGTAATGCGGGCTCCAAGCTAGTATCGGCCTAGGTAATCAATAATGCCTTTTCCCATATAAGGGTAGAGTGGTTGCGCATGTAAGGTTGGGACAGTCGACAAATCTTAAATCTAATCCGTTTTTGAAAACAACACACACACTTGCCTCGGTACACCACTTCGTGATCAAGTGGTTACCCAACTCATTACCTCCCTCGGGCATAAGTGGCACCCGACGGGGTTTTCGAAAAGTCCTTTGAAAATACTTTGTCTCCATCATCGTGCATATTCTCGTCCCTTTTTGCGTAGCAACTACTTTAGCATCCTATCTACTCCCACCGGCATAACCCTCATAAGAAGGTAGGGTCATGCATAATGCAAGTATCAACGAGGAAGTAACGGAGGCAACCCATCAAAGTGGCTACCCTCTCATCATGCTTCGGTTGCAACAACCTTAAAGTGCTATATGATATGCATAAAAAGGGGTTTCATAGACATGGTCAAAGGGCTGCTTGCCTGTCTCAGCAAAGTCTTCTGGGTCTTCAAAGTCTTGTGGTCCAACTCCTTCGTCAGCAACGCAATCTATCGTCGCAAAATAATAACGAGAAAAATAAGGCAATATTAAAACAGAAAAATCAAAGTGCTCAGAAAAATGTCAACTCATTTTTATAGAATACTAAGTTGAAAACTAAGAAGGGAAATATTCCTAGTTTTGGTTTTGGTGCATCAGAATAGGAGAAATGGATTTACAGAGGCATATTTAAATGCTCAAAATCACATTTAAATATTTTCAGTGAAGAAAAGTTTGTTGGATTTGAATGAAAGTGGAACCATTAAATAGGTGGGATTTTTCTAAGATTTTAGGAGTTGGAATTATTCCATTTGGACAAATATTTTATCCTGTGGAATTTTTATAAGACAGAAAGAAAAAAGGAAAAAGAAAAGTGGCACTGTGCCACTGGGCCAGAACAGCCGCAGGGCAGCAGGCCCAGCCAGCGGGCCGGCCCAGCCAAGCCAGCGCACAGCGCGAGCGCGCCCATCCGCCCATTTCAATCCTGACGGGTGGGGCCCGCAGGTCAGAGAGAGAGAGGGGCGTGGGAACGAGGGAGAGGATGACAGGAGGGGCCCGCCTGTCATCACTAACCCGTGGACAGGGGGAAAAAGGAAAAAGAAAAGTGGCACTGTGCCACTGGGCCAGAACAGCCGCAGGGCAGCAGGCCCAGCCAGCGGGCCGGCCCAGCCGAGCCAGCGCACACCGCGCGCGCGCCCGTCCGCCCATTTCAAACCTGATGGGCGGGGCCCGCAGGTCAGAGAGAGAGAGGGGCGCGAGAACAAGGGAGAGGATGACAGGCGGGGCCCGCCTGTCATCACTAACCCGTGGACAGGGAGGTCGCGGTGCTCACCGGCAACGATGCATGCCACGGCGAGCTCCGGCGAGTGCGGGGATGGCTTCAGGGGACATACGCACGTCGGGGGGTGGTGGACTTGGCCGGCGGGGGTGCCTAGTTCGCCAGCGACGAGGAGCTGCGGCGGATGAGCTTCGGGAGGCGGTGGCTCCGGCTGTTTCCGGCAGCTACAGAGAGGGGAAGCAAGGGGGAAATGATCAGGGAGCTGCGAGGAATCCAGATCGAGAGAAAAGGGGGCCGGGGACGGCCTGTACCTCGCGAACTCCGGCGAGCCGAAGCGACGGAGCTCGAGCTTGATCTCGAGCTCGGGCGGCTCTAGAGGCGACCTGGAGGTGCAGGGGGAGGTTTTGGTGGTGCAGAGAGCGAGTGGTGAGGGTGGAAGGGCTCGGGGAGGCCTTAAATAGGCGAACGGCGGTCCACCGTGGGCTCGTGCGCCGGCGAGCTCGTTGCCGTCACCACGGGTCACGGGGGCCCGTTTGGTTGTGTCTGGGGTGTTCGTGGGGGTCGACTACGCCCAGGGGAAGAAGAGAGGGAGCGGGAACGGGTCAGAGATGCCGCGCGTGTGAGCTCCCTCATTGGAGCGCTCGGGAGGCCATGGAGCGCGTGCGAGCAGGATCAGGAGAGAGAGAAGGAGGAGGGGGGCGACTAGCTACCGTGTCCCGGACGCTGAGGCGTCTCGTCGGGCGTGCTGGGGAGGCCCGAGGTGGCCGGAAGCGGCTGGAAGGGGGCGGCTACAGTGCAGGAGCGCACTGTAGCATGCTCCAGAGAGCCCATATGGCCGGCATGGCATATTATATGCCTTGTGGGCGCGGCCACTGATGTCTGGATGCTCTAGGAGGGAGTAAATAAAGGGGAGGGGCATTGGATGCCATGGATGGCCACTGGGTGAGGAGGGAGGTGAGGAAGAGGGGTACAGGGGCTGTCCAGAGAGAGAAAGAGGGGTTTTTACCCATCCAATAAGTGAGCTGTGGACTTGCCATTGTTACTGGAGGTAGAAATGGACTAGAAGGGGTTGTGGTAAAAATTGGAGCTCACCAAGAATAGTGGAAGGGGTCAAAACAGTGGTTTTTGCAAAATGTCAGAAGGTGTTTGTTGTTGGTTTGGGCAAGAAAATGAACTCCAATAGCCATGATACTTAACAGGATGGAATGACACTTAGAATTAGGGTGTGCCACCAAATTTGAGCTTATTTGGGTGAAGTTGCCAATGCAACTTTTGTAAACCCTAGAAATGAGCAGAAATAGACTTCAGTAGATCTAGTTGAGCAAATCACTTCTCCTTGATACACCACTTGGTGTAGTGGTTTCATTTGGTCATGTGATCATGCTCACAAAAGTTGGGGTCAAGGAGAGAAAGTTGGTAGTACAAACTTGTTCAAATATGGTTCTGATCAGAGAGGGTTTTGGGGCATTTTGGTGAACCAAAATGACTTTAATTGACATGAGGCTTTGCTAGGTGATTACAATTTGCATTTGTGACTTGCTGGATTTTTCTTGGATTTTTGTGAAAATATTTCGTGTAGAAATATTTCAAATCCTTGAAATGGGCAGAAATGGTTTTGGGAGGTTTTGTCCAATAATTTGATCATAACCATGTGTTGAAACTCATATATATGGAAAATATATGTCCACTGAGTTTCCCTAAATTTTCTCAAATATTTTCGAAACATTAAAATAATTTTAACCTATTAAAGACCATTTCTGGCCTTAAGAAAAAGCCTTTAAATAAAATAGGAAAATAACTTTTAAAATTAGATTTTTGTGGTTTCTGGGTATCCTATATCTAATAGGAGTAAAATATATTTTTGAAAATATTTTTACTGCCCTTAATTGAGTACTTGCAGTGCAAACCTCAATCCAGGGGTTTTTGGAAAACTAATTTTTGAAAATATCTTTTGGCCAAATTATTTTTGTAAGAAAATACTAGATTGCTCTATACACATGGCATGATCATTGGGCAGAAGTTTGGTACAAGGAGATGAAGTATAGAAGGTGGAGTAGTTGACTATAAAGAGCACTTGAAAAACCACATAGAGAAAACCAACTTCAAAATAAAAGCCAAATAATGCAAAAGTTTTTGTTGGTCCAAATTTTCATGATTTAATAATGGAAATAACATGTTACAAAATGCAGGGTGTGACAACCAACAAACATCAATCCATTGCTTGATCGAAACAACGAGTGCCTCCAACTAACAAGAGTCCCGGGGGAGTTTTGTTTGCAATTATTTTGATTTGATTTGCATAAAGCATGGGACTGGGCATCCCGGTGACCAGCCATTTTCTCGTGAGGGAGGAGCGGAGTCCACTCCTCTTGAGAATAACCCGCCTAGCATGGCACATACAGACAGCCCTAGTTGATACATGAGCTATTCGAGCATGCAAAACAGAATTTCATTTGAAGGTTTAGAGTTTAGCACATACAAATTTACTTGGAACGGCAGGTAGATACCGCATATAGGAAGGTATAGTGGACTCATATGGAATAACTATGGGGTTTATGGAAGTGGATGCACAAGCAGTATTCCTGCTTAGTACAAGTGAAGGCTAGAAAAAAACTGGGAAGCAACCAACCAGAGAGCGACAACAGTCATGAACATGCATTAAAATTAATAAACATTGAGTGCAAGCATTAGTAGGATATAATCCACCATGAACATAAATATCGTGGAGGCTGTGTTGATTTTGTTTCAACTACATGCGTGAACATGTGCCAAGTCTAGTCACTTGAATTATTCAAAGGAGGATACCACCCTATTATACCACATCACAACCATTTTAATAGCATGTTGGCACGCAAGGTAAACCATTATAAACTCCTAGCTAATTAAGCATGGCATAAGCAACTATAATCTCTAATTGTCTTTGCAAACATGTTTATTCATAATAGGCTGAATCAGGAACGATGAACTAAACATATTTACAAAAACAAGAGAGGTCAAGTTCATACCAGCTTCTCTCATCTCAATCAGTCCATCATATATCGTCATTATTACCTTTCACTTGCACAATCGAATGATGGTAATAATAATAATAGTGCACGTGCATTGGACTAAGCTGGAATCTGCAGGAATCTGACATATAGGAGAAGACAAGATAATATGGGCTCTTGGTTAAATCAACAATAATGCATTTAAGAGCCACTTTAACATTTTCATTATGGTCTTCTCCTCTCGACCCCCAAAGAAATGAAAATAAATTAAACTATTTACACGGGAAAGCTCCCAACAAGCAAAAGAAGAACGAGAAATCTTTTTGGGTTTTCTTTTAATTATTACTACTACAGCATGGAAAGTAATCTAGCTAAAAGCTACAACTAATTTTTTTTGTTTTTCTTAAGGTTTTTCAAACACACAAGAAGAAAGCACAAAAAGGAAAATAAACTAGCATGGAAAGTACAATGAAAAAGTATGAGCACCGACAACTAGCATGAGTGTGTGAACATAAATGTAATGTCGATGAGAAATGCGTACTCCCCCAAGCTTAGGCTTTTGGCGTAAGTTGGTCTATGCCCATGGATCAAAGTTGTAGTTGGGGTCGTATTGAGAAGGAGCCTCGGATTGCCACTGGTTGGCAATCTCCTTTGGATACCACTGGTAAACAGACTGTCGTGAAGGATAAAATTGTGGTTCCGGCTCTGGCTCTATAGCTGATGTGGGGTTTCGGTAGGAGTGAATGGCCTCCAGCGGAACCAGGTACTTGCCTGCAGATATGTCAAACAAGGAAGGAGCAGGCAAGGTAATAGTCTCAGGGTGATTTTTATCAAATATCAGTCTATAGTTAAGCTCCTTTTTCTTGTTCTTAACAATGAAATCATGTGCAACCATACTCTTGTAGTCTAGAAAAACAGGAGGCAACAACTTTTCTTCTTTCTCATAATGCCTAATAGGTATGTTAAAGTATGCAGCGAGGCGCGAGGCAAAGATGCCTCCCAAGATGGGGCCTTTAGTACGGTTAAGATTTAACCGCTTTGCAACAATAGCGCCCATACTAAATGTGAAATCACGAAACAGGGCATGGCACAAAAGAACAATATCAGGGGCACTTAGGTTGCCACAGTTTCCGCGACCAATCAAGCATCTACTAGCAAAAATTGCAAAGTTACGTAGGACAGGAAAATGTATGCTAGTAATTCTTGCATCAGAAACCTTCCTAGTTTCCCCTACAGCAATTGTATCAATAAACCCCTCCACATCGTTACGATGTGGTTCCTCTACGCTGCCCAAAAAGGGAAATTTGCAAACCTCACAAAATTCAGAGAGGGGCATCTCCTTATACTCATAATATAAATAGAAATCCACCGAAGCTGGTGACCTCCTAGCATGGAAATGAAAATTTTGCACAAAGATATTAGTGAGTAGGAGATACGATTCACGTTGGTCGCGGAAGAAGTCGGTGAGGCCTGCATTCTCAGCCAATTCATAAAAATCATCATAAATCCCGGCTGCTCTCAAGAAATCATCACTATGCCATTCACACGGCCGAACCTCCGCGGTGCGAGGGAGATTATATTTGGGCCTCTTGTCTTCTTCATCTTTCTTATCCTTCGAGCTTCTGCTCGAAGAGCCCCTCAAAAATCTCTTCATAATTTTCTGAAAATTTCTGAAATTTTTAGTAACTTCAAATAAAAGTGAACCAAACTCAACAAAATTGATAGCAACTACTCCCACAATTGCCTAGAGACTATATCATGCATTAGAACTACTTGGGACCAAATAAATTTGACATGCAAGCTCAAGAACAGGGCCACCTAAGTAGCAAAAATTTGCAATGAATAAAGCACTAGAGCAAAAACTAATTGGACCATTGGAGGAGTCACATACCGAAGAACAATCCCCCGAAGTAGTTTTGTGAGTGGAGCTTTGAGCAAGGAGATCGAAAATTGCAGCAAAATGAGCTAGAACTCGTGCTTGAGCTGGTTGGTGATTTTTTGGGAGGAAGGAGTGTGTGGTTGCTAGAATAAGTGGAGGGGAGCCACCATGGGCCCACGAGGCAGGGGGCGCACCCAGGGGGTGGGCACGTCCTGGACCCTCGTGGCCAGGTGCTTGCTCCCCCTGTTGTGTTCTCAGTGCCAGATATTCTCAAATATTCCAGAAAAAAACATATTTCAATTTCGGGGCATTTGGAGAACTTTAATTTTCGGGGTATTTTTTATTGCACGGATAATTCAGAAAACAGACAGAAAATACTATTTTTGCTTTATTTAATCTAATTAACAGAAAGTAAAAGGAGGGTACAGAAGTTTGTGCCTTCTAACTTCTTCCATCTCATGCTCATCAAAAGGAATCCACTAACAAGGTTGATCAAGTCTGGTTAACAAACTCATTCCGAATAACATGGAACCGGAGAAATTTCGAATACACTATGTTACCTCTACGGGGATATGCACATCCCCGACAATAAGAATATCATATTTCTTCTTGGCAGTAGGAAGAGGAAATTCAAAACCTCCAATAATAATCGATGGAATTTTTCCAATAGAATTGATACTGTGGACTTGAGGTTGTTTCCTCGGAAAGTGTACCGTATGCTCATTACCATTAACATGAAAAGTGACATTGCCCTTGTTGCAATCAATAACAGCCCATGTAGTATTCAAAAGGGGTCTTCCAAGAATAATAGGCATACTATCATCCTCGGGAATACCAAGAATAACAAAGTACGTTAAAATAGTAACATTTGCAACCACAACAGGCACATCCTCACAAATACCGACAGGTATAGCAATTGATTTATCAGCCATTTGCAAAGATATTTCAGTACGTGTCAACTTATTCAAATCAAGTCTACGACATAAAGAGAGAGGCAAAACACTAACACCGGCTCCAAGATCACATAAAGCAGTTCTAACATAGTTTCTTTTAATGGAGCATGGTATAGTTGGTACTCCTAGATCTCCAAGTTTCTTAGGTATTCCACCCTTAAAAGTATAATTAGCAAGCATGGTGGAAATTTCAGCTTCCGGTATCTTTCTTTTATTTGTAACAATATCTTTCATATACTTAGCATAAGGATTCATTTTAAGCATATCAGTAAAACGCACACGTAAAAAGATAGGTCTAATCATTTCAGCAAAGCGTTCAAAATCCTCATCATCCTTTTTCTTGGATGGTTTGGGAGGAAAAGGCATGGGTTTCTGAACCCATGGTTCTCTTTCTTTACCGTGCTTCCTAGCAACAAATTCTCTCTTATCATAACGTTGATTCTTTGATTGTGGGTTATCAAGATCAATAGGAGGTTCAATTTCTACATCATTGTCATTACTAGGTTGAGCATCAACATGAACATCATCATTAACATTGTCACTAGGTTCATGTTCATTTCCAGATTGTGTTTCGGCATCAGAGATAGAAATATCATTAGGATTCTCAGGTGTGTCTACAACAGGTTCACTAGGAGCATGCAAAGTCCCATCATTTTTCTTTTTCTTCTTTTTAGAAGGACTAGGTGCATCAACATTATTTCTTTGAGAATCCTGCTCAACTCTCTTAGGGTGGCCCTCAGGATACAAACGTTCCTGAGTCACTTTACCTCCTCTAGTTGCAACTCTAATAGCAAAGTCATTATTCTTACTATTCAATTCACTGAGCAAATCATTTTGAGCTTTAAGTACTTGTTCTACTTGAGTGGTAACCATAGAAGCATGTTTACTAATGAGTTTAAGTTCACCTTTAACTCTAGACATATAATCACCCAAGTGTTCAATCATATAAGCATTGTGTTTTAATTCTCTACCAAAATAAGCATTGAAGTTTTCTTGCTTAACCATAAAGTTATCAAAATCATCCAAACATTGGCTAACAAACTTAGTAGGAGGGATTTCAGCTTTATCATATCTATAGAGAGAGTTTACCTTTACTACCTGTGTCGGGTTATCAAGACCATGTGTTTCTTCAATAGGTGACGAATTAAGACCATGTATTTCTTCAATAGGTGAAGAATTAAGACCATGTATTTCTTCAACAGAAGGTAAATTCTTAACATCTTCAGCTTTTATACCTTTTTCTTTCATAGATTTCTTCGCCTCTTGCATATCTTCAGGACTGAGAAATAGAATACCCATTTTCTTTGGAGTTGGCTTAGGAGTTGGTTCAGGAAGTGTCCAATTATTTTCATTAGTCCATATTATTCAATAGAATTTCAGCTTGATCAACAGTTCTTTCCCTGAAAACACAACCAACACAACTATCCAGGTGTTCTCTGGAAGCATCGGTTAGTCCATTTGCACAAAGTTACATATTTCCGTTAAAGCAGCTTGTTTCTTATGAGCGGGGAAATATTTAGCAGAGAAGTAATAAATAATATCCTGGGGACTACGCACACAACCAGGATCAAGAGAATTAAACCATATCTTAGCATCACCCTTTAATGAGAACGGGAATAATTTAAGGATATAGTAGTAGCAAGTTTTCTCATCATTAGTGAACAGGGTAGCTATATTGTCGGGGGTTGGGTACGACATATGCCAACGGATGTCTTATCATGGTGGGGGCGAGTAGAACATCGCCGGTGCCTGGAAGCGGGATGAGGCATAGACATGCACGCTGGCGGATCTTACCCAGCTTCGGGGCTCTCCGAGGAGATAATACCCCTACTGCTGCTCTGCGGGGTCTCCGCATGGTCACTATGGTGATATGTGTACAAAGTTGCTCCTCGAGCTGTGTTCGAGAGGTAGGAGAGGGCAAGGCTAGCTCTCTCCCTTATGTGCTTCTGTCTAGTGGTCAAAGGATCCAACCCTTTGCATGGGTGTTCCGGGGGGTTTATATAGGCCTAACCCCCCGGGGGTACAATGGTAATCCGACTGGGCGCGGGTCCCAGCTGCCTGTCTCTCAAGTGGTCGTCTTCTCCGCCGACTCCTGGGGCCCGCCGCTGGTGGGCCCCGCCGGCTAACCTGGTCACAGTAGCCGCGCTTCTGATGACGTCGTCTTGGTCACCAGGTCGTGGCAACAGAGCCGCCGTCCGGCGGGCGATCACTGTGGCCACTCCCCGTCTTATCTGGTTAATGGCACGCGGGGCCCATGGGAGGAACGGGCTGACTTCCTGGAGGCCGACTCCCACGGGGTCCGTCTTTGGGCGCTCTCGCCGTCTTCTATCTCCCCCGCTGACTGGCGGGGCCCGCCGTCTCCAGGCCGTACTGGCGGGCCAACGTGGGAACAGGGTTCCGCCGCTGGGGCGGACGTCAGGGCCGGTATGGCCACAGTGCCGCGCCGTACCGAAGGTCTCCTCCGGTACGTCTCACTGTAGCCATACCCGCCCTTGGTAATCAGGGTAGGGGAGGGCCGTACTCCGGCCATCCCCAGTCCCATCCTTCTTCTAGAAGGCTGAAGGTGGCGAAGTCGTGGGCCGACTCCCCATAGTCGGCATTCCTGGAGTCGCCAACTGGGAGTCGGCTTATGTCGTAGCCATCTTCGAGATTCGGCCGTGAGTGGGCAGTCGGCGATGCTATAACCGACTCTCAGAGTCGTCCCTTTGTCTTGGGATCCTTCGAGGGGCGAAGCCGGCCCCGATGTCTTGGAAGGTTCTGGGCCTCGGGTTTGCCTACCCGTGGCCCATTACTCCGACAGTAGTCCCCGAAGCTGGTGAGGCGCCGAGGGATGCGCCGAGGGGCCTCAACAGTTTCTTCCTTCGAGGAGTTGGCGCCGTAGCTCGCCTGCCGTCTCCCTTCGTGCCGATTATCAGGAGGCGATACTGCTCCGTCCGTCTTGATCGAGCCGTCTCTTAGAGGTCGGACTTGCCTTCAAGTCGCCTTGCTCTTCTTTAGGTAGTTTGAAGATCGTGGCGGGACGCAAACGGCGTGCTTGAGAAGCTACACGGCTGCCACGTGGCCGGGCAAGCCTGCCAGCCCACGCGCGTTACGGGACAGGCCCGCGGGCGTGGCCCGCCACTACCGCGCCTCGGCCCTCGAGCGGATCCGCTGCGGCCGCGCGGGCGGTTGGGCTTCTGGCGCAGTAAATGCGCGCGGTAACTCTGCGTGGTAAATCGTGGGGGTCGTGGGGGCGTGGGCGCAGTTAATCCCACGACGCCCCCTCGGCTCAACAGCCCGTAAGCCTATAAGTAGGCAGAGGGAGCGGGGCGGCGAAGCACGCGCGCCCGCTCTCCTCTGCTTCCTCCCGTTCCTTCTTCTTCCTTCTGTTGCCGCGCCGGACCACGCCCTGCTCCCAGCGATGAGCTCTTCTTCCGCCGCCGCGCCCGCCGTCGTCCGCTCCGGTGTGTGGGACGGCTCTGAAGTTGACGATGACACCATCGAGTTTCTTCGCAGGACGCGCCGCATCCCCAGCGCGAACCTCGTGCAGGCCCGCGCCCCGCCGCCAGAGGAGGTGTCACCGGCGCCTGCGGAGGGTGAGCGCGTCGTGTTCCGCTCCCATCTGACGCGCGACCTGGGGCTGCCGGCGAGCGGATTCTTCTGCTCGTTCCTGGAGTCTCATGGCCTCCAACCGCACCACCTTACTCCAAACACGGTGGTGCTGTTGGCGGCCTTCACCTCGCTCTGCGAGGGATTCCTCGGTGTTCTCCCCACCATCGAGCTGTGGGGGGAGTTCTTCCATTCTAAGCTCGGTACGCACGTCGCCGGCGTGCCAGCCCAGTGCGGCGCCTTCATCGCGCTGCGGAGGTCCACTGCCGACAACCCATTCCCCGCCATCCAGCCGATCAAGTCGGTGAAGATGTGGCAGCGTTCTTACTTCTATGTAAAGAACGTCGCCGCAGACGGCGACTGGGTCAACCTGCCGGCCTTCGAAGCCGGCGCGCTGGCTGGGAGGCAGCCCAGCTGGTCCTACCGCGCCAAGACGCTGACTCCGGCTGGAGCCGCCGCCGTGCAGCAACTTCGGGTGTTGACGCAGTCAGCCGGCCTGACTGGGGCCGACTTGTTGGCCGCCTTCGTGGCGCGCCGAGTTCTGCCGCTCCAAAGCCGGCCTCATCTGATCTGTCAGATGAGCGGCCACCGGGACCCCAGTCGGACGTGCACCAAAGATCTTCCTCACACGGAGGTTGCGGACACGGTGAACTGCATCGCGAACTGCGGCCTCTCGGGGGACTGGCAGTTTGGCATGGAGCCATACTCGCGCGCCAACCCCCCGCCGGTGGTAAGTTGCTCTTTTCTTCTCGTTGTCTTTTTCGGCTGAATCCAGCTTCTGCTCTTTATTTCTCTTAACCTTTGAACCAGAACTCCCTTCTCCAGCCCTCATCTGGCGCCACGGGGCCGCCTCGCCAGTTCGCCTCTGATCGAGCAGAGAGCGATGTCGACGACCCCGACTTGGGGGCGGCGACATTGGAGGCCGACGCCGAAGGAGGCGGCGAAGGAGAAGAAGGCGGCTTGAGGCCCTCGGCCACCTTCGCCGACTGGCCCATCGGCGAAGAAAGGGAAGTCGCCCTACACCACCAGCCGAGGCAAGACGGCGCGAGGAAGCGCCGGGCCGGGCCGAGTTCCTTTCGAGGCCGGGAGAAGAAGTTGAAGGGGGCAGCCGCCGCGACCAAACGGGAAGAGGCGGCCGCGAAGGCCCAGCGCTTCCGTAAGGAAGTGAAGAAGCCGCCGCTGTCCTCTGCGTGAGTGCCCCTACTTCTCTGTCTAGTTTTTGTCTTCTGGTGGGTTTAGTCTGAGTTTTTACATGTGCTCCTCGCTTTAGAGCTCCTCTCACCCTAGGGAGGGTCGCCGCCGCCTCCATCAGGGGGTCGGTGGAGTCGTCCGCCACGACTCGGCGCATCGACCCAGCCGCCGACCTCCGGGAGGCAACGGAGCGGCACGCGCAGGAGAAACGCGACGAGGATGAAGCCGCCCGTCGGAAGAAGGCGGAGGCCGAGAAGTCGGCCGCCCCCGCCCAGCAGGGTCTCGAGGGAGCCGGAGCCGCCGCCGCGGCCCAAGAGCAGGCCGAAGAAGCCGCGCGCCGCCAATCGGCGCTGCTCGTCGTTCCGTTGAACTCGGCGCCGCCTCCGGTTTATATGGAGCGGTCTGGCAAAGCCGACGGGGTGTACGCCATTGCGGAGAGGGAGGGCGGCGAGATCCCCAGGCGAGACCCGGTGGTGCCGCCACCACTGCCCCCGCCGTCATTGGGGGGCGCAAAGGATAAACAGTCGGTGGAACCGCCGGTACCGCCGACTACAGACGAAGCCACGGCGAACTTGCTTCTTCAAGTCGCCCTGCCAACTCGCCGCCGGCTGGAGAAAGCGACTTCGGCGCCACGCCCTCTGGAGACCGGAGCGGCCAGCTCGGCCACGCCGGAGGTCGAGGTGATGAGCTCCGCGCCCGTCGGGTGGGCGCGAGGAGGCGGCACGGGCCCGCTGAACCAGGCGCTCCTGGACGTCCAGGCGAAGCTGCGAGCTGAAAGCGACGCCATCCAGCACTGCACAAAGGCGCACCTAGCGACACGAGCGGCCGTCCGGGTATGTTCCTTCTGACTTGTTTTTTCTTGTTCTTCTTTGTGGGGGCGCGCCAGCGCACCCACTAGGTGTAGTCCCCGAGTTCCAGGTCGGCTGCTGAGCAGGCGGGTTGGAACTCTAATGGCGAATTCCAAACGCTTATTCTTTTTGAAATGCTCACTATAGGACTACCACAACCTCCGAGCCACCGTCTTCAACCGAAATGTTGAAGAGCTGGGCAAGCGGACTGCCGACTTGTCGGAGAGCCGGAGTAAGTTTGCTTCTTCGCGGGGGCGCGCTGGCGCACCCGCGGGCTGTAGTCCCCGAGATTCGGCCGACTGCTGCGCAGTCGGGCCGGATCTTCTTGGCGACCTTTTCTGATGACTTGTATCCTTTTTCTTTTTTCTTCAGAGGCCAACGCCGTCCTTCAGGAGCAGCTGGGCGCTGCTAACACCACCTTGCATGCCAAAGAGGCGGACTGCAGCAAGCTTGTCACAGAGCGCGACCTGCTGGCCGCGCAGCTGGCGAAGCAGAAGGAGCTGCTCAAGAAGGTGCAGGAGGGGGCGAAGGACAAGGAGGATGAGCTCCAGGTCGAGTTCGAGGTCGAACGCTCCTCCTGGACTGATAAGGAGGCGATGCTGAATTCCGGCTTCCACGAGATTGAAGATATCATCGATGGTAAGTTTTCTTTGCTCGCTTTCTTTGAGCGGCCGACTGTGGGTCGGGCCGACTCTTGCTTTTTCCGACTTGCTTCTTTTTTCGTCTTTGGCAGACTTCTTCCCGGGTTACGCACAAACTGCCGTTCAAGCCATCGAGGCTGACCGTGAGGCGCGGAGGGCGGCCGGCGAGGAGGTTGCTGTCAACGCCCCCCGGACTCTTGACGAACAGCTTCTGAGCATCGAGGATCGTCTACGGCCGGCTCACCGGATGCTGCGCCGGCTTCAACGAGTCGGCGCCCAGGCGATTGCTGCCTTGTGGCCGGAGATGCCAGTTCTGCGCACTCCCAGTCGGACTGCCGACTGGCTGGAGGTCACAGCAGGCCGTCTGGAGGCTTGGAAGGGCTCCTCGGCACGTGCCGGGGCACGTTGTGCCTTGGAGTTCGTCAAGGCGTGGTATCCAGACCTGAGTCTGGACCAGCTGGCCACGCTCCGAGCTAAGGCCCAGCCGGAACTGGCAGCCATGGAGGATGACTTCGTTAAGCGTGCCGCGGCGATCGCCGAGTACATCGACACCAGCGTCTTTGTTCCTGAGCGTGCTAACAACGGCGAGGAGGCGCCGCCGGAGTGGTTTGGGATGAACCCGAACTACGACGAGGACTCGGCGGAGGTGATTGGCTCCAGCGTCGAGGAAGAAGACGAGGTGGAAGCCGGCGACGAGACGGAGGCGCCAGAAGCCGGAGCGGGCGACCAGCCTCAGCTCGACCGGGCCTCCAACAACGAGCCGCGGCCAACTACGCCAACTGCTCCAGGAGGTGATCAAGCCGAGTCTGCCCAACCGGCTGCCCCGGCGTCCGACACCGCCATCTCCGCCGAGCCCCCAAACCCGTCTGCCGCTTCATAAGCCGCCGTCTTGCTTTACTTATCTGCTTAGTAGTTTCTCGAAGACTTTGTTAATTCGCACATTTCCACCCACTGGGTGTATTTTGAACATCTGTTCATGGATTCGGCCAATGGCCTTTGTGGTGTAAATATTTGTCTAGATTCTATCGTTTCTTGCTTGTTGCTCTTTAGGCTTTTTTCCTTTGCCGCCTTCCCTTGGGTGTCGTCTTTGCCAGTCGGACAGCCGCTCCACGGACTGCCGCTGGACCAAATACCTGGCCGCCTTGGGAAGGCAAGTACTTAGCCGTTCGAGAGTTTTTGTAGCAAGTCGGATAGAAAGACGGCAAGCCGACTACTCGGAGTCGGTTTTGCGAGGATCAGCTGAAAAGCCGGCTCGGGCTATGTTTTTACGCTTTGAATCCTTAGCCTTTTTTCGCGCGGGCGCCTATTCTACCTTACTCCAGCCCACCAGTCAGTCGCTCTGCGAACTGTGGCTTTGGCGGGAGTCGGCTTAGGCGTCGCGCACTACTTGTCTGACCGCAAGAAGCGTTTTCATAGCGCGAGACGGCAAGTCCCCGGGCCGGCTGGTCGAGCCCGGGGTCAAGCGGCATAAAGAGTGTTGTACTCGGAAGCATAATTCTTATCATACAGATAACAAAAGGGGCAGTCCCCGAGTCCGTCTCGGGGGCCCCAGAGTCTTGGTACTTAAAATAAAAAGGGGGGCGTGATATATACTGCATCAGCTGTAAAATCTTCGAAGAAGATTCGCGTTCCATGGTCGCTCCGTCTCTTTGCCGGAGTCGTCCCTCTTGCGTGCTCGGGGCTTCTGAGCGTCGATCAGGTAGTAGGAGTCATTGCCCAGCACCTTGCTGATGATGAAGGGGCCTTCCCACGGAGCCGACAACTTGTGCTGGCCGGCTGTTCGCTGGATCAGCCGGAGCACAAGATCGCCCTCTTGGAAGGATCTCGGCCTGACCTTCCTGTTGTAGTAGCGACGTAGGCTCTGCTGGTAGATGCTGGACCAGCTGAGTGCCAACAGCCGGCCCTCTTCCAGCAGATCGACGCCGTCTTGTCGTGCTTCTTCTGCTTCCTCCGCGGTGTACATCGTGACTCGTGGGGAGTCAAACTCTATGTCCGTAGGGATGACGGCTTCAGCACCGTAAACGAGGAAGAAGGGCGTGAAGCCGGTTGACTTGTTTGGAGTCGTACGCAGACTCTAGAGGACGGTCGGCAACTCGTCAAGCCAACAGCCAGCCGAACGTTCCATCGGTTCGACCAACCAAGGCTTGATGCCGGACAGGATGAGGACATTCGCTCGCTCCACCTGGCCGTTTGACTGCGGGTGGGCAATGGACGCTAGGTCCAGTCGGATGCCCTGTGTCGCGCAGAAACGGGCCAAGGCGCCTTTGGCAAAGTTGGTGCCATTGTCAGTGATGATGTTGTGTGGTATGCCATACCGAATTGTGATGTCTGAGATGAAAGTCATGGCAGTCGGACCATTCAACTTCTTGATGGGCTTCACCTCAATCCACTTGGTGAACTTGTCCACCACGACAAGTAGATGAGTCAGGCCGCCTCTTGCCGTTTTGAAGGGTCCCACCATATCCAGGCCCCATACTGCAAAGGGCCATGCGATGGGGATAGTCTTGAGTGCTGAAGCCGGCTGGAGCGGCTTAGAGCGGAACTTCTGGCACCCCTTGCATTTCTGGACCAACTCTTTGGCCTCTTCCAGGGCAGTCGGCCGGAAAGCTTTGGCGACGAGTGCCCTCGAGGCTGCATGGTGGCCGCACTCGCCCTGGTGGATATCTTTGAGAATTGCTTGGCCTTGATCCGACTCAACGCAGCGTTGATGAACACTGGTGACGCTGCGCCTAACTAGCTCTCTGTTGATTATGGTGTATGCTGCTGCTCGGCGTTGTATTTGCCGAGCTAAGGTTTCGTCAAGCGGCAGCTCCTTGTTCACCAGGAATTGGAGGATGGGTTGGGACCATGAGGGTGCTGCTATCTCTTCTACTGTCAAAACTGCGACTTGGACGCGAGCGGCTGGGCTGGGAGTCGGCGGGCTGGAGTCCGCAGCCGCTTGTTGGATTAACGAATTCCCCGGGCCGACTGGAGCAGTCCCCGGGCCAAGTTCTGGAGTCTTCTTTCTGGCTGCCGCAGTCCCTGGGCCGAGTTCCGAAGTCCCCGGGCTGGCTGCAACTGCGGCACTCTTGAGATCATCTGCAACGGGTCTTGTGCTGTTTGCTTGGGCTCTCGAATGTTTTCTGCGGGCGTGGTGTATACGGGGCGGTTGGCCCCGAACATGCTGGCGATGTCCGCGCCGCGCCGGCGGACCGCGCCCAGGTGGCTTGGCCCCACCGGGGCCGGCGAGCCGCCCACGGCGCGATCCGTCTCACGCTGGTAGGCCTCTGACAAGCGTCTCATGCTCGCCAGCTTCTTCGCGCCTTCGACGAGCTGGAGGCGGCGCGCCTCCAGTGTCTCGGCGTCAGCGTCCTCTGGAATGGGCGCATCCAGGTCTTGCAGTGCCGCGTCAAGCGGGTCGCGAGCTCTCCCGTCGGAGTGCTCGCCATGGTCGATGACGAGCACCTCTGTAACGGTGCTCCCGCTGCCCTCCGCGCGAGGGAGCAGTTCGTCGTAGACCACCACGTTGATGGGGAAGGCGTCGAGCGACGCGGTGTCGGAATCGACCAGCATCGGGTCGGTGGAGCCTACAGACTCCAGGTCAGTGGCAGGCTCGCCAGCAACGTGGAGGTCGTCGAGGAGGCCCGCGAGAAGGTTTGCGGGGCCGCCGGTGCCTGCGTCGGATGCAGGCTCGTCGGAGAGGCTAACCTCGCCGACAAGATCGGCGAGGCAGCTGGCCGCGCAAACTGTCTCAACGCCGCGCAGCGCGTCGGCGCAGATTCCCTCTGGCGTGCCGGGCTGGCTACGCTCGCCGGGGAGAAAAGGGGTTCCCGTCCAGAACAGATCTCCGGACAACGGTGCACCTCGCCCCACGGTGGGCGCCAAATGTCGGGGGTTGGGTACGACATATGCCAACGGATGGCTTATCATGGTGGGGGGCGAGTAGAACGTCGCCGGTGCCTGGAAGCGGGATGAGGCGTAGACATGCACGCCGGCGGATCTTACCCAGCTTCGGGGCTCTCCGAGGAGATAATACCCCTACTGCTGCTCTGCGGGGTCTCCGCATGGTTACTATGGTGATATGTGTACAAAGTTGCTCCTCGAGCTGTGTTCGAGAGGTAGGAGAGGGCAAGGCTAGCTCTCTCCCTTCTGTGCTTCTGTCTAGTGGTCAAAGGATCCAACCCTTTGCATGGGTGTTCCGGGGGGTTTATATAGGCCCACCCTCCCGGGGGTACAATGGTAATCCGACTGGGCGTTGGTCCCAGCTGCCTGTCTCTCAAGTGGCCGTCTTCTCCGCCGACTCCTGGGGCCCGCCGCTGGTGGGCCCTGCCGGCTGACCTGGTCACTGTAGCCGCGCTTCTAATGACGTCGTCTTGGTCACCGGGTCGTGGCAACAGTGCCGCCGTCCGGTGGGCGATCTCTGTGGCCACTCCCCGTCTTATCTGGTTAATGGCGCGCGGGGCCCATGGGAGGAACGGGACGACTTCCTGCTGGCCGACTCCCACGGGGTCCGTCTTTGGGCGCTCTTGCCGTCTTCTATCTCCCCCGCTGACTGGCGGGGCCCGCCGTCTCCAGGCCGTACTGGCGGGCCAACGTGGGAACAGGGTTCCGCCGCTGGGGCGGACGTCAGGGCCGGTATGGCCACAGTGCCGCGCCGTACCGAAGGTCTCCTCCGGTACGTCTCACTGTAGCCATACCCGCCCTTGGTAATCAGGGTAGGGGAGGGCCGTACTCCGGCCATCCCCAGTCCCATCCTTCTTCTAGAAGGCTGAAGGTGGCGAAGTCGTGGGCCGACTCCCCGTAGTCGGCATTCCTAGAGTCGCCAACTGGGAGTCGGCTTATGTCGTAGCCGTCTTCGAGATTCGGCCATGAGTGGGCAGTCGGCGATGCTATAGCCGACTCTCAGAGTCGGCCCTTTGTCTTGGGATCCTTCGAGGGGCGAAGCCGGCCCCGATGTCTTGGAAGGTTCTAGGCCTCGGGTTTGCCTACCCGTGGCCCATTACTCCGACAGTAGTCCCCGAAGCTGGTGAGGCGCCGAGGGATGCGCCGAGGGGCCTCAACAATTTCTTCCTTCGAGGAGTTGGCTCAATAGCTCGCCTGCGGTCTCCCTTCGTGCCGATTATCAGGAGGCGATTCTGCTCCGTCCGTCTTCGTCGAGCCGTCTCTCAGAGGTCGGACTTGCCTTCAAGTCGCCTTGCTCTTCTTTAGGTAGTTTGAAGATCGTGGCAGGACGGAAACGGCGTGCTTGAGAAGCTACACGGCCGCCACGTGGCCGGGCAAGCCAGCCAGCCCACGGGCGCGACAGGACAGGCCCACGGGCGGGGCCCGCCACTACCGCGCCTCGGCCCTCGAGCGGATCCGCTGCGGCCGCGCGGGCGGTTGGGCTTCTGGCGAAGTAAATGCGCGCTGTAACTCCGCGTGGTAAATCGTGGGCGTCGTAGGGGCGTGGGCGCAGTTAATCCCACGACGCCCCCTCGGCTCAACAGCCCGTAAGCCTATAAGTAGGCAGAGGGAGCGGGGCGGCGAAGCACGCGCGCCCGCTCTCCTCTGCTTCCTCCCGTACATCCGTTTGTTAGCAAAGGAAAAACGTTTTGTGCAGAATTTCATAGTGGGCCGCGCGTGCTATGGTTCAGAAAAAACAGCTCATGTTTTCCTACCAAGCATCAATACAAAAATCCTATTCCCCGCACATTGCAGAAAATAGTTTGAGCTACGCACGGAGCACCCAAGACACGGCGGCCCATTTTTTCTGCGTTCTATTTCTTTTTTCTTTTTCTTTTCTCTTTTTTCCAATTCGAAGTCTGTTTTTTTACATTTTTCTAAAATTTGAGATGTACAAAAAATTCATAATTTCATTTTTTTTCAAATGTCGTAAAAAGTTACGAGTTACAAAATGTTTGGAATTAGATTTTATTTTTGTCGTGCCAAATTTGTTCAAATTTTAAAAATTGTTTCCATGTTCTAAAAAATGTTTATATTTTTTAAAATTGTTCCAAATTCGAAAAATATTCTGGTTTTAATGATTTGTTCAAAAATTGAAACAAATGTTTTCATTACAGGAACACATCTTCTAAAATTCTTCTGAATTTTCAAAAAATGTTCCCATTTTTCAAAATTGTTCTCAACTTAAAAAGTGTTCGTATTTTCATAAAACGTTAATGTTTTTAAGAAATTTATGTGAATTTCTGGAATTGTTCCGTTCAAAATTTTCATTCCTGCTTTGTCCAAAAATGTATGGATTTTTCAAAAAATTGTTCGAAATTTGGAAAATTGTTCACACTGACAAGTATATTCGGTAGTTCATGTTTTGAATTCCAAAATTGTGCTCCTATTTCAAAAAATCCAGTTTAAAATATTTTCTCATTCCTATTTTTTTTCAGAATTAACCAATTATTAACATTTTTGGAAACTATTTGGGTTTTTTTCAAATTAGTTCAAGATTTAAGAAATGTTACAAATTTGAAAAATATTCTTGTTTTATTGATATATTCAAAAATTGAAAATAATTTTTGCATTAAAAGGCACATTTTCTAAATTTCTTTTGAATGTTCAAAACATGTTCCCATTTCCATAAATTGTTCACAAATTCAAAAAATATTCATATTTTTATAAAATGTTCATGCTTTTAAGAAATGTTTGCGAATTTTAACAAATGTTCTGTTCAAATTTTGTGTTCGTGTTTTTTAAAATGTATGGAATTTTCAAAAAGCTGCTCGTAATTTGGAAAGTTGTTCATGTTGCCAAGTATATTTGGCAGTTTATAGTTATTAGTTTTTGAAAAGTTCACAAAAAATGTTCGAATCTGATATTGCATTATATTCTTAAATATTCACACTGACATTGGTTAGCAGGACGCATTTGTTTGAGCGGCTAGCAATATGTGGTCAGGTCTTTGAGGCCGTGAGTTCGATCACTCCCATACTGGGCCTGCTCCGCATCCGGCACATCGAGTTAAGACAGCTTGTACAGAGTAAGGGACACCATAAATTATTGATGGTGGTGCTTCCATGTGCCAATAAAAGAGAATATGTTGGTTAATAAGAAATGAAAGAAATTGTGGGTGCATGCCAATAAAAGAGAATATATTGGTTTGACCCTAATTAATGAGTGCCACGTTGAACTAGAGAATACGGAAATGCAGGGGTCTTGATCCATTCTTATATTGAGCTAGAGGCATGTGATTTTACTATCCCGTTGCAACGCACGGGCATGTGTGCTAGTCAGTAATAAAGATAGGTGAAGTAGCCTAAGTAGGATCATATTTCATTCTAGCATTCAGAGATTTTTCTTTCAGCTTAGCTAATAATTTCTTAAGATCACTCTAATCATTGCAAGCAAGAAAGTCTCTAGCAGTTTCTTCATCCATAACATAACCCTCAGGCACAACAGGCAATTCATATCTAGGGGGAGAATCTTCATCATCACTTTCATCAATATTATCAGTTTCAATAATTTCATTCTCTCTAGCCTTAGCCAGTTGTTCATCAAGAAATTCACCAAGTGGCACAGTAGTATCAAGCATAGAAGTAGTTTCATCATAAGTATCATGCATAGCAGAAGTGGCATCATCAATAACATGTGACATGTCAGAATTAATAGCAGAAGCGGGTTTAGGTGTCGCAAGTTTACTCAAAACAGAAGGTGAATCAAGTGCAGAGCTAGATGGCAGTTCCTTACCTCCCCTCGTAGTTGAGGGATAAATTTTGGTTCTTTCATCTTTCAAGTTCCTCATAGTGACCAGCAGATAAAATATCCCAAGTAACTCAAAGAATAGAGCTATGCTCCCCGGCAATGGCGCCAGAAAATAGTCTTGATAACCCACAAGTATAGGGGATCCCAATAGTTTTCGAGAGTAGAGTATTCAACCCAAATTTATTAATTTAACACAAGGGGAGCCATAGAATATTCTCAAGTATTAGCAGTTGAGTTGTCAATTCAACCACACCTGGATAACTTAGTATCTGCAGCAAAGTATTTAGTAGCAAAGTAGTATGGAAGCAACGGTAACGGTGGCAAAAGTAACAGTGATAGTTTTGTAGTGATTGTAACAGTAGCAACAGAAAAGTAAATAAGCGAAGAACAATATGTGAAAAGCTCGTAGGCATTGGATCGGTGATGGAGAAATATGCCTGATGCGATTATTCATGCAACAGTTATAACATAGGGTGACACAGAACTAGCTCCAATTCATCAATGTAATGTAGGCATGTATTCCGAATATACTCCAGATCAGCCCTCTCGAGAGAGATTAGGGCTTGGCGGTGGCTTCGTATCATAAACGTGATGAATCCTTCTCTCTGATTTTTTTTCTCCCCGAACATGAATATATAGAGTTGGAGTTGAGGTCGGTGGAGCTCCAGGGGTCCACTGGGCAGGGGGTGCGCCCAGGGGGTAGGCGTGCCCCCCACCCTCGTGGACAGGGTGTGGGCCCCCTGACCTTGATTCTTTCGCCAGTATTTTTTATTAATTCCAAAATAATTCTCTGTTGATTTTTAGGACATTCCGAGAACTTTTATTTCTGCACAAAAATAACACCATGGCAATTTTGCTGAAAACAACGTCAGTCTGGGTTAGTTCCTTTCAAATCATGCAAGTTAGAGTCCAAAACAAGGGCAAAAGTATTTGGAAAAGTAGATACGACGGAGACGTATCAGGGGGCGCTACCTACTGAGGGAGTCCTGAACTAAGGGGTCCTCGGGCGTCTGGCCTGTTATCCATGGGCTCGACTGATGGGCTGTGAAGACACGAAGGCCGAAGACTGTACCCGGGTTCAGAATGGACTCTCCTTGGCGTGGAAGGCAAGCTTGGCAATCAACTATGAAGATTCCTTCCTATGTAACCGACTCTATGTAACCCTAGATCCCCCCGGTGTCTATATACTCATTACCATACTCATACAGGCTAGACTTCTAGGGTTTAGCCATTACGATCTCGTGGTAGATCAACTCTTGTAATACTCATATTCATCAAGATCAATCAAGCAGGAAGTAGGGTATTACCTCCATAGAGAGGGCCTGAACCTGGGTAAACATCGTGTCCCCTGTCTCCTGTTACCATCGACCTTAGACGCATAGTTCGGGACCCCCTACCCAAGATCCGCCAGTTTTGACACCGACATTGGTGCTTTCATTGAGAGTTCCACTGTGACGTCGACGATCGGATCGATGGCTCGCCTTCTCCTTAAAGACAACATCACCTCCGGAGGAGCACTAGCCCCGGGCCAAACCCTCGGGCTGGGCGGCTTTACCATGATCGCCTGTTCGGCCGTTGAGCCGACGATGACCTCTCGGGCCATCAAAAATCCCCTTCGCATCAACTCTGAACACTCCAAGCAGATGGATACGACAGAGTTTTAGTCCTTGAACGAGCTCCCAGATCGCATCACCGCTTTGGGAATCGCCACAGATTATGATCGGATCGGGCCTAAAATCGATCAAGGAGAAATCAAAACTCCACCGGTCACCCACCAGATAGCGGTAGTCGAGGAGCAGGACGGCGAGTCTTCTTCTATATCGAAAACGGACTATGTTCGGATCGCCGATCAGGAAGAGCCAGATACCCACCAGCGAAAGGATGCGACTGGCCCTCCGAACATAGAATCGGACGGCGGGCCTAAAGAATCAGAAGATACTCCGGAAAATCGATCAGGTCAGACTCCGCACTACGAGAATTCCTGCGTGAAAACTGGGACATATTCGCCTGGCACCCCTCCGATATGCCAGGGATCCCACGCAAGCTGGCCCAACATAGCCTCAATATATGAAAGGGATTTAAACCGGTCAAGCAAACACCGCAGCGCTTTTCCAAACCCAAGCGACAAGCCATTGGGGAAGAGTTGGCCAAGCTGATCAAGGCCGGATTCATTAGAGAAATCAAACACCCGGACTGGCTGACAAACCTGGTGATGGTACCAAAGAAGGACAAATCTTGGCGCATATGTGTTGATTTCAAAGACCTCAACAAGGCTTGCCCTAAGGACCCCTTCCCCCTCCCCTGCATTGATCAAATCATTGATGCCACCGCAGGACACGACTCACTGTGTTTCCTTGATGCATATTCCAGATACCATCAAATCAAAATGAAGGAGTCCGATCAAGCTATAACAACAACATTCATTACCCCATACGGGCCATTCTATTTCAACACCATGCCCTTCGGGCTAAAGAACGTCGGCGCCACATACCAACGCATGATTCAAACAAGCCTGGAGAAGCAGATCGGCAAGACAGTAGAAGCTTACGTCGATGATGTCGTCATCAAAACTAGGCACGTCGAAACACTAATAGATGACTTACATCTCTTATTCGACAACCTCCGTGCGTATGACATTAAGCTCAACCCGGAAAAGTGTGTCTTCGGCGTCCCCGCTGGAAAACTGTTGGGCTTCATCGTTTCCAATAGAGGAATTGAAGCAAATCAAGCCAAAATCCAAGCTCTGTCATAGTTGGCTATGCCAACAGACCTCAAACAGGTCCAAAAACTCGCTTGTTGCATGGCAGCGTTAAGTCGCTTTATCTCCAGATTAGGAGAAAAGGCACTGCCACTCTATCACCTCTTTCAGTGCACCGATAACTTCGAATGGACAGACTTGGTGACTGTCGGACTAGAAGAAATAAAGGCCCTCCTAGCGAGCAACCCAATCCTGGCCGCACCAAACATCGGCGAACCCATGTTGCTATACGTATCGGCAACACGTCCGGTGGTGAGCGTCGTGCTCGTCGTCGAAGGAGAACAGGACGGACACAAATTCCTGCTTTAAAAACAAGTATACTACGTATCTACTGTTCTCACACCATGCAAATCCCGGTACCCCCATTACCAAAAGATAGCATACGCGGTCTTCATGGCATCCCGAAAGCTACGACACTACTTCCAGGAGTGTTCAATCACGGTGGCCTATGAAGTACCACTCAATGACATAATAAACAACCGCGATGCCACAGGCCGGATCGCCAAATGGGCCATAGAGCTACTTCCATTTGACATAACATACAAGCCACGTCGATCCATCATTTCTCAAGTACTGGCTGACTTCATCGCCGAGTGGACAGAGGTTGAACTCCCTAAAGAGTACGGCGCATATTCCAATTGGGTTATGCATTTTGACTGCTCCAAAATGCTGGCGGGGCTAGGAGCGGGAGTCGTGTTAATGTCCCCCACTGGAGATGACGTCCAGTATGTACTCCAAATACTATACACAGACTCCAACAACGCAGCCGAATACGAGGCCTTATTCCATGGTCTTCGGATGGCCGTATCCATGGGCATACAACGCCTAGAGGTGCGCGGGGACTCAAACCTCGCAATATCTCAAATAAAGGGAGACTTTGATGCCAAAGATCCAAAGATGGCAGCTTATCATAATGCCATCTTAAAAATGTCGGCTCGGTTCGAGGAGGTCGAATTTCATCACGTCGCCCGAGAAGGTAATCAGGCGGCGAACGTCGTTGCTCGCATTGGCGCTAAGCGCGACCCCGTCCCACCTAACATCTTCCTGGAAAGGATTTTCAAGCCATCTGTGGTGTGGCAAGGGGAGGGCGGCAACAACAGTCCACATCCGAAAACAACCCCAAATCCCGAACACACCGATATCATCGGGGGCTCAGCCACCGAAATAACACCGTCGGTCCATCTCATTATGGCAGTCATTGCCCCATGGACCGAACCCTTCTTGGCCTACATTAATAGGAAGGAGATTCCCGAAGACCATAATGAGGCTTGCCGCATTGTCCGGCGTTCAAAGGCCTACAAGGTTCACGACGGAGAGCTCTACAAGAAAAGTACAACCGGAGTACTCCCTCCGGTCCTTTTTACTCTGCATATTAGGTTTGTCCGAAGTCAATTTCATCCAACTTTGACCAAGTTTATATAAAAAATTATAGACATTCACATAACAACACCAATATCATTAGATTCATCTTGGAATATATCTTCATATTATATTTATTAGATATTATAGATGCTAATAATTTATAATATAAATTTGGTCAAACTTAGCAAAGTTTGACTTTCGGCAAATCCAATGTGCAGAGTAAAAAGGAACGGAGGGAGTACTTCAAAGATGTATCTCCGAGGAAGAGGGTGGCAGCTTTTAGCAGAAATTCATGCTGGTCTCGGTGGACACCACGCCGCAGCTCGGGCCCTTGTTAGCAAGGCCTTCCATACTGGGTTTTATTGGCTGACGGCCCGAGCAGACGCGCAGGACCTTGTCAAACGCTGCGTCGCATGCCAACTCTTCTCCAACCAAAGCCATATGCCCCCAACTGCCTTACAAACTATCCCCATTACTTGGCCTTTCGCGGTCTGGGGACTGGATATGGTTGGACCCCTTAAAGGGGGAAGCCATAAGAAAAAATATCTGCTGGTCATGGTGGACAAATTCACTAAGTGGATAGAGGCTAAACCAGTCAAAACGGCTGAGTCCGGGCCGGTGATAGAGTTCATATCCGGTATTGTGCACCGTTATGGTGTCCCACACATCATCATCACCGACAATGGCTCTAACTTCACAGCCGACAAGGTGAAACCCTGGTGTGCTAATCTTGGCATTAAACTCGATTACGCCTCCGTCTACCACCCGCAAACCAACGGTCAAGTCGAATGAGCCAATGATCTTATTATGAGCGGCATCAAGCCCAGACTAGTGCGGTCTTTGAGAGAATCAGACAAGCAGTGGGTTGAGGAGCTCGACTCCATACTCTGGGGGCTGCGGACCACGCCCAACCGTACTACCGGATACACACCTTTCTTCATGGTGCATGGCGCGGAGGCTGTGCTGCCTGTGATACTATTCATGACTCACCTCGAGTGCGTATGTACGAAGAGAGAGAAGCCGAGCTTTATCGGCAGGACAACCTAGATGCCCTGGAGGAGCGCGATGTTGCAAAAGCCCGTTCAGCATTTTACCAACAGCAAGCTCGAAGATATCAAAGCAGAGAAGTATGAGCCAAGACTTACAACACTGGCGAACTCATTCTACGCCTGCCGGAGAAGAAAAGGACAAACTCAAGCCCAAATCGGAGGGGCCCTTCATAATTGATGAAGTTCTCACCAGAGGAGCGTACCGTCTTCATGATGCATCAGACAATCGCCTCGAGCCGAACCCCTGGAATGCGGCGAGACTCTGAAGATTCTATGCCTAGCGCCAAACTCCTTATTCGTCTCTTTCTCCCCTGTAGTTTCCATTATTTTTTCTCCCTTTTCCGATTATTCTTTTCTTTTCTCGCTTTAAAGCTCTCGTACGGCTAAAACGCACACCCCTGACACATACATCTTTAAATATGTGCGTCCATTATACCTGGGGGCTTCTTGGACAGAAGCTTTTTATTATTCTTTGAGCATCAAGCTCTTCACATATGTGTTTTTCCATATGTACCTTTTCTTCGCCACTATATGCATCGATATGACTTAAATTTTGGCCAAGCTGGGTTGCCTAGCTCATGTGCTTATGCCTTACGTTCCTGTTAGTTCGGCTAGGGCGTAAAGGGAGCACCTCTGCGATTGTTACTACCGGGTCATCCGGATGTGTACCTCAGACTGGGTGAAGCCTAAAGCTAGTGTTCTTAAGGGAATATTCGGTCGGTGAATTAAAGATGCCTTTTGCATTCACTCCATTGTGAAACCCCAGAAGTTATACACACTGTGATTTTTCCATCACAATTCGGACATGTACGTTAATGCATGCACACCCAGGGAAAGGAACCCTTAACGGAACTATTCTCTCTGGAAGATGTTTCTTACAATCTCAATGTAATATAACATAACTAGCCGGATACAACTCGTCTGTTCAAGCAACTATGACCCATATGCCTAGTTTCATCGCATACCCCGGTCTATTCGGCCGCGCGGGTATTTGGAAACACTCCGCACCTTCGTGTCTGGAGGTTGAAGTGAAAAGGTCTGCCATGACAAATGCTATACAATTCAGCTAGAGTTACATATATCAAGGAAAGTACATAGTCACTTGGACTCAAACACTTCCTCCTCTACACCGTCCAACAGGTGGTCTAACTTACAATCCTGTTAGGAATATTTGGCGGCCACCTCTACTTGGTCATATACTAAACTAACAAGAATTTCTTCCCCATTTGACCCTAGCGGTCCGACACGGGCCATGTGATTAGGATTCAGCTTGGTATATCGCGTTTTCACCATGGCCCAGGCCTCTCGCGCACCCTCTCGGCAGGCCGATATCTTCCATAGTCGGATACGCCGCCGCGCTCCCTTGAACAACTCTACAAGCTTCTCCATGCTTCCTGGAGGGGAGGCAGATGGCCATAGGGCCTTGGCAACACTCCACATTGCCAGCCGAGCCTTTTCATGCACTTGCGACAGCCCTTGCAGCAGATCACTTGATGATCCGGACACCTCCTCTTCGAGACGGCCCGTCAATATACCTGCAATCATCACTATATTAGTTCCATTTATCTCCGAACTACTTTAAGGATAGTTCAGACACATACTGAATATGCCGCCCCGCAACTCCTTGTTCTCCTTCACAGAGTCGGCTAGCTGGGCCCGCACATCTTTCAATTCTTCACCCAATGCAGTGTTGGAATCCTGAAGCTTGTTTTTATCCCCTCTGACTCGGGTCAGCACACGCTCGCCTACGGCATGTAGCCTTTTCGCCTCTTTCTCTCCCGCTTGGGCGATCTTCAACTTCTCTTCAAGTTGAACTGGCGATCCTATTATGCGATCAGCAACAGTCTTAGTACAGTTGGTATACAATTATTGTTCCTCGATGGAGGGGAATGTTACCAAAAGACGCCTTCTTGGAGTTTTCCAGTTCGGTGGTAGCAGCATTTAGCTGTGCCCAACACTGCTCCGGCTCTTGGGCTGGCAGGTCATTCTTCTCTGTAAGGACCTGGTTATACAAGATCCTTAAATCAGTTGTACTAACTGCTTTCAGTCTCGGGGGCTACGGGCATATGGTTATCCTTTTTGGACAAAGAAAACTTATCTGCACATCTGTCAAATGTTGCTTTGTGGCTTTTCTATGCCCATCTTGAGCAGCTCAGATGTATGCGTCAGCCGAACTGAAGGCATTGAACGCCTCTTCCCCGAACTTGGGGTCTCGTAAGACACCCCTGCAGCGCCGATGATTCATGGCGCTCTCTACTTCAGAGTTGGTAACGGATATATCTTCCGAACTCTCGGCCGAAGGACAGTCCGGCATTGTCCCCACAGCGGCCCCCGCCTCTCCGGTGGGATCTAAATCCCGGTTGTTGGGAGTGCGACCAGCCGGATCCCCGGACATAGTCTGGCGAACCTTTTCCTGATACAGGACCAACATAACAATCACGGTTGGGTACGACTGCTAAGGCATACCTTCAAATCCGTACCCCTTCGACGAAGGACCGGCCTTGTCTTCGCCGACCTTCCTTTTCGGGGCCTTCTCGGTGCGGGAGCCGCTCTCCTTGGAGTCGTCCCCGGCGTAGCATGATGTGCCGAACGCCTCCCCTTTGAAGCATGAGACAGTGCGGTGGGTGAGGCAGTGCGGGGAAATTCTTTCGAGGGGGATTTCTCCTGATTACTTACATGGGAAGCTGGAAGAAGACCAGGATAATCGGCGATGATGGCCACTTCCGTGCCATCATAGCTCTCCTGGTAAAACACCCCTTCCGCGAGTACCACGAATATATCCGGGTCCTCTTCAAACCCAGGATCAAGCTCCCGGTTGTGGTTCTCTGGCTGCGGGGCAGGTCTATTAAGCTCCAAGGTTACCTTCCCCCAGTGTTGTTTCAAAATAAACGGATTAGGAATTCATTAAAAATGGCTAAGAGGGCGGAGTGAATAAAAGCAAAGGGGTTAGGACTTACCCAACTGGGAGGGTTGTACATGGAGTACCCGTCTCTGCGATTAATGCGGAGAAATTCTTCTTCCTCCCCTTTGAATAGCTCGACCAGTATCTTGGCTAGAGCGGCGGGGGTGTCTGGACCTTTCCGACCACAACGGGAGGCATCATCCTCCCCATTGTAGTGCCACATTGTGAGCCCTCTATATTGAAGTTGCTGAACCCCTCGCGCTAGGGAGGTCGATGTCGGCGTTCTAGGAACGGGGGTCCCCAGACTTGCCTACCTGTGGCCGATGGCATGGCTGCGCAAGCAGGCCTGAACGACCCATCTTCATCAACAAGGCATTCAAGACCCTCGCGAGGGGCCAAGCCTCGCAAGGCGGACGACACATGACCTCCTCAGGAGCGGCCTCGCCAGGCAGGCTCACGAGGGGTGGAGATATCAAGGCAAGGCAAACCTCGCGAGGTTTTCGTGACGTGAGCCATGACGATCGAGGCCAGGCGGGCGCCAGCGCGCGCAACGTCCTCGTTTCGTCTTTGGTGCTAAAGGAGGCAAGCGCAGGCGCGGAGTACCGAGGCGCCAAGCAAAGGTTTCCATATCGGTGCAAGGAGACCAAGACCAGTAGGACGGCAAGACGGAGGTCACCATGGAGCCCAAGACAGCATCACCACCATAGTCTTTTGCAGGCGAAGACTACTTTTGTCAGGATAGGTTGTACTAGCTGTCTCCTTTCAAATTGGCTGTTGTTGGCTCCCTTCCCGCTCAATATTTGGGGAGAGGACCAGGGCCTCTATAAATAGGACTAGCCACCACAGTAGGAAAAAGGGGGTATAACGAACGGAGTAGGAGGCAACTCATTCAGAGGCATCTCGCCTAATCCTTAGCCACACACTAAGCACAAGAACACCTCAACCTCAGGAGGTTGTTCTTCCCTTGTACTGTTCATCATCAGCCCAAGAGGCAATCCACCACCACCACACTGGAGTAGGATATTACACCAGAAAGGTGGCCTGAACTAGTATAAATCTTGTGTCTTTTCTGTTGTGCGTTCGTCAAGTTCGTTCTTGAGATAGTAGGTAGTTAGGACGTGGATCGGTAGGGAGGAAACCTTCGTGCACACCCCAGTGTTCAAACCTTGAGGGTTTTGCCGGAAGCCATGATCCAACATTTGGCGCGCCAGGTAGGGGTGCGCCGAAGCTTCCTTCCGTCGCTCTGCGCCCCGTTGCTCTGTCGTCTCCATGGTGGATGCTCGCCGCACCCATGCTGAGCGTCGGGCTGCCCTCGCCGCCCGCGTCGCTCCCGTCGGCGGGCCACCTCGTCGTTCCCCGTCGCCTGCCACCAACGCCGCCACCGGCCCGGCGGGGAACAAGCAGCAAGCATCCTCGCTGCACCCCTCGCTGCGGCGGGACGGCCGCACCGCCAATCCATCGCTGACCCCGGCCGGTTCTTCGTCCCATTTACGTCGTGATCCCATGGACGCACGAGCTCCTGTGCTACCGCCTAGTCGACGACCTCTACGAGGACTGGCTCGACCGCATCGCCGAGCTCGTCCACGTTGCAGGGGGCTCCCCTGCGCCTTCCCTCTCTCTGCCTCGCCCTCCACCAGCCACGGGCGACGTGGCTCACGGAGCACCTCCACCACCTCTGCATCAAGATGGCGCCCTGGTGCCAAGGCGCGTGGCTCCACGACGCGACCCACCGCGTCCGACGCCCGCGCTTGAAGAGAGAAGCTGTCAAGAAGTCCCTTCGCCACGAGAAAACGCTCCGCCACTCCTCGCACTGCCGCGCCAGGACCGTCTGCTGCGGCAAGACCGTGCGCCGCCTGTAGCAGCAGTGCGCGGACCCCATCAAGACCAAGCTCCACCTCCAAGGCGGGCCCCGGTGACCACAGCTGGCTCCCGCGCCTTCACCCCCGAGCTGCATAGCGTTGCCTGGCCAGGCAAGTTCAAGCCAGACCTGCCTCCTTACGACGACGGCACCCCTGACCCCGTGGAGTTCTTGCAGCTCTACGAGTTGAGCATCATGGTGGCCAACGGCGATGAGAAATTCATGGCGAACTGGTTTCCCAAGGCTCTCAAGGAAGGCGCCCGCTCCTGGCCCCTGAACCTGCCTCCAGGCTCGATCTCCTCCTGGGATGAGATGCGCAACCATTTCGTTGCCAACTTCCAGGGCACTCGCGACCGCCCGCCGGCCACGGGTGACCTACGCCGCGTCAAGCAACAACCAGGAGAGATCCTCTAGAAGTACATCCAGCGCTTCAACAACGTCCACCTCAAGATCCCCAAGGTGACGGACGAGGACATCATCTCCACGTTATCTGATGGCGTCCGCGACGTCAAGATGAAGGAAGAACTCGCTATCCATGAGGAGTTGTGCATGTCTCTGGAATTGTTCAACCTGACGACCAAGTGCCCAAGAGCTGAGGAGGGTCGCCTCTCCCTCCTCGAGCTCCTGGCTGCAGACCCAGAGGAAAAGAAAGCCAAGGCCAAGGACGTGAAGCGCAAGGGAGCAGTCTTGCGCGTGGCGAAATCGGACACCAAGCGCGGCAAAGACCAGCCTGAGTCATCCAAGAGCAGCTGACCGTTCTGCGTCTTCCATAACCTGAATACCCACAACACCAGCGACTGTCAAGAGCTAAGAGCTATTCGAGAAGGGCGCTTCGGTCGACGCCCCGAGCGCGGAGACCGGAGCTACGGCCGAGGAGGAGGACGTGGTGGCGAACGCTGGGACGACCGTGGCCCGCGCCAGGAGTGGCGCGACCGGCCTCGTGAGGACCGCTGGCAGGATCAGCATCGCGAGGGCGCCTGGATGGGTCAGCCTCGTGAGGATCGTCCTCAAGGCAACGCCGGACTCCCTCCGTTGCCGCCACCGCCGAGAAGGAGTGACGACCATCATCAAGACGAGGGGGCTGGGGGCTTCCAGGAGCCGCGTGCTATCGCCTGCATCTTGGGTGGAGCTCAAGCCCCAGCCTCGCAACGTATCTTCAAACAGTTTGCTCGTGAAGTGAATGCAGTCCTCCCCAAGCTCGAGGCCACATGCCCGCTCAGATGGTCCCAGTGCCCCATCACGTTTGATTTGGCAGATCAGCTCAAGTGTGCAACTACCGCTGGCGCCCTCCCGATGCTTTGTTCACTAGTCATCAGCAACGTGCAAGTTACCAAGACCCTCATCGATGGCGGCGCAGGGCTCAACGTCTTGTCCGTCGAGATGTTCGACAACCTCCAAGTGCCATATGACCAGCTTCCGCCTACCAAGCCTTTCTCAGGAGTGACCGACGGTTCTACCACACCGATAGGGCAGGTTCACCTCCCTGTCACCTTCGGAGAATGCAAAAACTACCGCACCAAGCACATCGACTTCGATGTCGCACACATCCATCTGCCGTAGAATGTCGTCCTCGGGTACCCAGCCCTCGCCAAGTTCATGGCGGTGACCCATCACGGCTACAATGTCCTCAAGATGCTGGGAAGCGGGGGAATCATCACAGTCCCGTGCAAAGAAAGAGATGCGGTGTGCTCCCTCGAGCGTACCTTCCAAGCTGCAGCAATCGACGACCCCGGCAGCAAGGGCGAGCGCCCTCCTGAGGCCAACCCCAAGAAGAAGAAGCAGCTACACCACGCGGGGTCTCAGGCGAGTGGTGCCTCGTCAGGATCGGCGCTCTCACCTGGGGCGCCTCCCTCCATCGCATAGGAAAGCGCGCCCAGCGCCCCTCTCGGGCAGGGCTCGGGGGCTCTTTTCTGGAGGGCCTTAGACTATGCCAACATCACGAGGGAGGTGCTTGGGCACCACTTGGAGGCGTGCTTCACGACACGTTTCCCTCAGGAGAACACAGGGCAAGGAGCGCCCACCGTTCAGGAGTTCATCACCAAGACCACTCAGGAGCTACAAGACGCAAGGGCCATGCGCGGCGGCCGCCGCTCACCAGGCGCAGCTCCCCATCCAGGCGAGGATGTCGGGCTACGCGTCTGTGTCGACGTCCCAGGGCTTAACAGGGCCGCCTCTCAGGAGCTTTTCTGGCCTTCGCGCGTGGGACGTTGCGAGGGCCCACCCCACAGCTACGTTTGCATGCCTTTTGGCCTGCCGAGCGTGGTGACCGCCTATCAGCGCAACATGCGGAGCATCCTGGTGGCCCAGGAAGCCAGACACCATGCCGTGCTGGCGGAAATGGAGACAGTCCTCAAGGAACTACCTGAGCCCCCAGAGCCTCCCGAGGCTCAGGGCCCTGGTGGCTCGTGAGGAGCAATCCCTTCGCCGTGTACCTTCAGCTACCCCAACTCTCCTTCATCAACAGAACTAGGTGACATTTTCCAAGTTTATTTAACTGGGAGCGCCCCCAGGGCTGCATCATTCCCAGGCCGCGTGGGTCTGTCCCGGTGGCATGTATCCCTTTTATGTCTTTAGCTTACCTTGTTGGGGGCGCCCCTTGGGCTGCATCATCCCCAAGCCGCTCGGGCCTGACCCAGTGGCATGTATCTCCCTTGCGTTTACTTAAACCTGTAGCTTTCATGCTTAACCTATCTATGACTATTACATGCTTGATCGCCACCCGCCATGGGAGCCGCGCGCCGACCGTCTTTCTTCAGGACCCGTCGCATGAGTAAGTTAAGCACGGCGTCTGTGCTCGGGACCGTACCTGCAGCGTCGATAAATCCAGTGGCTGTGCTCTGTCTGGCGGGCCGGCCCCGTTCATGTCACCTCCTAGGGCCGTTGGTGCTTGGCTTTCTCACGCGATAACCATAGGAGATTCGTTCGGCGCAGGTTGTCTGACCACCTCGCAGGACTAACACAGCAAACAAGAACCAAGACCAGGCGCAACCCGCCTTGAGGTAGGGCCTCGTGAGTCCCGCGCTAGCTCACGAGTGCCCAGATACACCTCATATAGCCCTGTCGTGCAAGCCACGTGTCAGGGTGGGGTTGTACACACCCCGGGGGCTCTCCACAGTAGGGAGTCCCCCTCCCACGCCCAATGGAAGCACCATGCTCCGCGCTGGCCGTCGACACTATCGAGGAGTGGCTATGCCCGAGCACAAGCGGAAGCACTATGATCCGCGCTGGTGATAAACAACTGAGGACGGCCTCACGGCCATACCAACCTCAGGGAGCCCAGAGCTCAGTGTTCGGCCTCACCGCAACGCCTCCCCTCGGGAGAGCCGCGCAAGGGGGCTGGGCACGGGGGTTGCGCTCGGGTCACGCCCAAGCGTACGCCACCCAACCAGGCCCCTCGGGCCTGGTCGTCGCATGCCCCTCCCGAGCCGAGCCTCCGCGAGGGAAATGGTATGGAGATTGTTTGCACGTCAAGGGGGACTCCTGAGCATCGCGACTCAGGAGCCTAACTGGTCACGTAGTGTCGGATGTGGGGTTCCGGCAAACCCTTAAGGTTCGAACACTAGGGTGCGCGCAAAGTCTTTCCCTCCTACCGATCTACGCCCTAGCTCGCTAAGATCTCGCAGACGAACTCGACGAACTCACAACACAGAAAGACACGAGATTTATACTGGTTCGGGCCACTGTTGTGGTGTAATACCCTACTCCAGTGTGGTGTTGGTGGATTGCCTCTTGGGCTGATGATGAATAGTACAGAGGGAAGAACAGCCTCCTGAGGTTGAGGTGTTCTTGTGCTTGGCTAACTTGCGGGTGTGTGGATCTAGTCCAAGATCAGATGCCCCTACTGTGGTGGCTAGCTCTACTTATATAGGCCCTGGTCCTCTCCCCAAATATTGAGCGGGAAGGGAGCCAACAACAGCGGGCAAATTTGAAGGGGGACAGCTAATACAAGCTATCCTGACAAAAATGGTCTTCGCCTGCAAAAGGCTCTGGTGGTGACGCCGTCTTGGGCTCCATGATGACCTCCATCTTGCCGCCCTCCTGGTCTTGGTCTCGTTGCACCAATATGGCAACCTTTGCCTGATGCCTCGGTACTCTTCGCCTGCGCCTGCTTCCTTAGCATCAAAGAGGAAACAAGGACGCTACGCACGCTGGCGCCCGCTTGGTGCCCGCCTGGTGCCGATCGTCATGGCTCACGTCACAAGAGCCTCGTGAGGTTTGCCCCGCCTTGATATCTCCGCTCCTCGTGAGCCTGACTGACTAGGCCACTCCTGAGGAGGTCTTGCATCATCCGCCTCGCGAGGGTTGGCCCCTCGCGAGGGTCTTGGTTGCCTTTTTGATGAAGATGGGTCGTACAGCCTGCTGGCTTAGCCCACGCCATGGGCCGCAGGCAGGCAAGTCTAGGGACCCCAGTTCCCAGAATGCCGACAAGTAGCCCCTCACTCCTTGGTCCGTCCTGATCTTCGGTCGGCCCAACGGCAGTTGAGGTATGCGCGGGGCCGGGCTCTACCGACGTAGAACGTTAACCTATCCTCGTGTACCCTTCCTATAAGATGTTTGCACGTCAAGGGGGACTCCTGTGCATCCTGACTAAGGAGCCTAACTCGTCACGTAGCCCCTCACTCCTTGGTCCGTCCTGATCTTCGGTCGGCCCAACGGCAGTTGAGGTATGCGCGGGGCTGGGCTCTACCGACGTAGAACGTTAACCTATCCTCGTGTACCCTTCCTATAAGATGTTTGCACGTCAAGGGGGACTCCTGTGCATCCTGACTCAGGAGCCTAACTGGTCACGTAGCCCCTCACTCCTTGGTCCGTCCTGGTCTCCGGTCGGCCCAACGGCGGTGGAGGTATGCGTGGGGCCGAGCTCTGCCGACGCAGAACACAAAGCAAATAGGAAGAATCGCAAAATCCCAAAGCAAATATTACATGCCATATTGTTCTCCCAAATACCAAGCATGAGTTTAAACGCCTTCATGAGGCATGATACATGTTGCAGGGATAAAACAGGGACGCAGCCGCAAGCAAGTCACCCCTGGACACCGCCATCGCCCGCAGAAGGTGCTCCTCCCTTGGTAGCATCGCTGTCGTGGAATTGTCACGGCAGATGTCCTCTTGCAAGGACTTGATCGTGGAGCCATCGCAACTAGGAAGCTTAAAGGGGTTAATCGGGACAAAGGACACGAGAGGTTTATACTAGTTCAGCCCCTTGCGGTGAAGGAAGGGCTACGTCTAGTTGGGTTGGTATTGCTTGAGGTTTCGATGACCAGGGAGCGAGACACGCTATGCCCGGTTCTCGATTGGTTGTTTTCTCACCCTAAGACGCCGGCGGGTCGTCCCCTTATATACACGAGTTGACGCCCTGCGGCCTATAGAGTCCCGGCCGGCTCATAAACAGTGTCCAGCTCGGTGACTAGTTATTTCTACCTTACATTACAAGTCATGCCATCATGGCGGTTTATCTTTATGGGCTCTGAACCGCCTGTGGGCTTTTAGGCCCTTTATTGAACCGCCATCTTCATGCCTTGGTCTTGGGCTTCTGATGAGCCTCTCTTTGCGTAACCTGGCCCCTCCTGAGCGGCTTACACAAATAGTTATATCCCCAACATTAGGCCCCAGATTGATTTGAACCGGTTCATGTCAATCTTTAAAAACCTTATGAACTGGCCTTCAGTCTTCTGTTTTGTGCGAAAGTTTTAACCCGTCGTGACATCATCACCTGAATCCGGGTTAAATCATCGTGATGTCATCTTCAATAAAACTCATATTTTATTTCATCATATCCTCCAACGGATCTTTGCCTTTACTGACCATCCCGAGAATCGAGGCGTCGGGGCCACTGGATAATGATGCTTTGGTCTCCTCGTTTTTCGCGCCGTCTCGGCTGGCTCCTCCTTATAAATAGATGCGACCTAGGTCTTTTCCATTCCCTTCAGTCCTCTTCCTCCTCGCACCTCCTTCTTTGCTGCTCAAGCTCCGCCGCCGCCACCGTCGAACCCCTCGTCTTCACTGACTCAGGTCGCTGCATCACCCTGATTCTGACCAGAAAACGACGGCGACCCTCCACAGCTCGTCCGCATCTGTGAGTTCTTTTTATCCCCTTTCTCAGATCTGCATTGGTACTATCTTTTAGCTCGTAGACGTTCATCGCCGCCCGATGCAAACCTTCATTAGTTCTCACCTCAAATACCATGTTTAAATCATAAAAACAACATAGAACTGCTGCGGTACTTGTTTGGGTTTATCTTGCATGAGAACAGATCTCATTTCCCTTGTTTTGGACGCCCTCCTCGAGTATATGAACTTCTCTGTACTGTTTTAGGTCTAAAATTTTTTCCTTTCCAGAGCATCGTTTGATCCAAAATAATAATTGCAACTTGTGAAACTTGTTTGTTCCACACTTAGCCAAAACTACGTCTGCTGACTCTGTTTCAGCCATAGTAACTCATGTGACCGGTTTAAGATTATTCCAGCTGTCAGCACCGCTTGCTTCTGGCGACTTAAGAAAATTTTAATTACCTTTGATACCTGCAGCTGTTTAAACATTATCGCATAGTTACTCATATGTCATTAGGCCCCTTCTTAAGCCGCCATCTTGAATAAATCAACAGTGCTGTCCTCCGGGTTAGAATTGAGCCAGAAAAATTATGTTATTTTGTTGTAGGCTTCGATTTACGCAATGGCACCCAAAGCTCCCAAACCTTCGGTGACCTGTAACTGGGTCCCGTCCATTGTCACAGAGAGCAAACTATCTGATTTTGCCAAGTCTGGCCATCTGCCCAAGAAGGATGTTATGTCTTATCGTGCTCCTGACCCGTCTGAGGAGAAACCTCAACCCAAGGAAGGGGAGGTGATTATTTTTACGGATCATATGAGACGGGGATTCGCTCCACCTGGTTCAAAATTCTTTAGGGATGTTCTAAATTTCTTTGATCTAAGGCCTCAAGATATCGGACCCAATTCCGTGTCAAACATATGCAACTTCCAAGTCTTCTGCGAGGTTTACCTTGGAGAAGAGCCTAGCATGCTTTTGTTCAGGGAACTGTTCTATTTGAACCGGTAGAATGAACGTGCCAACGGGCCCATTCTGGAACTCGGTGGCATATCAATTCAGAGGCGGAGAGACTGCCTGTTCCCTTACGCTGAACTGCCAATTCACCCCAAAGATTGGAACCAAACATGGTTCTACTGCCAGGATACTTCTCCGGCTGGTGAAAATCCACTGCCCGGCTTTCGTGCCTTGCGTCTTGAATCCACTCACCCACTGTCGGACAAGTTGACTGCTATTGAACGTCTGCCACTCACCCCCATTATCAAGAAAATCAAAGCTCTTTTGGGGAACGGCTTAGATGGCATCGACCTGGTCCGAGTCTGGGTCGCTTGGAGAGTGATTCCGTTAAGCTGCCGCCCCGGCTTAATGTGTAATTACTCAGGCAAGAAAGATGATCCTCAGCGTCATAGGCCTCACGACTTACCATATGACGTAGTGGAGGCTACAACTCAGTCCTTGTTGAAGCAGGGTACAGTGACTAGTAACGCCTTTGGCTTACTGCCCTTTTGCAAGAAGAACCCGGCCCCTGCTGTAAGTCATCAGCCTCAATGATTACTTTTTACTATGTTATACTTTATTCTTACTCATAACCCTCTATAATCTTTGACAGGCTAACGACAACTTCTGGAAAGTCCAGTATGATCATGAGGCGGCCAAGCAAGCCAGGGTGACCAAGAGAGCTGAAAGAAAAACCGCTAAGCCTACCACTTCAAGGAAAAGGAAGCCAAGCGCTTCTAAGATGTTCCAACTTGATGATTCTGACGACAATGAGGAAGAGGTAACTTTTCAGCTTCCCTTACTCCTTTATCATTACCTTACTGACATTATTCCCCTTTTAGGAAGACACGGGAAACAGCCAACCCATCGAGGAAGAGGTAACTATAATCTCCTCCGACTCCGAGCTTCGGCCGCGTCAGAAAATTCAAAGAGTAACCCGGAAAGTAAGATTTTCACACCCTTTGGCTTACCAAGATCCTGACTTTCTTTTGAAGCGATAGCAAATTGAAAGCCGGAGGCAGACCCGGACCAGCAAGGATGCAGAGCTCTCCTCCGGCTTGCCTGACACAACCCGGAAGCGTCGGACTGAGGTTATCTCCGACTTATACCCTTTTTTACCTTTGGCGGGTCTAATCCGTCAACCTCTCAATTCATCTGACTCCAATTACCAGGATACATCTCCTTCATCTGGCGAGTCCATGCAGTCAAACATGTTGGCTTTTAAGACTGCCCCTGGGTAATATCAATTTGTTTACTTTATGTTTTTCCTTCCTCATGTTTATGTACTCATTCTTCTTGTTTGTCCATAGCGTTCAGGTTAAGCCCAGGAAGAAAACAAAGAAAGATAAGCCGGCCCAAGACCCTATGGTGACTGAACCGGAACAAAGCGACTTACTCAGAAGTGGAAATTCTCAAGACTCAGTTTGTTGAGCCGGCCCGGCCCACCGTCCTTGCCAAATGTTCGGCTAAAGAGGAGTTGCTAGAACACCATAAGACCAAGATGGATATCACCAACTATACTCATTTGAGTATTGGAGAGATCGTCTCGGGCTACATCAACGAGGTGCAGAGCAGTCGTGACCTGGAAATCGACATGGTGAAGCAAATACAGCAAAAATCTGAGGTATGACTTATGCTTCCTTACTTTCAATCATACTTACTGTACCAGCCCCCAAGTCTATTGCTTATGAGTAAATATGATGTAGACTTAGAAAAAATTGTTAGAGATACTTGCCTGGCTTAAAGAGAAAATATTAAACCGGTTGTAACACAATACCTTTAACTTGCGATACACATTAGCCCCCAAGTACCAAGTATCTTTGTTTGCAAAGTGCTTGGGACTTAGTTTCCAAGACCAGATGAATAATTTAGAAAGCTTTGGTATACATTAGTCCCCAAGTGTCAAGTACCTTTGCTTGTAAACTGCTTGGGACTTAATATTATTTACCATAACCTTGACTATTATCCGGTATCAATGCAGGCCACCATAAGTCAATTTGAGTTGGAGATTGCTGACCTAAAGACCCGCCTGGCAGCCCAGGAAGTTGAAATCCAAAAATGCAACTCCAAATTTGAATTTAGCATCTCTGAACAAGAGAAATTGAAGAAGAATTTTGAGGCGGAAAAGAAAATCTGGGCTGATGAAAAGGCCGGACTGGTAACCCGGGCCGAGACAACAGAGGCATCGCTTGCAAACGCCACGGCCAAACTAACCTGCTTACAACACCAGATATCTCGGATGGTCTCAGCAATCTTTGGTAAGTTAGTTTAAGCAATCATTAAATGTTGTAAATATTCCTTCAATCGTTACCTGTGGCTTACCTTATGCTTACCTGTACAGGCGCCAGGAGCACAAACCTCAAGCAGAACACTCTGATTAAATTAAAGGCGGTGTATACTCTAGTGGAGCAACTGTACACCGGGTCACAACGCGCCTTAGCCGTTGTAGCCTTATCAAATGATGTTCCCCACCTCTTGCAAGATGTGCTACAACGGCTTGCCGTGCTTCCTCAGCGGATTCAAGAGTTAAGATAGGCCCAAGCAAGAGCTGAAGCAATAGCTGCCTTGAGCCGGGCCAAGGCCTGGTTACCAGAGCTAGACCCGGTCGACATCGCTCTTGGGTATCCAAGTTTGAAGGAGGACGGATCTCCATTTGATGATAAGGACTTCACCACTTGCATAAGGGATATACACCCTGTGGCCACTCAAATTGTTAACGACACTGACCTCACCAAGTATCAGACGGGTTATGATAAGGAGAATCGGAGAATCCCCACACCACACTATGATGATGTCAGCCTGATCCCTCCAATCCGTAAGCACACCTTTGCCTCTGAAGTCGACCCAACCGGTTTAATAGATGATGAAGCTGAGTTTGAAGCCTTGAGTGGCATTGACTGGGCATCATCAACCTTCTAGGACAAGGCAACTGGCGGAGAGGCGGAGAAGGATAATCCGGAAGCTTCTGGTCAACCCCAAGAGTAAATCGCTAGGCGCTACATGCTTATGTCTCCGTAGAACAAACAATGCTTCATCACTCAGACTCGGGGAGTCTTGTAATAGAATAGAAAATACTTTGATTTTGTCATGCCTTCGCGCATGTGGCGCTTAATACTTGCATAAGCCGCCATCACTATGCACTCGCAGTTTATATTAATCTGTTATATCCTTTACAGAGATTTACCGGTATTGTCCTGCACATAAGACAAATAGAAACCCCTTGGCGACTTATCGCATTGGGGGTCACATAAGGTTTTGATAACCCGGAGTATGCACCGAACAATTTCAGGAAAACCAACTTATGATTAAACTTAGTAAACATAATCATAACGATATACCTGTGATGCTTGTGATTTATCTCTCCGGATTATATAACCCAACCTCTGAGTTTTATGTTTAACTCCTGGAAACTGGCACATAAAAGTTCACCTGGTACTTAACAACCTGAGGTAACCAATATTAACCCAGAGGATTGCAATCTACTCCATTGTATTTTCAAGAGGGTCTCAAGATAATCAAATATTGACACTTAAAAAATATGATGAACAAAATTTAAAAGGCCTCTGATTCGAATACGATCAGTGAACCGTTCCAAAGGGGTTAAGCTAAGATTCGGATACGATCATATAGCCCCAAGTGGTTGTGGCGATGCCGATCAAGTGGGTATCAACAGCTATGCTCTCTTTGGTGTGAATACGACCTATGTTTGAACAGGAAGCCCCCAAGTGACCATAAGAATTGTTTAATGACGCTGATTCGAATACGATCCACGTCAGACCCAAAGGGGTTAAGCTATGATTCAAATATGATCAAGAAGCCCCCAAGTGGGTTTGGCAGTATGCCGATCAAGTGGGTATCGACAGCTATGTTCTCTTTGGTTCGAATACGACCTATGTTTGAACAGGAAGCCCCCAAGTGATCATGGCTAGATTCAGATATGATCATAAGCCGGACCAAAGGAAAAGCCGGATTCAGATGTGACCCGCTCCCTATTGGTTATCTCCACCACATGACAAAGAAGAAACATGCACCTTTTGGGGTGGAAAAAAGGACAGAGGTCCTGCTTTATTGCTTTATGTAATACTAGCAAACATGCCCGTGCGTTGCAACGGGGGAAACAACGCCCACACGCCCTTGCCCATTGAACATGCCTAAATGCCTCACCCTTATGCCCCTAACATAACAAATATGACTAATATCTCACCCTCAGGTCCACATCCTTCATTTCAATATGACATCAGGCCCATGTTCCCGCTTGTCCTCTTTGTCGTCCTCGTCGCAAGTGGTCACGGTACCAGTTGTCAGTAACCAATATTGGCCAAGTCCAATAGCTGGATCGTTGAGGCTCCTTCGTGTCCTTCGAGATAAAAAGTGTTGAACACATATTTTTTTTACATTTGTTTAATATAATAGGGAAAAGCACTACACCTAATATATGTTCGTGTTATCATGTAAATTGAGTAGTTTGCGTTAGATAGACCGTGAATCATTAGTTGGACTCCTCATGCATTATGACGGGTGTCATTGAGCCGAGCGAGGCTAGTCGTACGTGAAGACGCGATGGAGAAAAAGGTTCGTACCATATCCCTAGTTTAATGAATTGAACTAAAACAATACATCTGTGAACATTTTATTTTCTTAATCCTCGTAATAATATTATTCAAAATTACACTTTTTATGATTAAATTCCTTTTACCGGTATTTTATCGGCGATTCCAGTACATATTCCTCCTTTAGTACGTAGTCTCATGAATCCTTCTAGCCCCCCACCATGAAACCTTCCATGTTACATCTAGTTTTTTTAAGAATATGTCATGTCTAATTCTTCCCTTCCTTTTTATTTCTATGCCACGTCTCATGTTTTGAATTCCAGCCCATCATCGTTTGGTACACCATGTATCTTCCCATGTCACACTACTAGAAAAAGGGCTACTAATGGCGCACCTAATTTGGCCATTAATGGCGCATTAGTGGTGCGCCATTACTAGCACGCCATTAGTAATTTTTACTAATGGCGCACCACTGGTGCGCCATTAGTATGCCTCCCAGGGGCCATGTATACCCAGGTGCTTTGGCATACTAATGGCGCACGACAACAGGATGCGCCATTAGTAACTTTGGCATACTAATGGCGCACGGCTTAATGATGCGCCATTAGTATCCTCTGGCATACTAATGGCGCACTGTGATGTGATGCGCCATTAGTATGAATATTAGGTTTTTTTAATTTTTTAATTTTCTGTTTTTTTGCACAGGTTACAAAATGTATAATTGGACAAAATATAGACAGCACACATCAACAACAGATTCATCGAATACACTAGAAGATTAGTCTCTGAATACAATTCATCATATTAGTGTCCGAATACAATTCATCATATTAGTCTCCGAATTGAAAAGACCGAACAAAGATAGAACATTATATTACAAGTCTCGAGACCGCGAGTAGCGAGTTTGTCTTCACATTACAAGTCGATATCGATCATCTAGACTACCATCACATAGAAGAGAGCTGCGGTCATCACGATGAGCATCATCACGATGAAACTCGTCTTCATCCGGTTCCTCCAACGCTCCCTCCCCTCTCCCGCTAGATAGCGGGCGTATCTAGATTCGGCCTCGGCCCTAGTGGTGTACCCTTTGTAACTGTTACCGCTGAATCGGTGAACCTGTCTCCGACACTCCTCCCAGTCGTCGTAGACTCCGGGAACCTTACCCTTGTACACGACATACGACGGCATCGCTATGCACTAGCCAAATGAAACGTTAGTACCAATTAACAGACAATACATAAGCAATATATAAGTATGCAACAGAACGATCGGAAGAGAAAAGCAAGACATTAATAGCATCGATTACATCTAAGTTGAACGACTCTCGAAACCAAAGAGACATACTACAAGTTCATTAAAGTTTAATTACAACATGAGCCAATCGATGTTTCAGAACTAGACACGGCATCACTGCTTTCGACTCGACTCAAGGGACCAGAGCGTGGATGAAGCCGCCGTCTATCATGGGAGTCATGAAATTACGGGCGTTGTCAGCCTGCATTTGTAGCATTCCGTCTATCTCACTGTTGGATAGTTGATTTCTGAGGTAGAACTGCCCCGAGGTACGAAGGACATCTTGATGGATGATTTCCGCAAACTCCGACTGGATGCGAAAGAATTCTTGTCTAATGTCCGCGTCCTGGATTGCCGACACGCTCGCGGCCCAATCTTTCAGTTTACTCGGTAGCAGAAGTTGATGATGGTCCCGTACGATCGCCCGCATGTGATGGATGGCGTAGTAGGCACCCTTCTGACCGCCAAGCGGCTGCTTGACGCAGGAGAACGTTGTATTGTGGGAGAACACGTGCTTGCTGTACTTACGAATAGGCCTGCTGAAGGTGCCTCCAGATATGGCGTAGCCGGGGAGAACATCATCAAGAACCTTCTTGACATTTGTGTAGTCTACGTGGCCATGGAATATTTGGGGCTTAGGAAGATGAGCGTGCAATGTGTGTCACTGCAGAAAACACAGAATGTTAAAATAAAAACGATCGAAATCTAAGAATGCGTATGTTACGGGGCGGTTGAGGGGAGGACTTACTCGGGAAAGTAAGGCACGAGGAAGTTATCCTTATCTGGGTTTGCCAGAATGACGCCTTCGAGGTAAGAACTCACGACTTGCCGGTCCCCAGCGCTGCCCAAGATCTTGGCACGCATGTAGAAGGGGTCGACTATCACGATGTCCGGGGTCTTGTTGCGAATGATCCGCATCTCCATACTCAGCGAAAATAGCTGAACGAAGGTGTAGTGCAGCGGATGAAGGTTCAACATAGCATGGATGTCATCAAACCGCAGGACGATCGTACCCCCGATGGAGTTATCCACAAAGCCCTTGCCCTCTGGCACCTTGGCCATGAAAACCGGGTATGCCACATCCTTCTCTCTGAGACGCCGCTTCTCCAAAGAAAGAACACTGTCATGCAGACTCCACATAGCACCGGCTGCAACATCGAGCATATTTCTCGGTAGCATCGGCCTACCCGCCACATGCACCCTCCGCATTAAATCCTCAGGTGAAGGTGGCCCGTCCTGAGCACGGATCATACTCGGTGCCGGCTGGCCCGCACCCTTGTTAGTCTTTCTTTTGTGTGCCTTCTTCTTCTCCTGTAATGGGACCGAGTTCTCCTCACAGACCGCCTTCTTGAGTGTGTTGGGGCTAAGAATATTTCGCACCTCGCCTATCTGAGGCTTGGTGAAGTCGGCAGCTGGAGGCGTCTCCTGAGAGCTGAACGGCAGACGACGCCTGTTGCAACTTGGCTTCTCCGCGGTACCAGCTAGATCGCGCACGTATTTTGTTGGGTTGGGTTCTTGAGAAGGAGGCCCCATGAAGTCGCCACCGTACCCATGATCGGCAAAGTACTAATCGACGTTGCCAAATGTATCGTCGTCGTCGTCGTTCTGATCCTGTGCCATATGCATGTTTGGATCCAGTGGCATAGGGATGTCCGACACCGTTTAGGCGGTCTTGCCATGGGGCCGACTTGGCGCCGGCACGACTGGCGGTGTTGTCTTTGGGGTGGTGTCCCCCGCCCCCAAACGAATCTGGCTCTTCGGCCAAAGCAGGGGCCAGCCGATCAGGCAGGCGCTGAGGGTCATCACGTCATCATCGTCGGCCCCGACGGGTCGAATCGGAGGTAGCAACTCGTCGCAGCCTGGCAGCACCCGAACCAGTTGAACCCTAAACAAGTTGGGTGGCATCTGGGTACCGTGGAACAAGGGGTTGCCCGGTTGAATGATTTTGCCCTTGGCGACATTGACCAACTCGTTGTTCACGAAGTGCAGGAGAGTGCACGGAACGTCGGCGGCGCCCTGAGAAAACATGTAGGGCGTCAGGCATGCCCAGTCAAAGGCAAGGAGATGAAGTCCTCGGTCGAGAGAGGCTTAATTAGTTACCGTGATGATGGCGTCGAGCTCGGCTAATGTCGAGGCACCGCCAACGGCGGGCGTGCAGTTGACGGAGGGGTCGCTTGCTGCAGAGGTGCGGGCCGGCGTACACACGGGTGCATTAAGCTCCCGTGCCGGCGTCGGAGACAACAATGCCGCCTCCGCCGGAGACACCAATGGCCCCGGCATCGTGTTCTGCGAGTTGCTGGCCGTGAAGCTAGGAATCGGGGGCGGCCCCTGTTGGCCGCCCGCAATCCACGCACTCAACCCCGAGATCAAGGTAGGCACAATGGCGGTGATCGTCGCTCCGAGTTGTTGTTGCACTCGCTCTTGGACAATCTCCGGAATCCGCGCCACCTGTGCCTTGAGTTCTTGAACCTCGCGCGCCTGGCTTTCCGAGCTGGTCTTTTTCTCCTTTCGCCCACCAGTGTTATAGTATGACCCCCATTTTGTAGACAAGCCTTTGCCAGCCACATGACCAGCTGACGTCGGCTTACTGAGCTTATCCTTGTTCTTCATTACATCCAACGCCCTATTTAGAGTGGTGTCCCAAGGGTTGCTCTTAGTTGACCCCGCGCTACTGCTTTCAGTCGCCTCCGGAAGGAATGTGAACCATTTAGAAATTTGGCTTCATTAATTAGAATGCAACCATATGGAGCTAATTACGCGGGGGTGTATTCCTTACCAGAACAAGCTCAAGCGCCCTGGTCTTCGGATCCGTGGTAAGCTCCTTTGTTTTCGGGTCTTTCTTGTACCGGGCCCTGACAAAGTTCCTGGTCTGCTTGTCACCGTATTTATCGAAGCGGGGCGGTAGGCCTTGCTCGGCACGGTCCGCCTCCTCCTTGTCCCATATAGGCTCCGCCACTCTATAACCGCCGAGACCGAGTGTGTTTTCCCCTAAGTTCAGCTCCCGCATTTCTTTCCCCCACCGACTTGATTCGGAGTTTGCGGTGCTCGAGCAATTGATCTTGAAGTCGTTGTAGTCATCTTCGGTGATAGAAGGATTTTTCTCCTTGATCTTCTCATAACTCTCACCTTTCTCGATCATTCTCTTCACATTGCTTTTCCAAGTAGACAGGGCCTTGCTCATCTTCGTGAGGGCAGCACTGTTCACTTTATTCCCTTTGAGGCTTGTGTTTTCAAATTCAGCGGGGAACTTGTATCGTTCGTGCAGCTTCCTGAAGAGGAGGTTGCGCAAATTCCCTCGGTCAGGATGCCTCAGGTTCTCGGTGTTGATCGAGACGGTGCTCCGGAGAATGCACCCGAGCTGAAGCGAGTACCCCTTGACTATTTGTTCGGGCGCCGTTGGTTTCTCGTCGGAGTCCACTTCAGTAACTTCCTCCTTGAGGGTGCGGAGCACGGTCGGGCGCCGGTCCTTCCGTTGCCTCTTCTGGCTGCCATCTGTGCGTGCGCCGCCATCATCAGTGGTGGCATCCTCGGCGGCACCATCAGTGGTCTCAGGATCGGTGGGGAAGGCGGCGTCCTCATACAAGTGAGGTTGTTCCTCCATCTCCTGGGACAGCTCCCAGAATGCCTTGCCGCCCGAACCCCCGGCCTCATTGTTGTTGGCCATGTTTCTCTCTAATAGAAGCAAAGTTTGGTCAAAAAGTTGGTTATTGTCAAGGAACAAGATCATGGTCTCATCATTTAGGGTTTGTCGACACTGAGGCATCCTAAAAGCTAAGCTTTTATCATTAAGGGTTTTTCGACACCGAGGCACCCTAAAAGCCTAAGCTTTCATCATTTTGGTTTTTATCGACACCGAGGCACCCTAAAAGCCATGCATTAGTCACAAGTACGCCGGGGCACTTGATCCTACTTAATTAACTACTAAGATACCCCGGCCCATGCATTAGTCACAAGTACCCCATATGTCCTATTTTTAGCAAAGTCATGCTAAAATTCACGGAAAATTTCAGCATGACCTTTGCTGAAAATAGGACATATGGAGTACCCGAATTTGCCGGAACGGAAGTTAATCGACATTCCGGCAAACTCAAGGGCCTCTCGGGGTACCTGCAAAATCATTATCCCAGGTGGACAAGGCAATGTGCTACTTGCTTAAATCTCTGTCCAATGCTCTATTTACAAGACAAACAACAGGTGGCAAAGCCCAGTGTTAAAAAAAAGGCCTGTGCTGATTCAGTTCTACTATCATGCTCACAAAAATATGGTCAATCATTGGGCCAGACCCATCAATAAACGTAGGCCACCCTGCCCAAGTTACAAATGCGGGTAAGTTAAAATAGATGGAATCAAGCAGTAAAAATAGCAGTATTTATTCTCTAGCAGGGCCTACAACAATTTATATAAAGAAATTCTCTGGCCCGGAAGTCAGATCTGGAGACATATGTTATATCTTTATCTGAAAGTTTATTTCGTAGTGGCTACAGCAAACTGCATACTTTTTCAGGCTTGATTCACATAGTCCAATCAGGATTTAACATATGCAATTTTTCAGTGTCTACTTAGGAGAAATAGGTTTCAAACTTCAACTTGCTTTGTATAAGGAGACTAAAAAACTATCTAAGGAGTTCTTCAAGTTCAAGTTACAGCCTGCATGACATTTTCCTACACAATGCTTGTTGTAAATAATTACTTAAAGTAAACACTTTTTTATCTTAGCTTACTTACAACAGAATGCCTATCTTTCTAGGTTTCCAATTCCTTTTGTTTCATTTTCAACATTGCTCTATTTGTAATTAATAGCACTGTTCAAGAAATCTGTATATGCAATCTACAGAGATACTGCTAGCCATTGACCTGCTGGTATACAAAGTACAGAGCACATGGTTGTTGATCTAGCTGCTAGATCATTATATATGCTGCTAGATCATTATATGAATGCATAGATCACCTGCCATCCAATCAGATTATTTCAAAAAGTGTGTATTATTTAAGCAGATGGTGGTGGTGGTTGTTGATTTAATCAATCTAGTTTGGTTTCAGCACACATGTGGTGAATGGGTCTAGCTGCAATAGTTAGGTCTGGAACCATGACCAAATTGGGCCAGTTGTGCTGCTACCTAACTGAAGATTGGACCATGAAGTAGGGGATACATGTGTGCATGATGATGCAACATTTTCTGATTAAATGCAGTATAAACTGACTTTTAGACTGATTTTCCATCAAAATTGAAAATAGTTACACTAAGTTTCAAAATAGAAAAATACACTTCTCAGTTTTACAAACTGAAAATTACTCTAAAACTGAAACTTTAACTGACTTTTAGACTGAATTTTTACTCCAAGAGTTTTTATATTCAGATCACTTTAACTGAATTTTAGATTGAATTTTAAACTTTCTTGCAATATAAGCTTGAAGTACACTTTATATTCAGATCAGGAGCCAAGCTCTAAAATTGAATTTTTAACTGAATTTTTACGACTGCATCTATTTCAATTTTAGTTTCAGATAAAGTTTATATTTAGATCAGGAGACTGACTTTTAAACTGACTTTATATTTAGTTTCAGATAAGGACATCAGAGAATCTACAGCAGTGTGGCCAATTCTACAACATCTGTTTCAGAGAATGCACAACAAAGAGGCCAATTTTATTGTTCGGCAATTCTATTGTAGCAGCACAATCAATTCTACTCAAGCAAAGAATCTGTAGTACTCAAGCAGATGTGTAAGCAAGCAATGAATTAGTATGTAAACACTCTATGCCTGCCAATGTGGCCATCTTCTAGGCTCTACGCGAGTGGGTGGCGAACGGCCACGGGAGGGGCGGCCGGCGCGGTGAGCACGAGCCTGCAGGCACAAACAGCGACTAAACAAGGAGAAAAGCAGGGGAATCAATGGAGACGCTCACCGTGGAGCTGGGGAAGGAGACGGCGAGGCCGAGGGTGGTCAGGGCAGCGCGGATCGAAGCCGAGAAGTAGTGGTCGGTAATGAGGAAGAAGAGGTCGATGCGCTCGATCCTTGATGACCCGGCTCCAATCCGTGGACGTAGGCGATGAAGGTGATGATGGTGTTGCTCCTGGCGCAGCTCCTAGGCACGACGACGGAGGACGGGGCGGTCGATGGCCGCGGTGACGCGCGGCGGCCGCGCTCGGGATGGAGGGAAGGAGCGGGGCAGGCCGTCGGCAGCGAGGATCGAGAGGGCGATTGAGGAGTGGAGGGAAGGAGCGGGGCAGACCGTCGGCGGCGAGGACCGAGATGGCGAGGCGGGGCGCGGGGGTCGTCAGAGCGGGTGTGGAGCGGCGGAAGGAGGGGGCGTGAGGGTGTGGCGAGGGGGAGAGAGGGGATCGATAGGCGGGGACGGCACAATACTAATGGCGCACCACCCCTCGGTGCGCCATAAGTACATCCATGCTAATGGCGCACCTCACCCTGGTGCGCCATTAGTATTTTTTTTATTTCTGCTCGAGCCAACAGGTTATCTACCACCTGACCTGATCCACATCAAGTCCCCTCTACTAGCTCGACTGGTCAGCAGCCAGTTCTCACACCAGGAGGTCCTGGGTTTGATTCCGAGGCTCCACAAAATTTTTTTATGCATTTAAAATGCTGTTTGATACTTATTTATGTTTAAATATGTTCAAACTTGTTTAAATCATAACAGTAATTTTTTTTATAAGACAGTAATAATTTTTTTAAAAATATCATCAAACAGTAATGCCGGTGGAGCGGGGGAGGGTGCGGGGGGGCGGCGGCGGCGGCTGAGTAGGGGAGGGGTGCGGGGGGTCGACGGCGGCGGTTGAGTAGGGGAATCGAGGGTGCGGAGGGTCGGCGGCGGCGGCCGGTGGACCGGGGGGTGCTCGGCGGCGAGGGGGACCGGATCTGGGGGTCGGCGGCGGCGGCCGGTGGACCAGGGGGTGCTCGGCGGCGAGGGGGACCGAATCTTGCGAGGTGGGATAGCGATCGAGATGGAGGGGGATCGAGATCGAGTGTCCATGAAATTTAAAAATATTCATGATAGTTCAAAAAGTGCTCATGAAATACAATCGAGAAATGAAGGCTACGATTTAAACACAATCGATCTTAGCTAGCTATCTGTTCACAATCTTCTTGCCCTTCTTTTTCGCAAATGGAGTTCTTCCGTGGAACGGACGTCCTTTAGGTAGGGTGGTCCTGCTTCTTCTTGTGGTGTATGCTACTACTTCATCATCGTCGTCATGTTCGATCCTCGGGTCACCGTACTTGTCGAAGTCTTGCTCATTGGCTACTCCATCCATTCCGATGATCTTCCTTTTGCCTCTCCTCACGACAACACGACTGGGCTTTGGCGGGTCGATAATGAAGAAGCATTGGTCCACTTGGGAAGCCAGTACCCATGGCTCATTTTTCGCGGTGACGTTTGCGCCCGCGGTCTTGGATTTGGATTCGGGTATAACCATGGTGGTGAAATACCGGTCTTCATTTATGACGTTGTTGGCCCATCTGACATGGAACATCGGGACCTTCTCTCCAGCGTAGCTCAGCTCCCAGATCTCCTCGATCCTTCCGTAGTATCTGTCCTTGTCGTTATCGGTGTAGGATTCCATCGTTACCCCAGAGTTCTGATAACCATCGCTCTTCATGTCCTTGGCCTCGGTGTAGAATGTGTAGCCGTTGATATCGTACGCCTCATAGGTCATCAGGTTGTGCTCGGCGCCCTGTGACAAGGCGAATATGAGTTGTGCGACAGAAGCTTCTGCTTGAACCAACGCATGAAACATGAGTTGTGCTCTTTGAGTATATCTCCGTCCGTCCTCTGTTGGCCTCTGTCATTGTACGTCTTCTTAATAAAGGTTTTGTGCTCTACCACCCAAGGATCGACCACGTCTATGTGTTCTAGCGCGACTAGGATTGCTCTTTCAAAGTCGGCGAGTCGACCCTCGAAGTCAACATGCATTTCGCGGCGACCCTCACGGTGACCCCATCCAGCGAGCCTGCCGAGGTGCCTGTTGACGGGCAGACCAACGGGGTTCTTAATGCCTAGATAATTCGTGCAGTAGGAGATGCACTCTTCGGTCAGAAAGCCCCTGGCTATGCTTCCCTTTGGACGTGACATGTTGCGAACGTATCCTTTGATGACACCATTCATCCTTTCGAACGACATCATGCTGTGTAGGAACGTCGTCCCGAGTTGGATGATATCCTCCACTATATGGACCAGTAGATGCACCATAACGTCGAAGAATGCGGGCGGGAAGTACATCTCAAGCTCGCATAGTATCACCATGATCTCTTCCTGTAGCCTTCTGAGTTGCCTCACGCCAGTCGACTTCCGAGAGATGACGTCGAAGAAGTTGCATAGGCCAAATAGCGTTTCACGGACGTGCGCGTCCATGATCCCACGGATTGCAACTGGAAGTATCTGCGTCATCAGCACGTGACAGTCGTGAGACTTCATCCCGCTGAACTTCTGCTTCGCTGGGTCTAGGTATCTGCTTATCTTCCCCGCGTAACTGTAAGGAAGTTTTACTCCCAGGAGGCAGGTGAAAAACTGCTCGATCTCCTCCTGACTTAGAGTGAAGCACGCGGGAGGGTAGTCATTTCCGGTCTTCTTGGCCTTTTTGCCTTTGCGACAACTTTCTGTGTCCTGCTTCGCCTCATCATCATCATCATCATCATCATCATCATCATCATCATCATCATCATCATCATCATCATCATCATCATCATATATAGCGTGAAGCTCCTGCCTGATGCCCATTGATTTCAAGTCTGCCCTTGCTTTCGGCCCATCTTTGGTCCTCTTTGGCATGTTGAGCAGGGTACCAAGTAGACTCTCGCACACGTTCTTCGTAATATGCATGACATCAAGGCTGTGAGGCACACGGTGGATCTTCCAGTACGGCAAGTCCCAGAAAACAGACCTCGTTTTCCATACCTTCAGCAGCGGCTCTGGCGCCTTTCGCTTCTTTCCCAGCTCTGGCGCCTTTTGCTTCTTTCCCGGCAGTGGGCAGTCTTTCCAATTTTTCAACAGCTTGTCTATTTCCTCGCCGCTCCTCGTACACGGGCGTTTTCGGGGTCCGGTTTCACCATCGAACGGATCCTTACGTTTCCTCCACGGGTCATCGTCGCGAAGCCACCTTCGATGTCCCATGAACACGGTTTTCGAAGACCCGGGATCTCTATCTAGCTGGCGATACATTGTGTTATCCATGCACCTTACGCATCCAGAAAATCCGTGGACTACCTGCCCCGCGAGATATCCATAACCGAGATAGTCGTGCACCGTCGTGAGCAGTGCGGCTCTCATAGGGAAATATTCTTTCTCTGCGGCGTCCCACGTATTGGCTGGCGTTTTCCATAGCGTGTCTAGCTCCTCCTTCAGCAGCCCCAGATACAGATTGATGTCGTTCCCTGGTTGTTTCGGCCCTTCAATTAGCATACTCATGTGAATGTACTTCCTCTTCATGCACAACCTGGGGGGAAGGTTGTACATCCACACAAACACAGGCCAGGTGCTATGTGTGCTTCTCTGGCTGCCAAACGGATTGACTCCATCGGTGCTCGCGCCCAGCATGATGTTCCTTGGATCCTTCCCAAATTTTGGGTATTCGAAATTCAACGCTTACCACTGGCTCGCATCCTTAGGGTGACTCAGCATCTTGTCTTTTTTATCTATCTCCGGATCATTTGCGTCATCTTCTCGCTTCTTCTCCTCCCTATCCGCGTGCCAACGTAGGAGCTTTGCTACCTTAGGATCCGCGAAATACCGTTGCAGACGAGCAGTGATCGGAAAGTACCACACCACTTTTCGAGGAGCTTTCTTCCTCTTCTTGTATCGAGTGACGCCGCACACCGGACATATGGTAGACTCCGCGTGCTCGTCCCGATAAATGATGCAATTGTTCATGCACACATGGTATTTCACGTGCGGTAAATCCAGAGGACACACGGTTTTCTTCGCCTCCTCCAAACTGGTCGGGCACTTGTTCCCCTTTGGCAGACGTTCGTGCCAGAATGACATGTTCTCGTCGAAGCATGCGTCGGTCATTTTGTGTTTTACCTTCATCTCCAGAGCCATGAGCGTTACTTTCAGGCGGGTATCCTCGGGCCTGAATCCTTCATACAATGGAGTAACCGCGTCTAACTCAAGTTGATCCATCTTGGCTTTCTCTCGGGCGGCAGCTCTTGCGTTATCCGTCTGCTTGAGAAGCAGCTCTTGAATATAAGGGTCCTGCACCCAGCCCATCGATGGTCCACCGTCGTCTGCTCCGCCGGCATCATCATCTTCATGATCATGCCCGTCGTCTGCTCCGGCATCTTCCTCATCATCATGTCCTGCATCTTCCACATGATGACTGTGTACAGCATCACCGTCGTGATCATCTCCTGGGGATTCTTCGTCTTCTCGCCCGCCCGAGCCACGGTGGTTGTCTTGCTGCCCTTCCTCGTTTCTTGCCCGGCCCCCATGGACGACTTCGTAGTCATCTTCATCACCTTGCCACCGATAGCCATCCATGAAACCACGCAAGAGCAGGTGGTCCCACACCTGCCCGGAATCCGGGTCCACAATAAGGCTCTCCAGCTTGCATCTTCGACACGGACATCTTATCTCTGTCTCGTTCTTTTGAAGCATCTCAGCCTTCGCGGACCTCAAAAACCTATTCACGATACCTTTGTCATCGTGCGGACCATGGTCGCCTGCGGGGTAGAGCAAAACGATATTTTAGAACCAAGAAAAAATTTGGCATGACTTTCCCTAAAAATAGGACCAAAAAGAATGCTTAATGCCAAAATTATCGCCGAAACGGAAATGAATCAACATTCCAGCAAAACATTGGCAACTATCGCATTTCAAATACCGGTACACCTCCAAACACAAACACATATGCAACACCACAAACATATGCAACACCACGAACATACATAGATCTAGCTAGGCCATAAAAAGTGCATGTGCACATTGTTGTAGGAAGAACAACATAAATATAGCTTCCCCCCTTACTTACCTATCAAAACAAGGTAATTTAACCACTTAATTTGAATGAATCTATGGTGGAAATGAGGTGAAAAAGATGAGGCACCCGAGACAAGGAGGAGGTGGAGAGAATGAAGTGGGGAGAAAGTGAGTGTGGGTAGAAGAGGCTGCCCAAAATATCTTGTTGCTGCCCACTTACTAATGGCGCACCACATCTAAATGCGCCATTAGTAATCCAGGTTACTAATGGCGCACCTTCTGCTGGTGCGCCATTAGTAGTTTTGCAACAAAAAAAATAACAAAAATACTAATGGCGCACTGTTCCACAGTGCGCCATTACTAGTTTAAACTAGTAATGGCGCACGGCGGAAGAGTGCGCCATTAGTAGTTTTGCAAAAAAAGGAATAAAAAATATAATTAACAAAACAACATTAGTGGCGCACTCTCGGACTGGTGCGCCATTACTAGTTACAACTAGTAATGGCGCACTGTGTTTGGATGCGCCATTAGTATGTTTGGACAGGCGCACTAGTTCAAAAAAAAATTGATACTAATGGCGCACCCTGGGCCAGGTGCGCCATTAATAGTTTCAACACTAATGGCGTATCAGAAGGTGGTGCGTCATTAGTATATACTAATGGCGCACCACTTATCTGGTGCGCCATTAGTGTCAATCCCATCTATAGCCCTTTTTCTAGTAGTGTCACGTGTATCTTTGAATTCCAGCCCATCACCTATTAATAATCCACCATGTATCTTCCTTCCATCTCAGGTCCAATTCTCCTCTTCCTAGCTCTAAAAAAAAGTTCTCCTCTTCCTTTTTATTTCTCTCTCTCCTAGTTCTTCATTCCTTTGCGAGGTCTCATGTCATTTGACATGTAGTTGTCTCAAATAAATTTCCCTCCTTTATTTTTTTGTCACGTCGTTCCTTACCCTTGGCTTATTGCTTCCCAAGTCAGCTCCTTGATACCTTAAAACTCAAAAAAGTATATCAACTGGAGGGATTATCTGTAAGCAACCAAGGTGAGGCTATTTAATAGATAGACCAACATTCACCTAAACACAAACGTTGATGTCGCTCAATCGGTTGCGATGAATTTACCTGCACAGGGAGGGAGGTCGCTAGTTTGATTCCAAACGAGAACTAATATTTTTGCCTTGCCTGCCTTGGGCCGGCTTCGCTGGTCCACAACGCAGACTGAGGCCGAGTGAGACACCTGAGACATTCATAAAAACAAACACACTGAGGAATAAAAAAAGCTAAGCGTTTTTCTTTCACGGGGAACAAAAGGCATTTTTTCTTTCGCTTGTGTGGCCCTTGTGCGAGACGGATGAAAAATCCTATGCGATGGGCAGACCGAATCAGAGAACCGCACCTTTCTTTATTAGTAGGTACAAATTAAAAAGTGTTAGATATAGTACCTTCCACTTTTCAGAAACTGTTCATATTTAGGTCGTTGGTTTGATTCCAAACAAGAACTAATATTTTTGCCTTGCCTGCCTTGGGCCGGCTTCGCTGGTCCACAACGCAGACTGAGGCCGAGTGAGACACCTGAGACATTCATAAAAACAAACACACTAAGGAATAAAAAAAGCTAAGCGTTTTTCTTTCACGGGGAACAAAAGGCATTTTTTCTTTCGCTTGTGTGGCCCTTGTGCGAGACGGATGAAAAATCCTATGCGATGGGCAGACCGAATCAGAGAACCGCACCTTTCTTTATTAGTAGGTACAAATTAAAAAGTGTTAGATATAGTACCTTCCACTTTTCAAAAACTGTTCATATTTAGGTCGTTGGTTTGATTCCAAACGAGAACTAATATTTTTGCCTTGCCTGCCTTGGGCCGGCTTCACTGGTCCACAACGCAGGCTGAGGCCGAGCGAGACACCTGAGACATTCATAAGAACAAACACACTGAGGAATAAAAAAAGCTAAGCGTTTTTTTTTCACGGGGAACAAAAGGCATTTTTTCTTTCACTTGTGTGGCCCTTGTGCGAGACGGATGAAAAATCCTATGCAATGGACAGATTGAATCAGTGAACCGCACCTTTCTTTATTAGTAGATACAAATTAAAAAGTGTTACATACAATACCTTCTAGTTTTCAAAAACTGTTCATATTTAAAAAAAGTTTGCCTTTTTAAATTTATATTTCAAAAAATATTTGTGTTTTTAGAAAATGTTCTCAAATTCGGAAAAACATTCGCTATAGTACCTCCTAGTTTTCAAAAAACCTTTGTGTTTTAAAAATGTTCAGGTTTCAAAAATATGTTCTTTGTGAAAAC